>FR997723.1:4893204-7332307 GCA_905475445.1 Ochropleura plecta | reverse complement strand
AAAAAAAAAACGCTTTTTACAGTAGTGTTTTTAATAGTTTTTTTCATTAGGTTCTTACTAGTTCTTAGTAGTAGGTTCTTAGACATACAAAAAATAAAGTATCTCCCTCTATCTTTTATTTTATGAGAGCATTCTCTGATTCATTCGTAGGTTATACTAGTTGGCGCCCGCGAATTCGCCCGCGTGATATCGAAAAAAAAAGTATCCTATGTGTTATTCCAGACTATATATAATCTACCTCTGTGCCAAAGTTCATCAAGATCCGTCAGTCGTTTTGACGTGAAAGAGTAACCAACATCCATACATCCATCCATCCTCACAAACATTCGCATTTATAATATTAGTTATGTATTTTGGATAGTTTTGTATTTTGGTTACCTTTATAAGTTCTTAGGGTTCCGTACCACAGAAGAAAACCACGCAACCCTTAGGATCACTTTGTTGTGCGCCTGTCTGTCTGCCAAGACCCTATATCTTGGGAACGCGTGGAGGTATCAAGTTGACATTAAAACCGTATACTGCCTCTTAAAGCTGTGAAAGAATCAACCTTTTAAGGGTGGATTTCACCGATTTTGTAACATGATCTCGATTGAGGTCGTTTTCATGATCAAACACTTTTTACGTTTCCATGGCAAAGAACTCAAAGATCGCAATTTTTTCACAAAAACGAAGTGCGTTTAGCTTTTGCAACAGCCGTGATTGTGATTAAGGTGACTCAAGGTGGTACCGAGCTCTCAATGGTGCTGGTGGAGCCAATAAAGCGCAAGAAGGTGTGTTAGATCATGTGATCTCGATTCTATTAAATTGGTGAAATCGGCCCTAAGTCTACGCAGTCTAAAAATATGGCCGTTTCCATCGCAAGTTTGTGCAGAACTCTCGGTCGAGCTTGACTTGCAATTGGCTGTTTACAATATGCGTTCATTAGTGTTTTTTTAGATTAGCCTGCCACATTATTGCCAAACTATTGCAACTCCTGAAAGACAGAACCAACAGGTATAACCACCAGAAAAGCGCCGAGACAACAAAGCTCTCAGTCAATAGTTACGAAATAATGCCCCACACTAGTAATTGCTTTTGTATCGTGGGTGCGTTTACAAACATTTAAACTCAGATACACAAACAGCCAGACCCGAACAATTATCAGTAGGCCTTACAAATATTCGTTCCGTGTGGGGACCGAACCCGCGACACGCAGCGCATCAGTCGATGTCTCAGCCACTGCGCCAACTGTGTCGTTTGTTACCAGTAGACTTAGATATGATTGATGGTGTCTCAATTTTTACCCGTGTTCGGTGAAATAAAAAGGATGGTTATGATTTTGACCGGTTTGTTTGTATGTTCATCTGTTCCCTCATAACTTCTGAACTGTATAATATACGTTTACGTTTGTCCTCTCAACATCACTATGAATATATATGAAATACTTTAAAAATGTAACGTGTGAGTTGTTTATTTAATAGACGATGACTGTTGAATGGTTTGTAGGTAAGGACATCAGTTTCTACAAGTTTTTTTTTTCGTGCAATATAAACCGTGATATTTTAGTAGACGGGTTTAATGTTTTAAACATTCTTTCTTTCTTCTTACATTGACTACTGATAATGTGTTAAGTATGTCAGATCCTAATTAAACCTCTTGATAGGTGCTTATGCTTAGTGCATTGCTAACCCAGAAATGACCTCAGCAATGACCATGCTTAATCAGTGTGTGGCAATTCCGACTATAAAAAATAAATACTAAAGTTCAAAGTGCTTCCTCAGTCACTTTCAAAGCGTTTTGGTTTACACAAAGAGCTTTAACAGGATTGAAACTTTTCCGGAAAGTCAATACATTTTTAACTTTTCCCTCCTCGTTATCGCTGACAGAGAGTCTATGTGTGTTGTCTTTAGATAAGATGGGAAGTATTGTGGTGACATCTGTAACTTACGTCAGGCAATATTATACATCGCACATGCAAGTTATCCGCGAGATTAGGAAATATCTTAGCTTACTAATATTACAAATGATGGTGAGGATGGGTGGATGTATGGATGTTTGCTACTCTTTCACGCGTCAAAACGGCTGAACGGATCTTGATGAAATTTGGCACAGAGGTAGATTATGGTCTGAAATAAGACATGGATACTTTTTTTTCGATATCACGCGGGCGAAGCAGCGGGCGCCAGCTAGTTAGTAATAAAAACAACTCCTAGCCCACGATGCTGAGCCAGTAGGGTTCAAATCATTCCCTAAATAACATCACTCAGATCCAGCCTATCCCTTTGCTCGCCCCCTTCAGTGACGCCATAAGCCGAGGCTCGTACCCCACAGAGGTGCCTTGAGCGTGTAGTCGCTTAGTTTGTAAAATTTTTGCCCTGGCTGGAGGCCTTAATTTCATGGCATCAACAGGAATTGCCCGGCTAAGCAGACGACAACCTCCTAGGTTGAAAGGCGAGATGCCATTCACAAAAAAAATCACAACCCCTGTTTAGTTAGACTGTCGGACGTTCATTATCAAAACGCAATGTGGTGCCATCACAGTACAGTCAGCAAAAGAGATAAGACACTAGGCTCTTCAGATATAGTTGAAATTTTCTTAAGAATATTTTTTAATGAAGTTAAATTTATTTGATAGAAAACAAACGATTCATTAAATAAATTAAATCTGAGTTGAAGAAGTCCATCGGATTCTAAGATAAAAATGTCTGTAAGTGAATGACTGGTAAAGTGTTTAAAAGTAAGATCATAAGTTTTAAATTAAGTTTTAATATTGTAAATCTACCGGTGTAGCTATGCCCGCTATACAACCGTATTTTGACGAACCTGGTACATTATCTCTGTGTTATTTTTATAATATGCTAGTTATGTTTATGTCCCTATTAGAAGGCTTTCTAATCTTATTGAGAAACACAGTAACACTGCATCCGACCTGGGAAACAGACCCATGACCTCCTCATCATGCTCACCCGGAAAACTTGATGACCATTAGATCAACGAGAGGATCCTCTTTATACAAAGAAGGATGATTAACTTTTCCTATCCCCATAGTATATCTACAACGTAAATTAGCGTCTAAACATGAGGTCATAGGTTCTATTTTCGATTTGTGCCAAGTGTTATTGGGTTTTATCATCAGGAATTTCTCAGTAGCCCTGTTGATGGCAATAGGCGACCAGCCTATTTATATTGGACTTAAACATATCAAGCGTGATCATAAGTTATGTTGTTTTGTAAAGTTAAACGTTCTTAGTATAGTGTAAGTTTCTAAGTATCTGAAAATCAGTGAAAATCTTCGATTCCAGCAGTTGTATTTCTTATTCCTGTAAAGAGTATCTTAAAAAGTTACTCTGGGGTTTTTAGCACAGATGATGAGCCTTTCTAAAGTGCCTTATATTTGATCAAAGACCTGTGATACTAATCTGTGTATAAAGCTCGACAATTATAGTGTTATTTCAGAGATAGTTAGAGAACCATTTACGGCTGTGTAAGTAAATTTTCCCAAAATAAATAGAACTTACCATTCATGAATTAAGCGTATAATGTGAGAATTGACTTGTATCTCGCCACGTCCATAAAGGAGGCAAGCAGGACTGTTGCAAACCGGCCAGCAGTTCGGCGTGGTACCTCTGTGCAGCCAGCAGGTAGGGCGGCGGCAGCGGTAACGGGCAGTGTGGCGGCAGCGGCGGCGGCGCCGGGGGCGACGGAGACGAGCGGCGTGGCTCCGGCTCTAGCAGCGCGTCGATGGTGAAGGCTCGGCGCGGGCGCGGGCCTAGCGGCAGTAGGGCTGTCGTGTCCACTGCCTCTGTCGGCTCTGGACTGGGCCTTGAGATGTACGTCGACGCTGGACTGTACATGTTAGTATTCGGCATCGTCGCCGGGGGTGGAGGAGCACCCGCCTGTCGAGCTAGGAACGCTCTATTAAAGCTGGCCAAAGCCGCCAATTCTGCATTCAAACTGTCCTTCTCTCCTTTGTGCAGCTTAAACCTCTTGCGCCTCCGCAGCAGAGACCCGTTTTCGAACATGTCGAAGGCCTGCGGGTGCAGCGTCCAGTAGGCGCCCTTGCCGGGCCGGTCCGGGCGGCGCGGCACCTTCACGAAGCAGTCGTTGAAGGAGAGGTTGTGCCGCAGCGAGTTCTGCCAGCGCTGCGTGTTGCGCCGGTAGTACGGGAAGCGGTCCGTGATGAACCGGTAGATCTCCGACAGCGGCAGCATGCGCTCCGGGGAGCTCCAGATCGCCATCGCCGTCAGGGCTATGTAAGAAAAGGGTGGTTTTTGATCACCGTAGGACTCACGTGTCGGCCGAGGCATCTTTCCGCACAATACTGTTCTGTAATGTCAAGTTTGTCACCTCCGAGGGAAAAAACTTGGACGACACGTCTCTCACAGCGGAGTGGAAGATAAGGACTGGGTGAGTGAGCGAGAGTGCGGCCGCGAGGCGGGAGTGGCCGCGCGCGAGGCGCCGCCCTGCCGCGCCGCCACCAATCGCGAGCCTCTAAGTTTGTTTGTTGTTTTTGTCGGCTCCGGACCCGTTACAGAGGAATTTAAATTGTTATCACGTTTACATTATACAAAATTTATTCGACACCGACAACAGCTTGAGCTTGTTTCGAAATTGCAATGATTAAAGTAGGAGATACTTATTGATGGTGCGGGAAATAAAGTGAAAGAAATGAAGTTCAGCACTGAGATCTACCTACTTACACATTACTTATGTTAACTAGGCAGAGGCTACACTATATTAAATAATGATGGTATGATTGGGCAGATCGGTGGAATATAACGAAGGAGCTCCTATTGACATGAAAATAAATAAATAATTCATTTATTTTACATTACTTTCAGTAATAAGTTACGTAAGCACCTATGCATATCCTAAATTCTAATGTTAATTGTTTTAAAAGTATGGTATTTAGCACTTCAAAATAAATTTATTAAACAGTCTGTGTTTATAAGTCAATCTGTATGTGTAAGTGCGCTCACAGTACTTACGGTGATCTGTGTGAGAGCAACTCCAGTTTGCGGTCGTTAGCAAGCCGTATGCGCGGGGCCAGAACTTTGCACACTGTGCTTCCATCTTAGCTCACCATGCACATCCAGTTTATACTGGCGTGGTTGATAAAAATGCTTCAAGGTAATGATAGAAATTGAAAAAAAGTTGCTGAGAGATATTTCTTTGTTATCTCCACATGTAGAGTAAAGGTAGTTACTTATGTTGAAATACAAATTTACGCATTTCAGCACATTGGTGTACTATATTTTTGGTCATAACCATTTTCCTTGGTCCTTTTTTCTCTTTTATGTCTGTAAGAGTATATAGTAAAAAATCTTATAAGAAAAATCATCATGCCATTGTAATGACCACTTAATCTAAGTGGATGCAGAGCTAGTCAGTCCCGCATCTCTAAGATCTCCGCCATGGCTCGGAGCGGCTAAAATACGGGAGTTTCGTAGTGCAGGCGTAGCTACGGGGTACGAACGATGCGTCCAGGTGTAAACGATGATGTGTTGCTTGTATAAATTAACCAAGAAGCTGTACTTAGGTGCCGTGTCATGAAACGTTATCAGTCTACTTCATAACCATAACGAAGGCGAAAAAGAGCATGTGTTCTTCCCGTCATTGCAATATTTTTTTTTGTTCTAGACCTTACCTTCTAGTTACGGAGTTATTAGGGGGTCAAAGTTCCAACTTTTTCGCATGTTTACACACAAACTACAAGTTTATCTCCCTGACTCCCATACTTATTTATTTATAACCAACTTATACTAACAGGAAACACCACACATACAAGTTATTGGTCGTACATAAAACATGAAAAACAAGAAAATTAAAAATACAGTCATAATTAGAGTTAGCAAAAACAAGATATAATAGTTAATAAAAAATAGCAAATTATAAAAAAAATTGGTTGTTTGTAAAGTAGGTTTACGATCGAGATGTTTACGTGATAACGTCTTATTGGTGATATAAGTTATCACCAGTAGTGACATCTAAAATGAAATTAAGTACTAATTTAAAGTTTTTTTTTCGAGCCAAGTAACAGATGGCGCTACCATCTTTATGAAATGTCGCTTGTGAGGTTTTGGTGTGACACAAGTTTCTGAACATGTCACCCGACTAAAACGATTTTAAAGACGTTATCACGTCAAAAATATATTATTAAGGAGATCCAAAGTTATTTCATTCACGGAGGTACCTACTGGGAGTAGCAATGGACTCTAGGTAACGGGAAGCAGTGATCAGGAATCTCAGCTCAGTACTTGTAAATATATCCATGGATTTGTGATACGTAAGGGTTTTAGTACTGGATTATGATACATACTATACAATGAATCCAGGAGCACAATGTTACATTAGTTGTAGTACATTGACTTCTACAGAAATAATCATATTATTTGCGAAGAGCTATTTAGTTCGGTGTACAAATGGCTTGATGACTTCGTGAAGAGTTGGTTTTCACTTTTTTTTTGCGGATGGGAAATCAACAAATAACTTCCCCCGCTCTGGCCGGAGCGGGGGGAGTGACAGACTTGTGTATTGACTAAAACCCACCCATGTTCCTTCCGTTCCCTTATGTTCCGGGGCCGCGGTATCACTTTCGAACAACCCGAAACCCCGGCAGGCGGTGGTCCTGTCACGCCCCTCTGCTTTGCTGACATGTCTTTGAGGGTCGCGTGGAACACTAACGCACCGTCGGCACGGCCTGTCGTCACTGGACGGACGGGCGGTGAGCTACCCAATGCTCACTGTCCACAGGCCCGCATCTACGGTGGCCGGGAGTCGTCTAGCGGCACCCGACGCCCGGAGCGTCTCCCGCGTTAGTTTACACCATGTATGTAGCTTGTATTCTTGAAAAGGCTCATCTAGTAATCTTGCTTCGTCTGTGGAAAAGGAAAATGAAACTCAATATCAATGTTTGCTTGAGTACTATCATATACAGTTTGTAAGTGCTGGTTGATGAAAACCTAACTGTCTCCCAAATATGGGTGTCCACCTATTAAAATTTAGCAACGAACAATAAATCGCCAATATTATAGTATTCCATTGTTAATAAAACCCACCGGTACCGGTATAGTGTTTATCTATTTCGGCTTTCACGTGGTTCTCGTCATGTGGAACCGTTATGTCAATTATCATTGCGCGCCGCTCTGATCAATCCACCACCACTATATCAGGTTTATTTGCAACAATAGTCCTGTCAGTTATGATGTATCGATCCCAGTACAATGTGATATTGCCATGTTCGAGAACTGGGTCGGGCACATACCTATAGTACGGCACTTCCGATTCCACAAGGGTGTATTTAAGAGCAACTTCCTGATGGATAATCCTGGCTACAAGGTTGTGTCTATGCAAGTACTCTCCGTTAGTAAGACGAGAACAACCAGAGATAATGTGACGAATTGATTCACCTGGACGGTGGCATGCCCGACATATGTCAACCGTGCCATCCTTCACAATCAATCTCCGGTAGTTATTCGTCATCATAACTTCATCCATAATTGCATAGACAAAACCATCGGTTACTCTGAAGAGGAACCCGGAACGTTGCCAGCTCGTCATTTTCACTGTATGTGAAGACGAACTTAACGAGTAACATAACGTTACTTGTAGCTGACTTCCGAAACTTTTAGGTTTTTTTTTTATTATTAATCATCAAATAACTGCGGCGGAGCGGGGGGAGTGTCATAATTTACTGACTAAAACCCATCCATGTTCCTTCTTTGACCCTTTGGTATCCGGAGCCACGGTATCTCTTTCTCTCTCTCTCTCTTTTTCCCCGGCAAGCGGTGACTTTGGCAGACCCCTCTGGAGACTTTGACGCTTGCTATAGCTTCAAACTATCAGCGGTTTTCAGTCACTAGCACCAATATACACACGGAACAACTTTTAATAGACATTTTCATCAACTGTTTTGATAAACGTTTTACGTTTTCGCGAACATAGTATTTTGGAAGCCATACTTTTTCGAAATAGGTGTGATCTCAAAGTTATAAAAACTATGACATTCCCTCCCGCTCCGCTATGTTCTGCTCGTTAAGTTCGTCTTCACATATAGTGAAGACGATGCATCCTCTGCGACCCGCTGCTAGCTAAAATTATGTTCTACGCAGCTAAACTCTCGAAAAAAAAAACACTGTTGAGTTTTGATAAGTGTATAAATATAAATAACCGTGTGACTATTCATGATTGCAGCCTGAAATCCGACCAGACAAACTGCTATGGGAGTCCATTCATTTACAGAAGCTAAAGGCTAGATGGGTGATGTGGGCTGCCGGTAGACACTCTGCCTCTATGCACACCGAAACCTGGAGATTGGCAAAAAACAGAGAAACATACGTCCAGCAATGAGTGAATTTGGACTTTGGATGGTGATGTTGGTGGATGCAGGACGCAGTTCGAAAATAATAATTATTAATTAATTTTTCATTACGTTGATTAATGTAATACTTAATTTTATATTATTAACTCTAGCTAGTCTCTGGTGCAGTCTGAATGATATAACAACAATGTTGCCAGAATATGTAATAACTGGAGCAATTAAAATAAATGAAGTCATCTTTAGGTTGATTGCGGAACTTAATGCACGCCTTTTACGACTGTTTGCGATACTCCAATTCCATGCTTAATCAGATGTTAATGAAACATCAAACGGAACGAGCTTTGAAAGGTGTATGAAAATGTAATGACGATTACTTCATATGCTTTTAAAATTTTGTCTTGACTGTAGAGTTATCAAGAAATTGAATAACTTGAAACAATGTTACTTACACGTTTTTAAACAAATACTTATACAGCTTCAATAGAAAAGCGCAATATATTTTCGTAAAGATACGTAGCTATGTATGGGGTAACCAGATCCACTCACGTGCTGTTTTTTCATTTTGCTGTAATCTGGTGTCGGGAATCACGTCATTTGTAAGTAAGGCGCTGCCTTTCATCTCGCCGCCGATAGATGTAATAGAGGCGTACATCGCTCCATCGATCTGCAAGCTAACCACGTCTCGCCAAATTGTCGGCGTCTTCGCAAATAGCTCCATTAAATTCAATCGGTCACAGCAACAAGACAGAAGCGTCACTTACGCGTCTCCTATATAATTTAGAGATATTAACGTAAGACATAAGGTGCAGGACCGCAAGGTGAATCCCGGTGCTTTGTATTCCAAATATGTCTCGTCTGCTATGGGAAGGATCGCGTCGTGCAAGCAGAAACGTTAAGCAGTCATAAAATCTAAAATGGCCTCTTTGGTAACAATAAGCCAAGCGCGAAACGAATTCGGTTTATTAATGTAAGCTTGCGTGTAATCATAGCACGAACGTCTTTAGGCATACATAAACGTTATAATGGTTTAATCACTGTAGCATTTTAGGAGTTTAGGAGGAATAACAATATTTTACAACACTGATATTTTATTATGGTCGCACCGATCCGTATTTTACTACCCTAGAAACGCGACTTCCCAATCGAGGGCATGTAGACATACCGGCTGGTACTTGAAAAAGGAATAAATAACATTGATACAATTTGTAAATTGATTTTTATAAATATTTCCGTATTTACAACAGCTGTATTTTTTAATTTCATGTATTAGGTAGCTCCTCATGTTGATGATGCTTGCAATTTTAATATAGGTATACCCCGACATCAGCATCTGTCTAGCCTTTCCCCAACTATGTTGGGGTCGGCTTCCAGTTTAACGGAAGCAGCTGAACAACAATATTTTACATGGAGCGTCTGCCTATCTGACCTCCACAACCCCGTTAGTACTGGATAATACGATACCCTTTGGTAAGACTGATTGTTAGACTTTCAGGACACTGCCTGGCTGTATCCACTGTCAAAGATCTACAACTGACAGCCGGGACCAACGGCTTAACGTGCTTTCCGACACACGGAGGAAACTCGATGGGTAACGGGTAGCTCGATGGGTAACACCCATCCACAGACCAACCTGGGCAAGCGCGGCCTAACCTAAAGGTCGATCTGAGCGGCTGCTATTATTTAGCCACAAGCTCCTTAAGTATTCCCCAACATATAGCAACAAATATACGCATTATATTTCACACAGCAATTACATTTAAATGACATTTTCGGTTATAAATCATTCAGTAAAATGTTTAAAAGTTGCGTCGCAAGCAGTGTGCAGTCGCAGGGGTAACACACAATTACATCAGCATTGTACTGTCTTTTAGTCACGGCAACGCGATTTTACAGACATGATACGACAAATTGTACGATTAAATAGTTATTTTAAAATGATTCTACACAATAAAATAATTAATAAGTGTATCATTGTGGTTTAAATTCTATTACAATCCTTTTATGACAAGCAGACCCTATTTTTAAATTGGAAGCGAAACACTTTCTCGTTCGAATTTTATTATAAAACTTACTTCCGCCCGCGACTTCGTCCGCGTGGCATAGTTACTTTGGGCCAACGGTAACTTTAACCTGCGTGATAATACTTAGAAAAAAAAATATCTTTCTCTCCCCTTTTCTTCCCCCGTTTCTCAATTTAACTAAATTAAAATATTTTTTACCAAAATTCATCAAAATCGGTTAAGCCATTTAAGCGTGAAGACGTAACAAACAAACTCATTTTCGCTTTTATAATATTAGGAAGGATAAGCTAATCGCCGCAATTATAATTTCTTCGATGTGGTTTTCAGAAATATGTATTTATTTATTCTTCATTTTACGACTATCATTCTAGGTTAATAATGCAATAGTGTACACAATAAAAATATGGTTACTTAAGACTTGTAATTTAAAATAAAGCAATTTTTGTGAACTTATTTAGAAAACGATACATTCCCATTAGACAACATTCACAGATGATGGTTTTAGGATTCAAAGGCTTAAGAAACTTAAACATTTAGTCTCAAAAAATCCGATTCATCATCATTTTCCTGCTATCGTGTTATTCTATTTGGGGTCGGCGCACACACGTTTTCTTGTGCCTTTATTTCCTGTCAGACGCTGCGGCATCATTTACTTCTCAAATCATTCCTTAAACAATACATGCATATTTTCTTTGGCTTTCCTCTCCCTCTCCATCCATCAAAATCTATGTCCATCACTCTATTAGTGACATGCGTTTCGTTTCGCCTCATAACATGTCCATACAACAGGCACTACTTTCAAACTCCCTCTTTATTCTATCTTCTTCTTCTTCTATCTTAATCTTAACATTCCTAAAAAAAACGATTAAAATGACTTAATAGGTACGTAACTTATTATTAGATTTTATAACAAAATGCGTTATTTCTATGGGAAGTATAGCTTTGATACGTCACACACGTGTGTTGTATTGAGTGCGATCATGTAGGAAACAATGTGAAGCAAAATCGATATTGGCGTATGTTAGTCTACATGACTCATGCAAATTCCACTTATCGGTACTAATATTATAGCGAGACGAACCATGATGATTCGTTCCCAGGCTCTAACTAAAACAACTACGAACATCCATTTAAATTCGTTCAGCAGTTTTGAGTGACGTGCGAACAAACAAAGGCATTAACGAAAACAAAACCAATTGATATCGATTTTATTTCCTTACATACCATATATATTTTAATTGATTATAAATATATACACGTATAGATTCTTGTATATATAAATAAGGATTTTCTTAACAAAATAATCGAGAACTTAAAATAAGAAAAACAAAGAAAATGAAAGCACCCTGTTGTGAGTTGAGTGTTGAGTTACATTAGCCCAGAGTAATTTCTTATTGAATATTAAACGTGAAAAACTGAAAGAGATTATCGCAATATAGAAAATAATAATTTTTTTTTCAGAAAAATTGTGGTCGTTCACTCTCATCAACACAGCTCTTTCCAGAAGCATGCAGGAAAAATCAAAAGCATTTTGGTTTAGGCCCCAAAGGATGTTGTTTGATAACCTCTTACTAGCATTTGGACCTGCTATTTCATAATATACGCTCGTATTAGTGAACTCTCATCCCGCCCTAACAACATAAACACAAACCATCAAGTTTTCATGCTGATGAAAAATCCTCTGGGCCAAGGCAGAAAAAAATCTGTGTATAGACGCTATATGTAGATCCACAATTATAATATTTCTCCAAAGATGATGATGATCTGTTTTTACATTTGAAACATTTACACAAAAAAGTAAAAACGATATGGTTATTATCTCAGCGATCGCTGTCACCTGTTGCAATATCCCATGGAGTCAATCATAGCACCTCGCTCACTAGGATCTCCTAATGATGATCCTTTGTAGTACCGCCGCCTGGACACGCGGTGAAAAAAATTAAACACCTCCACCTTGTTATTAAGTGTGAATTCTACAAATTGTTCACAAATATTTGCGTCTACCTGGGCTTTTTACCTACATTTGTTACATTTGCCGTGACCGAATCAAGGACGTCATAAAAGCTCTATATGATTAAGCACGGTGGATTAAGAATGGTGCTTTAATTCGTGGCGGATCAAACACGGATTTTTTAAATTGTTGTGCTTGTGAGATTTTCAAATATCAGTTTTCTGAATAAAGTGGGCGCGAAATTTAAATTTGCCATTTTTCAAATAATTATATAATTGTGTATTTCTTTTTGTGTGTGTATTATCTTATACATATATATGTACGTATTGCAAAATACACAAATCTCCGTTTAATTTGTATACTTACTTGGATCATTGTTTCTTTTAAACTTTAGATAACACATTACGTCGAGAAGTTACAAATACAAATGTAAATTGAACTTGAACACGAATGCCTTTATCTATAGTTCTCAGTAATTCCTTATCTCGTAAATGGCTGTCCTGCCTCGAACGCTCATCTGACTGTTTAGCAGGTTATTTTCTAATACTCGTATAACGTCCTTTTTATTGAGTGTAAATAATTGAGTTTGTATCAACGCCGCGCCGCCATCTGCTCGCTGGAGTTTTAACACTCCTTTTCGGATTTCCCACTTAACTTTAATGTACCCATAAAATTTTACGTTTTTCGAGTTTACAAACAAAACTGTCTCTTATTTTGTTTGATCAAAACTGAGTATCGCTTGACACTGCAAATTGTGTATCACTTCGTCGGGATTTAAAGAAACTTTATACTGGCTGGTATTTAGTGTAACACGACATTAGTCCTTAAACGCCCTGTAGCTTGGACACAATTTTATTTGGTTTGTGTCGGGCAGTATCATTTCACTTGGTGCCTCGTGAGTTCGGTTATTACAATATTTGTTGTTGAAGGTTATTTATTTGACTAGTTGTCAGGGCTTATGTCGTCGGCTCCGACTGTTGTCGAGACGGTGGCATTGATCTCTTTGCCAAGCTATTGAGATTATAAATCTCACGCGTACCATTCAGTTAGCGACTCGGTTAGGATTACGTGTTCCTAAATAAGAATTTTGGTTGTCTGTTTGTCTTGTCGGATTTGAATGCGTTTGTTGATGACGCGAATGATCGCAACTCCGAACAAAGCTTTGAATATATTTGTGTCTCCGAGCAAGTTGTCTGAGGCAGTAATCCAATATTCATTACTCGTGCACTATATTATACAAATATCCAATATTCCCAGTAATTTATTCTTCGTTCACATTTGTGTATTTATAAATTGTATGTAGTTTTTTTGGTTTTATGCATTTAATACCAACAAGCGATACGTTTTATCACTCGCTTGTATTGGCACGGCGGATAATGGAATCCTTTTGAGTCCATATTTACGATTCAATGCAAGGTAATTTTGCATAAAAATATTTTGAGATCGTTATGATTTATAAAGGTTTGTTATTTATTGCGTTTCACATAAAATCAGCTATAGACGTTTTGCGTATTCAGTAGCCCCTCTCCCCCCGCTCGTTCCATTTGTGACTACGTTTATCTTGGATATGTTGAGTACTGTATTCCTTGCATTTGATTTGTGGTCACTATATACACTATTAACAGTCACATAATGGACGCAATCTTGTCGATGGTTATCAAACGAAGGGACACAATGGCCTGTTAATCTGTTCAATCGGCCCCAGGGCGATTACCATTATTATTTGATATCGCTGTTGGTACGTTTTACAAGTCAGTCCTACCGGCAGACCAGCGCCACATGGTGCTGTCGCTTGAGGCTACGCTACTTTTATATTAACCGCAAAATTAAATTAATATTCTATCACTAAAATGGTGCAACCATGGCGGATGTAATATGTAGTTTCAGGATGTTTTTGTAAGAACAGAAATAGATACAACAAAAGGCTCATATTGAAGGAGCACGGAAACGGTTTCATGTTGAAATTATTTTCCTACCTCGATTTAACAAGTCATTATACTAACATTGATATGTATTACATTTGGTGTTGCTTTGAAATGTGAAAACAAACGTGTACCATAAGATTGGAACCGGATACCACGCGGTCACAACAAGGGCGCTGGGTGAGCGATATCTAGATCTAAAGATTGTTACATTACGCTACACAAAAGTGCGATAATCTCTTAAAAGGTGTTCGTAGTGTTGTAGATAATTAATATTTAGAGTCGGGAGGCGCCCCGCGGCGCGCGCGCACCTCGCCGCTTTGTGCCGCACCGCCGACACCCGCATTTGTCATGTTAGCGCGCTCCAAGGTGTGAATGACTTTTTTCCAACTATTATTAATGACAATGATAGAAAATATTGTTTTTTGTTGCAACAGTGTTGATTGTTGTCAATTAGTTTTTTGTTGCATCACGAACTTTTGATTATGAGCGTGGCCGATCGATTCAATAGGATTTGAATTGAATGTTTGGATTAAAATATGGCGAGCTTCATTAAAGCTTTTGATATGATTGAATACCGACGCTTTTGTATCGAAACAGTTAGACAATGGGTTAAACATATCGAAAACCTTTCAAAGTGGTGAGAAATTGAGAATCGATCTGACTTCTTTAATCGAGTTTCGTGATATTACAGAATTATTCTTTGTGGCTAATAGATTTGCATAAACCAATGTCACTTTTTCCATTCTTTTTTTCACAAAGCACATTATTTCCAACAGGGTCGGTTACTTGTTTTGTTACTTAAAAAATGAGCTAAATCACGGAGCCAAGAAAAGCTCTCAGCCCTCGCGCCTCCCCTCGCACTCTGAACAATGAATAATAAGCAGCAACATCATCTATCCATTTTCCTTTCCACCCTAACAATAACAAGGACGCTAAAAGAATGGAAACAATCGAAATTTAAATATTTCAAGTAAAATACGTTTCTTTGAGAGAAAATATTGGTCGAAGTGAGTTGTATGAGGGGCGCGATGCTGCCAGAGTTGTGGCATGCCATCCGCTCGTTCAAGATCGCTCTGAGCACATTTGCATGCATCCGAGGTCGGTTATTAAGGCGTATAAACTACTTTATGACTTTATTGTCAACGTTATAGGGTAGCTTTGCTACTAAACAGATAGCTGGTTGCAGTACGTAGTAGTAAGGGGGCCTACTAGTGCACACACTAGTAGCCCCCCTTTACATTGTCCTGAGGGCACACTCACTGCTCGCTACAAAATATGACATCAATTTAAGAAAAAGTCAAAAGAAGGATTATTTTAATCTGAAAAAGCAAGCAATCTAATGAAAAAGCAAGTTTTCCAAAGAGTTTTGACATCAAACTTTACCTCAGCTGCTATTGCACTAAAGATTCAATAATAAATCAACATGTCGTGATTAAATTCTGGAGCATTTTAGAACAATAGCTATTATATTCAAAACAAATGGATTCTTTTGTGCTATAACAGTAAAGCATTGCTTCCGGCTAGTGAAGGCGATTTGATATAATTCTGACGCGTTAACCCAATTTAGAAACGATAATAAATAATAATAGGTGGTGTTTTTATAATTAAATACTCTGTGTTCATGTTTTTGATAGAATTTATCGCCTGTATGTTTATAAAATGTGTTGCTGTACTTAGTCGCTATCTTTTTTATGTTGATATTAAAATAAAACAGGTGTAACTTAGATGTGTAACATAAATTTAATACCAGTAGAAACAGCTAAATTGACATCGTAAGATAATTGGCGTATTTGGAAATTATTATAAAAACATAGTAGCTTTGGATTCAATGGTACGTAGATCCTGTAATGGACATCTTTTTCTCTGCTAAACTGGTCGCACAGCCGCCAATATAAAGCAGTGTTGATTTTTTATCTATTTATGGCTTTAACTTCAAGGCATCCACAGGATAGACCGGTTAAGCAAGTAACAACCATAGGTTGACAATGTTTATAGGTATCTATAATGTTTTCGAGAAATAGTAAACTATTTACACATCAAAACAAATCTTAACCAAATCAAATAAACTATACCTTTTACGCATTAAAGTACGTATTCAAAATAACTTGACAGATTTATTTATTTATTTATTTATTACAGCATGGAGGACTTACAGCTAAAAAGAAACTTATTATAAAAAAAGTAAAGAACCATAGACAACAGTAAGCCAATTACAAGTCCTCACGTATAAGTACCAGACTAAAAATTCAAATGAAATGTGAGCACAAACCGCACTTTACACATTAACCTAACTTAATCAAAGGTTACATTAACAAAATCAAATATAAAGGCTAAACGAATAGTTGACTGAAACTGTTTAGTTTGCAGTAAAATGCAAAATTATGTGCACACTACAGAAGAATATTGAACATAATTAAAAAAAAAACAAACAAAAAAAAATCAAAATATAATAAGTATTCGTCGATTGTACTATTATATTTCTGGCAAGAACAATACTAATCACAATAGAGATAGCACTTGAAAACAAAAACCCATCGGTTATGGTCGGCATGGTCGGCGTGGTCCATGAGTAAGCGTGGCTCGCAGCGTCCAGAGGCGTTGGTACTATTAACGTGTGGTTTAGAGATAACATCGGCCGACAAACTCGATTAGCGGCTCCACTGACTCTCACAGGCCGTGGGGCAAGTGACAGGCGATTGTACAGATTGGCAATTTTTTCCAGCTTTACTTTTATTATTGAAGAGTTTTTGACATTGATTGCCACAATTTATTTCTTTTTTAGGGTTCTGTACCTCAAAAAGAAAAAAGGTAATAGAAAAAATTGGATCACTGTCGTCCGTTTGTATGTTTGTCTGTTAAGACCTTTTATCTTAGGAACGCGAAGGTATCGTTATAGTTGAATTTAAAATCATATACCTACTCAAATCTGTGGTCCCTTGGAGCTGTGAAAATTAACCCTCTAAGTCTCCGCAATCAAAAGATATGGCCGTTTATGACGCAAGTTTGTACAGAATCCTCGGTGCGCGGGTCTGATTCGTTCTGGGCCGTTTTTTTTTGGAGTTGTCTTGAGTTTTGCCGTAACTCGCCTGACACATGCGTGTTGCGTCCACCTAGGCCCTGGCGATGATGTGGCCTTGGTGGAGAACACGTCTACCTTCTGATCTTATATATTTAATGATATAATATATCTACCTACTTCTTGTAAACCACACTAACCAAACCAGGCTAACACTAACTTTAACCTTCCTGATGATCGAAAAAAAATTTTTTTTCTCTCCCTTTTTCTTCTCTCTTTCTCACCCTTTTTTCACAAAAAAAATGCCTATGTCAGTCTTCAGGGTCCCAACTATCTCTGTACCAAAATGCATCAAAATCGGTGCAGCCATTCAGGCGTGAAGACGTAACAAACAAAATCACTTTCGCTTTTATTATATTATAGTAAGGATGTCTGCTACCTAACTTCCACCTAAGTTTTATCTGTATCGCTAAACATGAATACATACTAAGTTAAGTACATCTAAAACAACACACGAAACACTTTATTTAAAATTTGTTCATGTTTGTTTAGTTCGCTATACTTGATTAATATATTAAATTCTATTCATAAGTATGACTTATTAATTTTTGGTAACTATTTACATGGCCACTTGTTACCTTATATTTTCTTTGGACCACACGATATATCATACATGACTTATCTGTCCGTATCAACTTTTCATAATGAGTATTGAACATCAAACGATGCATACACACGATTGACAGATAACATATACCAATACCAAATCAATAAAACTGTTATCTTTAATTTATGTTTGCAATTGCTACGGCGTAGCGCACTGCTACGCGCTACGACAATTTTAAATTTGAAGAACTTGAAGATAATTTCAAAGTCATAATGTTAACTAAGTCGAAGTTAATTACTTTGGTTCTCTCAAACAAGGCTTTGGCGGTAACGCGGCTGGCTCATAATTCATCGTGGCTCGCATCCTCCTCGGTAATATGGTACGCGTAGACGCGCCGGCGCAACCCGAGTGGGACGCCGCTACGTGTGAGCGGGAGAGGTAAGCGCCCGGCTCACATAATACCCAATGTTTATAGCCTGAGAACTTCCTTTTAATTTTTTTGGGAGCACTATTTCAAATATTGGTTTAATTGATTGCTGGCAGACCATTTGGCGGCGCGGCGGCGCGGGATGAACGCTAATTACAGGGGTTAACTCGGTTTTATATTAACTTCGATTTAAAAAGACAGTTTAGGTGCGGTACTTTACTGACAGCTGTAATTTACTCAAACTTATCATGTTGATTCTTGTCGGACCGTTTGTTCTACCCGAGTATTTATAAAAATAATTATAGGTATGAAAGAGTAATAGAGGTACGAGGTATTCGCCGAGTACCAGAGTTTTTATTCGTATGGCTTGAGTGACTTTAATAGCTATGCGAATGCGACAATTAATGAGGGTCTGGTGACACAAACAATAGGCCAGACAATGTTTACTAAATACGCGGTTCGCGATGTAAAAATAGCGATAAACAGTAATTGGCGGCAGTAAAGCCGCAAGAAGCGGCACCCGCATTGTGCGCGCGCGCCGGCCCGCCCGCCATTGTCAGCCACAAGCCCGCCACTATAAATTTTACTTCAACTCCACATTTGCATATCAACAATAATTTTATCAGTTTTCGTGGTCACGTCGTGTCCGTTACTTCATTAATTGTTCATTGTCTCTTTGAGCTTCAACAATAGACATCAGTTTTAAAATGGATACTTATGAAAGCTGTAAGAATCGTCATTGTAATAATATCCCTTATACAAAAGCTAGGCAAGTTAATGTTTCTAGGAAATAGTCATGGTGTTAATTTTTAATGTTTCTTTGAACTACCGCATGGGTCACGGTCGCGCGCTAAGATTTCCTCACATTTTCATAACGGTACTCACCTACTCGAAAAATTAGGTTTCGACATTTTCAGGCTATTTTTT
The DNA here is from genome assembly GCA_905475445.1 of Ochropleura plecta. NCBI lineage: Eukaryota > Metazoa > Arthropoda > Insecta > Lepidoptera > Noctuidae > Ochropleura > Ochropleura plecta. Next base: position 7,313,134 of record FR997723.1, on the reverse strand, counting down.
GCAATATTGATATATGATTCTTACGATCTTGAACATCTCAATAGCAAAATACAGTTTCGTTTGACTGGGATGAACCAAATCTTATGTTGTTGCAATTGCTTGACGGGGGTCAAGCAATTGCCCACAATCCGCCGTCGGTCATAAGATTAACGATTATATTTATTGTAGTTTCGAGCATATTATACTTAAGTAATTTTGTCCGTTCATACATTTGTCGGGTTGGTATTATCAGGATAGTTAGAGTGACTGCCACAAGACATGTAAAATGTATCGCTTATCCCTTGTTTCAATTAACTGAAAACAACGAAATTTTCAAATCCTATTTCAGCTGAACTTCTCACAGCACATAGAGCAATAAAATATTATATAGGATTCAAAGCGTGCGCGGTGAAAGTTTATTGAAAACAAACGAGCGCTGCTCACGAGGTGGTCCGTCGTTAATCTTTTATCTAACGTGGTGTGTGCTCTTCGCAGCAATGTCACGGACGTCGGGCGTGCCGAATCAAAAGCGTTTTCACCGACACACCTCCAAGGCTCCAACCATTCTAGTACTCCGTAGATTCCCCCATGCGACACAATTTAAATGTCCCATTCATGTAAGTACTATCTCAGGCAAATTGGCGTGGAAAGCAAAATTTTACTTGTAAGTTGGTTTAGAATTTTTTTAACAAGCCCCGCCTCTAAATTGCCTAACCAATGAGAGTGAATCATAAATCTCTTCCTTTTTCCTTTTGTTTTTATGTCTTGAATATAATCTGGCTGTGACAATGAAACATCTTGGAATTAAACAATACCCAACGCCCAAAACGAGTTAATAGCAATTGCTTATTTTCGGTCCACAAGAACTTATTTTGGACTTGTTTGAGTATAATTTACATATATATGAATAAATTCTTAAATAATGAATATTATGTGCGTAAAATCGAACGTACCCATGCGCCACACCGGGTGATATACTCTGATATTTAAGATATTAACTTTAGTAGTAGCTAATGTACAACGCCATTAAGGTAATCGAATATTCTAACGTTTTGTATTCAAGTTGGCTTTTTGACTTCACACATTGTGGTGACATCGGTTGTTAAAACGAATAAACGATGTGAAAGTTAGCATAATTATGTTATTGTTATGATGAAAAAAACCGTTTGAAACATTTACCCAATAGTTTACAACAGCAATGTAAAAACAGACTTAATTCACCTAGAATAGCAATTAAGGTCTTGATTTAATTTTGATAGAATAGATTACAGCTTTTGTTCAATTCAATTTGACGGCGCGGTTGGCGCAGTGGCTGAGCCATTGACTGCTACGCTGCATGTCGTGGGTTCGATTCTCGGACGAAACAAATATTTGCATGGCCTACAAATACACTACTGGAAAAAATTAAGGGATAAAAAAACAATTTTTTGTTAATTTTTCAACAGGCCGTAACTTCGAGATTGTAGCCGCCGCGGTTTTCAAGTAATCTTAGAAAAACCAGCAACAAAAAAATAACAAATTTTTTAGTTTATTTTTTGGTCTACAAGCGTGGAAAATTAATGTTTGCTTAATCACTATGAAGATCGGATACGTTGTTTATTTAGATGCAATTTCTTTTTTTATTCACCTTGAAAGGTACGTCCACTTCTCGCCGAGATATCGATCTTCAAATGGAAAAGGATCTTTTTGTCTTTGATTGTCAAAATCTCAGCAACATTGGTTGCTGAGATTTTGCACCGTATATCGAACAGTAAGTTAAAGGTGGGTTTCAAGAACTTCAATGAATTCTCTTTGACGACTAGCCATTGCTTTTTCAATTTTTTTTTCTATGTCACATGAATTTGAAAATGCAACAAAAAACCGGCTTTTAGTGGTTTTTTGGAAACTTTGACTTACACCCATCTGGACCTTCGTCAAGAGGAGTTACTAACCGAGCAACTTCCACCTCCGATAAATGTCGTCTAACCACGATTGAAAATCAAAAAAGGAAAGAAGATTTCAATTTTGACGAAAAAAATTAAATAAAAATCTTTTAGCGCCGAGGAATTAGTTTTGAAAAAATGAAACTGTTGGATTAAGCGATTTGCTAAGTATTCGAGAATAGTAAAGAAAAAAAATCTCCGAAAAGCTTTCTGGAACAATCAACAATCAAGGCAGAGACAAATACGTGTAAGACAGGGTCGCCCAAGCAAACCAGCCAATCAACTAATGGTATTTTGGTTCTATTTTCGATTCAGGCAGTTGTTAGATACCTCATTTTCCGTACTATCTGAATTGAGCCTTAACAGAAGTAGAACCATGCAACTCACCAGTTACTGTGGGGTTGGGTACCTACGTGGTTTCGACATGAAGGGTAATACAGAAGTATGGAAGAAGAACACATGTTGCACCGACTCCAAATTAATTGGTATAATATTTTTATTGGCTATGTGTTATTACAGACTATGATCTACCTCTGTGCCAAATTTCAACAAGATCCGTTCAGCCGTTCTGACGTGAAAGAGAATCATCATTTGTGAGGATAGACATATATATATATATATATATATCTATATGAAGAGAATCATCATTTGTCTATCCTCACAAATGATGATTCTCTTCTACTATATATATATATAGTAGGATAGGATAATAATAAGCTTGTAGGTTAGTCTGACAGAATTATTTAACAAACCTATATTAAAAATGTCTATTTGTATGTATGTGACCTCTTCACGACTAAACGTCGAAATGAAATTTGGCAAGAATATAGATTTTATGTTGAGGAAGGACATAGACTTATATTATCACGCTAATAACTTAACTGGGTGAACAATATTATGTCCATAGACCTCAACTGTTTGACAGCTTTTTTAAACTGACATGGTTACTAATACTATAATTAACACTTGAAACGGGATATTTACCATGTTTGTTATTTTCATTGAGTTTCCGATATTTCGGCGATGTTGCAAACGCCATGATCACGGATGAACTGAAGTTATTGCGGGTGGATGTTTACGAGCAGACAAAACGATCTACCCTCTTTCTTATTCGTTTTTTGCGTTCGTTACCACTAACACCGTTACTCAAAACTCGATTTTGCTCTCGACACACCTAACTCACTGTATCAAGTAGCGCTCTTTTTTCCCTACTTTTTGGGTTTTTACACAATTGAACCACTGGATTCCAGGCTCTTGATAATTGAAACCCATCTTCTCGGTTGATAGTGTTTGACAGCTGACTACTGTCATGGCTTACTTACATTAGAATAGAACGGCTAATCAGGCAAGGCAAAACGCGAAACTAACGCGTACTAAGTTTCGAGTAAACAGTTAGTAATTTAAACTGTTTTTTATTTATTCAAAATTAGTTAAAGTTCAAGAGGCATCTACGATAGAAAGTTGGTTTTGAATGAGATATGATGACAAAAGTTTACGCATTTTTTTATAACTGTTGATAATCATTTTTTTATTTTCCCACGTATATACTTGTATAAGTAGGTATACCTTTACGATCGTACACAGAAGTGTACGAGACACGCCACCGTCGGGATCCCAGTTGACGGTAGGAGGGGTTCGCATCGGCGTCGGGTCGACGATGAAGTACCTGGGAATCGTCCTCGACAGCCGGTGGAACTTTGTTGAACATTTCCGACGTTTGGCTCCCAAGCTCGAGCGGACGGGGGCTGCTTTCAAGCGGCTCCTGCCCAATCTGAGGGGGCCAAACGCCTCCTGCCGTAGGCTCTATGCCGGAGTCGTGCGGTCCATGGCCCTTTATGGGGCCCCGGTATGGGCGCGTTCTTTAGGGCGGCGCGCCGCCCACTACCTGAACGCGCCCCAAAAGGTGGTGGCCATACGGCTTGTCCGGGGCTACCGCACGATCTCCGGCGAGGCAGCAAGCCTCCTTGCCGGACTACCACCGTGGGATCTGGAGGCGATAGTCCTCGCGCGCCTGTTTGAGTGGCGCGCGGAGGCACTACACCGGGGGGAAAACCCGCTGCCACGGCAAGTTGCCGCTCGGCGGGCAGACCTCCGGTGCGATCTCATGGTGGCATGGAGAGAGCGACTGTCGCAACCCCGTGCAGGGCACGCCACAATAGCGGCGGTAAGTCCCCTCTTTGAGGAGTGGCTGGAGAGGCGTCATGGCGTCCTCACCTACCGCCTGACGCAGGTCCTCACCGGACACGGAAGTTTCGGGAGGTTCCTGCACATCATCGGGCGGGAGGAAGCGCCCGGGTGTCACCATTGTGACGATCGCCCGGAGGACACGGTGGAGCACACAGTGGCGGTCTGCCCAGCTTGGGCGGAGCACCGCCGTGCCCTCGTGGAGGCGATCGGCGGCGGAGATCTCTCGCGTCCGGCCCTGGTTCAGGCCATGGTCCGGAGCGAGAGGGAATGGGAAGCGGTCACCACCTTCTGCGAAGCAGTAATGCTAGCAAAGGAGGTGGCCGGGCGTTTGAGGGAGAGAACATCTGCCCAACCCAGCCGCCGCGGGAGACGCCCAGGGCGCCGGGCGCCGCGAGACGACTTCCGGCCACCGTAGATGCGGGCCTGTGGACGGTGAGCAATGGGTAGCTCACCGTCCGTCCGTCGATTGACGACAGGCCGTGTCGACGGCGCGTTCGTGTTTCACGCGCGCCTCAAAGAGAGTCAGCAAAGCAGAGGGGCTTGCCAGAGCCTCCGCCTGCCGGGGTTGCGGGTTGTTCGAAAGAGATACCGCGGCCCCGGAACGTAAAGGGCAATAGAAGGAACATGGGTGGGTTTTAGTCAGTACAAGTCTGACATGCCCCCCCGCTCCACCCAGAGCGGGGGAAGTCATAGGATGATTTCCCACCCGAAAAAAAAAAAAAAAAAAAAAAGTGTACGAGACACATGGGCTTTCTCATCGGCTGTTGTATTAGCTGTAATCAACATGCATATATATGCACGTTCATTAACAAGGTTTATGATAAAACGTAGGTATTGAATGAAAACCGACTAAAATCGGAATAAGAAAAAAGGAACTTAGTTCATAATTTATTTGACTTTAGGGTCGTGTAATAGCTCAGCAAATAACACCAGATTTCATAGAAAATATAAGAATAAAAATTTTAAGAATAATTTTCTAATTTAGGATCCCCGTCCACCGTCTATCATTCGTATACAAATTGAAAAGGCAACTAGCGGAATGCCGCTGAGCCGCTGAGCCGACCCCGGCGCGATACTTTTGAACCACTATTTGCTTACCACGATTCATTCGATTAAAACTCTGAATAAACTCATTATAGCTGAATGCGACTACCCGCCGAAAGGTTCCTTTCAAACGATATTAAACCGCATTATCCGCGTTTATTCCCGGCCTTGATTAGTACCGTATCATTTAGTCCTGTGTTGTAATTATTTATATACAAGCGGTAATAAACCTTATGCGTCTCGTATTATAATTTAAATTTATATGTCGTCTGTCGCTGGCGGCGCCTTTGACCGATGGAGATGAAAAGCGCCGCGCGCGACCATTTATCATTGACAAACACAATTGTATTGGGTCCCATCTCGAGAAATTGGTGGATAAACAATCTTAGAACTGGGGCTTACGTGACGTCACTGGTTGGAATCTGCTGATTATAGGGAGACGAACAGAGCCTGCTTCGACGTGGAGTTAAGATGATTCGGCTTGTACTGGAAATATATGCATTGTGAGTTTATTTAGGTATCTTTGTTCACGACATGGAATTTTCTCTCATTTTCTTTTTCGTTACGTAGACTTAGTTAGCTAGCTTAAGTTTTAACTGACCCCTTAGTTTTTAAATACCTAGCCAAAGGAAATACAAAAAAGAGAGATCCAGTGCTAAATGGTAAAATAATCTACCTAGGTTGACGAACGCAATAGGTAGTTAATGCAGGCCTAGAGGCCCAATTCCTAGGGCAAAGAAAATCTTAAGCAGCCTTTTAGTGCAATTTTTTTTAATAATGTCATAGTAGGTAGTAGCCAATAACAATATCTATAAGTTTTATTTATTATCTCCCAAGGATATTATATTGTTAATAAATAAATAACCCACTAAAAGAGTCAAAAAAATCAAAAGTAAATTAAGTTTCGTAAACTTATTTAATTACGTAAATGATTTTGAGATTATCAACCAGCTTGTTAAAAGATTCTACTTGATTTCATTTAGTGTATTACTGCGAAACTTCAAAGTTCGTTAAAGACTTCGAAAAGCCAGAGGGCCGTATTCTACTACTCGGCAAATTGCGGTTTGATGACGATATTTTCCTTCACCGTTGTTTACAGCATTGGCGATAGAATACTATCCAAAGTAACGCATCTAGATTCGAATCCATGCCTAAAAACAATGCGGAATTTGGGATTTTCACTGGACCACCACTGCTCATCCAATTAAAGTTTCACGAACTATTTTGTTTTGTAAAACTTACATTTTTGTTTATTTACCTGTTACAAATTCAAGCATTTATTTAAATTCAGGCAGTTTTGAGCTATCATGAAAATCAAAATCATTTATTCAAATTAGGTTGAGAATCACAACTTTTTGAACATTAAAGATTGCAAAAGACAGTCAGAAGCAGGGAACTTGGTAAGAGCAAAAGGCAAAAATAACTCATAATATTTATAAGCCAAATGATGACAGAAATTATGAAATATATGGGAATTGCTCTGGCCATGTGAAGAGAACACTAGGTGGGTACTCAGATGTAATGGCCTAAGTGTATCAACTCCAAAATGTATTTTTTTCAGTATATTATTATGTTTTGTTTAAATAAGTTACAATTATAAGAGAATAGAACAATAAAAGTGTTGAGTCAAACACGTTTTAATATTATGCATCAGTGGTAGTAACGCTAATAGTTAAACTCGAAAAAAAGCGATGTATTTTTAAATCAAATCTTTCTATTATCTAGATATATACCTAATAGTAAAACCTGAGAATGCTCTATATTTGAGCTTTTACAGTAATATCAGAAAATTATAAATCTTTTCGCCAAAGACTTTTGGCGCTGTCTTTGGCGAAAAGAATGATAATTTTTGTAGCAGTGGGTTCCGAAAACCTTACAAAAAACGTAAGAATTGTAAGTCATTCAAAAAAACTGAAACAGAAACTTGGCTTCAAGGACTTGTAAAAAAGGACGTGTTTCAGTTTTACTTCAAATTTAAATTATATAGTGCTGATACAGGTTCTATTTTTAAAGAATTGGGGAGATACAATTTGGTAAACTAAAAATATGAGCAAAGATATGATGCTGACCTTTCGTTTCTTATTTTGAGGCCATTAGGTAATAAAAAATAAAAACAGAGATGAAAGTTATTATCATCCTAAAATTTTATTATTTTGAGCCACTAATATTTGATTACAATTTTATTTATCAAAGAGGTTTAATTTAATTAAACATTCTCAATTTGATAACTCACATAGAAACACATTTATAAATAAGAAATTAGGTACTGTTAAAAGTGGTAACTTGAAAATGAAGTGTTTAAAATTATAAGTAATGTAAATAAATTAGTCTTAAGAGAAAAAAAATATTTAAAAATCAAAGTCTATTTGGTCTCTACGGTGAAGGTTGCCAATTACACAATAAAAATGTCTTGAAGAGATTCCTGATCTATACCTTGTCGTATCCGTTGGAAGGTAGCATGGATATGCCACCTACCAAGTTGTCAAGAAAGAAAATTCCTAATTTCCCAAGTTAATCTGAAACGAAGCGACAGAAACTTTAAAGTTAAAGTGCATTCGTTCACTACAAACAAGGATAGATTCACGACCGCCATTACCTGCATTAGCGTGTCGGATGCTGCAGCTCGCATATTTCATCACATCTTAGGAGATAATGCTCCCTTTAACAAAACATTAATCTAGGAGTAGTCGGAGGCGTGGGGCGGAGCGCTCGGGCGCCAATAGCGGCGTTCCTCGCGCGGCGCCCCGCGCTCCTGTCTTGCCATCGATTGTCTTACAAGCTCTTAGGAATTGGGGACCATCTCCATATTGTATTGGAATGTAGCGTCTGCTTGTCTGTAGTTGATGAGCGTGTTCAAGTTGTGTAAGATCTTATGTTAAGTTTGCATAATAGTTGCTTTGGATTTTAGTTGTTCTAGCTTTATGCTTTTTGGATTTCACACTTGGCAGATATTGTTTCATGATAAATAATCGGGAATTTAATATCTAATTTTAACAAATAGTCTGGCAAAATGCCTATAGCACCTACCTATGCATTTTTAAAACCTGTATAAATAAACTGCGCTTACTTTATTTATGTATTTTACTGCTAATCGTTATTATTTGATTGTTTATTTATTGTCGTACGAACGTATGATTAAACGTATGATGAGTTATTTGTAGCAACATTAATTGGTTGATAAAAATTGGATTCCATCGAAATTGGCGTTTGATCTTTTTTGATAATAAATATTTATACAGGTAGCAGCTGCACTAAAATCCTCGCTCTGATACCCAAATAATAATTAGCCTGCCCTTAGCACCTCAGTCGGCGTTCGAGAAAAAAGAGCCGGCCGAGTCTCGCTCGCGAACCAACATAACCTGTAATTTGGAAATTATTATCTAACACATTGTGCCTTTCTGGTTATCCCGCCGGTCAATTTGCCGTTTTTATGGCTCCCACAGAGCCGCGGCCTCTAATTATCTCCGCCACGATCTCGGCCCGAGGCGCGAGAGAACCGCCGCACCAGTACCTCTGATCTACACCCTCACACCACCGCACAAGACACAAAGTCCATCGAACAAAAACTGACACCGCGTTAGTTTAGAAACATGGGAAAATAAATAGATACCTATGTTTTGAAAGGGTAACACGTCTGCGCGAATACTATTTGTTTTACTGCGAATTCCTCTAATAGTTTCAAATTATTTTACCACTGATGTGTGTAGCTCTAGGTATACGTGTGTTACGCGTACGTTTACAAGTGACGTAGATTCATAGCTGTAATAAATTAGTGCTTTGAGTCCGAAGCGAGCAATCAAATTATGTTAATATAAATGAATCTAAAGTGATGTTGGGTAAGTAGCAGTTTGATAAAATAATTTTAATGAAAAGAAATTATAGTTAAAGTCATTAAGGTGTGTTCAGACATGTGCCTTGTTAGTGACGCCCCACTATAACGCGTCACAATTTCCTTTTTATATGCCTTTATATTATGCATAATGTCATAAATTTAAATTATAATCGGTGAGTTTTAACGCCCAATTTTTAAATTAAAGAAACGTAACGAACCGGGAAAACACGGTATCGTCCGAGTCGTTTGGGAGCGAACCGGCCCTCGACGCTCTTATTCTATTAGGAAGGACTACTAATAAAATTAATTTATTTCTCGATTACAACAGTAACGCGAGTTCAAAAACTCGCCGCGGCCTCGCCTCATTAATCATATTAATTAAGACGAGGCGTAAGCGCTTTTGTTCGTGGCTCTCTCGATAAACGAGCGCCTTCTTAACGCTCATACAAATGACGGCAAAGTCGTGCGAGGCGGCAATAACGCGCGGCAAATGTGCGCAGTGACACGCTCGGGCGGTGCGTGACGCCGTAGCCGCCACGCCGGGCTCACCACGCGCCGATTGGTCAGAGACAATATTGTTAAATGGTCCTGTTTCGGACACCACCTTGTTATTAGAGTGTTATGTGTGTAATCGGATAATCGCACTGTACTCAACTTTTTATTGGCGGCACGCGGTCACGATTTGTTGCGCTAGTGTAATTATTTAATTCCATTGTTTTGATGAGATTGATGAATTGAAAGTGCGTTTTGAACACTTTGTTATTAACAAAGCCGTCTCACTGGCGATCAATAAAGCGTCAGTCGTTAGTCATCACAGTCACTCGCACACAACACATTCATTTAATTGAATCCAGTCTTCGAGAACACAAAACTGAGTTGATCGTTTAATTGATTACAGACCTGACAACTGCTCATCATGGCTCTGCACCCATCTCATTATTAATGATATGATCACGAGTCGATACCAATCAAGTAAAAACGTCTTACAAATAGTCACTTTTCCCGTACTTACCCGAGGCACTGTTGCTGCTGTTGATCCCGGCTCTCATTTTTAGATCTTTAAAAGTCGTTACAGATAGTCAGTGTCCCAAAACTCTGACGACCAGTCTTACCAAGGGGTATCGTATTACACAGTACTAACTGGGTTGTGAAGGTCAGATAAGCAGTCGCTCCATGTAAAAACTTGCATTTAGCTGAATCTGGTTGGACTAGATGCCGTTCCTAACATAGTTGGGAACAGGCTGGGCAGATGATAAACTAGTCACTGTAAGCGCACCTTTTACACTCTGAGCAACTGTGTCATTGGCTTTTTAATCAGGAATTTCTCTCTCCCTATTCTATAATATTCTATTGTTTTTGGTTTAATTTATAAATAAAAAAACGTGTCCCTTATTTTTGAATAATCTAGAAAAAATACCATTTTTTTTTTGGGAAACTATGCCGTTCGACAGTGTAACTTAACGTATGTGGGTATACAAAGAAATTAAAGTCGACAATCAATGAGTTGAATACAATTCTGCCTAACTCATTAAGGATAACAGGCGTGATTTTATGTATACCCTTAATAATTATCATTATCATTACTTCCACGGCATTTTGGTAGCTCATAAACGACCATCACCTAAAGATATTGGCGAGTTGGCTGATAAGCTGCAGGAAATTAGCTCTTAACTGCATCATGTCCACACAGCCAGGCATCATTGCCTAGTGGGGACACCAAAGAGCAACATAAGTACCTAATAACGATATACATGTACTATTAAACTTATCAGACCAAATTCACTGTCGGTGCCATAGACCGGTACCTACCTACAGGTTTGCCAAGTTCCTTATCTAAGTTGTAAGTTAACGTATTTTTTTCTATATTTTTTATATACATATATGAATCGAAGTACCATATATAAGTAGGCTAGCTTTAATCACAAAATTATAGACATAACTGTTTTTTTTTAAAGAAAGTCCATGTTCAGTAGAAACATTCGGATGGTTATAGAAACCAAAAAGTATTTACGTACTAAAGGCCCGGCGACACGTTGTCCTGCCCGTTCTCTTCTACAGCAAATCAAAGGTAAATATCGACAACAGCACCACCTACCGTGTCTAAGTGTTTTCAAAACATCTAGATCTATTGAAATAAACACACGAAATTTCTTTCAAAATAGTCCAGCTCAGTTGAAGGAGTTAGGTGACAAACAGACGTAGGTACAGAAGAATTATCTTCACATTTGTCAAACGTTTCATTTAAGTTTAACAGCAAAGTTAGTTTCAAATCTTATTTACAAAACTGTCAAATTTGTTTCAAAATAAACAACAAAGCAGATTTTAACTACAAATTTTAATTACACTTATTTATTATTGCAAGTAATAATATGTTCACGTGCATATCCTGTTTTTGTTAAGCATTCCATAAACAGGAATGAGCACTGTTATTTTGTCCATTCATTAAATTATTTATTATTCGAATATGACGTGTGTCGCATAGTGCCTAAATTGCCTCTTTTGGTCTTTAATTAATTCTCTTTTTTTTGCGAAATTGCTGATTTTAAATAGAAACCATGCAAATTGAACTCAGACAAAACAAATGACGAAATTCAACTTTTAAATAACATAAAAATTATTAACGCATCCAAATTAAATGTCAATATTTCAATATCGACACGTTGAAGGATTAAGATATAATTTTATAATCAAATTAAATTATCAATCGACTTGTTTTTACGGCCTTTGCTATTTTAACTTCGCAAGTTCAATTAGTACGAGACACGTTATTAAAACAATTAAAGTAATGAATTAAACATGTTACTTCGATGTGATTACGAAATTATGTTTATTTTTGATTAGCTGTGTGTTGCCCGCCAATAAAATTTGATTAGATTTTGTACCATCCAATTAAAGTTTTTGATACCTGCGTCGACAATTTTTGTTTATACCGCGCTTTATAAGGTCGTTACCACGTAAATATTAAGTGTTTGAGGTTTATGTCTTTTTATAAACGCATTTTTATCTTACGATAGGGGATTGATGTCAAAACCACTTACGGCGACATTACTGGTGACTACTGTTTTGCTACTACCTAATTTTTTAAACATTTTATTGTTATTAAAATATCTAATACATAATACACTGATTTGAGTCTAATGTTGCTATTCAGATAATATTGACTGTTACTGGGATCTTATCCTACCCGGAAGTGGAACCCAAAATGTTCTACTTTTTTTGGCTAGTAAAATTTAAAAAAAAAAGCGGGTTCCACATCAAATAGACTTACCCGAAACAACTACCTGTCGGTCATACAAATTTTTGTACCATGCATGGAACCTGCGACACGCAGGGCAGCAGTCGATCGCTCAGCCACTGCGCTAACAGTGCCGTCAAACTAAAGACAAGTAGAAAATCGTTGCGCAGCTTCTACGGTTACCTACTACCTACAAGTTGTACAGTTAAGTCGGTGCGAATCTTATTTGATATTCATAGATAACTCGGGAGAAAATTACACGTTTGCATGGGTTGCTTGTTTAGAAGCAAGTGCGTCATGCTTGTGCCCATGTTTAAGTGGCAGTTTTCGCTAAAACGGCATGTAGGCTTAATGTCGACGGAATACTGTAAATACTAGTTGCTGTCCGCGGTTTTATTCATTCCGTTGAACTCTTTAAGTTCTTAGTTAAACTACACCTACTAACAAATGCGGGCAGTGATTGGACAGTTCCGCTGAAATCTGGGTGGTGATTTCTTCGAAAAACCATCTCTGGCATTTTTTTGTATTTTAAACTTTGCTCCACGCGAGGATTTTTTCCTTTATCGTGGGTTTATTACAAACATTTAAACTCAAATACACAAACAATCAAATCAGCAGACGCGCTTGAGATTACTAGTCCAACGAGGCTTCATACGTTTAAGTATACATAAACGGAGGGCGACCTACTATGGTAGATGATACGCTACGCCTTTTTTTGTGTGGGAAATCATCAAGTAACTTCCCCCGCTCTGGTCGGAGTAGGGGGAGTGTCAGACGTTTACTGACTAAAACCCACCCATGTTCCTTCTATTGCCCTTTGCGTTCCGGGGCCGCGGTATCTCTTTCGAACAACCCGCAGCCCCGGCAGGTGGAGGCCCTGGCAAGCCCCTCTGCTTTGCTGACATCTCTTTGAGGTGCACGTGAAACACTAACGCGCCGTCGACATGGCCTGTCATCAATAGACGGCCGGACGGTGAGCTACCCATTGCGCACCGTTCAACGGCCTATCTACGGTGGCCGGGAGTCATCTCGCGGCGCCCGGCGCCCGGGGCGTCTCCCGCGGCGGCTAGGTTGGTTTGAGGTTCTCCCCCTCAAACGCCCGGCCACCTTCTTCGCTAGCATTACTCCTTCGCAGAAGGAGGTGACCGCTTCCCATTCCCTCTCCGGACCATGGACTGAACCAGGGCCGGACGCGACAGATCGCCGCCGCCGAATTCGCTACGCGTAATATAAAGTTTACCCCAGAATAGGTTGTTAATGAGATTTCATGCGAATGTATTTGATTTAAATGAACGTCACGTGACTTTAAAGGAGAAGTTTCATGATACACTGGAAAAAAGAGTAGAAGAATGATGGTAAGATAGAGCTAAGTGCATAGAATATGCTTTAAAATGCATTTCTTTAAAAAATAAAGCTTGGTTGAGTAGTTGAAATGAAAGGCATAGTGTAGGGATAAAGTCCAATAAATATTTCTCTACAACAGTGTTGCCAGATGCCTTGAACCTTTTATCTGTAGTAGAAACTCCTAAAATCTGTATTAAATCTGTATGCTATTTTAACTTATAATCTGTATAAAATCTGTATAATCAAATTAACCAAAATAGAATATTAATCATCATAATCATTGCTTCTTTTGAAAAACAAGGGATAAGTACTAACGTGATAAGGTTTGATTATCGTATATTAAATAAGAACATACACTAATTAATAAAATGGTAGTTTTATTTAAGTACGTATGTACATACATAGTAAAATTAAAAACATAATTAAAACAAACACACTTAATAAAATTTAAACAATTGCAACAAACGAAATAAAAATTACTTTTTTAGTCATACATATTTTTGTTAAATTTTAACAGTAATTTATTATCAACCTCTAGGTTATAGCAAGGTTTTTCACCAATCAATTGCTTTGTATGCAAAAGACCTTCAATAGTATTTGTATTAAGTCTATTGCGTTGTTTTGTCTTTATTAAATTTATAGACGAGAAGATCCTCTCTACGGCAGCACTAGAATGAGGTAGACTTAGGATTGCAGAAACAAATTTGGACAGCGTTGGGTATAATTGATTGCTGTAGTTAGCAGGATCACGGGCTGCAATGACTTTACACCAGAAGGTTTCGAGGTCTTCTGAATCATCAGGCGTTAGGTCTTTATTATTTCGCAAAAACCGCCACTCTGTGTCTAGTTCTTGCAGTTCATCAACTGAGATCAAATTTGGAAACTTTACTGCCAAAGTGACCAATGAATCAATTCTACGAGACTTGACAACTTGTGGGTCAAGAAACTGCATTTGTTTAATTACATCATTGGTGAAATCGTACCTTTTTTTACCTGTTTTGCCCCTTCAACAAAAAAGTCAAGGCATTTGAGTTTGAATGTTTCAATATCTTCTTGATTTAGAGCGTTTGAACTCGTAGAGACAAGGGAGGCTGAAACCTTTGCTCCTAGGTAAAGGTTATTTAATGATTTGTAATGACGTGGATTGTCAATCTGAATTAATCCGACTTCAGTTCGCGAAACATATCCGTCGTCCATATAACATTCTAATAATGTTTTAAAAACAGTCACCATGTTTTCATGCATTTTATGAATTTGCGGCCGCTCTGACTGCATCAGCTTGTTCATGTTATTAAATATCGCTAACGAAAATTCCAAAAACTCTAAATAAAGCTTATTGTATGGATTTTTTAATCTGAACAAAATTGAATCAGCATTCAAGTGGTCCGTAAGAGCGGCTTCGGTGAAATACAATTTTAGGGCGTCATACTGTTCTAGAATACGGCAAACTGCTGCTCTAAGCGAAAGCCATCGAGTTTGAGCTGGATGGAGGATTTTATGAGGCTTTAGATCTAAAAACTGCTGAAACTCTTTTAGAATACTAGTTCTTTTGGGGCTGTTATTAAAATAATTATAAATGTCTCGTATAAGAGTTTCTGGCTCTCTTGACAATTTTAAACACGCATACGATGCACAAAGATGGAAAGAGTGACATACACACTTCAATACAAACAGGTGAGGGTTTTCGGCAACTAGACGGGACGATAATGAGTTGTGCTGTCCCATCATGGCATTCGCCCCATCAGCTGCAAATCCGATAAGATTGTCCATTGGGATATTATTGTCACTCAAAACTTTTTTAATATGTTGGTATAGCTTTTCAGCAGTAGCCTCTTCAAGGGGTATAAGACAAACAAATGCATCCTCAACTTTGTTTTCAAAAAAACGTGCTAATATGCATAAATGCTTAACACATCCTCTATCTGTACTTTCATCGACAATTAAAGAAAATTTAAGTTTTTGTAACTTTTCTATTATCATCTGTTTTGCAGTTAAGCCTGTCACATTTTTTACAATAGCTGTAGTTTTTGTTCTGTCGCAACTAATACTTTTTGCGATTTGTGAATCCGGATACACGTTTTTTATCAATTGTGGCAAGTGTTCCATCACGTTCATGGGAATATTATGTTCAGCTATAAATGCTGCGAGCAAAATCTCTCCTCTTTTGACTGGTTCGATATTTTTGTTTGAAAATAAATCTGTCAATAATGTTTGCGAGCTAGATCCACCAGGACTTGAATTTTGGTGTTTGTTTGTTTTCGCGTGTCTAAAGAGATCATTCTTTCCAGCACTTCCAACTGAAAGATCTGTATTACAAAATGTACAGAGAGCAAAATAATCACCTTTATTACTAGGTCTCAACCACGCCTTATATGAATAATCTTCCATCCAGTTCCGATTAAACTTTTGCATCACTCTGGGTTTTTTAGATGCCCACGCACTACAAGACGAATGCGAGAGTGCGAGAGTACCTTGGAAAGCACGCAGAACTTTGGGGGATTTCCGTTTCCCGAGCAGAGCGATTGAAACTTATAATGCTGCCATACTAAAAATTAACGTTGTTTGTGAAAAAAATAAATTAACCATAAAGAATAGGATCATACAATGGTGTGTGTAACGCGATATCTAAGTCATTTATTTTGATTCTATTTTAAGTTGAGGTAATTTAATCAATAGAGTTAGAAAATTCTGTATGAAAATCTGTATCCAGTGCTAATCTGTATCACACATCGAAAATCTGTATAAATACGGAGAAATCTGTATATATGGCAACACTGCTCTACAAATACATATAAATGTTTTAATTACTATAATAAAGCTGCTTTAATAAAACTTATTCTTATTTTATAAATTGAAAGTATTGCATTTTTTGATAAACAAAACATTAGCTAAGTATTGGAGGCATTGCCCGACAAGAGAATACTGTACGAAACACATTGTAGAAATGACTAAAGTAAACTAAACGGGATGTCTCTAAATCAATTAGATATCGATTGTTTTAACAGTGTATGCTGTAGTGCTAAGTTTTCCCTTTAAAATCAACTCTGAATCCCATCACTTAAATTAAAAAGATAAAAAGACAGGTATTTTGTTGGAGAATAAACTATTATCCCAAAGCCTTGCTTAACCACCAAGAAGCCACTTGTATAACATAATTAATGAACATTGTAATATATTCTCTCTCAGCACAAAATTATGCAAGGCTAAGGTTTACAACAGGCTCCTAAATCTGAATTCCGAAGAGACAGAGAAGTTAATTAAAATTAACTAAAATTAATAATATAATGTAAATCTTTACAAACTCACTCACACACCCCCACACATTCTTCATTAACTCACATACACTCACGCATTCCTCACACAACCACACTCACCCACATAAACGCCATACTGAGGCTTTTTCTTTATTTTTGTGTTAATTTAATTTAATGTGTTTTAACTTAATGTGTTTTATTAAAACCACGTCTCCATTTTATTTAAATTGAAAGGAACTCTGTAGGTAAAACATGAGAGAGCACTGGTACCCATAACACAAGTTAAATCTTACCTTGGGTGCCAGGGTTCATTTCACTACTTACCAAATGATGTATGTTAAAATTTTAAAGACATTGCTAGTTTGGTTTTGTACAAATCTCTTTCTAGCAATAAATATATTTTTTTATTTAACCTAAAAACTTTAACGAGACAAGTCAAAGCAAAGTTTACACCAAATGTCAGTCCACCTCCATACCACTTGCAATAAAAATGGCAAAATAACTGCTATAAATTGGAATTTTTGTAGCGCTGTTAAAACCAATTGATATAAAACGCAAATGTTTATTATAATAAATATAATAACTAACCGTTTGCAAACGACCTCAATTCTTTTTTTATACGTTCGGTTGATATCTGTTACATTATCGTGTAAGTACAAGGGGCAGTTCTAAAAGTACCCGATCTGGCGTATAAATGGCGGTTGTTGATTGAAAATAATGTTTTTGGCCGAGAGTACCAACCTTATAATACTAAAACCTACAGTTTCTGCCATAGTATTTATTATAGGTCACGATAACGCTCATTGAATTTTCGAACATGAAGTGAATTGCTCACTAAACTTTCATTTAAGAAAGTTCAGCCCTACCAAAATGAATTAGTCCGATTGTTTCTCACTAATTCAGGGTTATAAAACCTTGTTGAAACTGTACATTGAGTTGATAAGGGGCTATAATGAGGATTAAAAAGAAAATAGATTTCTTCTGTTTTCTTAGATAGTCCGGGTACTTCTGGGACTACCCTCGTACCCAACGAGTATCCGTAGTTAGCAATGACTATTTCAATGTAGTGTCGAGTATGTGCCCATACATGGTGAACAACGGTTTCACCCGGAATGGCTCGTATTTGATTAACTTCCAACTTAAACCTGTGTTTATTACGTAGAGTAAAAGCCGACTTGCCACTGAGTAAATATTTGTCCGAGTTTTAACTAATGTGACTTTTCTGGACATAGATGTAAGGCTATGTATTTCAGTGCATGGTCCTGGGCGAGACCACCTTTTACGAAGCAGTCTTGCTAGAGAAGGAGGTGGCCGGACGTTTTAGGGAGAGAACCTGAAACCAACACAGCCGCAGCGAGAAACGCTACGGGTGTCAGGTGCCGCGAGACGACTTCCGGCCACCGTAGACACGGGTAGTGGACGGTGAGCAATGGGTAGCTCACTGTTCGTCCGCCAAGTGACGACAGGCTGTGTCGACGGCGCGTTCGTTTTTCATGCATTCATCAAAGAAATGTCAGCAAAGCTGAGGGGCCTGCCAGGGCTACTGCCTTCCGAGCTTGCCAGTGTTTGCAAAGAGATACCGCGGCCCAGGAACACAAGGGGTAAAAGAAGGAACATGGATAGGTTTTAGTCAGTAAATGTCTGACATTGCCCCTCCGCTCCGCCCAGAGGGCGGGGGAAGTTATTAGATGACTTCACATCCGAAAAAAAGGCCATTGTTTGTATAGTGACATCTCATTGACTCGTTCAGTGAATAATTGAAGTGATAAATCGTTCTTTATCACTTTTTGGTCTTTAAAAATCCCCCGCAGATCTTGGGTTAAAATTCAATCCTGAATAATTATGATGCTATCAAAAAAGTCCTTATTGGCTCTCGCGACGCAACTTTTTGCGTGTGGAAGTCCTCATAGATTTCCTCCAACCTAAGGTGGACGATGGGGTCTGTTAGACTGTTAGTAACTAAAACCAAAATCGTCCGAATTTTTGCCCCGCGTACCCAGAACTAAAAAAGCGTAAAAGAAGGAGCATGGATAGGTTTTAGTCAGTACAAGTCTGACACTCCTTTCCGCTCCGGGTAGAGCGACAGGAGTTATTTGTAGATTTCCCATACGTAAAAAAGCGCCGCAAGGAGAAATGGGTAATGAGTTATTCAGATTTTCAGGTTTCGGTACACAACTTTAATAACAATGGTCTAACGGAGACGTAGATGCTGCTTCACCATATTTTCACATCAGCTTAAGTGAGGTAAATAAGTATATATTAATAGCAGCGTCATACGCTACGCTGATATATACCTATGATGAATATAAGGAAACACGTTTACATATAGTCTCTACGTTCGCTTGGAGGAGGAGGTGTCTGATGAGGATGACAAGTAAAACAGATGTATAGAGGAAAAATACATATTGTGCAGACCTCAAATAAATTGGGATTAAGGCAAAAAGTAATATGATTATGATGTTTGCTCTGTGCAGCGTCTAACAAGAGTTTAAGCTGTGCCTACGCAAAGTCTACACTCTATCTACGTAGAATCTACGCAGTGAATATTCAAGATACTCGTATATGCGCTGGTATCGCCTAAAAGACTTGTAATCTAAACGACACTCCGGGGTTGTGGGTTGTTCGAAAAATATATCGCGGCCCCGGAACATAAAGAGCAATAGAAGGAACATGGGTGGGTTTTAGTCAGTACAAATCTAACACTCCCCCCGAAGTTATTTGACACATCAGCAAAAAACCAAACTAAACAACACTTTAGCCAGTTAAAATTTTTGACAACATAAGTTACTTTACTTTTTTGAAGACTATTTGTTTATAGTACGTTTTAATACAGAGGCACGTTTTTTCTTGTTTAGTGATTAAACAATATTGAAACTATTAATAGACATAGAACTTATAAAACGCAGTAAAAACCATCACAAGCTCAATTAAAATCGATCCCCGATATCAGTGGCATCATAGGTAATTACAAGTACACAGCTACACTAGAGCACGTCCACTCGACCAGTGTAAACAAGTTCTCTGCTGATCCCCTGATGGATGAGCCGCCATTCCCGCCGCTTATTTTCGCCAACTAATTAAAATTTCGACGTCGCCGGTAAAGCGGCAATTACCGGCGAGATTGCGCGATACACTGCAAAGGGCCCGCTTAATAACTAATGCAGGTAACTTGAGAACATCCAGGGCTGGTAGACACTCATGTTATAGTTTTATGGAAATCAACGCAGTTTGTGTGCAAGGACCCGAGTATGCTTTTTTGCGGATGGGAAATCATCAAATAACTTCCCTCGCTCTGGGCAGAGCGGGGGGGAGTGTCAGACTTTTGCTGATGACTGAAACCCACCCATGATTCTTCTTTTGCCCTTTATGTGCCGGGGCCGCGGTATATCTTTCGAATAACCTGTAACCCCGGCAGGCGGTGGCCCTGGCAGGCCCCTCTGCTTTGCTGATATCTTATTGATGCGCGCGTGGAACACGAACGCGCCGTCGACACGGTCTGACTTCACTAGACGGACGGACGGTAAATTACCCATTGCTCACCGTCCACAGACCCGCATCTGCAGTGGCCGCGGTGCCGGACGCCCAGAGGGGTTTGCTCCCGAAGACGATGACTTTAGGATTCGTCCTTGGGTCAACTTTGCAATCGAGATGAAAAGTTAGGTACTCGTAATTAAATCGTATTAAAAGTATTTCTAATCGTCTGTGATTTGTCATATACATCTTTGTACTCATACATATATACACATGACTTTAACATATAGACATAGGTTACTCAACCGTTGAAACGAGAAACATACATATGTTCATTATTGTTCCGATCCGAAAGTACTTGGCCATATAGAAACTTCTTCCGATAATCTACCAAGAAAAACAAGCCATTTTACAAATCACCGTGACAAGTGGCTAAATAGGCTGTTTATCGTTACTTATTTTCTTGGTGTTCATTGGAAGGTAAAAGATGGAGTATATATCTGCTTATTATCCCCCTGTAAGCGGCAATTAAGAGTCAACCGAGGAAACGAGTTGTTATAATGCTTGCGGGCGGCTATAGCCAACCTGTCATTACTTATGCACGATGAGATGCGATTTTTAAACATTATAAATGGTTACTTTGACTGAGCAAAGATAGGCATCGTAAAAATCTATTCGAGTAATTTGCTGAAGAGAATAGAAATGTGGGAATAAATGTTGACCTTTTATGTGTTTTACTATAAATAAACTCTCATCGATTGAACGATGAGAGTTTATTTTTTTTTAGCTGATAATTTGCAATTCACTCACTAGTGCTGTTATCTATGACACTCGTTAAATAAATCCGGCCAAGTGCGAATCGGATTCTCAAACCGTGAATTCCGTACAAACTTGCGATATAAACGGACATTTCTTTTGACTGCATACATTTAGTGAGGCAGCTAGCTTAGCCTTAAGTACATGGTTTTAATTTCAACTCGATACCTCCAAGCGTTCTCGAGATATAGGGTCTTTAACGACAGATAGACAGACGGACAACAAAGTGATGCTAAAAGGGTTCGGTTTTTTTCCTTTTGAGGTACGGAACCTTAAAAATCTTGAACACTACGAAAAGCGACTGTGTTCATAAATACGGACATAAACTATTTTGTATTACAATCATAAATTCACAACGAATTTGAGCATTTTCGATCGAAACAGATGCGACGATTGTATGTAATTAATCATTGATATATACGACATTTTAATTAACTATTACTATCATAGAATAAAATATTGTGATTGACACTGATATTCACTTCTCATCACGAGTCAATATATCAATCGGTGATACAGATGAGAAGCCCTATCGTTAATATACTTTCTCTTCATTACGTATTCAAATCAGTAGCTGTCGTGTGAATATTAAAGTAGAACATATTGGGAAACGAATTTTCTAACTATTTACTTAATTACAAATGTTTACATCAGCCTGAAGGTACTTAATGCATTAAGTAAAAAGTATGTTCAAGTACCTAGTTATGTTCATGTTTAAGTAGCCATACTTATTCACAAGCGGTGTGCGATAAGGTCATTTATCTTTAATGTTTAAAAACATCATGTTACGTGTCACAAGTTTAATTGCGAACAGCAGTAATTTATGTGCTGAACGAACAGAAATACGTCGACGTAAATATGTAGATATTAGCTGTTAGCTGTTGCTGCTAAGCACACAACTTTCGCAAACAAAGGGGAACGGCTGAATTTAATTTGCTCGTACCCATCCATTGAGGCTACCTTATGCACCCACTACGGGGAACTTTTAAACCCGTTTAAAAACTATACGGTTGAGTTCTATTTCATCTGTTATATGGAAGGTGTGAGCGATAAATAATAAATTGAATAGCCTGCCAGGGAACACCGATAGTAATTAATAAAAAATCTTGTAGGCTAGCTTGTTTTAGTAGTTCCTATAAAAGAAACTCAACGCACATTGTGTACGTGATACCAAGTAATTTAATGATACAATGTGGATTCAATTAGTGGAGTCACATCGCATGCAAGCAATTGTGAATGCTCGGAGCTATCAAACCGCGCCACTTACGTACTGCGCTGAGTGATTGCCGAGCGCGCACCGACGCGACGCCGCGCCGCGTGCTGTACCTACCGCTGCACGACAAACCGAGGCATCACGCACGACGCCCTCATTAATTCAACGAAGAATTATATCTTCATCGACTACTGTGAGCCAGCGAGCTTCCTCTCTGTAATTATCTCGTATTAGGGACTATTATCGTATACGATGCACTATCAATTTAATGCGTCGCCATTTATATAATCGGCCTTAGACAATAGCCACCGGATTGCACACACATTATAGTACAATGTGAATTTCGCAAATATCCGTGGCATGCATGATGCATGAGCTCCGTAAGCACGTTAACCATACCTTACGCGGAGTCCTTGTGTAATAACTGGAAACGCTATGAATTTATCATGATATGACAGCCGCTTCCACGTCGGACGCTTGTGCGACGACGCGCCGCGTGGATCCATTTAAATAATTCACAAATTAATGAAACGCTTCTGTGAAGAAAAATACATTTAATTTATTTGCAATACTTCAATGGCCTTTTCAATTCAGGTAGACACAGCCCGCCCTCGAGCCACTCGAAAGCTATTTGCGATTATTTCCGAATTTCATTATTGCGTTATCATTTCGTTAATCACTGTAGTAGGCTGGCGAGTTTGCTGCCTTATATCAGATCGTTAAGGTCGATATTTAAGCGTGGCGATATTGAAAAAGTAAGGAGATGAAAGATGCCGCCACCATTTGTCACTACTTTCGGAACGAGGTGGCGCAGTAAAGTACCGGCCCGCCCTGTTTGCACCTCGGGCCGCGGTGTTTTCTTTTTCTCCGCGAACGTCCGCCGGAATGCGAACTTAATGGTTTCGGTTTTGAGACCATAACCAATCACTCCGTCATCAAAATTATGGAAACATTACGCGTGACCTGTTTGACGAAAGTCCGGGGACCGATGTGGAAAAAGTGGATTAATGTAAAAACTCCTTGCCGTAATGTTTTGATAATGGTGCCAATATAAAGAGCTCGCCGTCGACGTGTTTACAAAATAAAGATGATCATTATCTTTTAATTAAAACCATTCTGTAACACTCTAGCTGTAGTAATACCACATTACAATTTGGTTGTTGGCAGATAATTGCTTGATGTTGAACTTGCAATCAATCCTATCCTATCCTACTTATATTATAAATGCGAAAGTTTGTGAGTATGGATCAAAAATCAAAATCAAAAGTCATCATCATCTGCCTAGCCTTTTCCCAACTATGTTGGGGTCGGTTTCCAGTCTAACCGGATGCAGCTGAATATCAGTATTTTACATGGAGCGACTGCCTATCTGACCTCCACAACCCAGTTAATACTGGGTAATACGATACCCCTTGGTAAGACTGGTTGTCAGACTTTCGGAACACTGACTACCTGTAACGACTGTTAAAGATCTACAAATGACAGCCGGGACCAACGGCTTAACGTGCTTTCCGAGGCACGGAGGAAACTTGGTATGTAACGGGTGGTCACCCATCCACATACCAACCTAGGCAAGCGCGGCTTAACCTAAAGATCGACCCGAGCGGCTGATAATCAGCACTTTTTGAACGTCACATTACAAGAGACAGTCCCACAAAAACGCCCTGCCCTTCGCGGATGTATGTTTGATCCTCTTTCACAAAATAACTACTGAACGGATCTTGGTAAAATTTGGTACAGTCTGGAATAATACACAGGATATTTTTTTTTGCATCACGCGGGCGAAGCCGCGGGTTGGAGCTAGTTTAACAAATAGTTTTCGATTAGTTAGCTCATTTAAACAATTGACAATGGAAAATATTTCATTATGTTTAAAGCTTTTCCTGGCAAATATTTTCTAGTTCGTATTACCTTTGTTGATTCATCCAGTCATGCTTGGGTGCATGTATTCAAGTTCGCGTGTAAACAGAGCGACGTTATAAATAGCAATTAAATAATTTGTGGCACTAATATGTAGATTCGGGTGCGCGGAGCTGGCCGCGTCGGTCAGTCGACCATTAGACGCAAAACGCCAAATCATTTACAAGAAAGCGAGAACCCGCCTCATACTATTTACATAATTTATTCATTGCGATGCCCAAGCGTTGTAACTTGAAAATTAAACAATCTATTTTAATAGCTACTTCGGTCTTTTAACTAGTCAGTCTCGATTTATTATCCACGAGAAGTCTCAAAAGTTTTCCTTTGACAATGGAAAGTTCTTCAAGGGAAGATTGGCAATATAAAGTACATAGAATATTGTTTAAAATATTTACCTGCTTGTCTGTTTAATATTAAGTATGATGAAGTAAAGTATAATTGAATGGGGCCCAGGAAACTAAATGTATTTTAATGCAAATTACTTAAATAAAGTAGGTTGATATTATTCGTGTCTAGTTCCTCGGGTTTTCAAAAAGCATAATTCCCAACAAAACGAGTTACAACGCTGTTCTAGTGTGGCTGTGATACAATCTTCCAAATATTAAACTAATATTTAGGCAACGCTTTGGCCGCTGCCGCCTCATTTGCATAAGGTGCGGTCTTGCTCCACAATACTACAAGTTTTCAGTGAAACTACTTATCCCACGGTTGGCGTATTGTTTTAGTTGTTAACACTATGTGAAGTGTAATTATAGTATGTATATTAATTACTGGCTAGTATTATTTGCAGTCATTGGAAACAGTATTTTATTATAAAAAAGTAGAGAGAGAGTGAACTGAATTTTATTTTAAGTTTCGAAGATTGAAGCCCTTTCAAAGTTTACTCAGGAAACACAATACTCTAATGACAGATCCGTTTCGATGAATTAAAAAAATAAATAAGAAAGCTACAACACAAACATGTCTTTTACTGTTGTACGATTTGGATGAGCCTTACTCATCCAACTCGTGCAGCCAGCACAAAGCCTCTCAATCCTTACTAATATAATTATAAAAGCGAAAGTGAGTTTGTTTGTTTGTTACGTCTTCACGCCTAAATGGCCAAACCGATTTTGATGAATTTTAATACAGATATAGTTGGGACCCTGGAAACGGACATAGGCTAAAAAAGTGGGATAAGGGGGAGAAAGAGGGAAGAAAAGGGGAGAGAAAGATATGTTTTTCGATCATCACGCGGGTTAAAATTAGCGTTAGCACAAAGTAACTGCCACGCGGACGAAGTCGCAGGCGGAAGATAGTATTAAATAACGCTGGCTCGCACGGCTAGTGAAGCCAGTAAAAAGTTTCTATTATCGCGAGTAAACGCTTAGTGGGACCGCGGCTTAAAGCGGCCGCATGTAGCTGTAAATATCATAATCTTATCCCATTAGTCTGTTAATGTTATGTCCCTGCCGGCGGGCTTTGTGTTTTATTACGCCGCTATTAATTGTGTACGATCCTCTGAAGAATTTCATAAATAAGCCTTTGTTTTCCGCGGTACTTGGTATAAAGAGGTTGTGTGTGAAATACCTTTTTTATTTAAAACACTAAACTGGATTTGTATGTGAATGTCGTATGAAGTTTTGTTTGTTTGTACTTTTTTTAGGGTTTCACAATTCTACCATATTTAAAAATTGAGAATGATTTCTGCGTTTTTTTTTCTAAAGTTTTTTTTTATTATTTCGCTGTAAAGCCTACATGTAATTATTGTAATCTAATGTGGTTCTAGATTGCCAGTCTGTCGTTTTTTTCTCATTTTCAAAGAGATTTTTCTATTATTAGATAAAGAACAAAATAACTAAAAACCGGCCAAGAGCGAGTTGGGCTCGCGAACCTAGGGTTCCGTACAAACTTGCGACATAAACAGCCATATCTTTTGACTGCGTAGACTTTAAAGGGTTGATTGCTTAGCACAAAATGACCAGAGAGTTAAGTATATGATTATAATTTCAATTTCGGTACCTCCACGCGTTTCCGAGATAAAGAGTATTGACAGACAGATAGACAGACTGACAACAAACTGATCCAATAAGAGTTCCGTTGTTTCCTTTTCAGGAAAAAAACTAATACATTGGCATCTGAACGTACCCACTTTTTTAGAAGAGTTACAGGCACTAATTTGTGTTTTTTCCTCGTATTTGTGTAGTAGATAGGTACCACTTTATGTCTTTAACAAAGTTAATATTATTATACGCATACATAAAGTTTTCATAAATACTGAGAGAGCAAAGTGTGTATATTGATCTCTTTAAAATTTTCTCTGGGAGAGTATCAATGACTTAATTTAAAAATTGAACGAATTGCCATTCGTTGCTAAACAAAACATAATCTGAATATCGGTGCCATTGCTCCACAAGATAATACTATACCGAACCAGACTGTGGAAATAACTAAAGTAAACTAAACGGGCTGTAAATCAGTTAAATATTGTTTCTTTTTAACAGTGTATGCTGCAGTGGTAAGTTTTCCCGCTAACATAAACTCTTTGACCCATCATTTAAATTTAAATTTAGAACATCCAGAGAGGTGTTCCAGATTTCATATCACCAGTATGAAATCCTCTCTATGAAGCCTCTATGGATCTTCTAAATTGAAATTCCCTGATTTAATGTTTCGTGAAAAAGGCAATCTTAACAACGTGCCTTAGAAATTCAACACAGCAAACAGTAGTTGTACGACCAAGCCAACAAAGTAGTTGAGTGAGCGCATTTATTTTCGAATATCTTAATGTTTATTGAATGCAAGTAGAAAAGTAAGTAGTTTTAAAGAAATTATTCAATTTTACTAAGAATGCGTAATATTGAAATAGGTAGTCAGAGTATGATTTTAAACAAAGGTATTCTTTTCCTACTTTTTAATTAAATCTTGAAACCCACTATGGCCAATACAATCATTAAAAAGTACAGATAGAAAAGCTACATACTTTTAAAGGTTGTCTGGAAGATATAACCATAGATTGATAATTTTTTTTGTAAAACTGTTTTGCTTTTAAATTTTGGTGTGCAATAAAGTATATTATTCTATTCTATACTTTTATCTGCCTATTTCATATATTTATATTTTTTGGGTATACACAAATTCCTTTATTAATATTAATCATATAAATTCTAGGCAAACACAAACAATAGCCGACGTAAAACTGTCTTTCCGACTAAATTTTATCGTGATGGTAATGAAGCAATTAGTTTTTTCGCCATTTACAAACAGAAACAAAAGATTAAGACATCAAAACATCTGAAGGTCGCAGACAAAACAATAGTGATAAGAACACACAGCAAAAATATCCAGTCATGACTCATTACTGACTTTAATAAGCCGTTGAGCACTAATCCGAACAAAAAACTTTATTTAACTAACAAGTAAACTTAATCGTGCACTATTAATGAACTTAATGTATTAATTAAAGGTTTCCGTTAATAAAAAATCCGCTTAATTAACCATTTGCAGTTAAGTTTCGTTTTAAGTACAGGCTGAATCGTCTTACACGGTCCAATGTTGACAGTCAAATTAATCAGTTTAATAAGTGAGACGAAGCGACAGATGATTGTAAGAGAAGATACGAGAAGAAACGGTTACAGAAGGTTCAAACAAACGTATCTACAAGCCCCTGCAAACCGGGGGGGGGGGGGTGCAGGTTCTTCGAAAGAAATACCGCAGCCCCGGAACAGAGTGCAACAGACGGAACATGGATGGGTTTTAGTCAGTAAAAGTCTGGCACTCCCTCGTTCCGTCATAGCAGGAGAAGTTTTTTGATGATTTCCATTCGAAACAAAAGCTTCTGAAAACTTTAAAATTAATTCCGCTTCCAGTCGTTCTATAGGTATGCTGCAAAAGTCATGTTTTGGTATCGCCCATTTTCAGAACCACAAACTGACATTCCGGTGATTGCAGACTTTGGTCTCATTAATTTTAATTTGGGAAAAACCTTCCTACCTCTCTACTTTTCACAGTATGAAATTCACAATATGGTCTTCTGTCGCTTACGATGCAGTGTTAGAATTAGAGAGTGTCTACGAGGCGGTCGCGAGCGCGCGGAGGGCCGCCCCTTTCTCCTCCGCCAATGGGACGCGCCCGTCGTGTCTCCGCGAGATCTGCGAGGCGCCTACCCGCTCAGGAAACCTGCGCATGACACGAGCGGCCAGCGATTCCGCTACATATATCGAGGGTTCAGATTTATCATATTTTTGGGAATTAACGGCTACTGACGATTCAAGTTGGTTATAATAAGATGTTTTTTGTAATTCGCTAAGAAATTGATGCAAAGACCTATATTTATTGCACTATTCAAACTGTCATTTTCGGGATATCTTTTCGTGATTTCTACTGTCTTTCTGTGTGTGTTTTTTGTGTCATTCTGCGATCATGGCGCTTACAACAGCGTCTAATTACCGGGAGCTCATACTAAGTATATTTATGTCATTGAAGATCTCTGATTATTATTTTAATCACGTTAAAGGTTCTTGACAACGATTGTTTTCCCCGCTTGCTCGCTTGTCGCTCGTTCTCTAGGCCTACAGCGACAGCGCACACCGCTTTCATAATCCAATTAAGAATAATTGTCGATAAACTGACAGGCGAGATAGCGATTTATGTGGTGATATTTCAGCATCGTTAATAAATTTATGCTTGTTCTTGCCGTTTGATTGCGCGCCGTGTTTCCATTAAGTTTATTCGATTCGCTGTACGAATGCCTCTCAGTATTGACAGCTTGTAATCTAACTGAAATTTACACTTCGCTCATGTCAAAATATCCCCGTACTTACTGATGTTTAATTATTGCTCTGCAGATAAATGCTACTGTTTATTGAGTAATGTAAGCTTGGCTTTTATGTGAGATAGAATATGGCAGCCATATAAAGCTTACAACGAAAACAATTCGAGCTCCTGTTCGCTTTAAATTCAGTTCGATTACATAGACTTGACAGCTCCATAAAAGACTTGAATGTGGCTACAAATAATACAGGGTGGCAGTTTTTCCGCGGGTCGTATTGTCAGCTCTATTGATTTCGCGGCACATTGCACGCCTGAGTTACGGCACTGCGGTGAACCCTGACTTACGGCCGCGTCCTCCCGATTTATTAGATCGTTATACCGCATCGGGGCAAAATAAATTCAATTCCGTTCCGTTTTGTGCTCCGTATTTCACAGCGTGACAAATTTCTCTTCGCGAGAACCGCCATGCGGGTAACGTCTTGCGGTTTTGTTGTGTTTGGTTTTGATATTTGTACTTTAGTTATTTTGTGCAATACTGATATACTAAAGCATTTTCATAGACTGAAAGTACCTACCTAAGCATTAAATTTATTAATCATACAAATATATTTTGTAATCTGTGCCAAAACGGAAGCAAAACCGTAGCGGGTCTACGAATTACGTAGCCGCGTAGCAATCCTAAAACAGTAGCTGATGTTCTCTATTGGCTTCTATTATTTGCTATTTGTTCATATTATTAATAATCACATACATGCATCCTCAAAGCCCGCTAAAACTCAAAAATATAGGTACATTTTATGTTAAAATAATGCCGATACATAAAGACATGGCACATAACATCGGCTATAGGACAACTCGACACACGCCGCATGTATCTTCAAGGGTAATTTCTACTGTGTGCACGGTCATTAAACTTATATTTACTACATTGTTATCTGAAATAAATGTGACCGTTTTGTCATGCGGGAAGCGCTGTCACAACAAACATTATTTCATTTTACTTTATGATTTTGTAACGCGCCGTGAAGCAAGACTGGCATTTTGGAAAAAAGCGATTTGAGCATAACAATAACAAAGTACGTACAACGTTTGTCAGCAGTACTGTAAGGGTAGATGTGTGTAATGTTTTGTTATTAATGTCTTCTGTTACACTTTAGAGCCACGGTAATAAAGGATAGAAAATAATAATAAAATTGTTTTCTTTGTATACGTACACGAAAATAGACCATTATTACGACGGCCTAGCAACTCTAAAAAATACAATGTTACATATTCTCGTTATTAGGCACGGCTTATTCTCATAGTATGTTGATGGGCAATTAAGAAAACCTCCACCATAATTGTAAAGTATAGTGTGAAATTCAGAGAACTCGGAAGACGTACCGTGAATCAATAAACACATTCGGCACTCCCGTCGCATGATTGAGCACAATAAAACCCGTCAGTAAGACGAGCCGAGGAATAACAACAGTATTCAAATTTCCAATTCGACTCGGATTTAAACAAAAACGTTCTATTTAATAGTGGAATGTGCACGGCACGGGTGTCGGTAATGGTGTGTGTAAGACTCTCGGTGTGTGCCTCTCGAATCGATTTGGTTGGTAATCGAGAACGCGTGCTTCATCGGAACTATCGGTGAATATCCATGGTTCTGTTCCGGTTGATTCTGGTCAATCGTCGGTAATCGAATTTCGATCGTTCGGTTCGCGTGCGCGCCACCCGCGACCCGCGTCCTCTGCAATCAACGATTCGATGGACCCAATGTATTGTTATAAATATTACATGCATGTTAAAATATCACGTTTTCATAAATGCATATATAATTTTTGAATAAAAATCACTTCGTATAAATAAAGTTAATTGATGTCAATTATTTATGATAGCTTTCATGAATGCTGAAAGAAACACTTTTTGTTCTGTTTATAATTTGTTTGAGATTGGTATATGTAACCGTATTCTGGCCTATCCAGGCCACCATTTTATTTAAATTAGTTAGTTTTGCCTTAATAAGGAGGTAGCCTAAGTTTCTTTTTTTTATTTTGTTATAATTTTGTATGCATCGAAGATGATGGCATGATCATGTTTGATCAAATCTCCCTTAATTAATAAATAACATTTAAAAAATAACTTTCATGAATAACTTGAATGTAAAGTTTTATACATAAATGAACTAACATACAATACTACCCAATAATACGTGCAAACTCACATAGCTAATGAACTTACATACTACACACATGCTATCTGAAAAGGACATGGATTGACACAAAAGTATTTAAAATAAAACATCAATTAAAGTAACATTTCCATGTGGCCTGCCCCTTATTCGCGTCGTTGTGCTCCCCCAAAATTGTACAAAACGCGACCGGATGTAGGGAACAGCCAAAACGATACAAAACGTATGGGCGGGCACACTGCAAGCCACACTAATGATATTATTATGCCAATTGATATTTAGAGATATAACTTACAAATGCGATATCAAGCTATATGGTGTTGTTGTGGATAAATGTATGATATTATTAGAGGAAGGAGAACTTGTATGGTTCAGCCAAGTTACGAAACGACTACCTACTTACGTTTTGTTCATGTATACATTATAATATTTCCCTACAACAAACTTGGACAATAAACACAACCAACTTACTAACAACTGTTATGTTCAACGTACATAATTGAAAAACTTTGTCGAACGTTCCGAAAATAGTTTTCAAATTATCCACACAAATTCGTGGACGGTGTGTCCGCACAATAATAAATATTTAAAGAGGTTAGCAGGTGCAATACGCCTCAAATTGATGCCCAAATAACAGAGTACGGCCGAGCTCAAATAATAATAAAAAAGCAGGCTCGGCTTTGAGAGCGGCGAACCTGCAATTTGAGAATTAATTCTATCACATTTCGCCCGCATCTCGGCCAATTCGCCGCTTTATGGCTTTCCTGACACCGCAACAGCTGATTAAGTATAAAACAATCTCACCGCCCGCAATCTCGCGATATTATCGGGTTAATCAACAACCTTCAGCTTTTTTATCATTATTTATATACACAGTGTTTGTTTCGTTTGTAATGTAAACGCTGCGGCCCTCGTGAGCGCTGCTTTAGCCGGGCGGCGGGCGCAGGCGCAGGCGGACAGCGCTCTATGATTAGCAATATG
The DNA here is from genome assembly GCA_905475445.1 of Ochropleura plecta. Lineage (NCBI taxonomy): Eukaryota > Metazoa > Arthropoda > Insecta > Lepidoptera > Noctuidae > Ochropleura > Ochropleura plecta. Next base: position 7,281,008 of record FR997723.1, on the reverse strand, counting down.
ACAAAGAGCCTCCGATTGTGCCGTGATCTATTAGGGATATTAACAAAACAGAATAGATTCACCTCGAGTAAAACTCATTATTTTTAAAGATCGTTATTCTATATTGGATTGTTCCGGATTAATCCGACGTAAACTGTGCAATAGAACCAAATCGCTACAAACGGCTATACAAGGTGTTATAATTATTCAACAGTCTAATTTTTATTTTGGTAGCGAGTTTACATCCGGGAGCACATTCACCATAGATTGATATCAAATTAATTGATATTCTCAAGGTATCAGAATGTTACTTACTGTCCTACAACTGAGTTATTGGCCATTGATTTATAAAACTTGGAACTAATCAAGGTTAATAGCCCGATAATTGATGAATGTTTGAGTCTAATTGGAGTAATAAGGCAAGTAGAACGAAGTAATGAGCGCACATAATGAGCACTTGATATATGCATTCCTATATGATTACTTGTGGGTGGGTAGTAATTGCGAAATGCGTAATTAGTGCAATTTATTACTAAATAATTAGTTGGGCGTTCTTTTTATTTGTTGCAAATATAGTTACTGGCTGTTTGATGATGACCAAATTTCAACGAATAAAAAAAGAAGCTCGTAATTCGATACATGGTTGACAAATTGTTTCAGAAGTTGTGGTTGACAAAAGGTGTTCTGATGTTTTAATCCAACGAATTCCGCTTAAAATATTTATAATGAATTCAAAAATCATCCGAACTTTCTGGTACCGTTTTTAATTTGGATGACGCAAAATACGAATATACGAGAAAGTGAAAAAAGAAAACCAATTAAAAATGATTTGATTTTGGTTAATTTTTGGGAATGCAGGACAAATTTCTAGGTAAACTGGCACAACATTGATAACCACTGGTCTATTCACTGCATTCCATTCGACGTGCTTTTCATTAGGTATCCAATCAGTATACAGCGTGACTAACCGACGATTCGTCACGAAGGATTAAACTCCTCGACCCGCGCAGCATCCCACACGAGGTCAAGGTCAGCGTAAAGCACTCCTCGGACATTGGACAGGCTCCGATATAAACACAAGTTGTAAATTACATCATTTGATTGGTTCCAATCAAGCATGGTCTCGATTAAAAAATATATTCAAGACTCTGAGCCGAATTAAAAACTTGCCATGCTCAATTTGAGTCGACACTTTATCATTTTTTTGTTCATTACTTACAAATGGAAGTGTGTAATGTGTTGACATGCTGCGTTATTTAACATTTTGAAATAATTTCAATGCGCCATTGTTAATTGAATTAGTAAAGCGAAGTAGAACAAATGGGTAGACATAGATCGTATAAATTCCTTACTAAGAAGGATACGATTTTTACGAGTGTGTGAGCACTGCTGCTTTTATATGGTGTTTTGTGGTTGGTAAAAAATGGTAAATCCCTTATTTGCTCTCGGTATGTTTGGAAAATATTCCACGGAAACGTTTTAAATATCCCATTGGTTACAGAAGTTTTGTTGGCGAAATTGATCGCCTAAGTCGATAACAAAAATATTGTTCAAAGTAATAAGTAGTACTGAAAGAAATGCAATAACAATCTTTTTCCTAAATCAAGTTGGATTTAGGAAATAGATTTACTTCTACATTTTGTAAGAAGCCTCTAACCGCCAAACACGCAGTTGGCAATACTGTTGCAATGTAGTCATTGTTACTTTAGACTTGCTCAAACATAAAAGTTTCTACTGACCGAGCAGTCGTTGTATTCATCCCATATGTGTTCTATGACACCCAATAATTATGTTTAACAATGAAACACAGAAAACAACGGAAGCCATGGAAGTGCTAATTTGAAAAATACAAACCGCAGTGTACTATAATGAGCACAAAGACGTCCCTCGTAGTGAGCGATGAAATGACTACTAAGGGCCTACAATTAGTGAACGAAGCAAAATGGCTGACCAGTCAACCACATTAGTAAGACCTTCCTCGTTCCCTCAGCACGGGCCACCGGGACTCGACAGAGAGGGCCGATCGATGCCATTCGGCGGTCATGTTTACTTGGACGTTTGCCCTCCCCCGAGTTACACGATGTGCGTGTGTGTTAATTTAATTTTCTACTTGCAATAATTGCAGTTAGCCCCGGGACAGACAGGCGAGGGCTTGACACGACATACTAGAGTTGTCTTTACATACACTGAGCGGACAGTCGCGTGTGGCCGGCCCGCTCGCCCGCGCGCCCGACCCTGTCGGTCAAGCGCACGTACTGCCACTTTTGCGATTATAACTTCATCGTTACAATTTAGAGAAAAAAAACCTTATATTTTAAAAAGTAAAATTAATACTCTCTTTTTATTAAAGTATGGTCTACAAATAAAAAAAAAAAACAAATTAAATTATAATATTGCCATCGAGTTTAGCAAAATGTGGTATCGTAAATGTGGTCAGTTTGTTGTAAATTGTAGGGCTACTTGTAAAAGCTATTTAATTTTAACTGAAGTAAATCAAATTTATTGAATACTTAGGCTCAGCAGAGTAAAGGACATAGAATGCACAGTATAACAAAGTCCTTAGGCAGCAATGGTGAGGCTGTGCTGCGCCGATCTGTGTGGTAAGGTGTAAATGATAATGGTGCGCGTAGCGGGGCGCCCGCGCGACTTTGTGCGCGCCGCTGCATTTGTCATGTTAACACTGAACGTGTGAAGAGCCCTTATTAATGACGAACAGATTACGCCGGCTCAAGCCGCGGCCGCATTGTTGCCATTGTCAGCGCTGCCTCGGTGTGGCCACATTGAAAAGCGCTTTTTCTTCTATTTGCTTTGGGTTTCATTCAAATAATAGGATTTCTGGTTTGTAAAGGCCATAAAGCAGCAAAAAACCTTTTGAGTAAGCAGGTAGGTAAACATAAGCCTGACAAAGAAGTCAAACGTGTATGTTTAATTCGGGTCGAGTTGACGCAACTAATTCGAAACTTATCTGATGCAACGTAATTCTAACGTGTTATTTTATAATAGGGACACTCGAGATAATTGAACTATTTGTATCTAATAATATGCGACCAATGTTTTTGACTAATAAACCGCCAGTTTATGAGGCTTTCATGGAGCAATTACCAGCGGGGGTCTATCCTAAGCCGAGAGGTGTAATGCAATAAACTCATAAACTGTCGGCCGATGCACAGGTGTGTGAAACCATTTATGATTCCCCGCTAACAGCGATTCTTTTTAATGTTCGAGTGCCCATTGCTTGCTAGCTTAGAGGACCGGCTCGACCCAAGGTTGGGAAAAACGCAGTGCATGAGAACACGCTGACGAAGAAGACGCGAGAAGTTTCCAACTGGCCTTTTTTCTTCACACAGAAGTTTTGTGGTATCGTTTACAAATTTATTGTAGTTAATTCTGGGAACATTGTGTCGTGCGCGCTCATTGAGTTTTGTTGTAAAACGCACCAATTATATAATAAAACCTTTTGTGATTTAGGTTGAATGAACGCGTTTAGAGGAGGCCGAAATTAGACCACGGCTAATTTGTTTTTGTTGCTGCTTCTTACAGTCCGGACTATGTTTTATGACCTATTCTAATCATATCTTCCAGTTTTTTTATAATTATGATGAAGATTTATATAATTAAAAATTACAAATGTTATGAATTTAAACTTGTTTTTAATAAGTCTATTGCTGATCCTCCTAAATAGTAATCAAGACCTGTCTGTATGCAGAGAGGCCAGCCAGGGCCACCGCCTGCCGGGGTTGCGGGTTGTTTGAAAGACATACCGCGGCCGCGGAACATAAAGGGCAATAGAAGGAACATGGGTGTGTTTTAGTCAGTACAAGTCTGACACTCCCCCCCGCTCCCGCCCCCAGCGGGGGAAGATATTTCATGATTTCCCATCCGCAAAAAAGACCTGTTTCTAGTAGTATTTAAAGAAGAATGATAAAACTAATAAAGGACATAGTATGTTTCAAGAAATCTAAAATATTCGTCACCGTAAATATTTCGACATTTAAGTATTTCCCAGTAAATTAATAAAGTTGATAGTGGTATAATCCTTACTTCCTTACTAATATTATAAAAGCGAAAGTGAGTTTGTTTGTTTGTTACCTCTTCACGCTTTAATGGCTAAACCGATTTTGATGAATTTTGGTACAGAGATAGTTGGGAACCAGGACACGGACATAGGCTATTTTTAAAAAAAAAAAAGAGTGGCATATGAGGGAGAAAGAGGGACGAAACGGGAAAACTTAGCGTTGCTATTACAAATCAATAAGGCGCTACCGAAATTAAAGCGAGCGAAGCCGCGGGCAAAAGCTAGTGTTAACAATAAAAGTTACATCGACAATGCGACATGGAGACGCCGCCGTCGGCGCCGTGTGACGGTCGTTTTGATTAGCTACTTCGAAATTAATCGCTTGCTAAGCAACTAGGTTTATCTTTGGTTTAAGCACCTGGTCTATATAATGTACAGAAATAAATTTAAAAAAATTAAGAAAAGTCTTCTATTAAAATACAACATAGTTTTTTTTTCTAATAAAAAAAAAGGCTTGCATTGGTCCCAAGTCGCTTGATATGAGGGGATGATGCGGCCTAGGGTGGAGCGCACTTGTCTAGAAATAACTAATTTACTCGAATTTGGAAGAAATAGATCATTATAATGATCAATGATCAGGAAACGCTAATTTTGGCATTAGAAGAATAAATATGTAGTAGCATTTTCTGAAACAATAATACAGTTTTGTATCTTCAAGTTTTACATTTCAAAAGACTCGTGTGACCTAGTTTGGGGACCACAGATAAAATAAAACGATTGTTACATACCTACTTAGTTACAGATGAAATAATTATTGATTAGCTCTTAGGTCATTTCTGTAATAATCCTTACTAATATTATAAAAGCGAAAGTGAGTTTGTTTGTTACATTTTCACGCCTAAATGGCCAAACCGATTTTGATGAATTTTGGTACAGAGATAGTTGGGACCCTAGGGTCCCAAAAAAAAGTGAGTGAGTGGGAGAGTAAGTGGGAGAAAGGGAGAAGAAAAGGGGAGAGAAAGATATTTTTTTTCGATCATCACGCGGATTATCGTTACCGTTAATCCAAAGTAACTATGCCACGCGGACAAAGTCGCGGGCGACAGCTAGATAAAAATAATTATAATCTCTTTATCTTCGCCGTAAAGCTCACAAAATCGTAATAAAAACTTAAGTTGTTTTGTTCTGACAACTATAAGAGTAAAATTTAATTTGTTACAGGAAAAAGCATGCATCTACAGTACAGTAGTAGGTATCTATATCACTTGTCTTGCTTTGTCATCTGACCATCAGATATCAGACATCTGTCTGTCCGTTTCGCCATAGTCTAACAATGTCTCCCAAGCAGCGTAATGATTATTTAGCAATGATACGGTGTTCTACGTATACGCTCAATTTACGATTGTCGGTAATACAAATAATTGTCAATCGGGACATGCGGTGCGACCATACTATCGCGGTAGAGATTATTCACGGAAGAATAGATTACAATTGCTTGAGCTTGATCATCACAGCTTTGTTCTTGACCATACAACGGGTATTTTTTTTGGGGGTGGGATATCATCAAAAAACTTCCTCCGCTCTGGGTGGTGCGGGGGGAAGTGTCAGACTTGTACTGACTAAAACCCACCCATGTTCCTTCCATTGCCCTTTATGTTCCGGGGCCGCGGCATCTCTTACGAACAACCCGCAATCCCGGCAGGCGTTAGGCCTGGCAGGCTCCTCCGCTTTGCTGACATCTCTTTGAGGCGCGCGTGGAACACTGATGCGCCGTCGTCACGGCCTGTCGTCAATAGACGGACGGACGGTGAGCTACTCATTTCTCTCCGTCCACAGGCAATACAACGAGTATTCTTCTTCTATCGAAGCTCAATATCAATAACTGAATCAAATACTATCTGGCACAAATACCTCATGGCTACAGGCCGACAATTCTCTCTGAAACAATGTCTCGTTCAGCACATGCCAGTTCTAGCGAGAGCAGGCACCCCAAAGGTCGTATGAAGATATATTAACACGGCGTGAAAATAAAGAGCAAGTAACAGACACAAATACGTATCATAACACAAACGGATCTAGTATTTCGTGATCGGGGCGTGTTCGTTGCGTATTAATGTACCCGCGGAACGATAACCATCGCCGAGGCTTTGTGCTGCGCCGGCCCATTGTGCGCGCCGCCCGCGCCGCCAGAAAAGTAATTCTTAATAGACAATAAGCCGGCGTTTAGCGCTTTTATTTATGTAACACAATGCTACGGTTTGCGAGAGATATATGGATCGCTCGGATCCCAACCACTTAATATACGCGCGAAATGTTTAACCTTTTTCTCTTTTGCAAGACTTTAATGATGCTTAATGTGAAGGGTATTTAATAAACATTCGGGTGTTTGAGGAAAAGGTTTACATGCAAGTGCCCGTCTTCGCTGAGTCATTAAAAGTAATCATGTCCAGATATAATGCGAGAAGGTTTGCGGCGTTTAACAAGAAAAAAATGTGGTATGAAATATTGATGTGCTAATCGAGTATGACTTGAAATTGGATAAGCGTCCCATAAATAACAGTGCACTGCTTCTTTTTCGATATCAGAACACTTTTCGGGAATATTCCATGATGAGATAAAATACTGATTAAGTGCTGGTAACGAGTACTCAATGTAGTCTTAAATCAATCAATTGGTTTTTGTTTTTAGCTAGACAAAAGCCAAATATAAGTCTTTAAACATGACATGGTCAATAACATTATTATTAACTCTTGAAACTCGAAACAAATAGCAAACATGGGAAATATCCCGTTTCAAGTGTTATTAATAAAAACCTTTCTATTTTTTTTATGTTCACATGTAGTCACATGACTCAACTAGGTACGACTTTAATCAATTTAAAACTTCTTTTTCAATTGTATCGACTGAATTTAATGCAAAATAGAATATGCATTAGTACCAGTTCCTACAATCTACATATTATACTCATCATAGATCAAAGCATCACTTTGCGTGTATGCCACATTACCAATGCACAATGCGCTGACCATTGCCAGGAAATTTACTCGTTTGTCTATGCTCATAAATGTCAAATTGTCAACTGTCAAATAATCCCTGTGAGCTGTCAGCGCTTAACCGTAGAACGCTACGTGAATCAATTGATAGCTTAGGAAGGAGGTTGATTATTATATTCTACTTGTCAATGACCCGTCACTAGAATAAGGTAGCTTTGTTCATGCACGTTTTCCTTTATCGATGAGCAATAATAATTATTTACAATCGTTGAAAACTGTGTACCTATTAAGTAAATGCGTTGGCATGACTTGTGGGGAATCGTTGTGCACTGTGTAGGTATTATGTTTAGTGCCGATCTTTTTATTGCTTAACACTGCTTATTTCTAGATTATGTGGTCGATTGCTTTTAAATCTTTCAGGTTAGTCACAAAACATTGGTTATATTTCATGACCTTAAAATGTTAGGCTTAATGTTACGAGTAAGTTACTGTTATATTTAAAGAAAAAAAACCAATTGACAATTTACAAAATTTCATTACCTGTTTGACCAAAGTTAACATAAATCCCTTTTCTGTGACATCGAATTATGTAAATGGTAATTAACAAAAATGTAAATTGTAATTTTATTTCAATAAACAAACAATTAAAATTGTTGAGCGAATGCACGTTATGTAAAGTCCTTTCACATATATTTTACCTTTGACTTTGACATTACACAGTAATATCGTAATGATCTTTATCATCGTTCTAATAAGGTTGCTATTGGGCTAGTCTCAGTGACAAGGCTGTCAAAATGAAAGTGCCATTTATTTTTGTTACACTAAGGTCGTTGTAAGACTACAGCTTCTACCTTTTTCTTTCTTCTACCTCTTAGGTAAAATAATTGTAATTGTTCTGTACTTTTATGTCCATCGTCAAAATAACGTCAAGGTGTCTTTGTTATTTTTAAAACCCTGAGGTTATTTCATTCCGTAAACCATCATTTTGTAAATAATTAAGAATACTTATATATGTGTGTAAATTGTGCATAACATAATATTCGAAGAGTCATGAACAATTTAAAATAATGACAGAATCGCTGTGAATAAACGATAAATTATATCGATGAAGTGTATACGTTACAGAGAAACAGACACATAAACGTCCGGGTCTATAACCATAAGCTTACAGTAAAATACATCTGGTTCTGGAATGCATTGTTTTGCGCATGTATCGTACAGTAATATGAGTATATAAGTCCCATTGTATTGCAATCCAAGCTGTCCTAGTTCAAACGAATGGGCATAACGTAATAGATACGAATGCCTGTTTGACAGCGAAACTAAGTGACATCACTAACAGTATAGGCTATAACTAAAACTGTCAAACACTTACATAGGTGTTTAAACAGATGTTTTTGCCCTAACCGTCGCTTAGAAACCAATGGGAGGAAAGAAAAAAAAAGGGAGGCGTTTGCTCTGCAGTTGGACAAATCAGGCTCATAATAAATTTACTGTCCTAAAGCTGGGCAAACGCCTCCCCCAATACCCTCTATGGACTCTTTTCCTGTGCCTCTTCGAATTAGCATTTTTGTTCTCGGCTTCGATTAAAAAATGTTATTAATCTGTTTTCGCTATTGCATGGTACGGGTGACATTAGTTAGATGTACCACTTGTAACCACCAGATCTAGTGGTTCCGAGCATTAAGTAAGTACTGAATTTGATTCTCGGGTCGGGCGACGTGTTATTGGGTTTTTTAACCAGGGATTATTAGATGGCCCCCTATTTAGTTAAGTAACCCATAAGTAATTTAATAATATCTATAATAATAATAATATCTTGGGACAACTCACACACGGTCATCTGATCCCAAGCTAAGCAGAGCTTGTGTTATGGTAACCAGACAACTGATATACATACTTATATAATTTATAAATACATACATATTATAGATAAATCACACCCAGACACAGAACAAACAATCATGCTCATCACACAAAGTTTGTCCTGGGTGGGAATCGAACCCACGACCTCCGGCTTAGCAGTCAGGGCCACTAACCACTAGACCAACAGGCCCGTCAATTTATTTCATAACAAAATAAATTGTGTTGAAAATAAAAACAATAAATTATGACGACACGTTTGGCGCAGTGGCTGAGCGATCGACTGCCGCGCTGCGTGTCGCGGGTTCGATCCCCGCAGGGGTCAAATATTTGTATGACCTACAGATAGTTGTTCCGGGTCTCGCTGTATGTGAGTTTAAATGTTTATGAAGCCCAAGGTTTAAAACTCTGGAATAACACATAGGATACTTTTTTTTCAATATCACGCGGGCAAGCCGCGGGCGCCAGCTAGTGTTTTATATTGGAACCAGCCAACATGAATATCTACCAACAAAACAGCTACAATATCCTACTACTGGTATGTCAATTTCATGTTTTCAAATTGTTCCACATAGGAACCGTAGCAATGCGTCTACGTCACACAAAACCTAACCAGAAACTTATCATCATCTGCTTAAAGGCGTTTCCTTGATGCACCTGATTTTTTCTAAGAGCCACTACCTATCATGTCACACCTATCATACCACCATTGTCATGTTACAGTATAATACGATACTCTTTTGTAAGATTGATTATCTGACTTCCACTCCCAACCAGCATCCGTAATTGACGGCACAGTTGGCGCAGTGGTTGAGGGATCGACTGCTGCGCTGCGTGTCGCGGCTTCGATTCCCGCACGGAACAAATATTTGTGTGACCCAGATAGTTGTTTCGGGTCTGGCTGTTTGTGTATGTGAGTTTAAAAGTTTGTAACCGCACCCACGATACAGGAGGAAAAAATACAATAAACAATATTTAAATACCCTAGTAAAAGTCTCCTGCAACAAGAGTATGTCATCAATTGCCAGTAGTTACGCTTGTTATCCGTGAGGTATAAGTAGAGTTAGTGCAATGAAGCAGTGGATAAATTAGCCGGTGAGCCGCCGCTAATTGCACCACAACACAAATATTTAATAACAATCCCAGATCCTCTGAGATGACCACTTATCTGTTCAATTGGAGTAGTAAAAGGAATGGAGACGCTGTTCAAACTACTTGGATTAAATTGTTTGAAGGAGCAGTATTGTGACCCACAGTCAAATTGATTGTTTGAAGTTTGTAATAACTTGTTTTAAATTTTGATTCGTTCATTTATTGGTTTTTTACATACACATTTATAATATTTTTTAAAAACACTAAAAAAAACATTTAAAAATATAAAAATAGTAGCCCACCGGTATCGGGAACAGGGTCCAAGCTCCAGAGAAAGGAATCTCCTAACAATACGAGCCGTGTCCAGGAGTACCGCTTTCTGTATCGTTATCTGTGATCCAGCTGCCTAACGAGAGCCTCCTCAGGTGTTGGTCGAGGCTCTTGGCAAATAAACCATTGGCAGATAAATTTTAATTATTATTAATTTTAGTTAAATAGTTTTTCATCAAAAATTTCAAGATACAGAAATATGTATTTATTATTTTTACATAAAAAATGTTGGGGTATTCTACTCGTTGATATTTCAACAACGAATCTACGCTAAAACAACGATATTCATATTTTTAACTTTCATGGTCATAAATTATTTTATAAATTTTAAACGGTTCAATGCGACTCTATTGTCTCTATTGTTCAAATTATCGCTGCACGATTGTTAAACATTATTACGTCGGGTGTTGTTTAATAGAAACAAAAATATCTGGCGGCGCGCCTCGTGTTTGATCTCGAGGTGTTCGCCCGTCGAGCGCGATTAGCCCTCTCTCAACGTATAATCAAATGTGCCTCGGGCCACCTCTACCGAGAACAAAGACGGTTCATACACTGACGTCAACCATCCATTGCTTGTTTGTTAAAAGAGAACTGTGGCATGTCTCAACAAACTCTGCATTGTACGCTATGGTCAACGATAGTGCGGTGATTTCGTTTTTAAAAATCGACCAGTTGTATTGAACAGCGGCCGGCATCGGCGGACGAAGCCTCTCATTTGGCCGCCATTTGTCGGCCATTTCGGTGCACCGATCATAAATGGAGCCCGCTCCGGGTCACGTTAGCATCTCGGGAGAAAACGTGAAAAATCACACTTCGACGCGTGAAATTACTATCGATATACGCGGCCCGGTTTATCTTAACGTATTATGTTTTAACGAGATTAAGAGGTGGACTAGGTTTTAACGATGATCTGGTTTTTATTTGATTCAATTGAGTTTAATGAAAGTTATTTTGACGTGGAGGTGCATTTTTTTTTCAAAAACTAAACTGAGGACATGTTTTTGCAGGGTTTGGCTGAAATGAGAAAAGCATTTCAAATAAACCTGACTGATTTAAAAACAAACATCTACGAGAGACCTGTTTTTATAAAAAACTAGTTCTCCCTAAGTTGCGCATTATCTTTAGTGTCTATAAATACAGAACAGACTAAGATCAAGTCCCTCATAATAATAACAGGTTACATTGTCCTTCGGCGCATTCTTTGTTCTATAATTAATTACAGCGTTAGTACGCAGGCTCAGCAAGTACAAGAGTACCACTTAGTGCTCGTCCGGAGTCGCCGGCATTTAGCGGTGCCTCGTGAAGCCCTGGTTAGAGCGCGCTTCGGGCACATTATACATCAAGCGGACGGAACGAACCTCTCTCAAAAATTACATAGCGCCGTACCAAGGCAAAGTTCTCGTAGTGTAGCGATTTATTTATTTCACTTAAAGTGCGTCGTAAACGCTTGCTTGAGCGCACCGCCTCGCCTCGCCTGAGACAGACGATGCCGCTAAATTCATTTATCGGGCATAAATGTATTTACTAAGAAGTATAAATTTAACAATATTATTAGCTTGTTATTGGACCTTACTGTTAATGCGGATAAAAATGTCTTTAGCGACCTATTCGCCGACACAAGAACGATAATTTTCTTGCGTTAACCATTTATATTGATCGGAAATCAGGAATAGCATAATTACAATTATGCTATTATGGTAAGTGATTTTATGTAGATAACTGTCCATGTTTCATTGAATATCGTATAAGTAACTAGCTCTCGTGCTCGGTTTCACCCGCGTCTTTGATTACTGCCTCGGTCCCGTGGATAGTAGCGTGATGGTATATATTATGTAGATATCTTATTGCAAAAGATTTTTTAAAATGGGTGCTGTAGTTTTTGAGTTTATTAGTTAGTTACATACAAATATTTCCTCTTTATAAAATTGGTGTAGACATATTCAATAATACGAGTAGGTACCTATGTCAAACTAGATCATTGATTGCTATAGGGGAGTGAAAAAGGATAATTTTCGCTGCTGAGATGCGCCGACACAATCGTCTTCGCAGACGATCCGGCGCAGAGGAAGAGAGACAAAACCTTTGCTCTAGACAGAGATGCGAGACTTCCGAATGAAGCTACTAATAATATTCTTTTTGCAGATTTGTGTAGGAGATAGTCGTAAAAAATACGATCACCTACGATTATTACTGCGCTTGATAAATATTTATATTTGATCAGCTACAAATACAATTTACATATGATTTTTTCCACAAGTACCTACCTAGATCTCCAGGTTAGAAAAAAACAATATTTAAACCTACATTCACAAATGCAAAATATAATTTAATTGATTTAGTTGCATCTACAAACAGCCATAACTAGATAATGTCAAAAATGGAATAAGCAAAAAATATGTTTGGCACGACTTCACTGAATGAAAGAAAAACTATAAAATCTGCTTACACTCAGTTCTAACATTTGAACTGACGACACTCATAATAACTGTGTAAGATGTGATGTGAATGTTTAAGATTGTATGCTATTTTATTGTATTTGATAAAGATTATTAGGATTTGATTACAAGAATACAGTTGCTGCGCCATCCCATCTTCCTAGCACGGCGGGCTGTGCTGGGGCGGTGTTGCAGGAGCTGAAAACCCCAAACGGCAAATATATAATAAACTAGCTTTTGCCCGCGGCTTCGCTCGCGTTAAATTCGGGGTAACACAGTTCCCCTTTCCTGATTTGTAGGTACCTGCTACCTGTAGTTTTTGCCCATGCGCCTTATTTATTGTAATAGCAAAGCTTAGTTTTCCCTTTTCTTCCCCCTTTCTCGATCATTTCTGCATTTAAAAAAAATAGCCTATATCCAGGACCCCAATTATCTGTAATAAAATTCATCAAAATCGGTTTAGCCATTTAGGCGTGAAGACGTAACAAATAAACTCACTTTCGCATTTATAATATTAGTAAGGATTAAATACTAGTTATGTTTTAGAGCCGTTTGGTGTCACACTAGGGCCATGGGGTTCGAGTGTTCACCTAGTGTTTTGGGATATCGCAAAGCGGTTAGTCGACTCTTCATGTTACCAGAGAGCTCGCTTTAATTTTGGCCAAAGAATCAACATTGCCATCCTACGTGGCAATGCTGCCAGCCTTCTGGGCACTTTTACCATTGACAGAGATGTAATTAACTTCTCCTTTTTGGGAGTTGTTCATAATTTAGTTAGTTTAGTACACTAAATTATTATAGAATGTAGTTCAAGAAGGTATTTTGTTTTGTAAAATTCCTTGGTCCTTAAAAAATATCCCTTGGTCCTGTTGACTTATGATGAGCAAAAAACTTTATACTTATTTACAATTTATGCTTTTGATACTTAAATATAAACTTTGTTTTGTACTATAACTCGATGGTGTTTTCAATTTTTATTATTTTTTTTTGCTTATTTTTCTTCTTCCTCAAAGGTGAAAAAGTAGACTAAGCCATTTTTCCAATTGGGGCACCTAATTGCACTTTGAAATCCAGAACACATACCTACTACTGTACTGATAGAATCATACTTCGTAAGGGACTTGCAAGGCTTTCCCAACGTTTAACGAGCATGGCAGATCTAACATAGTGTTACAGTAAGCTAAGTTGTACATACACTGGTTACACAACTAGGGTTACCATCCGTCAGAAATTGTCGAGACATATGCAACTTCTACGTCCGGACTTTAACCCAGGGATTTGTTAAGGTTTTTACTAAGCCAAGCGAAAAAAAATAGACACAAAAATGTTCGGACTTTTTACTGATGATCAACTTTTTAATACGACTTTTAAGATTCCAAAATGGTAACCTATGGTAACCTCCATCTGCAGTGGCCGCGCATTAACCCGCTCGCTCGCTGCCCGCCCCGCGTTTACAGCCGCGGTCTAATGAGCCCTGCGCTTGACATGATGGATGAGCGCCCAAATCTGTTTGATTAGCGTTGCTTTAGCCGACACACTCATTTGGGTTCCCCTTAGAAGGAGAAGTGCGCACTGGTAGAATTTTAGGCTCACCTTATGAGCAATGTTTTCATAAAAATGCAACAATGCTGATTCGTAACAGCAAAATACATTAATAACTGTTTTTCTATCTGACAAGCAGATTGCAGCAAAATTATATTATAAGGTCACTTTTTAGTTTCTTTCAATGTTACTTCTTTTTATTGGATTGTCTTGAGGCTATATAGCATAGCAAAAAGTTCTTCGGGAGATGTAGAACTTATAGAAAACTCACAACGAAGTAAGTGTTTCAAATGTCACTGGAAGAACTGCCTTCCTGATATTTTTCATTAAGAGAAGACTACTATACCAACTACCAAGAAATCACTATCCACTGAGCATTTTCCCAACTATGTTGGTATCAAGTCAGTCTAACTGGATGCAACTTAATACCAGTAATAGTATTTTACGACAACAATCGTAAAATACTAAAGTATCTGACCTCGTCAATCCAGTTAGCACTTAAGATTAATTAAATAGTACCCATTGGTAAGACTGGGCCACTAACTACCTGTAACGACTGTCAAAGACCTACAAGCTCCGGAAACTCGCCATATTATAGGTAGTAATCAAAATCATTATTTCAAGTCGGCCAGTTACAGGCACTTTTAAACTGTCGAAACATTAACAACAACAAAACAAAGCTACAGTCCCAGTCACAAGGCATAATAACTGTGAAAGTACTGTAGTGGCCCATTCCAAAGCGTAGATCTCTATGGAGAAGAATGGGAACGAAACTCCATGGACACTCTTTTAAATCCGAATATTGTTTCAAAACCTTGGTTACATCATTCGTGTTGATACAGTAAACTATGTGAGAACGATGTAGCAAGACGTGCACATTAAAAGTGTCCATAGTAAACGGTACGGCTTAACTTAAAGGCCGATCCAAGCGGCTGTTGTTATTTAGCTACGAGCTCATCCATCTCCCAAGAAAATACCAATAGAAAAAAAACACAGGAATTGAAAAGATCTACAAATTGCTGGATCTGCTACGAGCGCCTACGAGATTTGCTACGACCTACGAGAGAATGAGAACAATACATTTCACCAAAAACTGTTTTGTTCTTTATCTATCTAATAGCTGTTACCCGTAACTTTGCATGCGCTAGTTTGGCGATTTGCTTTAAATAAGTTTTTTGTAAGGAGGTTCTAAATACCATATTTTTCACTCGTTACCTGACCTCTCCAATATAAATACTCTATGATCTGATTTCTTTACCTGACGTTCTAGTATGACATGACATTTGAGGAATATGGCCTTAATGCAATATTGGACATCCCCCAAAGTTATTAATTAACGTGATACTAAATAACCTATGTCCTTTTCCAGGTTAGAATCTATCTCTTCTGCAAATTGTCAGTTGTTGTTTAGATTAGAATCCCCTAAAAGTTAAATTGACGGTCTATCTGAACGCGCCTTACCTGCACCTACAGTAATGATGATCTCATATTTGTTTTTATTATAACTCGTTATTAGATCGGCGTGTTTGAACAACACTCCTCACATAATTGGCTTTTTTCCTATCACATTCTAACGTTCTTCATTTTTTCGTTGTTTTATACTGTGATCTGTGAAGTCATTTTTACTTATTTTAATTAATCATCCGTATTAAAAATGTTTGTGGGCAACCGTATCCATATGCACGTTATAAATGCCTGAGTGTGTTGGTATTACGACTAACCCATAGCTTGTTGCTAAAAGGACTGGAAACAGGAATACCTATCTGAAAATATATATTGGTCACACAATCGTGTTCCAAAGGAAACTAGCGCCATCTGTTGTTAAGTAGTAGATATAATTCGTTGTTTTCACACAGACCACTATGCACTTTATTCAGCAAGATATATTATTTGTAGTCACGACATAAATAAAATTAGAAGACCAAAACGTTTCGGTTAAATTAAATTCGATTCCATTTACAATGTTGTATAACAGCAAATCACAATCAATTTGCCACGTAGCGTGTATTCAACCCTTTAGCATTGTGGTTTCCCCCAACACAAGTGATACAATATGGCAACGCTGAGTCTGCGTCACGCCGACTTCTCGCCTCCTCGCGACACTGTAATCGAGGGGGACGAACAACCTTTGTCATCCTACCCCGCAAAACTACCCGCAAACAATAAAAAACTCTAACTCCTGCGATTAAGGATAAAATTCTCCTGCCGAAAAATCTGCAAGCATCATAAATTTTATGGCATTTTAATACAGCCATAACAACATAACAATAATAGGGTAAATGTTTTGGTAAGCCATAAATAAATTGAATAACGTCCCGCTGAGAGACGACAAATTCCGCGACACACAATTTAATGTCGTTAATAAAGCACATTGTGACATTCTCCAGGAAATTAACGATTAATAAATTATTGTGTCCAGGTGATGTGCACATTGTTGAGAACCAGCGGACGGTGCAGACCATTCTCAGGATTTAATAGCATTACTTATTGATATTCTTGATTGAAAATAAACGATTAATTCTTCATCATAAATACGATGTCTGTACAGTTTATTTGTAGAAAATAATTAATTGTTATTTCGTTGGAATATGCTCCTTCCTTATAGAGTTTGAGTTATTTGAACTACAGCCAAACCTACCTACTAATACAGTACCTACTAGTTTTGCAAGACTCTTCATCGTGTTTGTACGGTGTCCTATTAATAGGTACACGGAGAGACCTCGGTATGTTGTTATGATCCTCTATCACTATAGGGTAGTTTCCTGGGTCAAAGTAATTACATTCCATTCAGTCCGTCTTTTAGATTACCTATTCAAAAATATGGGACACGTTTTTATTATTTGTAAATTAGACCGACAAAGACATGGCCCATTAAAGTTACGTGTGACGTCACTCGTTGCGAAAAAATGCAGCAACGCGTGGAAACTAGCCTATTGGTCTAACATTATTAATTAAAACTTGTCGAAAAACTTAAAACACTGAGACAGACTTAGCACCGCTTCAATGACACACCTGTTAATGCAGCGCATGTGGCCGGAACAATACCTCCCTTCATAAATAGAAAAAAAATGTTCCAGAAAATGTGAAATTCACGTGAAACGTACCTACATACAGCCTATGCCTACGTCACGTCAGACCGACCGGCCGGCAAGGCACGACAGAAAACAATCGCTGTGTTTGCTCGCCTTAGCTAATAGCCCATTACTGGCAGACTGGCCGTACACGCGAGCTCAGCTTTGCTTGACACATAACCATATAGAATTTAAAGCAATTATTGTGTGCACTTTTGCTATTGTTTTCAAGTAAGTAAGTAAATCATTTATTTGCGTAAAACATGGTATACATTGATGTGACAAGTGTTTGTGTGTGTTTTTTTACTTTTGGGTTAAAGACAGTTTAGCGAATCTACTTTTTCTTCGGCCTGTCGATAGTAATCGAAATTGATTTAGCCCGAAATTTTGTGATGAGTTTATTCTCTTCTATTTCAGAAGCGTCCAGCAGTTCCTGCAATGTGCAAACAAGATACGCAGTACCGCAAAATTCAATACAACATTATTTGCGTTCAAGAGACCCATCGAGATGAGACCTAAAGTCGGCCAATCATCAACGGAATCATGCTTATCTCACTGTCACCCGACGCACGGTAACGCAGTGTTTGCAGCTCCCGGTGTAAGCATACTCTCCTTCAAATACTCAGCAAGTCTACTTACTTACTAGCATTTCCTATAATGTCTGTACCGATAACGACGTTCTAAACAGCGAAAGATTCCGAAATTCATACACCATTTCATTTCATTCATACCACCCAAGGCCCCACTATCCGGGGTTGCGGGTTGTTCGAAAGATATACCCATACTATGTCCCGGAACATAAAGGACAAAAGAAAGAACATAGTTGGGTTTTAGTCAATAAAAGTCTGTGAAACCCCCCCCCCCCGCTCCGCCCAGAGCAGGGGAAGTTATTTGATGATTTCCAATCCGCAAAAAAAGTCCCACTGTCACATGTGTACAATCAGCGTTGGTACTTTCTTCTTCAACATTTTTCTGAAAATCATCGCAAAACCACAGCACATTTTTTACATTTCAACACAAGCCTGCCTACCTAGTTACTCGTAACATAACAAAACAAAAGCATATTTATTTTCACAAAGCAACCATTAACTGAACTGTAAAAGTTTAAATATGTACTTGTAGGTGAAACAATAAATCGAGTGGATTTATGCGGGCGCAATAAATGTCTTCCCGAGTAAAAGTAAAGTGTGAAGTGTTGTTAGCGGTTATATTGCACAAACGTGGGATATTTATTTAAGAGGCAGCGAGTGCCGAGTGCGGAGTGCGGAGTGCGGACTACGCAAACTGAGCACTCCGGACGGAAATGGGCCACGACTAATGTGGATGTGGAGCGAGCACCCGTCGCCCAGCGTGAGGGATGAGGATGTGGTTCTGGGTGAGAAATTAGTATAGGCCTTCCTATTTGGGAATCGCTAACAGTACTAATTCTGCATATGGAAGAGGTTGATGGAATTAAAGGGTCACTTAAAGTGAATCTAAAGAACTAAGTCTTAATTGAGTTTGAAGAAACTTTAACTCCCCTCAACTCTCTTCCATTTTAATGCAGGAGACTCACCATATTTGTTGCCAGTAGCATGTACCTACCTACACAAAATTGTCGAAAACCCTTGCACGAGAGGAAATCGGGCAATTCCCCTAGGTATCTAATTGGTATTTTGATGAAGTAATAAAATACCACTTGATTATTCAAAAATATAAAATTCATAGCTCCCATCCTCTATAGCTAAACAGCTCATAAAATAAAATGGAGCATTATCAAAATTGTAAAGGAAATTCGCGTAAATACGGACTGAGGATCGTTCCAACCGAGGTTTTACGAGCTTGTGCCCTTAGTGTGAATTTAGTGAACCAATATTGACTGGGTGCGGGAATGTTACCACTTCTCCCTGCAAATGTACCGGAACCCTCCGGAAATAAAGCGTACACCAATTTGCTCGATTGCTTACTCTAGATGAAATATTTGCGCGTTGGTAACACTTGGACTTGGTACTTTAAGCGAAATTGATACGAATTGTTCGGCGAAGTGTTTTGGTGAGCATTCTTGGGAGTCAAAAAGTAACTCCAACCAGTTCGGGACATGCTCGGAATGCTTTGGCATATTTGACAAGGATAGATAATTGAGTTTTAGACTTGGCCACAACTCTTAACAGCGGAGGATAAAATTATTTTGGTATATCACTATTTTCAGGTGGTATTTACCTAAGTAGGTATTGTACTTCTCGCAAAATGTGTTTTATGTGATTAAGGATATCCAGCTACCTGAAATGTACCAAGATGATTAAGGATCAATTGAAAGATCTAGCCAATGACAATTGTTTATCTGTTGAAGATGTAAACTATGTCACCATCATTTTAAATGTAGGTATGTAAACTCACTCACGATACACGAGAAAATCACTACGTTTTTTTCCTGTAAACGTTGTCCTGGGGCAAAGTTTTTATTAAAAAAAAATACGTGTGGCACTCGGGGACCGCCGCGGTAAAGCTATTGCATAGCATTTTTTATCAACTTATGCAATTCATAAAAAAATAGGTAAAAAAACTTTTTAAGTTAAACGGTTTTATGTTAAACATACATTGCAATGTTTAAGATAAATGTACTAAAAACCAAAAAATAATAAAATAGATACAGTCGTGGGAATTATAAACATATGCATAGACTAGACTAAAATAAAACCGTGGGGCACGACAATTGATACCCATATTGGTGGGATTGATAAAAAATTGTTATCAGCCATTTGGTAGCGGCGGCCATCTTAGATTTCAATTTTGCATAGTAAATTGTATTCTACTTGTTGAGACCTTTCATTTGATACCCATGTTGATGGGATTGATAAAACCTAAGTTATCCGCCATTTTGTAGAGGCCGCCATCTTGGATTTATAATGATAATGAATAAACATAATTGTATTGTCACCAAAATCCAAAGTGTATACAAAATTTCAGATTAATCGGTTGACAGGAAGAGGGTGAAATTTGAATTACTAAATTTGACCCAAGAAAAATAAATAAAAAATAAAACAAACGGGGTGAGCTAAATAAAACCGTTTAAAACCGTTTAAAAACAATCTAAATAGAATATTTAAAAAGTACTTCCAATGAAAAGAAGTCGCAAAAAGAAACATTTTTTTATCAACATATACAATAAATAAAAAAAAACTAAATATAATATTTAAAAAAAGTAGGTACTTCCAATGAAAAGAAGTCGCAAATAAAAACAAGACCTTGGGTTTGATCCAGCGTAATGTCGATTGACTATCCGATTCTCTACCAAACACGCTAATAGAACATTAGAATCGGGATTGAAGTAACTGACCGTATTGTGTAAACGACGCCGTTAGACAAGCCACACCTCCGTGCCCGTCGGAGTGGGGAGCGTCAGGTTTTTCTTCGTTACGGAATTTCTGGATTCGGTCCCTGCGCTCAAAGCCCGCGATAGAAGCTATGCAATAGCTTAAAAAAAAGAGAATTTAGATAGGAACATAATTAATTAACGAATGAATACTAAATAACAACTAACCTGATTCTACGAGCAGTTAGCTCGTAGAATCAAGAAATACTTAATGTGACTGGTGTACCAATATTTTACTCGTCGCCACATAAACATAACAAGTTCGTAAATACCTAATACTTTCATCACGGTCTTATTTATATGTATATTTTGTATAATGTATTACTATAATTAATAACACAGCACACTTTTCATTCTCACACATAAGGCGTACCTAATAACTACTTATATAAAGCTGCTATTGTGTTGTCAAGAAAAAAATATCACGTCTCATTTACATTGCTGGTTTAGATTGGTTTATTATTTCGCTAATATTACAAGGCATGTAATGTATTTAGCTTGAAACATGATATAGTAACTGATAGTGTGAAACTATAATAACCCACACATGCACATTGCAATTTTAATTGTCTTTGTATGAGTGTGTGTGAAGTGTTTATTCATTAATGTAATGAATGAGTTCTGCTTTCGCAGGTTCGGTAGGCTCGCCTGTAATTAAGTTGCATTAACTAACATTATCGCTTACTGAGCGCTATCAATTTAATTCAATGCCGTTTGAGCAAACTGCAGTGGGAGCTACCGCGATGTTTGCCACATTACTGTTTATGTGTACCGGATAAACATGTTGAACTGCTATCCATCGTATTTCATCGTAAATTTTCACAGTTCGTTGTATCTTTGAGATGTGGTTGAATGCATTCTAGGTTAGATACCTAATCATTTAAAATTTTCAAAGTTTTTCGTATTCAGGAAAGTTTGTTACCGTTACCAGTTACCAACGCTAATGATGATTCATTATGTTGGGGAAGAATTAGTATTAGCAGTTGAAGGAAACCGCTTGCAAAATGTCGCCGTTATCATCATTCGTCATTATCCTGCCTCATTCAAATTTATTTGGGGTCGGCGCAAAATATCTTCTCCTTGCTTCTTTATTATCCGACCTCACAGCCTAAACAGCCTTGACCTTCTTTCTAGCCAATTGCAAAAATGTAATGCCTTTAGAACACAACGATTATTTGGCAAGCCTAAAACACTTTAACAAAGTAGCAAACAATTGATCTTATTCAGCGTAACTGTAGCTGAGCTGATCGCTGCATGCTCATAATTCCACCACAGCCGATGAAACAAAGGAAGCTCGGTGTGGTTGCGCCGTCCGTCTGTCCGCCGTCATTAGCACTAATAACTCGAAGCACGTTACAGCCTGCAATAACGCAAAAGTGACGTCCTTGCGGTTTGAAGAGGAAACTCCCTTTGAGCGTCCTAATAATTCTATCAATAGGCGCATCGCTGCGGTCGATGTGGTAATCGCTCGAGTAGAATATGTTTGGAATGCAGCCATTGCAAGCGTCGGCAACAATTGACACAGGAAGCTTTAGCCGACAGACGAGCAATTCAATGCGGTTGGACGGTTGCAGCATGTGTAATTTCCTTGTTGTTGTTTAGGTTCGAATCTTAATTGCATTTTTATACCCTAAGACTATTATTTCCTTTTTTATTTAACTGACGCTACCTACATGTTGCATTGTGTTTCGGTCGCCTAAAAGTGTTGACTTGTGCCACGTAATTAGATAAAGCTACATAACTATCAATGATTACTAGTTTCCCCTGCCGGTAAATAAGCAGGCAGAGTCAGGCCTAGGTAATGAGAAGCTTGTTGACAAGCGAAAACCGTCTTTATCTAAGTCGGATAGGATTTAGTAGGACCTGTCACCTAGCTTACCCTCATTCAAAATATGTAGACAAATAATCACTTTGTAAGGTAGATAAGGCCTACCTAAGGACTCTTAACCTTCATTTAAAGAAAAAACTGATTAAAATATAATTAATTAGTAATATTAATCATACGAAACTTATTACTTACAGAAATGGGGATACTTATTTAAATTCGTATTAGATCCAGATTAAAAATGAGAAGAGAAGCTGACAACTTAGGCTAGAGACAAAATGAGTCGTGGTGAATATTAGGCTTAAGTAAGTAAGTATATTATGTGACCGGCGAAATCCATGGTGGATAATGGGGTGTTGATGATTTTAATTATAATAACTCTGCAAAGCCACAGTTGTTACAGTCCCAATTTATATTTAAATCAAAATGCAACCTGGCACTGGTCTGCAAATTGCATAGAACACAAGAAATGTTGAGTTTCGCGGGTTGCCCTGGCGCTTCTACCTTAGGTAAGTCTCTCTATTTCACTTGTAATAAAAATGGGTACCTACTTAGTAGTTCTCTTCTACTCATTTATTGTTTTTTTTAGCATATAACAACTGTTCATTCATGTACATTGTCGTTCGTCTATGTAGGTACAATATTAAGAAACTACAAAAAAGAACATAAAGCAAGTAATTAAATGTGTAATTATAGAGTCGTTACAAAAAAATCGTCCTCATCTCTGTCAACGGGAAAAGTGCCTAGAAGGCTGGCAACATTACCGCGTTAAATGGCAATGACAATTCTTTGGACAAAAAAGACCAGCCCTCTAGTCACGAGAAGAGTAGGTAGACCAACCTCTTGGTCATCTGTGGAAATACTGGGTTGGCACCCGGACCCC
This sequence comes from Ochropleura plecta, assembly GCA_905475445.1. Lineage (NCBI taxonomy): Eukaryota > Metazoa > Arthropoda > Insecta > Lepidoptera > Noctuidae > Ochropleura > Ochropleura plecta. The sequence continues at coordinate 7,257,628 of FR997723.1, read as the reverse complement.
ATGGCCCTAGTGTTTCAAATCAACAGTAAACGTTTCAAACACGTAGGTACCTAACAGCCAATTAAGTTTGATATTTGCGCCTTTTGAGGTTTTCAGTAGGTACCTACTGTAGCCGCCCCAGCGAAGCCCACCGTGCTAGGAAGATGGGATGGTGCAAAGGCACACATCAAACATATTACAATACCTGCAAACTTACTTATATTTTCACTTTACTCACGAGGTTGTCATGGTCATTTTATATTAATTTCTTAAAAATAGAGGTTAATTACACTCGAATATCTTGATCAAACCAAGGTATTTTTCTACCTGCATCTGTATTAGACGTTATCTACCAACCACAAGAGTCCATCACCACACATGTCGTTCACGGCTCGTGGACGACATGATTGATGTGCAGTCCGTTTATCCCTGAATTGATTCATTGTACAGTGCTTTACAGTCAATAGCTTAAATGCCTAGAGACTGTACTAGCATCTGAAAAGGCTTTCGTTGGGGAGCTGGATCAGGGGCCTGATTCAGTAAGACGTAGGTAGGTACCTACTTACCTACTCCTTTACACGGGGCGCATTGTTATGAGGGTCCTTTTTCTGGACTTCTGACCGCCGGTAGCTTGGACCCTTGATTTCTTAGACTTTTTATATAATGTATAAAAAGTCTATGAAAGTATATTTTTATATTATAAAAATAAATACTCTTAATTGATCGACTCCTTACGCCATCTATTATTGTTCTAGAGAAAATTACTAACTTGTATTTATTCTATTCGACAATAGATGGCAGTATTTAAATTTTAAGTTTCAAGCATGCTTCACATAACAATAAAAATGTTGAAGTTATAAAATAGTCGAAGATACTACATCAAACAGATATTTAAACGATTCCGAGCAAAAAAATATTTTTATTCTGGTTTTGCAGAACGAATAAAACATTTGTCAAAAAAAATATAGTCAGCTGTCAAAACTGTCAATTGACATAACCTCTAAACCTACAAAGTGAAACAAACAAAATAATCCTGAAGACGAAGTTTAATCGACAATTCTATAATAATTTACAAAAGTCGATCTGTAGTTTGTTTCAGTGCTTTCAGCTGTGTGTAATCAAGCAACATTTGTGCACTACACGCAAAATAATGTCACTTTTGAGAATTTTATTCTCCCGGCGGATATTTACGGCTGAAAAGCTTAATTTGTTTTACAGATGTAGTTCACAAAATGTATTTAATTTAGCCGACCCTGCCGTTCAAGTATACCTCAAAAATGTAATGTTTGAACACGAAAGTCTGAGCTTAAAACTGAAAAGAACATCGGAGGAATCAAAGCGCTTATTTGAGTTAAAACCAATCGTGAATGTGCTAGAACAGAGAATCACCTTGTATGACAACATTGAAAATCTCAAAGAACTCAATAAAAAGCATAGCAATGACAAAGATGATGAAATGAAAAGTATGATTAAAGAAGAAGCTGAGATATATTTAAAGCGTATGACAGAAGTAGATAATGAGCTACAGTCGATCCTCCTGGAGCCTCAACTGTCAGAAGGCGGCGTACTGCTGGAAGTGACGGCCGGCGCTGGGGGTCAAGAGGCTATGTTATTTGCGCGTGAATTGTTTGAAATGTATGAATCATATGCCAAGTACAAAGACTGGGAGGTTTGCATAGTCTCTCTTGAAAAAACTGATATTGGAGGTATAAGAAAAGCTTCCATGTTTATTGATGGAGTTGGTGTGCCTGAACTAATGAAAATTGAAGCTGGAGTGCATCGTGTTCAGAGGATTCCTTCTACAGAGAAAGGTGGACGCATTCACACAAGTACTGTATCAGTAGCTGTCCTCCCTAAGCCTACTGATATAGAAGCAAATATCTCTGATCGTGACCTTGTCATTGAAACCAAACGTGCAAGTGGTGCAGGTGGCCAGCACGTGAACACCACGGATAGCGCAGTCCGTATTATTCATACCCCAACAGGTACAGTGGTTGAGTGCCAAGAGGGTAGATCCCAAATTAAGAATAAAGAAATTGCCATTCAAAAGCTGAGAACACTTTTATTAGAGAAACAACAACAAGAACAAACATCTAAAATAAATACTGAGAGGAAATCACAGGTTTGTAATTAATCTTATTAATTTCTCTTTACTAAGTTATTTATAACATCCTAATTCAATTATTTGTATAGATATGTTGCTGTGCCCTAGCAAAGTTCATGTTTGGAACCAAAATCCAATGTTATTTCTTTAAACAACAACATGAAAGTATTTTGAATTCTTAGTTTTTGTATATATTTGATTTCTTAATTCTGTAAAAGAAAATCTCCTCAACTTAAAAAATGCAGGAAACTATATGCTCATGTATTCCTGCGTTTTTATTAAATTTTATTTTTTTATTTCATGGAATTACTAAGGATTCATCAAATGTCAACAAAAAGTTACTGTTGTTTGCAGGTTGGTTCCAGCAATAGAAATGAGAAGATTCGCACATACAATTATCCACAAGACCGAGTGACAGAGCATCGTGAGGGTGGTGGAACTGTTCACAACCTCCAGGGCTTCATGGGAGGTGAAGACCAACTAGAAGAGATGCAGCATAATCTGCTAAGGGCACAGAAGCGCCAGGAATTCTTGGAGGAAATCAACAATGTTGCAAAGAAAATAAATTTACAGTCAGCTGATAATAACTAAGAAGTAAGATTCATCTGTAAATAGTTATAGGATAGCAATGGTTATTTGGTTGTTAGTATAAATAAATAATTTAATAAATTATGTGATTTTATTAAAGAACTTGTATAATTTACCAATACAGATGCTAGATATTTTAAATTTTACCATCTCTGCAGGAGCGGTGCTAGACTAGATGTTATAAAATCTTAACAACAATATCAGACTTTTCTAAAACAATAAGGCGGAGGTTGTACCTGATAGTATGCCTACATTTTGCAATCTAATACATATAAAAGCAAGCAATTCAATTATCTATATCTGACTTAGACTCAATCAACATCTTAAGAGGTTCTCGCTTGGCTGCTGGATCAAAGGCTAGATGTCCAAAAGCAGCACTTCTGGACACGGCGCATATTGTTAGGAGGTTCCTCTATCAAGAGCCCTGACAACCGGTGGCTTGGACCCTAGATGCTAGATATTTTAAATTTTACCATCTCTGCAGGAGCGGTGCTAGACTAGATGTTATAAAATCTTAACACCAATATCAGACTTTTCTAAAACAATAAGGTGGAGGTTGTACCTGATAGTATGCCTACATTTTGCAATCCTTACTAATATTATAAAAGCGAAAGTGAGTTTGTTTGTTTGTTTGTTACCTCTTCACGCTTTAATGGCTAAACCGATTTTGATGAATTTTGGTACAGAGATAGTTGGGAACCTGGAGACGGACATAGGCTAATTTTTATTAAAAAAAAGTGGGATATGAGGGAGAACGAGGAAAGAAAAGAGAAAACTTAGCGTTGCTATTACAAATCCATCAGGCGCAAGAGCAAAAACTGCAGGTCTGTTTGGTGTGTTATACCGAATTTAACGCGAGCGAAGCCGCGGGCGAAAGCTAGTCTAATATATATAAAAGCAAGCAATTCAATTATCTATATCTGACTTAGACTCAATCAACATCTTAAGAGGTTCTCGCTTGACTGCTGGATCAAGGGCTAGATGTCCAAAAGCAGCACTTCTGGACACGGCGCATATTGTTAGGAGGTTCCTCTATCAAGAGCCCTGACAACCGGTGGCTTGGACCCTGTTCTCGATGTTAGTGGGCTAAGTACTATTTTAAATACACACATCAAAAGTATCTAGGGATCAACATATATTTTTGCAATAACTTTTCTCCTGATTGATATTAATTAAAATTTTCTTTAAGGATTCATCAAATAAAGTGTTTTCGTTTGTCACAGTAACGATAAACCAAGTCACCTTTGCATTAATAAAGAAATTTGCCATTTTCCTAATAAAGGGATTTTTGACATTTGAACCACTAACATTAAAGTTCGAAAAAAAGACTGAAATAACAGTTTTCTTTAAAATTTTATTGGGTAACTTAAACAATTAATAATCCGTGTTTCTACCGCGAACACTAACAACACAAGAACATCGGTTTGGCATACTCAAAATGAGTTCATCCAAATCACGCTGTGGAATGGCCGCCCATGTTCGTTGCAACAACAAAAAAAGGTCTTCTTGCGACTGGATACCCTCCATATTCGGCAGAGCTCTTCTCTGTAGCATATCCCATGCATGCTCAATCGGGTTCAAGTCTGGCGACTGAGCAGGCCAGGGCAGGACATTGATGTTAGCTGCGGCGAGAGTCTGTCTTACAACTCTTGCGGTGTGCGGTCGTGCATTATCATGCATTAACTGAAATAAGGGACCGATTTGCACTTGTAGAGGAACGATGACGTCTGATACAATCGTCTCAGCATAAATTTGAGCGTTGAGATTGCCTCTGATCCAAATCAACTCAGTTCTTCCGCCGATCCAAATACCCGCCCATACCATGATGGTTCCACCACTATAAGGATGGACTTCCTGGCAGGATTTTAATCGCTGTTGGCGTCCAGGGGTTCTCCAGTGTCGTATACGTCTTGTATCCGGTCTCATACCAAAACGAGACTCATCAGAAAAGTACACGAAACGCCATTGTTCGTCTGCCCAATTTCTGTGTTCAAGAGCCCATTGATATCGAATCCTACGATTGTGCATTGCTATAGGTGGTACCCGTAGCGGTCTTCGGGAATGAAGGTTCACTTCATGCAAGCGGTTTCTGACTGTTTGGTCGCTAATTAAGTTCCCTGAAGAGTGATGAAGCCTCACGGCTAACATCATGGCGGTTATTGTTGGAGCTCTTCGAGTTAAGATTTGAATGTATCGGTCTTGTCTCCGTGTGGTGCAGCGATACCGTCCTCCATGGCGCTCAGCCACGGTACCAGTGCTTCGGTAACGTGTCCAAAGTCGACTGATAACACTCTGACTTGTATTCAGAGCTAAAGCTACAGTACGTTGCCGGGAACCAGCTTCTATAAAAGTAGTCACAGACGATCGAACTTGGTCCGGAGCGTACCACGAACCGTACGGTGCGGTCTACACAACAGACGATCGCACCAGACTCCGAACCTACCAGTCGTATTGTGCTAGCATTGCGTGAACACGTCTCCTCGACATGCCGCCTATTTTATCAAAACAGGCCAAAGTTGCATTAGTTGCAGCAACTATCGTTGCTACATCGCCATTACATAACCAACGAAAAAGAAGAAAAGAATGGGCAAAGTTTTATCTCAGAAACAGACAACGGTACAGTCATATTTATGAATCTCATTAAAGATCTCGATGATAAAGATTTTCGTATATATCTTCGAATGAGTTCCGAAGCATTTGTTGAATTGTTGGATCTTGTGAAATCACTTATAACTTATAGGCAGCTCTGAGATTTTCTATTTTTTTCTTAATATCGGTAATAGTCGCAAGGGGGTAATATGTCTTCCATTTTTCTAAAAGTATTTCAAATGCTTGATTGCGTGCATCTTTATTACAATAAAGGCTATGCGCGGTATTCCACAAACATGGAAAGTCTTTATATAACTCCAACAGCTCTATAATCGCTCTTTTCTCCGTAATAACGATGTCTTCTTGGCGTCGCTCCGAATCCATGTCTGTGAACACGCTGCGACGTGTTGCACGTACGGTGGCACAATAGCGACTAAACCGACATGTGGTTCGGTCCGCCGTCCACACGATCGAATCGGTACGGAACGCACCGCGTTCGATGTGCAAGCGCTCCGAACCAGCCGTACCGATATTAATAATAATAATGTCCGCCGCACCGTGCGACACACGATCGGATTCGGTTCGAAACGCACCATGTTCGTGGTACGCTCCGGACCAAGTTTGATCGTCTGTGACTACTTTCATTCCCACGGCTCTGAGCATTTCTTCCCTGCTTAAATGACGTCGCCGCTCCATAATAACGTTGGTTTTAATCAGTAGTAGGGAAACAGTAGCACTAATAATGTCTTCAATGCGTTGTATGTTTTTATAGGGAAAATATTGACAGCTTATTTTCATCTTTTACTCGAATTTGATTGAGAGTTCCTGATTCAAATTATGAAGTGCACTAAAAAGGATCCATATAAATTTATAAAATCATAAATTTATTACAAAGCCACATCTCAATCTCAAGAAATCCGCATAAAAATGCTTGATCCCTAGACACTTTTGATGTGTGTATGTAAACTTTAATAAATGGATCAATAACAAAATTATATTAGGAAATCTTCAAAGAAGGAAAATACGTAGGTTTACAGAAGCTAGCTAATAAAGAACTCAAGCCCTGCTCATAAGTGTGGTGTTATGTAGAACCATCGCATCACGGAAAAATCGATGTACCTACCTATCGATTGTTGTCATGGAAAAATTATACGCGCCGAATACACCTTCTTATATAGCAATCCGTCATAAACTAAATGGCATAGGTTCCTAGGATTTATCGTTTTCATAAAACACTGCTTCCTATCACTTCAAATGTAGGTCCTGAACATACGCCTCCTTGCTGTCTCGATATGACGCTGACCACTGATTATTCGCCTTAGTCGTGGTAGATTAAAAAAACCCACTGTAAACAGTTTTTGAAGTTCATTTCAAAAATATCCATTTTATTCTTTGGATTTTATTTTATAGTGTTATTTCTTAATTCGACCTTAATATTACTACCGTAGGTACCCAAACGACATTAAATCAATCAATGTCAATTTCAAGAATATTGCTTACGTCGCCCTTATTTGCTGCTTTAAAATTACAGTTTTATCGTAAGTGTAGTTCACAGGTTTTGAATATATCGGATTCCTCCGTACAAGCTTACCTGAAACATTTGATGGTAGAACACGACAATCTGTTTTCTAAACTTAAGAGAACACCCGCTGAATCTAAACGATTATTTGAAATTAAACCAATCATAAATGTGCTAGAACAGCGGAACAACTTGCATGACAACATTGAAGCTCTCAGTAAAAGGCATAGTGATGATAAAGATATGATGGAAATGATAAAAAAAGAAGCTGTCTCTTATTTACAACGTATGACGGATGTAGATCGCAATTTGCAGTCAATCCTCTTGGAACCCAAACTAACGGAAGGTGGGGTGCTGCTAGAAGTAACTGCTGGCACCGGCGGGCAAGACGCGATGCTATTCGCGCGAGAACTGTTTGAAATGTACGAATCATATGCAAAGTACAAAGACTGGGAAGTTTGCATTGTTTCTTTCGAAAAGTCTTCCATTGGAGGCATCAGCAAGGGCTCAATGTTTGTCGAGGGTGAGGGTGTGCCTGAACTAATGACAATTGAGACTGGAGTGCACCGCGTACATAGAATTCCTGCCGCTGAAATGCGTGGACGCATTCACACAAGTACTGCATCAGTAACTGTACGTTCCAAACCCACTGATGTAGAAGCAAATATAGATCATCGAGACCTTGTCATTGAAACTAAACTTGCAAGTGGTGACCAGCATGGCAGCACTACAGACAGCGCTGTCCGAATCACTCATAGCCCAACTGGCACAGAGGTTGAGTGCCAAGAAGGGACGTCACAAGAAAATAACGAAGAGATTGCCTTGCAAAAGTTGAAAACTCTTTTGTGGGGGAAGCAAAAAGAACATAACATGCATAGAGAAGGAGAACCACAGGTATGTCGGTTTTAAATTAAAATATATGCGTCGGAATCCTTTCCACTTTATATACCTAACTCTTTCTGACAGGCTGCAGAAGACTGCATGGGTAAACGCAGTCATTCCTGTCATCTTAGCATAACTAGTTTGCAAACGTGTAATACGTTATGGCTCAAATATAAAGATATTATATACTTACCTGAGATCGTCAATCAGCTTTGAGCAAGTGCGGTGATTACTGCTTAAGCCTTCTTGGTAAAAACAGAAGCCTTAACACTGGTCCTGGGTGGTAAAAGGCTGATATTATTTACTCTTAGTCATTGAAAAATATATAGATTTTATAACATTCAGTGCTTCTTTCAGATTAGTTTCATAAAGGATCTGGTTCGAACATATGACTACCCTGAGGACATAGTGATGGAACATCGCAAGGGTGGTGGAATTGCTCACAATCTCCCGGAGTTTATGGAAGGGGACTACCTGCTGGAACAGATGCAAAACAATCTGCTGAGGATACGCTGGCGCCACGACTTCATGGAAGAAATCAGTCAGTTTGTTGAAAAATTTAATACGAAAACAGCTGAAACGAACTAGTACCTACTCTCTTAAGAGTTACATACATGCCCTATATTAATATTAGCATAGTGAAATCGCTGCTGGGGTTTATAAATTAAACAAATTTTAAATAATGCCCATAATAATTTATTTGTAGGTACAAACAAACAATCACATTTCGGTAATTAAGTAAATAAATAACTCACGTCTAAGACATACGTAAATGACAGAGATTCGAAATACTAGATTCTAATGATATTATTACAAATATGACCACTCAGTGGTGTAATACTGTGTCAATAAAATTGAAGGATACAATAAAACTTGAATTTAAATGTTTGTCGCAATTGTTTGTTGATGTGGATGATGTAAAAAGTATTTATCATATCCACCCAGGACGGAGTAATAGAGAAAACTGGCGAAAGTATTAATAAGAAATATTAAATCAAGCAAAAAGCCAATTCCTTACAAAAGCTATATTATTTTTTTAAATAAGTAAATTGTATCTTCACTTATTTCACAATTTGAATAACCACCCCACATGGTGGCTCCTTTTATTTGATGATATGAATATTTTTATTAGTGCTTCCTCTAGTGGCACATAGGGAGCATACTCTATCAATTAAAATTTGATATGTGGGAATGACATGTACTTTCTTTTATTAACTACCTATTCTAAAGCAGAGATCAATAGACTTCATAATATTAACACAAATATAAACTATTAAAAAGTTATTTTAATTGATAAATCTTTAAGTTTGCTACGAACACAAATATTTCAATAAACTATGAAATATTTTAACAAAACTATAGGTAATATCTAGGTCCTATTGTATTTGAGAATTTGTAATACACAGAACATCGATGACTTTACCGACGCCGTTGTTAGAGACAAAAATGTTGCTGCAGATATTTAAATAATTAATCACTACCGGTATGCATGATATTTTTTAACTATCTTCCCGTTGCCAACATTAGTGGAGTTAAGCAGATTTAGCACTAAACAGCAAGAAATGTTGACTTATCCAATATGCTTACGATAACTACGATAAGTGCCCATGGATAAAAAGGTACATACAACCGTATGGAAGTCAAGATTCCGTCAAGCTGCTTAGTGTTTTACCTGCTACCACGCTATCTAAACGTTTCTTTATGACTTTATCTAAGCCAGACATCTAACTACTAAAAGAACGCTCAACGAAACCCACGTCTTGCTGTTGCCTGGTAAACTACCGCGTCCGCACATATCGATGTTGCTTTCCTGGAAAAATAAAATGTTTTTGTGTCTGTTTTAAGTTCGTTGGTATTTGGTTCTGTGTCTCTGGAATAGCCGAATAAGTAAATTGATAGTTGATTCCAAAGAATGGTTATCCTATAGGTAGGTACACCAATTAAAGACATTGTATTTCTTGGCACTGGCAGTTTGTTTGTTATCAGTTGTTCTTCTTTTAACAAAAGTCAATGGATTGCAGTCAATTTTTGTTACCATCATTGTAGTTATTCTATTAGTGAAATTTGATTGACTTACTTCAGTATGATTATTAATACACGAATTCGGTTGCTTCCTATACAAGGGTTGTACATGCTTCCAGCAGGGCAGCGACTCGTTGTAGTTGACCTCTGTCGCGTCCACGGACATGGCGGCGACCTCGTCCTTGGGACAGTTGGCGTCCACCACGATCATCAGCATATTGGTGTAGTTGACATGCTGCGCGTAGAACGGACGGCCACACTCTGTCACTGGCTTGTTCAGCTTTTCGTCCAGGTTGTTGTAGTCTAGCTGGTACAGATACATCTCTCTGTCGCAAGGGGTCGGGCGTGTTCGGTTGATCAGTACCAGCTTCTCGTAGTCTCGCTCCAGTACTCTCAAATTCGGCGGCTTCGACATGAACTGGTCATCCGTGTCTTCGTCGTTCTCGTAGCTCTGGTACGCAACTGTGCCGGGAAAATATGTTAATCCCAGTGCGAGATGTTTGAATCCCCATGCACAATCAAATAATCAATTAGATCTTATTATTAATGACAAAAATAGAAGTTGGAAAGATATGAAACATGCAGAAGAAAAAAAAGTGAAGAGAAGAATTGGTTGTAGGTACAGCTGATATGAAGTAAATGAAAAAGTTATTGATAGCAGAATATAATTAAAGATAGAAGTAGAAAAAATATTTTGATTGTATCCCCAGTTCAACGTATAAAGAAAAGATTCGAAGATAATAAATAAATATATACATAACATAAAGAGTACTTAGGTGATGATTATAAAGATCGTAGAATAGATTGTCGTTAGTAACAGAAATGCCTGAAAACAAAAACAAAGCATGCAATATTTATAGTCCTACATACATTAATTTTTGGATTACCCGACAATTTAGCACGTTCTTCGGTTGAGTACCTAAGTTTATATTTACCGGAAAAAAAGTTAAAAAATGGTCATAAAATCTACAAACATGCACATTCTTGCCGTTTAGAAAGCTCACTCCCGATTCACGAGTACCGAGAAATTTTACCGTTGCTTAGCTACGAAATAAAACTTGTAATAAAAGTTTTAAAACTTTATACAATACAATTTTTTTTACTGAGGGCCGATTTTTCAATCGCCAGTTAAGTTTTATCTGACGAATAAGTCTGTCATTTTGACAGTTCTTGTATGGACACACTGTCAAAACGTCACATTTACTCTTTAGATAAAAGTTATCTAATGATTGAAAAATCGGCTCAGTAGGCCTACCATGACGTCTTAAAGCGGAACTTATTCCACTGAGGTAAAGAGATGGTGCTAGACACCCTGTATAGCTCTGTCTCTTTCTCTCAGTGGAATAAGTTCTGCTTTAAGACGTCATGGTAGGGTAGCTGAAAGAACTTTTACATCGAGAGTAAACTTACTTTCTAAGTAGGTATATGAGCACATAACTAGGATTTCTATAAATAAATATAAAACTATAAGATAGGTCTATCTGCCGACTCGTGCGTGTGCTCACTCTACAAGTAACTCACCAGTGGGTGTAACATTCTCTGAAAAAAGATGGAGTCATTACTACTTTAGTAGAAATATCTAAGTCCAATTTTTGACTCCATGAATGAATTTTGCTTTCACTACAGATATTGTGAGAAGTTGAGAACCAACTATAACAGTAATGTTGGGTGCAGTTGAACCGCGGTGCATACACGCATGCACCCAAAATAACTTTCGTGTAAACAATTCCAAAGTGAGTGTTCCAAGTTTTTGTAACACACTCGAATACGTGTAAGTTCAATCTAAAGTCGGCTAGAGGCAATTACCTAATAACATGTAGTTATATTTCCGTATCATAAAGTCAAGATACTCCATGCACAGAAACATCGATAAGCAGAAGTTTGCCCCTCGCGCACAAAAACGTTATTTTCCATTTGGACACTGTGTCACTTCTACAAACATTTACTTCGACTATTTAGTGCTCGTTGTCATGCAGATTGACAAAACATGCCGACAACGCTCACGAGCAACATCGAATACGCAATCCACAACATTAAGGCTATTTGCCTGTTTTTAATGGTTATTGTGGATTATTCTGGAACTATCCTCACACTTGTTTGAATATGAATCATTGAACAGCAGCAATTCAAGGGTTTACGTACCGTCATCCAAGGAGTAGCTGGATGCTTGTGCCAAACCTGTCGTTATGGAGTTGTAGAACCAGACCGTGGTGGCGAGGATCCATGCCATAACGAGGCGCAAGTTTTCTAGCGGCTGGAAATAAAACATAATATTGAAAATTACTCCGCCCTTTACTCCAGTCTCAAACCTAGATCGTAGGTCTAAAGTATCTTAAGTATCAAGAATCGTATTTGGTTAAATACGTTTAAAACAAAGTTTTGTTAAATATAAACATAGATAATAAATATTACTGTAAAAAGCATTGTGGCTGGGTTTGTAGTTTTCTTCTCTCTGAAGCAGACCGCCTGATAGTCCACGACATGCACTGCCTTGTACACCTCATCTTCGACTAGTCTCGACATGATGTCCGGTCGTATCTGCGAATAATATTTTAACTGTTGAGAGCGGTTTCAGACTATCGTATTTTTCTGCGCATATAAGCTCGGTTACGCGCGCCATATTCGACGCTTCAAAAAACCGAACGCGCGTACACGCGCTTAAACCAACAATCTTACGCGCCGAAAATAAGCTAATCTGCAACCGTCCTAACCAGCCTATTAAAACGGTTAAGCTCCTTCCAATTACCTATCGTCTATAAGTCTACCATGTCATCAGAATGCTTTATTTGTAAACATAGGTCAAATCGTAGATCAATCTTGGTCGTCCAACAGTTTGTTGCGGTTTGTACTTACCCTTCCGAAGAACTGGCCTGTCTGAGTTGCATCTTCGCTGACAACAATCCAGCCGTTGTTGTCCACCAAGTAACAGTCCCAGTTATCAGATTGACAAGTTGTGCACTCCTTGTTGTGTTCGCACTGAAATCATAATAGTTATTTTAGGAGACTGTTAACAGCCGTTTCTATTTCTATTTACCCAACTACGGAGAGTTAAGGATTCAACCCGTATGTATGTAGTGTTCATCTGTTCCTGCATAACTTTTAAACTACTTATCGTAATTCGCAGATAAGATATCGTTACAAGTCACACTAAATCCCATGTGACGCCCTCAAGAGGACATAAAATCATACACATTGATAAATAAAGAAGTTGCCGTTTTAAGTATCACATGAAAGGGCTTGATAAGCACATTTTTTTCATTTTAGGCGATTTTGACCTAATCGGGTTTTAGTTCTTAATTAAATTATAAGTACGTGTCGGCTTATTATGTTTCTCCCAAATTCGACTGAATTTTATAAGTATAGTAGTTTTACTATCTGACTTGACGGATGGGTAGGTACTTAGTATGTAGTTTTTCAAATTAGACAGAAAGTCAAGCACTCACCGAAGACGTAATATTATCAAACCATTCGCTGAGTCGTTCATGTTTGAACTGGAACCCAACGACAGCTGCCGGGGCCTTCCTGTGTCCGTCTCCGTGGAAGACGGCGTGCGAGGCGGTGACCATGGCCAGGCTAACATTGAGTGGGAACTTGATGGTGCTCAAGTCAACGCTGTACACGTAGCTGAGTGGGTCCACGTAGTGCTGCTCAACCGCTCGGCGGTACCACACCTCCTCGATCGCTCGTGGCCACTGCTTGCCGAACTCTGGTCTGGAAATTGATGTTAGTTTTTCTTAGTATGAAAAATTATGAGAAGAATTGGATTGACTGCTAAATTTAATATGTTTTTGCTAAAATAAAAAAGGCTTAATATATTTATTGACTTAAACATTGTACACAATATGTGGGAATCTCTGATTCCAGCAGTAGTTGAAACTTTGTTGCAGGAACCAGTATCCTCCCCTAATATATTTTGTTATAAGACAAAAGCTAAAAAGAAAACAAAACGAGACACTATGACAGGACAAATGGGGAGTCAGTAAAAACCCCCTTTTGTTCATCATGAAAAGCTTAAGGCGTCTCCTGTTCGAAGGAAACTACTTACGTAGCAACTATAGGTATTAGATAAACTTACTTGTCATTATCGTGCTCCTTCGGTGGGTGTGTCTGCCATCGCGTTAGCCCGCTGTGCGTAGACAGGAAAGCCACGATGTATCCAAACCGTTGTATGAACTCCACCCTGTATCAAACATGGTAATATTGTATTCCTTGTAATTTTTTGTTTTGTCCTTTTTTTCAACAATGTGAAGGTATTATTTTGTTGATTTACGGGATGAGTTCTGTGTTAAATTTTCTATTTATAATTTTCCTTTATCATAAGTTCTTGGAATAACTTTACTGATTTTTTAAAATGAGAGATTGTTCCAATTCGAATTTTAAACTTGAAGTCATTTAAAAATCATCTGTTCTTCTGTTAGACCGGTCAAATAAGACCAAAAAATAAGAATAAAGCTATATAAATTCACAACAAGCAGAAAAATGGTGATATCGATCAAAATATAATCTATATATTTAAAAATGAATTGCTGTTCGTTAGTCTTGCTAAAACTGGAGAACGGCTGAACGGATTTATCTTATCTTGGTCTTGAAATGTTCAAGAGGTCTAGGGCATGTCAGACTTTTACTGACTAAAACCCACCCATGTTCCTTCTATTACCCTTTACGTTCCGAGGCCGCGGTATCTCTTTCGAACAACCCGCAACCCCGGCAGGTGGAGGCTCTGGCAAGCCCCTCTAGGGAAGGTTTAAAATGTGAGAAAAATTCGAATAATTGCCGGGAAAACCCTCAAAACAGTCCTTTTCTATTTCCCATACAAACGTTTTCTAAATAAAATGGAGAGTCAAAATCAAATCTTACTAACAAAAGCGAAAGTACTAGGCTTGCATGAATTCACGGTGAAATTAATTCCAACAGTTTGATCTGTGGATTCAAGTTCTTGATGGAACCAACTTAGCTTTACCGATGTGGCTGAAAATTGGTGACGAGGTAGCTTAGAACCAGGAGACGGACATAGGATACTTATCTACATGCTTTTCATCCCGGTAAGAGAAGTAGGGTAGGTAGGGTGGGTAGGTTAGTAGGTAGGTAGTGTAGGTTAATCGTTACTAATAAAAGCGAAAGTACTAGGCTTGCATGAATTCACGGTGAAATTAATTCCAACAGTTTGATCTGTGGATTCAAGTTCTTGATAGAACCAACTTAGCTTTACCGATATGGCTGAAAATTGGTGATGAGGTAGCTTAGAACCAGGAGACGGACATAGGATACTTATCTACATACTTTTCATCCCAGTAAGAGAAGTAGTAGGGTAGGTAAGGTGGGTAGGTTAGTAGGTAGGTAGGGTAGGTTAATCCTTAATAATAAAAGCGAAAGTACTAGGCTTGCATAAATTCTTTCTCAGAAAAATTTTACTTACTAAATTCGAAAATCGGCTTATTATTTATTGCCTTTAAGGTGGAACAGAGTTCGCCGGGTCAGCTAGTTATAAATAAAATTTGAAAGTTCCCGATTCGTCTCCTGTATGGAAAAAAAGTTATTCAAGGTCAAAGGAGAAAAAACTGAGTTTCAGCAAAACGGTAAGTTTCGTCACAAAAATTGTAGATCATAAAATGATCTATAAAAACTAGAAAATACTTTTCTCAATTTTCAGCTTGTTGTTAATTTATGTAGCTTCGAATGACCAAATTGACCGGACTATGTAGATGTTGCAAAAAAAAATACACAGTACAAACCCATCCAAAGCTGCATTTTAAGCATCCTGCAAATAAACAACAAGTAAAGGTTGGAAAACCTACCACACCAACATTAATTTGGGTATGATCATGATGTGTTGGGCCGAAACTGGCATAAGGCATCATTCTGGTTGGATCAATTTACATTTTGTGTAAAGATCTAGTTGTTTTTGGGAACATTATCGCAGTATCAAATAATATCTTCTTAAAAATATCAAAATAATACCAAGACATGCAAAACTGTGGTCCACGTCGAAATGTTTACTTTACCTCGGCAACAATCCGATCACTTTTGTCAATGGGCTATCCGGGTGAAAGTAGTAAAAGTGCATTCCAAATAAATTAAACTGTATTTAGAAAATAACATATCAAGTTTGGTTAAACTTAATATAAATACTCCCTGTTATGCAGCAAAATATTCCATATCTTCGTCATCTTTAAAAAATATTAAAATAAACATATTTTAGCCCCGACGGGGTCTCGTGGGTCGACTTCTATTCAGTCTAACCTGAGGCAGCTGAATACCAGTATTTTACATGAAGCGAATGCCTATCTGACCTCTACAACCTTGGTTAGACTGGTTGACAGTCTTACGGGAGGCACTGACTGCCTGTAACGACTGTCAAAGATCTACAAATGACAGCCGGGACGAACGGCTTAATGTGCTTTCCGCGGCCAGAGGAATCCTGGTATGTAGGTGGTCTCTCTTAAGATTAAGAGAGGTTTAAAGACCTTTATCAAATAAAATAAATCTACTTACGCTTTTTCATCAGATGCGGAGTCAGAAATGCTCTTGTTGAACCAAGCCGTGTTTCTGGCGTCATACACCAAGGCTTGCATCAAGCCATGATCACCTGATGGGAAAACATGAAATATCAGTATTTTTATACATAATTAGCTGACGCCCGCAGCTTAGCTCGCGTGATAATCGAAAAAAGTATCCTATGTGTTACTCCAGACTATAATTTACCTCTGTGCCAAATTTAATCGAAATCCGTTTAGCCGTTTTTACGTGAAAGAGTAACAAATATCCATACATTCATCCTCACAAACATTCTCATTTATATTATTAATACTTATTATGTAGTAGGAACTAGGATATCTACGACTCAATTGGAGGAAGACGACAGATAATTATTTTATTTTGTTGTGTATTTTAACTACTGGTAAACTGGATTAAACAATGCTTAAAAGGAGCAATAATATTTAAGGGGCCATACAGCTAATGTGATAAGCAGTCTTTGTGCGACAACCCTAAAAGCAGCTGAGAGCTTATTACCAAATTTATTTAATTAGGTAGGTATTTCTACATCCAGTAAGTAGTAGGTAAGTTATTCCAATAAGTAAGAATTTTAAGAATACGTATTTCACATAACCCGCGCATGACCTGTGTTCCATTATTCCAATGAATAGCTACATTTTTAAAAACAAATACCTTATCTTTTATATAAAATTCTCGTGTCACAGTTTTAGATGCCATATTCCTGCGAAACGGCTTGAGCGATTTTTATGAAATTTTATTTGTATATTCGGTAGGTCTGAAAATTGGTCGTTATCCATTTTTCGTACCACTAAGTCTGTGACTAAGTGATATGAGCAGCGGGTGAAACCGCTGGGCACAGCTAGTAATATATACAGGGTTATTTGTAAAACACCGACAACCTTGCAGGACTGTATTACTATCATCATAAATTTTATACATTTACCAAAAAAAAATCTTCAAGATTTCGTTGTCCTATCTAACACATTTCAACTCCGTATTTTGCTGTACCTACATACCTACACTTGCCGCGCACTGTCCTCGTTGTGATACTTTTGGTTAATGACTCGCTTCGCTATCGCTTAGGTACCTACGTTTACTTCGCATAGATTTCGTAACATTTAGAGCGTTCAATTTAAATATTTTTATTTTTGTTTGAAAATCTGATGAACTAAAATATGATAAATGTTTAAATGTCATAGAACAAAAGTTGTTGATTATGATGTTAGTAACATGGTCCTGAGAGGTTGCCGGTGTTTTACAAATAACCCTGTATATGTTAATAATCATGATTGACATACAATTTATTGTGCGGACGTTTTTATAAAAATGCAATACTTACAATAGTATTCATTCCTCGGAGTACTGTTTGATACTTTGGTCCTATCTCTGGCTTCCGGTGTGCCTGGTAAAAGAAGCATAATATATTTAATGAAAATTACATTTCAAACTCAAGATAGTTTTTAAAAGAAGTCACAAGATTTCGATGAATGTACTACATAACATATATATATATACATAACATAATTGGACGCCTGTTATATCTGAAGGGTTAGTCAGAGGTGTCACCTAATAGTCCATCTACATTTCGCCAGATATGTTTAAGTCCTATGTAAAAGGGGGCGAGCCTATTGCCATCAACCGGACACAAAGTCAGACTCCGTGGCTGCTACTGAGAAATTCCTGATAAAAAACCCAATAATACTTTGCTCGACCCGGGAATTGAACCCAGAACCTCAAAGAACTATTTAAAATTACCGTTATTGTGTCGCTCGTGTCCCGGCTTATTCTTGTGGTGTTCCGGAGGTCGAGGCTTGGCTGGCCAGCGCCAACCAGGTTTGGCCACCCGCTCCAAGAAATAAAGCAGCTCTTCCTCAGCAGTCGCAAATGTACGTTCATAATGCCTACAATACATCCTGAACAGAAGAAACACGTTCTTTATATTATAACGAATCATTGACGTGCAGCAAGAATGGATCAAGTAAGGAATGAGTATATAAGAGGAAGTTTAAAAGTTGCGCCTGTTACAGAATAATTGAAAGGGAGTCGTATGTATGGGCATGTATTGAGGAGGGACGAAGCTCATGTGACTAAAAGTGTTACATATGAATGTTGAAGAATGGAGAGGCAGAGGAAAGCCAAAGAAAAGATGGATGGATTGTGTAAGGAATGATATGTAGGTAAAAAGAATAAATGATGCCGCGACGTCTGACAGGGGAGAATGGAAGATGAAAAAGTGTTGCGGCAACCCCCAAAATAAAATGGGACAAGTGCAAGACAATGATGATGGTTGTGCAGCAATAGTCTTGTTATCCTTATCCTTACTAATATTATAAAAGTGAAAGTGAGTTTGTTTTTGTGTTCATTTGTTTGTTTGTTACGTCTTCACTCCTAAATGGCCCAACTGATTTTGATGAATTTTGGTACAGAGATAGTTGGGACCCTGGAGACGGACAAAGGCTAAAAAAACGTGAGAAAAGGGGGGAGAAAGATAATTTATTTTCGATCATCACGCGGGTTAAAGTTAGCCCAAAGTAACTATGCCACGCGGAAGTCGCTGGTGGAAGCTAGTCTCTTATATACTCACCATTCAGGATGAACGCTCCATTTGTCCGATAGATACTGCCTCGCTGATATGTTCTTGGAGGTAAGAGATAGTCTGTGAATGTCGTCAGTCGGTGGAGGCGTGATGCGGTGGCGGCCATAGTTCTCTGGTATAGCCACCACCAGCGTGAACGGGGAGTCGCTGATGCCTGTCCAGAAGTAATGTCGTTTTGCTCGGGATACTCTTTTCTGCAATGAAAATAAAAAGTTGATGGGGTTTCTTTTTTTCAAAACGTTGCTACACGCTAGGAATTTCTCCTGTATCGTGGGTGCGTTCATAAACATTTAAACTTACATACACAAACAGCCAGACTCGAAACAACTACCTGTGGGCCATACTGCATACATTATATTTGTTTCGTGAGGGAATTGAACCCGCGACACGCAGACCTTCAGCCAATCACTCAACCAGAGCGCCAAACTTTCCGTCAAATTGAATTAATTTGTCACATGCCTTGTTATTGTGGAAGTAATCTGACGTCTTTCTGGACATATTTTTTAAAGATTTTAATTTAATATGTCTGTATTCGACATACATATACACTATCTGTTTAATTTCATACAACGTTTTGCATTTATCATAGTACCTATGACTATTTCTATCAAACACAACTTACCATATCGTCCAGGTGATATTTGACGCTCATCACCTTGTTGCCAGTCTTTTGATCTATAATTTCTTTGCGGAGCTGTAACATTTATTAAAATTCAAACCTTCATTGCAAACAGTTATAGAGTACAAATTCCCGTACTAAACACTTACTGCAGTTAGCTCTTTGCTAAAGTTCCTGGGCGTTCTGTCGTCGTCAAAGAGTTCGACTTCTATCATGTCGACACTGTTGTAGCTTGGTTTCAAAATTTGTTGAAACTGGAAACAAATAAACAGTCAACAAATTGACCATTACTCGGAATTATTGTTACATTGTGTACTTAAGTACATTGGTTTTTATAATAGACTAGCTTTTGCCCGCGGCTTCGCTCGCGTTAAATTCGGTAGCGCCTTATTGATTTGTAATAGCAACGCTAAGTTTTCCCGTTTCTTCCCTTTTTCTCCCTCATATCCCACTCTTTTTAAAAAAAAAATAGCCTATGTCGTCTCCTGGTTCCCAACTATCTCTGTACCAAAATTCATCAAAATCGGTTTAGCCATTAATGCGTGAAGAGGTAACAAACAAACAAACAAACACAAAATAATATAAATTAGTAAGGATAGCACTCAGGAATAATGTAGCTTTCTGCCAGATAAGAAAATTTTAGAATTGGATTATGAGTTCCAGAGATTACCCCCTACATACAAATTTACAAACTTACAAATTTTACCTCTTTATAATATTAGTATAGAAGTATAGATTATCTCCGAAACTGTATGACCAATTGATATACTGTAAATGGCAAATCTTATCTGTATGATGTTCTTGTGATACTAAAATAATTTATTGTCATAAGAATTAATATTTTGTTGCTCAAATAATCAACCAAACGTAAGTATGCCGAAAAAAAATTTTTTTAATGCTATAAAAGAAGTATAAAATACAAAATATGAAAGATAGAGATATGGTATTAAGGACTTTTTTGTAGAAATAATTAAGACGAACCAGTGGTAGCCATACATTGTTTTTAATTTTAAGCAACTGTTTAGGCAGCGCGCGCAAATAATTCTGTTTCATGAGGTATTTTTTTCCGACTTGCTAGACAAAAGTTGTGATAGCTCGGTTAATATACATGTTATAGAAACAATTTATAGCCTATAGCACTCAGGAATAATGTAGCTTTCTGAAAATTTTAGAATTGGATTATGAGTTCCAGAGATTACCCCCTACATACAAATTTACAAACTTACAAATTTTACCTCTTTATAATATTATCCTTACTTATATAATATTATAAAAGCGAAAGTGAGTTTGTTTGTTTGTTTGTTTGTTTGTTTGTTTGTTACCTCTTCACGCTTTAAGTGCTAAACCGATTTTAATGAATTTTGGCACAGAGATAGTTGGGAACCAGGAGACGGAAATAGGCTATTATTTTTTTAAAAAGAGTGGGATATGAGGGAGAAAGAGGGAAAAAACGGGAAAACTTAGCGTTGCTATTACAAATCAATAAGGCGCTACCGAATTTAACGCGAGCGAAGCCGCGGGCAAAAGCTAGTATTAGTATAGATAATTATTTTGTTCTTTAATCCAATTCAGTCAGTCTAGTACCTACTCGAGCAGTACCTGCCTATAGCTTTGAAATGTTACGTGACTTATACGTACCACGGGCCTCAGATCAGGGTGTATTAGAATGTATCCATTATTGGTTACTATAAAGGCGTAACCATTCACACCGATCTGCAACATTAGAAGTAATGGGATGTGTTATATTCGACATTGGTTCGATACTCAACTGTAATGTAACATGTTTCACTTATAACACTTACCTTGTAAGGTGACATAACTGCTTGTATCTCAGAGAGGGGCACGTCTGTGCCTGCGACTCCCAATAGTCTAGCTATACGCATCTGAAAATATTTAGAAGGCACTACATAACACTGGTACTTGTAAACATTACAAAACATCGCACTTGACAGTTATTGATCTATTGATTCATCTTTTAGTCTCAGGCTTTCTGCAAATCAATATCGCTAATGTCTACGTTACCATTTTATAAATCTACATTCGAAATAGAAAAAAATATTATAAAAATATGCTGTATGTTATTTTTGTAAGTAAACAGTCAAAAATTATTCTAACTACAAGGTATTCCGCATTTGGCGATGTATTGGCCATCAGTCTACTGATATTATACAACATTATGGCAATCTCGAAAACTAGCAATAAATTACTGATTCTTTAGCATCTAAGCCCCGTTAGGCGAAGTTCTATATGTTTATTTGTATAGAACTATGTTAAGGGATTCTAATTTTATATCCACGGTTACAGGTTCTAGCAAAACTACTCAAATATTAAATAATTTTATATTATAAAATTAAAATACTACTCTTTAGATTCTAAAAAACCCACTACCATTATTTTGATTGTAAGTATACAAATACCCTTGGAATGTATCCTTGTAAAAATCTGTCGAAATTTTTAAATTAATCATATAGGTAGACAAAGACATTGCCGTATACTAACTTTATGTTGCACTTCAGACTGTATCCCTTAGTTAAAATATGTGCACAAACATTGAAAGCAGCTTCATCTCTCAGTCAGTGCAGCGTGTGCTGGTGCGGGCGGGGCACTGAGGACGCGCACACCGACACACGGCACACAGCGCTCGTCCGTCGCCTGTCATGCGTCGTCTGTCGCGTCTCACGGAGGCAGTATGGTCTATGAGCGTTGGCCTACCTCTTTCTGGCCGTTCTCCTCTACGGACTGCGATTGGTTGTGGACGTACGAATGCAATAAAATATAATAACATATAGATAAATGCGTTGTAACAACTTCCGCTAGAAATTAATATGGCTCCTCTCGTGGAGAGACTAAATATTGCTAAAATTTGTAATATCAAAAATTGCCATTCTTAAGAAGAGAATAATTTAAACTCAATAGATACTCAAGTAACAAAGGCCCCATACTCGTCTTGTGTATGTCGGGCTGCACGATACTGTTATTCAAAAATATTTACATTTACTTGTCGTCATACAAGTCAATCTTTAAAAACTGTCTCTACGAAGACATCACTATATTCAGGCAAAAATACTTGATTTCATTAGATAGTGTGTGTAGTGTATTTAGATCATAACTCTTGCATAGAAAATTAACTTGATGATTGATAGAAAAGTCGTTCATAACACCCTAGTGGTCTACGCCTACGATCTAGTAGAAACTACATCACTACAGTAAGCCAAAGGGTCGGACAACACATTGGTCAGGCGGAGCGGCGCCTGCGCGCGCGCCGCCCTCCGCGCACACATCTATCGAGGACAGATGCATCGCTAACGGGGCCAAATAACACTGTACCGTTACTGAAATCCAAAAAACTAAATCATAAAACTCTCTTGTATCTTGCAAAAACTTTACAATTAAATCATCAAAACTTTCTAAGTGTAGTACCTCTTTCGTAACCGAAACCCAGTAAGCTTCATTTATCAGTACATTCTCTGTGATGTTCTGAGGGGAAACCATCAAACAAAACGGAGTTATTAATAGACATTGACATGTAACAGAAGAAGACAATAAAATAATTAGAAGAGATAGAGCTTACGTCCAATTAGTAGGAAATATAAAACCAATCTGTAAAAATAATCTTTTGAAACAGATGATAGGTTCACTTGGGTCATGCTACATGGAAAATTAATTTAGAATTTGGAAAAGACGTAATGTACAGCTAAATAATAGAGATAAGAGAATAATTTGTATAACATAAAGAAGAACACTTACATTTACAAAGTAGGTATAGTTCAATTAATAATAACGGAAATTAATAAAGATACGCAAATCATTCTCTTTCCCGAATATTTTGGTAATATTTTAAGACACTTTTGGGGAGTTTCAAGTTCAGGGCTTAATGTTAGAGCAGGCGAGACAGCTCACCTCGTTGTGTCGTAGGTCGTAGACAGGCATGGACACAGATGTCATTAACTGATACTGGGAGTTTCCGAGCTCACTGTACTGGCCCTGTTTCATCTGCAACGAACGTAAGTCGACCTTCCATTAACGTAGGGCAGTAGTGAAGGGAACTTAAGACTAACATCAAGACGTGCAATAGAATGGGTGATGTTTTATGTTAATACCTGTGTAATTCTCCATCGCCTGTCCTGCTCCTTATCCGAGTTGAATAGACTCTTGTCACGTCGCTGGCTCATGAAGCGCTCTTTCTGCTCAGCTCTCTCGCGTTGCTCCCAAAGATAATCTGCTACTTTCGGATCCTAAGCGAAAATACCACAGTGAATTCAGGAGAGTTATAAAAGATGCGGCTGAATTCGATAAGAAACATGTAGACATTGGTATCGATCAAACAGAAATTAAAGAAAACTAAAGGACTTACAGTGACGTTAGCATAAACAGGGGTCCAGACGACTGGATGCCTCTCTCTCTGCAGCACGAGCGGGCGCGCGAGCACGTTCACGTGTTCGAGCACGCGCTCGCGCACCTCTGCTAGAGTGCTCAGGTGCACGTAGAAGCCGCGATTGGCGCACGCCATCCACTTCACCTCCCTTACGTCGGCCACCTAAACAACCCTTAACGTGTCAGCACTCATCCTTCATATCTTGTGTCTCTCTAGTCGGCCTTGTGTGAGTGCTGCATTCATTGTCACCTAGCTAAGTGTCTTCTGCAGCATCGTGGTAAGGCTTCACAACATCAATTTTGGAACTATATACAATCAAGGTGCTGTCGTAATCTAATTTCAATTGGATACTAAAAGTATTACAATGCATAAAGAAAATAGTCTTAGTAGTTAGGACTCAAAAGCTATTCTAATAGATACTTATAAGAAGGTAGGAATAGTAGGTATCAATGAAAGAATGTAATGCATAACCCAAAACTACTACGTTACAGCCAGACCATGCATCACTAATGGTACCACGCATTGTATCAATAGTTAAAGTCTCATAGGCCAGGAAACTGTTTAGCGAAAAGCTACCAAGATAACATGACTATTTGTGTTCGCACCCCACCCAGTTTGCTAGTAACACATTTGACAAAGTTTTAATTGAATCAGTTTAAGAAGTGTACATTCATTGTCACGAGATATTTTTCCAACTATAACTATATTGCTGTGTACACGTTACGGTTATACGCTTGGTATCAAACTCATCTCCTTATCGTCGCGTAAGATTAAAATCACGAATTTCGAAGTAGGAATAAACACAAACATCCTATCCGCATCGCGGTTCATTCTTTCGCTCAATGACAGTCGATTTTCATCAGCTGAGTACGATTGACAATCCGAAATACTTTCTACAATTTACTCTTATTAATTAAATTGAATATAAATTCATTTGTTTCAGGTACCACTAAGCCCATGTCAGAAACAATATTAAATACAATAAATTTGTAAGCCCAATGACGGATTCGTGTGCATTATTTTATGATTGTCCGCGTACGTGGATTCTCTCGTCAGGAATACCCATATACGACAAGTGTAAATCATACAGAAAGCTGATTACAAATAGGAGACTTTGATGCCATATTTGAAATACAAACTGAGCAATGGCAGTTACTATTTGTCCTAGTTATCATCATATTTAAACTTGTTAGAGCTCGTGAATTGACATTATTATATTTAACACAATATAAGCACATGTGTGGGACCACCAAAGAAGAGACAGCACAAACAAAAATACTACAAGCATAAGCACATTGAGATTGGAAAACTTCACAAATTACGATAACACCACCATGCAATGTACAGGTTCTATGTACAGTAAGTTGAGTAGACAGACATCAGGTACCACGTTCTAGACGTACTGGCAGGTTGGTACGAAGGAAGACATTATGCAGGTCGCACAATGACTACGACACACAGTAAGACTTGAAGTGTTACTACCTTTACCTCACGCCCTATCAGGTACGTAAACACTCTCACAGGGGTCTCATACTTCCAGTTGAATCTCTCGAATATTTCTTTGTAGTTGTAGGGTACACCGTCCGTTACCAGCATTATTGCCTGAAAGAACAATTTTTTCTACATGTTTATCTATCTATATAATTATTTAAAAGAGAAAATCACAGACACACTCATCACGAAATCTCAGAATCATGCCCTTTATGGACGTATATGCTCACTAAGACAAAGGCATTCTTTCTTCACGTAATTTAATAAACAATATAATACGACACTAGTAAGCAGTTGATCAGCAGGAGAAACCGCTTAGCGCAGTTCTGATATTTTTATTTTTATAAATACTTTTTTTAATTATTATTTATCACTTCACATTTACAAATTTGTCACAATATTTTGCCATACACGCAAACCTCTCAGGGTTTATCTGTGGGCTGCCGAGCCGTTCTTTTGTATTTAATACATATTTAATATAATCCACGAGAGTCTCGAAGAATAAGCAAATATTTGCTTTTCTATAACAACATACCTACTGCATTTCGAGTATTCAAATCACTTGTGTTCTCAGGTCTAGTCCATTTACATTTGTATGCTTTGTAAGCAAGATATAGAATAGTTGGTATTTTTATCTTGTTACCTGATTACAGTTAGCTCCTCCACTGGTGTTCCTGTAAATTTCCAGCAGCTCGAATGCTCTCGTCAACGCCGCTGAAAAATTTGCTATTTCCTGTGTTTCGAAACTATCCATCGCCAGTTTTAATTCCCGAAGATTTCCCAGTGTGGCCTAGTAATAACAGAAAGTGAACTTAATGTTACATTGCGATAAGTCTCTCATCACATAGTTATTACGATAGATAAGAAAGTTATTATCGTCTTTATCTTGATATATTGTTAATGTACTACATGCATATTCAAACAAAACTTTATTTTTTTTAGCAAATTATATCTAGTGTGTTTTTGGCGATTTTTCATCACGTTACAAAATAGGTGTAAGGTATAATTCGACTTGCCTGCACAAGAGAATCCTCAAAACACGGCACGATTTCCTCTACAGTGTCTGCGAAAGTCAGTACGTTAACAAAGTCGTTGTTACCGAGGGTGTCGAGTATATTCGTAACGACGTGTTTGGCAATATCCCGCCTCTGCCCGGTCATCGACCCGCTGCGATCTACTAAAATGATCACATCCTTTGGACTCGCAGCCGCTTCCATGTACCACGCCCGAGTCCGGCAATCATAAATATCCACAGGGTCAGCCCTCCACTTCAATGCTAAAACATAATTTATACATACCAATGTCAAATATGCAACTTATCATAAATCAACATTCATTATAACGACATTAACAATTTATATCCATTACCAGGGTAATGTCTCATGAACCCAGTTGAGCTGCCGAAGTATTGCCACGAGAGTGTCGGGTCGCTCTGATAGTTATTTATGAAGTGGGTGTCCAGTCCTTCTGACCAGTGGATCCCTTTGATAACCTCGGGTGCTGCAATACAGAAACGGTTTTTAATCCGATCGCAAAATATTTACGATAACCGACGCGTCTATGGTTTACTCACCCCAGGCATAAACATTTGTTGGTACGTGTACACTGCTAAAATTAGTGTTTACTGGAATGTTTGAAAAGTGTGGGTTTTGCGACGTGTGCGCATTCTTCGATGGCGGTCGTACTATCCAGCTCTCCTGACCGAAGTCCGTCTCAGGTGTGGTGGTGATGGACACCTCGTCCCACGGCTCCTCCATCTCTTTGCTGTTGTAGTATTGAAAGTCTTCAGGAACTGGTTCATTTTGTTTATCAAACGCCATGTTTTCTGCAGCCTCGACTATCCTTTTGACGGCGCTAATTTTCAGTTCCATCATGGCGCGAATATCGTCTGACATACTCTGTACTAGTTTTTCACCATCTCTCGATTCCACTTGGGCAGATTTGAAACTCTGAATTAAATAAATAAGAAAAGTCACCACCTGCCTAGGAAACTAAATACCTGTGAAAAACGACTAGGGTTTACTTACATCTTGAACCTCTTTCTTCCTGGTGATAAACTCTCCGAAATGGTACAACTCAGTACCAAGTTTAACCGCCCATGCTTGGACCCTAAAATGGTAATTTATCGATGTTACAATAAAACAAATCTATAAATCATACTCTGTCAGGAACATTTGTTCAGCATTTCCGAGTTACTCATTCTTTATGGATTTTTTACGATGTTTGTATTTTGATATTAATAGATTCTTTGTAGTTGAAAATCAGTTGGAACTTATTTTTATTTATTGACGTGAACAAGTTAGTATAGTTAATTAGGTTTTCTTGTTTGCCCGCTAATTGAACGGAAGCCATTAGTGTCGGTACTAATAAAATAATTGAATTTATTCATCAGTTCCTATGTATAACTTACGAGTTAAGCGATATTTTGCCAGTGGCATCATGTTGTGCACTAGCCGAGCAGTCCCTGGAGTCCAGGAACAAGACCAACAGAAGTAACACGAAGGTGCCGACACACTTGCACATCAGAACCACTGCGATAATTAGTTCACTGGCTAGAATTGTAGGAGAACATGTTCCGCACTAATCGAATTATGACATTGATGATGTTTCGGGAATCCTACGTGTTAGCTGTATCGGGAGGTACTGGGAGACGAACATTGATAAGGTTTGATAGGTGTGCGTCGCAGTGCGCAGGCGCGAGTGAGTGCGGGGCGGGCATGCGCGCTAGTTCCCCTGCGCGGCTCGACTGGCGACCTCCGAGCTCCGTTGTTTGTATATCGTACATCGCGTCAACGTAACTTGTGGATTCGCTCGCCACCTGACGCATCGATTGGCATCGCCCTCAGCACTAGGTCAGCGTGTCTATAGGACGCGCGCTACCTACATGTTCTGAGCTTCCGTACCGTACATGTTTACCTATCTACGACCTAACTAACTTTTGCAATCATGTAGGTATTTGAATATTGAGTGCTCACTACTATCTGGTACGTAGTATGGGCAACTTATATAAAATTATAAGTATTCTTTTATAGCAATATTCCAATTTCGAACCGGGTAACCAGGTTGGTAACAGTAACACTTAAACCATAATGAAATGCAAAGAATACAAAAGCTTCTGATGATTGATAGACTAATGAATATGAAGTTGGGCCTGATGGTTTACTACATACAAAAAGGCTAAACGGATTTTCAGTTTACTTAGTAGCAAAATTATTTTGTGATAACAGATCTCATTGCCGAAATATGTGTTGAGAAATAAGTACAACAATTCACAGGAGCAACAAGTTTTATTGCCAAAGTAACAAAGGTACAAATATATCGGGTGCGGCGCGTCACGTGCTGAGCATGGCCGCCACAGCCGCGAGCGCGGCTAACAACAGGACGGCGACGTCCGCGCGGGCGATGCTGCCAATACCACACGCTGTGATGTTCCGCTCCTGGTGGACAAACGGCAAACGTTAAATAAATACCTACTTAATCGTCTAAGTTTATTTTGAAAAGAAGGAATACAGCACAACCAAGACATAACACGATAAATTCAAGTTGTGGTTTCTAGCAACATCTGATCATGGGAATTGTAAAGGTCTATTGTAGACTTGTGGGTAAAGTCAATAATGGACTAGGGTTATTTATTCAGTTGATAATAATTAGCAGCATTGATGACATGCGAATATGGAATGTGAACTCAGCTACCATTGCTGATTGTCGTAACGGTAATGGCCTTATGGCAAAGAGCCACGAGAAACGTAGGTTTTTCTTAGACGGTTGAATCAAGTGCCTGGAGCGGGTTCCTGTCTCTGGAGTCCTAACCACGGGTAGCTTGAACTCTGCTCGCGATACAGGCGTATACACATTATTATATTTGTAAAAATATTTTTAGGAAATATGTAAATATATAAAAAAAGTTTACAATGATGAAAAATTACCATCATCTTCCTATGGGACAAGACAATCTAAGTAATAAACCGTTCGGCGTTATAATATAAAAGTGTCATGATAGCATACCCCATCATGGTATGTATAGCAGCCCTCAAGTCGTCGCCTGTGCAGAGCACCTAAGTCGAGCTTGTGGCAGGGCTCCCGGCTGGTGCACGACATGTGCGTGGGCTGCGGCTTGGTGTCAGGTGGCACGGTGCAGTTGGCGGCGAAGTCGTCCTGCTTCTCCACCACCACCAACACCAAGTTAGTCTTAGGGATGTAGGAAGCCCAGTAGGCGGGCCAACACTCGCCCGCTTCATCTTTCTGGACGGTGGGCGAAGCTCCCGACGCCTCCAAAAAATACTTTTGGTTAAGTATATATAGCGTGATACTGTGGTCGCAGGAGAACGGTTTCTCCTCATCTATATTCCCCTTCTCAGGTTCAGCTTCGATGTCCGGTAAAGGCGTTGCAGTCGTCGGAGGCGTCACTGTGATCTCTTTCTCGTTTAGTTCGAAATAATCTGCGAGCGGGACGACCATGCGGTTACATTAAGCAGAAGAATTAGACGTGCTTATACGATAGTGAAGGCTGCCAGTCAACATGCAGCTAAAGTAATACTAAATTATATATAAATAAATAGATATGCATCAATAAGATTGTGCTCGCTAAAAGCTAAGAGTTAAGTTAGATCATCGCCATTAGCCGTTATCTGAATTGAGAATTCGAAGTTGAGAACTTGTCAGACCCTGGTATTGCTTTGGTAAAATAACTATTAATGTAACCAACGTTCACTTCGTGTTCCTCATGCCAAAAATCGGAAGACATTTTGAATTTCTTAGACTACATTAATCGCATGGGCACCGGCAGCAGGATTCACGCGGGTGCACCATGGGGGTCGGGGAAGAAAATACATAGATATTAAGGTTTTTTTTAAAGTTAAGTTACTGTGTGAATAAAAAGTTAGGCGTTTACATTGCTGTCCTTTATCCGAAATTATCAAAAAACATTAAAAAATGTTATTTGATGATTTATGATCCCGAAAAAAAAGCTGTCTATGCTAAATAGAATAAGTTATCTACTTCTCATTCTCAATTTTAAACCGGCTGAGTTTGTCTAAAAGATTATTTTAGTAAAAGTCGCCTTAGTCTATCGCCGTTTAGAAAAGAACTTCCACTTACTACAGCAGTTAAATTATTTGTGAGCTGCTAAATGACAAGAAGCAATTAGTTTGTTGCCTAGTTATTCTTAACAACATCAATTTCAGATCATTCTTCGAAACTACAGAAGCAAGTTGTTACAGCCAATTTTGCATTTACTTATGATGCCCTGGTATTTTATCCCACTGCAGTAGGTACAAGAGTCATTTCACATCTACCTAAGCACTGCATTAGTAATATACCGCTACAAAATCGACAACGTCTTGCCGCGTTTGTCTTTTATGAAAACATTAATTTTAAAATTTCTTAATATTCTGACAAACCTAAACATTTCCCAACCAATTATTTGAAATGTTTATCTTGAACTAGACTTGAGAATATTGGAACGAAGTTCCATATCGCGCGTTGCGAAAGGGGGCTAGACAGAAAAAATTAAGACCAAAAGTTGTAACGACACTTTTTACTATAGTTGTAAGTGTTTCTCTGTCTCTGTCACTCCCTCATAGAAAGCAAGCTAGTTATTTTCGTTTCGTCTTTCTATTTCGCATTGAACAGTGTGGTGTCGCGACGATTATTTTTGTTGAGTGTATACATGTTTTTTGCACATAATAAATATTAACTTCGTGCCATCCCTTGAAACGTCTCAAGTTTTTTAAAACTATAAGTTTATCCTCTTTAAACGTACATCGCATTATGTAAGTTAACCTAAATGACAGATACTACAGAACCACAAAATTATTCTATATCTCACCAGGATCGTCATCAATGCCAACGCCGGCGTACGCATCGCTTGGATTGTACGCGTTCGTGAGGAGCAGCAGCATCTCAGTCACCAGCCAGTGGAAGAAGTTCAGCGCTAAACTAAAAGGCTACAAAAAATCATATTATTACAAGCCATAAGATCTATCCACTCCGTTTCAGGCTCTTTGGTGTTAAGACATGCTCTGGGACGCTTTTAGCCCGCGCGCATCTTACATTGAATTCTAAGAGGGTAACAAATTGTTATTTCCAAGAACGAATCAATTTCTGAGACTAAGTGCCAGCGCGCACTGGTGACTTTTGTCACGGTGACTTTTGTCATGGCCAAGAATATGTATGGAGGTGCGCGCACGTTACGACGTGACAACTGACATTTATGTACGCCGACCGACGAGTGACGAAACAGTCACCGTGACAAAAGTCACCAGTGCGCGCTAGCACTTATACTTTTTACAATTCCGTTCTCGTGCTTTTAGTGCCGGTACCAAATATCTATCTTCCAGTTCTATACGTAAGTCCAAAAGCAAATACGAAATTAAATACTTGTGAGATTCTATTCTTAGTTTGCAAATGCAGCAACTGACCGTTCTCAAAGTCCAGGAACTGCTTGTCTTGGACAATGCGGTGGGTGGGCAGAGCGCCTGGTAGTTGAAGACCTCCACGTGATCGTAGATGCCCATGTCTAGGAAGGATTGCAGCACGTGCTTCTGCACCGTGCCGAAGAACTGTCCAACCAGCTTCTTCTCCTTGGCTAGCACGATGTACCCTGAGCTATCTATGATGTAACAGTCGTATTTGTCCGAATTTGGATCACATGTTGGATCCTGAAAAAAAAATGATTGATTCCATACTAAATTATATTACATTTTCAACTGTCAGGGATCAAAACAGTTACAATATTTTTTTATTTTTGATGGCATTTTACGAAAAAAAAAATTACTACTTCATATTTCACGAAAAATACACATGCTTTCAAAGTTTCACCTTTGTGGTGCCAACATTCTCAAGGTAAAATTGCTGTGACATACGGACGGACAAAACAAATTTGTAAGGGTTCCGATATTTGCAATTTGGCAACAGTAGGTACCTACCCTAAAAAATAACACAAATGACAAGAAATTGACTAAACGTACCTTAGCACCGTCCAAACTAATGTTCGTAATTTGTAAAAATCTTTCGTAGAATTTCGAGTACAAATATTGGAAGCCAACAACGGACGCAGGTGTCTCTGACTGGCCGTCTTTATAGAAAATAGCGTAGCTAGAAGTGATAGTGATGTCTCCATCATCATTGGCAACCTTCGGAGGCTTCATGATGATGTCATCCAGGACAGGAAGAGGCGTAGACACCACCAGAGATTCCTTGTTTATCATGTGTTGTAAAACTGCTGCTTTGTACCAAGTTTCTTCTATTGTTTTGTTGTAGACATCTCCGAAAACACTGTCAACATCATTTAATACGAAATCAGTAATTTCAGTAAAAAAAGTGTAGTATCCTAATTTAAAACTCACAGCATGATCAGGTACACACGACGGCACATCAACCTATTACAAAAACATTTTAACCTAATCTCTCTATTACGGTGTGCGATCCGTAGTAGAGAGATCAAATAATAGTTTAAAATAGGTTGACCTGCCGTCATGTGTACATGAACCCAACTTTAGAACAGTACGGCCCTTTTTTGCGGATGGGAAAACATCAAATAACCATTCACGATGCAAAAAGCGGTAGCCTACATACCCCTTTAGTACTACATGTTGTCATTGTACTTAAAGTTTTCTTATATTATACTTTACAACAGCCAGGAATATAATGATTCTCTACAATACGAATACGTTACCTACTGTTACTGTTCTCTCCCCACTACTTCCAGTTCTTTCGATTATGAATACGTATAATTGCTAAATAAATTTGAATGAATGTCAATTCAATTGCATTTTTTAATTTTATTTTTTCAACACAATATTGTCGCACACCTAGTTACAGAGTTACGCAACTCGAAATAATTCGAAAACCGAAATTATAAAGTATTAGTGGTATTTGATGGAAAACCATTATCACAATAATTATCTGCTGTAAAATTATACACAAGAACCTATAAGAATGTTTTTAATATACTAAATATAAATGAAATAAAACGTTTTTTTCGATTCCTGAACAAAAGTGGTATTTAGAGTTGAGCTAGTCTTTAACTGAGTGTGCGTTGTTATTAAATAAATTATTTATGACTGTTATCATTATTACTAGCTGTACCCAGCGGTTTCACCCACCACTCAGCTACTGTAACTATTGTAGCGTGACGTTATACAGCCGTTAGCTGGTTTACAGATACAGACCGAACTGTTAGAAAGAATACCACTGTGAATTTTATGCAATCCTAGTAGCTTTATCAACACAGTTTAGCAACGCAGTTGGTTTTACCAAGAACTTAAATACACAGATCAAACTGTTGGAATTAGTTTCACAGTGAATTCATGCAAGCCTAGTACTCATATTCAAATATATCCAGCCCTTTAGATGCAGTATAGGATTGAAACATTCTTCATCGATGTTCCGCTCCTATTAGTCTTAGCGTGATAATTTAAAGCCTATATATAGCCTTCCTTGATAAATGAACTATCTAACACTGAAATAATTTTTAAATCGGACCAGTAGTTCCTGAGATTAGCGCGTTCAAGCAAACAAACTCTTCAGCTTTAAATATTAGTATAGATTAGTATAGATAAGATAAAATATCTAAAAAATACCCTAACAACTTACTTTCCTTGATATTCTTTCCTCCTATTGCCTTGATCGTCGACTTCTTCGTTCTTATCCGTATCGAACACATAATGCCACCTCGTCAGGCCACTCGACGTGGCAATAAATCGAACGCTCACGTTATACTTCCTCGCCAAGGCCCACTCATCATTAGAAGCGATCCAGTTCTCGAAGTATGGCGTCGATAGTTTAGCATCAAATACTAATTGCTTTACTAGATCTTCGTTACAGTAGTAATCGTCCTTGCCAAGTGGTGTACTGCCGCAGTGCGCTTGTGGAAACATAATCAAGTTAGGAATACCTATTAGCTATACACTGTTTTATAACAAATATTTGATACTAGCTGGCGCCCGCAGCTTCGCCCGGGTGATATAAAAAAAAGTATCCAATGAGTTATTCCAGACTATAATCTACCTCTGTGCCAAATTTCATCAAGATCCGTTCAGCCGTTTTGACGTGAAAGAGTAACAAACATCCATACATCCATCCATCCTCACAAACATTCGCATTTGTAACATTAGTAGGATTTATAATATTAGTAAGATAGGACTAGCTGTCTTACGCGGTTTCACCCGCGTCATTAGTCGCTCCCGTGGGTGTTGTATAGCCTATGTTACTTTCTGATGATGTTTTTTTAAATCATTATCAGAAACTAGGAATGTAATGTGAAGGAATGTAGCTTCCTAATAGTAAAAAAATAAAATAAAATCGGTTCAGTAGTTTCGGAGCCTATTCGATACAAACAAATCTTTCCTCGTTATAATATTATTTAAGTGTATAGATTTATGTACAGGGGAACCAACAGCTATACCTATAACAGAAGAACAATAATACTCGTGTTGGTATGGTAACACAGCAATAGTATTGTAGGCGCGACATTTTGTTACTATGATATGCCTAATATTATGTATTTATTCTCCCGGTGCAGGTGGTCGGAAACATTACCAAAGCCAATTAATGGATCAAATCCTACTATAATATTATACAAGCGTATGTTTGTTAGTATGTTTGTTGCTCTTTCACGCAAAACTAATTAATGGATTTTGATGAAACTTCACAATAATAAAGCTTACATATCACAATAATACATAGGCTACAATTCATAAAGATATATTGTATATTCTATCACCACGCGAGTGAATCCGTGGGACGCAGCTAGTGACTACGTCATAATTTTGTGTTTTCTACTCACAGTCAATGGTGAAGTTTGTGATTTTATTGTCCTTTGTATATTGCTGCTTTGTTATATCAATTTCATTTTTAGATAAACCGACTAAGAACTTCCAAGCCTCCACTTCAGAATTAAGGGACTCGTGGCCTTCCAAATAATGATATTTGCAATATACCCTGTAAACAGTCGACATAAGGTCAGATATAGCAAAAATATTTGAATTGAATTACTTGTATGAATCTGACACTCACCAGTACCCTACCATGACGTCTTAAAACAGAACTTATTCCAGTGAGGGAAAGACACAAAGCTATACAGGGTGTCTAGCACCATCTCTTTCTCACACAGGAATAAGTACTGCTATAAGATGTCATGGTAACCCACCCCGACATTGCAAAACTATTTGAATTGCATTACTTGTACGAAATCTGAAACTCACCAGTCTGGATGAACCCTGAAGCTATACCTAAAGTAATCTGTGACATTGATACCAGTTAGGTCTTTTCCTTGCTTTGCTTCTAAAGGATTCTCTTTGAGCAGAAGTTCAGTATCTCCATAGCCTTTTGGCAGTGAAATTCCCATTGAAAATGGCGTTCCCTCAAGTTTATTGAAAAAATAGTCGTGGCTTACTCGAGCTATCCTCCTGAAAACATAGTAAATTTGAGAGTCAGCTGCAATCGAATTAACCTCAGAGTAACTGTGGCATACACGTGGCGGTAACCTTAAGCCACGTATGCGCTTGTCAAAAAAAAACAAAAGACGAATTTCATTTCGAAACTGCAATTTGGCAGTTTTCATATATTATGTAGTTTTAGTTCTTCAAATTCTAGCACAACTTTGAGTAAACCAACGGTAGGTGCGTGGATGGGCCTAAAAAAACTAGGGTAAAATATAATATTACCTCATGTTGTCATAATGGTAGAGCACGGGGACCTGCGTCATGTTCCCGTCGTCGCCGTCCACCAGGCTCCGGCGCAACTGTTTGATCTGTTCGCCGAGCTCGCGCGTCCCCTTGCCGTCGTCGACTTGCTCCACTTCCACGAAGTCCACGCTGTTGTAGTTAATTTGCAGGTCGCCGTTTATCTTAACACGTTTTAAATGTAGATTTAGCATAGCACAGCTCGTGTAATATACAAATATTACACGTGCTTTGCTCATCGATTTCACTGCACGGCTCCTAAGTGCCGTAGCGTAATGTTATAATTATGTTTTCGTGAAATCATGTCTATGCAAAATTTCAAGTCAATTTTGCCAAGGAATTGCTTTATCTCTTTATCAAACTTTGCCACCCTTGTTTGTTTCACATTGTAGCACCCCATATGACTTGAATTTTACAAAACCCTGTCCTAGAGAGCAGCTACGTCCTAAAAGGATCTTCTATGCAAAATTTAGAGTCCTAACAGTTGTGGTTTTTGAGATTTCGTGATGAGAGAATCAGTGATTTCCTCTTTAATCTAATATATAGATTGAACATGTTGATAGGGTTATTTGTGAAAGTATGAATATACTCGTATTGTTGATCTTTTCCCTAAGTTAAGTCACATGCCCATCGAACAGCTCTATACTCAAAAAGTTTCCTAGGAATGGCACCTAAAATATTCAACAAATTACCAAAGTCAATAAAAGCAGCAAAAGATTTCAGTACGTTCAAAAATCACTTCATAAATTCTTAATTCGAAAAGCTTATTATACTATAAATGAATACTTAGAAGAAAAATAAAAGATATTATATATATAGGTATATATACATACCTACATTATTAATTCCCCGGTTATTAACTTATTTACCACACTAACATTTAGTTCATAAGATATTAGCACATTACAACACGAGACTGTTATTGTTTACTTACTTTGTATTTTGTTAAATGTATATTTTATTAAAGATTTATTTTTTTGTAGTATTAGGTAGTAGGCTGTTATAATAGTAGTTTACACTCGTATAAACTACAAACTGCACTACTTTATATGTAAAAATATTCGTACGCCTTGCAGGGCAGCACATAGTGATACACTTTTTATTTTTTTAACACCATGTATATTAACATACTTTTACCCATGTGAAACGAATAAACCTATTTGAATTTGAATAACACAGACACTCGATAATACAACTGCTATTTAGTTAAAAACGTGTCATGGTTCAAACTATGTCAAGCGTGACCTATCTTTTCCAAATTGCAATTTTGTGATTGAAGAGAGGAGGAAAATGATTATTATTATTCCAATAGTTAAATCTTTAGAATAATGTCATTTAGTTTAGTTATTCCAATAGAAAGTCCTTTGCAGGATATGGAGCGCGTAAATTTGGTTGACTTGGTCTGTTTGTCTGTCCTTTGGTCTTGTTTTGGTCTTCGTGTTAATTTGTGGGTAAAAGTTACTTACGGTCGTTGTCAAAAAGGGATGCAGCAACAAATAGCCATTGTTGCTGACGATGAATGAGTAGCCGTTGACACCGAGCTGAAACAAACAAATTAAAACTTTCGCTTTATTTCATAATCAACGCTACGACGAAAATATGATATATTACTTTCAAAGACCAAAAACGCTCATTGAGCGACACATCCGCCATCTTGGATTTCCCTTTAGACCCCAGTATCGTCATCAACGCCCATGAAACCCCTTAAAACGACAGCCATGACGAAACTTTGAAAATGTTCACATACGCCATCTTGAATTTTCATTTAAATATGTTATACTATGCTCTTGTCTACATCCGTCATCGTTGAAAACTTCCATTTACTTAACTTTACATCGTGACATGGCTCTTTGAAAAATGCTCAGAATGCTATGTGGCTTTTTCTAATTACCGGGACGTGTTGTCGTTGCAAACAGATTACACATTGTGGTATAATTTTTAAATGACCTTAAGTGGTGAGAACCCTACTATCCTACTAGTATTATAAATGCGAATGTTTGTGATTATGGATGAATGTATGGATGTTTGTTACTCTTTCACGACAAAACGGCTGCAGGGATCTTGATGAAATTTGGCACAGAGGTAGATTATAGTCTGGAATAACACATAGGATACTTTTTTTTCGATATCACGCGGGTGAAGCTGCGGGCACCAGCTAGTTTGGCATAAATTACGATACGACTATAAAGTTTACACTTAAAGTGCTGCATGGTTTTGTACGTGCGTAACATGGTAGATCGAAGTGTTACCTGATGTGGCTGCGCTAGCTTGGCGATGCTGTCGATGGGCACGTCGGTACCAGCGACCCCCAGCAGCAGAGCTTCGTTATGTTCCTCATTGTACTTGTAGTCAAACGCCGGGATTGCCACTGACGTCACCAGCTTGTCCTCGTCCGGCTAGAAACACATTCATATAAAATAAATTATGAATAATATATTAGAAGAAAGTGGTACAGTGGATCTTCTAAAATACATATTTTTAGAGTTCCGTATATCGAAAGGATAAAACGGAACTATTATTGGATCCGTCTGTCTGTCTATTACTCTGTCTGTCTGAGATAAAGGGTCTTGTATCTCAGGACCGCGGGTAGGTATTCAGTTGAAATTAAAAACATGTACTCAAGACTGTTGTCCCTTAGAGATGTGAAAAAATAACCCTTCAC
The DNA here is from genome assembly GCA_905475445.1 of Ochropleura plecta. NCBI lineage: Eukaryota > Metazoa > Arthropoda > Insecta > Lepidoptera > Noctuidae > Ochropleura > Ochropleura plecta. Next base: position 7,219,022 of record FR997723.1, on the reverse strand, counting down.
GTCTACGCAGTCAAAAGATATGGCCGTTTATGTTGAAAGTTTGTACGGAACCCTCGGTGTGCGAGTCCGACTCGCATTTGGCATTTTTTTTTATTAATAACGTTTGAAATGAAATATTTTTTTTTTATTATTTAATTTATATGAGTCCCATAAACACATATTTTGTCCAAAGTAATGTGCCACCGAGATGTCAAGTGACTCTAAAATTTTGATAAGAGATTACTCATAAACTCGGTAATATCGGGATGATCTGTATTTTTTAATCCTCAGTGTTTTTTTTATATCTAAAAGGGAAAAAGTATAAACAAGTTTTATTACCTTTAAGATGTCTCCACTCACACCCCATTTGGTGGTTCGCTGTAAAAGTTAAGGGTAGGATATTATTTCCACGGAATCTGAAACAATGTCTTCCTTGAAGTAAAATAATGATAAAGCCTTCTACAAAGCTGCCTCTAGAGAATAATACCTGTAAGTACTGTTACGGTATTCGAATAAGTTGATTCGCCACAAAAGAAGCTGTACCCTATGTGTAATGCCTTTCAGTAATTATTTTATTTGTATGGTGTACATAATAAAGAATTTTCTATTCGTTCTGAAATAAAATCAATATATTTTTATTTCACATAGGCCTACATGGGCTCTTATAAAAGGTCGAGAAAAGATGCACGGTTCGGGTTGGTCGTTTCCTATGGAGAAGAACCGGCAAGAAACTCCATGGTTACTCTTTTAAAATTTTGAATATCGATGTCAGTGGTTCCTCTAGTGCCTCTTTGGTTACCCAAAACAAAAAAGAGGGATGTTATAGGTTTACCGTATTTATCTGTGTATCTGTCTGTGGCATTGTGGCTCCGAAACGGATACTACAGTTATGATGAAGCGTATTCTGTTTGAATGCTGGTTGAGGATGTAGCACAGTAAGTACAAAAAGTACTACAGCGCCATTTATGCCGCTTTAACTAACATAATATTCTGATTTATTTACCAAAGTTATTAGATTAAGACTTAAGGTTGCACTAGTCGATATTTTGTCCATACAAATTTCTAGGGAGGAGTATAACTATATTATAACTTCACTGTTTGTCATTGTAGAACCGAAATTGAGCTTAAAATCGATTTATCAATTTTCTATCAAAACAATAAAATAAAAATTCATTAAGTTATATGAACCAACAGCGATTCATTTTTCTTATTATTTTAACGCAACTTTGTATAACTAAGTACTAAGTGACTATAAGCTTGTAAAATCTCCAAAAAGGATCGGCACCGACAAAGCTCTATTACCAAAGAGTTCGTTTATGTGTAATTTATTCATGCAGTGGTATTTTCATAAAACTCGATTTCCCAAAGGATTCGTAATTTTAACGCGCTTGTTTTGCTATGAATAATCATGCATTTTACTCAACTATGTCAGTTGGATACGAAACCATTAAGACTGCAAGCTTTTTAGCCACGCCCACAAGCGAATTCGAGACCGCGACTAGTTCAATCTTAAGACTGTATAAAAAACCCAACAACAACTGTCGGGCGGTGACAAGACACATCACCCGCCTGGTCAGAGGATCCTCTCTTTTCTATGGGTGATGAAGAACTTAAATAACGTAGGGTACTGACTGTTTTGTCTATGTAGGCGTGTGTCCAGGTCGGTGGAGGTTCCTTGTTCTCCAGAATCATGGGCCGAGCGATGACGTTGATGTACCGCAACACTTGCTGCTGCACTTCCTCCACTGAATGGATGTGCACGAAGAAACCTGGGAGAAGTGTTTAACTTGGATAAGGATGTTCGTGTACAACTCATATTGTCTTTTAGGTGCGTCACCATTGTTAGGTTAATTAAAATTCATGTTCGAGTTTCTATTGTATGTGTATTTTTATAACAACCTTATATTAAATTTTTAATTGTATTCTTAATGTTACTTAAATTCGTGGCTAAATTTTGACTTCCGATACAGTATTGGCGGCAAAATGTCGTTTGTTTTCAGTTGAATACATACTTCGAATAACTTTGCTTATGCATATAAGTAAACCCTATAAGTTATTCGACGGCATTTCAATCATAACGCCCTAAGCCGAGACTCGTACCCCACAGGGGGTGCCATTAGCGTGCGGTCTCGATATTACAGTAGCTTTTAACCCTGGCTGGCGGCGTCAAATTCATTTGAGGTCACCACAGGATAGTCCGGTAGAGCAGAAAAACAACTCAACAGCGAGTTAAACTGTGAGTGGCCCTTACAAAAAAAAAACGACAGCAGTCATCTCTAAACTACGAAGTGTGCTGCTTATTATTTTTGTGTAGGGCTGTGTGTTATTAATAAAGGTTAATTATTTTAATTTTGTCTAGTTAAATATATTCTATTCTATTTGATAACTAAATTAAACTAAACTAAACTTATAAATAAATTAAAAAATAGCGTCAAAAAATTCGTCCTCAACGCTGTCAGTTGGCAATGTCCCCAAGAGACTGGCCGCGTTGCCACGTTGTATGGCAACGCTAAGCCTCTGGCCAAAGTAAAAGCCAGCCCTTGGGTCACGGGAAGTGTCAACCAAACGTTTAGAAATTTCCTTAAAAAGGCTGTGAGCACAAGGACCCCACGGTCCCAGAGTTTCAACCCCAAACGGCTCGAAAATATAGTTCCCAATATTTACGCCACTTGAGGTTCTCTGCAGCCGCAGCAGCAGCGCCAGCGCAGCACGAAGAGCTAGGAAGATGGGATGGCGCAAGAGTATCGACGCACGTTGCGTCCCACACTAAAGGCCTACCCAACTTCCACGGAAACAAAGACATACCGTCCGGTCTTTTGCCATCGTCGCGTGCCAAGCCATTGTAATTAATGGCTAATAAATTAATAATATTAATAAAGTATATTGAAGTTAAACAAATTTTTAAATTTGTTACGAACTTTTGACACTATTATGTATTCAAATTCCCTTTGGAGAAAACAGTGATGTAAATTACAACTCCAATAATATTGTTTCCTCACCTCTATTCAAGCACGCCATCCATTGTATCTCGCGTACATTGGTGACCTCCTTCCCGATGAGGTAGGTGAACACTCTAACAGGTATGAAAGTCTTGCCATCGACGACCTCGCGGTTGTATTCCTCGAACACCTCGGTTAGGTTGCCAGGCACGTAGTCCGTGATCACCATCACCAGCTGGTTGCAGCCCTGGGTGCTGCTCACGTTGCATAATGCTCTTCTCTGAATAAAGAAGTTGTTAACAGTCATGACTTATCGTGGTTTGCGAATTAACTTTCAAAGATCTCATATACAAACCCTTACTCCTTACTAATATTATAAAAGCGAAAGTGAGTTTGTTTGTGTGTTTGTTACGACTTCACGCCTAAATGGCCAAACCGATTTTAATGATATTATGGTACAGAGATAGTTGGGACCCTGGAGACGGACATATAGGGTAAAAAAGTGAGAAAAGGGGGAGAAAGAGGGAAGAAAAGGGGCTAGAAAGATATTTTTTTTTTCGATCATCACGCGGGTTATGGTTAGCGTTACCCCAAAGTAACGTTCTATGCCACGCTTACGAAGTCCCACGTGGAACCTAGTATGTTATGAAACCCTGTCTGATCAGAATGAGTTATAATTCAAGGTTTACCAATGACATTACCAAATAAAATGAGAAACATAAAATATTCCTGAAAGTAATACATAAATTTTAAAATGCAAGCTTTTTATCCCAAATTACGACCATTTCACTAAATTCTAACAAACTTATAAAATGTGACAGCTGCATCTTCGGCATTTGTATGTTTGATCATCTAAATAGTTTGCTTATGACGAGAAGCTACTAGATTTCCGCCGCCCGCACCTTGGAATTGCTATGTAATTTTCCTCATTTTTGTACATATTATTTCTTTTTTAGTTTAGTTTAGTTATTTTTTTTACATCAGTAGAATCTAATGTAGTTACATAATAGTACCCCCACAGATCAGACAGATTTTTTAACAAATTGTAATGCGGCCTTTGAAAATTTATTTCTTAGATTATAATGAAACACGGAAAATAAAATATTTAACAACGATTGTCACTCAAAAAGTTTAAACGTAAAATTCATTAACCTGAATGACAAAACGTGGTTGTTTTGCAGCTCGGATATGATAAATGTAACTTGCCTGTTTCAATGTGGTAAAAGCTTTGATATACGCCGTTGTCAAGTTGGCGTAACCCTCCAGAGGCACTTTATGTTTCTTCCCCTGATCCGTAGGCTCGAGGGTATCAGTAAGTGTCTTCAGGTTCTCAGGAGTGGCCTGAACTAGGTCCACAAAACATTCCACAACGCTGTGAGTCTCATTTTTGAAAGTATATACGTTGACGTAATCGTTGTTTGATAGAGTATCCAAAATTGAGCGCAACGTTCTTCTAGCTACATAGTTCTTGAATCCAGTCATTGATCCGGAGACATCGAACAGGATAATCATGTCTTTGGAGCAGGTGGCAGCTTCAATGTACCAGGACATGACGCGACAGTCGTACGTGTCCACCTCTTTGGTGTTCCACCGCATGCCAGGGTAGAAGCGCAGAACGCCATGTGCACTGCCGAAGTACTGCCACGATAATGAAGGGTCAGACTTGTAGTTTTTTGTAAAGATATCGTTCAAATCCCTGGACCACAAAATGGCGTTGAGAGCGGTCGTTTCTGTAAAAGAAAGGAACATCGTAATAGAATGGGTGTGAATATACCCGTAATGATGATGCCTTTTAACGAGCTTTTACTTCTCACTCTTTGCTATTCTTCTAAAGCCGAACTGTCACGAGGCTTATTACACAGCTTTTGTTTAATAGACTCGATGGTAGCGTGGCTAACAGTAGTATACGTTTAAAAGGCATTAAGTATAAGTTTTTAAAGCATATAAAAAAATAACCCGCAAAAAAATCTTCTAAATAAACCTGTCAAAACAAGAAAATAATATCGAAATATTATCCGCTTGGTTTGTCTGTTTCTGTGCGTATCTCACCTGCTGCAGGCCCCCAACCCAACGACGCGGACGCCTGGATTAAAATATTCTACCTCTTTAAAGCGTACATTTAACTCAAACTGTAGCAAAAATATATCAAAACTAGCTTTTGCCCGCAGCTTCACTCGCGTTAAATTCGGGGTAACACAGTTCCGCTTTCCTGATTTGCAGGGACCTGCTACCTGTAGTTTTTGCCTTTGTGCCTTATTTATTGTAATGGCAAAGCTAAGTTTTCCCTTTTTCCATCATTTCTCACGTTTTTTTAAAAAAAATAGCCTATCCGTCTCCAGGATCCCAACTACCTCTGTACCAAAATTCATCAAGTTAAGCCATTCAAAATCAAATCAAAATCATTTATTTGTGTAAAGAAGGTTGACAAGTAGACAAAATTGTTCTCTTATTTTGCTTTTAATTTCGGCGTGCAAATTAAAAACATAACTACAAACAAACAAATTCAATTTCGCTTTTATAATATTAGTAAGGATTTGATTTAAATTTTTGCTCAGGCCTAAATCATTATCAACATAGAGGTAAAAAAAAAAACACATTTTGATTAAACTACCTGTATATACCACTTTGTAGGTTTTCAGTTTGTGAATTAAAAACTGATTTGGCAACTTAGGCGGCACGGTTGGCGTAGTAGCTGAGAGATCGACTGCTGGGCTACGTGTCGCGGGTTCGATTCCCGCACGGAACACATATTTATATGACCTGCAGATAGTTGTTTCGGGTCTGGCTGTTTGTGTATGTGAGTTTAAATGTTTGTAAACGCACCCACGGTACAGGAGAAATTCCTAGTGTGGGGCAACGTATTTAAAAAAAAAACAACTTTTATGCATTTTTGTTACCTCATTTCAGTGGTAAAAATTGTGAAATGAATCTGTATCATCAATCATAATATACTGGAAAGTTTTTAACCTTTTTTACCCGAAATTCTTTGGTAGTATTATTTGAGTCTTTGAAGCAAGATTTGACCACTCCACGTTCTATACCTACCATAACTTCTTCGTTAAAATGGGATCGTAAATCTAATATATAAAATTCTCGTGTCACAGTTTTCGTTCCCATACTCCTCCAAAACGGCTGGACCGATTTCAACGAAATTTTGGGTGCATATCGGGTAGGTCTGAGACTCGGCCAACATCTATTTTTCATACCCCTAAGTGAGCAGCGGGTGAAACCGCTGGGCACAGCTAGTTTCCATATAAAAAGAACCACTTCAGCTGCCATTTTCCTTCTCATTATTGAACCTTATGAGACATTTGTTGATGCCACCCACCGGGTACACGATCGAGATGAGCAATGCATTATTGAGTTTCCGAGTTATTGGAGTAGCACGCACTTTAACCTTGATTAGTTTAATGTAGCTATCCTAACTAATATTATAAAAGCGAAGGTGACTTTGTTTGTTACGTCTTCACGCCTTAATGGCTAAACCGATTTTGATGAATTTTGGTACAGAAATAATTGAGACCCTGGAGACGGACATAAGCAAACTAACTTTTTTTATTAATAGTGAGAAATGGGGGGAAAGAGGGAAGAAAAGGGAAAACTTAGCATTGCTATTACAATAAATAAGTCGCAAGGGCAAAAAATACAGGTAGCAGGTACCTGAAAATCAGGAAAGGAGAAGTGTGTTACCCCGAATTTAACACGAGCGAAGCCGCACGCAAAAGCTAGTCAATTATAAAAGTCCAATTAGTCATGACCCGTAGGCAATTCTTTCACCGTTCGTAATAAAGCGTCCGGATTACGTAGTATTCGGATTAGCGCGCCTGTTGTGTTGGATTAAAAATAATGGAGCACTTTCAATAATTACGTACCTATATCAAATATATTGGTCGGGACATGAACACAACTGGTATTGGTGTTCACATTGATGTTGTAGAAGTGCGAGTCTCTCTCCAAGTCCACGTCCATGTATCGGGTACTGTTTCTAACATATCTGGGTAGGTCTTCCTCATCGACGATGCCAGGGTTATCAGCTTCAGCTTCATAAGAAAAATTGGAATATTTTGCCGAACAATACTCGAACGGATGAGATTTGTTATAAGTGTAGTTAAACTCTCTGGCCAACTTTTCCGCCGTCGCGTGAATACACTGAAAACATAACTAAGTTATCACAGATTGCGGGTTGGCCGGGGTTGCGGGTTCTTCGAAAAAGATACCGCGGCCCCGGAACGTAAAGGGCAATAGAAGGAACATGGGTGGGTTTTAGTCAGTAACTGACACTCCACCAAGTTAAATGATGATTTCCCACCCCAAAAAAAAAAAGTTATCACAGGTGCTTAAGCATATGTAAAAAGCAGACACTGCCTAAAGTTCTCACGAGTTAGATTTAAATGTAATTTCATGTCATTTCATTCAAATCTACCATAAGCTTGAGATTAAACGTAGGAGAGTTTGGCACAACCCTGCGCCCTTGTACCGAGCCTAGTGACCTTGCTGACCGCTCAATTGTTTCTTTACCGTGTGAGTTCACCACTGTCCTCATATAGTTCATAACATTGAAAAAGAAGACACAAGTCGGATTCACCGCACTTTACATACGGGCCGCTGAATGTACAACTCAGGTACAACTAAATGAACGAATGAACCTGGCAACATTTTTGACTGTTGTGGTAATAGAGATACTAATATTACAATTTCATTGGCTACGTGATACATTTTTTTAAAAATACTATAAAAAGTAAGACTGAAACTATATATCCCGAGCTGTGCCCAGCGGTTTCACTCGCTACTATACCAATATATTTCATGGATAATATTTGCCCACAACAGTTCTGATTTTCACCGTTCTTGCAGTTTAATTAGTTGAAAGCTTTTATACAATGTCGACTGATCAGAAACCAAAATAGAGCAACATATTTTTTTATCAGCTTTTCAAGTATTCCACTACTGGGCAGAGGCTTTCCCTTTCGCCTATCCAAACCTGTGCGATCTCTGGCCAGGTTTACCGCGTAAACAATCCTTACTAATATGTATTATAAAAGCGAAAGTGAGTTTGTTTGTTACCTCTTCACGCTTTAACGGCTAAACCGATTTTGATGAATTTTGGAACAAAGATAGTTGGAAACCAGGAGACGAACAGAGGCTTAAGAAAAGTGGGATATGTGGGAGACAGAGGGAAGAAAAGGGAAAACTTAGCGTTGCTATTACAAATCAATAAGGCGCAAATGCAAAAACTGCAGGTAGCAGGTACCTGCAAATCAGGAAAGGGGAACTGTGTACCGAAATTAACGCGAGCGCAGCCGTGGGCAAAAGCTAGTGTAAAATAAATGTTGCTCTATTTTGATTTCTGATCAGTAGACATTGTGAATATTGTATGAAGCTTTTTTATAGTATAAAAAGTGTTTGAGATTATTTACCAACTAAAAATCTCTCTACCCTGGCAAATGCTTACGCATTCATTTCTTTAATGGATTAATCAATACGTATTTGGGGGATGAAGTATGATGGATTCGGGCATAGAGGTCAATGTGAGCACGACAACAAGTTACGACTATGACGACTTACCTTGACGGCATTGATTTTGCGAGTAAGCATGGTGCTCACGGAGCGCAGTGAGGATTCTAATATTTGTTTTCCATCTTTTCTCTTGACGCTCGCATTCATTTGTTTGTATTTCTGTGAAATTGGGATTATGTAAATAATATCTAAAGTAATACCTAGAAACAAATGGTGTTGATTGCAATAGCAAAGCTATCAGATTGTCCAATTAAAATAATTCCACGATAACCGACTCCAAAAAAGAAGGAGGTTCTCAATTCGTTAGAATTTTTTTTTTCACATAATTTTATCGATTATTCATTTTTCATTGTTACTAAAAGATTAGCAGATCATCCACATAGACCTAGCCGAAAAAAATATGTATTTCAGACGATAACTCATAAACTACTTAAGCAATATAAATAAAATTAATAAGGGACCACCTGGGAAGCATACCCTATCAAACAAAAAAGAATTTTGCAAATCGGTCCAGGCGTCTTTGAGTAATCGGTGAACAACGACGAATTGAGAACCTCCTTTTTATGAACTCTGTTAAAAAAATAACTGCAGGAAGAAAATCGAGTGCAAAAAATTAGGATACAGGCTATCAGTTGTCTCAACTGTTCGCCTGATATTAAATTAATTCGATACTGAAGAAAATAATTTGGATTTTTTGGATTTTCTCTATTTTGATTTGATTTTCTTTTGAATGTTGATAACAAAATTTTCTAAGAAAATATTGGTTTCACTCACAATTCTGATTTGATCTGATTTTGTCAGCGCTTCACTTAACTTCCATAGCTCGTCCCCAAGCGCTCTCGCCCACACTTTCACTCTACGAAAAAGAAAACTTTATGTTAAAAGTACAAAAAAGGATATTAATGACAAAATAAAGAACTTCGATAATAAAACAAAACACATTAACAACAAAATAAGACAAATTCGTCACAAAATAAGGCACATTATATATTTCTTTTCACCCGAATAATAAGCGATCATAAAGAAAATTTTCAGAGCCCATTATATTTGCGCGCGACCGACGGTAGGGTAATCCGCAGACCCGTGACTTGTAAATAAGGCTCTGTTTACGAAAGTCACCAAATTACATTAAGCTTCTTAACAAATTTCATGTTCGATACACAACACCTGAAACTATAACATTGTATTGTGTATGTGCGTCACGTTGTCATCCGGTCGCAGGTGTCCGACCTCGCGTCCGGAGTAATATATACCTACCTACATAACGCTCATAAGTAAACTCACTTTGTAACATGTACTTTGTGCGTAAGTAAATAAAAACTTTTGTTGTTTGTGTTTTGTTTCTGACTATGCTTCGTTAAGGCTATTTACAAGTTTGTCCAAAAAAGTAAAGCAGCATTATTTATAGATGAAAACGAAAAAAAAAAAGAAAATGCATAAAACGTTTGCAGTTTTGACTCTGGGCTACAGTTTAGTTTCAAGCTACATCAAATATTTACAATATTTCAGCCAGTTGAGTGCTACGCAAACTTGTATGTTTACAGATATTTTAAAGTAAAAGATGACATTAATTAATAGGTATAGTATCCTTACGTGTCAGCCTTCCATGCGGGGACTGGCTCTGGTACAAACAGTAATGCACAAAGTATCACGAACTTGAAACTTTGCATGTCTGCTACGGTGAGTCACGCGCTACCAACAAATATTTATTGCGTTCCACAAGTTATCGTCGTAAACTATGCGAATATTACAGGATAAAGGCACATCGTTGCAATGTTTTGTTATATAAATAAGCTTTTCACGATACTTTACAAAACATATCACTCTAACCTGCTAATACTTATCTACGACAGATAAGAAACAACCTAACTAAAAGGTAACAGAAAGCTTTCCTGTCGAGAGATAACGAGCAAGGCCACTACGATTTCGAAGCACAGTAAACATTCACTCACTAAATACTTTCACGTTAACGAGGTTATTAATAGTTTACGTAGAGTTTAGACTAAATTTTTTGTCGTCCATTCACGCAGGGGATCACAACACGAGTTACATGGTGAGTTATAAGAACGCGGGTACGAGATAGTTTGTGTGCGGCGACGCTGCCGGTGCGTGCCCGAGCGAGCGCGGCCGGAGCGAGCGCGGCGGGAGTGAGCGCGGGCCGGGCGAGCGGGCGGGCCGGGAGCGAGCGTGTGTCGCGGCCGACGCACGTGCTGCGTCTATTCTGGGCGGGCGCCGGCGAGCGCTTCGGGCGGCATCGAGCGGACCCGATCTAGGTCGGCCCGTGTCTGTCCACACACTGCTACCGGCGCGCAACGTACCCGGTCGCTGCTACTACTTATAATAGGGAATATGCATAATATTTTAATTTGTCTCAAATATTTTTTTCTAGATTCTTTATAGTCTTTACATTATACTTAAAAGGTATTTATTTTATTTAGTTATCATTTAAACCAGAAAGATATTATTTAAAAAGTGAAAAATAACGGAGGGAAATTCAAACTGTCAAAACGCGTCACTATTGTTCGAAACGAAATGTGACGTCACTGGTTACCTTTTGCATTTATCGTTGATTTATCGGCGTCGATATTCATACTGTATTAGTAGTAGTTTTCGTGAGAAAAAATATTGTAAACTGTATTTCTGTGTGGTTACTTCGTGAAATATTTTTGTAGTAAATTTAAGACGATGACAGAAACTGGTTTTGTCAAAGCACAATCAGATAATCTACCGAGAATAGATGCATTTATGATATCTGCATATTTTGCATCAAATCTCGATTTTACGAGTGCAGAGATCAAAGGAAAGCTGCAAGGTAATTATTATGTCTCATGGTATACATATTTTAATAAATAACATAGATTTTTGTTCATGTACATAACAATAAATAAAATTACGTCTATATCATTATACCCATTTTAATATTAATATAAATTAAATAATTTAACCTAATATTATAATAATGAAGCTCACTCAAGTATGATATCTTTATATATATATATGGTTTTTGTGAATATTAGTTTAATAGGTACTATATTCCGATTTACATGAACAACATTTTTTTTCTTTCAGTATTTAAGTACGTTCTTGTCTGTTTCAGATCTGAACGAGAATGTTACGGTGATTCAGCAGTTGGCTTGGAACAACTCCTTTCTTTAACCGTAGATTACGTTTTTCTCCATTCTGTTTCATTATGTTATATTCAATATAATTAACTGTATCTTCCTTAACCTGAAATCAATTATCAATCATAAAAAAATGTATAACCGCAATAGGAATAAGGAAGCTATTGAGAAAATTTTAATGAACTTTTGTAAACTTGTGAACTAGGTTAGTTATAGACCGAATCTTCTACTGCTTAATAGCTAATTCACACAAGGTGTACATAAATATAGAATACTTACGTTAAAATGATCTTCACAACAAAATCCAACCGATAATAGAGATATATTATCCCTTTTCATATTCTTACACCATTGTTTACGTAATTTTGCATCGCGTGGAATACGAAAAAACACTTTATCTGGTGTACTAAAGGTAGTGTTTCTACATTTCGGTACCATACAATACTTGTAACAAGGTTTTTTAACTTTTTCCATGGTTTGTTTAGCAATTAAAACTGAAAATAAATATTAAGTAACCGAAACGCTACTATAGGTAGTGAACAAACAGGACATCACCAATGACGTCATCATAAGCGCGCGCAAAATGGTGGCGTTTTGACAGCTCAAATTTATTCAATGTTTTAAATTTCACTTTGAAAAGTAACTTGACTATTTTCAAGTCTATTTATATTTTTTTCTATGTTATAAAGATGTATATGTTTAATTTAAGACATAAAAAAAAATCATGCATATTCCCTATTATAGACGTTACAACTTTTTGTCTGCGAGCTTACGGCACTTCGGTTAAGACGTGATTCACATTCTCATTGCTTCTTAACTAATGAGAGTTTGGAGTTTGACGTCAAGGTCAAATTAGTGGTGATTTCTATGAAATTTATAGATTTGCCTGAAATGCCTTATAAAGTTCAAAACTAATAGGCCCAAAGTACATAAGATATTTATGGATCCAGAATCTCAACAGCACATAATTAATATGAAACCTTGACCTATACGGCAAATGAAACAAATTAAAAACTCCAAACACTGAAAACGGATAAATTGCAATCTAAAAATCGATTCAAGAGTCTATTTTTGGTACATTTGTATGCAGCGAAACACGTAAGCCCGTCATGTTGTTTCTGCGAAGCCAGCCGAGCTTTTACGAGCTGACTCATAAAGCAATATTTATTGCATTGCCCTCCAGTCAACTTTTGAAAGTAAAACGTTTGCATGGAAACGTTTTGTTTGTCATAAGATGCCCTCTACGCCCCGCGTAGCAAGGTTCGTAGCAAATGTTTGAAAGTGACCCAAAATAAAAGGTAAGTTACCTATCAATCTAAAATATCATTATGTCTAGTATTGAGAACAGAATAAATCACTGGTTACTTTTAAAAGTTTGAAATCATCTATGTTTTGAGTTTTACTGGGTCTACGCCGCGCGTAGCAGCCGTAGCGGTTGTATAATTACCCTAAAAAGTTAAATATCTCTGAACCGAAAGGGATTCTTTGTGAGCTATGTGTAGCCTGACCAAGACTGGGGACTAATTAACCCATCACGAAAACCGTCTTGCTACAAATAAATGTTGTATAGTTAGTAGAAATGAAGATTAATGAGGTACTACTACGGTGCTACGAAATATACAAAACAACTCAATCAAAAGTTAATTATTTTTGTATATATTTTGAAATACCATCAATGTTTACCAAGCAAATAATACACCCACTCTTTCTTAATTCACGTGTTTCAAAAGGTGACTGGTAGTTACGTCTTACGTCACGAGAAAAGTGCAAATAAACGTCTGAATATGCTACCCAAAATGAGCAGCGACGTAGCGTTAGGGCTTCATTATACCTCGTTGAAATAAACCGATTAAATATGCAAAGGGCGGCGAGCGAGGCGTGTAAACATTCGAGTACACAGCCGCGCGTGCCATAACAACCTGCTTTCATTATTTACACTTGAAAGTTTCTCTTTTAAGTGGGTCGTTATCTTTACGACCTTTTGGGCGCTCGTGGGCAAACACGCGGTTTATTGATCTGCAGCACTGAACTAAGTTAGATACGGTGGTTTATTTGCAGGTTGAAAAAATTGATCGCCTTTATCAAGAAATGACTTACACCGACGCGGATCTGTGGACGGTGAACAATGGGTAGCTCACCATCCGTGAAGACAGGCCGTATTGGCGGCGCGTTTGTGTTCGACGCGCGCCTCAAAGAGATGTCAGCAAGGCAGGGGGGCCTGCCACGGCCACTGCCGGCTGGGATTGCGAGTTGTTTGAAAGAGATACCGCGGCCCTGGAACACAAACGGCAAAAGAAAGAACATAGATGGTTTTAGTCAGAAAAAGTGTGACACTCTCTCCCGCTCCGCCCAGAGCGGGCCAAGTTATTTGATGAATATCTCTCCGATGATGTCACCTACGTGTCACTACAGATCTCTCTCTGTAGAGAACCTTCTATATCAGCTCAGAGAGTGTTTTAGCATAATAAATTGTAAGACTGCGATAAGCTGATAGAATATCAGTACGGCCGGGCCCGGTAAGAACTTTATGATATTCTACAAGAAAACTAATATAACAGAAAGTAAAAATAAAATATACTTGCATGTTTAGCGGTAGTCTGTGCAACATAACACCCTCTCTTTTACAAGTACTTTACCTACACAAAAAAACGCTGATAATTCAAAATTGTTTCCATTTCTTTAGATCGCACAAATTTGTATAAAATTGTATAGTACCTTCCGCTTAATTAAAGAAAAAAGATAAATCTCCCGGAAAAATGAAGACATAATGATCATGGATTTTCCGAGAATTTCGCGAAAACGTTCGCTCTTTGTGAAGAGGATTTTTTTCCTTTGTATGTGTGGAGCAATGACGAGCGCGTTTCGACTGCTGAAATGTGGCAGCCATTATTATTCTGTTCTTGTGCCTAATTGAGACTCGTAAATTACGCTAACAGCGTAAAGATCTACGCTACGAAGATTTGTTTTCCTTTAATTGTTGATCTTTTCTCAACATTGAAAGTTGGAGCTCGTGTATCCGATGGCAGTTAGAAGACAATAAAAAGTAAAGACGACACGATTAGCGCAGTGGCTGAGCAATCGACTGTCGCGCTGCGTGTCGCGGGTTCGATCCCCGCACGGAACAAAACATTTGTATTGCCTATAGATAGTTGTTCCGGGTCTGACTGTTTGTGTATGTGAGTTTAAATGTTTGTAAACACACCCACGATACAGGAGAAATTCCTAGAGTGGGGCAACGTTTTTGTTAAAAAAAAAACAAATTAAGTTAAAGTTGTGCCTCGTTGGTTTAGTGGTCGTTAGCGCTAATGCTGAGAATGAGATCCTGGATTCGATTCCTGGGTCGGGAAAATTGTTATTGGGTTTTTCCATTGATTTGTGCCTGGTTGATGGCAATAGGCTCGCTCCCTATTACATGCGACTTCAAAATACAATGTGGGAATACTATGAGGTACACCTGTACCTAACCCTTCGGAAATTACATTTTTGTTATGTAAAATTAAAGTTAGATTTAGTTATAAACCTGCTTTCACGTAACAATGGCGCAGTGGGTGGACATGATTTACATTATGTAACATATATGTAACTTTATTTAAGGACAAATACACGGATGTAAACTACTAGGTATAGTGTATCTGAAACAAAATATTAAAAATCTTGTTGTTTTAGTTCATTTCTTTATTTAAATTATCCAGGCTTGAAAAATTCGCGTTACTTTTAATTTCTCCTATACTTGGCGAGAAAGGCGAACGGCAGGGTTGTATGGGAGTTTAGTACCCCTAATAAAATATCGTGTTTTGGATATATTTTCGTTTAAATTGGTGGTCAATACGATAGTCAAGCCCTTTTGAAATTCTTAGATTTTTAGGAGTTGGGACCTAAAAGTTATAACCAGTTTTATTTTTGAGGTTATGTCCTAAAAATATTATTACGTGTAAGCACATAAACATTGTTTTGGTGAAAAACGATATGTTCTAGATATCTTTGTAGTGTTTTACTTATCATTAAGTTAGCAAATTGACATGAGAACTGTACCTATTCAGTAGAGTGCTTTAGGAGGCCTACGTCCAGCAGTGGTCTGTAATAGTTTGATGATGATGAATGATGGTATTCTGCTGTGGGGCAAAGCCGCTGATATCCAGAATGTATTTGTTCTGCAGAAGCGAGCGGTTCGTGCAATTTACCAGCTAGGTGCCCGGGTTTCTCTGAGAGATTTTTTTAAAGAGATTGGTATTCTCACTGTGGCTTCTCAATTCATCTTGGCCAACATTTTATATATTAGGCAAAATATCCATCTATATAGTAAAAACAGTGATATTCACAACATTAACACTAGAAATAAGCATAAACTACGTGCTCCCTTCCACCGGCTTCATAAGGTTCATAATTCATTTGTAGGGCTTGGTATAACTTTTTATAACAAGCTACCTGCTTCTTTTCTAGATTTGCCATTTAATGCATTTAAAGCTAAAGTAAAATCTAACCTTTGTTTAAAAGCTTACTATTCCATTAACGACTATTTAGATGATAAGCATAGTTGGTCACTGTGTTGAACTCAAGACGATTATTTTTATTTTTTTTCTCCTTCATGTTTTTTCGCCAAATTAGCTTATTGATACGTTACATGTCTTCGTCATGTAATTTTATATTTTACTTTTTTTTGTTTATATACTTGTTTCATTTTGTGTGTTTTTACTTATTGGCATGTGGTTAACTAGTGACCTCGAGCATTGACTGAATATAATTATTTATATTTATCTTTTTATGCTTAGCTTATTTCTTTTGCACTATGGTCCTAGTTTATCACCTGTGACTTCTTCACTGCACGTGTAAGCGGGCACACCCTTTAGACTGGTGAATTTATTATTTAGACTTGGGTATTTTTTTGTTTTTACATATAATTGGTGTTTGCTAGCTGACAAGTGACAATGAATGAATAATTTCTTATTTTTTTAATATTTTTTGTCATAATATAAATTGTATAAAATCTGGTTCTTCTAACCTGACAGACAGATGTGTTGCTGGGGAGTTTGTTCCGCCACTTCTTCTTCCCAGCTAAAACACTAGGAAGTGGCGAAGGGCAGGGCGTTTTTGTGGGACTGTCTCTTGTAATGTGACGTTCAAAAAGTGCTGATTATCAGCCTAATTTGAATAAATGACTTTTGACTTTGACTTTGACTTTGACTTTGATGAAGTGCTGATGCAGTTTTGAGTGTGGGTAAATAAAACAACTTTGTTTTTGCAGAACTTACATTAATTTTATTGTTGTTATAATTACCTAATTGATTTTTAATATTATTTTATCTAAGAAAGGGGCAGGTCGGGTCATATCTTCATGGCAAGCGTAACTAAGGTACCAAATAATGCTCATAACATGTGAGCAGCATCCCATCCAGTTACAAAAATCATTAAATTCAGTTTCGTTTAATAAATCTCTCTATGGTGGCATTATTTGTAGTGGCACTATATGGTCCGCGTACATCTATAATATATCCATCAGAGGCACAGAGGACAAATGGCTTTAATAAATTCCTATATTTATGAAGGGAATATGTATCCTTTTGAAATAAGTAATCACTACTTTTTTGTGTATATATTTATATTGCATCAGCTATTGTCTCTCATCAGCTGGTGCATTAGGCTCACAAAAATGTGATCGGCAATGTATGAATTTCTTGCTGCCACTTGCTTCCTTCTTAAATGAGAAAAACCAAGAAATCCTGGAACATAATCAGTTAGCAAAATATTTATTGCTACAGACATTAATGTCTCTAGGGTCCTTATCGGAACTTGAAATAGATATGACAATCTGTCCTCTGAATCCCCAGTCCTTAATTTACACAATAAGGCTGTTAATGCAAAACTATCCCGATGCATATTCCTAAGCCTCGTTGTAACATCCAATATTTGTTGATGTTGTTTATTTATGCCTATAAAGTACTGTACTTGGTCATCGGAGTAGTTTTGAATATTCTCATAAGAGATGTTACTTAACCCTTCCATTAAAATAAAAATTATTTCCTCTATGTGTGTGGAAGTACAGCTATTAAGGCTATACTCAGCAGTATACAGGTTTTCATAATAAAATTAGCGTCCTGTCTATGTAAGGAGCAAATACGAGCTCCTCTTGGTATAAAATATTGATACTTAACCAATACAGCTTGCCTGGTTTCTTCAGGCACAGTATTTCGCTCTGGTTCTATGCGCTCTTTGGAAAATGCAGTGTCTTGGTGTTTCAGCCGCTCTTCTTATACTGAGCAACACAATATGTTGGGATCTTTCTTCTGGTTCTTCTGGAACATAAAAGCTCAAATCTCAAGCTTGGCCCCAGCAAACTCCACAAACTTCATTCATGGATGACATCTGTAAATAAATAACATTTATGAAATACAAATTAAACACTAAGTTTGATAGACATAAATTGCGCCCATCATGACCAAGCCACAGAATAGTTTATAACATCCAATGATTGGTTTTCACCTTACAGAAAACCTTTACCAAAAATATCTATGTTGTGTTAATATGAGAGAGAAGGGCTATGTGAAAATGGTGAAACCAGTATATTTTGTTGATAGTAGAGCCATCATGACTGTCCCAGATTTAGCATTATGAAATAGTAATTGCCATTTGCATGACACATTTTTATAAGCTAATTACTATAAATTAAATATAATTATTATTTCATATATACCTGCTGGTGCTACAACAATCGAGCAGTTTTGTCGCGATTCCACTCTTGATCTGATTTTGGGGTGGATAGACTGACCACATACAGCACACATCAAATCATAATGATCACCCTCCAGATGATCAGGCACAATGAGTTGAATATTTTTATTTGGTGAAACAACCCTAGTTCTTCTAGCTCTTAGACAACACGGTACATAAGCTTCATCTTCAGAACGAAGCTAAAATAAAAATTATTAATAAAGAAAAGCTTGCATTTAAAAATGCATGGTATTAGTGGAAAATAATTTACATTGTTTTAACACATACATACATCAAATCAAGATATATGTGTATATGATATATGCTATACCTCTCGTGGTTGGATCCATGTAGCAACTGTGTTAGCCATTCTTTGTTCTTTTCATTTGCATCTTTAATCAAAATCCTGCGTCAACTGATTCATAGTATGGATTGTCCGCACACAACACAAACACTTAGATGGCATTATTATGCTTCTCCTCGGAATATTATCAGAAGAATGTGAATGAGTAAGTCAGCAGGTGTTATCTGAAAATAATTAAGTGATTTTGAGTGAACAACATTGCTTTATATGACTATGACACTATGACAGTCATACTAACAGGGTAATAACTATTATAACAGGCAAGTAAACAATACATATAAACGATCACTCAAGTGTTTATACAGGATATAGGACAAAATGTAAATATTTATACAACCACAAGTGTTTGTTATTTTTTCAAATAATGTTTAGATTTGTTTTAGTATACACATTTAATTTTTATTTTAGTATCATATCGCGTAGATTTAATGGTAAGGACTACTTTTTAACACGTAAAAGTTATAACTTAACGTAACTGACACACTCGTACGCAAAATGTTATTTGGAAACTACTTACATCTCTAGGATATACCCACAGCCGATTAGTATTGACAATATCTTCACTCTCATCGGATACAGCGTCCTTTCGCGAAAGTACTATCAACAGATAGAGTACGGAGCACCAGTAGTTCAACTCAACGTAAAAATGGCCAGATAATTTGCCATATTGCTCAGATGCAGTTACAAACTATAAACCAAAAAACAACAAAGCACACACAAGAAAAGATTTTCGGGATTTTTCTATCCTGTCAAAAAAATTGCCAACACAAAAAAACTTTGATGGCGAAAATAATTCCTATAGTTAAATAGTTAATAATTAAGATTGTATGCAATAATTATTCATTGTAAGGTATAATGTGTAATAGGTTAATTTTATTTACTCTTATTTCTATTTTTAAATAATCATTTATCATTTTGAACCTCGTGATATTTTACAAATGGCAACTTCTAAAAACATAACCACATTTAGTTGCGTTCAGTTTAAGATGATATTACATTTAATTACTTAAATCTTTTAATTGATATAATTCATTAATGCAGTGTTCTAAAAATACTAACGTTACATGAAAATGAATGGTTTAGTTGCCTTAATAAGTGGTACAAATTCTATCACAAAACAACAAAAAAAGTATGCGGTACGAATTCTGCCGTTCGCCTTTCTTATCAAATACACAAATGGACAATGGTACATAAAAGTCAACTTTCCTTACTATTGAGTGTAAAATTGTACCTACTCAAATTACTCGGAAAACTGGGTTTCGAAATGCATGAGACATTTGAATACAGCGCGGTGACTCAGAAGAGGACGAACGTTGGGGCGCGGAATGCATTAATATAATGGCCGACCCAGCACTCTGTTCATTTTTGATGACGTGACGCCATAAATACTAACGTGATGAAAAAGAAGTACATACACAAATACAATATAACATAGACAAAGAATATTTTGCTATTAATTTACGCTGTCCCACACTAGGAATTTTTCCTGTATCGTGGGTGCGTTTACAAACACTTAAACTCACATACACAAACAGCCAGATCCTAAACAACTACCTGTAGGTCATACAAATATTTGTTCCGTGCGGGGATCGAACCCGTGACACACAGCGCAGCACTCGATCGCTCAGCCACTGCGCCAACCGCGCCGTTATATATTTTATTTGTGTATGTCGAGACTGAGTTGTGAATAGGCGCCTAGCGCTATTGATCTTAGCATAGGAATTAACAAACGCTGATTTTTGTGGTACAGTGGATATCACAACACATGTGATAACATGTGTTATCATAATGGATGTAAAAATACCCTTAGAGATACCGAAAGATATTTTTCATCCCGTCATTGCAATAATTTATCTGATTTAGACCATATATACTTTTGTTACGGAGATTTGCTTCTGCGACCCCGTACTATTCAATACATCTTTTGTTAATTCATTCTACTGTAAAACATGATTTTTTCACCCCAGTATATTACTTCAAGAACACGTCATAGAGCCTTAACACCAGAGCTAAAGGGTATGTCGGCGGCACGTCAACTGAAGGCGTATGAAACTTGCTGACGTGCCGCCCACCTTTTGTGTGTAGACCATCACAAATTATAGGTATGCAGAAATATGTGTATAACAGCCACATTTCAGTATTCAATTTAAATAGGTAACGATATTACCCTTAAATTAAGACAATGTACTGACGTGTGTTCACATAATGTCAAGTTTATTTCTATACGTGAGGTCATGTAATTGGTTTTCTTTTGTCTATGATTTCTTTATTTTGTTAAGTTTTTATATAGCTATAAGTCTTCTATAAATAAATAATCTCCATAATGACTGCCTGCTTATCAATAACAACTCGTGCTACCTAGCTCTATCCCTTTTCATGAAGAGGTCAATAACTACCAACGACAAGAGGTATGTAAGAACCATAAACCCGTTAGAGTACAGATGTAACTTCGTCCTACTGGATATTATTGAGCCATCTGCGTCTGTGCTGTTTGCTACTACTTTTGTATCAGGCGTTTACAAGTAATATAAAAATGATGTTATTAATTTACAGGTCAGTCATAGGTTTTCTAACTTTTCTATCAGGAATTCTTTAATAGCAACCTGGATTCTGGATTAATGCGTGACTGATGGCATTAGACTCGCCTCCTATCACATCATTTTCCTGCCCTTGTCCCATTCTATTTAGGGTCGGCGCAACACGTTTTTTCTTCCATTCTCCCCTATCAGACGTCACGGCATCATTTACTCCTTTCTTCTTTATATCACTCCTTACACAATCCATCCATCTTTTCTTTACCCTTCCTCTCGCTCTCCGTCCTTCAACATTCAGAACTCGCCTCCTATTACACGAAACTAAAAACATACTGGCAAATATGTGCGTATGTATCTACAAGAGAACTTCTGCTTATCCTTTCACGAATTTTCAGTCGTGATGTTATGTTATTAAATTAGTTCGTTAATTGGCAATGCTATAAAGATTTTATCAATACACTTCTTAGGAAACTGGCTCCACCTCGGCCGCTATGTCAAAGTTTCCTCACTTGACTCAAAATGTACTATTCTAACCCTTAACTTGATTTAAGTGGAAAGTTTTGGTGTCACGTAAATTAATGAGAGGTTATGCCCAAAGCGAGTAGTCTGCTTATTTATTGCTTAATGAAGGTCGGTGCTATCAAGCTAATGAAGAGTTGGTAACTACGTTGTTAAAGCTTATCCTGAATAAGACAGAAGTCCTTTCCATCAGAAACTATTTGTGTAGGTAAACCCTGTTTTCGCAGCACACTAAGGCCATCCTTTTAACATAAATAAAAACAAATGTAATATTCTATAGGTAGGTACTGTAAGAGGTTGTATAACCTAACCAATGCTGGCTGGTTTACCATAATGTTCAGGTCGTTTTAAATAAAGAATTTGGAAAAAAAAACATAAGAATACGTTTGGAGATAAAAGTGTGACGTGTAACTTAAAATATGATTTAAAATTATAATCTAAAAGTATTATATGCGCATTTTATTGAATTACCCAATCAAATCGTATATAGTACATACAACGTTCCTATAAATGTGAGAAAAAATTGCGAAAAGCTTTGACGAAAATTATGCGGTTGGAAAAATAGGCGCAGTTAAAGTTTATATGTAAAAGGAGCGAAGAAAGTCATAATAAATTAAAAAACATTACACCTATTACCGTTCCGTCTGTACGCACAATTTTTTGCCAGTACTACTTATGTAGGTAGAGAAGATATTAATTATTATATGTATATCGTTCAAGCTTAATATTTAAATTAGTTTCGGTGGAATTACGACTACAAGTTTTGTTTTGTTTTTTTTTTTTTAACTTTTGCTCCACACTAGGTATTTCTCCTGTATCGTGGGTGCGTTTACAAACATTTAAACTCACATACACAAACACCCAGACCCGAAACAACTATTTGTAGAGGCCATACAAATATTTGTTCCGTGCGAGAATCGAACCCGCGACACGCAGCGCAGCAGTCAATCGCTCAGCCACTGCGCCAACCGTGCCGTCATTACAGTAATGCATCACACGTCAGTATTACATTAATGCGTCTATCTATACGAGTATGTATGTATACAATATCCACATTGCATAATTGATTAAAATTTTCCCAATATGTGTATATTTATTTAAAAAATCAAATTAAAAAAAAATGTGTTACTATTTGTAAAACATTTCAACGATAATAACATTTCTAGCAAAATAAATTCATAAAAGTATGGTACGTATTGTGTTTGTGAGATTAATTCTATGTGAAAAGATAAATTCTTAAAAACACAAGCCACTGAGGGGAAAATTAATTTTATTCACGTCCAACGGGAATTTTCAAAGTAATCACTGGTAATAAGTCGAATTCTCTTAAAAAAATACGGATGAAAATTTCCAATAAAAACCAATTTACTTGATTGCAATCCAATTCACGGAATAAAGCACATACAGCAAAGTTCACAAAGCGAAACAGAATTGGAAATAATATCATACTCAACGTTCTCAAATAACAAACACATTTCCAATCCTTTGAGAATACAAAACAAACAGTTCTTTCAGTTTCCCGAGGCTTTCTCGTCGATAAAACTGTTGTGTTTTGTAGGTATATGTACCTAACATTCTGTTCCATTACACTCAAACCACAAACAAGTAGGTATAAATACGACGACACGCTCCTTTAGGGACGGAGAGAGAAGAAAATATGAGCGCTATATGTCTAAATCCTGGGGATAAAATATTATTCGGTGCCAATACACACTTCGTTTTCTTCGGGACATGAAGAGACTGAGTTCTTACATTATTTGTGATATAAAGAGGTCTTGTCTTTTTTGCAACGTATATTTTAAAGTTTTTACATGTTTTATGGTCCCATTAAAGTCATGTTCTATTGAAATATTCTGAGTTAATTTGATAGGTACTTACAAGAAAAAGTTAATGATGTTGCTATTGGTCTTACTTGAAGCGGTCTTGGTTTATTGTTTGTTATTACCGCTATTCTAAAAAGAAACACCCAAAACAAACTCAGAAGAAAAATAATTAACTTTCCAAAACATTACTACTCATAAAAATAAAATTGACCGTTTTCAACTATATAATATTTACTTCATAGTTATCCATTTCAGTCGAAGTACAATAATATAGCCTGGCGAGTCTGCAAGGGCAAGACTCTGGCGTCGTGTGGGCGGCCGACTCCGGCACCGCGGCGCCTCGGCGTCGAGACGCTCCGCCAAGCCTACAAGTTCTATGTATTAAGGGATTACGAAATTGATTATACCTACGCTTTTCAGACTTGAAGATATTAATAGCTGTGGATATGAAGTTTGATGTAAGGTCACGTTTGATCAAATAGTTTTTTTTGGCAAATATTAGTAATATTTTAGGTGATAGGTGAAAAAAAAATTGTTGGGGTTAGTTGTTAGTGACCATGCTCAGCATCTAAGTCGTAAATCGTCTAATTGTTTGACATAAATACCCAATACCAAAAAAGTATGACAACAGCGGTGTAAAAATAAACTTAACAGACACCGCTACCCATTATATTTTCCATAAAACAATTTAATCAATATTTTCTAATGACGTCAACGTCATTCTAGCCTCAAATAACTATGCAGCACAGTATATCTATAGGTCAAGATCGAAGAACAAGACAAGAAAATCAATTAATTATTTTAAAAACACATTTTCTTCACAAATAAGGTTGCATCAAATATGGAACTATTTTTCTATTTTGTGGAGAAAACAAACCTGACCGTTATTTGAGACAAAATGATTCTAATTGCCAGAAAAATAAGAGAACTACTGCATCCTGTTTTCTTTCAACGACAATAGCCAAAATGTTCGTTTAAACTTCCCGAACTAAAAAAAAATAATGCCTTTTGCGCACTAAAGACATTATTATTTGCAATAATAGTTTGCAAGACCTATAAAAAGTTCACCTTAATATCTAATATTTTATCTTAATAATTCTTATTATCTGTGGAAAGGCACAATTTCTCGTTCTTTACTCAACTATTCTCATATTTATAGTACGAATATTGAAACTATGCGCGGTGACAAATCCACATAACATCGTTTTTTTTTTTAAATAAGAAGCACTCTTTCCAACTACATTATAAAATACTAGCTTTTGCCCGCGGCTTTGCTCGCGTGAAATTCGGGGTAACACAGTTCCCCTTTCCTGATTTGCAGGTACCTGCAGTTTTTTGCACTTGCACCTTATTGATTTGTAATAGCAACGCTAAGTTTTCCCTATTCTTCCCTCTTTCTCCCTCACATCCCACTTTTTAAAAAAATAGCCAATGCCCGTCTCCTGGTTCCCAACTATCTCTGTACCAAAGTCATCAAAATCGGTTTAGCCATTAAAGCGTGAAGAGGTAACAAACAAACAAACTCACTTTCGCTTTTATAATATTAGTAAGGATTAAAAAAAAAAAATTGCCTTTACCTTTCCTTTTCATAGAAAGGGTCGGCGTCGGAAGTCGGTGATAACAAAAGTGGCTCAAACATACAAAAGCCGCCGACATGCAAAGATAAATTTTATTTTTACACCATCATCTAACTAGCCTTTTCTTAACAATCCTGGAGTCGGCTTCCAGTCTAACCAGATTTAGCTGTATACCAATATTTTACATGTAACGACTGCTAATCTGATCTCCACAAAGCAGTTAATATTAGTATGTACTGGATAACACGATACCCCTTGGTAAGACGGGTCACTGACTACCTGTAACGACTGTCAAAGATATATTTAAATGTATAACCGAGACCAACAGGTCACCGCTGTGCTTTCCAAGGCACAAAGGAAGTTTTGTATCGCGTAGTCGGACGCAGCTTAACCTAGAAATCGACCCGTGCGGCCGTTATTATGTAGCCTCTAGCTCCGCACACCGTGGGAATTAAAGCCGCCTTTAAAAACACAATTTTATAAATGTTACCAACAGAGCTCCGCGCTGTCAACGCCATTAGGGTGTCTAAAGATCTTTGAGGTGCTGTAAATAAGACAAGCTAGAAAAACGTTAGTAAAAAAAAGACTTTTCAAATAAATAATAAACGAAAAATGTTGTAGCAAATAGTGCCAATAACCCCATCTGTTTTTTTATGGAAAACAGTTTTGAAAGCCGTTTGCCTCAATAAAGAAAAATAAATATGAAAAAAACCTAATGGCGTCTTGATTATTACCAAAGCCAAAGTGAGTCAGTCAAGTCGAGTGTGTCAATGTGCGTTTGTAATTTCAGAACCCAAGATATCGTATAAACACATTATTTACAAAAAAATACTGAAAAGCCACCAAAAATTACGTTCATGTTAACTGTGAATAGGAGATTATTTTTTCTTTGCTGCAATATTACCATCTAGACCATTTAAATTGAAAAAAAAACTTAAATTCTCTGCATTGTACTAACTGTTAATTATGCGACTCTTTCAAGCAGTTAGAAATTTATTCAGTTCGTTGTATTTTCAGTCGCAGAAAAAGTTACTCCCGCGAATTCATCTGCAAATGCTCACTATTAGATATTCAAGGAAGGACACGACACAAGGACGCAGACATACTTCATTCCAGGGTCCAATTAACCGCAGAAATTCACTAAGGTCAAGAAACTAAACAAGCATGATGTGTATGTATATTCCGACAAAAACTGAAGTATATATAAATGACGATAACATAACAAGCACATAACATCAAGCGCTTTTATGTTACAAAAGTTAAAAGTAATTATGATAAAAAAGAATTAACTAAAGCAGGTAAAAATAGCAAACAAATTTGGAAGCATATTAAAAGCGTCACCTATATGACTAAACCACGTGAATCAAATTCGAGGTTATTGCTTACTAATCCTTCGCCTCTCCTATGGGCTAATAATGTTAACAACTTTTTTATAAATGTCGGGAAAACTTTGGCCGAACAGATTCCGAAACACTGCGCACAGCCTCCTCTCAACAATGTAAACAACAATTGTTCTGTGAACTCATTTGTTATGCTGGATACCGACGAAGACGAAATAACCCGCATCATTTCTGGCCTTAAAGATGACTGTGCAGTTGGATGGGATAATATAAGCAATAAGATCCTTAAACTCTTTAAGCATGTATTGGTACCTCCCTTAACGCATATATTTCAAATCTGTCTGACCAAAGGAATTTTTCCTAAGTGTTTAAAAAAGGCAGTTGTCATCCCTTTCTATAAATCTGGGGATAGGGACTTGGTTAATAACTATAGACCAATATCATTACTCCCTTCAATCTCAAAAATACTTGAGAAAATTATAAACAACAGGCTAGTTAGCTATCTTGAAAAAAACAACTTCTTATCACCTGCGCAATTTGGTTTTAGAGCCAAGTTATCTACAACCGATGCGGTGCATAGCCTGACCGATTATGTCTCAGAAGAGCTAGGTAAAGGAAACCAGGTCCTAGGAATCTTCCTTGATTTAGCGAAAGCCTTCGACACTGTCTCTGCTTCATTACTCCTAAGAAAACTAGAGGCTATAGGGATAAGGGGAACAACGCTGACATTACTTGCTGACTATTTAGCCGACCGTCATCAATGTGTTACAATTGGTAATTTTACGAGCGATGAGCAGAAAAATACGGGATTTGTTGTGCCCCAGGGAAGTATTTTGGGCCCTACCTTATTCCTGGTGTATATTAACGACTTATGTAATCAAAATCTCAAGCACGGTAAAATCATATCATATGCTGACGACACGGCGTTATTATTTACTGCTAAAAACAATACCGAACTGTTCGAAATCGCTCAACTAAGTTTTAATACTGTGACAAATTGGCTTCAAAACAACTTACTAACATTAAATGCTGACAAGACCAAATATATTCACTTTTCAATGCGCAAGCCACAACAAAACACTGCTAACTTTCACATGTATGCTCATCAATGTGGTAACCCATCAGTCAGTATGTGCAATTGTCCTTCTGTCCTCAAATCCTCTAACATTAAATACCTCGGCGTGATAATAGACGACACCCTCTCTTTTAGAAATCATATTGAAAGTTTGGTTAAAAGAGTGCGCAAGTTAATATACGTATTTAAAAAAATACGAAATTTTTCAGACTCAAAATTAATTACACAAGTTTATTTCGCCTTAAGTCAGTCTATAATTCAATACTGTATTACTTCATGGGGTGGCGTACCAAAAACTATCTTGCTTCCTCTTGAAAGAGCTCAAAGAGCAATTTTAAAGGTAGCAAACTTCCTTCCTTTTTTCTTTCCCACAGATCAGCTATATAAATCCTGCAATGTATTGACTGTTCGCCAGCTTTTCATTATGCACTTAGTATTAAAACAGCACACTAAGCTCGCGTACAATAATGACAATACTAACAAGAGACGGAATGATATTGTATGCACGTTTAATGCAACCTCCAAACACGCCTTTGTGGAAAGATTTTTCTTGTTTTTAGGTCCATTTCTGTACAATAGATTAAATAGGAAACTAAGTATCTATAAGTTAAACTATTATAGCTGTAAAAAAACAATAATTGAATTGTTTCAAACCTTAACTTATGCACAGACAGAAGATCTAATTGTTGTCTGCAAATAAAATGCTCACTAGATTTTGTGTATTTTTTAAATTTTGGTACTCTAAGTTTACATTACTGTTAATTTAAATATTTATGTAATACTATGTACTTATTCATAAATAATACCTTTGACTAGTTGATATAGTTCACGGAAACGCGATTGCTTTGCGTGAGGTAAGTTATGGGTTCGATTCCAGAACGAAATTGCCATTTGGTTTTCCATCAGGAATTTCTCAATAGCAAGCACTCGAGAAACTTGAAAATTGACAATTCATTTTCCTCATTATACTATTATAATGAGGTAAATGAAAGCTGTGTTAAAAATAAACAATAAGATCTTCAAAATAACTTTGAAATCTTTACTAATAGCACCCGTCGATCAATATCATTCTACCGCAAAAAATATATTGTATATTTATATATATTAATAATTTCTCCCTTAACCTGGATGCTTATTTAAATTTATCATTAAACTAGCTTTTGCCCGCGGCTTCGCTCGCGTTAAATTCGGTACAACACAGTACCTGCTACCTGCAGTTTTAGCCCTTGCGCCTTATTGATTTGTAATAGCAACGCTAAGTTTTCCCTTTTCTTCCCTCTTTCCCCCTCATATCCCACTTTACAAAAAATAGCCTATGTCCGTCTCCTGGTTCCTAACTATCTCTGAAGCAAAATTCATCAAAATCGGTTTAGCCATTAAAGCGTGAAGAGTAACAAACAAACAAACTCACTTTTGCTTTTATAATATTAGTAAGAATTACAAGCAATGACAATCAAATATTTAACATTATGTCGAGAGCAGATTTGACTAATAGATTATATTTATTAGCTGCATCCGGTTAGACTGGAAGCCGACCCCAACATAGTTAGGAAAAGGCTAGGCAGATGATGATTATATAGCATGTATCTACTTCCGCTACAGACCTTAGAAGCCTTTCCTCCGATACCATTGTGGTCCTATGATAGGTTTAGATATTTTTATTTCTTTTTTGGTCCGCCTGACGTTATTTTTTTCTATCTACACACATCAAAACGAGGTATATACAAGTTTTGCGATCTGAAAAATCGGTTAGACGGTTATAAAAACTCCGGTCCTTTTGGATCCTTACTTGGGGCTAAATCTACCACACAAAAGGCGTTTCCCTTAGAGATGTTAATCTAAAATAGAACGACATACCAAATGGAGACCGTATATGGCGGTCCGCAAGAATATAATAGTAAAAGGGATCTTGGAAATTGTGGTATGTTGATGTCTTTGTATCTGCTTCTTTATTTAGGTAATACTAAATTTGGCATATTTTCCCATGCTGCTAAAAAACATCCTTCTTTATACGAGCTTTGGACGTGGTGTTGCAGAAACCAACCCTTAATACAATAAGTACAATATAATCGGTACGTAATGAAGTACATTACCAGTCAGTGTCTAGTGTCTGTAATACATCCAGGTGTGGCGAAGTTTCAGGACGATTTGTAATAATCTCCTCCGCCTCCCTCGTAAAGATGAAAACAGAGGTTCGAATAGTCGAAACTTTATGGTATGTCCGTATACCGTGGATGCCAGGTAGTAAGCCCTGCACCCCCACACATCGCGTATAAGCTACTAAGATATTTACCCCAAGAGAGGAGAGCAAAATTACATGAATAATTGCAAAACATCACGCCCGTAATTGCCGAAAAATTAGGTGGATGTACCTAATAAAAAACCTACATTTCACCATTTACGTTTAAGTCACGTAATAAGGAGTGACCCTATTCCCTTATCGAACACAAATCCAGACTCCGTAGTAGCTATTAAATTTAATCCGTGATGGAAAAGCCCCATTACATTTTCCCCGACCCAGGAATCGAAGTGTTGACGTCATACAAACAACAAAAAGCGGAAAAACAACAACAACAAAAGTCTGGCTAACGGGTAAATAATGATAATTTAATTAGTTATGGTTCCTTATTGAATTGGTAATGGACGAATATACTTAACAAAAGGAGAAACCTTGGAGGGGAAACGCGTAATTGTACATAACATACATAATGTATTAATAGCATTTTACTTATTTCCTGTTCCATATTTCGGTAAGGAGGATTCCTTACCGAAATAGAATTAGAGGAAATAACATCCTCTTATATGGGATAATCCGTTGTCTCGCAGGAAATAATAATATTTATGTTGTAATTTTTAAGCAAATAGACTGCTGCATGTGTACCGACAATTAGTTCACCTTCTTTTAACTGTCAGTTTTTTTTTAACCTTTATAAAATCCAAATTAAATTAATTGCACTCAGCTACAGGCTCATAACTTTTATAAACACAAAACAGTTTTTTCAGAATTATAAAGCTAGATTGTTTACTGTTTTGTGTTGAGATAAGGTGTAAGCATGTGTCGTCCCCGGCCATCGTAGATACGGGTGTGTGGACGGTGAGCAATGGGTAGCTCACCGTCCGTTTAGTGACAACAGTCCGTGTCGACGGCACGTTGTTCCACGTGCGCCTCAAAGAGGTGTCAGTAAAGCAGAGGGATCTGCCTGCTAGGGTTGCGGGTTCTTCGAAAGAGATACTGAGGCCCCGGAATGAATTGTTGTAATCTGAATATATCAAATCCTATGGATTTAGAACGTCAATACAATTCAAATATGTCAGTTAGTGCCCGTTTGCAAAGGAGAAAGTATGAAGATCGAAAGTACTGCTGGGCACTGACTATACTAAAACGTTTTAGGCATCAAAAAAGGTGCCTGCATATTCTAAGATATTTAAATATGTACACTACATACACGGTCCTATTCTAAACATAAAAACCGGTCAAGTACGAGTCGGACTTGCGCACCGAGCGTTCCGTGCAAACTTGCAACATAAACGGCCATATGTTTGACTGCATAGACATAGAGGGTTGTTTTTACAGCTCCATGGCTACATAGCCATGAAACAAAAAGCTAAAACATGTAAAAACAACCCTCTAGGAACGCGTGGAAGTATCGATTTGAAATTAAAACCATATACATATCCTTACTAATATAATATTATAAAAGCGAAAGTGAGTTTGTTTGTTTGTTTGTTTATTTGTTTGTTACCTCTTCACGCTTTAATGGCTAAACCGATTTTGATGAATTTTGGTACAGAGATAGTTGGGAACCAGGAGACGGACATAGGCTAATTTTTATTTTAAAAAAGTGGGATATGAGGGAGAACGAGGGAAGAAAAGGGAAAACTTAGCGTTGCTATTACAAATCAATCAGGCGCAAGAGCAAAAACTGCAGGTCTGCTTGGTGTGTTATACCGAATTTAACGCGAGCGAAGCCGCGGGCGAAAGCTAGTATGGTTTTAATTTCAAATCGATACTTCCCCGCGTTCCCAAGATAAAGGTTCTCGACAGACAGACGGACAACAATGTGATCCTATAAGGGTTCCGTTTTTTCCTTTTGAGGTACTGAACCCTAAAAAGTTAATTGCTTCAATTACTGCGTTCCCTCCGCGAGCCTTAGCCTGTAATGTAACATTCCGGGAATCGATTTTCTACAGGAACAAGGAACTGTTACATTACGGCGATGGCTCGCGATGTTGGAACACTTTTATACGTATAACCGACACGGCTCTGTCATCCGTAACGGCCACTTTTAATTTTCATATTCTGACATGTGTCACACATGTCAACTTCAACTCTTCATTAATGGCTTTTGTGAATGGGAGATACCACAATTTTGCCAATATCACGTGTAACCTGGTAATAAACTATCAAACGCTGGAAAATATTTAAAAAGTAATAACAGTAATTAAAAAATATAGAAACAATAAAAGTATTTCTTTGGAGATTTTGATTTTCAATTTATGACAGAAAGACAGAAACAGAACAGACTACAAGTGAAAAAAAAATATCCAAAAAGCTACAACTTAATTTTATTAATTTCGATGAATTTACATAGTTTGAAAACAAAAAAAGAAAACACTAAAGAAAGAAGACATTTAACAGAAGTTGGACGAGGGATATGAGGAGGAATGATTTCATGAAAAGAGAACCGCAATTTGGGACAGGAGAAAAATAAATGGTCCACGTTTCCTTCACCCAAGCCGCATTCACAAAGAGAGCTATCCCTGATCCTAAGTTTGGCCAAGAAATAAGGAGTACAACAATGATTTAACCGTAAACGACTGATAGTTGAGGTAGTATTTTTTTTAAACGGTTTTATTTAGCTCACCCCGTTTGTTTTATTTTTTATTTATTTTTCTTGGGTCAAATTTAGTAATTCAAATTTCACCCTCTTCCTGTCAACCGATTAATCTGAAATTTTGTATACACTTTGGATTTTGGTGACAATACAATTATGTTTATTCATTATCATTATAAATTCAAGATGGCCGCCGCTACAAAATGGCGGATAATTTATGTTTTATTAATCCCATCAATATGGGTATCAAATGAAAGGGCTCAACAAGCAGAATACAATATACTATAAAAAATTAAAATCCAAGATGGCGGCCGCTACAAAATGGCGGATAACGTAGGTTTTATCAATCCCATCAATATGGGTATCAAATGAAAGGGCTCAACAAGCAGAATACAATCCTTACTATCCTTACTATAATATTATAAAAGCGAAAGTGAGTTTGTTTGTTTGTTTATTTGTTTGTTTGTTTGTTACCTCTTCACGCTTTAATGGCTAAACCGATTTTGATGAATTTTGGTACAGAGATAGTTGGGAACCAGGAGACGGACATAGGCTAATTTTTATTTAAAAAAAGTGGGATATGAGGGAGAACGAGGGAAGAAAAGGGAAAACTTAGCGTTGCTATTACAAATCAATCAGGCGCATGAGCAAAAACTGCAGGTCTGCTTGGTGTGTTATACCGAATTTAACGCGAGCGAAGCCGCGGGCGAAAGCTAGTATACTATAAAAAATTGAAATACAAGATGGCGGCCGCTACAAAATGGCGGATAACGTAGGTTTTATCGATCCCATCAATATGGGTATCAAATGAAAGTGCTCAACCAGTATAATACAATGTACTATATAAAATTAAAATCCAAGATGGCGGCCTCTACAAAATGGCGGATAACTTAGGTTTTATCAATCCCATCAACATGGGTATCAAATGAAAGGTCTCAACAAGTAGAATACAATTTACTATGCAAAATTGTAATCTAAGATGGCCGCCGCTACCAAATGGCTGATAACAATTTTTTATCAATCCCACCAATATGGGTATCAAATAAAAGGGCTTGACAAGAAGAATACAGTGCACTGTACAACCTCAATATTTTTTTTTTTGTTATACTTTTTGCTTACAATCTGTCACTATTTATTAGGGCATTAAGTAATTTTATGGGCGTGTTCAATGGCTTGCTTGGTATGCGTCCTGTGACACAACCACTAACTTCAAAGCATAGAGCTAAATTTGTCCAATAAAATCCTGCGGAATTTTGTGTTTTAATCTACGGATGCCCTTTTTATCCATGAGATGATTAGCCAAGCTGTTTGGATGGTGAGTTATTCTTTCTTTATATGACTTGACATAGCTTTTAATTTCTTCTCTGATTGGAAGTATCTTCAGATCGTGATGAAGAGCTTCATTTGGAACGAACCATGGGGCGTTTGTGATTGTTCTTAGAAGTTTGTTCTGGAACCGCTGTATGATCTCTATGTTTGAGTGTGATGCAGTTCCCCATAGCTGAATGCCGTAGGTCCATATAGGCTTGATTATGGCTTTGTATAAAAGGATTTTATTATCCAAGTGTAATTGTGAGTTACGGCCAATTAACCAGTATAACTTTCTCAGTGTCAGTCCAAGTTGCTTCCGTTTCGTGAAGATGTGTTTTTTCCAAGTGAAGCGTCTGTCCAGGTGTAAACCAAGGTATTTGACATGTTCGGCTTGAGGCACCTGTATTCCATTCAACCGTACTGGTGGGCATGTATCCTTTCTCCTAGTAAATGTGACATTTACCGACTTGGTCTCGTTCGCTTTTATCCTCCACTTTTTGAGCCAGAGGGCTATGTCGTCCAGACAGGTCTGCAGAATACCCGATGCTACTTTATGGTCAGTATGGGACACCAACACAGCTGTGTCATCCGCGAAGGTTCCAGTGGTCGCTAAATTTGATATTGGGAGATCAGCAGTATGAATCAAATACAAAATTGGTCCAAGCACACTGCCCTGCGGAACCCCAGCAGCAATAGGGTATAGTTTTGATAATGCGTCTCCACTCTGCACAAAGAAGTATCTGTCTCTCAGGTACGACATCAAAATTAGGAAGATATTGCTAGAGAAGCTGTTTTTCATTTTGTACAGGAGCCCATCGTGCCAGACTCTGTCAAATGCTTGAGAGATGTCAAGGAATGCAGCAGCGCAATATTCCTTATCTTCGAACGTGTTGTGAATTTTACTAACGAGCCTGTGCACTTGGTCTATAGTGCCATGTTTTTGTCGGAACCCAAATTGATGGTCGGGTATTAAATGTTTTTTTTTAATAATGGGCATTAAACGCGATAAAAGGAGCGATTCATATACTTTAGACGCTATTGGGAGCAGGCTTAAACGATTGGGAGCAGGCTTAAATTGACGTGCCCCACGGTTTTATTTTAGTCTAGTCTATGCATATGTTTACGCGCTATTAGACAATATCGCGTACGTACATAACCTGAAAAACGAATCAATATAAATATATATAATATCTTTGGGATTTCTAACCAACTGAAAACTTTAAAGCGATCTCACCTTGAATGTCCCGAAGCGCCGTAACCTTAACCGTATAAGCTGACCCAATTCGTGCAAATTGATTTTCTCGAGTCGGATTATTATCCATACACCGAGGTATTCAGCCATATCTTTTTCAATACACTTCCTCGAAAACTGACTCTTATTGCACTACGATTAGGTTCAACATGGAATGTATTTCACACACGTGCTTTTCTCTTTAAAACACACAATAAAACAATATACAACTGCTCAAATCCATAAAGTCGGCAGTATTTTTTTTAGAACATAGAGGTACTTGTTTTTGAGGTCTTCATATTTATTATAATGAAAAAATAATGTGTTTATCAACAGAATATCACTAATAAATATGATCATTAATTTATGAAATAATTTGCTTATAAAAACAATAAAATTGTTATTTATTTCAGTTCGAAATTCAAAAATTATTTGAATTTCTTATTTTTAATATTAGGCTGTTTAGCGATGTCATGACTTTGTTTCTCCGTCAGTATGAGAAGACTAAGCGCGGCGAAAAATCAAATTAAATCATAGTTTCATATTGATTAATGACAAATGTACTTTTTTTTCTGTTATTTCTCCGAAGTGTGTTGGAAAACGTCGTTTTATTTACGTGTTAATTTGTCAATGCTGTTCTCGGCTCATAAAAAATATTAATCCGCCTCCACCGATCTTGATGAATTTTGGTACAGAGATAGTTGGGACCCTGGAGACGGACATAGACAATTTTTTTTAAAGTGACTTAGGGGGATAAAATTAGTAGTAAAAAATATAAATCCACCTCGTCTGCAATGACAAAGTTTACATCAGTTTTAGTTTACATCATTTACAAACTACAATTAAATCTAAAATAATAAAACAATTATGCTCACTTTGTTGACCGTCTCATTGTTCGAGTGGTCCCAAGCGTAAGTGCTGATCATGAGGTGCTATGGATTCCCGGGACGGGCAAAGCGTTGTAGGTTTTTTTCCATCAAGAGGTTCTTAGTAGCAGCCATGGAGTCTGGATTTGCACCCGGTTGATGGCAATAGGTTCGCCCCCTTTTACATAGGACTTAAACATAACTGGCGAAATGTCACCCCATTGTGAAATTTTACCTCTGCCTCACCCTTCGGGGATTACAGCCGTGATGTTATCTTTAAGTACAAATGTATCAAAATGGGAAAAGTATTACAGGACGTCAAAAAATTCTTCCACTTTGCTTTTACAAGTATGTTGCTCTTTATTGAATCTTGATCTGCGAGTATCAAATTTACGTATACCATATCCAATAAATATTGAATCTGTATCGCTTTGCTTTGAATAACATTATCAGTTCTGATAGATACGCAGATCTAGAGTAATCTGAATACGTAAACAAACGTCACGTAATCAAATGAATGGGCATCGCCATCACAAACGCATTGAAGAATACACTAATGTAATAGTGCGCCTATTTTAGCTAATAATATACGTCATTTATTTACTGTATCTTCGTAATTGTGACGTAAGTACCTATTAGTTTATCAACACAAATCTTGCTAGCGTTGGTGTTTTCCGGCTTGCCCAGAACAAATATCTGTAAACTACACAAATATTTACTTAGTGAGGGAACCACGTCACCCGCAAACAGGCAAGTAGTTAGCCCTCATTCATTAGTGGGTGAGTAATAAAAAGTTCAATAAACGAGGCAAAAAAATCAATTAAAGATACTACTAAACTAAAACTACTCTAGAAACTAGAGTAGTTTTAGTTTATTTTGTCATCATCAATCCTCCCATCCCATGGGAAGATCCCATCCCCTCCCATCCTCCCATCCCAATGTCAATCATCGATTCACTAAAATACAGTTAAGTTTATTTCTGTCAAACTTCAATCAATTTCAGAATAGGAAACGTCCGGTTCTGTAATTGATTGAAGTGGAACAATTTAATTATATTATGGTTTGACAGCATTTATTATAGTTTAATTACTCAATTTAGAGAAAATCACAATTACAGTTTGAAATTGACGATTTTCACCAAAAACTGCTCTATAATGCTGTGGAATAAAATTAGATGTAATTAGGTACGTAAGATTAGTCTAGGTCTAGATTAATCCGGTGGTTTATCAGAATCGACACCATTAGAAGTCAAACGAGAGCAAATCACACATTTTCCAAACCAGCCGTTTCCGAAGTTTTGTAACATTACCACACAAATTATTGCTTTTATGATTCTCACTAGCTACGCCCCGCAGTTTCACTCGCGTAGTGATAGATTATACAATATATTTTTATGAATTGTAGCCAATGTATTATTCTGATATGTAAGCTATATTACACACATCAAAAGTGTCTAGGGATCAAGCATTTTTATGCGGATTTCTTGAGATTGAGATGTGGCTTTGTAATAAATTTATGATTTTATAAATTTATATGGATCCTTTTTGGTGCATTTCATAATTTGAATCAGGAACTCTCAATCAAATTCGAGTAAAAGATGAAAATAAGCTGTCAATATTTTCCCTATAAAAACATACAACGCATTGAAGACATTATTAGTGCTACTGTTTCCCTACTACTGATTAAAACCAACGTTATTATGGAGCGGCGACGTCATTTAAGCAGGGAAGAAATGCTCAGAGCCGTGGGAATGATAGAAGCTGGTTCCCGGCAACGTACTGTAGCTTTAGCTCTGAATACAAGTCAGAGTGTTATCAGTCGACTTTGGACACGTTACCGAAGCACTGGTACCGTGGCTGAGCGCCATGGAGGACGGTATCGCTGCACCACACGGAGACAAGACCGATACATTCAAATCTTAACTCGAAGAGCTCCAACAATAACCGCCATGATGTTAGCCGTGAGGCTTCATCACTCTTCAGGGAACTTAATTAGCGACCAAACAGTCAGAAACCGCTTGCATGAAGTGAACCTTCATTCCCGAAGACCGCTACGGGTACCACCTATAGCAATGCACAATCGTAGGATTCGATATCAATGGGCTCTTGAACACAGAAATTGGGCAGAAGAACAATGGCGTTTCGTGTGCTTTTCTGATGAGTCTCGTTTTGGTATGAGACCGGATACAAGACGTATACGACACTGGAGAACCCCTGGACGCCAACAGCGATTAAAATCCTGCCAGGAAGTCCATCCTTATAGTGGTGGAACCATCATGGTATGGGCGGGTATTTGGATCGGCGGAAGAACTGAGTTGATTTGGATCAGAGGCAACCTCAACGCTCAAATTTATGCTGAGACGATTGTATCAGACGTCATCGTTCCTCTACAAGTGCAAATCGGTCCCTTATTTCAGTTAATGCATGATAATGCACGACCGCACACCGCAAGAGTTGTAAGACAGACTCTCGCCGCAGCTAACATCAATGTCCTGCCCTGGCCTGCTCAGTCGCCAGACTTGAACCCGATTGAGCATGCATGGGATATGCTACAGAGAAGAGCTCTGCCGAATATGGAGGGTATCCAGTCGCAAGAAGACCTTTTTTTGTTGTTGCAACGAACATGGGCGGCCATTCCACAGCGTGATTTGGATGAACTCATTTTGAGTATGCCAAACCGATGTTCTTGTGTTGTTAGTGTTCGCGGTAGAAACACGGATTATTAATTGTTTAAGTTACCCAATAAAATTTTAAAGAAAACTGTTATTTCAGTCTTTTTTTCGAACTTTAATGTTAGTGGTTCAAATGTCAAAAATCCCTTTATTAGGAAAATGGCAAATTTCTTTATTAATGCAAAGGTGACTTGGTTTATCGTTACTGTGACAAACGAAAACACTTATTTGATGAATCCTTAAAGAAAATTTTAATTAATATCAATCAGGAGAAAAGTTATTGCAAAAATATATGTTGATCCCTAGATACTTTTGATGTGTGTATTTTGTATTTTCATCAAAATCCATTCAGTAGTTTTTGC
The DNA here is from genome assembly GCA_905475445.1 of Ochropleura plecta. Classification (NCBI taxonomy): domain Eukaryota; kingdom Metazoa; phylum Arthropoda; class Insecta; order Lepidoptera; family Noctuidae; genus Ochropleura; species Ochropleura plecta. The sequence continues at coordinate 7,180,252 of FR997723.1, read as the reverse complement.
GTGAAAGAGCAACAAATATATTTACATACATCTCCACAAACATTCGCTTTTATATTATTATAGTAGAATTAATATCATTCAACCCCACAAAAAACGTATCTCAAAGAAGTTGATAAGGCACGCATATCATCTATAATAATAAAAGCCTCCTCTTTGAACAGCATCCTTTAAACAGAGAGCACTTTGGGCGACGAAAAGTGTCAGTAATTTAATTCCTCCGCCACTTAAGAGGGGTCTCTCACCTCGGGGCGCCGAGTTTTTAAGGTTTCCTAGCAACCAAGATTAATTTGCTAAACCGTAATTTACGGATATTTAATGAAAGAGGCGAGGGGATGTTAATAATTACATCTGTAACAACCTTTTAGTATCGATTTCGATAAAATTATAGTCATTTTAAAAACGAGCATGTTGTCACATACTTGAATTTAACAAGCAATATTGAATACAACCTGTTATTTATTTCATTGTTATTTTCTGCTAAATAGAGCTTTCAACATACATAAAATAATAGCCGCTATAATAAGATCATAGGCCTGTCCGCTAATCGTATTTACCACAATAAATTGGTTTGCGAATCCAGCCAGCTACGGAATCCAGTAATAATAAATGTTTGCACCGGGATCTTATACATTCCATTGCCAAATATTCAGAATAACTATCGGAAAATGTCCTTGGAATAAAGCCAGGACAGCTTTAGCCAAGGACTTTATTAGATTTGAATTTTGCATTCCTCTCTGAACAAAGAGACCTCTATTTTTACAAGAAAAAAAAAGTCTGAAAGTGTTTTCCTTTTAGACAACAATTTGCCTGAATTAAAGCTCTCTAGAGCTTCCAGGAAGGCAAATTAACTTTCCTTACATTTAATGATGAGAAAAATACCGTGAATTTTGCTATTCATTACGTTGTGAATCGTTTCAAGTAACCACTTTCCTAATAATAATGTTTTTACGGATAAAAATATGGTTAAAAAGGAATAAACAAAATGCTGTTACGGGTAATATAGATAGTTTAGCGAATATATTACGTAGGTAACTATCAGTGGTAAATTAACACTTGCTACGGCCTACGGCGTAGCAAAGTAGGTACTCTTTTTATAGAACTGCTTGAGAGAACTTCTAGTTCGTTGTTTTTATCTCATAGTACAATTATGTATTATTAATTAAATAGTTTATTGATTAATTTAAACATAATAATGTCAACTTTGTAGACTTATACACATTGTAAACATCCAAGATGAAATTGCAATGTACATTAGCAATTGGGACCGTCATTAAATATCGTAATACAAAACCACGACAAAACAAGTAAACCACCCATACTTAGACCTGTATTTATACACAAATGACACTCGCATAAAGAGAATGCAAACATACAAATTTGCGACAGAGCGCATTCAAACGACTCCGGTTACATCAAAAAGAAACATAACTCCTGTCTAAAGTGGATATTTGTAAAAACAACATGAATATTGTTCAGATTGAAATTAAAATATCTTATGATGGACTTAGTTTTCTGCTACATCTGGTTAAAGACGAAGGCAACCCCAACATACTAAGAATGAGAGTAGGCAGTCTGATTTGCGTAGCCATTTTATTAGGACTGTATGTACATACAAATGACAGACCGGACCGACAGCTTCACATGCTTTCCGAGGCACGGAGGAAAGTAGGAACGCAATGGATTGAGCAATCCACGGGATAGGCAAGCGCGGTTCAACCTAAAGATCTGTTATTGTTTGGTCACGAGCTATGCTGATAATGAATCGTAGGTGCCAACTGCCAACCACCACACCGCCAACCACTAATTGCTGCTTAATTTCATCAGGTGACTTCTAGGACACTGAGCTACAAGGAAAGAATGGTTTATTTTCTTTTTCATTTTAGTTGACACTTCCCGTGACTCAAGGGTGACTTTTACTTTGGCTAGAGGCTAAGCCTTGTCATACAACCTGGCAACACAGCCAGTCTCTAAGGGACATTACAATTTGACAGCCTTAAAGACGAATTTTTTGACGCTATTTTTATTTATAAGTTAGTTTCTTTATTTTTTTTTTCAAAAATCACATGATAAATAGCAAATTAATCTTAACCTAATGGTTCTAGAGCGTGAGATGATAATAATTGTAATGCTCCGATATTTTAAAATGTGCCATAAGCAATTACACGTTGATTAAAGAACAATACAATAACTGCACGTGTTCGCTTTAATAAGCAATGTTGAGGTTTAATGGTTTCATTTCTAAAAGTACATTTAGCCGCACTACAGTGGTAGCAAAATCAGTATCAGTCCTCTTCTTTATGGAATGTTTCCGAACTTTGCTAGCCAGATTACGTCATGGTTTGACGACGGATGTGGCTTCACCTACAAGCTCAGTTCTCAAATACCGAAAATTACGGAAAATACATCACTGCTCTTCCTATATTTAGCTAACCCTTCAACCTAAGCTAAATTTTCAATACTAGCTTTTGCCTGCGACTTCGCATTCGATTTGTTCGAAAATTATCTCACGGTAACGTTTTAAAATGGCTAATGTAGCTTAGCGTGAATGCAATTTCAGAATAGGATTTGTAGTTCCGAATATAATTCCATCCGAACTAAGAAACAAACATACGTACTTGTATGTACATATTTTATTTTCGTTCATTTATTGTTTTCTCCACATATCATTAAATTATTAAATATTTCTTATAAACATAAAAAATAACATTTAAAAATATAAAAATAGTAGCCCACCGGTATCGGGAACAGGGTCCAATCTCTCGGCGGTCAGGGCTCCAGAGAAAGGAACCTCCTAACAATACGAGCCGTGTCTAGGAGTACCGCTTTCTGTATCAAGCCCTTGATCCATCTACCTAACGAGAGCCTCCTCAGGTATTGGTCGAGGCTCTTGGCAATTAAGCCATTGGCAGATACGACTATCGGCACAATGATCGCTGAGTCCACATCCCACATGTCGACAACCTCGCGAGCCAAGTCAATATATTTCATTTGTTTATCTTTCTCGGCTTTCACGAGGTTCTCATCATGCGGGACTGTTATGTCAATAACAAAGGTTCCGTTTTATTTCCTTATGAGGTACGGTACCCTAAAAAGTGTTCCAGTCATGAATTGTTTAAGAAAGTAGGTACCTATCTATACGTACGGTACACCATATAACTGGATATGAATTAGGAACATTTACCAGTGACATAACAGTAGTGGTAACAGTAGTTCTAAGATAATAGAGAAATTGAATGAACGAGAGCAACAGTCGCTCGGCAGATGGCCGTCATCGTATGATTCGTAACGGGCGCTAAATTATTATTAACAACATTGAAATACAGTTGCGGAGGGTCGACTGTGGGGCCAGGTAAAGGCACGTGTTCGCCCCAGGGTGTCCAGGCTGTGCACTCGTACCTACAACCCTTCTTAGACGGACGTAAAACAGTGATTGACGTCGCTATGCTAATAAAGTTTAGTTCTTGGAATTGCAATTCTCAGAACAACTGTTTCTTGTGTTATGTTTTGAGGTCTCAGTCGAAAAGGTAAGTTTTTAGACTCGTTTCTGGCGTTATGTGTGTGATTTAACGATATTTGCGAAACTTTATTGTGAAAACATGTTTATGTTTTGTTCGCGGTGTTTATATAAACGAGATTTTGTTTATGAGAGCACGGCTTCTGTTAGGACGCGGTGCGCGGCTGTAGGCGAGGCCGCGAGCCCCGACCCGGCGAAGGAGCGCGCGCCTCCGCGCATGCCCGGCCCGCCGCGCCGCGCGCCGGCCGCCACATGCACGCTGCAGTCGCGGCCACGCGCGCCGCACAACACACGCACCTATGCATAATACACCACACTAAATAAACATTACTCTCATGTAATAAAATTACGATACCTAGCTAAAAGTTATTAAACAAAATAAATATATTTTCAAACAAAATAAACACTGTATATTTTTTAAAATAATTTACTAAAGTGCATAATAATATTAGCTGTAAAAATGTGCAAAAATGTTGCCATGGTGCCCATGAAGAAGAGCGTGGACTCAGGTGAGTTTGATAAGAGTTTTCACTAAAATTTTCATAATGTTATCGCACGCTATGGTACCTATTCATTAAGTGCATGGAATTATTATCGTTTTATCCTTTAGTGATATCAGGAACATAAACTTTATGTTTTAGTTATTACTTACCCAATTAATATCGTGTTTCATTTATTTCCCGGGTTTTTTTATGCTGAGTAGTCTGTCGTTTGTTTTGCTTGAGGCAGTGAGAGTGAGATTGACAGTTGCAGGTAGTGTGATTAGCAAGCGACCTTATAGAACTAGTACATCATTTTGCGACAATGGCAACAGTGAGAAATGTTCTGTGCCGTCTGATAGTTTTAACGTGCGTTTACATTTTATTTCACTTAAAATGTAAGTGATATATTACTTATTCCATTTATTTTCGCGATTCTGTCTGTCTTGTTCATTCGGACGCGGTAATGATACATTTGAAATTTCATCATTATAGGTCAACGGATAGTTTCGCGGGCTGACCAATTGTCTTAAATTAGGAACCCATTTGTTCGTATTAAGTGTCATGTGCGACTATTAATCGTCACGTCGATAGTTGAGAGGCGACGGCATTGATCCGGCGTGATTGTCGATGGAGAAGAGCGGTGCGGAACAAGCACTTATCGGTCGAACTAATTCCGATGGAGATCGTGTGAGGACGGTGTTATTACTAATATCTCGGCTGCGGACGCCGCGCCGCTGGCTCGCGCTCCGCTCCGCAGTGCTCAGTGCTCACTGCTCAGTGCTAGATCGTACATGCGCACAGCCGCACATATCAATGCACTGTTTCATTTCAAAAACATCGCGATATCCGAATCGTACACATTCTTCATCGTTCAAAAACAACGTAATGCGAACTTCTTGTAATCGTTTTAAATAGTGTGGTATTTTGACACGACGGCGTGTCGTTGTAACTGATCACTGAGACTTGAATCCCGAATATTTTGCAGAAAGATGAAGTTGCCGAAATTGGATCTGTGTAAGTCTGAATAACAACTTGTATTAAACTAGAGTACTATATTGTTTAAGTACTTTATGTCCATATATATTATGATTCACGCACGTGTAAATGCACTTTTACTTACTATTCAAATGAACAAGAATAATAAAACATTTCATGAACGCACATATATTATTAAGTACCTTCATGTCGCTAGTACTTATAAGTGATTTGATTTTTATTTCCTTGAACTATTGTACGGTTATCTTTTGATTTCCTGTAAGCGTTGGGAAAATCTGAAACGTTAATAGCAAGCATGTTATCGTTTACCGTAAACCGCAACATTCTGATTACAACGTTACGATAATCTTTGTACATAACAGGTAATATAAGGTTAACTTAACCGACATAAACAACCATGGCCAAAATCACCGGAGACATGCGGACATGCGTACAATGTGCGGCACATCACACTTGACACTGTATCTCAGAAGTTCTTTGTTGAACATCGAACGTTTCTGAGATCTTTGTAAAACAACTTACAAACGAATGAAATACTAAAATGACTGGACATTCAGTAGATGGATTATCTCAATGCTAGTGTTCCTTGGGAATTCCTTGTGTAGGAATTTAGATATCATAGAACTGTAGGTACCGTTAGAAATATTATTTGGAGAAATAACCAATTCATCTTAGTTCGACACGTGTTGTTTCATCCCAACTAATTGAACTTTTGTAAAAACTAACCTACAGATAGTGTTATTATACCTACCATATTCCAAACGTTAAACATCAACACTTCTCTAAAATTGTCTAAGGCATTGATCGTCGGACAAATCCCAAAATACAAGAAAACATAAAGAGGTTCTTGCTAATTTCTGATCAGGCCTCTGCTGTCATCCCTAAATATAATTGCAGCATTTGAATTTCAACTCTCCGAGCTGAACCGAGCTTTAAAAATTCAACAAAGCCTGTCTTGTATGGGGGCTCCCATAAAAGTCCCTTAAATATTTATGTCATTCTGTTTTGTTTTTGTATTTGTTGTTATAGGGGCAACAAAAATACATCATCTGTGAAAAGTCTAACTATAACAGTTACTGAGATACAGCCTGGTGACAGACGGACGGACAGCTGAGTCTTAGCAATATGCTATCACCCCATTTCTGATTTGAGTACTTTTTTTTCGGATGGGAAATCAATGATTTGAGTATTTGTAACTACTTAGGGTTCTTGCGCGACACGGCCACGACATATCGCAAAACCGGTCGGTTGGTCGAAGTTTCTGCGGCCAAAGTCGTGGTCGTGGCCGCATAGTGCGAGAGCTCCCTTAAAGTCAATCTAATCTTCACCAAAGAACCAAAGAATTAAAATTGCCATCCAAAGTGACAATGCTGCCTTCTGGGCTCTTTTCATATTACCTGCGATGTGGACAAATTTTTGACGGCCTGTTTTTCTCATTTTGTTAATTGAAAATATTTTTATTTTAAAATAATTTGTAGCTTGTAAATAATGTATAACACTTACAATGTATAACACACACACTAGTAATTCGAAGTGACCTTCCATGTTACGGAGCAATCAATATTTAAAACTTAAGTAGAATTTGGCAAGTTTTAACCCTTCAATTATAAGTATAAATCTACGTAGTCAACTACCTGGTTTTTATTGTGATCCTTACAGTTTTAAAGGCAGTATGTCCGCAAGTCGCAAGCCCTTTCTACCCGGCGTTACTTAGTAATTAAATTAAAGTATCTTGTGACCCCTAACTAAGAACTGAACCACAACTTTAGGGCTTTGTTCAGTAGTAGGTCATCTGCCCAGCCTTTACCTTTTTATACAGCGGAAAACCAGTATTTTACATGGGACAACTGCCTATCTGACCACAACTCAGTCAGTACTAAAACGGGCAATATGATATACCGTTTTTTTCCCGCTCTGGGTGGAGCGGGGGAAGTGGGGGAGTGTCAGACTTTTGCAGCATAAAACCCATCCATGTTCCTTTGTTTGCCTTTTATGTTCTGGGGTCACGGTATCCCTTTCGAACAACCTGCTACCCTGGAGGAATATGATACCCCTTTTTTTTGCGGATGGGAAATCATCGAATAACTCCCCCCCCCTCTGGGCGGAGCGGGGGAAGTGTCAGACTTGTACTAAATAAAACCCACCCATATTCCTTCTATTGCCCTTTACGTTGCGGGGCCGCGGTATTTTTCGAACAACCCGCAACCCCGGTAGGCGGTGGCCCTGGCAGGCCCCTCTGCTTTGCTGACGTCTTTTTGAGGCGCGCGTGGAACACTTACGCACCGACGACACGGCCTGTCGTCAATAGATGGACGGACGGTAAGCTACCCATTGCTCACCGTCCACAGGCCCGCATCTACGGTGGCCGGGAATCGTCCCGCGGCGCCCGACGTCCGGGGTGTCTCCCGCGGCGGCTAGGTTAGTTTGAGGTTCTCTCCCTCAAACGCCCGGCAACCTCCTACGCTAGCATGACTGCTTCGCAGAAGGAGGTGACCGCTTCCCATTCCCTCTCGCTCCGGACTATGGATTGAACCAGAGACGGACGCGAGAGATCGCCGCCGCCGATCGCCTCTACGAGAGCACGGCGGTGCTCCGCCCGAGCTAGGCAGACCGCCACTATGTGCTCCACCGTGTCCTATATGATACTTTCGCGACACTGACTATCTGTAACAACTGCCTAAAATCTACAAATAACAGCCGAGAAAAACAGCTTAACAGGCTTTCCGAAGTACGGAGGAAACTTGTTTTGTAACGGGTGGTCACCCATCCAAACCAACCTAGGCAAGCGCAGCTCAACCTAAAGAACAAGCGGGTTATTATTAGCCGAACTCCTTTTGTTCAGTAAGTAAATTATTTTAATATAATAAGTATTCGTCATTTTGTTTGCTGAATGAGACACAGAGTATTGCACTTTATGTAGGTAAGTCTGTCTAGGTTTAATTATGCTGCTTTAATTAAGGTGGTTTTTTTTGTTAACAAACTCTTTAGACGATTCTCAACTAAATGTATTTTTTAGTAAAAACTCTTTACCACGTCCTCTTATTTTGTTAATTATTTATTATCTCACTCAAATTTATTATTACGGGACCACTAGTTACCAAAGAGCAGCTTTTGGGTTAGTTTCAATTATTTAAGATATTTCGTTCATCTCAATGTCTTTTTTAGAAGCGTCTTATCATACCCTAATATTTCCGTTATAAAATTAGGGTTTTCTAAGTGTTTTAAAAGTTCCGACGTAATCAAAAGCAAGATAAATAGTCAATCTCAGTGAACAGGCAAGTTGAAGCTGTTTGATACATGACATTAGTAACGTTGGGGTCCTGGGGCGCTCAGCACTTCGCGTTAACCTAATATCCTAGAGATTGCGCGAACGTTTCAACAAACTTCGTTTTCGCGTCAAATCGCGGAGCTTCCTGATAAGATTCTGTCCACTTCTGAAATTTAAAATCAAATGAAGCTAAACTGCAAGCTTTTTCAAGATTATTTACGTGATAAAAGATACTATGTAGTTTTCATTTGAAGGCAACTTTCAGCATCATCATATCAGTAGAAAGATGTTACATAACCCCCCCCCTCCCTCCGCCTCCCTGCCATGCTCTCATCCAGCAACCTTCGCCGGTCCGGTTCACCTTGCCACTGTCATTTCTTTGTAGTTTGTAAATCCTTACTAATATTATAAAAGCGAAAGTGAGTTTGTTTGTTTGTTACCTCTTCACGCTTTAATGGCTAAACTGATTTCGATGAATTTTGGTACAGAGATAGTTGGGAACCAGGAGACGGACATAGGCTAACTTTTATTAAAAAAAAGTGGGATATGAGGGAGAACGAGGGAAGAAAAGAGAAAACTTAGCGTTGCTATTACAAATCAATCAGGCGCAAGAGCAAAAACTGCAGGTCTGTTTGGTGTGTTATACCGAATTTAACGCGAGCGAAGCCGCGGGCGAAAGCTAGTAATGTACATACAAGTCAGTCAGAATAAAATGATATTCAAAAAAACGAGTTTGGAGTAAACCTGAACTAGATTTGTAAACACATTCATGAGATAATTTTGAAACATACAGTTATTTAACCAGTTACAAACCTTAATTGGAAAAAATAATTAACGTAACTGCATAAAATACTGTAAGTTGGAAGCAAGGTCATTTGCTGAATAGTTTGGTGCAGTTGATAGCAGTAATTATATTTAGATCTTGGTTTTGACCTCTAGTTCCTGAATGGCTCCAGTTTGTTCAGTTGGCAATCGCGTGACAACTTTTTTAATTGATTGGATTGAACAAATACAACTCAGAAAAATGCTCTGCTACTGAATAACCAAAACTTACTAAGATATTTTAAGTTTCGTCGTCAATCTTACGAATCATCATCTGCCTAGCCTTTTCTCAACTATGTTGAGGTCGGCTTGCAGTCTAACCGGATGCAGCTGAATATCATTTTACATGGAGCGACTGCCTATCTGACCTCCACAACCCAATTAATAAGATACCCCTTGGTAAGACTGGTTGTCAGACTTTCGGAACACTGACTACCTGTATCGACTGTCAAAGATCTACAAATGACAGCCGGGACCAACAGCTTAACGTGCTTTCCGAGGCATGGAGGAAACTCGGTATGTAACGGGTGGTCACCCACCCACAGACCAACCTAGGCAAGCGCGGCTTAACCTAAAGATCGACCCGAGCGGCTGCTATTATTTAGCCACGAGCTCCTCGTCAATCTTACGAATACATAAAGATAATAGGATAAGCATTTATCATTTTGGTAAAAAACACAATAGGTAAGTGCAACTTAAACAATAAAAAGAATATCTGTTAAAATGAATAAACGAATATAATAAAATAAAACAACAAAATAAATATTAAACAGAAAACTTACAAAAAGTGTCTACATTATATTAATTAGTGACCGTAATTACTAAAATTATTTACTTATTGAAAAAAAATGGAATAAAAAATATTAAAAGTAATATAATATTTCATTCATTATAGCATTTAATAATCAAGCACTCTTAGAATACATAACAATTTACATAAAATTTAATTTAAAAATATCAATTTAAATAAAGTAACATGATTAACAAGCAATAAAAAACACATCCTGTAACTTAAAATAACTTAGATAAACTAAAAAATTGCGTCAAAAAATTCGTCCTCAACGTTGTTTATTGGTAATATCCCCAAGAGACTGGCTGCGTTGCCACCTTGTATGGCAACGCTTAGCCTCTGGCCAAAGTAAAAGTCAGCCCTTGAGTCACCCGGAGGACACGGTGGAGCACACAGTAGCGGTCTGCCCAGCTTGGGCGGAGCACCGCCGTGCCCTCGTGGAAGCGATCGGCGGCGGCGATCTCTCGCGTCCGGCCCTGGTTCAGGCCATGGTCCGGAGCGAGAGGGAATGGGAAGCGGTCACCTCCTTCTGCGAAGCAGTAATGCTAGCAAAAGAGGTGGCCGGGCGTTTGAGGGAGAGAACATCTAGCCAACCCAGCCGCCGCGGGAGACGCCCCGGGCGTCGGGCGCCGCGAGACGACTCCCGGCCACCGTAGATGCGGGCCTGTGGACGGTGAGTAATGGGTAGCTCACCGTCCGTCCGTCGATTGACGACAGGCCGTGTCGACGGCGCGTTCGTGTTTCACGCGCGCCTCAAAGAGAGTCAGCAAAGCAGAGGGGCTTGCCAGGGCCTCCGCCTGCCGGGGTTGCGGGTTGTTCGAAAGAGATACCGCGGCCCCGGAACGTAAAGGGCAACAGAAGGAACATGGGTGGGTTTTAGTCAGTAAAAGTCTGACATGCCCCACCGCTCCGCCCAGAGCGGGGGAAGTCATTTGATGATTTCCCACCAGAAAAAAAAAAGAAAAAAAAAGCCCTCGAGTCACGGGAAGTGTCAACTAAACCTATGGAAATATCCTTAAATAGGCACGAGGTCTCCGAGTCCCAGACTTTCAACACCAAACGGCTAGAAAATAAATATAGCTACCAATAAGGTATATTTACGCCGTTTGAAAATCTCTGCAGCCGCAGCAGTAGTGCCAGGGCAGCACGAAGAACTAGGAAGATGTGATGGCGCAAGAGTATCGATGCGTCGATACTCTTGCGCCATCACATCTTCCGACACTAAAGGCCTACCCACCTTCCACGGAAACAAAGACATCCCGTCCGGTCTTTTACCATCGTCGGCGTCTCGTGCCAAGCCATCTAATACAGCTGGAACGCCGACGGCGACGGTGACAAGAACCAGTCGGATAAAGTCGTTAATATTCGCGTACCGCGCCAAACGGCCCGCACTTCGGCAGCATGACAAGCCGTGGTGTCCAAGGCTGTTGACAACTTCACCACAGTGACAACGATGAGGAGAACAACAAGGGGTTCCTAAGCGTAAAGAAGCAGTGAGGCGGAAAGTAGTGTCGTCGAAAAAAGTGCCTATCCTCGACTACGGTATGCGTGAAGCCAAAGACTCCCACTTGCTCACAGCCAACAGGCGCGTACGCTCAGCAGGAGCAGCAGACGTGTTCAGTAGATTATTCTGAACTACACTACGGAGCAGCACATTCCATCGTCTCTGGAAAAACGGATCACATTTAGATTTACAATTAATTTGATACATTTTGTCCAAAAGATGATCGTGTTTCTATAAAGGGGAAGCATGTAGGAAATATAATAATTTAGGGTCGAAATAAAAGTAACGAATTATGGTGATAGCCGAATGCATGTTAATTTGGAGCAATCATGCTAAATATATATTCTATTTCTATAACTCATTAATAAATATAATTTGCAATTTGAGCAGGTTTTTCGTAGTTTTTTTCTGGATTTATTAGTTGTACTATTTAGGTGGATGTATTATTAAATACTAACGATTTCTAGAAAGCTTGTGGTCTAAGAAATTTTGTCGTCGGTAAATTTGCAATTCGTAACTGTAGTTCTTTGCAAGCACTAAATTCAGTTATTAAAACCACAAGTTACTGTCGAAAAGACCCGTTAGGAACAGCGCATCACTATAACCTATCACAATGTAAGTAGTGACTGGTATGAGTGTATTTTTACGACATCGTAAAATAAATAGACGTAAACGTAAAAGTCTTACGATAGGTAATACTTACATTTATGCTAGTTGTATAGTAACAATACAATACACCATGTATTTTTTTTTGCGGATGGGAATTCATCAAATAACTTCCCCCGCTCTGGGCAGAGCGGGGGGGAGTGTCAGACTTGTACTGACTAAAACCCACCCATGTTCCTTCTACTGCCCTTTATGTTCTGGGGCCGCGGTATCTCTTTCGAACAACCTGCAACCCCGGCAGGTGGTGGCCCTGGCAGGCCCCTCTGCTTTGCTGACATCTCTTTGAGGCGCGCTTGGAACACTAACGCGCCGTCGACACGGCCTGTCGTCAATAGACGGACATGTATTACATTAAACAACAGACCAATTTCATTCAATGCCCAAGTCAATAGCATAGAATCCATCCATTCATCCAAACAAACTAGGACTAGAATCCTGGATATTTTCTGACGTATCATATCGTAAAATACTTATCAGTAATTGAGTGAAACTGTTGACACTGAAGTAAAACATCCGATCTATTGTTATGTGTGTTGTCGCCGAACCGATGGCGCTTCAACAGACATTTACGTACGATGTCGAACGAATCGTCCAATTGTTATAATGGCCAATAGATAAATCAGCAATGACTGCTAACTCTTTTTCAATCGAAATCATGACCCTAGCAACAAGCGCCTCAATGAGGATGAATTGAATAAAGATTGCCAATTTTTTCAGGGTCCAGTCTTTGCTATCGTCTTTGTACTTACTTGGTTACGTTCATAATAACTTAACTCGCGACTGTAATATTTAAACGAATTAATATTAAATATACATGTATATTCTATAATATAAAAATGAATCAATAAATTTGTTGCTAAGCGCAAATCTCGAAAACAGCTGAACTGATTTCGCTACTTATTTTTTGTTGTGTTGTTTAATGTGACAAGAGAGTTCTTATGAAAAAAAATTGGGTATGTAGGGTAGGTAGAAAATTTGCACTGTATGCCCGGTACAACTAGTCCTTACTAATATTATAAAAGCGAAAGTGAGTTTGTTTGTTACGTCTTCACGCCTTAATAGCTAAACCGATTTTGATGAATTTAGTACAGAGATAGTTGGGGCCCTGGAGACGGGCATAGGCTAACTGTTTTTTTTTAAACTGAGAAATGAGGGAGAAAGAGGGAAGAAAAGGGAAAACTTAGTATTGCTTTTACAATAAATAAAGCGCAAGAGCAAAAACTACAGATAGTAGTTACCTGCAAATCAGGAAAAGGGAACTGTGTTACCCCGAATTCAACGCGAGCGAAGACGCGGGCGAAAGCTAGTTTTAAATAATAATGAAAGCTTGGCCACTAGCAAACCTATTGGTAGAGAGGTTATTTATTGAAGTACAGTATAATTTGTTTAAAAAAACATTACTTAGCTGTGTTTAATTAGGTACATTGCTATTGTGTCCTTTGATTATATTTATATTACTATTGATAATTGATATTTTTCGAACACTGCACATTTTCAGGCGAACAACAATTCGTGTGTAGATGAGTGCAGATGAGTGATCATGCTTTACCATAGACAACCAACAAATGTATAGCAAGTCGATATGAATAGAAAAACAAAACTTTGGTGGTAATCGCTACGCATAAGTATAACAGCGAAAGTTGACCCGAAACCTGAGAAAATGCTTGGCAGATGTTCCATTCGAGGAGAAGACTTATAAGGGTGGTTGCGTGATGCATTTCGTCAACTTAAGCCATTCGTATCTGGTGCTACTAATATTTCTGACCGTAATTTGGCACCAAGTTGAATGACCCGCTGACAAGTTTTGTGAAAAGTCGAGTCAATAACTATTTTTGGACATAGGTAGTTACTATACAAACACACGCTTTATTCCGAACGATTCCATTTAAAAGCTACACATGCACAAACAGATGTTTCCCAAACTAAATAACCATTTTCCTGCGTTTTCAATTCCTATTCTAATTTTCTTTCCCTAAAAGATCCTTGTACTAATCAGAAAGTATTTGCTTGTATTATCCTATTTTTCTTCCTCTAGAGTTACTCGGCCAAACTCCAACTTTCGTTGCCAGCGGCTATTTTTCGGGATAATTGAGCTAGTTGGACATTCTCGACTTACTTCATTTTGACCGAAATATCGATTTTTCTTAGACTTGTCAAGTGTACATTGACCTTACGTGGAAGCTTTTTAAAGTATGTGTTAACGTCATTTGATTCTGGAATGACAAGGAAGTGGTCTATAGAAACTTGTGCCAATATTTATGATAACCTCTTAGAAATGAATAATTGTCCCTTCAACGCCTGTATTTCTCTAAAAGGAACACACAGGCACAGGTTTTCCATCAAGCACCCACATTCACATTACGCCAGTTATATTTAAATTAAAATTCCATGTAATAGGGAGCAAACTTATTATCATCCACAACACTAGAGCAAAGAAGCAGTGTTTTGTTTGTGCTTTTATGAATAACAAACTGTACTATTGTTGTAAAACGAAAAGTCTTATCAGACCTGGTGGGGTACTATGACCATTTAAAGTCGTACTTATTCTATTGAGGGAAAGAGACAGAACTATGCAGGGTGTCTAGCGCCATCTCTTTTCCACACTGGCATGAGTACTGCTGATGACGTGATGGTAACCCTACTGACGCCCTAGCCTATTCTCAAATGACGTAACAAACGAACCAATGTGACGTTTTAACCGACATCAATTTCCAGCAAACTACCGTTATCAGGTAATCACAAAATGGAATAAATCTTACCTAAGAATATGACGTGCACGGCGGACCAACCATCACGTAGGTATATACGTGGGCGCTTCTGTGTCTGTGGTCTCAATTGTCCGGGACGTCTTTATGAAACAATCACATTATCTTGATGATAATTTGAAGAACAATCGTCATCGTCATCGCTTTTATTATAATAATCTGAAAATGACGATTGTTTCTGAGCATTTTTTTTATGTAGGGCCACTCGCAGTTCAACTTACTTAGGTAACTTGTTTTACTGCTTAACCTGTGGTCACCACAGGATAGTCCGGTTAGTCTCAATAAATTAAGGCTCCCCAGCCAGGGCTTACAAACTAAGTTAAAAACTAAATGACCGCTCGCTAAAGGCACCCCCTGTGGGGTACGGACCACGGCTTAGGCCGTCATTGAGAAAAGGCAACAAGGGTGGCTAGGTCGATTATTTAGGGACCTTTATCATTACTGGTTCAGCATCACGGGCTGGCTCGTTGAGCAAGGGACGGTTTGTACGTTAGTAGGGTTTCGCGACGGGCCTCCGCGGCGCAGTCGGAAAACATTGTTTCTGAGGATTTCAATCCATACGTTTAATATCCAGGACACTTACAACAGCATTTGAAAGGTCACTCTTTCGCCATCTCCCAGTGAGAATTTCCAATGATTGTGACCTCCATATTAATGTTATGTACATAATTTCTGGCCACAGCTGGATTTTGCCATGCCTAATTCTCTTCGTCAATCACCTTGACCACCAACGAATTTCACTTTCATTAATCGCGGCGTCGAACGCGCGATTGTCCTTATGCATATCTCGGCAGTACATTATTATCCTCTACAAGTCAACGAGAACCTTATTACATCACTCAGTTTTTTGGGCGCATCATTCTTCAAACCGTTATGAGTGAAAACTGATAATAAAATTTTGTTTCAAGTTTAACTTCTTTCTATAAAGTTGTTACTTAATTTATTACTGCTAATCGTAAACCCTTGCAAAATTTTCTGGTATTACTTGTTTCGCTCTCTCTCTCTCTCTCTCTCTGTCTCTATAGTCAGTTATTGTTGAGTTTTTAGAGTTCCGTACCTTAAAAGGAAAAAACAATACCCTTGCAGGATCACTCTGTTATCCGTCTATCTGTCAAGACCCATTATCTCGGGAACGCGTGGAGGTATCATGTTGAAATTTAAAAACCATGTAAACAAAGTCAGTGGTCCCTTAGAGTTGTGGAAAAAACAACCCTTTACGTCTGCGCAGTCAAAAGATATGGCCGTTTATGTCGCAAGTTCGTATGGAATGCGCGAGTCCGACTCGCACTTGGCCGGTTTTTTTTTTAAACCTTGCCCCACACTAGGATTTCTCCTGTATCGTGGGTGCGTTTACAAACATTTAAACTCACATACACAAACAGCCAGACCCGGAACAACTATCTATCATCTAACTATCTTTTTTTTTCTATTTCAATTTAAAATACGAAGATGTTATTTGGAGATGATTAAATTTACGCAAAATAAGCATATATTTGACCGAGTTAACACGCTCAATTTGCAGAGAATGTATGCTAAGTCCTTTGGCGTGTGTTTACTAACAGCGGATTAAGCAGGTCAATTCAACTGTGGCCTCTGCCGGTGGCCGCTACAGCGCTAACTTATCTAATTAAGATGGTCGCCTGCTACCGGTCTGATGTAAATCAGCCGTGAACTGAGAGTCTAAAATGGCTGCTTAAGCAGAATCATAATCCTTCTTACTGATATTATAAATGCGAATGTTTGTGAGGATGGATGAATGGATGTTTGTTACTCTTTCACGTCAAACCCGCTAAATGAATCTTGATAAAATTTGGCACAGAGGTAGATAACACATAAGAACTACAGTACAACTACAGTACTTTCACAAGTTATTATGTCTTGTGACCGGGACTGTAGTTTAACATTTTGTTTTTTTTTGACATTCAAAAGTGCCTGTAATGGTCTAATTGAAATAAATGATTTCATTTCATTTTTTTTTCGATATCACGCGGGCGAAGCCGCGGGCGCCAGCTGGTAGGTTAATAATATGCATTACGTTGCCATTCGTAAAATAGTCACAAAGTTACAATTCACAATATTAACTGGGTCTGTGAACATTTTAAGAATTTCAAAGTAATTCATATTATTATCCTACTAGCTTTCGCCCGCGACTTCGTCCGCGTGGCATAGAACAATTACTTTGAGCTAACCCTAAATTTAACCTGCTTGATGATCGATAAAAAATTATCTTTCTCCCCCCTTTTCTTCCCTCTTTCTCTCCCTTTTTCACTTTTTTAAGTTAGTAAGGATTAATTAGGCATTTTAAAACTTATAAAACACGGAACTGTTATTTTTTAAATATTCTGCTAATATACTGCAGAATGACTTACATTTTGCGGGCATAATATTCAAATAAAATCAAACGCCGAAATATTTTCGACCTTATTTATATTCTTTCGATGCACTACTGTCGTATACCTACTTGTGTCAGTCCACGCCCAGTCTGCAGCTAGCTTCACCTCCGCGAATACCTAAAGATTACCTTCTTACCGCGCCTTAATAGACAAATGTTGATAACGGCTACCTTCTGTCTGCATGGGTAGATCTAGACACTTAGATAAAATACAGACACACACCCACATGTACCTTTAGACATACATAATGCGCGTTTGGGTGATTTAACGTTGTTTGTCAAGTTATGAAGGCAGCAATAAATAATTATTAAACAACATAGATTTTCTTGTAATTACATTTGTATACAAACATTTATACGACATTGAGTCTTTTTATGCAAACACAGGTGTAATTTATGCAGTGTACCATGCATGAACATATTATTGTGTAACACGTTTTAATAACAAACCTAAATGAGGAGGCCATAACAATATACTTTATTAATTAGCTTCTTCATCGGTCTGTGAGATCAAAACATAGATAGCTCCAAATAATATAGTATCTAGATTCAATACAGGTGCTCAAATCTATAGGCTAACCTCGGCTTAAACGTCTAAGGATGCCCGAATAAGTGGCCACTTAACAGTATCAGGACGCTATAGGATGTAGGAAATAGCATGGAGTGCATGACAATAGCCAGCTGTGAGTACAAGGTTGTCCCGGAAGGCTGGCGCGATGGCGTCTGCCCACTGTCTAGATAAACAGTTGTAAATACATTGTTGCACCGATAAATATTCATTGTCCTTTACACTAACTCGTGAATGGCACATGCCATCTATACACGTAATCCGTGACGGATGCTTGTACTATGGATATTAGTTACATTCATAAAATCACGCTTATTATCCCCTAACAGAGTTTCTGTTAGAACTCAATGTTTCTCAAAACTATGTGTTTGTGAGATTACGTGGATTCGACATACACAGGTTGCCAATAACTGTATTTCTGTTCTATTGGTCGCAAGTACTACTGCTAAGTGCAGAGTACTGTGGTCTTAGGTTCGAGATCGCACAATTTTATTGTTTTTTTGCAACAGGAATTTTTAAACTGGCGAAATACACATCCTCAGGTTATGTCCACTGGTTTTTACAGTGCCTTCTGATATCATTTAAGCCTCAGTTAGTTATTTTTGTAACCACTTTCCATTTATATCGAGAACTGGGAGTTTCCAGAGATAAGAGTTATGCGGTCTATGAAGTTTAATAGTTATAGGGTTTAAACAAGGACCTCTGAGTTCATAATACTTCCATATTTTTATCTCAGCAGGGAACTTTGGTCTCAGATTGTCAGCGTGACACTTCAAAGTGACATTTCGAAGTGACATTATAAATACAAGTAACATAAATTGTTACCTAAGTTAAATTCGTCCACAAAAGCCATTAATGAAGAGTTGAAGTTGAAGTTACATAAGTTAAATATTCACTAGAAATAGCGATTTTAATATTTGCGTGGCACAAAAGTTAACAATATTGATTGAATGTTTCTATGATTAATATATGTGTGAAGGTAGCATGCGGCTGTACCGACCGATTAGTTACAAGCGCGTTAGCTACGGTGTGTTCCACAGGTGGGCATCGATCGGTGCAAGCCGAACGTACCTTAACATGAATTAGAACAACAGCGATGACTAGCCAACTTTATTGATGCCCTGCATGAGCCCAGATCGCTATCACAAATGACAGCAGCACTGTGGCAGCCAGCCAACCGCAACGGAATCTCACCGACTGTTTTATTATAACGAGTCTGAAAAGGTTTCATTGATGAACACCATGAATTCGCATTCATAATAAAATTAATTCATACGAATTAAATGGCGGCCATTCATTGCAGAATATAATAGCTTCATGTATTTGTTCCAGGCTACCACAGCCATAAAATTTTATTCTTTACTGAAACGCGTGCTATGCTTCTCATGACCGATGTAACAAACACTAACCATGAAACATTTATTCTGCCGCATAGATATGATCGTACATATCTATGTGGCAGAATGAACGTTTCATGGTTTTTGTCATGTGACTAACAATTACTAAACGTCCTCTTAATCTAATTCGACCGCAAGAAGGTCGTTGGCGGCGGAACCAAGAGAAAGATGTGACAGGAGCCGCCGATCTAATTGTATGGCTCAAGCATGGAGGGCCTCGACGAGCCACCGTGCGTCCCTCGCGGCCTTGTGTACTAATTAGTGATTATTCTGCGAACAGTTGGTGCGCCCACTCGCTGCTCCGGCCAATCGACGCAGGTGGCTCACAATTTGTTGTGCATTGACCTCGCTCACTAGACCCATCATAGATATCTACACCAATTAATCTTGAACTGTTAATCTCTTCTCCTGTAATTCATGAACCTGATACTTGAGTAAACAACTGTATTCATTGACTCGCTGCACTTACCTACGTCAACATTAATGCACTTATTTATGCACTTATCTTGCTTGCCAATGCATCTCTTAAATAAATCTAGACTATCGTTCATGTTACTTTCATTTTGTTATCTTTTCAACTGATTATACTGTCCAGTCATGAGGAAGACATTTGATCTGATTTAAACGTTACTGCATTGAAAGGATCGTTGTTGATTATAGTAAAGTGTTCCCCTCCATCGTTATCTCGACATCGGACCACATAGCGTATTCTTAATTAATGCCTTTATTGATCGCGTGCAAAATATTGCTAGCGCCGCATGGTCACGTGACCATATGCTGCATGCTTCACCATACAACAGCTTTTGAAATAAATACTCGTTTCAACTACCGGAAGTTTGAATCATTTGTCACGTGGGAACGTGCAAACTTTTCAAAAAGTGTCGATTTAACTTCTAGCCTGCCTACCCTGTTGGTATCTGTTAACCGTGTCAAGGTGACGCCCCCTTGAACTTGTGAACGAAACATATCGTCGCCTATTAAATATGTGAGAAACGAACGGTAATAATATAGACGAGGTGCCTATTTCATAAAATCGATCGTCCCCCGCTCACGCAGTTCCATTGAACGGAGTACAATTAGAATTTATGTTACGATTCATGTATCAGTCGTTTGTTGTCAACGTATAAAAAGTGGCAGAGTTTAAAGTGGTGCTAATTTATAAAATTGCCTTTTGGATAGCTAGTGCTAGTCAAGCTATAGTGCCTAAACTAGTGATGCCCATTGCTGACGATTCAGGTATTATCGTCTTTCAGTTTAATTGACAAGCGGTTTCAGTTCACCCATGACAGTGGCCTGAATTATAGTAATTGACTACTAATTGTTAAGTTTGTATATCTTAAATTCACCTTTAGGACGTGGTAGCACCTCTTCGTTTCTACGTCCCGTGGCTCATGTTACGATGTCAGTTTCTTCTTTCAGTATTCAGACGCGTCAGTATTTCAATATCATTCACGAATGAAATAATAATGGGCTATTGTTATCCGCACTAGCACTTATTGATGTCTTCTCTTTTCTGCAGCCATCCAGAAGTCATGCAAGCCGGCGATGCTGGGTCGCATGTGGCAGGCGAGCCGGCGCGCGCTCAACCTGGAGCATGCGCCTGCATACCAGTTCGCGTGCAGCCAGTGGCAGTCCAGTCCACACCCCTCCACAACATACCTAATATACAGGTTAGCTAAGGCCATACTTTTTGTAACATCTTCACACCTAAATGGCCATACCCATTTTGATGAATTTTGGTACAGAGATAGTTGGGACCCTGGAGACGGACATAGGCTAAAAATTAAGAAAGGGGAAGAAAAGGGGAGAGAAAGATATTATTATGATATTATTTTTCGATCATCACGCGGGTTAGCGTTAGCCCAAAGTAACTATGCCACGCGGACGAAGTTGCGGGCGGAAACTAGTTTCTGTCATATTTCCCAAATAGATCTATTCGGGAAATAAGACAGAAAGGAAAGGTGTGGAATGATGATTCGAGGCTTAAACGATGATGAATCTAGCCAACTTATAAGATAAGGTAACCATGCAAAATGAGTAATTGGATCCGCGTGCCTGAGGTTTGACTTTTCGCAAAGTACCAATTTGAATTACGTGTACGATAAAACAGATCAATTTGATTTCGTTCTATCGACACAATTTGTAAAACTTAAGGGCGTATGCACGTTTACGTCATTTTATAAATATATCCATCCGTGCTTGTCTATAAACTTGATATTTTACTTTGGTACAGATGGCTGGTATTCCTCTCGGTGCTGTTAATTGGCGTGGCGAGCTTCGCGTGCCAGCGCCTGCCGCGCCTGTACGAAGGCCCGAAGGTCGAGCTCAACTACATGAAGTGGTTCATCTATTTCACCAACTGGGGCTACTTGCTGATCGCACTGCAGTCTGGACTGGCCCTAGCTGTTGTGCATCGGTACAGAGCACAAAAGTTTGATTCCCGTAAGTTTAAATTTGCCTAGTATTGCAATAACGTCATGCATAAAAGCTTCGGTTGTTCATATTGTCGTAACTAATTAAGTAATTTTAAACTTTTGGTACATCAAACGCTAAGGTAATCCAAAGGATACACAAGATCTTACTTTAAAACTGCATTCTCACGTATGTACTATAAAATGCAGTTTGCAACAATGTCAGACGGTTCACTAAGTTGAATGACTTACGCTAGACTTTGGAGCCGCTGAGCATACTGGGATAATATACCGCATGAGATGATGGCACTATATAAAGTCTTTATTTTTCGAAGAAAACAGCTCACCTATTCAGAAAAGTGCAAAAATATAGTGCAATCAAATTAAATTGTGTATTTTTATCAAAACACATAACCTGCAGTCTATCAACGATGCTAATAAAAATATATGTTATTGATGTCGATAAAAAACAAGTACTAATGAGACAAAATTTAAATCAATGAGAATCTTGGTTCATAAGGTTTTCTATAAAGTGTCGTCAAAAATAAAGCGGAATAGCTGGAAACCTGTAATGTTTTCTTCTTTACTATTTTCACTTCAACAATATAACAATTTTCGGTGGTGGAAGAACATGATTTAAATTGGCTTAGTTTTACTAAATAAATTAGTTTATTTTACCACTTTGTACCCTATAACAGCAACCCTTTAAAAAAACATCGAATGGAATTTCTTTGACGGTAAGATGCGAGATAAAATTACAGATGTTTGAGTAAACAACCACGTATTGAGCCCTGTCATCTTACTTTCGTTTGTTGACTAAATGAAGAACCGAAAACCATGCAACGTATGAACGTGTTAATTGCAATGTTTAGTAAACACACTTGCTGATCATATGAACTTCCGTTGTGAGATATAACATCAGTATCAGTAAAGAGTATATAAATGATTGTCGTGAATAATTAAAAGTAAAGTGTCTATCGGGAAATCTTAATTATTTTTCTAAACAGAACTACAGAATTTAGGTCTCAGAGTATCAACTAGATCCCGCGTAATAAATAAAGTAATTACTCATATTTTGCCCAATTAAAAGTCCAATAACCCAGATGCCGTTTGGAGCTCATTGTCAAAGCTGCCATAGAAAGTGTTGAGCACATTCCGAGCAGGGCGACTGTCGAGCTCGTCAATGTCAAGTGCCTTGCGTGGGTGCGTTTATTACACAAAACGGTTTCCTTGGACGACGTAACTCCTCACGCAAATCAATTTGTCTGAATCATTGAGTTGCATGTGGTCGTACACATCCCAGTGCTAGCTGGGGATCGATTGATCACGTGTTTTATCTTTTTTCGTCCATTATAAACGCCATACGTTAAGATGTCTAGACTGTTCATCAATTTAGATGAAAACTCCTAATAGCAGCATTATTGGTTTGCTCACGTAATGTCCTGTCGTATTTGTTCGCGTCGATGCTTGTCAAGGGCATTTATATTCAAATAAAGACATTTGGACAATATTTGAGTGCGCGCTATCGACAGAGGTCACGAACGCTTGATTGGTAACAATTTCGCGTCAATTAAGATCACAGTCGAGCGGGTCCGCTGTCCATTGTGCTTCAAATTATCCTTATTGGTTCCTCATTCCAACTGAACCGAGCCCAGATGGAGTGGGTATTATGCCGCAGCTATTGTTGAAAATTTGAGACGTTGTCCACTTCAATAGCAAGTGGCGCACAATTGTATGTGACATTAAGGAGTTATCCAACGCCCACTTTCGTCAACATGTCTGGACACTTAGCTTGGGATAGACTACATGTATGAAAGCATTCACACACTGAGTAGCATGTTATGTGATCTCCTCCAGATTTGTATACATATTACTTACCTACGTCTCCCGTTCATCCCTACATTTTAATTTTCTCATCTAAAATTACTCAACGTTTTGAACACGGGCAAATACGACAGGATTTTCTGCACCTACCACCATTCTGCACCTTTCTGCACCCCTTATTACATGGGTTAAGGTCCTTAACCCATTAACCTAAGGAGGTGAAAGTGCAAAGTGGCCATTTTGATATTACTGTAATTAAAAATCATTCAACCTTCTCCATCAAACCTCAAACTCAGCCACGTCACATCAACTAGAGTACTTTTACTCTCTCAGCATCAACAATGAAACTTAAACAGTTAACACTTTTATTGACTTCACCTGTGATTGCCCCACATTATTTATCTTCACTTGTCAGTTTTTTTTTTTTATTCCTTGCTTATTGTTTGCAATTATTCTTATAAGTTATTTGTAACATTTAAAACGGGATATTTACCATGTTGTAAACTTTATGTTCATACAGTCAACCTACGTTTTGCAGCATGCGAAGAGGACGAGATCCCGATCCCACTAGGCCGGCGCACTCGCACGCCATTGCTGTGCCGCGGCTACTGGCTCGCACACAACATTGCCACCGACCTCGCCTTCGTCATCTCGCTGGTGTACTGGGCGCTAGTACATGATCCTAGTAAGTGATGAACAGTTACTTTACTTGATAGACTTAGATAGAATACAGAATTAGATAGTTGTAAATATCATGTTTTACTAAACCTTCTGATATCATGTCTCATTTTGTGGTGCAGCTCAATAATATTATCAGGGTTTTCATAATCATTATACAGTAGTTCAGAAGCAACTGTAATTGTTTTTAACGCTACTTAGTATTTGTGGATGTTCTGATTATTAAAATATATCTGCTTTACCTTTGCGGACACCTAGATAGATTTGACCAGGTTGGTCATTATCATGCACTACAGTCGTCGACCACAACACACATCTGCAAATCACACCATTACGGAATTCGTGGACGAGCTGCTGATCTTGTTCTTTGCTATTATCAAACAAGCAGCAACAAGTAAATATAAATAGGACCTCGTCCTCTAGTTCTCTTGTCAAAATGGGCGTGCCTCAAGGTTCTATTCTCGGCCCTTTTCTGTTTCTTATTTAAATTAATAAACTCCCTTGTTGGCCAAATTTTCGAATAAAATTCTATTTGCTGACGACACTTCGCATTTTTTTAAAATAGATATAAACCATACGGGAGTTTTACATGTTAACAAAAGCCTAACTGTTCTCTCGAAATGGTTCGTATTTAACAATCTTTTTTATTGCGAACAAAACAAAATGTCTAAAGTTCTCCTTATCTAAAGTACCACTACGTGATCTAATAGAAATCTTGACGAAAAAAAAACTTGATGTTATAGCAAACCGATTTACCGCTACCGTTATAAAAGTTATAATCGATAGTAATCCATTGATTTAAAATTGCAGTGGCTACATAAGAACTCTTTCGAGTAAGGGAAAATAAGGCAGTTAATTAAAGTACTTACCCACAGCTAGGTAAGTATACTATGCTTATTTCCACAGTATTATGTATTATGGCGGTCTGCTGTGGAGATCGGTAGAAGATGTTAACTCAGTTTTCATATTGCAAACGTAGGCAGAACGAGCGATCTATAGAATGGGTCATCGCAAGTCTCTCAAAGAAAAATTAAAGAGATATACTGACTGCCTTTTCTTTATATCTTATCGTAAAAACCTAGGGCTTATCAAAATTACATGTGACTTCCATAACGAGCAGCAAAACACGAAATTGTGTTACCCAAATTCATATTAACAAAAACAAGCAAGTCATTTCTTATAAACAGTACTTTTACATTTTTACAACAAGTTCCCAAAGTCATTTACAGAACTGACCGACGGAAAGTTGAAAAACCACATCAAACGTGTCCTTATCAAAAAAACGCATAATATTACAAAATTAAGGACTACGTTGAAGCTTAAGAAATCTGGCATTTATTCTCGTTGCATTAGTTCTTCAGGCAATATATGTGGTAGTCTCTTACTATTCTCAGTCTTATTTTATGTTTTCTCTTTAATCAGTTTTTTCTACAATAGTTATCTAATCACATATTATTTAAATACCGTTGTTCAAAATAGTAACAGTAGGTACTGATGGCAACATCAACAACATTATAAAACCAAATGATTTTAAAAGAGTAATAGTGGAGTTTCAAACGATCAACCCGAACCGAGTACATTTTCTAGGCGTTTTATAAGTGCCCATGTGAAATAAAATATTTAGATTTTGACTACGTTTAGCGCCTTATGAAAAAAATATAGCACTTTGCGGTTCCAAGATACATGGCTAAATATCTTTTAAAAGGCAAAGCTTTTTAACCATGTCTATAATGTGTCATAGTAGCATGCTATCTTGCTACATTAAACACTACATATATAACACTGCGTATATAACACTAATTATATATATTTAATAAACACATATTTTTATAAATAACACTTTCGATTCACAGAGATCCACGAGATCAATGCGCTTAACGTATTGGTGCACGGTGGCAACTCGCTGTTGATGCTTGTGGAGCTGGCGGTGACGTCACACCCGGTGCGAGCCGCGCATGCGCTCTACAGCGCCGGCGCCGGCCTTGCATACGGCGTCTTCAGCGCCTTCTACTGGGCCGTCGGAGGGACTGACAGGATTGGTCTACAAGCTATATATCCAGCGTTGGATTGGAACAAACCTGGTAAATGATTCTGTCAATCGACATCATATGCCTACCCTCCTCAACCTATCTACTACTGACTATGAAATGGTTCAGCCAATATCTCCGTGTCAAGCCTACTAGCTGGTAGCAACTGTTTTTCGGGTTCCGTACCTCAAAACGAGAAAACGGAATCCTTATTGGATCACTTTGTTGTCTGTCTGTCAAGACCCTTTATCTCGGGAACGCGTGAAGGTAAGGAACGAGTTGAAATTAGAACTATATAATATATACTCAAGTCTACTACAGACTTGAGTATATATTATTTAGTTCTTAGTTCCCTTGGACTTGTGAAAAATTCGTATCTCTAAACCTACGCAGTCAAAAGATATGGCCGTTTATGTCGCAAGTTTTTTTTAAAAAAAAACGTTGCCCCACACTAGGAATTTCTCCTGTATCGTGGGTCCGTTAACAAACATTTAAACTCACATACACAAACAGCCAGACCCGAAACAACTACCTGTAGGTCATACAAATATTTGTTCCGTGCGGGAATCGAACCCGCGACACGCGGCGCAGCAGTCGATCTCTCATCCACTGCGCCAACCGTGCCGTCAAAAAAAAGTTTGTACGGAACCCTTGGTGTACGAGTCCGACTCGCACTTGTCCGGTTTTTTTATTATTATATGGGGCCTGTCAAGCTGAGGTCGACAATGCAACGAACTCACCCAAAAAAAGACTCTCACGACTCAAATAGACCCAGGGTATATAAACTCGAGAACACAGACGCAGGGAATTCCACTCCTTAGCTGTGCTCATAATTAAGGATGGGAAAATCGGAAGATCAAGTTAGATGGTGTATGACTGGAGAGTTCCATGTACTGACTGCAGTTCAGAAAACAGCAGGAGTGACTATTGTTTGCCACAGCGCAGCGGTTTGAGATAACTTGTCTTGTTATCTCACACATAATAAATGGTAATGATAATCTTTTCTCCAATAATTCATCTAAAACCGGAACTAATATCGGAAAAATATAAAATGCCAAACGAATGCCTTACGGAGTTGCTACAACTTTACAACAGCTGACGGACACTTATCCAAAATTCTCATGAAAATCCTCTTGCTCTTGCCCAAAATACCAAACAACTACTACATCTGCCATGCGTAGTCATTTGGGCTTATGAGTGATCAGTCGCGGCTGTCAAACTGACAGACTGAAGATTGACAGATTGACGGGCTCTGCGTAGGACAGTCACAGAATATGATCAGTATTCTAAACAAATAGTTAAAAAGTTATTTATTAAAATACCTGGAGAAGGCTTTGGGTAATTTGGGTCTACGATTGGCTTTTATTCTATGAGTAACATGATAATTTGTGATTATTCTGGGTTTGGGTATTTGGACACGCAAATTTTACTGCGTTTTTGAAGACTTCTCAACCACGATTTAGGAGACATTTTAAATTGATTAATTCTTCTCCAACAATAATGAAGTACTTTTTCACCAGGCTCGGCGTTCGGGTTCGTGTCCCTGTGCGCCGTGGTGATGGTGTTCGCACACGCACTGGCGACGTGCGTGGCGGCGGCGCGCGCGCGGCTGGCGCTGCGCCTGCAGCCGCGCGCGCGCTGCGACCGCCTGGCGCTGCCGACGCACTGATCGCACGGCAAGCTGCACTAGCATCCATTCACACGCACGCCGCGCCTGGACTACACGAGTGTTAAAACAATCGGACGTAAACAAAAGAAACGATTGCGCCGGCCGCTTTTATCGGATGTAGTGTATGCTCATTCCCAGTGACCTACCTATAAGTACCTACAG
Organism: Ochropleura plecta; assembly: GCA_905475445.1. Taxonomy (NCBI): domain Eukaryota; kingdom Metazoa; phylum Arthropoda; class Insecta; order Lepidoptera; family Noctuidae; genus Ochropleura; species Ochropleura plecta. The sequence goes on along the minus strand of FR997723.1, from coordinate 7,152,317 downwards.
ATTTTTTTTGATAGTGGCGCCCAACATACAAAACGATAAAATGTTTGATCGTTGATTGTTGCTGGTCTATACAGCAGATCATAAATTTTACTGAACATTTTAAATAAGTCTCCACTCACTGAACATTTCGCTTAGCAACAAATCGATTACATTGGTGGGTGTACAGACAGCAGAAAATCTAGCCAATTGTAAGTCGTTAGTAATCTCCACATAGTTGGGCGGGTAATGCGTAATTATTAGGCATCCTATTACCAGGAACAACAGGAGGTAACAAGAACTCAATGATGTGTAAAATTAGACTTGTCTACAAACAAGACTTATCAATACTTAATTGATAAGTCTTGTTTTGGTAAATTGTTTTTCAATTTACTAGTTTATAGATTTAAGAACGTCTTGAAGTATCTCGTTTACTCCACATTTGTGTAAAAAAAAATACTTTGAAAGTAGGTAGTTAATTTTATAGACGTGGTTTTTGTATAAAAATTGCGAGCATAATATTAATAATATCAATATTTTCAAAAGCATAGCATTAAGCTTAGTTATGAAAACGGCTAAACGGTAAAAAGAAGCTTTGTCTCAAAGAGCGCAACTGACTTTATCGCTTAATTGCTCATTTCAAACATTCCTTCCTTCAAAAAAGATATATCATTCAGCTGAATAAGTGTATTTAAGACATGAACGTGTGTTTATTTATTTTTTATTACATATGATTTCCATTAACTAAACCATCCGATGTGTGCATACGTCGATATTCAGGAGTACCAAAACAAAGACGACCGAAATACAAAACTAAACGGCAGTCCTGTAAAATGCACCACTTCACCCAATCTCATTCAGTAAAACCTGCTAAAGAAAGAATTTGATGTTTTTATAATTTTACTACGCAAAAAGTGCACATATCCCTTTTTTGTACTTTGCTGTCTACGATACAAAGAGAGTACGGTTCGATAGTGATCGTTGTAACTATAGGGACTGCATGCGAGCAATAATATTGCAATTATTATAATAATTATGTTAGTGTTTGTGAGTCGGTTTAGAGACAATGTCGAGCGAGCAGTTATTACTGGCATTACATTTAATCAAAATGGCCGACTTACAAGACATTCCTATTTTTCCAAAGAAATGTTAGCAATAAGTCATTGGTATGTGTAATAGGTATGAGTATTATCTTTAGTTTAGCACTTAAAGTAACTAAGTACCTAGGAAAATACATTTCATAAGCATTTTGTCGTCTTTCACTGTGAGTTTTAGGTATACTTGAAAGCAAAAAACAACTCGGAAATGTGTCAATTGATTTTTTATTTATATAAGTACCTATTTGTTTAATACCCATTCCTATAAAGTTTGAAAAGAAGGTATAAAGCGATAAATAATCAATGTTTTATCCACAACATAGGGAATTCGAGCAATAAAATCACGGTATGCCTAGTATTGAGTAATTGTAAGGGGTTAAAGGTGCTAACCCCAGTGATGTAGTAATTTTGGCGCATAATGTAATGGATTTTACGTACCCATAACAGAATAGCGTGACTTTGCTGTGCACTTTAAAACTGAAGCTTTGAAACTCCATGCAGGTTTCAATTAAATTTATTGGCATAAAGTGAAAGTACTCATAAATATGTATGTTCAACTTTTATCAAGAGACCAACAACAACAAAATAAATAAAGGTGTGTGACCACTTTTTTTCTTTTTTTTAGAAATGGTCATACATTATTTGTGGTATCAATTTATGAGTTCTGTCACCTTCTTTGAGAATTCTAATGCCAGCTTGACAAATTATAAATGTGCCATAAACACCAAAACAAATCTAACATAAGATTAAAACAAGAAACGCGTGCCTATTCTGTTCTATAGGGATTCTTGCACACTGTGGCTTTTCGAGTGATCGAGTCGCGATGTTGTCACTGGCTGTGTGCCTTCGCCTTCGCCGTGGTTCTATATCACTACGATGCATCCTCCCATCGTTCCTCCGATGTCGTCAGAAATATTCGCGCGTTTACATCGATACAGTAGCGATTCGGACGTGCATTTGTCGCAATTGCGTGCATCGCAGCGCTTCTGTCGCGCGTTTCCTAAACGCATGCTATAAAAGGTCCTGGTGGTCAATGGCCCTAAAATCTTGGTCTATTTCGCAGTCTCCGGGTGGCGACTGCCTTATAATTAAATAGTTAATGTGCAACTTTACATTATGTAGTTTTTACTCAAATTGTGATATTTATATATAATCTCCTAAAAATATATTTCGTACGGACCCAAATATGTATGCTGAAAATATGCCTGAAATGGAATGGGACACTAATATGGTCATACTTGTGGGACATTATACATACACTGGTAGAGATTCTTGAACTCACAATTCTAGTTCCGTCACAGATTGAGCCCTGAAAAACAAATTGTTTTGCCTTCTTTGTTTAACTATCAGATAAGCATAATTATAATGAACTTTAAAGGCAGGATCATTACTGTACAACTAACTGTAAAAATAGAAAGTATCTCCATCCTGTCACCTTAGCCCGTTGATATTGATGAATATAATTTTATGGTTGTATGTATAAATGCATCGATTGGTATTTTATTATGTGTCCTTGTCCGCCATATTCGTGTTGTTGCATTTAGAAAACAACTTGACTGTAAAGTTCAATTAGGGGCAGTCGCGGGAAACACAAACGATTTTGTGCATTTAAAAATAAATAGTAAATAATTTGCTATTTATTTCACTCAAGTGTAAAACATTAATTGAATACATTCCTGCCTTGCTCCAAACTTAAGTAGCTCAGCATTTATACTATAAGTAAATATCGACTTAGAGAATATTGTATAAGTTATTGTAGTGATATGAATCGTTCCTAGCCCTAATTTAAAATCGGACAAAATGCTGTGATGCGATGTTTGTTTAAATTAATTAAAATATGAAGCAATAATGTAATCTCGATGACATTGTAAGCAATAAATTAAGAATTATTTAAATGTATCGGACTGTAATCTCACTTGAAATAAATATTGTAACTTTTAAGTATTAAAATGTGAGATCCCAGTATTCTGTTCTATTCCAGAAATTGGCCGAGAATTTATTTATTTGTTTTGTTGTGTAGTTTCCTTTTTAAATCCCAATTTCATTAACGTTGTAAAAAATAAACCCTGAGGGATCTGGTCATATCGTATAACAGTGTAATTAATCGTGATAATAAATAAAATATTAATTTTCCCAGATACTTTATGTTTTTTTATTCATGCCAAGTATGTCATATAAACAATAAAGTCAAGGTTAAATCTAAAATTTTGCATAGAATATGTGATCGGAATAACTTATAATACACAAAGTAAGATTTTTGAACCGTCGAGTTGAGCGCGATCTGCGTATGACCTCAAGTGCGTGCGCGCAGCATCCCGGAGCCGCACTGCGCCGGCACACCAGTCGCGCGGCACTCGCGCGCTGCAACACGCGCTCCGCGTGCTCACCAACTATACTTACTTACAATAGAACCGCGCAAACTTATGTATTATCGTAAAAGCGCGACGTTCGTTGAAAATAGATTTTATTCCTATTTTCTACAATAAGTGTATCGTGAGTGTACAAAATAAAATACAAGAGGTATGTATCACAAAATCACAACAAATTAGATATGTTTTGATATGTACGCACCCGAACTAATTTCATTTTCACGGAAAATCTTATGGTAATACAATTACTTCAGACCTACATAATTCATGACATTTTACATTAGTAAACTTTCCTTGCTGAATTTCATTTTTATTTAATTCATTTTTACACTAGAGTAAAATTTTAAAAGGGATGTATATAATGTCAACCTAACTGAAAACATCCCTTGATTTTTTTCCCATATTCATAAAAGTATATATGTTCACAATTTACCATTAAAAGTCAATCATTATTATCTTCTCCAACTGAGTAATCAGCAAATACTTCCATTGTTAAGAGAGTGATGAAAAAAAAAACAAAACTAGTATTGACGTTACTTCGACGTAGACGGAAAAACCTTTTTACATACTAGTCACACTAAGCACATAGTTTACATGCTATGTCTATTTATATACACAATATAGTGGCTTAATAAGTAGTTTTTCTTGGAAAAAAAACTCGCAGTATTAGACTAGTAACGTGGAAAATTAATTCCGTTTGTGAACAAATAATTATGTTAGCATGTCATAATGTTGTTGCTAGTAATTACTCCATTAGATATTCTTGGTCGCGTAAAAGGTAGTAGTAATTGATAGGTTGCCTATGGGCATAAGTATATACTCGCCCTTATAAGGTAAGCGACCCGAAAGGCTATAAAACCTTGATCACGTTATTTTATTTAGTCCATCGCCAATTAACCATAATTTATTTATTTTGCTCTTACGAATAGAGCGCCGTGGAGGTGGATCGTGTAGGTCAGGAGTGTCAAGTAAGATAAAGCAAGGTCAGGAGCTCATTACACTATCCAACTGCTTTTGGCCAAGTTCACCTAACAACATCCCTTCATGAACGATATAAATATCTTATAAACAGAACGTATTTAATAACTGAAGCTATATTTGAATCTTATCTAATACAGATCTATTAGGTCCACTTGGATGTTGGCGCGTCTCCCAACGACGCGTCTGGATATCGGCGCGCGGCCCCGTTCCATCTCTGTCAGTGCACTCGTGACTACTATAATATAGAGCATAATAATTATAACTGTCTGTATGTGTAGCTCTCAGCTAATAATAATAAGTATTCCTATCGTCTAAACATCATATGCAAAAACATATTTTAAAGAAGTATTTATAAAAGTGTACTGGTAGGTAATTCAATGTTTCTACGGACCTGTTTTCGCGGGAGGTTGAAAAGGTTAGGCAGTAATGCTTCGTAATTACAGGAAATCTCTTAATTAAGAATAAAGGAACTAGTTAAGTGTTTCTAATCACGATCACACGAGATCCTTCAGATAATGGCAACCCTGGCAACTTCAGTTTCTAACCTCATTCACAAAGCGTGGTAAAACGAGTAATAACCCTCTTTCTTAATCCAAATTCTAAGTGATTAGCCGTCACGGTATGCTTCCATGGGTGTAACAAGCTGTAGATTGATATAATCAGTTACAAATATTACAACAAAATCAGTTCTCGCGTGAATCGGATGTTTAGAAACCCGCGAACACCGGTAGATGGCCGTGTTAGTACCATATCCCCTAATGTTATTACAAATCGTTCATGTATCGTGAGTGACGTGCATCCTTAAGGTTAGGATAATGAGCGAGCGTTTTCCTCGGTTTCTAATGCCCCTGAAATGATTTTCCACGTAGTGAGCTGTGAGCTCGTCGGCTACCTTATAGGATGTTGTAGGTCGGCGCGGACGTAAATAACAAACAATCGGCTCAACACAAATACATTTTATGACGTTAACACAAGGCGACTTTACAAATTAAGCAAAGCTTGTGTTGACCCATAGTACGGCCTGATTGTGGAAACATTTGCAAAATACTAAGAGTTCAGTTACATGGTATTGTTCACCGATAGGTTTCACGTCGTACTATTAATTATTGACAAAAACTAAACAATGCTGTGTTGAACTGTTGTTGCGACGCGACGGACGTCAAAACAAAAGGGGAACTATTCAATTAATTTTATTACCAAGTGGAACAATTGAATATTTTACATAAGTATAAGTAGTTCTGACATGGTGCTGATACTTGAAGAAGAAACAGTGTACAATCGTGCTTCTTTATAAGTGTTGTTTCATTGTTTTGGTTGGCATGTAGTCAGTGGATATCTTTTGAGTATATATTTCGGATTCAGGTAAACAGTTTGTTGAATTAACTTTGCGGTCTAAGAAAAATTTAGTTCTTTTGTAAGTCGGTACGTTAATTTCATCCATTCATCTAACATGACAGATATCTTCAAATATGGGTCATCGTTATCAAAGTGGCATTATAAATAGGGATTTTATGTCTATGCTTCATCCCTGCTTATCATGACACTGTTCACGTCAATTACAATTCTAACCTTATAAATACCGGGGGTTACATTTGACGGTTAGACTAGATTTAAGACTTTCTAACGACGACTTTTGACTAAAACTCTATAGATGTATTCTGGCAGTCAGGGTCAACGGTTTGTCGTGCTCTCCATTCAGAAGGAACGGTTCTCGATGTGTAAATACTAACCAGTTGCTTAACTTACTCTTGACCGTGATCAGCTGCTCAACCTTGGAAATTGATTGATACTAGATATTTAAGAGCCTTTCGAACATGTGCCTCTGTGTATTAACTTATTTAATGTTCAGTTGCTTCCAATTATGATATACTAGCTTGCGCCCGCGGCTTCGCCCGCGTGATGTCGAAAAAAAAGTATCCCATGTGTTATTACAGACTATAATCTACCTCTGTGCCAAATTTCATTAGGATCTGTTCAGCCATTTTGACGTGAAAGAGTAACAAACATCCATACATACATTCATCCATCCATCCTCACAAACATTCGCAATTATAATATTAGTAGAATTATGCCTTGCTAAACCATCAACTAATGATGGTTGTTTTAGCAATACTTTAAAAAAAACGAGCAGAATGTAACTTTTGGTAATTTTAGTATAAATCGCAAATATTGTAGAATACCTTTTTTTCAACCGGTTGACTAGATAATCTATTTAACTAATAGTCTCCTTGTGATGCTCATACATTTAAGCAGCACGTTACAGTCAGGAAGTTCATCCATCCGCGTATTCTCAGTTATGTTAACTCACAAACAAAGATAACATTACTTTAGTTAGCACCATCCAATGACAAGCGCGGTGTTTACTTCACAGTCCGTAGACCACGACTTACATTAGACCTTCATCAAATATTATAATTATATTGTAAAATATCTAAATTTATACGGACTTGGGTTTTAAAAATATATTTAGTTACTAATTAATCATTTGTCGAATAATATAATCGTAACAGTGTCTTGTAAGGTAGTATAACCTTAAAGAAATCTTAAAACGTAGCAGACATACCTATATATATAATATATATTCATGTTAGGTAGATATATCAAATAAAATGTTATGCTATATTATGCGTTAACATTCGTTCATAAACATTTCATATTTGAGGCGATTCGTTCTACGTAATATCTAATGTAGGTCATCAGGCACCAACGCCTGCGCAACCTGCTATCAACGATCTATTGAACTTGAACTTGTAGCGTGTGTTTATTTGTACAAAAACTCGTACGAACCTCTGAAATAATATTTGACTATCCTCCTAACGTATATTTATGATGAATGCCACGGCATTGTGTCGCTATGTATGTAAATTCGGTAATCGCGGTAACACGACGTTCGTCATTAAAATGCGTTTAAGTCTTTTTAATGACAGCAAACAAATGAGATAATGCTTTGGCTTCCACGCTGAGAATGTCCGAGAGATATTTTAATATGTTCTCGTTACAGGCAGTGCAAGATTTTGCAGATTGAAAAAAAGAAATACAGTGGCAGTTTAAACTTAAGAGCTGATATTTGTATCCATATATTTTATCCACAAAAGTTTTTTGAATCTATTTTTGCTGCCGAAGGCAATCATTGCAATTTTGTTGTTAACATTTATCAAAGGCTACCTAGACAACATACTTGTCTCAGACCACATTGTACTCTCTTTATTTATTTTATCCGAACCTTCAAAGCCAGAATTTCCAGTTAACCTATTAAACACGTGAAGCTTTACGCTTATTTATTTTAGAGGACAGATGTAATAAATAGTCATTTTTATTGCAAGATAGATAAAAACATAATAAATATAAACGATTAATATTGAACTTATAGGCGCTTCACCTTGACTTTTCTTTTGTACGATGTTAGTTGAATACAAAGCGCAACACTTCGTATTGAGAATATAATAACTTTAAATAATAGAATAGCCCTTTAATGACTGTAACAAATATTTAAATTTTACGCATTTATGTTTGAAAACATTCATCATTATTATCTCTTATTCGATTATATCGAGGAGGTCGTGGCTAAATAATAGCAGCCGCTTTTGCCTGGTTAGTCTGTTGATGGGTGACCACTCGTTACATACTGGGTGTCTTCCGTGCTTCGGAAAGCACGTTAAGCAGTTGGTCCCAGCTGTCATTTGTTATTCTTTGACAGTCGTTACAGATAGTCAGTGTCCCGAAATTCTGACAACCAGACTTACCAAGGGGTATTACATTACCTAGTAATAGCTGGGTACTAGCTGAAAAATACAGGTATTCAGCTGCATCCGGTAAGACTGGAAGCCAACCCCAACATAATTAAGCAAAATACTCGATTAGATCTCGTTTTGCTACATCAGTTGTTCGAAGATAGCTTACATTGAGGTAAAAGTTCGAATAACAAATACCCTCGACATGCAAGTCAGCCTAACTACTCTATCACTCCATAAAATACTACATACACAGGGTCTGTGGAAGATTTGCTTAGAGACCGCCCATTGCCCCATCGTAACATCTAGTGCAAGTTACTCATAAGTTTTCATCAACAATTACTGTGGTGAACAAAGAGTTCATGCAAATCTTTCTCGAGACAGTACTTTCATGTTGACATTTAGCCCATTTTGAGAAAAAGCTTAGTAACTTTTTAGAGCACCTAAAGCTCAATTTACATTACCCCAAAACAGAATGGAGGCTTCAGATTGGAGGCGCTTAGGATTACTTGATTACCAAGTAACTTTATGTTAATTGTTATCATGCAAACAGATACAAGCTGCCAGCTGGAGGAATTCGTCCCAAGAATGAACTAGTATTTTACGGAAGTCACACGACCTGGATTTTACGTCGTCCAAAGTTGCCCAACTGACGTGAAGTTAATTGTGTTTCGTACAATTTCATTACAAAAATCCTCCATTCTGTTTGGCGCGGCAATGTAACTTGAGCCTAAGGATCTAGAGACAATAAGCTTTGTTTTTTTTTTCAAATAAACCGTAGGAGCTCGTGTACACGTGATTCTTGGTCTCACGTCTATTTTATGATATGTATTTTTTATGATATGTTTTTTGTATGATATGTATTTTTTGGAGATCTGTCATACAGGTCCCGAACCCATTATAAACTCCAGCTCTCACAAAGGTTACAAATCTGATTTGACATAATATGACATGAACCAAAGAATATACCTTTTTGAGAGAAAATAAAAAATCTATTCTAAATCTATTCTATTCTATGATGGTCAGACAATATGCGAGGTAGAACGAAATGTTGGGCCATGGCGACACTAATTCACTCAGTAGTTGTCCAACCACAACAGCCGAATTATGAATTTATTCACCTATATGTTAATCACATGAATTCACCTTGTTCAGTATAATAACACCTTATAAAGTACTCATTTAATATTCCTATTTTCTGTCCTTGTTCACAGCTACATACAATACTGGAGGCTAATTCGAGATGTTATAAACAAGCAACACCAACAAATAACTAAGTACCTATAAATAATTCAACGGCAGATCAGTTAAACAGACACAATGATGCAGTGGTCCTGGAGACAAGCCTTTTATTGCATGACAGGAATCCTTGGAAAAGAGGAAAATGAGACGAGCGAGCCTTTTACAAGATCCTGTTGCGGCAGGATCTCCCCGCTGTACTGGAGGGTGCCCATCTTGGTGTGGGCGCTGTTCGTCATGTTTTGGTCCATCTCGTTCTTCTGGGGCCCGACAGAGAAGTTCTTCTTGTACATGACACATTGGGGCCTGGCATTTATAGTCCTGGAGTCGTCCTTCGGAATATTCGTGGCCATAGGACGTAGAGGTTTAACAGGTGAGCTATTTTGTTGCATTTTAATGACTGCATCTGCTAATCAAGTAGTAATGGCCGTCTTCCGAGTCGATCAGTGGTGCGTCACAAACGGCGGCGGTTGCTCCACCTCGTGTTTCACATAGCATCCTGGCTGGCAGGCGGCGCAGGCGGCGCAGCCTGGTGCAAGTCCAACGGGTACTTGCGCTACTTACACCAGTTCGCCTGACAACTACTACATTCTTTTTTCGTATAAGTATTAGATTCGCGCCACCGTCTTAGTCACGCGTGCATGAATCTTTCGCAAAACAAAACTACTAAACCGGAAACTTTATCTTCATTACTGTGATCAAATATTTATTAAATAGTTTAATCAAAATATTGAGTTATAATTATATGCTGCACGTTTCCACTGTAAATTGATTATTTTCTTTGATAGAAAAATATTAACTGACCTATGAAAAGTATTTTCTGGTGTATTAAGGGCCGATTTCACCAATTTATCGAGATCGAGATCACTTGATCTAACACACCTTCTTGCGCTTTATTGGCTCCACCAGCACCATTGAGAGCTCGGTACCACCTTGAGGGTCTTCACAATCACATCGAAGTGCTTGATTGGCTTCACCAGAACCAATGATAGCATGGTGGGACGCAAGTAACACATTGACACAACTGTAAATACAGGTTTGACAATTAATTGCATTTTGATATTCTGGCGATTTCGAGAATAATAGTCGCAGTAGGTTGCTTTCGGCTGTTGCAAAAGCTAAACGCACTTCGTTTTTGTGAAAAAATTACGATCTTTGAGTTCTTTGCCATGGAAACGTAAAAAGTGTTTGATCTTTAGATCATGAAAACGTCCTTGATCGAGATCATGTTACAAAATCGGTGAAATCCACCCTTAGTTCTTCATCAATGTGGATGTTCTTTAAGTTAACGATACACATAAATAAGTAATTTTTACAATCACCGACTTATTTATTTTCTTGAGTAGTTTTATTTTTATTGAAGAAAACAATCAGCATTGTTATTATAAGGTAATAAAACTAGAATCGTGGGAAGGTTAGATCCTAATCAAACGACTGATAATAATAATCCGCAAAAGTATTTTCCACAATCTACTCAACTGGACACAAACACGAGCAGTTTCATCATAAATACACGCTTATCAACATGATAATATGACTTTATATTCCTAAAAATGGTTTTGAATTAAACCAAGGTATTCTTTAATAATTCAAAGAAGGCATAAAACTAATATTACAATGTTCCAAAGATTCACTAGCTACCTAAGTACTTCAGCACAATATAAGCACACACAATACAGGAAAAAAATCAAGAGTGGTGGGGGAAATGAGTAAAAAATTATATACTCAATAGCTTTTGCCCGCGGCTTCGCTCGCGTCTTTCCTTCCCATTTTCGCCCTCATTTCTCACTTAAAAAAAATTGCCTATTCCCGTATCCAGGGTCCCAACTATCTCTACCAAAATTCATCAAAATCGGTTTAGCTATTTAGGCGTGAAGACGTAACAAACAAACTCACTTTCGCTTTTATAATATTAGTAAGGATTCGAAACAAACTAATCGATTACAACTCATTGTTTAAAAGAACGGCTCAACTACCTAACATTTTTAGGACTCGATTATACTGAAAACAAGTTATCTGGGTGCAAAAAAAATACATTGCAATAACCGATTAAAAATCTATGTCGCAAGACCTTGACGATACAATAAAGAACAAGTTCATTACAGGCACTGTTGTTACAAGATCAGGCCGTCATCACGCTTCACTGCTTATAGCACATTTTCACTGCTTAGTTTATCACTAACTATGTACACGATCGGTCCTATTCTACGCCAATATTTTTTCCGATAATAGTATAAAGGCCATCAGTACAATCTATTACAGTGAAGGATTAATGCGAACACAGCGCTGAACAAAGACCGTCTGGAAATGCGGTTAGGAAGTGATTGTGTACAGTGTTCTTTGTTAGTGTCAGTGGGGTGCGAAGTGTTGGTTGCGTGCGCGCTATGCTGTGCAAATGTGCACGCGCGCAGTGCGGCTGGCGTCTGTGCTGGCTTGAACACCCGTCGCCCAGCAACTTCTACGTGAGTTGCTGGCAAGACAACCGCTCGGCCGCGCCGCTTTTGCTGCTCAGGGGTTTCCTCTTCCTGTTCTCGACGTGCGTGCTGCTCGCGTCTATCGCTGTGCCCTTGACGTTGGACATACAATTCGGCTACTGGTTCATATACCTAACTCATTGGGGTTTCTTACTAATAGTTCTCACTGAGGGCTTCGCTACTGCTGTTTCTGCATACGCTTACTTTAACAGACCTATTGGTACGGTGTTTACTATTTCTTTCCTATATTTATCTAGGCACGTGTGTTGCTTATAAATGCTCTGATAAAACCACACGTAGGCGTGTTATCAAACACAAGCACACTTGAAAATAATCTGTGTGGGCTCTGCGTTTGATTTTAAACCTTGACTGACACAGTTTTAAGGAGACGGTTTATTGTATTAAAGGATGTATGTATGGGGGCCAGTTCATGTCACGTCAAAGAATAATATGTGGCACGTGGCTACGGAGAGGATCACGTAGTAACGCGGTCGTCCGCTAACCTCGCGCCGAACGCGTGAGGTCTCAATATAAAATGCCTTAATAATATCTCACTAACTCTACATTATGCACTATCTTTACGTACATTTAAATAACCATTACATCTACTTAACTACGTGAAAACTAATACATTTGTAATAATATTAAACATTTTATGAAGGTCATAAATAACATTGTACCTATAATAGAGCGGATGAATTAGTAATGTACCACTGCCACCGTGCGACCAATGTTAGCGGAAGATGTGAACATTACATTCACCAAATTATATATTCGTAGTTCGTAGGCCTCATTGATGACCGGATAGTTAAAGTTGTTTCTGGTGCATGATAAGTGTATTGGCTAATAGATACAGTTCACAGCAATATGGTAATGGCAGTTGTGTTTTTATGGTATATCCAATAGCTATGTGGTGTTCACTAAAACACTTATAAACAGTAAATAGTCGCCAGGACTTAGGGTCAGGCTTTATTTGTATACATCATAAGCTATAAACGTCGAAGTTTTATAGACTCCTTGAGTTTGAGTTCACGTCGTCCCAAGATTAGAAATAATTTTCAAACCTTGCTACACACACTTGCCTACACTTTGACATTGAAACAACTATCTGCATTTGAATATCTGCACTCAAGGTGACCTAATTCGATTGCTATGCTTTATGATCTACAGATGCAACGTTCGGCCTGCCATGGTACGTGAAGACTTACTGGATTCTCTACAACATCACTATTCCCGTCGCCTTCCTCATCACAGTGTTCTACTGGGGGATCTTGAGGACTTGTGAGTTGAAACACGGCTTTTACTGAATGATTATTTTTATCGAGCCAACTAATTCATATCTTGTTTTGATTTTCACACAACCTTTGATCATATGCTCAACTTTTATTAAAATATATTTTTCATAGTGTTCTTCGTTATATTTGTTGATTTCCATAGGTTCAAAAAGGTCAAAATTGTTAAAATCTCACCTTAATTTATTGGGTTGCTGACCCAAATAATGTGTCTGCGCTCAGAAGAAACTCGTCGAATTAATGTTGACCATTTTCGTATACAAATTAGAATTAACTTTCTGTTTCTCACTCCTCAATGACGATAGCCATCGGGCTCAAAAGCCACCAGCCTTGTAGTTGTCTCGTTAAACATTATTATTTTGAAAATGTAGGTACAACGATTGGATAGAAACAAGCGTTGATAATGTTTGATTGACAGTTAAGAAATAGTGTTCATTTAGTGTTTAGTAAATGTTTGCAATGATTGTTTTAATTACCGTTACCGATTTCAAACGCGCCCATCTTTTTTTAACTCTTTCGTTTGTATTACTTTTACAGGGTGGCCAGTTGATAGGCGTCCAAAGAAAAAAATTAGAAGCCTTATGCTTAGGAGTACCTGAATTACCCCCATGTATGTTCCGCGATTTTTTATAGTTTAGGAGCTAGAATTTTTTTAAGTACTATTTTCAAAATTTTCACCTAACATTGGTTTTTATTTTTTATCTCTTTATTCCTACCATTTTTAGATCGATATATTTTTTTATGGAATCTATTAGCGATAGCAATAGCTACCATGCAAAAAAAATCCGTTTGCCCAGGTATTGAAAAACTTACCACAAAATTAGTCCAAAGTTCAAAACTACCGTTAGAGTTCGGTAATCAAAAAAGTTGCGAGCTTAAAAAAAAATAAGTTAGGGGTGCTAGAGGTTTCTAAATGATCTTAAAAACTTCTATGGACCTTCAACAAACAAAATCGTTAAAAAATATAGAGCTTGATACGGGTTTATTTCCTGTAATTAGCTTTGATAGCAATAAAGGTATTTTTACAGTTATTGTTATAATTTGTGATTTCGTTATTTTTTCCACTGTTATGATAGAAAAAAACGGTACCTAGATAGTTTACAAATTTTATTAAAGCACCCTACAAAAGGTTTTCAAAATGCCGCCCTACCACAGAAATGCACAATCTACATCTACGGAGGAAATTTTCTTTTAGTTGTCTAAAGGCTTCTCTGTTACTTCTTATTCCCGCTTCTTCAATTTTCCGTCTTAGCTCTTCTTCATTGTTAGTTTCCCGTGCGTACCATCGAGTCTGGACGGAGCTCGAATGGGCCAATTAGTTCACCGTTGAGAACGCCGGACCACATGTTCACACTGAAGCGGTGTTGAAAATTTGATGGTCTTACGGAATGAGGATTCTCGATAGCGGGCTATCGAGAATCTAGCCAGGCTGCCGTCCAGGATCGATGGAGCCACCTACAAGTAGTTCTTGGAGAAGCAGTTACCAATTTTGCTGTCAGACGTAAACTTAGCACTGAGATGAGACATGGTTTACGACTAAAAGACAATTTCCTCCGTAGATGTAGATTGTGCATTTCTGTGGTAGGGCGGCATTTTGAAAACCTTTTGTAGGGTGTTTTAATAAATTTTTTAAACTATCTACCGTATTTGTTTATCATAAAAGTGGAAAAAATAACGAAATCACAAATTATAACAATAACTGTATAAAATACTTTTATTGCTATCAAAGCTAATTACAGGAAATAAACCCTTTTCAAGCTCTATATTTTTTTAACGATTTTGTCTGTTGAAGGTCCATAGAAGTTTTTAAGATCATTTAGAAACCTCTAGCAACCGTAACTTATTTTTTTTTAAGTTCTGAACATTTTTGATTACTGTTAGAGTTCGGTTTTGAGGTAAGTTCTACAATACCTAGGCAAACGAAATTTTTTTGCATGGTAGCTATTGCTATCGCTAATAGATTCCACAAAAAAAAAACTAAAAATGGTAGGAATAAAGAGATAAAAAATAAAAACCAATGTTAGGTGAAAATTTTGAAAATAGTACTTAAAAAAATTCTAGCTCCTAAACTACAAAAAATCGCGGAACATACATGGGGGTAATTCAGGTACCCCTAAGCATAAGGCATCTAAATTTTTTCTTTGGACGCCTATCAACTGGCCACCCTGTATATCTCCAACAAAAGATACACAGGTGCATTATAATGAACAACACAAAAGGTTACCTTAAGGAAGTTTCTCTGCTACATTATACATAAATTTCCCGGAAGAAGTGTTTATGTATTTACTTGAGATTTTATCTCAAAACTAGCGTGTAAATCTTTTTATTCCATTACCTTTTGACAAAGAGAGTCAATATAAGTCCTGATATCGCCATTTCGATTTGCGTTACTATCTGTACCTCTAACAATAATATTTTTCTTAACATTTAACGTGGCGACTGTATCCAATAGCAGAAAGGTGTTTTAACAATCATTTTACTTCATATTGAATGTCCCACATTTGGACAAAACCCATACCTTTCCTGGTACTCTTTTATAGAGCCACATCGAACCAATCTTTGTGTTACGTGCCATTATATTCTCTTATTCGGTGATGATTGTTTCCAGCGCCAAACACGGTGAAGTTCGCTCCGAACCCGGTGCTGGACGTGATGCTGCACGGCGTAAACTCGGCAGTGATGCTGGTGGAGCTGGTTTGCTCCGCGCACCCCAGCCGCCTCATGCACGTCATGCAGCCGCTGTACTTCGCCGGCGCCTACATGCTCTTCAGTGTCATCTACTACTTCGCTGGCGGATTAGACCCGTGAGTCACTTGCAGTATAACTTTTCTACCATTCAGAGGAGCTGGAGCTTACAATAAAATCTTTGTAAACACAGCAGTCAATTAAAAATCAGAACTCTTAAACGTTCGGGAATAATCCAACATTGGCACATAAGGGTAACAGACGTATCACGCTTTTTTGCCCTCTGTCTTTCGAGATCATGGGTATACAACCCATTAAAAATCCGCCCACATAAAACCCATTCGGAAAACAGAAAACATCTGATTGACAAGTTTCGAAATGAGAACTCCTTCCCCACTAACAAGGGTACACACCCTCACCGTTCTGTATGAGTTTTAGAAGCTTATTGAGAAATTTTAAAATTTGGGAAGGCCTGTTGGAACACACACCTTCACTCCGAGAGATCGAGTGAAGACGACGTAGGTAGATGTCACATGTTTCTGTCACTTTATGCCAATAGGTTTACTAACACCTATGAGACATTAATTACAACAAAATTTCGATTAACAATCTGTTTTCTAGCAGGTCCGTGACACTAGTTGCGTTTACTACACGTGTGAAGGGTACCTTCACACCAATTAATAGATCAATACCAAAGTCCAAAGACCTTAACAGTTCGAGATAAATATGTCGAAATCGCGACACGCGAGCAATATAATAATACAATTTGATCTTAAAAGAAACACGTGTATTGACGACCTTAAATAAATAAATCCTCAGTAAATACTTTCATTATGAAAATGTGATTAAAATATTAGAGTAGCAAATATCAGCCGTAATATTATATCATTAGTATTACAAGTAAGATGTGGCGCTCAAATCGGACATTTCGTAACCATGTTACTGCGTTTGCATCACCGTAAAAGTTCAAGATCAAAATATAATGTTCTAATTGATTGTTCCGCGGTTTGGATGGAGATTGTTTATGTAATGTCGTAACGTTAGACCGTCTACATCGAACTGATGACCAACATACCCACTGCGGCGAGAGGTCTATAGTCACTCACTCGGCCATATCTAATATTCAAGTTCATAATTGCACACGATTGACATTGATTTTATGGCAGAAAACTTTAATACGCCACAGAGTCGCCAAATATACCGCCATAACACACAAGGCCTGAGGTGACACATCTGTGTGAATTTATGTCACCTTAGAAGCCTTACCTTGTTTCTGTTTTCGGGGACAATAAAACAAGGAAACAAACAATTCCAAAAAACCTTAGATTAGTATGCAGAAGTTGTACATTCGCATGACATGACATACCACAACGTGTGTTTGTTTTATGTTTATGATCTGAGGACAGCCACGGTTATGTTATCGAATACCTATAAAAATAGTTGCCAGTTGGGTAATAAGTTCAGAAAAAATGCAGGTACCTGGTATTATTACATCACATAAATTCTACCTAATTCAACCTAACACTGTGTATGTCTATTGAGGAGCTCGTGGCTTAATAAATAGCAGCCGCTCGGGTCGATCTTTAGGTTAAGCTGCGCTTGCCTAGGTTGGTCTGTGGATGGGTGACCACCCGTTACATACCGAGTTTCCTCCGTGCCTCGGAAAGCACGTTAAGCCGTTGGTCCCGGCTGTCATTTGTAGATCTTTGACAGTCGTTACAGGTAGTCAGTGTTCCGAAAGTCTGACAACCAGTCTTACCAAGGGGTATCGTATTACCCAGTATTAACTGGGTTGTGGAGGTCAGATAGGCAGTCGCTCCATGTAAAATACTGATATTCAGCTGCATCCGGTTAGACTGGAAGCCGACCCCAACATAGTTGGGAAAAGGCTAGGCAGATGATGACTGTGTATGTCTATTGCTCTATAGTATATCTCTTGAGCATCAAAAACAATTGGAACGAAGTTCCTTATCGCGCGTTGCGAAAGGGGGCTAGACGGAAAAAATTAAGACCTAAAGTTGTACTTTTTGCTATATTTATACTTGCCGAAGTCCTATAAAAGTTAAATAAAG
Source organism: Ochropleura plecta (assembly GCA_905475445.1). NCBI lineage: Eukaryota > Metazoa > Arthropoda > Insecta > Lepidoptera > Noctuidae > Ochropleura > Ochropleura plecta. Next base: position 7,134,401 of record FR997723.1, on the reverse strand, counting down.
TCTAATTTCAGTAAACCTAGTAAATTTTGTCACGCAGACGGTACGCTTGCATCACGTGGGAAATACACACGATTTTCGGGCGTAAGATATGAATGATATGATACAAGTAAATACAATAATCTCACGGCAAGTATCCGGTCGGTACTTAGTTATCTATTTCCCAACTGAACCGGAAATAGAAAAATAACAATTAATATGCAATGTTTAATATCCCACGCACACAATAAAACACATTTGAGTGTAAAACTGTGAATTTGATAATACGATGAGGTTGATGGAGGTTGTATATCTACATGACAGTGATTTAATATTCGAGTAAAAACTAATTAGAATATGTCACTTGAGACTGTTGCGTCAAGGAGAAAAAGTCGTGGATTATTAGAATAAGTGTGGTGTTAATAAATGTGTTCGATCCAAATAGCCTCTTGATTTCAATAGAGGTATTACTGAATGCATACACTCTGGGAATTTAAGTCTTAGCCATTTCCAGTAACGACTTAATGTTTGTTTGATATATTTTGCTGTTATTTTAGAAAATCGATTAATAGGTCTATTTTGTATTTACTTACTTACGGATTGCCAAAGCATTCCTGGTGAAAATAAAAGTAAAATCTTATTTTGTTCCAATGAAATGAAATGGATTTTTTTTAATAATTAAAAACAGGCCAAGAGTGAATCAGACTCGCGCACCCAGGGTTCAGTACAAACTTTCGATATAAACGAGCATATATTTTGATTGTATAGACTTAAGCCCCTTTTTTTTTTGCTTACGGATAGTAAGATTTTGACATAAGTCTCATAGAACTTATGTCAAAATACTACCATCCGTAAGCAAAACGAGTCGTTTTAGTTTATTGGAACGGGGCTTTAGAGAGTTGATTTTTTTCACAGCACAATGGGAGCATAGAGTTGAGTGTTTAGTTTTTTTTTTCAATGCATCTCGTTACCTTCACGCGTTCCCGAGATAAAGGGTCTTGACAGAAAGACTGACAGACGGACGACAAAGTGATCTAATGAATGTTGCCTTTTTTCCTTTTAAGGTTTTTTTTTATTGAACCCCGATAATTTAATATTTCCACATTAAATTCATTAAACATATGTATTTATACACAAACTTCTACCTCTTTTCTCACGAGGACAGACTGAAACCACCTATATCATAAACAAATAAAGGAAAAAAATAAAGAAAAATGTTAATTTCTGTAAAAAGATGCAAACAGGTTTTTTTTTTATAACTTATTAAAAAAAAACCTGCTTGCATCGAAATTACTTGGCATTTTAATACTTATTCATACAAACATTATACTCAGCAGGTACTCAGTTAAATGTGAACGACCGCAGTTATGTGCCAGCGTCGAACACCAAAGATACGCATGTGAAGCCTTGGCTATATTTATCGAAACCGCAAACATGTACTCAAGTATATACCTGCCCTAGAAGTGTTTACTAAACGCAAACAAAGCCCTTTGCAAACAGAGACCAATGCATTCAATGACACCGAAACAAATGAAACATTAAATCAGTACAATTTTATTTTTATTGTACTGGTTTTGGATCTATTTGACACCATTTTTGTTATAGCATCCTGTATCTAATGTTTATCATGTTCTATGTCATGCATACCTGTTATTTGCATGGTTACTTTAAATGCAGATTTTAGATGTTAGTTTATTTCAATTTGTATGTATGTAACCGTGCTGTTGGTGTGCTTAAATAAATTGCCAGCAACTGTATACACAGACAGTATTTTGTCCATCGAACTTGGCATCATAACTTCGTTCTGCTATTTTACTTGATCTTTTATTTTATATAAGTGGTTTTTAATTAAAACGGCAGCAAAGCTCTATATTGTAAACTACATTAAAACCTGTTACGCTTTACTTATTTTTTTTAGTGCATTACATAGATTAAGATATCGGATTATATGCACTATCAAAATGAATAAAATCCGATGTTTAATACTTAATAAAATTGTGAGTTGTCCATAACTTTGTTCTATAAAACTACTTTGTTTAAATGATTTCGTCAGTACTGCTCTCAAAACGGTGAAGAATAACATTGTGAGAGAACTGGCATGCCCTTGAACCAAAAAATTAAAGACATATAACAGCCCTCACTGGGTTTTTGTAGTGACTCACTCCGTCTCATAAACGGGACGCATTCAATTTGAAACATCACTTCTTTCACAGAAGACAAATAATATAGACACGCAAATCTCGCACCGTGGCGTGAGAACGACCTTGCTCGATGTTCGGGCTAAGATAGCCATCAGTGCTGAGATCCTTATCACAAAACAAGTCTTACTAACCCACACTTAAACACCAGTTATCGTGCTACATTTACATAAGTAGATAATACAGCAATATGAATGGTCATGTCATTTTGTACGTATCGCTTAAAATATTGTCAGTAGAATTAAAAAAAAACAAATTGATTTCAATTGAAATAATTGTATAAATAATATCTAAGTTAAAATGAATTGATACGAGGTCATTTTGTGTGCTATTAAACATTTAAATGTTATGGATACCTTGAGTATCGTTGATATCTTGTGAAATAGAAGTCTCGGTTTTGATTAATTTCAAAGTATGTTTTTTAACATTGATAACTGAAAAACTTGTAAATTTTTATGTCATTAAAAAAAGGTTTTGCTTTAAAAGTCAAGAATATAAAAAATATATTAAAAAATATATTTATTTGAAATAAAAAAGAGATAATACAAACAACAAACAGCGCACCTGTATAATTTATACAGATTTTTCATTGTTCGTGGATAACCACATAGATTTATTTGTCCCGGAAACTATACACAATGTTATCTATGGATTTATTAAAGTCAACCATTATCACGGCTGCTTATCAACCTATCCGTATAAAAATGGCCTTAAATATCTGTATTTAAGTCCTATTGATTTTTAGTCGCCTATTTACACAAAATCCTTAATCAAGCAATGGTACATTCCAGATGGGGTAACCCGTTCATCTACCCCGTGGTGGACTGGTCCAAACCGGAGAAAACAATGGTGGTGATAACTCTGACAGCGCTGTTCCTGGCCCTGATGCACTTGTTGACTGTGGGCATCGCCGCGGTGCGGGACGTCGTCGCCAAGAGGCGCCAGGCACTACCCGCGGGGGTCTACAACGATGCTTTCACACCTTAATACAACACATATACTAACCTTGTAATATTTGCTAGACCCCCGTAACAATACTAGCCATGACACCTCCCAAGGTAGGCTGTATGACTATTTGCCTCTGTAAGGGTAATAACCAAGTAAGAATGTGTAATTTTTATAAACTATTCTGGGTGTTTAGTGTATTAAAATGTGATATAATTTAACGAAATCAAAATTGTAAGTTGGTTCAAGTTTTTAAGGGATGTGTTTGTGTGAGTAGGCTTAATATTGTGTTGTATGTTATTAATTAGCATCAAACATGTAGTAAATCATCTGAAAGGTTTATTGTACACTACTGTACCTAACTGAAATGTAAAAATAATGTTTGATTTTATGATCGTAATTTTTTAATTTGAAAAGGTATTTTTACTATGTAACAACAATCAAAGCGCACTGTGATTTTAATTATTTAAGTTGTATAAATAGGTTATTTGCGTTATTTAGAAATGATTTGTAACTAACTAATTGACGTTATAAAACATTTTATTAAATACTTTACTGTGTTTAAGTATATTATTTACCCTCAGGAGTTACCTTAGTTTTATTGACTGATTACTTACATAAGATAAAATTAATAATTAATTTTGTAACGCATGGCCAAAATTAATTACTAATTTTATCTTATGTACATATGGCTTAATAAATAGTAGCCGCTCGGGTCCATCTTTAGGTTAAGCCGCGCTTGCCTAGGTTGGTCTGTGGATGGGTGACCAACCGTTACATACCGAGTTTCCTCCGTGCCTCGGAAAGCACGTTAAGCCGTTGGTCCCGCTGTAATTTGTAGATCTTTGACAGTCGTTACAGGTAGTCAGTGTTCCGAAAGTCTGACAACCAGTCTTACCAAGGTGTATCGTATTACCCAGTATTAACTGGGTTGTGGAGGTCAGATAGGCAGTCGCTCCATGTAAAATACTGATATTCAGCTGCATCCGGTTAGACTGGAAGCCGACCCCAACATGGTTGGGAAAAGGCTAGGCAGATGATGTACATATATATTATCCCTTGTTCTGGACATGTGTAGACGTTGATGCGCCTCCCTGAATAGATATTCTTCTACCAAAATAAATCATTCGTTTTCATCATTCAGGATGTTCCATTGTTTCCTTCCACTTACTATTTCATTGATAAAACTTTGAATGTAATCAAGACGTCATTGTTATCTACTAAATTTTATCACCGACGGCACCCAATCACGACGTAATCGAAGATAACAGCACCAGCTCGCAGTCCGCGGTTGTAACTCTCGCTCGATACCCACTCGATAAAATAACCAAATATTATTTGCGAAAAATGCCTGAAAAAGTGAAAAGATATTTTAAAAAGGAGTTTCGATTACACCAGTTTACGTTAGAACATGAAGACATGTCAGACTTTTACCTAGGTTCTTGGCAAAAGAATCGTTCTTGCTGGCCTTTACTATTAGTAAGAACTCTAATATTTATAGGATGTTTAGCTACTTTAGTGTCCTCGATGGTCCTCATGACGCAAGGAGCAATGAGTTTTGGTCACTGGTTCATTTTCATGACACACTGGGGGTTGTGTTTCAACACCATTTCTGCAGCATTGGCGTGGGCTGTTTCTATTTCGGAATTGTTCAAAGGACCAGGTAAGTGATTTTTTCATAAACGACAATTATTTCGTAAGAGAAAACGTATTGCGATTAACTGTAAGTAACCCATTTTCCTGACAACTTTTCTATACAAACTTAAATAGGTTTTGTAATTCACTGCAGACATAAGGCCTTAATGACCGGATGTTGATACCTTACTCAGTAAGTCACATAAAGATTTGGTCATAAATGGGTTCGGCACAATATAGAACATGAAGCTAAACACTTTCTCCATGGGACCAACGTCGTATTCACTAAAACCAAACATTTGGGTCGTGATGTATTAAAGTTTTGTATGGAACAGCTGATTTATTTTTTTCTATGGACACAGTAAAATATTATCCACTTTTCCCCATCGACATATTTAATCGTCGCGTCATGTCGTTACTAACTGGAAAAACATTCTTACAAATTATGGAATTTACTCTTAAAAATGAATCATACTGATTATGTTCACTATTTCCAGACATGAAAGATAATGTGGTTTACAATAATTGAGTCGATAAAATCTTATTAATCACAATGACTAGCGAAATATATTTTTGGTTATGTCTAAATAAATAAGTTTAAGTCAACTTGATTTTATTCCAAAACAAAAACTCCACCAATGTTAACGTTAAGTTAAATTTACGTTCGTTAAGTAAATTCTTTATTTTGACTATATTCTTGAATTAATTTTGTTAATGTTAATCTTTATATATTACTTTTTTTCTTTATATTTATTTACGACAAAAAGAGGTAAAGTTAATACAATCAAAAAAAACTTTTGTTAAGTTTCTAATGCAATTCCAAGTCTTGATCTACGAAAAGGCAAAGCATTTTTTGTAATAAAGAATACAGAGATTGATGTTCATACTGAACATGATTAACAAGCTCCTGACAACGAATATTTGACTGGACACGGAAATAGGAAAGATTATGTGCTTTACGATAGAATAATATCTAACGTTATCGTATAAGTAGCAAAACCAACCAAAACTAACCTTATCGGAATCGATTAACAGTCCAATACGTTTATTTTGGAAAATGCTAATAGCAGTTTTCAGATTTTTTTAAATATTATTCATTTGTTATCATTAATACATACCTACAAACAATGCAGATACAAGCACAATATCTTGCCTGGCAATTCGTAACATTTTTAAAACGTGATTGTCTCCTTCTGCATTATAATTAACACTTGAAACGGGATATTTACCATGTTTATTATTTATATTGAGTTTCCGATATTTCGGCGATGTTGCAAACGCCATGATCACGGATGAACTGAAGTTATTGCGGGTGGATGTTTACAAGCAGACAAAACGATCTACCCTCTTTCTTATTCGTTTTTTGCGTTCGTTACCACTAACACCGTCACTCACAACTCGATTTTGCTCTCGACACACAAAACTCACTGTATCAAGTAGCGATCTTTTTTCCCTACTTTTTGGGTTTTTACACAATTGAACCACTGGATTCCAGGCTCTTGATAATTGAAACCCATCTTCTCGGTTGAAGTTCCTATATTTGGTAATCTCGATTGCTTCTCTTACCAATCTAGGAATATAGTGGCGTTCTGTCGAGATTACCTGAGGGTTATGTAACTCAATCCAGTGGTTCGATCCTGCTTCCAAAAGATGTTGAGCTATCGCCGACTTTTGTGTGTCATTATTTTTCACTGCCCTAATGTGCTCAGAAATCCTACAAGCCACAGTACGTTTCGTCTGACCGATGTATGATTTACCACAGCTACAGTCTACCTTATAAACACCGGGTTTTTCCAGCGGAAAATTGTCCTTCGGCGAACGCAGCATCTGCGATACTTTCTTGAACGGAGTGAAGATAGTCTTTACGGCGTATTTCCGAAGAATGTTTGCAACCTTATCTGTCACTCCCTTCACGTATGGTAAAAATGCTGGCTGCCTCTCAACCTCGCATTTCCGGTGCTTAAAAAAGGTTTTTCGTCTACGATGTGCGGTCTTCACATTATACCCATTCCTCTGTAGGACGTTCTGCACATGCGCTAACTCTGCTGGTAAATGTTTCTCGTCACACAGATCATACGCGCGGTTAGTAAGTGAGGTCACTACAGAGTTCAGCTGTCTCGGATGGTGGTGAGAATCAGCGTGTAAATAACGATCTGTGTGAGTTGGTTTCCTGTAGACAGAGTGACCCAAAGACCCATCAGCCCGAACTCTTATTTCCACATCCAAGAAGGAAATTGTCCTCTCGTTTTCCATCTCATAGGTGAACTTAATTTTAGTATGTATGCTGTTTAGGTGTGCCAAGCATACTTCTATCTCATGTTCGTCTCCTTCTATAATAGCAAAGACATCATCAACATACCTTTTCCAAAGTTTAATAGGTGTAGATACAGTGGAAATAGCCAGTCCTTCAAAATGCTCCATCCAAATGTTGGCAACTACTGGAGCCACTGGACTGCCCATGGCTACACCATCAATCTGCAGGTAATACCGACCTTGATAGATGAAATAACTGGTAGATAAACAATGGTGTAGTAACGTGACGTATTCTACCGAGATGTTATTTTCTTGCAATTTCCTCTTAACTACTTCCATACAGTCCGCTACTGGAACATTCGTGAATAGGGACTCCACATCGAAACTGACCATTACGTCTTTTGTTTGGAGTTCAACGGATTGCAAGATGTCGATGAAATGCCGAGAGTCCCTCACATATGATGATGATCGTCCAACCAATGGCTGAAGCACATTCGCTACATGCGGCTGAAGCAATATCGGAAACTCAATATAAATAATAAACATGGTAAATATCCCGTTTCAAGTGTTAATTATAATATTAGTAACCATGTCAGTTTAAAGACTTATATCCTTCTGCATTGACTGTAATTTTATTAACCGTATAAAATTTCAGAACTCGTAATACCTTATCTCAAAGTTGAAAATGATATTTCGCGAGATAATTGCTTTAGAATTTATAAGTTCTCGTTGCTGGATAACTTGTCATACGCAATTAATAAGAGCAGTATCTGGGCAATGGAGCCCAGATATGAGGGCTAACTAGATCGATTTTAAAAACCCTATTGCAATCGTTTTCGAAAACGTGATATGCATAATATAATTACAATTTATCATTTAATAGTCTAGGATTTGATAGGATAAGTTCCATAAATAAGAAAAAATCGTGGCCGCAACCTCCGAAAAAATTGACTGAGATGTTCGTACAAGTACAAAAATATAAAAATAAACCAAGCTAATTACAAGGAAACAGTAACAACCTCGTGTGAGACCTAAAATGAAGTACAGGGATAATAAGTACTGGAATTCAAACATGCAATCATCATCTGCCTAGCCTTTTCCCAACTATGTTGGGGTCGGCTTCCAGTCTAACTGGATGCAGCTGAATATCAGTATTTTACATGGAGCGACTGCCTATCTGACCTCCACAACCCAGTTAGTACTGGGTAATACAATACCCCTTGGTAAGACTGGTAATTCAAACATGCAATAATATACGAAAATAAGCCCACAGTGGGACGTAGGCCATTAGCATCCAATATAATGGACCTAAGAAGAGCAAAACACAATATCCCGATGCATTTCTCTAGGCTTGATATCCTTACTAATATTATAAAAGCGAAAGTGAGTTTGTTTGTTTGTTACGTCTTCACGCCTAAATGGCTAAACCGATTTTGATGAATTTAGACACAGTTTTTTTTTAAGTGAATTACGAGGGAGAAATAAGAATAAAAGGGAAAACTTAGATTTGCTATTACAATAAACAAGACGCAAGGGTAAAAACTACAGGTAACAGGTACCTGCAAATCAGGAAAGGGGAACTGTGTTACCCCGAATTTAACACGAGCGAAGCCGCGGTCAAAAGCTAGTAAAACATAAAGTTAATCTTGATTTCAGATTCCAGTCCGACAACGCTAGTGAAGGTGTACTGGGCCTTCTTCAACGCCACCATCTCGATAGCGTTCTTCATCACAGGCTTCTACTGGATCATGCTCACTGACCTCCCAGGTAAGTACTTCCATTAAGCCGAAATCATATCAAGAGATATGTACAAATAGCTACAGGTATTTGAGCAACCCAATTTTATGCCGACAGATTTCTTATAAAATGTTGGTGTGTTGTGCAACTTCCATGGCAAAGGTACCGTTGTAAATTGTGTTGAATTCATTAACGAAATTGAAAGTACACATATGTTTTGAAGTTTAAATTATTACTTGTATGAAGGTACGTATAGAGTAGTAATTTGGTAAAAAGTTCATGAACACACACTCTTAACGGCGCCCAATCTAATCAGTTTATACTCTTAAAAACATTATTGTGTGAATAAACAAAATTTTTTTTAAGAATTTTTGTAACTGCTGTAGCAAAATTCTTGATACGTATTCGTAAGGTAACTTGCCAAAAAAAAGTTAGATAAAAGAGTCCAATATTATTTGTCATGAGATCCGTCTATTCTGACCAAGATAGTAGTATGAGTTTGCACTAGTTTTGACATCCTCAAGAGGCCACAAATCTGTAGCTAAACAAAAAATAATTTGTCAAGGTTCAATATAATAATCATCTTTTTTTATCCCTTGTATCAGCGGAGACCGGCACCGACTACGCCCTGGACCCCGTGCTGGACGTGTTCGTGCACGGCATCAACTCCGTCATGATGTTCTGCCTGCTGATCACCGCACGCCACCCCACAAGGCTGCTGCACTTCTACATCCCCCTTATCCTTGGAATCATCTATATGCTCTTCAGCATTATTTACTACTTTGCCGGTGGACTTAGTCCGTAAGTACCATACCTACGTTATTTTTCCGATAAATTCCGCATGATTCTAGGCCCAACCAGGCTTGATATATTGAAGGATGTACTTTTGGCATCCACGGGGATACTACTCTTACAATGTGTATTTGTAGAGTAAGCCATTAGTATGGAGAAACACTAAGAAATTTCAACTTTAACGAATTATGTCAAAAAAGACAATTCAAGAAAAAACATAATTGACGAAATTGTGTACTAGGTATTTAGGTACCTATATCTCTATCGCTTCGGGGATTACAGACGTGGTGTTATCATTAGTTATGAAGATCACCCCCTACCTATATCCATACCGAGTCTCCTCCACCTCTTAGTAATATTATATAGCTTCTATAGATTCGCCAATAAGCCCAATACTTGCTGCCTATGTTTTAGCTTTCTTTGATTGCAAGCAGAATCTCATGGACTGAGATGTATTTGCTGACAAATCCGCAAATTTAATGGTTATGTACATACATTGTCATTAGGATAATCCTAATGACAATGTATGTACATAACCATTAAATTTTTTATTTGACTAAATGTTGCATGTATGTACCTATAATGCTTTGATTTATGTAATTGGTTTCATAAGCCGTGTAAATCAAAATAATAAATCTACTGTTAATCGTACCATCTATCTCTAATACCATTTTGTTTATCAGAATTTCCTGCTACTGTCTTCAACGGGGTTTAGTCTGCATAATTTAAATTGTAAAACTTTATTTTTTCAGCTTCAATACGACCTGGATTTACCCAATGTTGGACTGGACTGAGCCAGGCCCGACTATACTATTGTCAGTAGGATCAGCGTTTCTCATCGTTGTGATCCATCTCATCGTCGTCGGGATGAGCCTCAGCAGGGATGCCCTTACCAAGCGATGCAGGACACCCCGAGTCCTACCCATATCCGGCGAAAATAATGGGATGTCCAGTAACTACTACAGATGAAACAATTGACTGGACGTACCACGAAACTCTCGCCGCTAGTTCGTTCTAGCGATGCTGTAAGTGGCATTCGGATACGTCTAGCTTTAAGATTTATAAGGCAGTATTAATGCTTTTTTAATAAATTATTTCTACTTGACATTGGGTTATTTTTCACCGCACATTCAGCGCTATCATAACACGATATTTTCCTTATTGCCTTGGATACAAAGTCGGTCGTTTTCAAGAGGTACCCGCGCCAGCTGTGCTCCGAAGGAGAGCGAGCGACATTCATTCCTTTTGGTATTTAAATTATTTTGTTCCTTGGCTAATTTCCGTACTTTTTTTGCGGATATGAAACCATCAAATAACTTCCCTACTCTGGGCGGAGCGGGGGGAGTTATTTTGCACTGTTTGTGAGGATGGATGGATGTATGGATGTATTGATGTTTGTTACTCTTTCACGTCAAAACGGCTGAACGGATCTTGATGAAATTTGGCAAAGAGTTAGATTAAAAATATTCACTATTCTTCTTTTCTTCTTTCAAACCTTTTTATACAAACTATCGTTCTCGTTTGCTATGCCCTGCTATTGAGTATCAGTGTAAAACAATGGAACTTATAAACTAACTGGAATGGTGAGAGAGTTTCAAAGGTGAAGTGTGTCCTAGTCTACCAATTGCCAGTCAACAAAATAATTAAAATCTAATTCCACATCCAGCAAATCCTTCACTATCCCTTTCACACAATTTTTCCATATTTAAAGTGAAAGTTTTCACGTATATAATTAAAAGCATTTAAAACAAAAATAAATACGTCCATTTTCATGGATTTTGCCATTCATAAATTGTAAGATGCTACTAACGAATACTATTTAGCAAGAAATTGATATTTAATATTAATTTAATCCCCTTTTAATGTAAGTGCTAGTTTAGCCAAAGTGATTACCGATTACATCATATTTATAATGTATTTTTTGAAGAGCAATTGCGAGACAAAGACACATTCCACCCTCGAAACTATCCCGCTCGGAAGTATTATTCTCCTATTATTATTTCTCTTTCCGAATAGTTTAAAGTAATACGAACTCTATGCGTTCTAATAAAGGTTATGGTCAAATTTTGTTTTTAATCATTCCAGTTAGTCTATTCCTTGGTTAAAACCTTCTCTTTAAATGTCTGTGGTTTAAACGTCGATAAATAAAACTATTTACCTATCAAACCTTTTTAAACAGTTTTATTATTATTATGACTTTTCATAAGATTTTCTAGGTGACATTGTCACCATACTCTTTCATTGTCACCTTTAAAGTATTTACTAGTATTCTACATCTTGACTTTACTCTTGATACTCGCTATATACTTTCGATTTTCTCAGGCAGGGATGGAGTTATAAGGCCGCTGGATGAAGTCTTTTGCTGAATCAGCTAGTACTTAAAACGAAAACGTTGTTTTGTGGAATGTTGCGATGTTGATGTATTTCTTTTATTTAATTTGCATACAATTTAAAGTTTTTTTTGTTTTAATTATTTTTCCCACTTTTAACTAGCTCCTTCACAATGTAGAATGCAATCAAATTGAGAACCCCCACCGGGTTCTCAATTTGATTGCATTCTACATTATACGATTTCTCCGTCAATTTTCGGCCTATATTCAAATTTCTTTTTATAATCGATAGGGTATTCTTGAGGTAGTTCCACATCAATTTAATTTATATAGCTTGTGTTATTTATATTGCCTATGTAGATTATCTGCTAATAACTATAAATAGAATAGAAACTGTCAATAAAAGAAATTATCACTTTACAAAAGTTTGCGCAATCACAACCATAAAAGTAAAAAAGTTACCGATTTCCAAAAATCACAAAAAATACTCTATTTCCGGGAGTCGGTGACCGAAAATTTTATGAAACAAATAAAAGTGTTGTTTCGAAAATTAGTTTTTTTTTACCAAAAACTGAGCATCAACATGCGAGTGTTATAACTTTGTGAACCGACGCGGTCACTAACATCATCAATAACATTTGAAACGAGATATTTACCACGTTAATTATTTATAGCGCAATAAACATAGTAAATATCCCGTTTCGAATGTTACTCACTTAATTCCGAAGAACATTTTCAAATTTAAAGGACAAAATTGTTTGAAAATGTTTGTCATCAGGAAGAAAATCCTCTGCTTTACCACAATTTCTGCTTGCTGCCTTGTGACCACACGTGTGCAACCCGTGTGAGGTTCACACCCAAATGTACTCGCATCAATCAGTGATGTAACTACGATAACATATATTTTGGCACCGCGTTTAGATACGTTTGAAGTGAGTCATCGATAACCGCATGTACTATATTGATATCTGTTCCGTGTTATCGATAGTCTTGGGTGAACTGTGTATCTGTTGTTACAATAATACCAATATGAGTGCTATTAAGAGTTATTTTGTACAAGAAGTGAATAAGAGTATGCTCACATTGGAGCATCACAAGCCGACAGACTTCTATCTCAGTAGTTGGCAGACGACGCGGTCGGTCGTGCCGCTTCTAATTTTAAGGGCGCTGTTGTTTCTTTCGGCAATAGCAATAGTTTTAACCTCTGCGATAATATACATATCAAGTGGAACATTCGCGTACTGGTTCATTTACCTGACTCACTGGGGCTTGTCGAGCATCATCCTTACCACTGGATTCGCAACTTTGGTGTCAGTGCGCTGTTACCTTTACGGACCAATCAGTAAGTAACTAAAGTTAGTTTTTGCCTGAAATTCAATTTTTCAAACATAAAGTTGAAACTTCTTATTACTGATAAGCTAGTTGTTACATATAATATGACATAAGTAAGCGATTTTCCTTAATGATTTGTTTTCAACAAACTGTTGTTATTGAAATGTTTCTAGCTATTATACTGGACCTTGTATTTTAAGGCTATACGTGCACTTCAGTCACTTAACTTCCACGCTATTCGCATCCCCGTCGGTTCGTCTTCAGAACAATATACTTTCGATAGTTTCGTCGATAGAACTTTTCTCGTCGATTGAATCGTTTTGTCGGCGAACCATAGTATTTACAAGCAAATTTCGTAGAGCTGTTTCAGAATTCAACAACTTCTGATAAACTTCACTTAGTAATATATTGCGAATGAAATCCATCAGGCACTGAGTTCAAGCTGCCATGGTACGTGAAAGTCTACTGGACGCTGTTCAACATTGCCGTACCCTTCGCCCTCATGATCACAATATTCTACTGGACTGTACTATACGAAGGTTTGTTTCTTTTTGGTTCAATTGGTTTGTTAATTTGGGAATTCAACGCACCTCAATTGTGCACGAAAACGTTTAGCAAAACACTTACAGAAGTGTTTTGCTTTACTTTTATTTAAGGTGCAGGTTTTTTGAGGTTTTTCATACTTTAAATCCTAAATAATTAACTACACTAACTACCCTTGAGCGTGTCGATAGACTGAGAAGGGCTTGCCACCGTGATGGCTGGATGACAACAGAGCTGATAACAGCGTCGAAATATTGGAAGCAATATAGCATACAATAATAAATAATCACGGACGATATTCCCTAAGTGACGATCTCAATATAGTTATAAACCTTGAAAGCTTAAATAGTATTAAAGCACTATATGCTTTAAACCTGCAGTTCCACAGCTTCTACATATGTGTTCGCTTTGCTCGCTCTAATAGCCTACATTCATCTATGTATTTCGGTTGCTTCGTAAAATTGAAAAAAGAATCTAACATCTCCGAGGCCGATAAATGTGTTGCGTCAAACCATAATCGTCCTGGGAATAATTCTTAACATACGCCACTGAATTAAACAAATAGGCTCAGACAAGATTTAGTCCGTAAACACATTTTGAAACAGCCTGTCATAACGCACTGTTCAATGTTGTTTTATAACTTTTCAGGGCCAGAGTCGTAATTTCAGTCTCTGCCTGCCCAGGTAGAAATTAGCGTCGAGGACCTCGACTCTAACCCCTAATAACTCAGTACATATTATCATACACAATCACGACTTTTATCACAATGTTGAGTAATATAATCTTCTTACAGCCAACTTTGATATTCAACGCGAGTGTAGTTAATTCGCAAATTATCAACATTCTGTTCGTTGACAGCTGGTATTGAGGAGGAACAGAACCATGCCCTGGACGTGTTAGTGCACGCGCTCAACTCGGTGGTGATGCTGCTGCTCCTGTTTAGCAGCGCGCACCCCGTGCGACTGCTGCACATCTACCAGCCGATTGTCTTCGGCATCGTCTACGTGACGTTCAGCGTCATCTACCACTTCGCCGGTGGCACAGACCAGTAAGATCGCTTTAAATACATACTAATATACTTAGTTCTCGATGATCCCTTCCGTATAAGCCTTGGAAAACGTTTACTGGGTTTCAATGGGCTCATATGTTTATTTTGATAATAACACAAATCTTTAACTACACAACACTGGAGTTAGTAAATAAGATGTTTTAATTATAGACATCGTTAATGCCTTTCTGGCTATCAATTTTCTACTAACAGGTAGTATATTTGTATGTGATGGTCACAAAGTTATAAACACTCACAACGTCATCCGGTAGATGACCAATGAGAATTTAGAACCAATGAGATTGTAGGTACTTTGGAAGACTCATAAAAAACTAAAACAGTATTACCTTACACTAGTCTTTACACGTGTTACCACCCATTGTACTGGCTTGGGATTAAGGGACGGATGACTTAACGTAGTGTTTGAGATCTAATTGTAAATGTGAATACTAATTGTATAAACGCGGACCTCTGAGGTTTTCAATGGGCAACTACAGTACTTTCACAAGTTATTATGCCTTGTGACCGGGACTGTAGATTCATTTTGTTTCTTGACATTCAAAAGTGCCTGTAATGGTCTAATTGAAATAAATAATTTGATTTCCCACAAATAGACTTGTCCATTATGAAATCACAACTGAACAATGTTCAAACATGGAATTTTTCCCTTATTTTAAAATATTTTATCGTCATACCGTGTATCGTGTTTTATCGGCAGGGGCCCAACTAGATGTCGCTTACTTCGACTTCAAGAAGGCATTTGATAGCGTAGACAACGACATTCTGTTACATAAATTTGCAAAAGCTGGTTTCACTCCGGCCCTGCTAAAGTTCTTTGCCAGTTACCTAGGAAATCGGAAGCAAATTGTGGAATACGCTGGTTTTACCTCGAACTCGTATTGCACCCTTACAGGGGTGAGCCAGGGTACTAATTTAGGACCGTTAGAATTTATTATAATGGTAAATGATCTTCCTGAAGTTGTTAAAGTTGCTGGTTGTTTACTATTTGCCGACGATCTGAAGTTGTTCATGCGGATTACCAATCAGTCGCACTGTGATATGCTACAACGGGACATTGATCGTGTAGTAGAGTGGAGTGTAGAGAACAAACTATACTTCAATGTGACTAAGTGTAGTGTCATGTCTTTCACGCGAGCCGTGGTTCCTCAACATCACGAATATAGCATGGAAGGGCAGGTGATGCCAAGGGTAGCTTCGGTGCGAGATCTTGGGGTCATATTCACCGAAAATCTGTCGTTTCGCACACATATAGTTCAGGTGTGTAAAAAAGCTTTTAGGAATCTTGGATTTGTAATCCGTGAAACGCGTGACTTCACAGGCACGGCGGCAGTCAAATCACTGTATAACGCCCTAGTAAGGAGTAACCTGGAAACGAGTGCTATCATCTGGAATCCATCTGAAACCAAATACTGTCAGATGGTAGAAAAACTGCAAAACAAATTTACCCGGTTTTTGTATATGAAGCAGTTCGGAGTCTACCCATATTATCCACTTATGTATCCAACTCTCTTTGTAATAGGGATGGTTGGATATTATAAGTTGGAGGTAAGGCGCAACCTTGCACTGTCAAAATATGTTTTTATAGTTTTTCGGGGTATGCTAAATAATCCGCAAATACTGGAATCTTTGGGGTTGCTCGTTGCAAACAGTAGGCTGCGGCAAGGGCCCAGAGAATGGCTGTTTAAAGTCCCGGTGGCGCGTACAAACTTGTTGAAGTTTGCACCAGTGGTTCAGGCGATGCAGATACTCAACAGCGTCTCTCTGAAATTAGATATTTTTACTTGCTCTCTGGCGGAATTCCAGAGGGTAACACTTAATATATTTGTCTACCACCTAACCTTTCTCTAGAGAAATATGACTACATTGTTATCTTGGATTTTATCTGTAAAACAAATGTAAGTGTAAATAAATAAATAAATAAAATAAAAAATACTAGTTATTACATTGCATAGTGGTAAGAGTAATGTGTCTGAAAATAATAACATACGAAAAAAATAAAATAAAGTCGTTACAGCAGTAGCGCAGCAGTTAGCAGGTGTGTTTATGTACCATATTTGTGTGTCATATTAATGTTACTGTGGTATTATTGTAGGCAAGCACATTTACTTGTATCGGACACGCACCGGTGAATATACCAAGACAATTTTGTGTATGAACGAAAAGCAAGCACCTACGTGTATACCTACTGTTCTATTAGTTTCTTTTCCTACTATTTTTTTTACTGATTAAGGTTACGTAAAAACTATTACCTACTTTCAATGTGTAACATGAGGACATCCTGGGCCAGAAAATCTGTTTTAAATATTGTAATAACAAATACTTTATAGGAAACGACTTGTTTATAAAAGTGAATCGTAGGTAACCATTTTGTAAATGCTATAATATTTTTTTAATTTGTTTTGTCATGTAAACGACATAATTATATGCCTATCCCTGGTCAGGTAGCACTACTGACAACTACATTCCACGACATTGGTATGCGTTCACATGATACGAGTAATTAGCATCACAATTTCATTACGAAGCTGAGTTACATACGTATTATACTTTTCCGCCTAAACTAGAAAGAAGTACTTCGGTACCTATAGCTATAAATTCGGTCGTGGATTCGAACCCAAGCAGGCGCATTACTTTGTCTAATGTATTTATTTTATTACCACAGTTCTCAAAACAGTGAAGTTTCGTCTTGGAGGAAAGCGGCATATTTTAGAACCAAACATTCGAAGACACGACCAACCATTACTCAGTGGGGTCGCATTTAATAGAGGACCTGTGTCCATGCTGCCTTGAAACCGAACCCAAGCTATTGTTAAGTGACAAGAGAAGTCTCGTTCCGTTCCTTCATCATTTTCCTGCCCTTGTCCCATTCTATTTGGGGTCGGCGCAATACGTTTTCTTCTTCCATTCTCATTATCTCATTATCATTATCAGACGTCACGGCATCATTTACTCCTTTCTCCTTCATATCATTACTTAAACAATCTATTCTTTTTTCTCTCGCTCTCCATCAATCAACATTCAGATCCATCTCTTTTAGTCACTCTTTAATTTTTTCGGAGGCGCAACTTTCAAACTTCCTCTAATATACTCATTCCTTACTTTATCCATTCTTCCGTTCAAGTCTCGTTCCGTTCGTTAAAGGACGATCATTATTATTTTCTATAAATGCATTACATTGCATATTCCATCAAATGCATTGACAGAAAATAATAATGGTCTAGTACTAACTGGGTTGTGGAGGTCAGATAGGCAGTTGTTCCATGTAAACCAAGCCAACCCCAACATGGTTGGGAAAAGGCTAGGCAGATGATGAATACGGACTCAGCTGCCGCTGCTCTATTTTAGCGTCTTCTATTTCATCCATATGACATCGGATCTTTGGCTTACAGGTGTTAGATTCTATTTTTTATTTTTTGATCTCAAACACAAACAATTCTCCTTATTGCAGAAAAGGAAACGCCTACATTTATCCAGTGGTGAATTGGTCGGATCCGGGGACGACAATCCTAGTGGTGTTCCTCACCACGCTGCTGCTGGCGGTCCTGTTCCTGGTGACGCTGGGCCTGTCGATGGCGCGGGACTCGTGTGCCAGGCGCTGCGTTCGAGGGCCCGCCACCGGCCGCACCGACGAAGGGTTGCCTCTACGACAACCTACGACTGCCGCATAGGTTGATCGCGTAACCCAATGTAAGACAGCGTTAACGGGATGGCAGCATAAACAAGGTGTAGTTCTGGATCCTCGTCAAATTCCAGGAGGTGGTCATAATAGATATAAATAATCAATAAAACTTACGGGACTTTGTCAATAATAATTTAATTATTTACGCTGATTTTTAGACTAGTTTAAGTTTGTCAGAGGCTCACCGCGGGCTCACTCAAAGCGCCAGGGTTGCGGGTTCAGTACAATGATCCTTACAGAACTCTTATCAAACTGTATTGCGGTGCTTCGAGCATGTTTGCTGAAGCTAGGGTCCCGGATTTTTACGCCATCATGAGGTCGAAGGCCGCATCCTTTTGGCAAAGTTAAGACAAGCCTCAAAATGCTGTTACTGGAGCGTCTCACGCTCCAGTAACAGCATTTTGAGGCTTGTCTCGCGAGAACAAGAAATGAAAACGATTCAATATCGAAACAAAATAAACACAATGTTGAATCGTGTTAATTTAATTTGCTATTATTTATTGTTTTTGAGATTGTATTGATTTGAATATTTTTAATAGTGTAAATGATTTAAAATATTTTAAATGGTTTTGATAGACGGTTTTTATTTAATGATTCTTGATTATGGGTATTTTGTCTGAAATAAAACACAATTCATTTAATTTTATTTATTATAAAAATCTACCATCGTTTCTGCCATTAAGCGTGATTTTTTAAAGAAATATTGTATTTGTAATAAACATTATATTTGTTATTGTGTTCTAAAAGCATGTTGCTGATTAAGTTCAGATGTGTTGTTGCAGTAATCACATATGTAGTTTAGTTTATTTATCCCTATTTTGCTACCTCAAAGGTTTTTTTACAAAACCCTTAACGTTTGAAAAGTATTTTTGCCAGCTTTCTTAGAACACGCGAATATTTATATGTAGGTATAGTTGGTAAATAACTATTAAACTGTTGAGACTATTAAATTGTTGACAATAAAACATATAAAACTATATTTTGTATTTATTTCCTTTCCTATATGCTTAAGGAATAAATAAGGCAAAAAACAACGATACACACACTTTAAAAAAAAAATCTAAATTCTTAGAGCACTGCTGAGTATCATGGGGCCATGAGGGTTCGAATCCTAAATCGGACAATAAGCCACCATTAGGTCATAAATTGTAGTCGTAGCCCCTAAGTCTTCACCCAGATGGTCATGGTCATGCCGCCTCTTCATGGTACCGGGACCGCAGTTAGTAATACGCTGCCTCTGCGTAGATCGCTCCAATCTCTGACCGACGTCTTCGAGTTCCCTACAGAATAATCCAGTTTTGTCTCTATAACCGCTTTTTTATCGTACTCCGAGTGTAACAGACTAGACCGCCTTTTGAGCCCATGAACATAGTGATATAGTATCCGCAGATAGGTGCTGTGATCTATAGAGGTGGGAAAAACAAGCTAATTTAATTTCAAGTTAAGTTTAAGGGAGAGGTAAAGGTGCCTGCTAATTATAAACAGATCTGTCCAAAGTACTAACCAAACAACTTCCTCAACTATGTTGTTCTTGTCTTGCTAACAGAGAATACTTGCATAGACACAACCTTGTAGCCAGAATTATTCATCAGCAACTTGCTCTAAAATACAGGCTTGTGGAATCGGAGGTGCCGTACGATAGATATGTGCCCGAACCAGTTCTCGAACATGGCAATATCACATTGTACTGGGAACAATCCATCATTACTGACAGGACTATTGTGGTATAGTGGTGGTGGATCGATCAAAGCGGCGCGCAATGATTCTTGACATAACGGTCCCGCATGACGAGAGTCTCGTGAAAGCTGAGAAAGATAAGCTAATCAAGTAAATTGACTTGGCTCGCGAGGTTTTCGACATGTGCGATGTGGACTCAGCGATCATTGTGCCGATAGTCGTATCCGCCAATGGCTTCATTTCCAAAAGCTTTAACCAATACCTAAAGATTCTCTCTTTCCAATACCTAAGGAGGCTCTCTTTAGGCAGCTGAATCAAGGGCTTGACACAGAAAGCGGTTCTCATGGACACGGGTCGTATTATCAGGAGGTTCCTCTCTCGGAAGCCCTGACCATGGTAGCTTGTACATATGCGGTTGTACATATTTTATCCCATGTTCTGGACAAGTGTAGATGTTGGTGCGCCTCCCTGAATAGGTATTCTTCTAACAAAAATAATCATTCGTTTTCATCATCAGGATCTTCCATTGTTTCCTTCCACTTACTATTTCATTATTGATAAAACTTTGAATGTAATCAAGACGTCATTGTTATCTACTAAATTTTATCACCGACGGCACCCTTTATTTTTTACGTCGTAATCACGACGTAATCGAAGATCAACACCAGAACAAGAACAGCACCAGCTCGCAGTCCGCGGTTTGTAACTCTCGCTCTCGATACCCACTCGATAAAATAACCAAATATTATTTGCGAAAAATGGCTGAAAAAGTGAAACGATATTTCAAAAAAGAGTTTCGATTGCATCAGTTTACGTAAGAACACAAAGACATGTCAGACTTTTACCTAAGTTCTTGGCAAAATAATCGTTCTTGCTGGCCATTATTGTTAGTAAGAACTCTAATATTTATAGGATGTTTAGCTATTTTAGTGTCTTCGATGGTCATCCGGACGCAAGAGGATATGAATTTTGGCCACTGGTTCATTTTCATGACACAATGGGAGTTGTGTTTTAACACCATTTCTGCAGGATTTGCTTGGACTGTTTCTATTTCGGAATTGTTCAAAGGACCAGGTTGGTGAATTTTCATAAACTGTTTTTGTTTCGGAAGAGAAAACATATTGTGAGATTGCTTCTGCCATTTTAATTAGGTTAACAAATTGCAACCCATTTTCCTGACAATTCTTTTGTAAAAGCTGTGTGTATTCAAAAAGATTAGGAATTTCTTAGTTTTCGAGGTTTCGTTTATCTTTTTTTGCGGATGGCAAATCATCAAATAACTAACGGGTAAGTGTCAGACTTGTGCTGACCAAAGCCCACTCATGTTTTTTCTATTGCCCTTTATGTTCCAGGGCCACGGTATCTCTTTCGAACAACCCGCATTCCGTAACCCCCGGCAGGCGGTGGACTTGATAAGCCCCTCTGCTTCGTTGCAACGTCGACACGGCCTGTAGTCACTGGACGGACGGATGGTGAGCTACCCATTGCTCGCCGTCCACAGATCCAACCCGTCCCAGACATCTACGGTGGGCGAGGTTGAGTTTGTCTGACATAGGTTTTTGACCAGAAGTTGGTACCTAACCAAACTACCCTACTCAGTATTTCTCATTATTTTGGTAGAGGATTGTATGAGGAGTATTAAGGGATTGGTAGAGTATAAGTTACCGGCACGGATCTTGAGCGCTGACCTTCACTTGCGCAGAAGTGAGTTATTGGGTCCCTTTGGTGGTATGAAGTGAGGCGCGGGGGCGGGGAAAGTGCAGTGATTGGCCCGTAGCGCATCGCGTCATAGACGTCACTCGGGATTCGTTCTTTTCCTGCTGCATGTACCTCACGACGACGAGTACAATTCCGGCCAATTTATTTGACAACATTTTTAAATTATGTTATTCAAATATTTTATGAGATTTTTTATTAAATATACCGTTGGAATTATAATCAAAGGTGATATGTATCGAAAGAAAAAAGGGAAAAAAATAATGTCAGTTTGTAATTAGCAAAACTATTTTTCATTCAATTATTTTATTTGTATTGTATCGAAATGTACTATATTCAATAGATAAAGTTTTTATCTACAACAAATAAAATTCGAAGTCAAAAATGCTAACAAAAAAGAATACGTAGTAGTTTTTTTTAGTATTTTTTGACAAACTACAAGAACTAGGTAAGTTATAATTTTAATTTAGTAATACTTGTTAATTACCTACTTCTTTGATTTCAATTTCCATTTCTCAATTTAATGAATCATTATTTAATCTTTCTTTCAACCATAGAATCAGTAAGAAATTACGTAGGTAACTTAGAAAAAATTAATAAACAACGGGCGTGCGTTTTATTTGCCATATGTGTACGATGCGCAAAGCGATCCCCACCCTTCCGCCGAGCGCTCAAGATCCGTGCCGGTATCTGTACAGACTATGACACTGAACAACTTTCTCCATGGGACCATCCATCGTAATTACTAAAAAAAAATGCGGCCATGACAAACATTTGGGGTTTTAAAGTTTTGTATGGAACAGCTGATTTACTTTTTCTTTTGCCCATCGAGGTATTTAATCGCCACGTCAAGTCGCTACTAAATGGAAAAACATCTACAAATATTAGAATTCACTCTTAAAAATGAATAATAATGATTATTATGTTCATTATTTCTATACATGAAAGATATTGTGGATTACATTTATTGAGTCGATAAAATTTTATTGATAACAATGACTATTACATATTTATAATTTGACTTTATTTTAAAAAAAACTCCATTGAAACATGATATTATAACGTTAACGTTAAGTTACGTTAACGTTCGTTAAGTAAGTTCTTTGTATTGAGTAACATTCTTGAATAGATTTTATGTATGTCAATCTTTATTATGAATAAATTGATTTTTATTGTATTATAATAAAAAGAAGTTAAGTTAATGTATGTTTTATAAATATGTAATTTTAATGCATTTTCAAGACTTGCCCTAGTCGGGGTTGCGGGTTGTTCGAAAGAGATACCGCGGCCCCGGAACTTAAAGGCCAAAAGGAGGAACATGGGTGGGTGTTAGTCAGTAAAAGTGTGACATTCCCCCATTGAATGCAACTATTTGGCAAAAAAATAGTCCTGCCCTATGAAATGGCAAAGCATTTTTTGTAAAAAAGAATACCGAGAATAATGTTCACACATGAACATGATTAACAGGCTCCTGACAACGAATATTTGACTGGAAACGGAAATACAAGTTTTGTCAAGTACAAGAGGTATGACCTGTTGTTGTTACGTGGACTTATGAACGGTTTGCCACGATGAACTTGACCACATAGTTGTATGTGTGCGATTCCCCTGGCAGCCACTAGATGCTGGCTTTTGTCTTTTGCTGAATCGGCGAACCAAAAGCTTTCCAAGCTTCTTGGTGGGAATACTTTCCAGTTAAAACGAAAACGTTGTTTTGTGGAATGTTGTGCTGTTAATGTATTTTTTTTCTTTTGTTTAGAAACTTAAATACAGTTCCATATATTTTATTTTTGTTTTGATTATTTTTCAATTTGATTGTATTTTACACGATTTCTCCGTAATTTTCATAATTCTTTTTACTATCGATATTTCTGAGGTATCCCATATCAATTTTATTTATTTGTTGTGCAGTTATCTTCTATTAGATACTACATACATTTTCTACGAGGAGCTCGTGGCTAAATAATAGTAGCCGCTCGGGTCGATCTTTAGGTTAAGCCGCGCTTGCCTAGGTTGGTGTGTGGATGGGTGACCACCCGTTACATACCGAGTTTCCTCCGTGCCTCGGAAAGCACGTTAAGCCGTTGGTCCCGGCTGTCATTTGTAGATCTTTGACAGTCGTTACAGGTAGTCAGTGTCCCGAAAGTCTGACAACCAGTCTTACCAAGGGGTATCGTATTACCCAGTACTAACTGGGTTGTGGAGGTCAGATAGGCAGTCGCTCCATGTAAAATACTGATATTCAGCTGCATCCGGTTAGACTGGAAGCCGACCCCAACATAGTTGGGAAAAGGCTAGGCAGATGATGATACATTTTCTACTAGGATTATGTAGGTGTTCTACTAATAACTATTAGTAAAAAGACTTATTCGTCAACTGGCGACTGAGAAACTCGCGGCTGCGCGCGAGTTGGCGCCTTACGATTTTTACCTATTTTTGTTGTCTTCAACTCGCGACCGAGTGAAAACTGGTACAGTCGTTACAAAAGTGTTTTAATAAATTTAATATAGGAACCTACTTTAATGTATATGGCGCTGTACGATTTGAATCCTTACTAATATTATAAAAGCGAAAGTGAGTTTGTTTGTTTGTTACCTCTTCACGCTTTAATGGTTATACCGATTTTGATGATTTTGGTACAAAGATAGTTGGGAACCAGGAGACGGACATAGGCAATATTTTTTTTAAATTTGCTTAAACTTAGCGTTGCTATTACAACTCACCTACCTACCGCCTGACGCAGATCCTAACCGGACACGGAAGTTTCGGAAGGTTCCTGCAAATAATCGGGCTAGAGATCACCACTGTGACGTTCGCCCGAAGGACACGGTAGAGCACAGTGTGGTGGTCTGCCCGCTGTGTCCGCGTTGTGACCGCTGTGTCCTCGTAGATATAATCGGCGGCGGCGAGCTCTCGCGTCCGGCTCTGGTTCAGTCCAAGGTCCGGAGCGAGAGGAAATCGAACCGGTCTTCTCCTTCTGCGAAGCAGTCATGCTAGCGAAGGAGGTGTCAGGACGTTTGAAGAATAGAACCTCAAACCAATCCAGCCGCCGCGGGAGACGCTCCGGAGGTCTGGCGCCGCGAGACGACTCCCGGCCACCGTAGATGCGGGTTTTTGGACGGTGAGCAATGCTCACCCTTCGCGTCTAGCGAAAACGGGCCGTGTCGTGACGGCGCGTTCGTGAACCACGCGCGCCTCAAAGAGATGTCAGCAAAGCAGAGGGGCCTGCCAGGGCGACCGCCGGGGTTGCGGGTTGTTTGAAAGAGTTACCGCGGCCCCGAAACATAAAGACATATAAAACCCACCCATGTTTCTTCATTTACCATGAAGAAACATGGGTGGGTTTTATGGGTGGTACTATGTATATTTTTATGTATATCTCAAAACAAGTTCGCCTCTCAAGACGGTCCACTGACCCTCAAATCTTATAGTGCATTATACATCTAAAGTAGGTTCTTGTTATTAAATTTCTTGAAACACCTTTGTAGATGATTGTAAATACGTCAGATTTTCACTCGGTCTCGAGTTGACGATAACAAAAATATGTAGGTAAAATCGAAAGGTGCAAACTCGCGCTCCGTGGCGAGTTGACGAATAAATCCAACTAAACATGCCAAAAAAACCTTTATAGCAAAGAGTAACCGATTCCCAAAAAAAACAAAAAAAATAAAATACCTTTTTTTTTTCGGGTGGGAAATCATCCAATGACTTCCCCCGCTCTGGGCGGAGCTGTAATGTCAGACTTGTACTGACTAAAACCCAGCCATATTCCTTCTATTGCCCTTTACGTTCCGAGGCCGCGGTATCTCTTTCGAACAACCCGCAAACCAGGCAGGCGGAGGCCCTGGCAAGCCCCTCTGCTTTGCTGACTCTCTTTGAGGCGCGCGTGAAACACGAACGCACCGTCGACACGGCCTGTCGTCAATAGACGGACAGACGGTGATCTACCCATTGCTCACCGTCCACAGGCCCGCATCTACGGTGGCCGGGAGTCGTCTCGCGGCGCCCGGCGCCCGGGGCGTCTCCCGCGGCGGCTGGGCTGGGCAGATGTTCTCTCCCTCAAACGCCCGGCCACCTCCTTTGCTAGCATTACTGCTTCGCAGAAGGAGGTGACCGCTTCCCATTCCCTCTCGCTCCCGACCATGGCCTGGACCAGGGCCGGACGCGAGAGATCGCCGCCGCCGATCGCCTCTACGAGGGCACGGCGGTGCTCCGCCCAAGCTGGGCAGACCGCCACAGTGTGCTCCACCGTGTCCTCCGGGCGATCGTCACAATGGTGACACCCGGGCGCTTCCTCCCGCCCGATGATGTGCAGGAACCTCCCGAAACTTCCGTGTCCGGTGAGGACCTGCGTCAGGCGGTAGGTGAGGACGCCATGACGCCTCTCCAGCCACTCCTCAAAGAGGGGACTTACCGCCACTATTGTGGCGTGCCCTAAATAAAATACCTTCCGGAAGAATTTCCGAAAAGCGGTGAGAAAAACGTCAATGTAACAAAAAAAAAGTGTTGTTCCGTAAGGTAAACGTACCAATACTCGTCGGATTTCGGAAATCACTGACTTTGAAGCGCTACTGTGTGTTAAATATTTAATAGACAATGACAATTTTTGCATGACGTGATAGAGAATTTATTCGTTATTCTAAGTAACAATTTTTTTTTAAATCATTTTGATGGGTATAAATATTTATTAAGGCAAAAGTAAAAAAAGGGCGATTTGTACCAATAGTCGTCTGATTTGTACGGATACTCGTCAAATATTCCCAGTACTCGTCAACTTTTAATGCTAATATAAACTCTCTGTTCTTGAACATAAAGTTCAAGATAAGTACATTTTTTTGTGCTTGAATTTGTTAAGCATGCTTGTGCCTTTGAAACATTAGGTAGATAGATAGAAAACCAAATCCCTATTTAGAATAGCAGGTTAAAATCTTTAAGAAGAGCAGGTATTCAATAAAACAGATGGTTGCATTTTAATTTATATTCCTAAAATCAAACGCTTGGAATCACAAAATCAGTCTATAAAATAAATGTTATATTTCTTAATCATAATAATCATTCAGTCATGTGCATAATTATGTAGCACGAGTAAAATTATTATGTGTATAAAATACTTAAATTGTAAAATCAGTTCTCTTATACCTAATAAAATAATCAGTTTTAACAAAAAATAAAATCCACATTCATTTATATAACTTTCCGCGAAATAATTTCTAACATTCATTAATATGTAGTTAAGATTGTCATTCATAAAAACTTCTGAACTGCTTAGCGCATGATAAGTACGATTTGCAAAAATCTCCATAGAGAGTTTGAATTCAAAATCTGTTTTAAAGGTACCAAACCAAATTATGATTACAACTAAACGTTCAAACCCAACAATAATATATCTAATAATAATCTTAATTATTTATAATCAGTCCGCAATGTAAACATAAATCAGACTTTAGAAAACAGGTACCTAAACTAAGTGTTACTTTTGACTTATACAATAATATTACACAGTAGTGTTTAAATTGACTAGCAGCAAATCAAATAAAAAACCCTGTACTATAAAAAACAATTAAATATTTTAACAACATGCAATTTTCCAGGTGAAGCTCAACATGCAATTATCTAGGCAAACATTTTTATGTGAAAGCTACACTAACATATTCCAAAAATAATTATGTCTGGGCGGTGCAATAGACACAATGAAATATTTTCTCTGTTGGATCTATTTCTGCGCAAGTTGTATGGTACCAGATTGAACAACTAAGACATTGTATCATATCCATTTCTGCACTTGTTTGACACAATCGGCAGAACCAATCTTCGTTTTTGGCTTCTTGCACCGAAATGCTTGTTTTATTGCTTTCTTTTTTCGCTTTATTGCTTCCTGCTGTCTGCGCTCTTTTAGCTTTCCCAATTTTTCTTGTTTCGACTCTTTTCTTCTTTATCTCTTCCTTTTCAGTCTTGGCATCGATCTTTCGTTGTTCGAAGATTTGCCACCGGTCTGAGGTTATAACACTGGGCTTTTTTATTTTTGGTATGATCTGTGGGGTCTGGTGTTGAGGTGGTGGCCAAAATAAAACATCTTTAAAAGGCGTTGGTATCGTAAGATTATCATAGCACATCTTAGCAGCTGGCTGTGGCTCGGTTAAATTGCAATCTGTTCCATCGTGTTGTGTCGTGTTATTCATAAGTCCCGCAACAGTATCCGGCATGGAATATGATGTTACTGTCGATGTCACTTTTGGTTTTTTTATGGAAGGTGCAGGAAATGTGATTTTGTGACATGGAATAGGCGATAATTGTCTGCGAGGCGTCAAATAAATAGTTCGAGGTGGTTGTATTTGCGACATGGTTGGTGTAAAATTTGTGTCGTCATGTGGAGGAGTGGTTTCCGAAATTCCAGAAAAAGTGCTTGATATGGAAGTGGATGTTACCGTCGATGTTACATTAGTTTTAATTGTATTGCGAGGCTTTAAATAAATAGGGTTTGAACCTGTTGTCCGAATTATATCCCATATTGGGATGACTGGAGGTGCTGTTTGGTGTAATTCAAAATTTGGCATCTGCTCTAAAAATACTGGCATTTCTGTATTCTTTGTGACAGATGGTTGAGGATTTATTTGGTTAAGCGTTCCATTAACAACTTCAAAAAATTCTACCTTTCCTTCAGTTTCTGATTTATTTGTGAAATTAAATTCGGGAACATCGTTTAACGAATAGTCCATTATTTCACTTAATCTAAAATCGCCAATCGTATAATTACTAAAATCATCTTCAACTCTATTACTAATAGGAAAGGTTTTTTGCACATTTGCGTTTTCGATATCTGTATTCTCCTTATCACAGTCGTCTTCAGAACTAGTGGAAAATTGAGTAACCATAGACTTCCAGACAGTAAACAATCCCTCCAACGATTTTTCACCATTCCATGTTGACATTCTATTATCATGGAAAGTTTTAAGTGTCCTGGGGCTGATCTGAGATTCAAAAAATTTTATGTGATTATGTTTGTCGGACAAGGAAACTTTATCAGCTGTTTTGGTTTTCTGGGTGGACTGGCTTAACTTTTTGGTGACACATTTAGTATAATCAACGTTATTAGCGTCAAATGGTGACAGCCCACATTTACGAAATCCATTTACAATAGAATTTCTGTTTAATTGTTTGAGAGTCTTGTCTAACAAGGGACAGAAATTTTCCTTTTTTAATTTTACAAAGTGATTCTCATTGCGCCAATCATATACAGATTGTTTCCATATTCTTTTGAGAGGCCTAAATACTGCTACATCCATGGGTTGAAGAATATGTGTAGCATTTGGATAGAGCGCGATGAGTATAATTTGATTTTCTCTACAGAAATTGCTCAATGGTAGCGTCGTATGAGAGCAGTGGCCATCCAAATAAAATATTATCGGCAGCTGGATGCCACTTCTTATAACCCAAGGGTAGAACACATTTGCTATATATTCATAGAAAGCTTCGCCAGTCATCCAGCCTCTTTTTGTGTGCCCTAATCCCCAATCATTGGGTGCTGAAGTCGAAATTTTGTGAGGGATTGACTTAAGCTTAAAAAGAACCATCGGCGGTGCCAATTCACCTGATGCATTAGCTGTTAGGAGAACTGTTACGCACTCTTTTTCTCCACTTGGTATTATATTGTAAACATTTTTAGACCCACGTTTCGCTAAGACTCGGTTGTCAGCGGGGGACAAGAAAAAGGCGCTCTCATCGCAGTTAAAAATTCTCCGCGGGTCTTCAGAAGTTGCCTGTAGCTGAGCAGTACAAAAATAATCCTGAACTTCTTTGAACCAGGTACGAATATCATCTTCCGTGACTAATGCTCGAGATTGTGTCAAATTTTGGGACACCCTCCGACCCACTTCAGGGTGACGCTTTATGAATGACTCGAACCAATGTCGACCTGGTCTATTGTTAGTAAATGGGTTACTACGTTTGAATTTGGTAACTAATAATTTGACACTATCTAATAACTGATCTGATGTTACAGGAAAACCACTTTCTGCCATAAAAATTAACCAGTTCTTTAAATGTTCTTCTTCTTCTGGAGTTAAAACAGTCGTTGGTCCTTTAGAGCAGCCGACTAAACTACGCCCTTTAATCTTGTCATTTAATGTGGTCCTTGGCACTTTAAATTTTCTTGCTGCATCTGATGTTGTGGCCCCTTGATTTACAGCTTCTATGGCTTTTAAAAGGTCCTCTTGCTTGTAGTTTCTTTCAGTCATGATCTGTAATTAAAATTACGATCATGCAATCACTAGGTAGGTACATACAATCAAATAAAAAAATCTTACTTAAGATTACTCTTTACCCATCAATATCGAATACGACAAGCAACGAAGTGGCAGCGATAGAACCTATGTCATCTTAGTTTTAAAACTGATTTTAATAATGTTTACGTCAAAACTAGTTGAATGACATAATTTTTATACAGGCGCTATTAAGACACGTTAGGAAGACGCGGTACAATACGCGTGACGACATGCAGTTATTTCGAACAAAAAGCATAGTGTAATGCGTCGCAAGCAAAAATTGACTGTTCTTAACAGTAAATTTTTGCTTGCGACGTATTGTAATCCAAGCGTAGTAGAAGCAAAGGCAAGTGGTAGACCTACTTGTACCCAAAGCGGTAGATATGTATCGCGTGTCCTTAATCGAATGGCGGAGGCCTACAGCGGCCAATATATACCTAACAAAAAACGCACGTAGAAAGTGCATATAGAAAACAGAAACAAAATAATTAAATCGAATAACATGTGTACGTGCATCTAGAACCAGCAGAGTAAAATATACCCCTAAGAAAAAGCTTAAAAGAAACGCAGTTTTATCAACAAATGTAGTCTAAACTTTAAATATGTTTGTACGAGAGAGTTAACAATTTTATAAAAGTCCCGATATTAGCTATTTATTCGCATTTTGTACTGTAAAACACAAAATATCTTCATTATGACGAGTTTCGGTGCAACTTTTGAGCATGTCCCAGTAGTCGTCATAATAATTCTAAAAATGACGGGTTTTGGGTCAAATGGGAGTTTTAAAGTACCAATAGATGTCTCATTAAAAAAAAATATCTTCTATGTTAAAAGTATTCCAAATTGCATATTACATCGTTAGCAAATAAACTTAACTAACTCATTAAACAAAGAAACTTACCGCAGACCCCACTGGAGTTATGTAAATCAAAACACAAAACCACGTGCTGAGTTTCACGTTTGACAGCTGAACTTCACGAAAAAACGATTTTGTTAGGGCACACACGTTTCGACTAACATATCTCCGACGCCATATCTGTTAAAACTCAGTGTTGTCATTTCAATTGTGCAATATGTTACCAACAATATGTTTCCATATAAACCGGCCCATTTTAAGTTCAGTAGAAAAAAATATACAAGTTTTTAGATTAATTGTCGACTATTGGGGCATGACGACTTCACCCGCGTTTACCTTAAGTTGGTTCTTAAATCCTCTATTTTGACACAATTTCTGCTAGCTGCCTTGTGACTACACGTTTGCAGCCCGTGTGAGATTCACACCCAAATGTACTTGCATCAATCAGTGATGTAACATATATATTTGCACCGCGTTTAGATACGTTTGAAGTGAGTCATCGATAACCGTCTGTACGATTTCGATATCTGTTCCGTGTTATCGATAGTCTTGAGTGAACTGTGTATCTGTTGTTACAATAATACCAATATGAGTGCTATTAAGAGTTATTTTGTACAAGAAGTGAATAAGAGTATGCTCACATTGGAGCATCACAAGCCGACAGACTTCTATCTCAGTAGTTGGCAGACGACGCGGTCGGTCGTGCCGCTTCTAATTTTTAGGGCGCTGTTGTTTCTTTCGGCAATAGTAATAGTGCTAACCTCTGCGATAATATACATATCAAGAGAAACATTCGCATACTGGTTCATTTACCTGGCTCACTGGAGCTTGTCAAGCATCATCCTTGCCACTGGATTTGCAACTTTGGTGTCAGCGCGCTGTTACCTTTACGGACCGATCTGTAAGTAACTAAAGTTTTAGATTTTTGCTTGAAATTCAATTTTTAAACATAATGTTGAAACTTCTTACTGATAAGCTAGTTATTATGTATAATTTATTTATTTTATTGACTTTGAATTTTAAGGCGACATTCGCATCCCAGTTCAGTCGCCTACAGAACAATACACTCTCGACAGTTTCGTCGATAGAACTTTTCTCGTCGATTTAATCGTTTTGTCAGCGAACCATGCTTTGTACAAGCGAATTTCTTAGAGCTGTTTCAGAATGCAACAACTTCTGATAAACTTCACTTCGTTATATGTTGCGAATGAAATCCATTAGGCACTGAGTTCAAGCTGCCATGGTACGTGAAGGTCTACTGGACGCTGTTCAACATTGCCGTACCCTTCGCCCTCATGATCACAATATTCTATTGGACTGTACTATACAAAGGTTTGTCTTTTTGGTTCAATTTTGTTGTATTCAATTGCTTTGTGAGAATCCAAGCAATTCATCCCACCTCAATGGTACACGATAACGTTTAGCAAAATGCTTTCAGCAATGTTTTGCTTTACTTTTATTTAAGGTGCTGGTGTTTTAAGGTTTTCATTCTTTAAATCCATAATTAATAAATAATAATAAATATAATAAAAATATATAAATAAATTTTCTTATCCACCGCTTCTTACCTATATCATAAACAATGTATTACTATACTAAAACTGTCACTTATGTGACAGTGTGGTGTTGTCATCCAGTGATCATGGCCGAATATTTATGAAAGACATTCGTAAATATTCGGATGAAAGATGATCACCGGATGACAACACCGCTAACAGCGACGAAATATCGGGAGCTCCCAATAATAAATAACCATGGAATGAAATACTCCGTAAGTGACGATCTCAATACAAACTGTCAAAGCTTAAAACAATATTAAATCTCTATATCGACGCTTGAAAGGCAAAAATTACTAAGCGACATTGAATGAACTTTACAGGAGAGTGATTTGAAGTTAAAAAAAAATTAAAAAAAATGATTAAAAATTACAATATGGCCAGATTTAGATGCTGTTAACATACATATGTACCTAATTTTTATAGCTATTTTTGATATTAAAATGAGCCCTGTAACTCTCGAATAAAAGGCAGTTTACGTCGCTTAGATAAAAAAAATCCCCATTTGATAAACAGGTAAAACTATCTAAGCTATCACTGAATGTTATGTACAAACAAGTAACATTATTTAAATTGCATCCGATAGGTTTGGAGCAACATGTAAAATTATTTAAGCTATCGACAAAGATTTTTGAATTAACAGGCAAAAATAAATAAATACAAACACTTAAGAATTTATAGACAAGAGTATTTATCTAAATGATCTAAGATTTTACAAAATAAAACACGGTAAGTTATCTAAATGTTATTTACTTTAAATCTCTTCCATACAAAATGTATCTTAAATAATAAAATGAATGTAAATCTTAGTTCGTAAGCGACAATATTTAAATATAAAGTACTTTTTTTAACGTGTGGGAACATAAATGAACGTAAACTTTGTTAAATATAGGTATTTTTTATTGAAAATCAATCTTTGCTTTACGCTTATTTATTATTTGACGGTTGTTACCACATAAACAAACACAATAAACAAAATAACTCCTTAGGGACTATCTACTCTTATTAAGTTCTACTAATTCTGAGATCAAAATAACCAAGTTGCGCTATCATGAAAAAAAATATCTTAACGCCATTCTTAAATATTCAAATAAAATAGTTAATAACAAAAGTTATCAAGTAAAAATATCTACATTAGAACAATTAATATGTGTCAAATAAGTAAAAGCATCTAAGCGCCAATAATATTACATTTTAATATGGGTAAAATTATATGTAAGTACAATTCACAAATACTTTTTTACGGGTAGAATCTACTAAGCGTGTACGTAAAGAAATTTTCGAACAAGTGAAAATAATTAAGTCCAAACAAGTAAAAAATTTAAAACATGAAAAATACACTAAGTAGATATTTTAATTTTCCTAAGTCTAAAATTTCCTAAAAATCCCTTTTTTTGCGTCGGTTAGTGAGCACAAAATTCATGGTTTGGTATAAATTTCGCAATATCTAAGCGACATTAAACTCGTCGTAGAAGCACACCGATTAGACTAAACGACGCAGAAAAATATGACAAATCCATTGGTATATTTAACTCATTTTTGGAATTTCTGTCGCTTAGATATTTTTGCCTTTCAAGCGTCGATATGCTTTAAACCTGCAGTTCCACAGCTTCTACATCTGTATTCGCTTTGCTCGCTCCTATAGCCTATATTTATCTATGTATCTCGGTTACTGAGGAACTTGTAAACTGTACCAAACTTCACAAATAAATCTTACATCTCCGAGGCTAATAAATGTGATCCAGCAAACTATATTGTCCTGGGGCACCAATTCTTAACATACGCCACTGAATTTACCAATTAGGCTCAGACAAGGTTAAGACAAAAAACACATTTTGAAACAGCCTGCCACAATGCACTGCTAAACGGTATTTAATTACTTTCAGTCTGTACTGTCAGTCTCTGCCCGCCCAGGCAGAAACCCCAACCCCAATAACACAGTACACGTCATCATAGACAATCACGACTTTCAGCATTCTGTTGAGTTATAAGCATCCTCTTCTTAGTGCCAAACTTTGATATTCCACGCGAGTGTATCTAGTTAATTCGCAAATGATCAACATTCCGTTCGTTGACAGCTGGTATCGAGGAGGAACAGAACCATGCCCTGGACGTGTTAGTGCACGCGCTCAACTCGGTGGTGATGCTGCTGCTCCTGTTTAGCAGCGCGCACCCCGTGCGACTGCTGCACATCTACCAGCCGATTGTCTTCGGCATCGTCTACGTGACGTTCAGCGTCATCTACCACTTCGCCGGTGGCACAGACCGGTAAGATATAGGAGTAAATACTAATATGCTTAGATCTCGATGACCCCTTTGGTACAAGGCTCAGCAAAGGTTTATGTGGTTTCAAAGGGATATTTATATTCGATGGAGTATATGTTTCATTTGATAATAACACAAATCTCTTACTACACAACACTGGAGTTGGTAAATTAGGTGTTTTAATTTTAAACATCGTTAATGTCTATATGGCTATCAACCATCTTTTAACAGGTAGTATATTTGTACGTCGTAGTCACAAAATTATAAACGAGTACATACGGAAGCAACGTACGCACTAAATTTCACGATTCTGTTCTGATAGGCCAATCAAAAAGTAAACAACGGGACAACTGACATATTGCCCGGTACATAACGTTCCTAACCGGGATTACCGGGACATGTCCCGAAGTCCCGGGATATATGGCAGCCCTATTGCAACAATTCTCACAAATGACATAGGTATTATGTTTGTGTATTATGAATTGTTGCATTATATTAAACATACTAAATAACTTACAAATAAATTAAAAAATAGCGTCAAAATATTCGTCCTCAACGCTATCAGTTGGCAACGTCCCCAAGAGACTGGCCGCGTTGCCACGTTGTATGGCAACGCTAAGCCTCTGGCCAAAGTAAAAGCCAGCCCTTGGGTCACGGGAAGTGTCAACCAAACGTTTTGATATTTCCTTAAACAGGCTGTGAGCACAAGGACCCCACGGTCCCAGAGTTTCAACCCCAAACGGCTCGAAAATATAGTTACCAATAAGGTTACTATATTTACGCCGCTTGAGGTTCTCTGCAGCCGCAGCAGCAGCGCCAGCGCAGCACGAAGAGCTAGGAAGATGGGATGGCGCAAGAGTATCGACGCACGTTGCGTCCCACACTAAAGGCCTACCCAACTTCCACGGAAACAAAGACATACCGTCCGGTCTTTTGCCATCGTCGCGTGCCAAGCCATTGGGTTCTAAAACAGCTGGAACGCCGACGGTGACAAGAGCTCGACGGATGATGTCATTAATATTCGCGTGCCGCGCAAAACGGCCCGCACTTCGGCTGCATGATAGACCGTGGTGTCCAAGGCTGTTGACTACTTCACCACAATGACAGCGATGAGGAGAACAACAAGGAGCACCTAAACGTAAGGTAGCAGCGAGGCGGAAAGTAGTGTCATCGAATAAAGTGCCTATGCTCGACGACGGTAGTGCGTTAAGCCAAAGACCCGACTCCCACTTGCTCACAGCCAAAAGGCGCGCACGCTCAGCAGTAGTAGCAGACGTGTTCAGTAGATTATTCTGAACTACTCTGCAGAGCGGCTCGTCCCACTGTCTCTGAGAAAATGGTTTGTCGGGTTGTTCAGTGCTCGGACAAGCGATTTTCCAAGCATCCTTAGCCTCGGAGAAGCACGGCACATCAAAATCAATCAGTGTGGAAGCCAGGATATTCCTGATTAATTTTTCAGTACCGTGGACCGAGGATAAGAAAGCTGGTAGACTAATACTAGAAATTTTACGGACGCCGAGTCCTCCCAAACGAATGGGAAGAGTGGCTTGAGCCCAAGCTCGGTCGTCCAGAGCCACATTTAAAATCAAAGATAAAGTATGTCTGATAATTTGATCCATTTTGTCCAAAAGATGAGTGTGCTTCCATAAAGGGGAAGCACGTAGGAAATATGTTAATTTAGGGCCAAAACAGCAGTAACGAATTATAGTAATAGCCGAATGCATGTTAATTTGGAGCAATCTTTCTGAGGCATCATTAAATTTTTGGATTTTTTCATCAATAAAATCTAGAAAGGAATTCTCGAAGATAGGAGACCCAAGGAGACGAAGAGAACTTTTATCAATAATTTTGATATCTGGGGCTATTGTGTTGAATTTTGATAAAGTCAGTTCTTTGTCGGTGCTGTCCGCTAAATATAACTCACATTTGGAAAGATTGAGATCAAGGCCAATAGAATGAAGTTCTTTTTTTAAAAAAATTAGGTCTCTTAAAACTGTATCCACATCGCCGCCCAAGGTTCCATCATCGAGGTACCAAACGTTAAATTTGGAATTTAGCTGTCTAATGATTGGGTGGATAGCTAAACTAAAAATCACTGGCCCAAGTGGGTCACCTTGTTGACAGCCAACAGCAGATTTCAAGAGGTTGTCCCGATATAATAATTTAGATGGGTGTCTGTAACATTGCCAAAGAAAACTGTAAATTTGGGGTAATTCTTGTTTAATTGCTGTTAACAAGGTATCCCTATTAACTGAATTGAAGGCATTCTTTATATCAACCTTCAGGATGACCTCACCTTTACCAGAATTTAGGTAGGTCGATAAAGCATGTACGGCAGCCTCACAGCCCCCTTTGGATCCGTAACCTAGCTGCAGGGGCTGAAATTTTTCCGAAACAACCTCACCATAAAATTTACAGCAAATCTTGGCTGCCATACGGCGATAAGTAGTGCCCACAGCAATGGGGCGTATGCCGCCATCTCTTTTATGTAGGGCGCATAAATTTGCACCATACAGAACGTCGATGACGGCCTCGTTCACCTTTCCGGAGAGCATGAGGTTAATCAGAGCCGTAAGCTCCCTCAGGAGCAACTCACCAGCTTCTCCAGCGCCTGAGCAGATAAGGTCCTTTAGGTGCTGAGGGCTAAGCCCATCCAGGCCGCCGGCGGATCCACTCCGGAAGGAGCAAACGGCTGTGACCACCTCTCGACCTGTAATGGTGAGGGTGTGAAGATCCGAATCAGGAGGGTCGGGAAAAGAAAGGGCATCCGCTGGGGCAGGGTGTTTTGTCTCCAGAGCTGTCAGAGTTTCTGGAGAGCACGGTGCCACCATCTTCTATCTATCTATCTTCAATAATATATTCAAGGTATTTCCCTAAGCAATCATGGCCATTCCGGAATATAAATTTAACAGTATCTCGTAGATTATATCTCAGAATACCAAACCAGGCACGAATACGTACTTTATTGCGCTTGTGAGAAGATTCAGTACAAAAGCAAAGTTTCTATTAGAATCTCACAATAATGGAGTTATCAAAATATAAGACACCAATGTGGCTAGAAATTAGGTAAGTGCATAGACTAACGTGTCTGGAAAGAACCTAATTGCTTTGTTTTGAAATCTTGCGTACCTCAGAAGCAGTGGTGTGTAGTACTCTTGTCTCTAAATATACCACCTTGAGCGCAGCGCTGACCCTGGACCACTCTCTATGAAACTTGACGTTACAGCAGCGCTAAGCTCGACGCTGTATTCTTATAGAATAACACGAGAGGATCATATAAAATCGAACAAAATGGGTTCAAAACGAAGCGTTAAAAGTGTTCACGCGTAAACATATGTGTCCAAACCTGTGCATTATTTATATTTTTAGTAGAAACAAGTTATGACGCTGTGTTAGTCTATAGGGAGACTGATGTGGTACAGATGGATACATACTACCATCAAGGATAACTTGATAGCAATAGTACATTTTGATTCATTTGGGTCATTGCGGCCGAGGCAGATTTAACGCTCGAGCCGCCACGCGAGTGTGTTATAGAGCCGAGAACTGCAGTGATAAATTCTCACGTGAACCAAACCACATTATTCAATACAATTACGGAGAAATTAAATAACAGAACAAGAAGTACTTTTGTCAGTAATAATTATGAAACTCTTATTTTATTTGATTTTTCCGTGTACTTTGGCTTCTCAGACTGAATTAGAATCAAAGGTGTGACACTGCTAAACATGCAATATTAAAAATAAGAAATCTAAATATTTTTTTAATTTAGAACTCAAGTAAATGTCAATTTG
Source organism: Ochropleura plecta (assembly GCA_905475445.1). Taxonomy (NCBI): domain Eukaryota; kingdom Metazoa; phylum Arthropoda; class Insecta; order Lepidoptera; family Noctuidae; genus Ochropleura; species Ochropleura plecta. The sequence goes on along the minus strand of FR997723.1, from coordinate 7,095,787 downwards.
TTGTTATACGCAAATTATTTAATAAAATGATCATGTTTATTTCTGATATTCTGTTTATAGTATTTATGATAAACACTTTTGTTTTTGTAAATTAAATATGAATACCTTAAAAAAGCGTTTTTCTTCTAAAACAAAAAAATCACCGCCGCATTCTGGGATAATTGAAATCCATGATGAAATCATGGATTCAAAGAAAAAAATTGAAGCCTTCGTTGCGTTAAATGAGAAAACAGCACACGTGTGATTTACATTGCATATTGAACCTAATCGTAATGCGATAAAAGCCAGTTTTCGAGGAAGTGTATTGAAAAAACTATTGTTAGCGCTTAATAGACTAACAATAACATAATAATGTAGTTTTGTTAAAATAACATAGAAATGTAGGATGTACTTAATACCAGGTCGGTCAAACAAATTTACGGAAAAAAAACTTTTGAAAACATTGTCTACCTACCTCATTTCTACACTTCTAAACTAATATTATAAAGAGGAAAGATTTGTATTTTTGCATGTAACGAATAAACTCAAAAACTACTGAAACGATTTCAAAAAGTCTTTTGCCATTAGAAAGCTACATTATCACTGAGTTAAATACGCTATAATAACATTGCATACACCACTACTGTCGGGAGCGGGGCAGTAACCAAAGACGCGGATTATACCGCGCCAGACAGTATGCTATTAAACATGAAGAAGTAGGTACTTGCACCTAAGCACTTAGGTCTATATATTTTAAAATTGACAATCAACAGAAACTACAAAACTTAGATACATAATACACCACACTTCTTAGTGGCAGGTTTTATTAAACTAGAAATAAAACAAACTGATTGCTCATAATTGTTTATTTAAACTACTTGATAGGAATGCTAATTGTGAATTATTATTATAAACGTGGGCCTCCGAGGTTTTCCCACAAACGGACTCGTCTATTATGAAATCACAATTGAACAATGTTCGAACATGGAATTTTTTCCTTATTATTTCAAAATATTTTATTGTCATACTAGTTCTAACATTGCATAGTGGTTAGAGTAATGTATCTGAGAGTGATAACACACGACCTACCGTAGTTACCGTGTGTTTATGTACAGTCGGGGGCACAATTGGAGAGGCAAAATTACAAAGTAACAGCTTGACGTTTAGTTTGACTTACGACCTTATATTGTCAAGCATATAGTCGTTGTCGTCAACAAGTGATTGTAGCTCATAATTTCAACTTATAAATTAGAGTCAGGATGGCTTACCGGTTAATCGGGTTCGGACAAACGTGTGAATCGATTAGCCGTGAGTTCAAATCTAACGCAAGATTGTAGACTTTTTGTAACTTTTTATTTGGTTGGTAGTAATGGGACAGACATTATTTTATTCTTTACGTTGTTTGCTTTGTTCACACAATAATTCTTTAAGTTAGGGAGGTAGATCATAAAAAGTAACTAAAGAATAAAGATCTCTGTGAGGTAGACATGACTTTTATGAAAATTTAACTTGATCGGAATATTAACGTTGTCGATTGATTGTAGTTGTTGGTTGGTGAAGTGTGGCTTAATAAATAGCGGTATAATTATTATTCTCAAAACTCAAAATGCAGGCAAATATTTATATTGAGGCGAGGGTGACTATTACCTATTGCACTGCATAGAAGTGGTTTTAATGGAACACTAATATCTGATTAAACCGGACTAAATGTGAGTATTATATTTATGAATTATAACTTAAACTTTTATTTCATATTTGCCTAATAATAATCTGAGGCATAAGGATTAATTCTTTTTTATTCACTGACTTGTAAAAAAAAGGAGAAGGTTGTTGTTTTTTATCATGAGGATTTTAATTTGTTAGGTCTGAGAACAGTTCGTAGGATATTTTTTACACCCCTAGGTCTAGGTGAAAAGGATGGATCTCTCCAGAAAAGGAGCTGCAGAGCAGCGGGTGAAACCGCTGGCCACCGTTTATATTATATAAAAATGTTATAGCTGCTTAATATCACTTTCTTTTTGTTTTAGAAGAATACTGTAAGTCACTGAATTAAAAGATGCGAGGAAAACGGTAGCCGCCGCACAGCGACGACAAATTGTTGACGAGTTTGAAACGAATGCTTTCACACCAACGAGCTTTGCAGAATTATTCGATACCTGGATGCGATACCCGGAACCGAAATATGTGTGGTAATATGGTAACATGTGCAAATGTCTACTTGACTGCATTGAAAATAATGGAGGATAATTATACTAAATATTAATATCTAGATGTTTTTGTTTTAATTATTAAACGGTGTAACTAAATATTGAGTAACATTTAATTATATTAAATTGAGGTTAAGTTTCAATCTTCTTTTCGTTAAGAAAATGAACACTTAAGCTATAACCTCAATTCATTCATTTATTGTGACGTTACATAATAATAAAACATGTTCATAAAGTCTAAATCATAAACATTAGTTTTCATTAAACTCTGCACAAAACCGATACATACCCAAAGACATTAAAATATTAACGAACCGATACCTGTATCAACAATTATATTTCTGTTAAGTATTAGAATATCATTTTCTTGATATGTTATTATTAATTGACTAAGTGGGTAAACCACAAAAAATGTGTTAGAAAGTTACAAGTGAACTTCTTTTATCTAAGTTGGGATGTGACGTCACAATTCTCATTAAAGTTTGTTAATTTTAGAATAAAACGAATAAACATTTTTATTATCATTCAGTACGACTTTTTTATTTCCACCTTCGAACACCGAAAAGATAAATTTAAAATTACATAAATAGTGAAGTAAATATTAAAATAAGTAATATTTAACTTCATATAAATAAACATAAATATTTTTTTGATTAAAACCTAAAATGGTTTTAAAGAAACAAAAACAACTAAACCTTTTGAATGATATTCGAACTCGGGACACAATGATCGCTAATCCATGGCTAAATCCAAATAGCTAGCAGCACATATTAAAACCAAGCGAATTTTAGCAATACAATGTAACGAACGGGTCGCCACTATAACGCGTAAATGCAACAGATATAATATAATGTTATTTCGCTCTAATGCGACTACAATTTGTGTGTGTGTGTTATCTGTTGAATGTTAAGGCATCACTCATACACGCACACGCACTGACAGTGCAGACAATCCTTAGCGATGCTTGACAATATAAGGTCGTAAGTCAAACTAAACGTCAAGCTGTTACGTTGTAATTTTGCCTCTCCAATCGTGCCCCCGACTGTACCATGTATGTGTGTCATACGCATTTTACTATTGTAGGCATGCTTTATTCATTGTTTACAGTTTTTAATACATTTACTTATATTGGACACGCATTTGTGAATACAACAAGACATTTCTGTGTATGTTGCACGTGTGTATGTTTCTACAAAAAAAACAAGCACGTTTACTGTTCTATAGGTTTCTTTTCCTACAGTTAATGGTGTAATTAAAAACTACATTACATGAGCGCACTAATGTGCACTGTTTCCTTTTTTTCTTTTTTTTTTGGGAGGGAAATCATCAAATAACTTCCCCCGCTCTGGGTGGAGCGAGGGGGAGTGTCAGACTTGTACTGACTAAAACCCACCCATGTTCCTTCTATTACCCATTATTTTCCGGGGCTGCAGTATCTCTGTCGAACAACCCGCAACTCCGGCAGGCGGAGGCCCTGGCGGGCCCCTCTGCTTTGCTGACATCTCTTTGAGGCGCGCGTGAAACACTAACGCGCCGTCGACAATAGACGGACGGACGGTGAGCTACCCATTGCTCACCGTCCACAGGCCCGCATCTACGGTGGCCGGGAGTCAAACGCCCGGCCACCTCCTTCGCTAGCATGACTGCTTCGCAGATGGGAGTGACCGCTTCCCATTCCCTCTTGCTCTGGACCATGGACTGAACCAGGGCCGGACGCGAGAGATCGCCGCCGTGCACTGTACCCTCTCAAGAAGAATAGTCTTAATGATTGTTTGACAGATTTTGGTTACGTAATAAACTATTTCTTCCAATGTGACATGATGACAAACCAGGCCAGAACTTCAGTTTTAGCAGAATGTTTTCGTCATCATTTCCTAGTATATTAGTTCATAATGGATATTAAAAGTAGTAAGTTATTTTGGTGTATGAAACCAGTCACTATATAGTGACAGGCAGAGATCGTCATGAAAAGATTAAGTAAACGGTCACTCACCTGTCGCCATTTAAAGCCCCAACAAAATCGAATATCTTAAGATACTACGCTCTGGATATTCACGGTAACACAGCATATTTTTTCCAATCTTACGACTTTCTAGCCCGAGTACGCGGTGTAAATACAACTACTAAACAAATTAAGAGTACCCGCTTCACATATGAAATATTTATTTGAATTTATTTATATATACGAATAATACTGATTCTGCTTGTTGCAAGTATAATTAGGATAGGATAATTGTATTTTCGATTCAAAAACCGACGTATTTACTTTACGTTTACATCGCGCACTCATGCCACTACGTGTTTTAGGCCTCTAGAGCTACCTAATTCGATAGTGTAATAACATTATACAAAGATGCATTAACCAAAACCCACGATGCTATAAAATCCTCAATATTTTACTCGGCAAATCAGGAAATGCTTGAACAATGGACGTACATATTGTATGTTGTAAGTTATTGTTGAAAACAGTAGTTGCATGCTTCTATCAGTTGTTTTTATTCACTTTAGGTTTCCTAGCAGATTATATGGAGCATGCAAGCAGACGTGTACTTAATTGATTTGAGTTTGTTTGCTTTATATAGCTACGTAGATGTAGCTATGTGTATATAAGTACGTAGGTAGTGAGGCCAAGGGCGTTTGTTAACAGTACATACGTTTTTTAAAATTAATAACTTAAGTACTCGTGATAGGAAACGAATTGTATATAAACGTGAATCGTAAGTATAATCATAGTACATTTTGATTCAAGTTAGGAAACTTTGTCAAAGTCAACACACTATGAAGCCGAGAACAACGGTGACAAATTCTATAATGAATCTAACGACGTTTTTCAATACACTTACGGAGAAATTAAATAACAGAACAAAAAGTACTTTTGTCATTAATCAAAATGAAACTATGATTTAATCTGTTCCCCCGCGCTTTCTCAGACTGAAAGAGAAACAAAGGTATGACGCCGGTAAACAGCCATGAAATAAAAATAAGAAATTCATTGTTTTATAAATTATCATGTTTATTATATAAACACAATTTATTAATTTTTTATTAAAAATGAAGACAACATGAGACTCCATGCTTAAAAAAGGGATATAGCTGGCTATTGGGATTTTTTATTGTTATCTGTGGCGAAATCAGAAAAAATTAAAGCTCTCGTTGCGATAAATGAGAAAAAGCACGCGTGTGGAATACATAGCATGTTGAACCTAATCGTAATGCAATAACAGCCAGTTTTAGAGGAAGTGTATTGTAAATATACTATAAGTAATTCTCTTTATTCCAGAAAAGGAAACGCCTACATTTATCCAGTGGTGAACTGGTCGGATCCGGGTACGACAATCCTAGTGGTGTCCCTCACCACGCTGCTGCTGGCGATCCTATTCCTGGTGACCCTGGGCCTGTCGGTGGCGCGGGACTCGTGCGCAGGGCGCTGCATGCAGGGGCCCGCCACCGGCCGCTCCGACGAAGGGTTGCCTCTACGACAACCCACGACTGCCGCATAGGTTGATCGCGTAACTCAATTGAAGGCTGCATTACCGGGATAGCAGCATATACAAGGTGTAGTTTTGGATCCTCGTCAAAATCGAGGTGGTAGTCATAATAGATATAAATATAAATAAATAAATAAATAAATAAATAAATATCTTGGGACAACTTACACATGGCTATCTGATCCCAAGCTAAGCAGAGCTTGTGTTATGGTAACCAGACAACTGATATATATACTTATATAATTTATAAATACATACATATTATAGATAAATCACACCCAGACACAGAACAAACAATCGTGCTCATCACACAAAGTTTGTCCTGGGTGGGAATCGAACCCACGACCTCCGGCTCAGCAGTCAGGGCCACTAACCACTAGACCAACAGGCCCGTCTTTTAATATCAATTAAAATTACGCTACAATAATAATATACGCTGACTTTTTTAGTAGTTTAAGTTTGTCAGAGGTTGCGAGAAGGTGCTCAATGCTTCTTTTTAGCTTATCTTGTAAGAAACTTTTTTTAAAGTGATAATGCATGGCTTGGCTAGGTACGGGCATTCAAATCTTGCAATAACAAAAAAAAATGGTATAAGATCTCTTTGCGAGCAATAAAAACACATACAAAATGACAATCCTTACTTAACCTTCAAGCGGGCGCGCGGGCTTTTATAACGGCAGCGGTCGCGCGTAACCTAAAAGACCTATGCGATACATAAAGATATAAAGCACTTATATATAATTAACATCATTTATTTTTTAATCATTGTAATCATTACTCTTTTTCTATGAAATTAATTCGAGAAAATCAAATAAAAGTTAAAGTAAAAACTATGTAATAACAGTAGAAAACAAGTCTTAATAATCTAGGAATAAAAAAAAAAATTTGGAACAAAAACCATCTTAGGGTATCTAGATAAAATTATCTAGTAACAAATAACAAAACAAAATTATAAAATCAGTTGATTTCATGAGATGAAATAATTAAAATAATATTCAGGTTAGTTTCATTCTTCAGTGTCTTCAGCAAGATAACACTCATTGCAAATGAAGGTAGAGTGGGTTCTACACATATATCTGTGGCATGTTGTGCATTGAGTCTACGATTGCCTCCTTTTCTTCGCTGAGCATATTTAGCAGCTTCCACTGCATGATGTGCTGGAACCTTTGAAACGACAGGCGCGCGGCGTCGTTTCGACGCCTGTACCGTGACTAAAACAAATGCGCTCCTTGTGGTGAAGGGGGTACGGGGAGTCAGTGTAAACTGTTTATTTGGAAGGTAGATACACTATGACAAGCTACTAAGAGTATAATATGGATTCAATGGGAATTTTTGTTAATATCAGCGAAATTGTATTGAAAGCGGTCGTTTCGACGTCGCGCGACCGCTTGAAGGTTAATATTATATAAAAGCGAAAGTGAGTTTGTTTGTTTGTTACCTCTTCACGCTTTAATGGCTAAACCGATTTTGATGAATTTTGGTACAGAGATAGTTGGGAACCAGGAGACAAACATAGGCTATTTTAAAAAAAAAGAGTGGGATATGAGGGATAAAGAGGGAAGAAATGGGAAAACTTAGCGTTGCTATTACAAATCAATAAGGCGCTACCGAATTTAACGCGAGCGAAGCCGCGGGCAAAAGCTAGTAATTTATACTTTTTTATAAACTGTAATTATTAATATTGTCTTCCAAAAGCGATGTTCCTGATAAAGTTCAGATGTGTTGTTGCAGTTGTCACAAATGTAGTTTAGTTTATTTATTCCTCATACTTCTGTGAAGTTGTGGGTACATACACTGTATTGCAGAGGGGCCCGCCTGGGCCGAAAGAGATTGTTCGAAAGCGTTCCGGGGCCGCACCCTGGAACACAAAGGCCAAAATGAAGTAATATGTATGGATTTTAGTCACTAAAGTCTAACAATCCCTTCTGCTTCGCCCAGCACAAGTAATTTGATGATTTCCCATGCGAAAAAAAAACGCCGTACACTATAAAAACATACAAAAAATACCCAAAGGTTTTTTTTACATTATACTTTAAGTTTGCATTGTATTTTTGCGAGTCTTCTTAGAACATGCGAATATTTATATGTAGGTAAGTTACTATTAAGAGAGGGTAACAAATTGTTGACAATAAAACATTTTAAAACTATATTTTGTATTAATTAAGATCTACCTTAGTTGGACTGCCAGTCCCCGATTATCCTTCTTGGTTGGCATTCTGATAAAAAGGTCAGCTTATCAATACCAAGAAAGGACGATACACAGACTTTTAAAAAAAAAAACAATTTAGACAAACAAGCAAGTAAGTTTTTCGAACATTGTTTGCCTTATTGGACTACTGCCGAGTATTAAGTCCTGGGTTCGAATCCTGCACAAATGGAATGGCAGCTGGTATTTCTTAGTTACAGCCGAGTAGCTTGGATTTATAACCGGTTGACTGCAACAAGTTCTCGCCCTATTATTATTTTTTCTTTTTTATAAAACGTTGCCCTACACTAGGAATTTTTATTTAAACTAACATACACAAACAGCCAGACCCGGAACAACTACCTATATAGGTATTAAACATTACTAGCAAAATAACGTGGGCGTACTATACCACCTTTCAAGGATTTCACGCATGATTTTTTTATTACTATACAAAAAAAAAGATTCACACTTCAATAAGCGAATTCGCTGAGTATTCGAGTCAAAAGCACGACTCTACGCGACGTATCGATGTTTTTTGCGCTAAACTAGTGCAGCGGCGCGGCACGGCGTAGCGTCGTGTGAACTGACACTAATCTAGCGACTGCTCTACAAAATTCACGTAATGTTTATATACCTTTTAAACTGCCACTTTATGACCTCCTAAGCCATAGTTCATACGTCATTGGTCCTGTATGGTTTATAAAGAGAAAATACAATGTCAATTGACAATTCTACAGATGTTTAACAACAGTGCCTTCACTTCAAAACTATGCTGCTCTGGCATCACTGATCAGACAACACAAGATAAACTGCAGGATTCAATTAATAAACTAGATACCTGCATCTTCTCTCCTGCCCCCTGCAGTTTTTTTTCGGATGGGGAATCATGGCGGAGCGGAAGGGAGTGCCAGATTTTTACTTACTAAAACTCACCCATGTTCCTTCTTTTGCCCTTTGTGTTTCAAGGCCGTGGTATCTCTTCCCAACAACCCGTAGTCACGACACGCTTCTTAGTTTATAATCCTATTCCCATTGTTGTTTCAAAAAGTTTTTATGGAAAATTCAACGTCATTCCTCACGTCAACTTGATGTTTCATATTTTCACAAAAATAAATATCCAATTCAACGTGTATGAGGAATAAAAATCGATAATGCGGTTTATTTTTGTATCAATAATGAGTTATGAACTAATTGACCACGTACTAACGTAAGTACCCATAAGAACCCATTACGTAAACTTATAATACCCATTACTATGTTAATTTTGTGAAAAATAATAATTAAATGGTTACGGTAGATAAATTAAATCATAAATATGATAATTTTCAAAGCGGATAGGTACCTAGTTATTATTTTAACAATAGCACCATATAAAAATCAGCTTAATATATAGAATATTTGGTTTAGGTACATTTCCTTAATTCTGGAAACATTTTAAAAATAATGAAGTCTGTTGTAGTCTGATAAAATAATATGTGTAGCTTTATACGATTCACCTCCCATACCTACTACTACGAACGTAATGTAAGAATGAGAGTCGCTACTATTCTCAACTATTTAAACAATTGCATCATTTTATTTTATAATGGCACTAGGCTATAGAAAACACTTGCACGTTCGCACAGCTTTGCCCCATGACGAATTTATTGCAAACTTTCAACCTCTATTTCACTGTAGAATTTATATATAAATTCTTCTTCTTGTCGATTCCATTTATTAGATTCGTAAAGTTCGAGTTCGAGTATAGTAATTCTTCTTTGTCATTATGGCTATCTATTATGTATGGTATCTATGCCAATTTTAGCCGTACGTTGATAGACAGTCAAGACAGACGATTTCATAAGATTACTAGCTGTGCCCTACGGTTTCACCCGCTGCTCAGGTCCTCTTCTCACTTAGAGGAATAAGAAATAGATGTTGGCCGATTCTCGGACCTACTGCATACAAGATTTTCTTTATATTAGAAGATTGTATTTATCAAGGTATATAGTAATCGATCAATAATTATAACTTAATCTTTTAGTTGTTTAGGAAAACGTTATACGTAGGCTTTAAGTAAATATAAGAAGTAATCGCTTACTGGACTCTCTGTATATTCATAGTTTAGACTACAGTTCGTTCAAGTAAAAATTCTATACTCACGAATTAATGGGCATGATGCCAAATAATGCAGTTTCTTTTAAAAATAAGTACTCTTGTGGGCAAAACGAAATTAGCTTATGCAGTTACGAGTACCTAGAGCAGTAAAAATTAAATACTAGCCATGGGAAGCCTTATCTCGCAAAAAAGGAAAATAAAATTACAAAAGCAGTTTTAATAAATAACAGTTTTCAATTTTTATCCGACCCAAAAATATTTTGGAAAAGGCTAGGCAGATGATGATACTGATACAAGTTTAGACACACTGGCTGATATTCGCGTCTCAGTACAAATAATAGTAGGTACTAACGTAACTCAGCTCAGGGTCTCAGAGCCATATGCTTCATCATCGAGTAAACCAACATGACTGGCGGTTTTATTAAGCTTAAATAGGTAGGTAGGTAGTTCCTACTACGTGGCAGTTAATAGCTGTGTCAAATATTTACAATTCAGAAGGTACCTGTAATACCATATACTTAATTATCAACACAATATAACATCATGCCTGTAATTCGATTTAGAGGAAGTATACCTAATGGTTACCCCATTTCGCCAGTTATGTTTCAGTCTCGTGAAATATGGGGCGAGCCTATACCTACAAGCCAGGCAGAAATCCAGACTCCGTAGCTTGTTTAAGATGTTTTTGCTGGAAAAAGCCAATCAAAATTTGCTCAACCTGCATTCCAAACCAGGACCACATGCTCCGCAGTAGCGCTTGCGACCACTAGGCCAACGACGCTTCAACGCTACGATCAAGTCATTTTAAAATCAACCTATCATTATTTTCTTAAGAATTAACCTGCATCATACCTGAATGATATTTCCAATCTTAAATGTCACTTCGGTAATTCTTTATCCAGTAATCGACTTGCGTAAGTTCTAATGTAGAGTCACATGAATCATTCTGATCTTCTCAGTATTTCAAAAGTAACCAAACAAAACCGTTTAACAAGGATCTAACCTTGACTCAGATCTAAGTCCAAACAGATTTATTATGAACACTGATTCCTTTATAAGGCAAAATAGCAAAATCCTTTATCTTCGCTCAGTAAGTTGTCATCCACGCTACGCAATATTTGACTAGTTTAAGCATTACACAATCATTTAAATTTTTCGTTGTATTCGCCATATTGTTAGAATAGTATAAAATAGCTACCTGAACTAGACAGCTATTTAATAAAATAAATAAAATAGCTATCTGAACTAGATAGCTAATTGATAAAAAAAATTAAATAGCTATCAGAACTAGATAGCTATTTTAATTATAAGATCCCGATGATTTTTTCCACATTTCGTCTTATTCTCATAGATTGTCAGAAACAAAAAGCCAAAACCAACTAGTTCGACAAAAATATCTAAACATTGACTTCTAAAAATATATCGAAAGATGTACCTAATTACTATCTTACACTAATTAAGTGGAGGTACGGCTCACTTAATTAGGGACTAACGAATATAAAATTGTTGTCACAACAAATTGCGCAAAAAGCACGGTTCGTTCGTTTGATCAATTGACTACTTCTTATCTTCTTATTAAGTTTAAATAAAACAGTAGATATAAAGATGCCAGCTAATTATAAACAGAACTGTCCCAAGTACTGCCCAAACAACTTCATAATTTTTAAATCAATATACCTAATAACAACTTTTATGCTAACTAATTTAAACGTTCGGATTGATTTGCGAAAATACCGAATTATTGAATAGTTAAGCGTTGACATAATACGACCAAGTTCAGGCTTAGAAAACAAGTAAAATTGCATTACATAAGTGAGGTTATAGTTTACGCAAGTACAGCGCGGTGTTGTAGGTGCGCCGCGCTGGTCGCCTGCGCCGCCAGTCTACATCTGCGTCTCTGCGCGCCTGCGCTGCGCTCGCGCAACCGCACCGACATCACGCGCGAACATTTCTATTACTTAATTACGTTCATATTAAATCTCTTATTTAATTTTTATTATGAAAGAGCTCACTAAAATTATTATCTTGCTTTATTAAATTTATTCACCAAATCAATTGTACTTAGGTTTGCCTAGACCAAAATATTTATTTGCACTTTAAGAGCTAATTTTAAGACAAACATAGGATTAGATTAGTCTTAAGATAACGGCCCATCGTCAACTCTGCTCACTCGCTCAAGACGGTACGGTTTTCAGCTGTGGTGTGCGTAACAAAATAGATTATTATCTGAAGTGATTGAACTTATCTTCGTTTCCTGCGTACTTGCCGCAAAATACTGTTGAATACAGGGGAATGTGTAAGATATTCTAAAAGAGTCAGTGTTTAATATTTTAGTGATCAAAATGGTGAAAATTTCTAGGAAAAGTGTGTCCCTATCGGCTCTATGGGTGTCGACGAACGAGAAGCTGAGCGATTTTTACGCGTCGTCATGGCAACGAGGAGAATCGCCGATACCAATGCTGGTGTTCAGGATGCTGCTGACAGGAGTAGCGCTAGCCATCCTCGTCTGGTCTCTGGTGGAAGCCCCCAACCCTTACTGGCTAATATATCTTACGAACTGGGGACTGTTGCTGGTCGTGGGGATGCTAATATGTGGAATTATTGTGTCCTTCGAGGCTCTTTACAACAAGTCATACGGTAAGTTATTTGGTATCTATAATTTCTATCGTTTAAACTGAACTTTACAAGGGTGTAGTTTGAAGCCAGCATCAAAAACGAATACAGCTTGACTTGAGAAAGAATAATAATTAAGTGTTCAAAACAAGTCCAAGTCTAAATGCTGAAACAGTTTGCTACGAGATTTGGCAAGAGAAGCTAGGCTGTCTTTATGGAAACTGTTACGCAGTGTACGTTACTATGTTAATAATCACCATGTTGATATGTTGATAATCACCATGACGCGACATGATCCCTTTGAACGCCAAGCGCAGCTCATAGGAAGTATACTCTCTACGCCAAGCCAATTATTGTCTATTAAAATACCTACAAATACTAGTGATGGGGTATTCACAACTATCGATAAACCTTTATCACTGCTACTACAATCGATTTTCCATTTAAAAGTGTTAAATTTATCAAATAAATGTTACAATAGTAGCATTAATTAACTTACATACATGATATAATCAAACTAACAAACTATTTACACAATTAAAACTTCACAGAAAAAAGTTTTTATTGAACAAAGCGCATCCCTAAAATGAGATTGACGTCAATACTTGTCGCTTGAAAGCGTCAATGGCGTATGGCTTCAAAGAAAATACGGATATTTCAGGGATGTGGTAAACTCATAATAATAATATGTATATAAAATAAAATAAACACGTTTAAAGCAAACTGTTGTATTACGGATCTGTTATAATAGGTTATACGGAAAGTTACGGAAATTCATTTTCGCCACGGCAACTCCTGATCGTATTTATGATCTGCAAATAGACATATGATCTTTCTTCAGGCCTTATTTTTTCTAATTCAAATGCAACCAAACTAGCAAAATATTCGTTTCTAATATCCGAAGGCCTTTCACAGATAAATCTCGGAGGTTGGAGTGCAGCGACATTCACTTCTATTTCGAATTCGGATGTTCTTCTGTAATTGACGAAACATTCTTCACACTGAATTGCCTTTTCAGCAGTTTTCTTTCTTTTTTTCGGCAAGTTGGATAGTAAACTTGGTGACAATGGTTGAGAATCTTCTATAATGTCCTCCTCTTCGAAACTTGGACTTTTCATATTCTCATCGAACCTCTGAGTACAAAATGTTTGAAAATCGTCAGACGAAGACATTTGGCACTATTTAAATTCTATTAATTCAACAAAACGAAATATTAACACGTATCACGGAGTGATCCGATCCTCTATAAACCGTAGATACATAAAAATATTCTAGTGTTGTAGAATATTAGAAATTACAATCGATCGATTTGTTTCGTCCTGAAACAAAATCGATCGATTTTATTTTTCCGACTTTTATCCCGAAGCAGTGAGTTAGGCATAGGAATGATAACAAACAAATAATTAAAAAAATTGGATAATCCTGTTTATTTTCCATAACAATTTTGAATTTGTATTACACAAACAAGTAAGCCAAGTAACCTACCATGAACTACACAAGCAATAGGACTGATTGGCCTACAAAGTAAAGTAAGAAAACTAAAATTAAAACAATTTAGAGATATCAGAAAAAAAGCGCAAATGAAATTATAACTCTATCATGTGTACAATTGTTATTTATTATTATTGATTGAAATTATAAAGTAAAAACTTAAGGTATGTACCTACTTATAGTATAAGAAGTAAGTTATATTATTTGAAACTTTGATCTTGGTGATATTTTTTGAAGCATAAAACACACAAATTAACTTTACAGACATTATCTGTGTACATTGTTTCCCTTCTGCGATTATTATGCGCGCAATATTTGCATCGCTGTTTTCGATCATTTTGTGTTGGCATATGATCTGCAGAATTATTAGATAGCAATCGCAATGGATTATTTACATTTGCTTGCCGAACTGTAGGTTTTGAGGATATATGTGGTTTGAATTTCTCAATGATTTGTCTTATAAGATTTAAATGAAAAGTACTAAAACGAAGATCCGCGTTATTTTTTAATATTTTTGCAAAATAAAATGAGTTTAGTATGAGCATATCAACTACATGAAAACTAAACTTTTTATTCCACTTAATACTTTTTCTCATACAATGCAAAGATGACAGCATCATGTCGGCTATATCTACCGTTCCCATATTTATATTGTAATCTACAATACATTCTGGTTTTAAAACTGGTAAACCTGATTCTCTATCTTCCCTTAAACACGGTATGAATGTATGATCGTGCATCGTTGAAAGCATTGTTATAAGCTTTTTATCATACCATTGCAATGCCATCAAGGGTGGACAATATTTGGCACAAATTTCGCCTTTTTTAATTTTTTCAAATTTAGGCATGCCTGACCTATTTTTGCGTACTGTCCCACATGCGACTATTCCCCGCTGATATAAGTATCGGAACAACTGAGGGCTACTGTACCAATTGTCGACATATAATTTTCGATTGGTGTCCAAGTAGTCTTGTAGTAGAGTAACCACAACTGCGCCACTTACACCTAAATTTTGTTGATCTATAATAGGCGTTTCCTTGCCAGCATAAACAATAAAGTCTAGTATGACTTTGGATTTTACGTCACATAGAACAAACATTTTAACCCCAAAGCGATTACGTTTTTTTGGCAAAAATTGTCTTATGATCAATCTTCCCTTAAAAGGCACCACACTTTCGTCTATACATAGGTTGCTATGCGGAATGAATGAATTTTTGAATTTTTTGCGAACATACTCAACGAGAGATCGTATTTTTGACACTTTCGGAGTATCTGAAAATTGGGTATCGTGTGGGCCAAAATGTAACATGCCTAATATCATGAAATATCTATTACGTGACATTAATTTTGAAAAAATCGGAGCATTCAATAAAGGGTCTGTTGACCAGTGCTCCTCCATAGATAAATGTTTATTTCGCGTAAATAACATTGTGACGGCAAAGAATACGTACATTTCCGGAACAGTAACGTCGTACCATTTGTGCAATCTAGAATATACCTTTAAAGTGCGTGTTCGCAAAAAATGTTGGTGGTATCGATTAGTATTAATTACTATTTGATTAATAAGGCCTTCGTCAAAAAAATGTAAAAATATATCTAACTCAGAGGAGTCTTCATTAAGCGTCATTAATGTGGCAGAAGAAATTCCAGAACCGAAGTCATCAAAAGTTTGAATAACTGGTCTTGAAGATGTGTTAGACCATATAAAATGCTGACTACCATCCCCTTGCGATGTGTGAGATGATGCCGATTCTGCCACGGGATCTTGCGGTCCTGTCGAAACTTGTTCGGCCCCGTAACGCTGCGATGGTTGGCTTTCATCCTATAACCAATATACAATAAATACATCAATATACCTAAATCGATCGATTGTACATTATGAACGATGCACAACACTAATTAAGTACTTACGTTTAGGCTCCGGCATGGATACACTACTGACAAAAATGCGCAAAATAATTATGATTGCTTAGTTAGACAATGATACGGGTGGTGGATCATTCTGTGCATCCAAGGGTCATTTACATAAAAAGGGGTTCATTTTAGGGTAGTATGAACAGTACCTACTTACCTCTAAATTGAAATCCGAGTCATGTTCGTATTCGAATTCGTCATTATCACTGTCTAATATGCGTAGCAGTTCATCTCTTGAATAATATTCACTCATTATTAGATAGTTTTCCGAAAAATAAATTCACCACGTCACTATTGACGCCTAAAAGCGACGATGGCGAGGGCACAAATGATGGATAGTTCCAAATTAGTGACGTGACTACTTGATGACCATAGATATATAGATGATTTAAATGTAAGAAGGTTTAAACATAATTAATTTGATTGTTATATCTTGTACGATATATATATTAATTTTATTAATAATAAAGTAACACTAATTCCATGAAAAACGCATTTTTTGTAGTTTTAATCAATGTTTTAGTTCAATTAGCACAATCTTCTTGGAAATTGAAGAAAGTTAAATTGCCCCATCACTAGTGTCGCTTCAAAGCGACAATGGCGTCTGGTGAACGTATATTTTGAGGTCTTTTCTTCGCCTAAAACAAGTTCAAATTTTGAATGAATACTAAAAGATCAAGCTTTACTTTAGTACAATTTTATTTAAGTGACTTACGGAGAAGACTACAAAATTTAAAAAACATAATTCTTTTACCTATTTTCTATAATATTAGATTAAAAAGTAGCACATCTATTTGTCGCTTAAACTCGTCGTTGGCGTCCTAGCGGCCGATTACGTTTGTCGCTTGTAAGCGTCGTTGGCGTTCAAAGGGTTAAGGGACATATCCATCTACTCCAAATCATTGTCTTATCAGAAGACGGTAGGACTAAGTAAAAAAGTCAAAATTAACTTAACTACGGAAGTTACTGACAATTTAGAAAAGATAAGGTCTGAAGTATCGTTGTGTTTATTGTCTAAAAGGCCCGCATCACTACTTATATCTTGATCTCAAAACGAAACTGTTCTACAAGTTTCGTTTTGAGATCAATATTTCTTCTCCATAATGTAGCATAAATATGGTCAACATGACATGTGGAAAATATGATAATTTCAATGACTGCGTACCTCCAGTTCTTTTAAAAACAATGAGTTCGACCTTTCAAGAAGCCATACTTCTTCACTTTGTTATTATTTCATTTATTACCAATGTACAACAAGACATTCCTTACGATGTCAATAAATTCATCTTTATTTTTAAAACTACCAGTGCCCCGCTGTTTCATCCGCCGTTTCCGTTTTTTTCCTTTACACTTGCCTATAACCTGCCTTAAGAATTCGGCTATCAAATGCTTCGTTACGTGTTTTTTTTTTTAATGTGTGGGAGTTCCAGAGATAACCGCGTTCAAAAAAACAAACTCTTCAGCTTTATTGTATTAGTATCTATACATTTTAATGTGCGCGTGTTTCTAATTATTAACTGATGTTGCTGTATTTATGGGGTTCCGTAGCCAAATGGCTAAAACGGAACCCTTATTGATTCGAGATACCTATATGTCCGTCTTCTGTTTGTCCGTATGGCACAGCAATTTTACTCCGAGGACCTGAAATACGGAGAGCAGGTGTCTTCTATGAAACGGTATGAACTAAGGGTTAAAAGAAAAAAGCAATGTATATAACTGTGTAGGGTGTATATCGACAAGTTTAGTCTTGAAAAGTGAAATCAAGGTTTCTAAAACACATTTTTCTTAGTCCAATAGTTGATGAGTTATTTGCTTCTCTGTCTAAGAAAAATTCTGAAAACCAATCCGAAAAAAAATGGTTAAAAGGACGTTTAAAAACCTTCATCGAAAATGGGTTTGAAAGAGGTTTGATATTTAGATTTTCAGATATAAGACTTTTCATTAAAATGCTTTGTTTTCATTAAGATATTATAAAAACAAATTTAATTGCGGTTGAGTGTAAATTTTCCGTTTAATTCGAATGAGCGTTAAAATATTGTTATTGTAATGTTTGATGCTACGGAACCCTGTGTTTGACAGCCGGATTCGTACTTGACCGGTGTTTTATTTGTATTCACTTGTATGGCTCTTTACTTTAGACACAGTAGGAGGGACTATTGTGGACATACCTATACAAAAAAACGACAACTACGTCTGTATAGTCATCTGTTATCAATTTATTTAAAAAACCAATAACGTATTATAGCTATTAAGTCCCATACAAAAATGTACATACATAAATATTTTAACTCTTCGCTCGTACTCAACGCAGTACTTTTTCAATTAAAGTAAATTCATGAATGTTCAAGTTTACTTCCCGCTGGCCCTCAACCGTGTTTCAATATTGTCCATATTGAAACACGTTTAAGATTAACACCAGCTTAACCCTTTCTTGTCGCTCGCTCAAGAAGGTGATGCATGTTTTGACGGCCACCCAGGCCACCAACTACAGCTGCTAATGTACGATAGATAACATCCGCATACTATTTAATCGCCATTCAACAGTAACTTGATTTTCCTTTTGTAAAACAAAGCCGCGATTGTTCGAATGTTCGTGTTACACGCAAATCCGCTCATTGTGATCAACTTCTAAATCAACATTCAATAAAGTTAATTTATATTAACTCTGACCTATTGTCACACGAGGAATATGATGGAATTATAAATATTGATATTAGTTCACTTAGGTTAAGGAGAGCTGTTTATATCCAGTTATCCTGCTGCTCTTTTTGTTATTCGACTAGAACCGGTGATGACGTCACGGCAACCGGTGGGACCTGGCTGCGAACGTGGTCGAAAATTAGATTAACAAGAGTTTGTTGCCGTCTTCATTACAACGAATGTTTATTTATGTCGCACTAACCTTTCCTCGGAACCGGTTCTACTCGCGCGTAGTTAGATAAAAAGTACATACTTACATAGAGTGAAGCAAGACATTTGCAAGTTACATAATATACATTGCGGATTAGCAGTACATACAGAGTATTCTGGGTTTCCTTAATGACCTAGATTGTGCCTTTATTAACCTTTACAATTTAAACAAAAAAGGAAACTACTATTTTTATAGACATTTATTAAATCTGTAATTATAAAAAAGCAGGACGCATGAATGACCAAAAATAAAAAAGCAATTAACGAAAATTAAAATTTTAAGTATTTGTGAAATGAGAACGAAGTTCCAGAGAAAAATGTAACTGTCTTGGATCTTGCAACGAAATTAATCAGAAAAGAATAGCGGTAGCGAGTAGGAAAATTATCATTTATAGTTCCAGTTTGCGGGGCCACTAAAATGTCCCTCAAACTGTTTAAAATGCAATTTCACTTATAAAATGCAACTATAAAATAAACTAAGTACTTCTAATTCTTATGGTTCCGAACACAAAGGGTACCAACAGGTAGGCAGAACCCTATTACTAAGGCTCCGCTGCCTATCCGTCTGTCACAGGACTGTACCTTTTGAGCCGAATTGTGACAGAGAGCGGCAGAGAGAACAAAGACGAAAGCGAGAATTTTCGCCTATTCCTGAAGGATATTAGATATTAGGTTAAGAGCAAACATTTTCGATCCCGTTTCACGCGCTCTTGCATCTTTCCTACATTCTTCCGCAGAAACCGCACCCCAGGAACCTTAGTGCCAAAACTGGCACTGATCACCCCCTCCAGATAATGAAGTAACATCATTCAGATGAAGTAAAATTTTCGCTTACGGCCTACCTTTATCATCCAAGACTACTGCTAGAGACGATTTTTTTACCCGGAGTTTTACGGACTCCGGCCCTGTGCAAATCGCACTTGGCCAGATTTTCAATACTGCTATCTTGATCAAATCTAGATAGGTATCTAGGTACTATTCATATACTTTTCCATTTCAAGTAATCATCCTCCTTTTTGTATCGTATTTGCCTATTTGGATAGAATGAGGAATCTATTACCTATAATACGAACAAAGGGCACTGTTCTATAATGTTTGATAATACTTAGCATAGGTATCAATAACAATAATATACCCATGCCTCATATGCATGTGAGTTAGGCATTATAGAACAATATTATCACATGATCTGAAACTTCAATATACAATAATCGTAAAAACACACACACTACCGGTTGTTTTACATTAAATCTTATTATCAGCGAAATGCTTTTGTTTCTTGGTTTTAGATTTTCTTAAAATAAAATGCATATAAATAAATACCTGTTCTTGTAATCAACTTTGAAACTGTAACTGGTTAAACCTAATTTATCACATGCCTTTTTTTGCGGATCTGAAATCATCAAATTACTTTTCCCGCGGTGGGGAGTGTCAGACTCTTACTTAAAATCCACCCATGTTCCTTCTATTGCCCTTTATGTTCCGGGGCCGCGGTATCTCTTTCGAACAACCCGCAACGCCGGCAGGCGGTGGCCCTGGCAAGCCCCTTTGCATTGCTGACATCTCGTTGTATTTATCACATACCTAAAAATATCATATCATCACGACTTGATCATCATCATCAACCTACAAAATGTCATTGCTAGACATAGGGCTCTTTAATCGCACACTACTTAACTCGATTTTCGGCAACTTTCATCCAATGACTAAAATGATGAAAAAAAAATACCCTGGATCATCGATCCACCAAACCCTACGCCGTCCCACCTTAATATGGCCGATCCATTACCACTTCAGCTTACTTATTCTGTGAGCAATGTCGACAACTTTGGGTCTCTGTCGAATCACTTCCCTAAACCTCGTTCGTCGTTGACTAAACTTTAAGGAGCAACCGTACCGTGAGTCGTAACAGGCAGGACGCACTGCTCTTTAGGCTCGATAGTTTGCGCAGCAAGAATACTAAAGCTAAAGCCAAGGCTTCCCAAATGCCCGGGGTGCGGGTTGTTCGAAAGAGTAAATGGCAATAGAAGGAACATGGGTGGATTTAAGTCAGTACAAGCCTGACACGCCCCCCGCTCCGCCCAGAGCGGGGGGAGTAGTTTGATGATTTCCCATCCCCAAAAAAAACGCTTCCCAAATCCTGCACATCACATCTTGTAATCCAAGAAGTCAGAGGAGAACTTAATAATTGCGAAATGTGAAATAATTGTTTCCTCCTAAAGAAAAATACCTTGATTATTTATATTATGTAAAAGTTGACCCAAAGAACATGGCATAGCCACGACAAGCAGAATAAATAGAAACCTATTTTAATTTCTGCAATAATAATCTAACAACAAAAGTTGACTGCCGGCAGAGACCCAGTAATGTCGTAATTTCCACGATGTCGACGCCTGGCGGAGTGGTGGGACGATCCCATGCGCAACATAGCATTATGTCTGACGCAACAAGCTATCCACCAGCCATTAACATTCACTACCAACTATATCATGCCCCCTTAAATTAGCATTCGTACTTGACCTTGTTCGTTTTTCTAGAAACTTGACCCAGTTATTTGTTCCAAATCTAATATGAAGACCCCATTTCACCAAACCCTGTTGGTTAAAATGTGACTTTTAATACTCTGACAGAATGTGTTGCGAACGTTGGCCTAAACGTTTTATCATCACCGATTCCCTCTTTTCATAAATCTGCTCAATAAAGTAAATACCGTCTTGGTATATAGTTAATATGTAAATAAAAGAAAAATTCCGAACCCGACAGCATCGTAAACCATAGACGCAATTGCACTGTGCTGCAGCTCACTCGCAAACTATCTAGTATGTGCTACACGCTAAGACAGACCGCAGTCAGTTGCTACTAATTTCTATGGAACTATGACAGCGTTCCCGTAGCTACAATGCTGCCTGTTCTGCAGCCGAGTGGCGACCGCAAACCAATAACTCAAATACTGACTTTAAAAAAAAAGAGACTACGTAAATACGTATGTGTTTGTTTCACAAATGATTATTGCTAAAGTAAACAAGAGATTCCCGTCGAAATGATGATTCCGCGAACCGCAGCCGCGATGTCGCTTGCGGTTTTTGATTATATTATTACTGTGGTCTGTAGATTATTATCCAGCCCAACGCCACAGACGCTTGTGATTTGCCGTTCCCGCCACCACGCCTGCAAAGTAAAGCGAATGACGATAGCAATATGTCGTCAGTATTGCACATCAGACTTCTGTGGCAATTTTACATTATTTTGTACCGCTCTAACTCCATTCTTATGAAATTACGTAAACAACTACTTAATTGGCAGCAATTAGTAGGTACCTTTTTGTATACCAAATTGAAACCGCGTGCTAACTTTCTCATCTGTCACCAATTTAACAAAACAATAGTAACGTTCTTTGTCACTACCAACTGTATTATAGACTTGTAGTAGTGCCATGGCAGCTGCTATACTGCGAGTATTTACAGTACCTTTCAGCAGTAGCAGTTTTATATGGAACTAGCTTTTGCCCGTGGCTTCGCTCCCGTTAAATTCGAGGTAACACAGTTCCCCTTTCCTGATTTGCAGGTACCTGCTACCTGTAGTTTTTGCCCTTGCGCTTTATTTATTTTAATAGCAAAGCTCTTTTCTTCCCTCTTTCTCCCTCATAACTCACAATTAAAAAAATTAGCCCATGTCCGTCTCCAACTTCATAAGTAGATATTTAATAATGCAGTAGATATTTAATAATAAACGTAATGCATACTTTCAAATTAAAGCTCCATTTCATTATTCAAATCGCTGAAAGCTTATAACTCCTTGAACGTGTGAAATTATGAAAGTGTGTCCCAAAAGCCTTCGTTAAAAAAAAATAGGAGTAAGATTTCTTGCTTTTAGACCCTGTGGTTAAATATGTACGTTACCTATTACTGAATGAAAAGATTTTTATTAATTAGATAGAAAAGTGACTACAAAAATCAAAATATTTTTTTCGCATAATAGGTACTGGTTGATACATCCTCATGATCACCATTTCTAATATAAGAAACTTGGATAATAATTCGAAATAGGAAGTCACCTAAACATGTTCTTTTGTCATCTAATTATTAAATGGCCAATATTCCACTAATAGGAACATAGGTAAATACTTATTTAGGTGTTACAATAATGTTCTATTCTATTAGAACATGGACAAAAAATGAAAGCATCCACACCATGATAACAAACATCCAAACCATCAAACGAAACAATATTACTAATACCATAAACACATCTAAACAATCATTGAATTAGTGAATATAAATCACGCCATTATATAACAAACAAACACCAAAACCCAGAAAGCTATTAAGATAACGGGTTTCGACGAAAATACACAAAATACGATACGTTTTTCGAAAATAGGTACACAAAAAACTATGTGTTTTGACTAAAATACACAAAATATGGTGGTGTCAAGTTTGGCCTCATTGAATCACATTGCAATTGTCACAGTCCTGAATCTTCGAATTAATAATTGGTTCGTTGCCTTTGAACCCTCGCTTTCCTTATGTGTTTTTATTTGAACCATGAAATTCTTGTTGATGTACTGGAACTGCTTCAACCTGATGCCGAATAAGTATTTCTGGTCTATTTTCAGAGCTAAAGACGCTGCCATGGTATGCGAGCTTGTACTGGGCGGTGTTCAACATTGCCATCACCGTCTCCATCATGATCACCTCGCTGTACTGGCTGCTATTGTATGACCCTGGTAAGTATATTACCTACCTAGCTTGCTATAACTCTTACCTCCTTACCAAAACAGAAACAACTTTAAGTTAGTGAAGTGCGTATGAAGCACTGAATGGGGTATTTTAATGAGTATTTTGGTGGCTTTCTGAGGTAATTTTGGACTAATTAGGTAAATAAAATGTCGCTGCAGCATAAATTGAACCTAGTATTTAATAGCAATTTTAAAAATACCCACTAGCTGCAAAACATTCCACAGCATAGCAAAACACTCCACTTACACTGACAAGGAACGAACAGTCATAATTCACCAGTTCACTGCACCCATTTAAGTGATTAGCAAATTCTTGAACTTTAGTGAATTTATTTCATGGTCATCGTTTACAGAATTGCGAGAAGAAATGGGTGCTCGCGCGTTCTGGCTGGACGTTTCGACACACGGCATCACATCGTGCGTGTGCATGGTGGAGCTGCTTCTATCACGCACGCCCGTGCGTTTCTTACATGTCTACCAGCCACTTGCCTTGGGGCTGTGGTACGCTGGCTTCTCCGCCATCTTCTATGCGGCCGGCGGTACGGATATGTGAGTACCGGCAAATTACGTAGAAATTAGGTATATTTAGATGACAGCTACGGAGCTGTCATCTAAATATACCTAAGTTTTCGGCGTTTATGCGTAGCTCACGGCGTAGCACTATTCGTAGCTAAAGGCGTAGCATTTTGCGTAGCTTACGGTGAAGCATTCTGCATAGCCCACAGCGTAGCTTTCTGCGTAGCATTCAATGTAGCACTCTGCGTAGCGTTTGGCGTAGCACTCTGTGAAGCTTATGACAACGCTACGCAGAATGCTACAGCGAAAGCTTCACAGAGTGCACACAGGTAGCACACAGCGTAACGTTCAGCTTAGCGTAGTGGAGCGTGTTGGATTCGACGATTGACCGCTTTCTCCTAGCTCAATCCTACTACCAGAGCTAGAACAAACTGTTTGATCTCCAAGTCATTCTGTTTTTTTTTCTATTTTTGTACAATACCTGGGAACCTTCCAGTCATGTAAACATTCAAAGTACCAACTTAAACGTTATTAAGTTTTTTTTTTAAATTATAATTGTGATAACTTTACTTTAACACCTCCATGGCCCTTGCACTATTTAATGCATTCATCAGTACAATTTTAGTGTGCGCTTTATTGATTTCGACCGTAAACAAAGATTTTCCAAAACCAGTCGCTTCCCAGCCAGTTAATTCTTGCGTAGAGCTGCGGAAGTTAAGTTGGTTGATGGTTTCATGGTGAAATCGACCCTTCCATTTACCCCGTGTGGGAATAGTCATGAACATATTTTGATAACTGTGGCAGCTATTTCGCTATATTATGGACACTTAGATAAGCAAAGTACATGTGTGTTTCAGAAACGGGAACCGTTTTATTTACGACGTACTGGATTGGTCACATGGGAGACGCACCAGTATTGTGGTGGCAGCGTCCATGGCAGGCCTCATCATCGTGTACGCGTTCGTTTGGGGAATCGCATTTTGTAGAGACAAACTGTCGATGGCCCTGATACGTACGACCAGCCATAACCTGCCAGCCGCGCCGCCCGACAGACATATTACGAGAGTCGTATGAATTCGCTAATACATAAACATTTAAGGAATCAAGATCCAAACCTCATTGAGCGCAGAAACGAAACAAAGTTGCGATGAAGCCGCGACCCATAACTTGTTTTTCGCTCAGTAAGCTTTTCCCGATACAAAGTAGTGTATATTTTATTAGAATAATGACATTAATGTTATTTTATTTAAGAATTGGCAAAAGCTCAACTAGTAGTTCGTAAGTAGGTTATTTATAATGAAGCTACAAAATGTAGTACAAAATAAAATAAATTGGTTTTCGACAATTAATTGCGTTTGCTGGGATAATCCTGATTTACGTGGTTTCATGATAACAACGTATAATCATGAAATTAACAATTACATTTGTTTCTTTTTTAATTATGATGATTTTGTTTTAACTCCGTACAAAACTTTCTATATAATTTAGTATAATAATATTGAAAGTTTGCGTCTATTTGATTAAATGTAAATAATGGGTTATAAGTTAAACACGTAATAAACCTGTTTGTGTGAAATGTGTGCTTTATTCTACCGAGATCGTGTATGCGTGCTATACAATATAGTAGCTGTACCAATCGGGTTCCCTCTATCTGGCAGAATCTTGATGCTCCGAAATTTATTTGGCACAACACACTTAGCATAATTTTCTTTAAACGAACATTTTAAAGGCATAAAAATTATTTGATATAATTATCGTTTGGCATAATGTTTAAAACTTCGAATTTACAATGGCATACTTTTAAGATGGCAGAATAACATTTAGTATAGATAATTACGATTGGTAGAGTTCAATTTTCGCATAATATCGTTTAGCATAATGTTCATTTAAAGCGATGATTATTTGGTATAATTTCACTTGGCATACTATGCAGATGGCAGAAATGGCTAGGTTAGGTTAGGTTAAAACTGCGACCCCCTACGCACGAGGGCCGGCGAGTGCCAGAAACGACTTTCATTAATAGAAAAAAGAGATTGTTTTAAGTAGGTTACCCGGAACTGAACTATTTAGATTAGGATAATTACATAATTGAATTCAATGACATTATTTCAAATTCAATTAAACAATAACTAAAATAAATGACATTATTTTATAGAAATAATTAATTAAAGTAAATGACAACTTATAATGACAAAGATGATCCTAACTATAAACTTTCTGCGATATGACAATTCTGCCGTTTAATGATTATCGATATAAAATATATGCCAAAAGACGATTCTGACTGTGAACTTTCTGCGATATGATGTTTCTACTTTTTAAATATTATCGCTATGAAGTTTATGCCTAGAGATGATTCTGACTTACAAAATTATGAGTTTAGAATGTATGATAAATGAGTGTCTGCTTAACAATTTTCTGCGAAGTGAAGTTTATGCCATCCGTTGTTATGCAAAATAAAATTATGACATAAAAAGTTCTGCCATAAAGGGTGGACCCGTACCAATCACCAGCCACCCCTTATGTATACGACTGGATTGACCTAATTCGGTACTCGATGTCATCGACCACCTCGACCAGTTGATCCATCATGAAATGGCTGAACTCATAGGACATCCTAATGCAACTCGCAGATTTAGGGTCATTTCACGAACGCGCGCTGTAACTGCCCGAACAAGACGTTTGCTCCGCCTCAAATGCACGAAGTGATACGGTCCTGCGCGAGAAGCACGTTCGTAGTTCGTTTGTATCGTTGCGGACGCGCATTTGTATCGATTTAAGCGTTGCGCAAGCATAAAGTTGTAAAGTCAAGCGACAGGGGGTGCAGTAGGAGCGTGCGATCACTTCAACCCCTCAGGAGCATCGTAAGTAATATGTTAAAAACTTGATTTCTGATCCGAAAGGTTTATTAGTGTATACCCATGACATTACCAAATAAAATAAGAGACATAAATATTCATGTTTCAAAATGCATGTTTTTTTCCCAAATTCCCACCATTTCCCTAAATTCTGATACACTTAAAACGATGGCCGTGGACCGTTAGAGTATATTGTACATACTATTGTCAATTGATTGTTTATAACGTCACTAACCAAGAAGTGGACGGAATATCACTGTGTTGCCATATAAGTTTCCTCGGGGTATTTTTTTACTTGTTATCCAAAAAGGATAGCATAAATAGAATCTACTCTCGACACCTCATAATACCCTCACAGATCGAACAAGGGCTTTTTTAACAAATTATATAAATACGCGGTATGAATGCACAGTTTTTTTTTCGGATGGGAAATCATCAAATAACTTCCCCCGCTCTGGGCGGAGCAGTAGTGTCAGCCTTGTAATGACTAAAACCCACCCATGCTCCTTCTATTGCCCTTTATGTTCCGGGGCCGCGGTATCTCTTTCGAACAACCCGCAACCCCGGCAGAATACTGACAGTTTTGAACTGTTAAAGTAGGTATCAAAAATAATAGTTTAAAAAACTAAAAAAACACGCTTTTATAGAAAATCTAACTAAAAATTAGAAAATAAAATCTAATAAATTCGGATTAAGAATAGTGTAAATAAGAAATAAATGTACATTATTGCAAAAAAGCGTGGGGTGCATCTGAAGTGCTTTTTATGATATTATCAAAGTGATGATCCTTCTACTCATCTGTCAATAAATGTTTATAACTATTGACACTATGCACCCCACGCTTTTTTACAACAATGTACATTTATTTCTTATTTACACTATTCTTAATCCGAATTTTTTAGATTTTATTTTCTAATTTTTAGTTAGATTTTCTATAAAAGCGTGTTTTTTAAGTTTTTTTAAACTATTATTTATTTTTCATTTTTTAGTTATTTTTTTTAAACTATAAATTATTTAGTTCGATTTGCTAACTATCAACGGCCCTTAATATGTACAAATGTGTTCTGATTGTATCTTGGTTAAAGAACACATATTTAAAGATTTCTATGATGCCAATATAAACAGTGAGACACAGAGGTCTAACCTTATTTACATATACAGTCAGTCACATTAATGCTTGGGTATGGAATTTTCAATCCGTGAGGATGAGTGAAAGTTCACACTCATCCTCATTCTCAGTGCCGCCAACAGATTCGCTCCTATGATTATAATATCATGTAGAGTGGTTACGGATTGAAAATTCCATACCCAAGAATTAATGTGACTGATTGTAAATTTTATGGTTTATCTCGTAATCGAATCATTTCATTCAATGCTTCACTGTTACATGGAGTTCTTCCTGTTAATTTTGAGCAATCAAGTTCTTCAATTCGTATACCGTCCAAGGATCTTCCACGACTAAGTGCCACATAAGCTTGTCCAGCAGCAAACAATCGCGGTTGGTAAGGTTGTACAGTTGTACAACCTTGCATCTTATGGACGGTCGACGCCCAACTCAGGATTAAGAAATTAATTTTAAAATTTTCGGAGAGGGAACCTGAGAAACGACTACCGCATCCAAGAAAGGCAGCAGGCACCCAATTTCCCCATTTGTCTGATAAGTTATTGCGTCTTGTTCCTTATACTTACATATATGTCCCGACAAATCTAATACGCATTCTGTTATCATTTTATAATATCCATAATATAATTATAACCGTGATTTACCAAAAAACACTTCGTATTCACAACAAAACAAAATATTCAGGACAGAAATATCTATTTATTTTGCGGCATATAAAATTAATTAATTAAGAAATTAATTAATCCTGGCGAATCTAATTAGGATAATCGGATATTTTGATCGGATTATTACATTGTCATCGATCTTTGACAGGTGTGCAAAGTTTGAATTAAATCTGATCGTTCAAAGTAGGACAAAATCGAGCTCAAAGGGGTCGGTTACAAACATACAGGTGAAGCTAATAAAAGCGTGTTAATAAAAACAAAATGTGTGAAGGAACAGCCTTAGCTTCAGCAGGTCTAACGGAGAACTGCAGTTGTACAATCTAACAAACTGGACACTTTAAGCCGCAATGTCTTGTATCGCGTGTTGGTATGAGACCCTGGACAAAAAACAAAAATACTGTCATAGAAAATTTTAAGGGATTCCAAACAAAGATATTATTACAAAAAAAAACATTTATTATGTACTAATATACATATAGCAAAATCTACAAATAAACACGAAGCAACCAATTAAAACTATGATTAATATAACAAACTAAATAATTGATATGTGATTAATTTAAATTTGACTTAGTACATCTATACTGTGCGGACTGTGGTAGCAAATATTACACTTATTCTTGACATATTAATTAATTAAACAGAACAAATATTAACAACCAAAATAAAACTCGTTTATAAAAAATAATTTTGAAATACATCTACAATTTTACATTCAAGAATACAATTTCAACAAAAGATATCATGATCATAATTTGGACAACAGTCTCAAAAAATAAGCAATCTTACATTTACCTGGTATATCCAAAAAATATAACTTCTTATATACAATTAATAGGTACGTTGTAAGAGTAACATGAGCGTGTGCAAGCAGGCGAGGGCAGTCCCAGACGACCGGGAACAGACGTACAGCTTAATATTTATTATTGTTGGTCGTCTGTAGGCCGCCGCCTGCGCGCGCGCATTGGTACGCGAGCAAATCTACTAGACTGCATACACGACTATCTCATTCGCTGTAACGCGTTATATTCATTCAAAAAGTACTTTAGAAGGTATTTTTTTTCTACATCACATTAATGTGTAAGTAACATGCTCCGGTTAATAAGACCGTGAGTACTAACATCTAGCGATTAATCATATCCAACATTAAACTGTCTCTCTAAACAGTAATCAATGGTTTATTATAAACACTCAATATCACAAACAATTAGTATTGTACTTATATCCTAATCAATTCTTAAATCTAAAAGGCATTTCCAGAGATCATAACTTACTTTAGAAAATTACGAGTGAGCAAAGTGTACCCAATTAGTAGATTAAATTATAGTATCGAAACATCTAGTTAAGACATAACATACATATTAAAGAATGATGAAAGGGTTTCGTAACTGCAGAGTTTATTATTCTTGTTCAAATAAACACTGCAGAAACTTACTAGATTTGGTTTCATTCGCTACCCTACTTGTAGCATATTCCCATCCATCCATACATTTAGCAAATATCTACTTATAAAAACGACAATAGTATTGTACATGTTGATCCTCGTATAACTTATCTACTTAATAAAATCTTTAAATCCGGAAGCCAATTCAAATGACAAAAACATCAAGCGCATAATTAGTTGCTCAAGTTCAACAAAGACACATTGCTTAAAACTATTAGTAGATTTAAAATATTATAATTATAGTATTGCACCCTAAGACTAAAAAAAATCATGTCTTTCGTAAAGCTAGTATACACCGTAAACAATCGGCATATTTTAACTTATTTGAGATCATCGAGTAGTTGACAAATACATTCAGACTTTGTATCACAATTTTGGAAGAAACATTTGCATCTGATATAATTATAAGGTACTTATCGTTTTATGCAAATGTTATATTGTACCTACTAGGTGGAAGTTCGACAGGTGATAACAAAGAACTGATTCAGTATAATAACTCCGATGAAACACTTACTGAACTGTATCTGACAACAGTATCACTCACAGTGACATAATAGACTAACGTAAGTACACACATCAAAAGTGTCTAGGGATCAAGCATTTTTATGCGGATTTCTTGAGATTGAGATGTGGCTTTGTAATAAATTTATGATTTTATAAATTTATATGGATCCTTTTTGGTGCATTTCATAATTTGAATCAGGAACTCTCAATCAAATTCGAGTAAAAGATGAAAATAAGCTGTCAATATTTTCCCTATAAAAACATACAACGCATTGAAGACATTATTAGTGCTACTGTTTCCCTGCTACTGATTAAAACCAACGTTATTATGGAGCGGCGACGTCATTTAAGCAGGGAAGAAATGCTCAGAGCCGTGGGAATGATAGAAGCTGGTTCCCGGCAACGTACTGTAGCTTTAGCTCTGAATACAAGTCAGAGTGTTATCAGTCGACTTTGGACACGTTACCGAAGCACTGGTACCGTGGGTGAGCGCCATGGAGGACGGTATCGCTGCACCACACGGAGACAAGACCGATACATTCAAATCTTAACTCGAAGAGCTCCAACAATAACCGCCATGATGTTAGCCGTGAGGCTTCATCACTCTTCAGGGAACTTAATTAGCGACCAAACAGTCAGAAACCGCTTGCATGAAGTGAACTTTCATTCCCGAAGACCGCTACGGGTACCACCTATAGCAATGCACAATCGTAGGATTCGATATCAATGGGCTCTTGAACACAGAAATTGGGCAGAAGAACAATGGCGTTTCGTGTGCTTTTCTGATGAGTCTCGTTTTGGTATGAGACCGGATACAAGACGTATACGACACTGGAGAACCCCTGGACGCCAACAGCGATTAAAATCCTGCCAGGAAGTCCATCCTTATAGTGGTGGAACCATCATGGTATGGGCGGGTATTTGGATCGGCGGAAGAACTGAGTTGATTTGGATCAGAGGCAACCTCAACGCTCAAATTTATGCTGAGACGATTGTATCAGACGTCATCGTTCCTCTACAAGTGCAAATCGGTCCCTTATTTCAGTTAATGCATGATAATGCACGACCGCACACCGCAAGAGTTGTAAGACAGACTCTCGCCGCAGCTAACATCAATGTCCTGCCCTGGCCTGCTCAGTCGCCAGACTTGAACCCGATTGAGCATGCATGGGATATGCTACAGAGAAGAGCTCTGCCGAATATGGAGGGTATCCAGTCGCAAGAAGACCTTTTTTTGTTGTTGCAACGAACATGGGCGGCCATTCCACGGCGTGATTTGGATGAACTCATTTTGAGTATGCCAAACCGATGTTCTTGTGTTGTTAGTGTTCGCGGTAGAAACACGGATTATTAATTGTTTAAGTTACCCAATAAAATTTTAAAGAAAACTGTTATTTCAGTCTTTTTTTCGAACTTTAATGTTAGTGGTTCAAATGTCAAAAATCCCTTTATTAGGAAAATGGCAAATTTCTTTATTAATGCAAAGGTGACTTGGTTTATCGTTACTGTGACAAACGAAAACACTTTATTTGATGAATCCTTAAAGAAAATTTTAATTAATATCAATCAGGAGAAAAGTTATTGCAAAAATATATGTTGATCCCTAGATACTTTTGATGTGTGTATATATAATAACAATGACTTGCTTGTAGAAGTTGAACTCACACAACATATTGATCACTTAAGTGAGCTCCTCGCCGTTCATGAGGAACACCCTGAATGAGGACTCGTCCGCAGCGTCTTCGTACATTAACTCCTCCTAAACAGTAAGGATATTTTGCTAAAGTTAAACAACGGTCCAATGTGTTACCATATACAGATAGACATAACTTGTACAATGTACCGTCATATCGCATTTTTGAACTCTTTTGGAATAGAAACCTCTGATTAATATTTATCCGTGTTTATATCTCACGTGACGGCGGCTATGCGCACTAAGTGTCTGGCAGTGGAGTAGGCGCATCATCATACTACGGAACTTAGCAGCTTATCTGATACCTATTATTTGATACCTACCGCGACCAACTTTTTATTATAGCTAATGGTTTATAATTTTCTGGTCATTGATGCCCGTTTTCACTAACACTAGGAGTAGTTGCGCGCGTTTATATCTTTTCTATGACTTTGCGTATGATCTGATAAAACTACCATTACAGATCATACGTATAATCATTATTTTGGACAATTCACACAATATCTTTATAAATTGTAGCCTATGTTTTATTCTGATGTATAAGCTACATTATTGAAAGATATTTATTAAAATCCATTCAGTAGTTTTTGCGTGAAAGAGTAACAAACATCCATACATCCAAAATAACTTTCGCGTTTATAATACTACTAGCTTTTGCCCGCAGCTTCGCCCGCGTTAAATTCGGGGTAACACAGTTCCCGTTTCCTTATTTGCAGGTACCTGCTAGCTGTAGTTTTTGCCCTAGCGCATTAAATGCTAAGTTTTCCCTTTTTTCCCCTCTTTCTCCCTCATTTTTCAATCTTTTTTTAAAAAAAGTTAGCCTATGTCCGTCTCCAGGGTCCCAACTATCCCTGTACCAAAATTCATCAAAATCGGTTTAGCCATGTAGGCGTGAAGACGTAACAAACAAACAAACTCACTTTCGCTTTTATAATATTAGTGAGGATATAGTAGAAGGATGAAATAATATTGGGCCTTGCACGCTTCCTTGTGTAACGCCATAGAAGAAGAAATGTGAGACACAGTGGTAATGTAATCATTAATGTCTAGCTGAATAGTTGATAGGTTTCTGTCAACCGTGTGTAGAATAATCATATGAAATGGATTCTGTCGTCATACCTGCATGAGATCAATGGTAGGGTGCGCGTCGATGAGGCACAGGTCTCCGTCCATGGCTCCCGCCTCGCCACCTAGCGCCGCGCTCACGATCTGCCTGCTCACAAGATTTACCACTTACTTAACCTTAACATTAGAATTATGTACTCTTAAGTTGAATTTTGAGAAATATGTCAAGAAAAAGTCTATCCTGTCGCAGGTATGCTGGAAGAGATTTCTAAATGAAAGAAGCAGTACCTTTGTGCTCTTTTGTCTGTGTGTATTTTTTACATAATATGTGTTTTGTGTGCACATCAATAAATAAAAAACTATAAAATGGCATTTCAACTTGTTCAATTCCTAATGTTAGGTAGGTATGCTCACTGGCTATCATCATCGATGGGCACGTTGCCGTGGAGGAACAGATCGCTGCGCACCGTGTACACGTCGCTGACGGAACCCTCTGCTCGTTCCACCTGGAATTGTATTATTAAGTATTTTCGGCACATTGATCACAATCTTCAATAGTAGTCGAGTGGTTGATTGGTACTCGCCTAATGGATATAAGGACCAATCCCGCAAGCGGAGTGTTTTTTTTTTTTATATTGGCACACTCGGTTTGAGTATTCGCCACTGACGGAAAGCGGAGTGTTAACTCGTGGTGGAAAGGATAATATACCTGCACGTCGTCATCCAGCACGTAATGCGCGTGCGCAGCGCGTGGCAGCGGCCACGTGCAGTGCGTGCGCGCTGCGTGCCACTCCGCGCCCCCCGCCCCCACCTCGCCCTCCGCACCCCCGCAGCTTTCTGCGCCCACTGCGCTCCCTGAACCCTGCGAATGCTCCCCCTCGAGCTCAGGGATCAGTAACGACACAGCCTTAGACTCTTCCTCTTTTAGCACGACGTCGTCCGGTATACTGACCTATCATTAGAAATAATAATCATGTTACTTAAACAACAAAAAAATACTAACGGCTGCACGAAACCAGCCCTTTTATGTCAATCCAAAACAAAATAATTGATAAGAAAGCTAGAAATAATTGAAAGAGATTTTTTGACCTTTGAGGTCTAGAATGTCCGTCGCTAGATGAACACTCACCAAATACACGTAATCTCCATCTTCACTCACGGTGGCAGGCAGATCTTCGGCGACAGCTGCGACGGGTACTTCTTTACTTTGCCTATGAACCTTCTTCATGTGCATGTACAGGGTGCTCATGTTCGTAAAGGATTGCTCACAACCTAACAAATAAAAAAGAATATTTATAATCTTTAAAGTACTAGCTAGTAAGGCCTATCGTTTAACTGAAACGGAGTCTGAGTGTGCGGAAGGAGGAAGACACGTGACGAAATCAATATCTCGCGAGACAGACGTCAACACGTGGTTACTTTTACAGCCGCTTTGAGTAAATCGCACACGACAGACTCAATTTCGTCACACCAATATAAGCCATTATGAGCGTAACGGAATAAAGTACATTTATAATGTATAAAAACCTTAACTCCCATGATCAATGAGCTATGGCACAAATCTTGAGAGCATAGAGGTGTGCAGTAGTATGCCTACAGGTAGCAGGCAAGGGCAGGCATGCGGGCTCGTGGCGGTGCGTACCTGGGTGCGTGCAGCGGTGCGGCGCGCGCTTGTGCGGTGCGTGCGTGCGCGCGGCGTGGTCGCGCAGGTGCTCGCGCCGCAGGAAAGCGCGGCCGCACGTGGCGCACGCGTGGCGCCGCTCGCCCGTGTGGCGCCGCGCGTGCCGCACCAGTTTGCTCGCCGACCGGAACGCCCAGCCGCAGTCCTGTACGACAATTTGACCATTCGAAAAAGGGCAGTTTTTCTGAATACAAATAGATAATACTGAGTTGGTTTTGTAGTAAATGTAATTCTAAGTGCACAATGCAAGCAAAAAAAGAACTCAAGGTGAAGGACATATTTATATTGTACATAATTACTTACGGGGTACCGGCACAGATAAGGGCGGTCGCCGGTGTGTGCGCGTGCGTGCTCGCGCAGGCGGCAGGGCAGGCGGAACACGCGGTCGCAGCCCGGCCACGCGCACGCCAGACCGCCGCGCGCACATAACGACGTACCGTGCGCGCGCAGACCCATTGCCCAGAAAAAGCGCCGCCCGCATACCTCACACCTGCATACCAAATTATATCAACTGGATAATACACCCCCTATTATATTATTTAAAAAAACAACTATTTTTAAATACAACACTAGATATGTATAAAGACATCAATAGCTTTGTTATAATTGACCAATAACTATGGGGTCAAGAACAAACCATATTCCATTGTGTACCTGTGCGCGGCTTCGTCCAGCGTATGGTCTTCATCCAGATGTTTTAGCAGATCACCCCTCACTACAAAAGTCTGGGGACATTTCTCTTCGGATCCATCTGCGATTTTTTTTTTCACAGGACATTCATAAGTTATCTGTGTCGGAGTTCGATATGCCTGCTGTTTGTGCGAGTTTTTGTGCTTCTTTAGTTTCTCTTCACTCCAAAAGCCTTTTTTGCAATTAGGTTGATCACACTGCAAAAAATAAGATCCTTATCTTTATTATTTGTTAGTGGTGGTAAATAAATGATCAGGATTGTTTGTAGCATGATCCATACCTTATACTTTACTGCTCTATTGGAGTAGTTAACAGCTATGCTTTGTGTTGGGATTATTGCAGCTGCCTGGTTGGTTTGTTCTGGCTGTTGCCCTGACACAGGCTCTGAAGGAGTTACATTAACTAAATCTAACTTTTCTTCTAAATCCTCCAACTCATTATCCTTATCTGCAAAATTGACATTTTAATAGAAAAATATACAACTTAAAGAAAAATTGGAAAAGCCTCAACAACACCTCTCTTAGAAATAGCCAACTCTGATATACACACAGTGAAAAAGCACAAACATTTTGAATCAGAACTCATACGGCTTATAATAAGAACAACAACCAATATCAAGGAAAACTAGCTTAGCCAAAAACAATGGAACTGATAGAAATATGAAGGATATTGATCTTGAGTATGAGCAAGAAGTTAACAACACATTGTTAATTAGCCTTATCAGGAACATCTATAGCAACACCAAAAGTTGCGTCTAAAGGTGACCCATTCCCCATAAACAGAGGTGTGTAGCAAGGAGACCCATTATCTCCCAAACTGTTTTCAGTTTAACAACAGCCTTAGCATCAATAGCAGCCAATGGAAAAAAAAAACCCAAATTTACTTCAAGCAATGATACAACCCTTGACCAACAAGAGCAAAGAGACAGAACTCAAAAGTGAAAACCAGCAAATCAAAACTGATGACAGACTGCACAACAGTTGAAATAGCAATAACAGAAATACATACAAATATGTCGAGGATATTTGAGGGTGAGGCTTTGCCATCAGGTAAGACAGTAGTTTTTTGTTAATTATTGCATCATTGAGGTAAATTTAAGCACCATTCAACCAAATTATTTCTTCTTCCTGCCTTTGTCCCATTCTATTTTGGTATCGGCGTCGGCGCAACACGTTTTCTTCTTCCATTTTTCCCCTGTCAGACATCACAGCATCCTTCTCTCATTCCTACCTATCACAAGGTAGGAATGAGATTATTACTCCTTCCTATCATTCCTTACACAATCCATCCATCTTTTCTTCTTCTTCCTCTCCATCCATTTTTCTTCTTCTCCTCTCCATCCAGCTTTTCCTCACCATCCATCACCATTCATATCTATCTCTCTCTAATTACATGAATTTTTAAATTATTTACTTACTATTGTTAATTATAATGTCCATATAGTTGTTGGTTATATCAAAGCACCACTTTTGTTTAGCTTCAGTAGATGTGGTTTCTGTGGATGCATTGGCATCATAAGACATGGGAAGCTCCTGTCAAAGGAAAATTAAATACAGCTTAACTAGGAAATGAGAGTAGAAGAATAAAGGAACAATGAAATGGCACAGATTACTCCTTAAAAATTAACAAATAAGAGAGACGAGAAATGAATGTACCTGTGCAACACTGCCTGAACTATTTATGAAGGATTCAATATTGAGATGGTTCTGTTCCAATTGTTTACTTTCACCTGAAAACATTATAACAATACAATTAATGAGTCTCTTACAAAATAACAATATCTCCGGAAGTATTAATTTTTTAAACATATTTTACTGAACTATACATTCATTGACGGGCCTTTTGGTCTAGTGGTTAGTGGCCCTGACTGCTGAGCCGGAGGTCGTGGGTTCGATTCCCACCCAGGACAAACTTTGTGTGATAAGCATGATTGTTTGTTCTGTGTCTGGGTGTGATTTATCTATAATATGTATGTATTTATAAATTATATAAGTATGTATATCAGTTGTCTGGTTACCATAACACAAGCTCTGCTTAGCTTGGGATCAGATAGCCATGTGTGAGTTTTTTTTTGTTTATTTATTATTCAAAGCACATAATTATACAATACAATTTAGGAACAACAACATACCAACACAAACCATTCCCAAGATATTTATTTATTTTATATTTATTGTCTGTCTCATTGATCTAATAGTTGTAAGTGCAACTGCAGAGCACGAGGTCCTGATTTCAATTCCCAGGTTGGGCAAAGTGTTATTGGGTTTTTCCACCAGGAATTTCTCAGTAGCAGCCATGGAGTCTGGATTGTTAACCGGTTGATGACAATAGGCTTGCCCCCTATTACATTGGACTTAAACTTAGCTAAGGCAGAGGTGTACTATTTAGGTATCGTCCGTTAACCTTCAGGAATCACATGACAAGCAGGATATTATGTTTTATAAAATCATTGTGAATATAATAATTTACTTTAACATTATTCTTATATGTAAGCGATACAAGAGAAGGCTACTCTCTTGTACCGCTTACATTATAAGAATATTTTTTAATAAAAATGTCAAATAATGCTGATTCTGAACTTCTTTCCATAATATAATATTGAATATTGACTATTTATAAGTACGTACTTTTGGTTTCTGTAACTATAGGTGCATTGCTATTTATATTGGCATGTATATCAGTCTCCAGAGATTGTAGTATATTACTTTGCTTATCTTCACAGTCTGCTAGTGTCAGTCCCCACACATTTGTTAACTTATTGCTTCCTCCCAATTTTGTGATGCTGTCTAATTGATCAGATATGTTTGTTGTTTCCATGTGAGAAATACTGACTAGAGATATTGCTTCAGGAGATTCATTCACATTGGTTATGTTTGCTTTAGGAATAGAAGTTTTACTTTTCCTTCTGAGAATATTAGGTTTCTGAAAAGATTTTTTGCCAACATTTTTATCGTTTGATGCAAACATAGTTTTTAGGGTTTCTTCATTGGAAGGCATACCTGAAAATTACCAATATGTCAATGAAACACTTAAACATACTTCAGATGTTCATGAAAAGGCAGCAGCAGCCAAAATTAACACAAAACAAATTGATCTTCTCATAGATTTAGATAAATACAGGAAACAAGCTGAACTTATTTCAAATTAAGTTATACGGCATTACGAAAACCGTAGGTTACGTTAACCAGTGTGACTATTCTCAAAACAACTTAATTAACCAAAACTTAGTCAGATGGCAATCAAACAGTCAAATTACAATAAATTTCCACGCCATGCAAATAAATAAAACACAAAAACTTACAATTGTATAGAATTCTCTAAAAGATTCGTCAATAAACGTAAAAATAACTATTCCATTTACTCCACATTGTCAGTCCGCTTCCAAATTTTAACTTGCATTTGGGTATTCACTGTTCTAGCTGTTGAATATCGTAGGGTATCATAGTTATTATACAGTATCAAAATGCTGAAGCTGAAGGTAAGATTGTACTGCGATCTATTGTGAATCTCGTTGTACAAACTCGTGCTCTCCGATTTCTAATCTGATTCTGTAAGTTCATCACAACAACCGCAATGAGACCAAATACTTTGGGTTGGGTTTAGTATTCAGCTGCAGGCGGAAAAGGTAACAAAGGATTGAAATTGGTAGGGTTAAAGTCCCCGATTGTAATGCTACCACTATTCACAGAGTACATTATACTATACTGAAATAGAGACCAATCTTCGGCCGTAAAATGGGTAACTACTTTTAACTGGCCTCTAACGCCATCTGTTAGCACAAGTTGGAAACTTTTATCCTATGTATATAACCATAGCTATACTTACCTGTGTATAGGTACAGGTACCTACTTTCATTTCATTCAAAGGTTATTTTTGATTTTCAGTGGATTTATAAATGAAACAATTTATTTTTCTTTATCAAAACTTATTTATTTGTGTCGTTTATAACACTTGTTATGTTTCTTAGCCTTTATTTGCAGACTGTCCTCATCATCATCAACCTCTCTTCTCCCAGTTAATATTTTATTAATATTTTTACAATAATTATATATCATACAGCGTATGACAATTTTAATTAAATAATCAATAACCTTTTCTTTATGTAATTTACAAGTTATAAACTTAAAATCAATAAATATTGTAATTACTGTTTTAATAATTTCTTTTATATTACATTTTTCTATGTTCTCTTTCATAATTTCATTAATAATATCTTGCATATTTGAAATTAATTCTATTAAATCTTTGCTGGGAGTGCAAAGCCAACGTCGACCTGCATATTCCCTATATTTTATGTATTCTATTTCATTTTTCGATTGTAAATCATTTATGCAATCAGTGCAACATTTAAAAACTTGGGATTTGGTTTTTTTAAGGAAATACCCACTCATGTATTGGATCGGAGCAATAATTCTGGGATCCTTTTCTTTTACCTCTATTGGAGTAAAATTAAAATCAAATATTTTTGAAAAATCGAATGAGGAGCAGGTCGACGTTGCTTTGGTATTTTCGTTAATGATGAGAGAGTGCAGTGCATCACAAAAGTCTCCTTCACAATTACCGCGGGTGTGGACACTGCTTAAATTATTTATTAAAAGTGTGGCAAACGCAGACTCAAATTGATCACACGTGGGGTTGATGTTGCGACACCCTTGGCTTCTCACTGCGCCAAAGAAATTTTCCAAGGGGTCCTGATTAAGGTGTCGCAACCATACTGATTTCACATTAAAATCATTATTTAATTTTTTTAATAAAGTTTGTATGCCATTCAGTGTCCACACCCAATTGGTTACAGAGGGTACAGTTTCTTTTTTACCAGTTGAATTTATAAATTTCATTGAATTAAATATTTTTATGCCCTCCACCCACATTTTATGGTGGACGGAGTTCGGCGTTGCTGGGCCAAGTAGGGGTTTGGCGTTTTTATTTTTGACATGGCTTCCATTCACCGAGTCAAATATTTTGTCCATGAAGAGCAAGAGGTCCGCAGTTTCCTTACACTCTGCAGGAAGTATCTTCTTATCTGAAACAACCACAAAAAAAAGATTAAATAACAGTACTCAATAAAATAATCCAAGGAAACTACTTAATGTAATGGATTTGTTGTATTTGAAATTTAAAGCAATATCAGGCCCTATATAAAACATAAAGATAAAGACATTACATAACATTTTGGAGTAATAAGTACTCCCAACAGTGCAATGTAAGCCATAGTCACAATATTATTTATTACAGAATTGATAAGTAGGCAAGGCTTGTGACTAAGTAAGTAATGACAGCCGCACCGGTTGATCAATCAGATTAAGCTTTGTTTGCCAAGCTTGGTTGCCCATCTTTACATATCTGGACCCCATGCCTTAGGATTTTAAGTTGATCCCGGGTATCATTCTAGGATCTTTGACAGTCACTACGGGTCATCAGATCAGAACCCCGAAAATCTGACAAGCAGTCATACTATTGTAAAACACATCATCTGAATTGTGTAGGTCAGATAGGCAGTCGCTGAACGTAAAATACAGGTATTTAGCTGCCAACCCCAACATTGTTGTTAAAATATCACCACCCTAGCCTGACATCTTCATATATAAAACAGTAAATTGACTGACTGACGAATTGTTGATATATGCACAGCCCAAACCGCTGGTCCTAGAGACAGTAAATTTGGAGGGTATGTTCTTTGTGAAGAGTAAGTATCCACTAAGAAAGGATTTTTGACCCCTAAAGAGGTAAGGTATCCACCTTACCTCTTTAGGGGTCAAAAATCCTTTATTGAATGTCGAACTTACGGATGTAAGTTCGACATTCATGCGAGGCATTTGCTAGTATAAAATAAGCCAGACATTACCTGCTAGGTATCCCATGTTTGATGCCACAGTGCAGCTGAAAATTTGTGAGGCAAATTTGACTTTCATTTTGTTTAGCTTTTCTGGGTTGACGTGATTTTCTGTTAATTTCGGGATTAATCTAATGCCCTTGTAACCTGGGTTTTCATTGTACAAGGATTTTAAATGTGACCATTTTGCGGTTTTTGTAACACCTTCTATGGTATACTCTAAATTTTTATTTAGTAAATTATTTCTTATTCCTTTGAGAAGGTGTGGGGGGTCATACAGAGGTATTATTTCTTGGCTATTCAACACCATTATATTTTTTTTTGGTTCCTCCCCTTTTCTCAAATAGGCTCCTCTGGTTTCATCAACCAATAGTTTGAGAGCCTGTCTATTATTGGTTCCCTGGTCACATACTGAGGCAACCACTATCAACCCTGCTTCTTGCAAGCCTGTAACAACTGCTTTAATTTGTTTTGCTAGCTCGGGTCCCTTCGTTGCACTTGAAGCAAAAGTGTAAGAAACTGCCTGTTTGTAGTTATAAATTAAACCACGCACCATAAAAACTTGGGCGTGATCTGCAAAGTCACCCTTTCTCTCATGCCCATTGTCCACAAGGCCTGTTATTATATCCTTTCTCTCCTGGTATGTAATATTGGCTTTCAATGAGACTTCATCAAACATTAACACACATAACTTTTCTTCTGTTTTCATTAGATCAGCTTTTGATTTCAGTTGAGAGAAAATGTTTTCGTTTATGCCAGGCTTGAGATTACTCATTTGTATGAGCTTTACAAGCGTTTGCTGAGCAGGCAAAATAAAAATCTTTCTGAAAAATTTATAGCCTTTGGGACTTTGCTTATAAATTGACAGAGCAGCAATTTTTTCTTTCAATGTAAATCGCCGCCCTTTTCCCTTTTTTTGGTCTTCCCGGCATTGCATTTGTATCAATAATTTTGCAGTACTTGTGCAATTTTCAAGTGTCTCTAGGAATGTAGGACTAGACGCTAATTTTTGGGCTGTTTTTAAATTGGCTGCCTGTTTCCTGACTTTATTTTTTATTTTACTTATTTTTATTCTCGCTGCAATAAGTTTCTTATGCAATTCTCTTTCTGCATTCGTAAAAAAAACTTTTTTAATCGTTTTCTTGATTACTCTCTTTTTCCCTGTAAAATAGAAACATACATGTTATTTTTTTCACATATCTTAATAGCATCTGACTGCGCCAGAAGGAGGATTATGTTTTTTGAGTGCGTGTATGTACATTTCTTTGACGCGTTCTATGGTCTAAGGCTGTCTGTCTACAGGAGCGGAGCGAGCCGGCGGAACGGGGAAACGGAGAAAAAACCACCAATAGAATTGCATAGAATATCGCGAGCGAGATTTTATGCAATTCTATCCTTACTAATATTATAAAAGCGAAAGTGAGTTTGTTTGTTTATTTGTTTGTTACCTCTTCACGCTTTAATGGCTAAACCGATTTTGATGAATTTTGGTACAGAGATAGTTGGGAACCAGGAGACGGACATAGGCTAATTTTTATTTAAAAAAAGTGGGATATGAGGGAGAACGAGGGAAGAAAAGGGAAAACTTAGCGTTGCTATTACAAATCAATCAGGCGCAAGAGCAAAAACTACAGGTCTGCTTGGTGTGTTATACCGAATTTAACGCGAGCGAAGCCGCGGGCGAAAGCTAGTAGGTTTATATTTCTCCGTTTCTCCTCTCCACTGCTTCGCTCCGCTCCGGTAGACAGTCACCCGAAACGGCTTTTTACTTAAAATGTGTCATTAGATTCGTATTAGTTGTGTGACACCGGACACATCAAAATCTTCAAAATAAAGGATTTAAGCCACGATTACGAATATAATGCTAGCTGTCCCCCGCGGTTTCACAAGCGTTTTTTATTACTGCTTCGCCCCCGTAGGTCGTAGCATAATGTTATATAGCCTATAACCTTCCTCAATAAATGGGCTATCCAAAACAAAATGATTTTTTGAAATCGGACCAGTAGTTCCTGAGATTAGCGCGTTCAAACAAACTCTTCAGCTTTATAATACGAATATTAGTGTAGATATCTATACTAATACTCTTATTATACGCTACGACCTACGGGAGCGGAGCAGTAATCAATGATGCGGGTAAAACCGCAGGGGACATCTAGTTAGATATATACAGGGTGGATACTTGAGATGGGGCAGTAAGGGGAGCTACCTTAAACGTTGCAGCAACACGAAAATGGTTCTAGGAGACTATCCATAATTTTTTGTGTGATTCCGATTCCCATTTACACATTTTCGAAAAAATGTAGGTACAGTTAGCAAAAAAATGGGCATTTTTCACAAAAAAAACTTTTTTTGATGCCATTCGATCCTGTTTCTAATACTGATCAAAAACTTTTATTTGGGCTAACCCAGGTTGGAGTACTAGAAATGTCAGAAATTGCAAAAAACTTTTCCCATAAGTACCTACATTTTGTATAAAAAACATTTTTTATGCTAGTTGATTCTGCTTCTAATAGTGGTTAAAAACTACTATCGGACTAACCATCTTTGGAGAACGTAAGAATTCAGAAATCGCAAACAGCTTTTCTGATACATTTTGTTG
The DNA here is from genome assembly GCA_905475445.1 of Ochropleura plecta. NCBI lineage: Eukaryota > Metazoa > Arthropoda > Insecta > Lepidoptera > Noctuidae > Ochropleura > Ochropleura plecta. The sequence continues at coordinate 7,051,490 of FR997723.1, read as the reverse complement.
GAATTCGAATATGAACTTGCAATCTTTTTTTGCGATTTCTGAGTTTTTAAGCGCTCCAAAGATGGTTAGCCCGATAGTTTTCGTGTAGCTGCAACGTTTAAGGTAGCTCCCTTTACTGCCCCATCTCAAGTATCCACCCTGTATACATACATTCACCATAAATGGTGAGACGAGACATATTCAAGGACTTTTGATACATAATTATGTATATGGATTAAGAATCGAATACTGAATAGCCCCCTTCAATATGTCTCTTGTCTCACCAGTCATGGTGTATGTATATATATATCTGTATAAATGTAATTTTGAAGTAAAACAATGGAAATTATTTCTTATTACAAAAACAAATACCCAACTAAAAAGATCAAAAGATGTCTTCAAATTGCTTATAAGTAGTCAGGACAAATATTTTTTTGTGTCAGACTTTTACTGACTAAAACCCACTCTTGATCTTTAGGTTGCCCTTTATGTTCTGGGGCCACTGTAACAATTATAAGTATTCCGCAACCCTGCAGGTCGGGACCCTTTCACTCCTTATCCATGTAGGGTCCTGACTGCTGTAAGCAACTTGAAGGTTTTGATCTTTTGAGTTGGGTTTTTTGTTATTGTAATAATATTTTTTATAGAAGTAAAATTAACTGTTTTGAAGATTGAAGACTTTCACAGATAAACTTACCAATATTTTGTTCAACATTTATCTCAGAAATTGAAGGATGTCCAAGAGGCACAATAATATGCTGATGCACTGGAGTGTCTGGAGCTGAAATATGAGTTAATTTCATTTTATAACATTTAAACGAACCATATTTTAATAATGTAGTACATACTTTGCAAGGCTAATAAGTGGCCAGTATTTTAAAGGATTTTTAAATAAATGTCGCAAACAATGTCAACTAAAATCCCCCCCTACCCCCATTCTCCTTATCCACTTAGGGTCCCGACTGCTATTAGCAATTTGAATACTTGTTTTCATAGTTACAATCAGGTTTTTTGTTTGTAATAATATTTAATAGAAAAAAAAACAACTATCAAGAATCAAATTAAAAGATGTTTAAAAAAATTAGCCTATTTATTAATGTAGTACAAGGAAAACTAACACCTGTTAGTACATAAATGGATAGGTTTCAAAATTAACCAATTGCAGATTCTCACCAATAAACTTACCAATATTTTGTTCAACATTTATCTCAGGAATTGAAGGATGTCCAAGTGGCACAATAATATGCTGATGCACTGGAGTGTCTGGAGCTGAAATATGAGTTAATTTAATTTTAACATTTTAAACTAACCATATTTTAATAAATGGGCTTTGCAAAACTAAGAATTTTTCAATTCAAACCAATAGTTCCTGAGAATAAAGTGTTAAATCAAACAAACAAACTCTTCAGCTTTCTAATATTAGTATGGATAAAAAGAATATTATGATATTTTCTATGCTAAAATTGGTTAGGACTATGTCTGTCACTTATTCAGGTTTCTTAAAATATCAAATCTTATTGTACAATCTGATAATGCAGTGTAAGAAACAATCAGCAAAGATCTAAATAATGTTTAAGTTACAAATTAAAAAACTTACAAATATTTTCTTTTTGTATTTCCTTTCCAACATTCGTTGATGTGTACGGCAAATATTCAATGTTTGAAGTGAGATCTGGAAGAAAAATAAATCATGAAATGACTTTTCATTTGAACATTTTAAATGAATGCTTTTTACAAATTTAAAATTATAAAAAAGTACCTGATGATGTTGATGGCAGCTCCAAAATTTGTTGCAATGGCATTCTATTAACAGATGTAAATCTCTTCAGTGACAATAGTGCTGAAAGAAAGACAACACATCTATATAAATAATATTTTATAGACAAAAAAATTGCATGTTTGTAACAAATAACCTCAAACCACTGGATTGATTCCAAAAATTCTTTCATCATAGAATGGTACATTATTACTTGAGTATAATAGGCTATATTAGGTGGAAGTCCTAGAGTCTTAGTATCTAATAAATAGAGCTGCAAATGATTAGGTACTAAAGTATTAACCTAAATCCAAACAGGAACATCTACAGCACAGTGGAGTATATTCTTTTATGTACATGATAATTTAAACATACCTGGCATATTAAGTGTTGGCACTGCAATGTTGCTGATTTTGTTGTTACGACATAGATATTTAGCTTCAAAGTGTGAGTGACATACACGGCGGTACTTAAATATGCGCGCATTTTCCAAACCCAAGATATCACCGCCAATTGCATAAAGCCATGTGTTGAAGCGTTCTCTGTCTTTTTCAGGGTTTGGGAACCCATGGAGCACTTTATGAGCACCTAAAACAAATAATGAAATCCTCAAAATTGGAAAATAACTAAGTCAAGTTTACACACACTAATTTTGGTTTTAGTCTAGACCTCAACCATATCTCATGAAAGCCTAGTGGTTAGAGTTGTGGGTTCAGATCTGGACAAGTACCAATATGACTTTTTAAATTTGTATGTACATCATTGACATCCCGTGCCTCGGACAGAATGTTTATTTATTTATTTGTTATAAGTGAAGCCGTTGGTCCCAGTTGTCATTTGTTAAACTTTGACAGTCATTATGGATGCTGAGAATCCAGGTAATTTATCCAGTTAGTAATCTGAGGGTATCATTTCGCCCAGTTTGATTTGTTTGAGCTTGTGGAGGTCTGATAAGCAGTTGCTTCACTTAAAACACTAATATCATACAGAATACAATACGGGTGAAAGCCAACCTCAACATAATAATATGTAGTTGGGAAAAGGCTATTGAGATGATAAAACAAGATCTTGACCATATAGATTCAATAGCATTATATTATTATCCTCTTTAGATGACACTTAGGCTATTTCCTTTGCTACATTGTCATGAATTTTGGGCCGATGATTGCTAATGTTATATGATTTAACCAAATAATATTAGAATGGAGTATAAATTAACCAACAGATTGCTACAGTATGTACTGGGAGTTAGTGCAAAGCTGCCCCTAAGACGACCCACTGACCCCTTAATGCAATATTAAGAAGTTTGTACTTTCAACAATTTAAGTAAGATACTATCGACATACCTCCACTCTCCTTGCACCCCGGAACACAGCATTGCTTGTCCGAAGACATGGTGCAATGTGCAATTTAACAAATGCACTAAAGGAGTCCTATCTCAATAACAACACTACACCAGAGTCCTGTCTCAGTTTTGGTATAAAAACACAGAAAATCTTTTCTGAGCACAATTATGGATTAGTCGGAGGAACTTTAGCTCAACTCAACGACGAATACACAACGAAAAACAGAAAAATCACAAAAAAGATCGCACGATACCGGCGCAAGCGTCAGGCATCAGCAGACATTTTAAATTTGGGGTTACCAGTGTTTTAATAAACCACTAATCAAAATTTTACTATCGCAACATTAAATGCGCTTTTTTAGATTACTTTCAGTTAATTCCTAAAATAGTAACAGATTTTCACATAAAAAATCTTTGGGATTAATCAAATCATTAATAACACAAATTATAAAAAAGCCTAATTTAAAATGTCTATGTTCGGTTGTGAGTAGTGCCATCTGTTGGAATTACATTGTAATATGGTCCAGAGCTGCCATCTCTTGCCTTTAGTTGGAAAATATCACTGCTATAATCCGACAAAATACAAAAACCGCTGCCAACTTCTTTACTTATGGCCCGTGTTATACTCCGTGATTTAGCATCATTGTAACCACTGACTTCACCGGTTTTTTGTACTAAGATTGAAGCGCCTGCCACTATTTTTCTAAGGAAATGTATTTTAGAAAAATTAATGAAGAAAAATGTTTCTAACCTCAAATCAAATAAAAAGCGATAACGGAACGTAAAAATGGGCGATTGACAGCCATATATATACCACGTATTGTCTATGGTGCAAAACCAAGCGATTGCAAACGTAAAACGGAACGTAATTATTAATGTCATCTGTCATTGTCATTCGTTTGTTCATTCCGTTTCTCTCCGAGTTGCGTGAATGTGTTCCTTGCGTTTTGTGTTTTTCTCCCCACTGATAGAATGTATGTGTTACAGTTAAAACCCGTCTCATTTCATATAAAGTTAGTTAGAGTTCGGGACTTGGGGCACCCCGACATGGACAGGTTAGGTTCGAAGGGGATGGCGGGGTCTGAAAGACCCCGCCATCCCCTTCGTGTTAGGTTACTTTTAACCTTGAATGCAGAGGTAGGAGCCCCGCGAAGCGGGGCTCCGTCGAGCCACTTTGGTAGGTAGTAATCAGTGACAGCTCGGGACTTGGGGCACCCCGACATGGACAGGTTAGGTTCGAAGGGGATGGCGGGGTCTGAAAGACCCCGCCATCCCCTTCGTGTTAGGTTACTTTAAACCTTGAATGCAGAAGTAGGAGCCCCGCGAAGCGGGGCTCCGTCGAACCACTTTGATAGGTAGTAATCAGTGATTTAGGCATTGCCTTTACATCAGAGTGGTGCCAGGACACAGAGGGCACCTCCTTCCTTACGCTAAACGATACCAAATTTCTGGAATACACTTTTTATGTGACAATAACGAGTTTTGAGGTTAGGTTACAAAAATGGGTTTTTCTCAAGAACGGTGCATTACCTTGATATGGGAGTGGTACCGGGGGGTAGGGGGCAGCCCCCCCCCCCCCCCCCCCCCCCCCCCCCACTCCCTCCGCCTGCAGCTGAATACTAAACTTTACCCAATACTTTTTCTTGGCCACGAACATATCTTATTATTAGACTGGTGCTAGTCTCTTGGGGTCAAAAGATAGCTTTGGTTTGGATTTTAGTAAATGCAGTTCATTACATTACATGGCGGCGTTGCTTCTTGCTTGCTAAAAAGTCAAGCAAATGTCATGCATGTCAAACCAAACTTGACAGCTATTTTCCAACCTGTCAAATTCAAAGTTGTTTTTTTTGCCGTCTGTGTCCTATGGAAGTAGCATTATATTATCAAAGGGCAAAAAGAAGAATCATTACTAGGCTTGTTCGCTTGACATATAATTAATCCGATAACTTTATCAGCAGATATATGCGTCAATTTACATGTTTGGGAAGCTGCAGATTGTCACCGTAACCTGCCGCTATAATAAGCAGCGGCATTGGCCGCTGGCATCCTTATCCTTACTATCCTTATCCTTACTAAATATTATAAAAGCGAAAGTGAGTTTGTTTGTTTGTTACCTCTTCACGCTTTAATGGCTAAACCGATTTTGATGAATTTTGGTACAGAGATAGTTGGGAACCAGGAGACGGACATAGGCTAACTTTTTTTTAAAAAAAAGTGGGATTTGAGGGAGAAAGAGGGAAGAAAAGGGAAAACCTAGCGTTGCTATTATAAATCAATAAGGCGCAAGGGGAATTGTGTTACCCCGAATTTAACGCGAGCGAAGCCGCGGGCAAAAGCTAGTATATAATAAAAGTACTCTGTGGCCGCTGGGTCCCTGCTACTGTCAAATCATGAAATCTTTGTGTCAAATCAATGAAATGTCAAACGATACAAAACGAGTCTTTCTGTGAATCACAAATTGAAAATTCACAACTTACGATAAAGTTGTAACCTCCAAACTAATATTAGAGGAAACTTTTTCAATAATTTTTGGTCAAGGTTTCAGCTAGACCGGCAATTTAGCAAGATACAGGTACCAAAACTAATCATTAAGATAAAGAAATCTGAGGATAAGACATCACCCGTCATGAAGAGGGAAATAGAGATTGAAATTGAAACTAACAATGAAGAAACGCCGATCAAGATAAGGAGAATGGAGGACTCCGACGATAATAAAATGGAGCCAAGTGATGGCAAAGAGGATGTACCAGTGATGAAAATAGAAAGACAAATGGAATTTGCTGATATATTACGTGATATGGATGATTTGGATGAACCCGCTTGTATGGATAGAATACTCATGTACGTAGAAGAGATTAAAGACGAAGATTTTTTTTTCATGGAGGTAACTCAAGCTTTAATTTGAATTTAACAACAACCGCCCCTAAGACTATCCACTGACCCAAATTTCGGCTACTTTGTAAACAACCCATTAAGAGTTGATAATAATTTACAAATACATAACCATACAGCTAAAACTTTCGACTGTGCCATAAAAGTTGGCTCCAGTAAAATACAGGGAGCAAAGCATGAAAGTGTAATATATTGCTAACCACAGTATCAAAAAAAAATATCTGAAGAATAATAAAGATTTGAGTTTGATGACATCATTTAACTCCTTTTATTTCAGTTACTAGTAGACAAATTAAAAGATGAGACAATAACATGGGATCAACCTTGGTATCAACAATCAAATTCTCTTTCAAGACCACTTAAAAGTACTGGTAATGAAAATCATCCTCAAGCTTATCGCACAGACACCATTTGCAAAGCTGAATGTGATAAAATTCAAGATAATTGGCATGAGTTTATGAAGGTAAGTAGTGCACTATGAGCTCTCAAGTATTCAGAATCAATATTGGTATCACATTTTATTTTTTTAAAAGGGGTATTTATGGGCAAACAGTTTATATGAGTTTAACTTTAAACAACTGGGAAGCAGGAAAATGACAAATACATATTTAAAAAAATGACTGCCTCTTTGGTCTAGTGGTCCCAAGTGCAACTACTTACCATAAGATCATGAGTTCAATTCCCAGGTTAGGCAGTGACCCATGGAATCTAATTTGTGCTCAGATATACCTCTACCTAATACTTTGGGGATTAGAAGCACCAATGCCTAAATAATAAAAGCTGCATGAGGGAATCAAAGGTTAAGCTACACTGCTGAGGTGGGACTATGGTTGAGTGACCATCCCTTACCTTACCCTTAAAAGAAAGAATATTAAAACCTTTTGTCCTTCAGAGAAAGAATGTTAAACCTACAGGACAAAGGGTAGGATTTACATGCGTTTTGATGCACAAGGTAGGACTGAAATTGGTTCTGGTTGTCAGTAAAGCTTTCCATCATAACTTCATTTGAACAACCTAGCATACTCTATAACAAATTAATTTTAAATATCTGTTGTTGGCAGCTTTATGAAGTTCCTGATAAGTTAATATGTTTGGCTCGGTGGAAAAATAAAGATAAAAGCAGACTACCAAATACACCTGAAGAATGTGCAAGACGTTTTGTTGTTGCTTTTTTGGCTCGTGGATTGCATAGAACAATGTTTCAAGTATTCAGGCATATTATGACCTATTATGGAGGCTTAAACAAAGGTGCCTACTCGGCAGCTGAAGAAAAAATCATGAAAGTTTGTTTCACGCACCATCCCAACCATTGTGTTACAATGTTATCAGTGGTTCTAGGCAGAGAACCTAGAGGAATATACAAAAGATTACAGCAGTTGTTTAATGGTATGCTCAAGAAACGATTGTAGATATTGATATTACAAAAAAGCGTATTTAAAACGGCATATTTTTTTTTCGTTTTTAGGAAAACCAGAAAAGAAAAGACTAAAGTGGACTTTAGAACTAGCAACTAGATTTTTAACGCTTCTACTGAAGTATACAAAATTACCCCTGGAAGAATTAAAGTATAGAAAAATTGATAAAACTGTTTGGTTAAAGCTTGAAGAGAAATTTGACCATCATTATATTTACTTGCAAAGCTTTTGGTATAACAGCCTCCATGTTCAAGTCTTTGTTAGAGAAAATTTGAAACTTAACAAACTGAGAAAAAAAGTATTCAAAAGGTTGGTATTTCACTGCCTAAGGTAGAAGGAGGGTACTGTTTTTTTCTGTCCACACAAGCTATGTCTCATAAACATTGATGTAACATTTATGTTTTTTATCAACAAATTATTCCTGTTTTTTTTTTGCCCGAAAAGGTCCCCCTTTTCTGGGACACAAGTACGACTGTTTTGGTTATTAATGACAATCAATAGGCTTGCCCTATTACATCCGAAATGTAGTGAAAAGGTGCGTGATGCGCGTTCTAGGTGATCATAGTGATTTCTTAGAAGCCACAAGGACCACCCACTCAGTTACACCTTTGTCTAATCCCTCTGGTATTACAGGCGAAATATTCATATTTTCAGACTTAAATCATCATCATCATATCAAGTTTGGACTGACATTCGATGGAAAGATTTAGTGAAGCAGTTTCCTGATGGATTAACACATAATTTTTTATACAAAGTATCTCAAAGAGTTGTCTGCAGAATCCCACAGTACTTAAAAAAACCTTTGCAGGAAATAGCAGATCAGGCATTAAATAAATTGAAGAAACACCTATATCGTAAACGTCGTTTGAAAACCTTACGATTTAATGAGAATGGAGAATTAGAAGCAGTTAGACGTGATTCATAAGCAAGGTTCTTGTTTGATTATGTACTGTATGTAATTTGTTGAATTACCAACATAAATATTTGAAGTTCAATATTATGTGTTTATTTTATTCAACAAGCTGTCCCTTTATAATTTTGGAGATACTTGCAATTTTCTACCTACCCTACCTATAGAACGTGCGTCGTCAAAGGTTGTATCAAAATCACCTCTTGTTTTTTCTCGTATATTTTAATATTCGGCACGGAGACAGATTTAAAAAATCAAGAATCATGAAAATCAGTTCAGCCGTTCTCGACATACAAGTGTTCGAACAAAACGACAAACCCAACTTTGTTATAGGTATTAAGGGCCGTCTGTCATTTTGACAGTTTTTGTATGGACGCTCTGTCAAAACGTCACATTTACTCTTTAGATAAAAGTTATCTAACGATTAAAAAATCGGCCCTAAGATGGATAAATCACTCATCCACATATCAACCTAGGCAAGCTTGGCTTAATCTAAAGATCGACTCGAGTTACTGCTATTACTTAACCACAAGCTCCTTACTAAGAAGCATCTACAAGTTTACACGTTAATTATAATATTAGTAAGATCTATACTACTTCAAATATTATATAAAACTACATAGTAAAAACTTAACTTTTTTATCTACTTGGTATCACAAAAACTAAATTAATCATTGTATGGTTAATATAACAATCTTAGTTTCCACATAATACAGATTAATTTGGCAAGATTGTTTGAAACTTGGAAAACCCTACAGGCATAACAGTGATTAGGATTTTCCGGGGTTATTGGAGGTATTTGATAGACAGTCATACCGAAACATTCGATCTAAATGTATGTATCCAGAATTATTGAGGACAGTACATGGTACCCATATACCAGATATAAGACCTCGTGGCTAAATAATTACAGCCGCTCGGGTCGATCTTCTGGCTAAGCTGCGCTGTTCTAGGTTCGTCAGTGGTATGGGTAGTCCCGGCTGTTATTTGTAGTTTTAAGACAGTCGTTACAGGCACTCAGCGGCCCGAAACTGCTGACATCCAATTCATCAAGTTATAACTGGGGGTTGTGGAGGTCAGACAAGCAGTTGCTCCATGTAAAGTATCCGGTATCTAGCTGCAACTGGTTATACTAAAAGTCGACCCCAACATAGTGTGACGGGCCTGTTGGTCTAGTGGTTAGTGGCCCTGACTGCTGAGCCGGAGGTCGTGGGTTCGATTCCCACCCAGGACAAACTTTGTGTGATGAGCATGATTGTTTGTTCTGTGTCTGGGTGTGATTTATCTATAAAATGTATGTATTTATAAATTATATAAGTATGTATATCAGTTGTCTGGTTACCATAACACAAGCTCTGCTTAGCTTGGGATCAGATAGCCGTGTGTGAGTTGTCCCAAGATATTTATTTATTTTATTTATTTATTTATAGTTGGGAAAAGGCTAGCAGACGAAGATGAATGTCATATTTTTTTTAAAATACCTACTTAAACTACGAGATACATTTGGCTCGTAACTGCGTCGTTGGTCTAATGGTTACAAGGCTGCTGAGTACGAGTTCCTAGATTCGATTCCGAGGTTGGGTGTTATTGGGTTTTTCCAAGAGATTCATTACAAGCCTGGATTTGTGCGTGGTTTGATGGCGATAGGCTCGCCACCTCATGAGACTTCAACATGACTGGCGAAATATAGGTAATCAAATAAGTACACGTTTGCGTATTTTATATTAATAAAATACACTGATGTTTTATTGTTGTCATCGATGTTTTTTAATTCGATCATTTTTATCGCTAGAGTATGTTGTAAATCCCCGAATAAAAATACCTAAGGAGTTGCCATCTTTGACGTCTACTCTCCTTTTATTTAATATAAGGTGGAAGGGCCTATAGCCTACTTCATGAAATCGTCATGGGAATCAATGATCTTGTATTTGTGATTTTAATAATTATAATTCTCCAAATAAATACGGTCGCTAGTTGTATTTTGTTAATTAAAATACAGTCACTGATAATAGAGAGAATAGCAGAAAACCGTAAGAAATTTTGAAATGGGGTAGGTATCCCGCGTAGGCTACTCTAGAAGAAAATTGCGTTAGTATTGTCTTGATAACGTTAATTTGCTTGATGTTTGATGCAGGATAGGGTGTATTTTTATTTTTCTACTGGCAACTTTAAACTTCTACGGACTGTCAAATTACCACAGATTTTAATGTCGACACTTTCGTTGCAAAAAAGTAGTATTATCTTTGAGTTAGTTGCTTTAGCTGTTCTCAAATTACTTCTTGCGGTATAAAGCATAATTATTATCTCTTTGCTTTACTCATTACGTTCGTATGGTGGGTGTAGTGTACGGATTGATGGCGCAAATGTAGTTTAAAAGTTTGTTTTTGTCGTTGGTAAATTATTTACTTAGTATTTAGTTCGTAAATAAATACCTTACTATTTACAAGTGTTAAACTTGGTAATATTCATAATGAGGAAGAAAGTACAAAAAAATAAGGCGATCAACTTAAAAGACATACTCGATAGTGATGACGAATTACCATGTAAGCAAATAACTTATATAAAATTAAGTAAACTTTATTTATAATAAAATCATAATTAAGAACATATCTACATTCAAATTTAAAAGTTTTGTTCTAGATAGATTCGAATCTAATATCAGTTTTGAAGTAAATATAATGCACTGTTTTCAGCTGAATACATCGACCTACCCTTTGTTCCTGCCTATCAATTGGAAAATCGATTTGAATGTAGTAATGAGAAAAAAGAACACAAGCAGAATAAAGAACAGTCAGAGAATTTTGCTAGAGATGGATTAAGTAATGGTGGAACTGTCATAGCCTGTGGATATTTAAACAAGAAAGACACATTCTGTTTCCTATGTCTTGAACCTAATACTGGTAAAAAAACCCAAAAATGGTTTTTCAATTTTCTGATGTTGAAAGATCTTCATGCGAATTACACACACCTCACCACCTGTTTAGTGCCTCGCTGGGGTATTGATAACTCACTGTAGCTTGTAATAGAAAGTAAAAAATTGTGATTTTTATAATTGATTTTTATTGCTACAATATTAACTAGCATAATATAATAATTATCCAATTGATGCTATGGATAACAATTAAAAAAAGAATGGAAATGAAGTACCAACCGATGTATGACCCAGTATAACAAATCACCCTGATTGAAAGTGTGACTTAAACATACATAATAGCAAACATAATTCAGTTGTAAAAGCTGACATTATGTTTGGCAATTCACATCACTTCTGCAAGCTTTCTAAAAATCCTTTAGAGCACCTCAATGACTGCTGGTAACACTTCTCAAATCCTATTGAGTCGCTATCCTGGAAAGTTACAATCAGAACTTATGTTATAATCTCTATCATTATAATAAAAAAATATCATAATAAATATGTAATAAAAAACATACATAATAAGGGTCCCTTATAATTCGATCACCCTTAGGATCATAGTCTCCAAAAAGAAGAAGTTTTGCTTTACTTCCTTTTGGAGCTCTTTTACTTAGATCCTTCATGTTAGCTTCATCCATTCCAAATATATAATCATAATGATTGAAGTCCTCTGAAACAATCTGGAAAAAGTCTAAATAGGTTATTTTTTATAGACGTTTTCATCACAGATCCAGTGTTAAAAATAAACAGGTACATATTATTACTTTGAAGAAGGTTTTAGATTAAGGACCAAACAACAATTTTATTGCAGTGTGCAGTAATGTAATGTTGAAAGTCAACAGTTAAAACAGGTCATACCTGTCTTGCATGGTTGTTATATGGAACATCATGCTTCTTCATAGTGTCCAAAGCTCTCCAGTCTGGTGGATTACCCACATGCCAGCCTCCTATAGCTGCACTGTCGATTTCCCATTGGTCTCCCAAATTCATGTCATTCACAGTTTTTTGAAACACACCTTCTGCTATGGGTGAGCGACAAATATTACCTGAAAGGTAAATATTACATCAGTTCATATGCTTTTATGGCATTTCACTAGTTATTTGTTTGTAACAAATGTGTTGGGGGTTATGTAGTCAGTAGCGAGTTTACCCCATGATCTGGGTAGCAACTTCTTTTAGTTGTATTTGAGGGCGGCAAACTATATTGGCGCAGGGCGCCACACAATATGCCACCAAGCTTAATAATGACAGTTTGGTAGGTATAGATATGTTTATTAGCGTAGTAATGGATAATTTCACTAACGAGTAGAACTTGCTAATTTCGTTGTAGTATTTCGAAGGTAATAAAAGAGCCAGGCGCATATACGCCAACAAACTGAATTAGTTGAAATTAGTTTTGGCCCTATTTCAAGTTCTTAAAAACATAATATTATGTTATTATCATACCGAGGCATATAAACAGCGCTTTTTTCTTTTCTCCTGACATTGTAAGATCACAAGACAAAACAAAAATAAGTACACTTTATTGAATTAAAATAATAGTCTATCTTCCCTAACTTATGCCCTAATCTAAGCTGTTAGATTATAAACTTATAAGGTTTTTCTAATTTCAGATAGAATAAAACTTCAGACACAGAGTAGATATTTTACTAGATTAAACTTTTGCCGTCATGCGTCGTGGACAGTGCTGCCAATAAAAAAATCCCGATTCCCCGCGTTAGTGGTGCCAATTCCCCGAAATTCCCCGCTTGTTTTTGATTCATTCCTCACATATTCCCAGAATTTATATTTTTGGAAAAAAAAATTTTTATTCAAAATTTGTTTAGTATTAAACAAGTTTTGAATAAAATAGTGTTAAAACTTTTTAAAAAAAAGCTTTCGCGGCTTCGCTCGCGTTAAATTCGGGATAACACAGTTCCCCTTTCGTGATTTGCAGGTACCTGCTACTTACCTGTAGTTTTTGCCCTTGCGCCTTAATTATTATAATAGCAAAGCTAAGTTTTACCTTTTCTTCCGTCTTTCTCCAACATTTCTAATTCTTTTTTAAAAAAAAATCCCTATGTTCGTCTCCAGGGTCAAAACTATCTCTGTACCAAAATTCATCAAGATCGGTTTAGCCATTAAGACGTGAAGACGTAACAAATAAAAAAACTCACATTCCCTTATAATATTAGTAAATGGTATCCCATTTAAAAGAATACATAAAAGTTTACAGACTACATCAATACTATTCAAAATAAAGTGGCCACTGCTCATTTATACGAGTATTCTAATGCAGGTAGAAAAAAACGTTTTTATTTTAATCTTTAGTGGCCCTTATTTTATTTGGAATAGTAGTTTATTATTTTTGCCATAATATATTCGCAGTAATCATATTCAATGATGTAGAAATGAATGCGAAATACGAAATCGTATTCAAATGACAGTTGAGCAGGCATTTTTTAGTTGTAAAATATTAGATACCCGACATAAAATTGTTCTAACCGAATTGGTCTGTATTCCCCGAAATTCCCCGATTTATGTCATTCCCCGGGCTCTCCCCGCGCTAACCCTCAATTCCCCGCAAATCGGGGATTTTCCCCGCGATTGGCAGCACTGGTCGTGGACCGTGGTGAACTCCTCCTCCTCTATCAAATTTGACATTAGTTGACAACTTGACATTAAAAAAGTGTGGTTAGTAAAAAAATACCTTCGCAAATAAACTGTTAACCCTTTAACGGGCATAAGGATCGGGCAGTGAAAAAGCAAAACTGGTTTTGATTTTGGGCATGGTATGAGGGTAGAAAATAAAATACTTTTTTTTTATTTTATTTTTTTTATTTTTTTATGGTGGGAAATCGGTTCCCTATGCCTGATGTGCGAAGTGTAGGAATAGAGGGAGTTTTAGAGATTATGTAAGTATATAGGTAATAAAACTATGATAATTAAATCAACTTTTTTAATAATTATGAACTTAATTAGTATTATGTATGACAAGCATTATGTAATTAGACCGTGTTATTCGTCTACTTTCCGATCTAACCAGAACTGGGCTATGGGTTTCAGACTGTTGACACGGAAATTTAGGGTGGTCGCCAATAGTTTTTAAGGATAGTGGGCAGGCAGTGGATGGGCAGGTTACCCTGAACTGACGAATCATCGATATCCTCCAACATTCTTTGAAGTCTGGCTGTACTAAACCGAGTTTCATCTTCGTCGGGTTCCAGATCATCGTCTGATGTTTCGGTATTATCAGGCAAGCCAAAAAGATCTTCAAGAGCATTTTCTAACTCTAGATCATTCAGTGTTTTTCGACTCATCTGTAAAAGCAATGAAAATGCCTAAAATAACAATACCACCTTGCTACCAGTATAGCACGGGCACATATGACCACGGGCAGAGGGATTATGATTCCCACCACAAAAAGCCATCATTATGCAAAATCAAGGCCAGCACGGATGCAATTTTATGTAAAATCTGATAGCGGCAATCCATAATAAACTTTTGTAAAAGGACTTACTTACCTCAAAATACCCAAAGATCTTCGAGATAGACCCAGATTGAAAAAACAGATCGAAAAATCACCACTTTCCAAATTTCAACTTCAACTCCCGCGAAAAAAAACATTTGACAGCTGACAACTTTTGTCCGTCAAACGAATGAAGGATTATTAGATTAGTTGTCAGTAGAAAAAAATATAAATATTCCAGAACATAATTCACGACTTATAGCATAGAAAAGATGGTGGTAAAATTATTCCCTTTGCCTTAAAAAGGGTTAATATTTCAGTTAACGTTATCATCTTATATTCAGATAAACATTATCGTTTATTTTAAAGTGATATCGTGTTGAATCAAACACCAAAAAGGACTGGTTTTGACAGAAATGCGATGGAGCTTTACAGAGTTGCCGTAGTTATTGCGCATTAAATGACTTAAATGAAAAACTTACTAAAAAATAGGATTACATGAATAATAGTTTTGTAAAGATGATGATATTATAACTATATTTAGAAATAATTGTTGATGCTTACCAAACAAACCTTTCCTACCCAACAATAACGACCATGAACCCATATTGCAAGTTGTAACCTCAACAAGATTGATTACTCCAACATTTGTAGCCAACTAAAATTAACCCTAATAGCTACGTTGCCCATAAGTTTACTTTGTCTGTACTCGTACTGTACCCATGTAAATATTTTTTGAAGTTTTATTTAAGATTTCAATCCGCACATAACACTAATTAATTTATATTCAATAAAAATTTAAAAAATCATTCTGTTGAATTGAGAACTTCCTTCTTTATTTGAAGTTAGTTAAAAAAATTTTGCTTTCGCATATTTTTCATTATGTGTAAGAGAAATATAATTCGTATGTATGTACATAAGTATCGCATTATTTTTGTTTGTGTCAGCTTGTCGTTCGAAAGAAGAAAAGAAGCAAACATGGTTTGGTGTAATTCCCAAGTTACAAACACACAGCAAAAATCGTGTTACATATTAAATGCATCCGCTAGCTTCATTTCAAGCCGGCGGATTTTTATATTATTATTTTTATCATACACTCTTAGTTAAATATAGGTACCCTAACTGAGCGAAACGTGTCTGTAGGCACAATTGTCTTCTTTAACATAAGACATGAAAAATAAATGTGTTATGTTTTGGTTTTGGCACAAGGCATGTGTCTCAACAATAGTGAATATTTTAAAAAAATTGTTCGCTACTGTGACCTCATCGTAAACAAAACGCCGTAACTATTAAACTAAATTATCTATCACGACGAAACAAACTCCATAATGGTTGTAATAAAAAAGGTAGGTAATCGGGGCGTCTTATTGAGAAATTTTATGATTATTGTAAAAATTGATGAAAAAAAAACAGATTTTTGCTAAAAACACATATTTATTTTCAATTGAAGGTAGTTTTTTTCCACAATTTTCATTTTATGAGGACGCCTAATTACTTCTAATCATTATGGAGTTTGTTTCGTAAGGATTTTTTTTTTTTTTTTTTTTAATTCCAAGTAAAATGTAAAAAAAAAAATTAGATTTTTTTTTTATATTTTTTCCGTCGATAAAATTAAGCATAGATTCTCTCATTTCAATATGTGCACATTATAAAGACTCACACTGTATTATAAGGGTTTAAGATTGTAAATATGTGTCCACTGTGGAACGTCTTTTAGGATTGAGAAATTTATTCAAAAGTCAAAACTAATATTTTAGTATCGGTACTAATGCTTTTTTTATACACAAGAAAGTATTTATTACACTAATGAAACCGCGGGGCGCTGATAGTTTGATATAAAAATGTTTGGTGGTCACTCTATTTAGAAAGAGACAAATAGTCTCTCTTATAGATATCTCGTTCAGCACGGTCCAGTCCAGTGTGTACTTTGTAGGTCCATGAAAACAACAATTCAATTCAATTATTTATTTATTTTAATGGCGTTTGTGTGTGATATTCAGCTGCATCCGGTTAGACTGAAAGCCGACCCCAACATAGTTGGGAAAAGGCTAGGCAGATGATGAATGGCGTTTGTGGATGAAAACAACAAAAGACATTTTTGATGATATCTTGATTCGACTTTCGAAGGCGATAGCTGTCACACGTGTCAGAGAGAATTTTTTTCCTAAAACAGTTGAATCTTTTTATTTTATTTATTTCTTTGCAGATCTTAGTTTTTTTCAGTATCTTAGTGTAAAAAATGGATCATCCTCTCCCCCCTCCAGCTCCTCCTGACCCTCCTGACCCTCCTGACGCCGTTTCATCATCCTCCAAGACGATCGGTAAGCGACGTCTTATTGTTGACTCCGAAACCATTGAGGTGGTTTCCAAAAAAACCATAATTAATAGAGACATGGCCGTTGCTTCGATACAAGCTATTTATGTCCACCCTTCTTTGGAAGCCGGGATTGGGTCGTACGACCTATCGGACAAAGGTCCTTTCCTTGTCCATGTTTCCAGATCCGAACCAGATCCTTCTGCCGGGACGTCGATTCGTCCTATTAAGTTTGGCCAATTTTTACATCAAAATCATATAGGTAAAATTAATAGAGATGGTGTTAAAAAAGTGGGCAGGAATAAAATCTCTGTCGAATTCTCCTCTGGAGATGCGGCTAATAAGTTTATGTCTAACCCGATTTTAGAGACATATAAATATACTTGTTCTATTCCGTCGTATAACATTACAAAAATGGGTATCGTCCGTCAAGTGCCGGTCGATATGTCCATGGATGAGTTTGTCGAGGCTTTGATTTTACCAGATGGGTGTGGAATCGTATTGAAGGCGCGTAGATTAAACCGAAAGAACAAAGAGGAGGGCAAGACCTCCTGGATCCCTACTCAGACTATTGTTCTAACATTCAAAGGTCAAATTCTCCCTCAACGAGTCTTTTTATATAACACTTCTCTTCCAGTGGAGATGTATCAATACCCCACCATTCAATGCCAAAATTGTTGTCGTTTTGGTCACATTAAGGCTCAGTGTCGGTCCAAACCAAGATGTTTTAAGTGCTCACAACCTCACACCGGTGATACTTGTGACGTGGTAGAGTCCAATTCCACATGTATTCATTGTTTGGGCCGTCACTTTGCCTTCTACGGTGGCTGTCCTGTGTTAGAAATCGCAATACTTTATAATCT
Organism: Ochropleura plecta; assembly: GCA_905475445.1. Taxonomy (NCBI): domain Eukaryota; kingdom Metazoa; phylum Arthropoda; class Insecta; order Lepidoptera; family Noctuidae; genus Ochropleura; species Ochropleura plecta. The sequence goes on along the minus strand of FR997723.1, from coordinate 7,033,654 downwards.
GTGACAAGTTGGCAGCCCGCCCTTATCTATGATTTATACTCTGTGTGTCTGTGTGCTCTCTGTCGTCCGTCGAGTCGTCGTAACAAAATGTAGCTCTGAATAATAAAAATTGATTATACCCATTAAAAGAAGGCATATATTATTAAAAGGTTATGGGCACCACGAACGCTTTGCCGCAATTGTCTGCGGAAAACTTCAATAACTGGAAATTCAGAGTAAGATGCCTATTAGAAGAAAAGCAATTGTTGAGCACGTTGGACGAGGACGACCAAAATGTCGACAAGAAAAGTGACTCGCGTGCCAAATCACTCATTGTACAATGCATCACCGACAAACACTTGGATTTGATAAAAGATGCAACAACAACAAAAGAAATGTTTGCCACATTGTGCTCTATTTTCGAGCGAAAATCCATGGTAAGTCGAATACATCTAAGGAAAAAGTTATTAACCCTAAAACTACAAAGCAATGAGAAATTGGAGGAGTATTTTTTGAAATTTGAGTCTATCATTAGAGAACTTGAAAACGCAGATAAAAAACTTGATGAGGAAGAAAAAATTACTTACCTTTTGTTAGGACTCACTGAAAATTATAGCACTGTGGTAACCGCACTGGAAACAATGAATGAGAAGTTGTCACTAGATTTTGTTAAAGCGAGATTGCTGGATGAAGAACTAAAGAACACAAAACCAAATGAGCAAACTGACAACATAGCATTCAAGTCTAGTACAATAATATGCTATAAATGTAAAAAAGAAGGACACAAAAGCTACGAATGTTATTCAAATAGTGGAAGAACAATGAATAGAAATTACAGAGGAAGAGGTTATAGAGGACGTAGCCGAGGCAGAGTGTACCATCAGAGCCAAAGTCATGCTGTAACTACAGAGACGGATCAACGGGAATTTTCTTTTCTATCAAGAACTGACAATCATTGTAATTTAGTCGGAGGAAATGATCAGAATATAGAGTGGATTATAGATTCTGGATGTACAGAACATCTTATTCAAGCTAAATATGAAAAATACATGAGCGATATTGATACACTACAACAAGAAATAAAGATATATATTGCAAATGGAGATTATGTGACAGCCAAGAAGCAAGGAACAATAAAATTGATGTGTAATGGACATAAGTTAACTTTGAGTGCTCTTATAATAGATAATTTATCATTCAATCTTATCTCAGTTAAAAAGATAGTGCAAAATAATTGTAATGTTCAGTTTAATCAACATGAAGTCAAAATACGCAAAAATAATTCAAAAGATTGTATTACAGGGTCTTGTAGAGGAAAACTATTTATCTTAAAAACATCTTTATCTTCAGAACATAATTTGTGTGGTCTTAGTTCAGATTCTTTATGGCACAATAGATTAGGACATGTTAACAGGTACAGTCTAAAACTTATGCAGCTTCCTGTCTCTAAGAAGCAATGTGGACCATGTATGATTGGTAAGTCAACTCGTCAGCCATTTCCGCACAATCCGGAGAGGAGGTCATCCTGTATTGGTGAACTTCTTCATACTGATGTAGCCGGACCTGCAAACATAAAAGGGATCAATGAAGAACTATACTATCAGGTAATTGTTGATGACTATTCACATTTTGTAGTAGTTTATTTACTCAAAAGTAAAGATGAAGCCACTCACAACTTAATTAGATATATAAAAAATATTGAGAATCAACAAAACACTAAAGTGAAACGAATTAGATGTGACAATGGTGGTGAATTCAAAAATAAAACAATAAAATCTTTTTGTATGGAGAAAGGAATAAACATTGAATATACTCACCCCTATTCACCCCAACAAAATGGAGTTTCTGAGAGAATGAATAGGACTTTGTATAATAAAGCAAGAACACAGATGATAGAAACAAATCTTCCAAAATACTTATGGGGAGAGGCCATAGTAGCTTCAGCATATCAATTAAATAGATGTCCCTCATCAGCTATTAATTTCCAGATACCAGCAGAAGTGATGTATGGTTCTTTAGATTTGAGTAGACTGCGTGTTTTCGGAAGCAAAGCATGGGCTATTCAACTACCGAGAGGAAACAAATTTGATAAGAGAGCTCATGAAATGAGAATGGTAGGATATGCACCCAATGGCTATCGACTGTGGAATCCAATAGAAAACAAAATTGAAATATCAAGAGACGTAAGATTTGATGAGGAAGATATCAAGTACAAACCAATAAATGAAGAAACAAAGAAGGAACACAGTTATACTTATGATGATAAAAATGAAAATGACATTATAGGTTGTGATACAAATGAAGACATTGGAAAAGACTCAAATACTAGATGTGACACAATAGAACAAAAAGATAAATCTGACAAAAACCAACAAAGAGGTAATACTGAAAGTAATTCACAGGCAAGACCGCAAAGAACAATTAAAAGACCAAATTACTTAGAAGACTATGAAACTAACTATGATAATGATAATGAAACTTACTATGAAAGCATTGAATCTAACATAGCATACTGTTTAAATACCTATATTGATAATGAACCGATCACCTACAATGACGCAGTTAAAAATTCAGAATGGACAGAAGCAATAGAAAAAGAACTAGATGCTCACAAAAAACTACAAACATGGGAAACCTCTATATTACCAGATGGACATAAAGCTATTGACACTAGATGGATTTTTAAGAAAAAGTCTGATGGAACAAAGAAAGCCAGATTAGTAGCTAAAGGCTATCAAGAAAATAATACCTATGATGTTTATTCACCAGTTGCAAGAATGTCTACTGTGAGACTACTAATAAGTATATCACTACAAGAAAATAAACCAATAAGACAGATGGATATACCTACAGCTTTTCTCAATGGAAATTTGGAAAAAGAAATATTTATAAAATACCCAGAAGGAGTTAAAGAAGAAAAAGGAAAAGTATTGAAACTAAGAAAAGCACTTTACGGATTAAAAGGAGCCCCACGGTGTTGGAATGAAAGAGTACACAATTTTTTTATTGAAAATAACTTTGAGCAATCAAAGCATGATGTTTGTCTATACTTTAAGCCTGGAACTTGGGCACTAATTTTTGTTGACGATTTCCTATTGATGGGTAATTTTGAAGAAATAAAAGAAAAACTACAGATAGTATTCAAAGCAAAGGATTTAGGAGACATAAAAGAATATTTAGGAATGGAAATACACAAAAGCAAAGATACTGTATGCATAAAACAAGAAAAACTGATAAGAAAAATATTGAAGAAATTTGGAATGGAAGATAGCAAAGTAGCTAAAACACCTATGGAGAAAGAACCTATTACTACAGAGGAGGAAGAAATAGTAAATGTACCCTACAGGGAATTAATAGGAAGCCTTACTTACCTTTCAGTTACAAGTAGACCTGATATCACTTACGCCACTTCTTTCTTGAGTAGATACCTAGACAAGCCTACATCACAGCATTGGAAAGCAGCAAAGAGGATCTTAAGGTACCTTAAAAACACTATTAATAAGGGACTTACTTACTTTAGAACTGACAAACCGATACAGCTGATAACATATACAGATGCAGACTGGGGAAGTGATAAAACTGACCGCAGAAGTGTAAGTGGATCTGCAACTTATTTTGGTAAAAATTTAATATCTTGGTCATCAAAGAAGCAATGTACTGTCTCTTTATCATCTGCAGAGGCAGAGTACATAGCAGCAACTTCAGCTACAACAGAGCTCATCTATCTCAAAGGTATCTTGAATAATTTTTACAGTCATAATTTTGAACCTTTACTTTTAATAGACAATCAGAGTGCCATAAAAATAATAACTAATAGAGAAAATGGAAAAAGAACTAAACACATTGACATTAAATATCACTTTATTAAAGATGCAGTTAGGATCCATAAAATTAATATTACATATGTACCAACTGAACACAATGTATCAGATATATTTACAAAACCACTATGTGAGATTAAGCATAACTATTTTTCATCTAAATTGAATATTGTGTAATAATTTAAAATTATAAACTTAAAATGAAGCCTACCATAGTAAAAATACTTATAATTTTTTGGTTGGTGTTATGTAACAATAGAAGCATGTATTAGTTTTAAGTAATATGTGTAATTTGTATGAGTAATTGTTTGCAATGTTACAAATATGATTTTAACATTGAAGGGGGGTGTTAGAAATCGCAATACTTTATAATCTGTGACAAGTTGGCAGCCCGCCCTTATCTATGATTTATACTCTGTGTGTCTGTGTGCTCTCTGTCGTCCGTCGAGTCGTCGTAACAAAATGTAGCTCTGAATAATAAAAATTGATTATACCCATTAAAAGAAGGCATATATTATTAAAATCCTGAACAAGGGAGACAAAAATCAATCAAAATATTAATGTCTCAGGATAATCTCTCTTACGATGAAGCATCTCGGTCTCTTCCAAATGTCAAAAAATCATATTCTGAAGTGGCTCAAAATTTCCCGTCGCCTTCTTTCTCTGCTTCCCAATCGGGTATCTTTACTCCTCCTTCCTCTTACAGGAAAACTGTGTTTTCCTCACCCAAGCCTAGAGCTCCTCTAGGCAAATCTTATGATAGAGCTGCTCATAGAGCTATTATTGCAGAGGATCCGTCATCCTTGCCCAATGGATTTTCTCTTCTTTCTCAAATTGCTTCCTCCCCAGTGTCTCCTCAAGAGGATAGCCTCTTAGAATTACTATTATCATTAGTTATTAGTCTTGTATCCCGTGATAACTCCCCTCTACCGTCCCACGTTGCCCAGAAACTTTCTCAAATTCTCTCACATAATAATGGATCATCCAGTCTCCGCTCTTCAGTGGAACAGCCAAAGCGTTCGGCCGAAGAAGCCTGAACTTTTGTTTTTAATAAATAAATTTCACCCCTCAGTCATTGCCATTTCGGAGTCTTGGTTAGTGCCTGGTTCTCACTTTCGGGTTCCAGGATACTCTTGTCTTCGGAATGACAGGGCTGATGGGTATGCAGGTAGTGCTCTTCTTGTTAGGCGCTCCCTTCCCTTCTCCCTTATTTCTCTACCCCCTTCTTCTCCTGACATTAATATTGTTGCTGTTAGGGCTTTTAATATAACTTTTCTTTCTGCATACATTCCCCATCCTCATTCTAGGTTAATTCCAGACCTTCTATGTATATTATCCTCAGTCCCATCTCCAATAATTTTTATGGGGGATTTAAATGCTCATCATCGCTCATGGGGTTCGAGCCATGATGACATCTTTGGTCTTGCTCTTCTTGAAATTTTTGATGACGTTGATCTATGCGTCATTAATAACGGTTCTCCCACTAGAAGAGTTCGTCCTTCTCAAAACCCAAACTCGGCTGTGGATATTACAGTATGCTCTGCCTCTCTTGCTTCTATTCTTTCCTGGAATATCTTGCCTCATTCTTATGGTAGCGACCACTTTCCTATCCTTGTCTCTATCTCTGATAGAGTTGTTCCAATGCGTAATTTTAATCCCTCTCTTAAGTACAGATTAAAGGATGCAAGCTGGTCCTCATTTTCTGCTTCTCTTGAAAATAAGTTAGCTTCTCTTCCCTCTCCCGATAGAAATAATGTTGTTGATTGTTATTCCAAATTTGTAGATTCTATTATCTCTAGTGCTGATGACAATTTTCCCCAAAAGAAACCCTATAAGTTTAAAGTCTCTACTCCTTGGTGGGATTCAGAATGTACTTCCGCTGTCAAGGAAAGAAAAATAGCAGAGGATATTTATTCAAATTCAATGACTCCTCAAAATTTTTTAGTTTACCAAAGAAAAGCTGCCATTACCATAAGACTTCTTTCAAAAAAGAAAAAAAAAGGTTGGCTCAGCTATTGTCAAAGTTTATCTCCTTGTTCCCCTTCTTCCTTAGTATGGAAGCAAATTAAAAGGTTCAGAGGCTCCTGCAATATTGTCGATATTTCAGCCAACGACCCTTCTTCCTGGATTGAATCTTTCTCGGATAAACTTTCTCCCCCTTCAGTTCCAAGTTTAAACTCTTTTCCCTCTTTACCGGTTTTTCTTCCTTCCGAAAATAATTTTGATGACAAATTTTCGTTTTCTGAACTTCGAATGGCACTTGACGGTCTCGTGGATTCCTCTCCTGGTATAGATGGGATTCCTTACTCATTTTTAAAAAACGCCTCAACATCTACAAAGCAATACTATTTAGATCTTGTGAATAACTTCTTTGAGTCTGGTTTTGTTCCTCAACCTTGGAAAATACAAACTATTATTCCTGTTTTTAAACCTGGTAAAAATCCGTCAGACCCAAACAGCTACAGGCCTATTGCTTTGTCGTCTGTTTTGTGTAAGGTTGCCGAACATATGATTAAACACAGACTTGAGTGGTTTGTTGAAAACAGGAACTTGTTGCCCGCATCCCAGTTTGGATTCCGAAAAGGTATGAGCACTATGGATAGTCTTAGTATCTTAACTTCTGATATTCGTATCTCTCTGCTACGTAAACAACTATTAATCGGAGCCTTTTTGGACATTTCCGCTGCATATGATAACGTTTTACTTCCGGTGCTCAGGGATAAACTTTTGCATCAATTAAATATACCTAGGAGATTGGTTCGTTTCATTTGTAATCTGTTGATGGAGAGAACCATCTCTATAAAAACTCAAGACTCCTCTCTTCCCCCTAGGACTATCTGGAAAGGCTTACCACAAGGATCAGTCTTAAGTCCTCTTCTATTTAGCCTTTATACTTTTGATTTACATTTCTCTGTTGATTCTTTTTGTCAAATATTACAGTATGCTGATGATTTGGCATTGTACTTTTCCGGAAAATCTCTGGTCGAGGCTAGTGATCGCTTAAATTCCGCTCTTGGTTATCTATCTATTTGGCTCCTTCAACACGGTTTGTCATTATCAGCCTCTAAGAGCTCCGTAGTCGTGTTTACAAGAAAAAGGCTTGTTCCACCTGTTGACATTAAAGTTAACGGAGAAAATATTTCCCAGGTGAACAATGTTAAATTTTTAGGAATTTGGTTAGATTCTAAATTATCAGGAATTGTTCATACAGACTACGTTGCTCAAAAATGCGAAAGAAACATTAATGTTCTTCGCTCTCTTTCTGGTGTTTGGTGGGGTGCCCACCCATATACCTACACAAAAACTGATTTACAATGCTATAGTTCGTAGTCACTTTGATTATGGTATGTTCTTATTAGATCCTTGTAATAAATCTGGCCTGCAAAAACTTGATAAAATTCAATCAAAGTGTTTACGTATTATTCTTGGGGCGATGAAGTCGTCCCCTATTAATGCTATGCAAGTTGAGTGTGTTGAACCTCCCCTTTCGATTCGTAGACAATTTCTTGCAAATAGATTTATTTTTAAACTGGTGCAAAATTCTGGTCATCCCTTGCTTGGTAAGCTGGACCAATTATCTTCCATCTTTGACTCTTGTCGGCGTTCTAATATAGAACTTCCTTGTCTTCTTCGTGCCTACCTTCAATTCTCTCGTCTTTCTAGCCCACTTTTTCAAAACCCTATTTTATATCTATATACAGTTCCTTATAATGCGTTGGTGTTCCAACCTGTTGTCATCTTGGACTTTGGAATTAACAAAAACACCTTGGAAGCAAATAAGATTTTTGCTCAAAAAGTTTCGTCTCATTATAATAATTGGACTACTATATTTACTGATGCCTCCAAAGTCTCTGATGATAGCCCTGTTGGAGCTGCAGTTTGGATTCCTCATACAAAAATTATTTTAAATTACAAGTGTCCTTCAGTTACATCAGTTTTTACAGGTGAATCAATTGCCATTTTAGAAGCCATTTCATTTGTTTTGTCTCATAAGTTGAATAACTCCATTATTTTCTCTGACTCAAAGAGTTGCCTTCAAGCCATTTTATGTAACCCTTTCAGATCTAAGTCAAGATTTCCTATAATTTTAAAAATTAGAGATTTGCTATTTCAATGTCATGAACTTCATATTAATGTTGTTTTAGCTTGGATTCCCGGTCATGCCGGTATTCTTGGTAATGAATCAGCTGATTCATGCGCCAAAAATGCTGTTCTTTCAGGTTCTCTCGACCACTCTGAAATTTATTCACATGACATTTGTACGATATTACCTCAATCTATGCTTAAGTCTTGGTCCAATCAATGGCAAATCTCTAAGTCCATAAAAGGTAAATTTTATGGAGATATTCAACCTGAGATACCCCACAAACCTTGGTTTTTCAAATATCAATTGGGAAAAAAAATAACTACTTCGACTATCTGTCGTTTACGGTTAAATCATTGTTGTACTCCTTTTTTCTTGGCCAAACTTAGGATTAGGGATAGCTCTCTTTGTGAATGCGGTTTGGATGAAGGAAACGTGGACCATTTATTTTTCTCCTGTCCCAATTTGCGGTTCTCTTTTCATGAAATCATTCCTCCTCATATCCCTCGTCCAACTTCTGTTAAATGTCTTCTTTCTTTTGTGTTTTCTCGTTTTGTTTTCAAACTATGTAAATTCATCGAAATTAATAAAATTAAGTTGTAACTTTTTGGATCGTTAAATTTTTTTTTTTTTTTTTTTACATAAAGTCTTTTCTTTTCTGTCATTCTGTCATATGAAATGAAATGATAATCTAAATCTGCAAAGAAATACTATATTGTTTTTATATTTGTTAATTACTGTGATTACTTGCTAAATGTTCTCCAGCGTTTGATAGTTTATTTCCAGTACACGTGTTATTGGCAAAATTGTGGTATCTCTCGTCCACAAAAGCCATTAATGAAGAGTTGAAGTTGAAGTTGAAGTTGACATTTTTGATGATGTGAATGTGATGTCACTGTCAGTGTCAGTGATTTGACGTTTGTGAATTTGACGATCATGTTGTAAAACGCGAGTTTGTTATTTTGTTAAATCTACACAATTATAAACAAGGCTATATTCGATCACTTATTATTAGATTTCGTTTCAGTTAGGTTGTTGTTATAGGACTTTGATCCTTCAATAGATAACCGTAGTAGGTCTAAGATAATCTACCTATTGAATTATTTTAATCAAAAGCATATCTGTAAGAGGAACTACTGTGTATAAGTGCAGAACTTAAAAAAAACTGCGCTAAATATGGAGCATGAATTTGTGACGCTAAACCATGTGCAAACACATTTAATAACTTTCGGGGACCCTTTTGAATGTGATGGAAAAGATGTTGTTGTTTGCATTACTGGAAACCCAGGTATACCGGATTTCTACATAGACTTTGCTGCAGAACTATATAAATCGATTGGATTGCCTTTGGTTGTCATAGGTAAGTTAAACTTAATGTGCAGGGTTGAATCCCAGAATTTCACTTTTTTACTTTCTTAGAACTTAGCTTTCTATTGGTGAAAAAATGGTTAAATTCGGTCCAGTAGTTTGAGAGCCTATGTGGTACAAACAAAAAATATTTTCACTTTATAATATTAAGCTATAGATAATATTGTAATTAAGTGGAAAATCTTATCTATTTATTATTTGTTTTCAGGACACGCTGGTCATGATGTAGTTCCAGATAAACAGTCCAACGTTCTGAAAGGTCAAGAGCATCTGTTTCGTCTTGACGGTCAAATAAAACATAAGCTTGAACTTATCGATAATTATGTAGATAAGAAAAGCAAACTGCATTTGATTGGCCATTCGATCGGATGTTGGCTAATCTTAGAACTACTACGGGACAATGAGAATTTAACAAAGCGACTTAAGTCAGTTAATCTTTTATTCCCAACATTACAAAAAATGGCAGAAACGCGTAATGGATTTTTTTTAAATAACTATCTCAGACCATTTCATATTTTTATCATATTTCTATATGTTTTTGTAAGTCTATTACCAACTGTAATAGTCAATTTCTTAGTGAAGATTTATTTAAAATTATACTCCTTGCCTACACGATATTTAGAATACATTCTGAAATTTTTAAATCTAATGGTTGGAGAAAAGATATTATTTTTAGCTTATAATGAAATGGATACTGTAAAATGTTTGAATAATGAAAGTTTAAGCAAAATTAAGCATTTAACTAATATTATTTATAGCAGTAGTGATAACTGGGCTCCAGTTTCGTACATGGAAGATGTGCATAGACACCAACCAGAAATCCCTATGACAGAAGTAAATATTGACCATGCATTTGTTTTAAAATCATCAGAACGGGTAGCAGAAATGGTGACTCAGTTTATCAAAATGAAAATATAATAATTAGTTAATAATACCAGCCAATCTGCCCTACTTCAACTTATACTGGATATTATGATTACCTTGATGTGTCGCTATGTGTACCAAGTATAAATAATATATCAAAAGAAGTTATAAGACACGAGGTAAAAAACACTTTGGAAGATTATTTATTTTTTGTAAAAAGGATTTTTTATCTTATACATTTATTTTTAGTTTTGAAGCATTCCTCACAAATTCTTGTCATACTTATGTTCAATTTACATAGACGAAGATGAAAACATACGTATTAAAGTAGCTAAGTTTTAATATAATAACAAAGTAATGTCAATAAAAAAATATAAGGAAGCAGCGCGTGTGCTTCTACTACCAAATGAAAAAAGAATCCCTTGTAATTACAGATTAAATGATGAAAAGAAAAATTAAGCCTAGTAAAGATACAAGTGCTGACATAAGCAGCATTTTGTGAACACATGAGGTTGACTGCACCTACGCTTATTGCGCAAGTCGGCCTCTCACTTGGCGGTTTTTTTAATCGTTAATTACACTTGTACATTATGTAGGTACCTAATTTTTAAGTGTAATAGAAATTGGTTCTATTTCATCCATATTTATAACCAATTATTGTAATATCGTCCTTGTTAAATTATTGCTACCAAGGAGACAGTAGACAATATGTATATATTGTAGTTTAGTATTATTATGTAGACACTATAGCTAATAATACCAGCCTATAACTGTCCCACTGGCGATTCCATACTTAGATTTTAATTATAAGTCCAGGTTTCCTCGCGATGTTTCCCTTCACCGATGTCTGTGATGTCTTAGATAAAGTACGCATGAATTGAAAATGTCATAATGATACTTGCCCGGATTTGAACTCGGAATCTCATGCATATGTGGCGAGGCGCTTTATCTTCTTCACGACTTTTTATTTCTTGTCTACATAACACGAATAATTTTGACGAAAGATTAAATTATAATGCAATTGTCTTGTAAATAGCTAATAAGTTTAAACAAAGAATTTGTCGCCATATAAATATGTAATTTACGTCGGTAGGTGGGTAGTTAATTTTATAATTATTATGTAGAAGTTGATTAGAAAGGTCAAAGGAAACACTATCGTCATGAAGGGTATGTTATATAGGTATTTTCTGTATTTAAAATTAGGTGTGATATTATGTACTGTGATGGATGTGTGGTTTACGGGAAAGAGATTAAATAAAACGCTTATCTAACCATTCCGTGTTTAAATAGGTATCCCTATCAAAGTGAAGTACCTAATTAGAAAAATAACTGTTTCTGTGATTTTGATATACATACTTCAGTGGCAGCGCCTCAATCAATCAACAATGTTGCCAAATTCGCCGCTTTTGTTTAGTGTTGTGTTACCTACATCAGATTTTTTGATCATTTGAATAATGAACTCAAAATAAACTTTAAATCGGAATTTATCCCGAAAATAATCTATCCTTAGGTCATGTTATCTGAGAAGTGAGCTTCAATAATTAACGGGACACTGAAGAAACTGCGTTTGTACTCATAGTGCGCCAAAAATAAAATGCATGCGAGGAGCATACACTGCACATAATAAAAAAATTACACTTAACAGCAAGCAGCAGATAATGCTGAGTGACGTCATGCTCATGAGCCAAGAGTCCCTCACGATGAACATACATATATCTAAGAGAGAGAGAGATAGCGATATTAACGATTAACTTCGGGCACATAGGTATCGACTAAATTACCAATTTTATTTCACGCATCTAAATTATCCAATAACTCCAAGCATTATCCTACCAGAGTTAAAAAGCCTGAAAAACGTACATACCAGCAGTTTCAGTGCAGTGAATATGAAAGATAGGTATAATGTATATCTTGATGACCTGAAAGAATCGTAACAATTCTGACAACTTCGTTCTTGAAGAGGGAGCACTTATGCAACCGGAACCGCAAAGCTTTAGCACAGTGGGAGCATAAAATTTACCGTTCCAGTTTAAAGTGGCCATACCAGTGGGTGCGATGCATTTTTGACAACTTTACAGAGTGTTTACTACTTTACTACTGTAAAGCAGTAAATACGCTACTGCGTTAAATCCCAAGATGTAGGTACCTAGACCGTTATTGAGACCGCTAAGAACTAACACTAGAAAACCTTCAAAAAACCGCACCCAAATCGGTTCAACAATTTAAAGAGCTACGGTGCCACAGACAGACACACATGGTCAAACTTATAACACCATGGGCGTCGCCAGGGGGTGCAGCTGCTCCCCCCCCCCCCCTTGAGGCTCGGGATATTTTTAAGTAATGAATTGTACTGCAATAGAATCACACTCAACTAATATTTTTAGTGCTGAATTTGGTTTTAAAATATATTAGGCCAAAAAAATATTGTGCCATAAAAAATCAAATTCAAGTTAAAAAAAAATGTGTAGTGTGCTGCTGTCGCTTTGAACAACGCGCACGCTCCTCGTAAACCCTGTGAAAAATCTTCAATAACTGAAGCTTGTTTATTCTGCCTCTGGATTGGCACCTATTGGATTTTCGTATGATCGACCGAAATAGACAAGGAGAACATGTGTGACCGTTTCTTCCGCCTCCATGCAAGCTCTGCACAGAGGGCTATCTGTGATACCTATGGTGTGGAAATTTTTGTTTAATGCATAGTGTCCGGTGGTGGTCCCCGTCACCAGGCGCAGGCTTTTCCTGTCCAGCTGCAGAAGGCGTTTGGACAGCTTGCGGTCCAAGGCTATCATAGCGACCTTGGACTGTCTGCAGCCTGGTGCCGAGCTCCACCAGTGTGAGGCTTGTGTGAGGGTGTGTTCCTTCAGTCAGCTGCGTGTCTGGATGAGAGGGATGGGTACAAATTGGCTCCGGTCCTAGTGCCGTAGAGATGGACGCCCGTCTGGCGAGGTCATCCGCTGCGTCGTTGCCTAGGGAGCCACTGTGTCCTTTGATCCATTGTAAGGTTACTGTATTGCGGTTGTGTGCGGTCATTTGTTCTATTAGGTTATGGCTAATGATAATGTAATAATTCGAAATATCCTAAATAATAGACAAAATATTTTAGATATGTGCAATTTAATTAGTTTATTAAAAAGTAATTTACCTCTTATTTTACAATTTAGAGATAACATTTATATATATAATCATAAAATACGAGTAGCTGTCGAGACCAACTAAACAACTCCATTTCCTGTACATTATGAAATTAAGTAGGTACCGACATATTTCTTATAACTTGGATGCGTATAAACAATCAACACACACGCTAGTTCAAGATACGACTGCCATTATCTAATGACTAGGTCCGTTATTATTCATTTACTATTTGAATGAAAATAATAATGTAGTTATGTAGGCTTCTTGACACGCGGCAGAATACATTTTGGTATATGTATTTTGCGTAAATAAGTTCATATCATAAGTTCAGTTCATGTATTTATTGGTGTTAGTATGCATGTATCTGCGACATCCAAAGAAACCACGTAATCATTACAAATCGGCAGATCTATCTTGACCAGAGACGTGTTCAGAACTTCAGATACAATAATAGTTTTTAATTCATGAAGTAGGTAATGGCACTTAAATGTGATTTCAGTTTTGGGCCCCAAGTACGTGTAGAAAAATCTTTAATGTCATTGCAACTACTTATATCATCCTGAGGAACTTATCTTTATAATAGTAGAAGTTCTTTAGTACGTACCTTCATACATTTAGATAATCACACAGTCAATTTAATATAAGTATGCCAAACCCTCTGGGGTTTGATAACTAAATCTACCCATCACGTCTGCGTGATGGGTAGATTTGATAATCTGTTTTGATTTTATTACTCTTATGTCTATTTGCTCTGAATTTACCAGGCCAATTCATTAAAATAGATACAGATCAATTTGACATAATTATGATTTATTATATCGTCTTAAGGCCAATGTTGACCAATTTTTTTTTACTTTTCGTATTTAAATATCGATACCCATTACATCTGCAGTTTCGCTAGCTAAGTTAATTTGACCATGTATATTATAAATCACAGAAATGTACCTTATTGTTCTTTAACTTTTCTGTTTTAACCAGTTAAGAGTCAAATTTTCGAGCGGTTTCAAATTGGTATCCTTGTAAAACGTTCTAAGTACAATATCTATTTCTATAACCAGGTTATATCTTGCAACGAGTTTCGCTAAAATAACTATCTATTGTAGGTATGTAGTTGATACCAACTTTTTATAATGTAAGTAAAGATTTTATGATAGGTAATCAGATTTCAATAACATTTGGCATTGTAACATTAAAAACAAAATACAAAAACTAGTTTCTTATCAGATCACAATAATTTTCTTGGTCAAAAATTGTCAAAGGATGCACCTTAACTTAGTTGAAAGTGTCATTGGAAGAGGGTTTACATTGAGTTTTAAAAAATATCGAATCCTAACAAATTGTTTTTGCCTCAATCTTTGTTATAGAATTATGCAAACATCCCAGTTCAAAATACATTAAAAACATTAAGTACTGGTTTTCAAAAAGAAAAAAAAATACAGTAATAATGGATACAAATTAATTTAAGTAAACAATTAAACATATTTATATTGACATAAAAAGAAAGACTGCAAAATGTTGGCAGGTACCATGTTGTCGACTACGTATTGTCGCCGATTTTGCATTAAACTAATGTACCACGTAACCCATAGGTAGCATTCATAATAACATGCTATTACAATATGAAATTGTTATTCAGTCATATTTACTAACAGCCAAGTTGTATAAAGCAGATCGTAAACTATTTCAGATTACTATCATAAATATTTCCTTTCATGCTGTCTTAGGGTAAGCACAGACCATGGGACTATTAGCCGTATAATTTTGATACATCTCGATATAGAGATACCTATCTTGCTTATGAGGCTAAAATTATTACAATGAAATTAAAACCACGTGCCGGTTCAGTCTGCCAGTGTAAGTCTTTGTGTTCCAGACCAATTTCAACGATGTCATCGAATTAGCCGCATACTTCGATGGCTTCCTCTTGCTTAACCACTAGTACGTAAGCACACACAAATGCACATACTTGTGTGTGTTTATATTCACTAATTCAATGAATATTCGCTGAATCAAATCAATTAAAACCTTTTTTTATAACCTTGCCGCATGAAAAAAAATATTTTATAATCGATTGAAACAATTGGTTAATTTGATTATAGAATATCGAGAACTGGATAAGTTTCAACTTTCCACCCGGTGGTTCCCACTAGGCTTTACTAATAATATTATAATTAGCCGGTTTTCATTCACAAGTCTCTTCGGAATCTTTGGATTGTTATTCATCGAGTTAACCTACCAAAAACATAGTCATGTATTGTTATGTATTATTTTTTTTTGTAATCGAACAATACATGACAGAGCTTATAGGCAATCTGCAATAAATATAAAGCGTTTAGTGCGTATCAATTCGGAACCGGGAATAACGCTTGTATTCAGCTATATACAGATATAATTATTGAAATAAAACTGTAAGATGTAGCTACCCAGCGCAGTACCTTATTTAATTGGAGTTCTGATTGTATTCTTGTATAGTAGTAGATTCGAAATAATGTTACTAACTTTTTCAGTTGTTTTAAAACCAAAAAACTATGAACCTACAAATATATTTAAAACGTATGTGTGGTTTTATGTAAAACTTTTCAAATATACTACTAAAGCATTACTGAAAAATCAGCTAGTTTGATTGGGTATTATAATTACTTGTTTGTGGAATGTATTGATAGAAACGTTTTATGCAAATTAAAAGGAAAATGCTAAGGTGGGCCTGTTCAATTTTTTTAGGTTTTCTTTTTCAATTTGTAGATTACTACAAGGTTGTATGAACAGCATTACATATAAACAATAATACAATTCTTCGAGTCTGTGATGGCCTAAAACGTAATTATTTCATCAAATTAACATTCTTTGAAGTGATAAAAACTTCAGGAGTTTTATTAACGATCCTATTAATAATTATGTAAATACATATTTGTTAAGACTGCATATTATAGGTAAGTAAATCAATCATCAATATACACCTGGAAGTGACCTGCAAATATCTGAAGCATATGAAAATTTGAATTTCGCGTGCTACCCTGACGCTTTCATCTCAAATTGATAATTATTTAATTTTCCAATATTGTATGGTAGGCGTTCAATTCTAACAATCAGATTTCGATTTTACAACTATAAATTTCTTCACTTCATATCTAAAAATATTTACATTTAATGGAAGATGCATGTATGTGGGTGAAAATAATGACGTAAGAGAACTATCATGGTATTGTGCGTTAAGTTTTTGGTGTAAAATAATGTTATAGGAACAGAATTAACTATTTTAATCGGATATTACACCGTTAACTATTACTTTTAAAAATACCTTCAAATGATGCAGAATTTCTAATTACGCACAACCTCCCGAAGTAAAAGATAATTACACAATATTCATGAGAAACATTCATATTTATCATATCGTAACACGAGCATACTTTTTTATATTTATCAAATATTATGATACAGTACAATAATAAATTTTGAAATCTTAATCACTAAAGGGATACAAAATTCGCACTAATAATACTCATACATCAAAAGGGACAACACATCGTACTCAAACCGATTCTTGCCTACCACGAGACGCGACGGCGCGGGCCGGATGTTACATATCGCCCTACCTTCGTCCGTCACTTTAGCAAGTTGTCTCCAAAAGAGGGTCGGCGAGCTTTTTCACTCGGTCACCATCAATCGAGGTGCATATAAGCTTCTGCGAGGCAGACTTATAAAGCCTTCGTGGACGATCTTCATCGTCAGAAAGAGCTCGCGGAGGAGCGCGAGGGCGCAGGCGAGCGGGTGACGGACGCGGCGAGCGCACCACCTCACACGTGCACTGCGCGCCCAGGGATCGCGCCGCGCGCGCCTGCCGCGCCCATCCAGTACGCCAACACTCGCAACTTTCATTACCGCACGTCTCGCATACTACGGGCGATCGGCGTTCGAGTTTACCTCGTTTGAAAGGCACCTCTCGTTTTTGTTCAGAGTCAGACGCCGCCCGACCTACGTCTTCTCGGGATGATGGAAGGTCACTCTTCTTATCGGAACGCTGAGTAGGGTTCCTAACCCAGGGGTCAAGTGCTCCGCGACCAGTAGCTCGACCGCTACTACCGGCTGCATTTAAATCGACTTCGCTCATTTTGCGCCACGGATTTCCTAGGACAGAAACGGCGTCACTACCAGAGCGATCCCGGCTCCGTAAACGAGGTTCAGCACCATCGTTGAGAGCCAGCGACGATGCATCAGGCGAAGAGCGCTCACTGCGCACGATACGCGGCCGTAACACATACGGCGCGGGCGATGGCGGTTCTGCAGGCGAAGGTGAGGCCGGAGGTGACGGCGGCGCCACGCGCGACGGAGATAGCACTCGCGGTCGCTCCGAGTGAGACCGAGCTCGTGGAGTGAGGACTCGACAAGCTGGAGTTACATCGCTATAAGATCGTAAATGTATCCGCCTTCGCACTCCTGTCGGTGAGCTTGTGTCGGTCACGTTTATGCTGATCTTAATACGCGTGGCGGAAGGTTTTGGGTCGGCAGAGCATTTTTCGTTATTGTCTGTTTTACTGTTTTCTTTATAGTTGTGTGGACTCACAGAGCCGTTAGCGTTAGCTGAGTTTTTGTTGGGGCCGGTCCGGCTGGGCCCGGCCCCCGCTAGCTAGAGGAGTCTCTCTGTCGCTGAACTAGAGGTGCCGGAGCTCAATGTCGATGCGGGATTTTGGTCGTCACCTAGAATACATAAGTTAAATTATTTCAATGCTTTACATGTTTGCAGTTCCTTTGCCTCAGGTTTAAAACCCCGTATACCTTGAGTTGTCTGGCCTGGGGCCGGCAGTCTTTGTCAGTTGAGCAATTCCACTGAAACGAAACGCTTCAGTCTCTCTAAATATTGGTTGAAAAGTTCAACATCATTATGCCCAGCTCCCTGAAATTAGAAAGATAGACATAAACTCAAGTTGCCAGTAGACTCTTAAAGAACATGTTTAAATTTTGTATTTTTATTACCTCCACCCATAATGGTTCGACAGCACGAGGACAGCGTTCATATATTGCTAATCCGTGTGAAAAATCTATCACCTCATCTTCAGTTCCGTGAATAACAAGAACAGGAGAGGTCACCTTGGGAATTTTGTCGATACTGTAACGAAAAATAATAGATTTTAATTTAAAAATGCTTAATCCATAATTATATAATTTCACCAAACAAAGCCTTAAAGTTTAAAGACGACCTCTTTACAATTTGCTTTAGGAATAGGTTGAAATACCATTAATTGGAATCAAATACAATCCACAGATTTAGAAGGAAGCCATCTATTTAATTTTAAATATATTTGGCGCCTACATGCTTTAGCCACGACAGCATTGTGCATACTGAACTGTCCACAACTTTAGATTATGATAGAGTTTATCATTATAGAATTGGCGTTCAATAAAAAAGCATACACAAAATGTTTAAAGTAGTCGTAGTCATGATAAAACCAAGTTACTGATGTAACAACTGCAGACATACATACATAACGTGGTATAAATTATCTAGCAATTCAACGCTTAATGGTTATCGAGGGCTAACAGCTGAATATGTAAGCATTACAGCGAAAGCAAAAATAAGTGGGCAATTTTAACAACTATGAACACATAATTTATTTGCATTAATAAGGTATGTACTACGTACTGAATTTGTTCAATTTAATTAATTAACTACATTTTAAACGTAAATTAGGCCAAGGTTTTTGCAACATTTGAACCACTGCAATATTTATTTAAGACTAGTTTCCGCCCGTGACTTCGTCCGCGTGGCATAGTTACTTTGGGCTAACGCTAACTTTAACCCGCGTGATGATCGAAAAAAAATACTTTCTCTCCCCTTTTCTTCCCTCTTACTCCCCCTTTTCTCACTTTTTTAGGCTATGTCCGTCTCCAGGGTCTCAACTATCTCTGTACCAAAATTCATCAAAATCGGTTTAGCCATTTAGGCGTGAAGACGTAACAAAAAAACTCACTTTCACTTTTATAATATTAGTAAGGATTTCTATAAGAATATTTTGTTGTAGTTTTTTTTTAAGCATTTTAATCAAAAAGAGTAAAATGAACTACTGCCGTACCTACATTTCATGCGGTCTGCAACGCATACAAGTACGTACAATATAAATGTACGTAAGTGATAAAGGTAAGACATTTTGTAAGGTAGGACATTTTGTAAACCATAGCTAGCGTCGCACAATACAGCGAGCGATCTTTTTGTACTGAAATACAATCGGGTGCAGTCCAACGAACGCATCTGTATACAGTATACAGGCTTTATGCTTTGGCTCAAAGTTTTAAAGTTTTAAAGTTTTTAACAAATTAAATAAAATTTGTGCTAAAATCGGTGGATGTAAAAAAGATACAATCAGAAAGTTGACAAAACCTCAAATTACTATCAAATAATATGTTACGATCAAATTGCCATTGGTAAGTGATTGACAAATATCGCTCTAAAATAGTAACATTGCCAAATGTTCTATTTAAAATTACAATTCATACTTAATATTAAAAATTCATGAGTTTAAAATCAATATTATTAATAAAAATATGTTAATAAAACCAGGATAAAATAAAATATTAATTTATTTTTGTTTTAGGTAGTAGGTGGCAAAAAAGGTAATTATTATACCCATATCTATAACATACCCCTAGGGATACAATAATAGAAAGAATAAAAAGAGTTATTTTACCAGGGATTAACATAAAACTCACTTAACTAACATTACATTATATATTTCGCGAATGGTAACTATTTGCGACGTTGGATTGTTTTAGTTTAGGAATATTTTCAAAGAGTAGCACGAAGTTAGTGTTGATAGAAAATGGTACGCTTACTTGTGAAACATATTCCTAATGAGTATGTCGGCCCATATTTAATCAATATGGGTGAAAATTCAATATTCATGCATGACAACATCGGGCAACATAAAGCTCAAATTGTAATTGAGTATTTTCAGGATGTTGTCAAAGACTGGCCCTAGAGAAGCCGGGAATCCGTCTGAATCGAACACACTTTGGAGGTGTGTATGAAATTGAAACCCGATCGTACGATTACGATGCATACTCTTCGCATGATGAGTCGATCGCAAGCCATCGCACGAGCACAGGCAATATTTCATTGACCATTTTCATCGCACCACGAGAACGCATCGCGCCGTATCGGCGTCATACGTTCGTATCCCTGCCAAGTAAGACAACGCGTTGCCTAAGAAACTTAATTAACATCATACACAATTGTCTGGTAGTCAAGAGAAGAGCCCCGCAAAGGCAATTCAAAGCATAACTTTGTTAAAAAATCATTATTTTCTAAACGTAAAAGTTTGCGATACTTATTTTGTTTTATGTATTTTTACAATTAATGTTTTAAACATTTTATTAACTGACATTTTATTAGATGATTTACCACGATACGATTTTTATTTAATTTATACCGCCAGCCCTATCATTTATTTACTAACACGAATTGTATTAGCTATATAAATATGATTGTCTGTAAGGTATTTATCTATGGGCCTAAGATGCCTGAAAATAAATGATTTTTATTATTATTTATTTTTCGTTCATTTATTGATTAATTTCCATATTATTTACATTTTTAAATACCTATTTCTTAATAAATAAAACAAAAAAAAACATTTAAAAATATAAAAAATAGTAGCCCACCGGTATCGGGAACAGGGTCCAAGCTACCGGCGGTCAGGGCTCCAGAGAAAGGAACCTCCTAACAATACGAGCCGTGTCCAGTTTCATTTATTTATTACTAGCTTTCGCCCGCGGCTTCGCTCGCGTTAAATTCGGTATAACACACCAAGCAGACCTGCAGTTTTTGCTCTTGCGCCTGATTGATTTGTAATAGCAACGCTAAGTTTTCCCTTTTCTTCCCTCGTTCTCCCTCATATCCCACTTTTTTTAAATAAAAATTAGCCTATGTCCTTCTCCTGGTTCCCAACTATCTCTGTACCAAAATTTATCAAAATCGGTTTAGCCATTAAAGCGTGAAGAGGTAACAAACAAATAAACAAACAAACAAACTCACTTTCGCTTTTATAATATTAGTAAGGATAAGGATTATTTTAAGTCATTTTATTTTTTTCTGGTCATCTTCTCTCTTTCTTTTTCCTACTCAGCCGTATTCTTTGACCGCGAGTGTAGTATACAGACTGATTTGTATTCAGATGATGACTTTTAATAGAAATTTTACGCGCCCTAGAATGATGAAGAGAGTGTGAGAACCTAATAAATATTTTACAAAGTTACGGCCGCTCATATGAATTATATTAATCGATAGCTCGTATCAATACAAACTAGATTTGTAGAAGCTTTGGATTATTTTTCTAAAGCGCGTGACGCTTTTACGGGATGTAAGCTATAAAAGCTTAAATATTTTCGACAGCAAGTCGAACAATATAACGATAACATAACCATCTATTTTGACGACACAGTTGGCGCAGTGGCTGAGCGATCGGCTGCCGCGCTGCGTGTCGCGGGTTCGATCCCCGCACGGAAAATATATTTGTATAGCCTACAGATAGTTGTTCCGGGTCCGGCTGTTTGTGTATGTGAGTTTAAATGTTTCTAAACGCACCCACGATACACCCCACCCGTCCCTTGCAAGAGCCAGCCCGCGCTGCTGAGCCAGTAAGTTTATATCAGTCCATAAATAATATCACTCAGATCCAGCCTGTCCCTTGCTGTCCTCCCTCAGCGACGCCCTAAGCCGAGGCTCGTACCCCACAGGGGGTGCCCTTAGCGTGTAGTCGTTTAGTTTGTAAGTTTTTACCCTGGCTGGAGGTCTTAATTTTTTAAGGCATCCACAGGATTCGCCCAGTTAAGCAGACGACAACCTCTTTGGTTGAACAGCGAGATGCCTTTCATAAAAAAAAACACGATACAAGAGAAATTCCTAGTGTGGACTAAAGATTTTTTGTAAAAAAAAAACTATTGCATTAAAGGACATAGCGATTCCCGGGGCAACGAAGCAGCGGAAGTCGCTAGAAGAGGATCGAGTATGGGATCCGCACATATCGGCCACTCCCATTCGAGTTCCTACGTACACTGGTAAGGAAATACACCAGAGAGCAACGCCACAAACTGGCTGGATCACGGTGGGTGCTGGCAGGCCAAGGAAGCTCTTCCTACAATCGAAGGCCTTTTGACTAACAAAACAGGCGCTTTGGATTACAAAACTTCAGCGCGCACAGTTACCGCGGTAATTACTGTTCTCGGCTCTTTTAAAACACTTCTTTGTTTTGTCATAAGAGGCACAAACAGCCTACTGCACGAGCCTGCATCGAGGAAGACGAAACGGCAGCCCACGTTCTTCTAAACTGCCCAGACTTAGCCACATACAGGGTAAAACAAAGTAATTCGGCAACCCGCGTCATCGTCAGTTATACTAAGGTATTGCTGGGGTTAGAACATAGAAAATACGGGCGTTGACGTGCAGTAGCGGCCTGTTTTACAATACAATACATTTTATACCAGCTGTTAATTAATATAGGTCAAATGCCGTGCCGCGTGCCGTGGCCGCTACTTCTAAAAAAAAATATTAAAATGGCGGACGTGAGGCAGGCCAGGCTTCATACAAAACAAACAGGGCAAGCTAAACCGTTTAAAAACAACTTTTAAGCCTGATAACTAAATATCACCACCACCTTCTTTATGATCGACTAGCTGTGTCTGGCATGCATTACAATGCCCCTTTCTTTCTAAATACCATCTTGTATTTTTCTACCAACCCGCCCTACCTACTATTTTTTTTCATAAGTACCTTCCCCTGACAATGACAAATTGGTACAGCCATTCAAGTGTGATGCCATGATCAAGGGAAATAAGGATGAATTATTATAAAGATTATCAATAATTATTGGCATAATACAGGTTGAAGGAAGTATCAGCTAAAACATCAACCATAATTTTGTTTTGGTAGTAAAATTAAGTTTCTATCAGACTACTAATTACTGTGCTAATGTGTTATCTCTGATGTGTAGATAACAACTAGGTTTTATAAATAATGTTATCAGGCTAGAATCATGACCAACTTCCAACATTACAGATAAATGTAATGATTTCAGGTGAATCACAACATTTTGGTATAATATTATAATAGAGTTACATATTTATGTTTTATTTAATGAGATAATTATCACATCTATATTCAGAATGGAAATTTATAGGAATGTGTAGAAACATATAATTTCTTCATGAAGAGATTATTCCTAGGATTTGGTACTTGGGCGCAATTGACTTGCATAGATAATACACATATTAAATAACTATTACATATTTATGAAAAAACATGTCTTGTCAGTCAACATATTAACATACTTTAAGAATAAACTATAGTTGTTACTGAATTATGAAACCAATATTAATTAGATTAAGTGCATAGTTTTTATACGCAAAATACGCGCCTCCGATGTGGAGTTGCGGACATCAGCCCGTTATACAATAAAATAGTTTTATAGTCCATTTCTCCTTTATATTGGAAATAAACAAACAGGACCCTTGTAAGATTACTTGTGTGCCTGTCTGTTTGGCTCCACAGATATGTTGGATACCTCAAGAGAATCTGATATAGCATTTAAAAACTTGATAAAAAATTCCGCTTGAAAGGCATTTCCTGTCCTGTGCCTATTTAGGAGCCACATTCCATAACTCTGTTATTCCCAAGCTACAAAAGTAGGTACTCTGTTATGTTTGTATTTTTATATGGCTTATATCTTTATGATGTTTATAACAAGCAGTGACAATTTTTTTAAAGAAATGGCAAATTATAAACAATATTATTAATTAATGATAATGTGTCACTACAAGGGCAAAATAACTGACCAATTTGAAACATCAACAAGATATGGTTATATTATGTAACTTGTTCACTTTATTATGGCCAAACAGGTAAAATATGAATCGGTCAATAATACAATTAACTATTGAATTCTTCCTGTGAAGAGTAGTCCTGTAATGTTTTGAAAATCAATATTTAATTTTTTCATGGTATTGTTATTATTGATCCATTTCTTATTATTGCATACCTTTGTGCACAATGAATAGAAAACGTTTTCTATATTGCAAACCTGAATGAATAAAAATATTTTTACTATTGAAAAATAAATAAATGCAAATTAGTATAATGTACCCACATATTCATTGAATTAACTAATAACGACTTTGTAGCAACATAAATGCTACTTATTTGATACAATTTTAATTAGATAACAACAAGTTCGAGTCCATTATTAACATAATATACAAATGGCCACCTACACATACTCATAGATGAGTCACCAAACCATCTATAAACATGCAACAAAATAATTTGAACAAAACAAAAATAAAATGACAGCACTTACCTCGGGAAAGCATCAAAGAACCATGTTCTTTTGGTGTTGGGAAAAGCAACTCGCATACCAGACATGAGAGGTGAGTGTAACACAACAGCTCCCACCTCATAGCGAGCAGCCAAGTCCACTGTTGGTACTGTTCCAATGCTTTGTCCATACAATATGATGTTTTCTGGGCTGATGCCATAGCGAGTTCGCAGCGCCTGCCACGCAGCATCAATGTCAGCATACAAATTCTTCTCTGATGGTTTTCCGCCACTCACACCATAACCAGAATAATCGTAGCTGAATATATTACAGTTTATTCTAGTGCCTAATCCTAAGTAAAAACTGCTCATTTGACCGAGATCTACGGCGTTTCCATGTGAGAATAATATTGTAAAACGAGCATTAGGACTACATCGAACAAAGAGGCAAGCTATTCTGTTGCCTCTCGTGGTTCTCGAGTAGAAGCCTTCGATGTTCTCTTTCTCTCGTTCTGAATATTGCCATTCTGCTCGTTCAGTCAGCGTCAATGAGAATTTTGATCCTGTTTCGTCAGGTGTGAATGCATACGTAGGTTCTGGAGGCAGAAACGCGAGCTTAGCCGCAATTTTCCCCGGGCATGGTGGACAACAAAACAGGCAACAGAGTTCACTGAAACTTAACCCGTTCATGATGAATTTTTGCTAATACTCATGAGAAAATTATTAAACACTATCCATTACAAAACCACAACTCACAAATTCCTATTCCTGATCATGGCGAAAATAAAAATTTCACAAAATTGACAGATAGTCAACAGTTTCATTCAGCCATGACGGCAATGTTGCCAACGCCACTCACTGATTTACAAAACGCAAAAGGAAAGTTATTCTTATGACGTCTACACTTTAACTAACTTATTTGTACAAGCGAGAAAGTATGGAACTAAATTAAATATCCCAAGTTTGACATAACGATGCATTTTCGCCATGGAACAAATAACCCTGGAGATGGTATGGCTGGCCATGAGCTGGACTTACTACTCTGCCAAAGTAATTGACTATAATACCATCTATAGACGTTTTATAAAACTAATTCATTCACCGACAGACGTCATTGTGTATCGAATTTTCTAACAAGCAAGTTCTCCTTAAAAATGGCTAATGACCTGCGCCTTCAAATTTGTAAAAACTACTAAACACTAAAACGTTAATAATAAAATGTTTACGATGTGGGAATGCATTGAGATGTGGTTGCAGTGGACAAAGGCCTCACCCCCGGAGATTTATTGTGAAGGACGGCACGGTTGACATATGTCGGGCATGCCACCGTCCGGGTGAATCAATTCGACACATTATCTCCGGTTGTTCTCGTCTAACTAACGAAGAGTACTTGCATAGACACAACCTTGTAGCCAGGAATATCCATCAGCAACTTGTTCTAAAATACAACCTTGTGGAATCGGAAGTGCCGTACTACAGGTATGAGCCCGACCCAGTTCTTGAACATGGCAATATCACATTGTACTGGGATCGCTCCATCATCACTGACAGGACTATTGTTGCCAACAAGCCTGATATAGTGGTGGTGGATCAATCAGAGCGGCGCGCAATGATTGTTGACATAACAGTCCCGCATGATGAGAACCTCGTGAAAGCTGAGAAAGATAAGCAAATCAAGTATATTAACTTGGCTCGCGAGGTTGTCGACAAGTGGGATTTGGACTCAGCGATCATTGTGCCGATAGTCGTATCTGCCAATGGCTTAATTGCCAAGAGGCTCGACTAATACCTGAGGAGGCTCTCGTTAGGCAGCTGGATCAAGGATCAAGCCCTTGACCCAGCTGCCTAACAGAAAGCGGTACTCCTGGACACGGCTTGTTTTGTTAGGAGGTTCCTTTCTCTGGAGCCCTGACCGCCGGTAGCTTGGACCCTGTTCCCGATACCGGTGGGCTACTATTTTTATAATTTTAAATGTTTTTTTTTTGTTTTTAAGATATATTTAAAAAATTAATTATATGTGAGAAAAAAAACAATAAATGAACGAAAATGTTTAAAGTAATAATTACAATCGCTATCATAGATAATATGTATGATAGCGATATATTGCCCTTATTACTGACCAGTTAAGGTGAAAGCTCCAACCTACCCGCGAAATTCAAATTTTCTTACGTTTTTTGCAATTTTCAGGCCAGTGCTAGGTTGTATGTTGATTAAAATATTATTCGCGGCTGTAAGACGTATGTAATTATAGAATTATAATCATCAAAATCACCAATACAACCCTCCAAGTTCATAAAGGCGTAGGAACAAAAAAAAAACAGAAAAAGTCTTTCCTACAGCTTTATGAACTTGGAGGGTTGTATTGGTGATTTTGATGATTATAATTCTATAATTACATACGTCTTACAGCCGCGAATAATATTTTAATCAACATACAACCTAGCACTGGCCTGAAAATTGCAAAAAACGTAAGAAAATTTGAATTTCGCGGGTGGGTTGGAGCTTTCACCTTAAGCAGTCACTTATTATATTCTGCATTTATTTATTCGTGGAAAAATATATAAAATAGTCTTATAAATTCGAATGTTTGTGAGGATGGATAGGTGTATGGAGTATGGATGTTTGTTATTCTTTTACGTCAAAACGGCTGAACGGATCTTGATGAAAGGCACAGAGGTAGATTATATTATATTATAGTCTGGAATAACACATAGGATACTTTTTTTTCGATATCACGCGAGCGAAGCCGTGGGCCCAAGCTAGTCAAGTATAAATGCAAAAAAACAAAACATACCGGCCGAATTGAGAACCTCCTCCTTTTTGGGAAGTCGGTTAAAAATTAAACAATGATATCGTTCAGGTATGACGATTAAAATGTCACTAACTGGTAGTACTTCATAGAGCGGTCAGACCTACACAATTAGCGTGACTATCTAGAGTAAAACAACCAACAAAACTTTTAGTGCGAAACTGTTTGACAGCAAATCTACCACAACACTCGGTGCAAAACGTGGCGGCGCGGTCAGGCTAAGATGAGCTTATAACGTCACACGAAATCGTTGCCAAAATAAGCACTTGACAAACTGTAGCTAACTCTGTTTTCCTATGCAGTTACTGAAAAATACTTATTGAAAAGAAACGTGTGTCGTGCACCATAGTTTCTATGGTGGAAAATTATGCCATCTCTGCTCCGGCTTCGCACGGGTGCAATGTAGATACTTATTTATATACCTACTAATATTATACCTACGTAAAAACCTTCTTGAATCACTCTTTCTATTAAAAACCGCATCAAAATCCGTTGCGTAGTTTTCAAGATCAAATCATATATAGAGACAGACAGACAGCGGGCAGTGACTTTGTTAAGTGCTAGTACTATGTAGTGATATCAATTTGAGGCACATATTTAAAAATTAAGGAATGGCTCAGTCTGGATCACAATCCTGAATATTGAAAGAAATGCATTCTAAAAAGCGCAAACAGACCTCACTCTACACGAACGCCTCTAGCGGCGAATTCATGCGCGACAGCCTCCATTATGATGAGTGACAGGGTGTAGCACTTAAATGGATATAGGAATAAAGAGAAACTTCGGACTCTTCAGACACTTCTTTTTTTCTTTCTTCAGACACTGTACACACTAACTTAACACAGTAACGGTTTGAATCGCTTAGGTAGAAAGAAAAGTAAGAATAATGACATTCGAAGCTATTATATTTGAATATTTTTGTATGAGGCTATTACTAGGTAAATGCAAAGTAGATGATTTTAATCTAGGTAATTGATATTGAAACAAATCCTTACTAATATTATAAAAGCGAAAGTGAGTTTGTTTATTTGTTTGTTACGTCTTCACGCCTAAATGGCTAAACCGATTTTGATGAATTTTGGTCCAGGGATAGTCGAGACCCTGTAGTAGATGGACATAGGTTTTTTTTTAAAGTGAGAAATGAGGGAGAAAGTGGGAACAAAAGGAAAAATTAGCATTGCTATTACAATAAATAAGGCGCAAGGGCAAAAACTATGGGTAGCAGGTAGGTATCAGCAATACAGGAAAGGGGAACTGTGTTACCCCGAATTTAACGCGGGCGAAGCCGCGGGCAAAAGCTAGTTATAAATAGGTATATTTTGACTATCATAGAAATATTTACAATTTGATACCGCCCCTTTTAATTTCAGCGATCAGTTTGTGGGGTATGTGGCCTGGCGCGTCCACCATTTATGCATTTTACTTAAAGAAATGAAAAATGTAAATGCTAATGCTATTCATTTGAGCTTGATGCATTTGTAGGTCCTCTCTCCTCTTGGTTCTTACATTTTACGAACCTCCATTCCACGCCATTAGCGAGCTTGCTTCTCTCTATTTTGGCTTAGTTTCTTTTACTCTTTCCGTACCTACATAAAAACTTTTTAACAAAAAACTGAACCGACGAAAAGTGAAAAATAAAAAACCTTTTAGTCTAGCTAAGCTTGAAATTTAAAGTATGAGATTAATTTCAAGTCGGCGCCAAACAAACAATTTTATTTATTGATTTTCATAACGTAACACGGTAAACGTTGACAACTTGATTGATCGTCGATCACTGTCAAATTAATCTCATACTTTAACTTTCATACTTTGGAGCTTAGCTAGACTAAAAGGTTTTTATTTTTCACTTTTCGTCGGTTCAATTTTTTGTTCAAAAGTTTTTATTTTTCTCTTTTTGGTTTTCTTTTACAACAAATTTGTTGTTGGTTTACTTAATCTAATTTGTATCTATAAAATTTTTGACTGTTATTCAAATTCCAAATTTTTCGGCTTTTTAACATAAAATATTGTCTTTTGCTATCTAATTTCCTTTTTCTTCGATTTTTTTGTATACTTCGACACTACTAAATATTTGGTAACTATTATTTTGAACCCACATTAGTTGCTTTTGATATTTAAGAAAAATCCTTGATAGGCGAACAGACGCGTAAGATGAAGGATTCGGGGATGGGAGCTTCGATAAGAATGTTCCTTAACAAACAGGTTGACAAGTACTAAGATGACTAACATGAATTCGAAACACTATCGAGTCCTTGGGAATAGACCTCAAGATATTCTAGTACCTAATTTTTTTTACCAAAAATCAATGAAGGCAAAGGAAATAGAGCGATAGCAATGACTGTGTTGCTAGACCTCGATTGGTTGCAATTTTCAAAAGAACAAGTAAGTACTAGAAATGTTTTTGAACGCATGATGTTGCCCGTAATTCTCAGCTGGGCAGTGGGCCGTCAATTTACATAAACTTCAAGGGACGAGCCTCGATAAAGCATGAATTGACCTGGGACTACATTTTATTAGCATCATATCAAATTTTGAACCAAATAGGTAAGGTGTTTATCTATCCGCATGATGAGTGCGCTGACTGAAATGCAGACAAGTACTAAAAGGTTAACCCACTATGCACTGCACAAATACTATTCTTGCAGTAATGGAGCGGCTTAAACACACTTATTATGTTTTTTTGAAATAAGGGCATCCGTCCGTCGATGACACGCATAACCCAGTGAGGTCTAAAGTTTTTAATAAAGTTTGAGAAATAAGCCCAAGTGGCGTTATACTGTAGGGGACCTCTTGTAACTGACTTCCATTTCCACCGCCAGAGCTTTGATGACAATCATACTCCAGCAAGGCATCAACAGTTCTCATCGAGGTACATGAAATGAGGCTAAACACAATACAGCTGCTCTAAGCTATTGAGAATGTCTAGTAAATACTTCCCGTCTCCATCATCAGACCTTCCATGACCGTAATTCTCCAACTAGGTCTAAAGATCATGAGCCCAAACACGATATAGCTGCTGTAAACTGTTGAGAACGTCTTGCAAATACCTTCCGTCTCCATCGTCAGATCTTCAGTGACAGTAATTATCCAGATTGGCTCAAAGTTCTCATCAAGGTTAATAAAACGAGCCCAAACACAATATAGCGGCTGTAAATTGATAAGAACCTCTTTCAAAAGCCTTCCGTCTCCATCGTCAGACCTTCAATGACAGCGCTATTCTCCAACTAGGTCTAAAGTTGTCGTCAACGTGCATGAAATGAGTTGAAACACGATATATCGCTGCTTTAAACTGTTGAGGACCTTTTGCAAAATGCAAGTATTTCCTGTCTCCATCTTCCATCATCAGATCATTTTGACGCCGTATTGTCATCAGAACTACATAATTATGTGTTTCAAATTTAAACAAAATCAGTTCGCAATTGCAAATTTAGTATGAAAAAATATCAATCAACCCCTATTTTTTTTTTCAATTTGAAGTGGGACCAACTTTGAAATATACTCTCTCAAATGAAAAAGAAAAGAATTTTTAAAATCGGACGTCTCAGTAAAAAGTTATGCGTGGTCATACATAAAAAAAAATATACATGTCGAATTGAAAACCTCCTTTTATTCGTCGGTTAATAAAATGACGCACGCACTGACAGTTCACACATGCACAGCTACAGATCAAACTATACATTTCCAGTATAACATGACCCCGCTTTGTACAGCTATCCAGTACAATGAGATCCGAATAAACTGGTTTTATATAGCTTGATTGGTCGCAGTAATACTTCGAGCAAGATGGCTTAAGTAGGTAGGTTGCAGTCACCTCGGACTAACCGTTGCACACGGTCCGTGTTTAGTAGCATTCCAACCACGTGTTCCGGATCGAAGGAGTATTGCATAGTATAGTTTCTTAGTTGCAAAAATATGCCGTCGCCGTCGCTCCGCCTCGAAATGGATCGGACTCACAATGAATATAGAAAATGATCAGAAGCACTAAGCTCATTTTAGGAATTTTGGGTGTGCGGATTGAATATGCGTAGGTATGTAAATGATGAGGAGCTCGTGGCTGAATAATAGCAGCCGCTCGGGTCGATCTATAGGTTAAGCCGCGCTTGCCTAGGTTGGTCTGTGGATGGGTGACCACCCGTTACATACCGAGTTTCCTCCGTGCCTCGGAAAGCACGTTAAGCCGTTGGACCCGGCTGTCATTTGTAGATCTTTGACAGTCGTTACAGGTAGTCAGTGCCTACCGAAAGTCTGACAACCAGTCTTACTAAGGGGTATCGCAATACCCAGTACTAACTGGGTTGTGGAGGTCAGATAGGCAGTCGCTCCATGTAAAATACTGATATTCAGCTGCATCCGGTTAGACTGGAAGCCGACCCTAACATAGTTGTGAAAAGGCTAGGCAGATGATGAGGTATATAAATTATGCGGTATATCTCGGCTATTAAAGAAGTTGAAATCGACGCAGTGAGAACGCACGCAAGAGCTAATGTTCGGTTACGTTTACAATGAAGAGATGTCACCATCACATTGAACAGAAAACTCATGGGACATGTACATGAGGAGACATAGGTCACTAACCAAGCGTCAAAAGTTCGCACTCGGGGTCTGTCGGCGAGCAATGGTACGCGGTATCCTTGGAGTTCAACTAACTGATATGCAGTATGTATGCAGTATGCAGTCACACGGTTGGCATGCTAACATGGAACTGGGCTGGTCACATCAGTCGCGTGCCGTAGGAGTTATTAGCTAAAATATCTACCCAATATATGGGTCCAAAACACTGCAAACGGCATCGCGACTGGAGAATGTTAAGTTCTCCAGTCGCGTTGGTGGGACGAGCTCAAATAAACTATGGAAGTACGCCTTTGCATAAAACGTCAGATGCTCAGCTCAGACAGCACCAGGTTTTAAATCATGTGAAGTTTTATAAAAATGATCTATTTCTGGTAAACACTTTCATTGCTATCTCTATTCTCATTAGCGCGATGACAAACACTGCCTGCCAGCCTACTTTGCATACTGACATTATTTTAGAAACAAAACACGAGCGGTGTGTTTGGTTGGAAGCTGAGAAAGAATTTCCAAAAAGTCAGCGGTCTCTTTATTAATTGCTGCTTATCCAGAAATAAGCAGCCTTTCGATTTTTGGTTCATCGCTCACGACACATTAAATTGATAATAATCTTCAAGAGTAAAACGATCATTTTATGGTTAAAACGGGGTTTATTAATTCCTTTTAAAATTATTGAATTACTTTCCGTTGTGTTTTAATATCAAAATAGTATAATAAAGAGAGCTATTTGTAATACTTATAGGAGGCTAATTGTACGAGTTTGCGTATCACTGGTTAATTTCTTTCAGTTTCGTAGATTAGTTTATTTTGTATGTCTGTCTGTTTATGCCAGTTATCGATATTTTGGCGACTTTTACTGGCAGATGGCCAATGTTATAAGGAGTAACTTATGCTTGACTCACTTTGAATTCAGAAAATAGATGAGTGCGCCGTGCAAAAGCAAAGAAAATACATGAAATGTTAACAAAATCGGATTCAAAAGGAAGTCACATATATACAAACATTTCACGCGAACGAATGTCACTGGCATCAGTTAGTACCTATCTTAAATACAATTATTTAAAATGACAGACTTATGTGCAGTTTCGTTTCCACTTTACTTTGATTGACGAATATAACAAAACTGTCAATGTGAGGAAACTGGTAAACACTGGAAACAGCGCAATCTATTAATCCAGTCCAATCAGCAATAAAAAGTATTACACAAATTTGAAGAGTGAAGGAAATTGATCAGTGATACGCGGGTTCAAATATGCACGTAGGTATGGAATCTGGGACTTCGTCAATATCTTTCTTCTGATCATCGACCACGATATTAGTATACCAACAAGACAATAAGGGCTTTTTCCTAAATCACCATTACAATTGCGCCATCTCAATTTCTTTTTCGGATCGGAATCATCTCAAGTTACTTTTCTTATTTTTGAAACAATAATGAGCAAATAAGCCACCTTAGCATTAATAGTTACAAGATAAATAAATAATTAATTCTAAATATTATGTTATTATTATGCATAACTTGTTTGTTCAAATTAATTTGATTTATTCATAAGTCAGTTGCAAAATGTTCTTCAAAAGAGGATGTTGTTTTATAACATTTTTAGAATCAGTTCCTTTAGAAATTCATCAAACTAGCAGCCATATTTTAATTATTATAATTTTATTAAAAAAAAATAGCAATTTCATGTAAAATAAAATGCAATAAATAATTATTGGATATTATATCACAGTAAGGATTATAAACTGAAACTAGAATAGATCATAGCGCAAGCTCGAAAGTTGTAAGTACCTATACCTATTAACAATACAATAGGTTAGAAATTTAATTGTTTTAAAATTAATACAATTTGACACGTTAATCATGTTACAAATGGTAATAAACAAATGGTGTTGTCAATTCATCAGAATCCACATTAAACAATGGTGAATATCTCAACATTGTAATCTACCTTCCAGTAGAATAATTTCAAGATCAATGCTGGTACCTCTC
Organism: Ochropleura plecta; assembly: GCA_905475445.1. NCBI lineage: Eukaryota > Metazoa > Arthropoda > Insecta > Lepidoptera > Noctuidae > Ochropleura > Ochropleura plecta. Next base: position 6,999,736 of record FR997723.1, on the reverse strand, counting down.
TTTTGGTACCCAAAATTCCAGGGCTGAATCACATGTGCCAACCACTAAAACGCCGTTCAGGTATCGTAGCTGGAAAATAAATAAAGAAAAATAATTATTCAAACGTGACTGCCAAAATCATCCATAGGTACTTATAATTAACTAGCTTCCGCTCGCGACTTCATCCACGTGGCATAGTTACTTTGGGCTAACGCTAACTTTAACCCGCGTGATGAAAAATATCTTTCTCTCCCCTTTTCTTCCCTCTTTCTCCCCCTTATCTCACTTTTTTTTTTAAATTAGCCTATGTCCGTCTCCAGGGTCCCAACTATCTCTGTACCAAAATTCATGATCATTCATTCATTCAAAATCGGTTGGGCGTGAAGACGTAACAAACAAACTCACTTTCGCTTTTATAATATTAGTAAGGATTTATCAGTTACAGTAGGTACCGCGCCACTGATCATTGTTTTTGTGAAGTTAACTGCGAGTCAAAAAACCTAGGTGCAACCGGTGTCGGCTTTATGTTATAGACATTCGTTTTCCTTCAGGACATCTACAAAAGAGTTTCTATTCGTATTCAGAATACGCCTGTGCATTCAAAGATAACACGCGCGAGTGTTCCTCGGCCTCAATGCATGGCCTGGACAAAGACCTGTCCGTTATGCCTATTGTGAGGAAGTAGGTATTTGTGCAATCAGTGCCCATCCCAGGGTGCAGGCTGTCCCTGTTCAGTCAAATTTCTTGCAGCTCAAGTATGTCCTCAGTCACCAAACTAATAGCTACGGAACGTAACGTCTTCTCGATTTTTTCCGCAACCCAAGGTAGAGCCTTAGCCAGGAATTTGTTTCTTTGGGTAAGAAAAGCAGATTTTTTTTTATTACTTCCAACAGGGTGCACTTTAGCTTCCCGAAAAGAGCTTCTACTTCACCACGAATATGTTAAGTTTTATATGCTAGAAGTAACTTCGTTGACTTATATTGAAAAGCCTATTAATTGTGAAAAATCAGGCTTCAAGAGAAAGCGAACTTGTAAATTTAGCATTAGCACAAACATCGTATTTGATAGGTTTGTTTTTGTTTATTCGTTTGAGGCACAGAAATATTAGAAGTTTATAAAGAAAAGTTAAAAAATATGCCATCCGTCCATCCATCTTTTTTTCGGTCTTACTCTCCATTCATCACTATTTATCGGGTCCACCCTTTATAGCAGAACTTTTTATGTCATAATTTTATTTTGCATAACAACGGATAGCATAAACTTCATTTCGCAGAAAATTGTTTGGCAGACACTCATTTATCATACATTCAAAACTCATAATTTTGTAAGTCAGAATCATCTCTTGACATAAATTTCATATCCATAATATTTAAAAAGCAGAAACATCATTTCGCAGAAAGTTCACAGTCAGAATCGTCTTTTGGCATATATATCATTAAACTGCAGAATTGTCATATCGCAGAAAGTTTATAGTTAGAATCAACTTTATCATTTTTTGTTGTCATTTATTTTAATTATTCATTTCTTTAAAATAATATCATTTATTTTAACTATTATTTAATTTAATTTGTAATAATGTCATTTAATTCCATAAGTAATTATTATCCTAATGTAAATAGTTCAGTTCCGGGTAAACTACTAAAAACAATCTCATTTTCTATTAATGCAAGTCGTTACTGGCACTCGCCGGCCGCTGCCGCGGCACTGCTCGCTCCGCTCGCTCGGCTCGTGCGTAGGGGGTCGCAGTTCTAACCTAACCGAACCTACGCATTTATTTTTGAACAAATTAACCTAATGTTAATAGTTGAGTCCCGGGTAACCTACTAAAAACAATGTCTTTTTTTCTATACCTACTTATAATTCCAAAAATGTCTTATTTTTGTCTTAATATGTTTTTGTATACAATTGTAACTCACTGTATCGGTTCACGCCAAAATATTGGAAACTCAAAATAAATAACAAACATGGTAAATATCCCGTTTTAACCGTTAATAATAATGTTAGTGACTTATATGCCTAATAAGTCTTTAGACTGACATGAGTTTAAAGACTTATTAGGCATATAAGTCTTTAAACTTAAAGTTATTCTTAATTAAATTCTGCCATCTGCATAGTATGAAAAGTGAAATTATACCAAATACTCGTCGCTCTAAATGAACATTATGCTAAACGATATTATGCGAAATTTGAACTCTGCCAATCGTAATTATACTAAATGTAATTCTGCCATCTTAAAACTATGCTATTGTAAGTTCGGAGTTTTAAACATTATGCCAAACGATAATTATATCAAATATTTTTTATGCATTTAAAATGTTCGTTTAAAGAAAAATATGCTAAGTGTGTTATGCCAAATAAATTTCGGAGCATCAAGATTCTGCCAGATAGAGGGAACCCCTATTTATCATATTTAGGATAATAATTAATTATTCAATATATGCCATTAAAGCAATAGGTATTTACCTGTGTTACATCAAATGTACTGCTCTTCACATTTGTATATTCTTGTGGAGGATTGCAGTTGTACATGAATTTGATTTCACCTCTGTCTGAACATATAATCATGTTCCCTGGACTTTGATGACATCCTGTTATCTTGCTGGATGGTTTAATTAAGGGTGGCTCAGGCCATATTTCATGTGTGCGCACATATGTGTGGTCTTCAGGATTAAAGAGGTGCAAGCAACCTTTTGAGTCCCCGATATACAAGGCAGAGGGACTCCAACTAATGCTTACTGGGTAAGCTTTATCAGTTGGTATCTTTATATCACTCAACAAAAGTTTTCCAGCTACTCTGTCCCACACAGCCATAGATTTATCTTCACTTAGAGAGGCAACCATATTTTTATATGATTGAAGTGCTAAGACAGGTCCCTTGTGTGGTTTATAGGAGTATGTCGGGCTAGGTCCAGCACGCAGGTCAAACGACAGAATCTTTTTTGAATATAATCCAGTAATAACTTCATTACCAATAGTAACAACAGACAATGCTGACATGCCACATCTGAAAAATAGTTATGTTTTTCGTATGAAATCGAATCAAAATAAAATAAAACCACACTAGAACAGGGTTCCATAGCATCAAACAATGCAATAACAATACTTTTAAAGTTCATTCAAATTAAATAGAAATTTAGTTTGATTAAAAAGTCTCATATCAAAATATTTTAGAAACCTTGATATCACTTTTCAAGACCTGTTGAACACCCCACACAGTTATACCTACAGTTAAGGTATAACTGTGTGTGTGGGGTATTCAACAGTACATTATATTTTTTCATCCTTCAGTTACATTCATGGAGAACAACCACTTTTTATCGTAATTTGACAAAACGAAACTTCAGGGTTCCGTTTTAGCCAATTGGCTACGGAACCCTAAAAATAGGACAAAGGAGGATAATTGGTATATTTTTGTTTATGTTAACAGTTCTAAAACTAACCGAAATGTTTGTTTAAGTTCAAATCCAGCCTCGAGATCCCATGCTTTCACAGTATTATCCCATGAAGCGGAGTATATAGTGGTAGCAGAGTCGATACTATCTGCAGCCAGGTCCCATACCCAGCCGGCATGGGCGTCGTACTTGATTTTCTTTGGCTTGGCATCAGTGAATGTAGTAATATTGTCACTTTCGTCGTGAGGACTGATATTAAGGACATTCCATAAAGCCAAGCCGCGGTCCCTACCACCCGATATACATAATTCGCCATTCTGTAAAACATGTAGAGCGTGATATAGTAATTTGACCAGCCAAAAAGGCATAATCAAGAAGTATATTTGAATCACAATTATTTTATTCTCAATGTGCATAGCAAGATGGCTTCATAATTATGACTTACATTTACTAATAGAACAGTATCGACAGATGCAATATGCACATCTTTAACAACAATATGTCTTGTTGTGTCCTTAACATTGGTCCATTTCTTCATCTCTACATTCATTTCTACACAAACTGCTTCCCAGTCCATTTGTGACTCTTCCCATATTTTCAGACGAGGCAGTGTAGGGAAATTTCCATTAATTTTACTATGCACCCAATACTTCCATAGATGATCGTCTGCTAATATGTCATCGAATCGCTGACATACTTTACTCAATGTGTATTTTAAAAAATGTGCATCCAAAAATGAGCATATTTTTAAAAGTATCTGCAAATAATTTTACGTATTAAAAATAATTATAGGTAGGTACCTACTTAAATACATGAACATAATTTTTAGTAAAAAAAAAACATTTAAAAATTGTGTCTTAGGTTTTGGCCAATGCACTGGACAAAAGAAAATTTATGAAATTCGCTTGCTATTGTACGAACTGAGTGTTTTAAAAGTTAAATTAATTACCTCTAATTCTTGTTTAGTACTGAAGTCATTGTATGACAACCCTTTCATCTGCTATTTTTATTCAGGGTACAAACTACGGTACGACCCAAATATAAAGCAGTCAAGAAAACTTACTTAACTAGAAATCTGGAGGGTGAGATATAGGACCTTTGGTAACAAAGGCTGTATGTAGAGTGGTTGGAAAAAATGACTTACCTCGACAGGCATATCAAGCAATGAGGGTTTACTACTGTCATACAAATCACAAGTCTGTGTTTTTGTTTCAAGTTCATTTTCAATATCTGCCAACTCATCTTTGACTGATTGTAGCTTATCACACATGTCAGCTATGCTTCCACACCTGGCTATGCCTGCACGCCTGCCAATATTATTAAATCCAAGGTAGAACACTTGTACTTTCTTATTCTGTGGTAGAACTAAAGATATAGAAACCAGTGAAGTTCCATATCTATAGCTTTTGCAGTGGCATGAAACTAAATTTGGTGTAAGCAAGTCACATTATCTGAATGAGACTAACCAGACTGAATTCAGTTTTTCATTCAGTCAAGGAAGGAATGATTTCAAAGGGTTACCGAAATTGACAAAGAGAATTAGCTTTTCATTTTAGATATCCTGTAATCCTTACTAATATTATAAAAGCGAAAGTGAGTTTGTTTGTTTGTCTGTTACCTCTTCACGCTTTAATGGCTAAACCGATTTTGATGAATTTTGGTACAGAGATAGTTGAGACCCTGGAGACGGACATAGGCTAGGCTTTTTTTTTTTAAAAAGATGGTGATATGAGGGAGAAAGAGGGAAGAAAAGGGAAAACTTAGCATTGCTATTACAATAAATAAGGCGAAGGAAAAAACTACAAGTACCAGGTACCTGCAAATCAGGAAAGGGGAACTGTGATACCCCGCATTTAACGCGGGCGAAGCCGCGGGCAAGAGCTAGTAATTTATAATATTATGGTGTGGTTTAAAGTTTAATTTCGGATATTTTTGGGAAATACAATTTAGTTTATTATACAGGGTAAATTTTACAAGTGGGAGTGAATGGCTACACCCGAAACTTTAAGGAATAGAGAAAAATAGATTAAATACAGGACAGACAGATTTAACTATTAGAAATATAAAATAAAGGAATTTTTGTATCTCAACCTTCTCCGATTCATTATGTTCCTGCCCTTGTCCCATTCTATTTGGGGTCGACGTTCAGACGTCACAGCATCATTTACTCCTCAATCATCATTCCTTACACTATCCACCCAAACTTATACTTATATCTTTATAAAAAATAAAAAAACGTTGCCCCACACTAGGAATTTCTCCTGTATCGTGGGTGCGTTTACAAACATTTAAACTCACATACACAAACAGTCAGACCCGGAACAACTATCTGTAGGCCATACAAATAAAAGTTCCGTGAGGGAATCGAACCCGTGACACGCAGCGCAGCAGCATCTTATATAATATATGCTTATAACTTTCAGTCTTTAAATCAAATGCGTTTCGTACCTCCTCATCCTCATTACATGTCCATACCAAGACAAATAAATCCCTTTATTTATTTTTTTACAGGCGCAACTTCTTTTCCTCATATAATTAATTTTCCATTCCTACTCTATCCATTCTTGTCACTCCACACATCCATCTCAACATTCTCATCTCCACTAGATGCAATCATTTTTCTTACATCTTCTTTAAAGCCAAGCTTTCTGACCAATACGAAGATTCTAATCACGGCCTTGTATATTTAAACTTAAGGGGCATCTGTGGGTCAGAAGTTGTTCCAGAGACCTATCGCCATTTCATCTATCTTGTGTTGTTCCAGTTCGTAACGTCCCATTCTACTTCGCCATCCTGTTGGACAACAGACCCGAGGTACCAAAAGTTGGAGCAGATTGGTATGGGCGTTCCAACAAGAGTTATAGGCGCAGGAGTGGAGAAACCGCCGAAATCGCAGAACAATTATTTTGCTTTGGTTCTACTCAATTTCAGGCCAAGATTCTCCAGTCTTTGCCACCACACCAAGAGACCGAAAGGCCAACTAGCACAATGTCAGCATGCATCAGGGAGCCTCTTCCTGGATGTCTGATATGCCCACCCCTTGGTGCAGACCGACATTGTCTGTAGATCAGACTTAGGTACCGCATAGACTATACATTGCACGGGTCAACTGCACATTACATCCAGGTACACCTTTCTACTATCTTGTGCCCACCACAGCACCTCCTGGGGTTCTCGGTTATATGCCTTTATGAGGTTGACAAATGCATTTTTTTATGTGCACTTTTATATTTCTTCCACAGCTGGTGGAGAGTACAAATAGCATCAGTTATTCCCCGGGCATGAAACTGAATTATTTCTGTGAATTCTCAATCTATTCCTTCAGTCGCATTTCAATAACTTTCTTTTCAATCTAAACTTTCATATTATGTGACTTTAATCCTCTGTAATTGTTGTACTCCAGCACATCACCTTAATTTTTGAATATAGTCACCAGCAAACAGTTACACCATTTGCTAAGCCTCTACCAGCAACAATTTATTTATTGTTATTTTATTAATTCCTATATCATACAATCAGTCTCTTGACTATGAGCAGATGTGTTGTCACAGATTGAATAATTACACTAAGTCCATCGGTCTCAATGCCTTACCATTTCTAATTTCATTTACTGCAATCTTTACTGTGTCCATTCATACTAACCATTCTCACTAGCCCCTCATTCACTGATTAATTTTAAAGCACACTATTCCAATTATTCTCCTTATCTCATCATCCAAAATAGTTATTTCAGCTTTGACTTATACACATTTTACCTGGCAAACATCCTTCACCAATCTTGCTCTAGCAAGCCGGTACCGGTGTATTTGGATGCTGGACTGGCCACAGCTCTTTTGGTGATGGCTTTCAAACTAGCACACTCATTTCCAACACTTTGCAATACTTTAAACTTTATTTTTTCTTTCAGCACATTCTGGACCTATCCTTTTGTCTTTAACCTCTTCAGATTATATAAATAATATATATGCTTTTAAAACATTATAATCAAAGCTAGCCAATAAGGTTGCTGCAAGCTGTATGTACTGTTTAAGAAAACTTTTCAATTATTATCAACAAAAATAATTTGGTAGAGCTATAGTATTACCTACCTAGTAGTAGCTAGTTTACAATAATATACTATGCAGTCATCTTAAAGGATAAGAATCATGTGAAGAAAATTATAAAAAAACAAAGACCTTTCATTTATGTTAAAACATTGTTGCCTTTGCCTATATTTGGCATCATGTATGATTCACATAATTAAAGGAACATTAATCCAAGTGTTTTATTTATAAGTAGTAGTATTTACTATTCGCAACGCGTAACAACAAAAACGGTATGTTTATCTAACGTAAATTTATTAGAATAAGAAACAAAGGGTATGTTATTCAAATAAACTACATTCTAACAAAGTTTAAATTATAGTAAAAGGTGTTTTATGATTACCGATTTGAACTCAATTACAGATTGGTATGATATTATGCTTATAAATTTTACATTGAGCACTGCGTACTATTTTGATAAATTTAAAATAAAACAGAAAGAAAATACAAGTCACACAATATGCAGAAATGTCAAAATGTTTTTATTTCAGTACCAATCATACCATTGTTTTGGATCCGCGGTATGAGGCTTTTTATCATTATGAATTAAAGACAGTTATTTTAATCGTAACGAAGCGTTAATAATTAAATGCTATAAATCTTTTCTGTTTTTATATACTTGTCTAAACATGTACTTTTTTATTTTTTTGTTAACTTAGTAAATAATTCTTCAACCAAGTAATTTTCATTATTTTTCATAGAGCCAAAAGTAATAAATACCTAGTTTCGCACTGTGTCGTTGACTAGTTTTTTTTCACAATTTACAATACTAGCAAAAAGATGTCTGTCAAAATGACAATTTAACATGACATAAAATCCATAGAGATAAAAAATAAAAACCACACTTGTTTTGTGTTTTTTCCTCTCTCTGTACCACACTCTGTAGGTACTCTTTCCATCAAAAATACTATACTACTATACTATATTAAAATAAAACGAGTGTGAGTCGCACATGTTGTGACAAGTTTTGTCTCAAAAGTTGTGTTCATGTGTTGAGCTATGAAGCATCAAAGAGATTTAACATTATGTAAATATTTGAATGTCTTGCCAAAGACATTTTGATCAAAATACAAGAACCATTTATGTTGTATTGTATAACGGGCTGGTGTCCGCAACTCCACGTCTGAGGCGCGTATTTTGCGTATGGAACCATTTATGTTAATTAGAACCTAAACATTATCACTGTTTTCAATCAAGTAAGTAATTATCCAAGAAGTTTTATTTTCACATTCATAGGCCGTCGAATATTTTAATGTACTGAAGGTTCCACTAACAGAGGAAAGCAAACACCTTCAACATGAATTTAGAAAAAGATTTGACTAGTAAGTTTTTAAGCGGTGAAATGTCATTTGCTGATTATTCAAATGAATGGTATAATTTCGATGATGAAGAGGATATAGATGAAGCAAGCAAAAAAAATGAGGATGAGCCACTAATGTTAACTGATAAAGCATTGCACAAACGCCGCAAGTATGCACGGATGCCACCAGGCCTCCTGGGGTTGATGGGTGAAGCAAATTTGCGCTTTGCCAGAGGAGATAGAGACACAGCTGAAAAGATGTGTCATGAAATTATTAAGCAATTTCCAACTGCTCCAGAGCCATACCAAACTCTAGCACAGATTTATGAACATGATACTGAGAAGTCACTACAGTTTGCCTTGCTAGGGGCCCACTTAAGCCCTCCAGATGCTGACGAATGGCTGAGACTAGCTGCTATATTTAAGCAAAGAGACGATTATAGACAAGAGATGATATGTTACACGCAAGCTATAGCAGACGATCCACACAATTTTGACAGTCATTTGAAAAGAATGGAACTTCTTGATAAACTAGAAAACATGAAATATTCAACTCAGACATTTCATATCACCAAACTTAAATGTTACCACAAAATAGTAACCTCGTTGCCTCCATCTGAAGGAGAAACCATTATGAAATATGCTAAATTGGCTGTAACACAGTATCATAACAATAATGAAATGGAGCGAGCACTGACAGTGATGATTTCAGCTTATAAAAAATGCCCATCACTGTTCAAATTAGAAGACCTCAATATATTTTTGGAGTTGCTAATTGGTCAAAAACAATTTCATACATGTATTGACATATTTGTTGCCAATGCTGGAGTTGAAATTGAAGCTGAAATACAAACTGTAAAAAATGCTGAAGGAGGTATAGAGGAGCAAACTAATTATTTAAATTGCTCTCTTCCCAATTCCTTGCCCATAGATTTAAAGAGCAAGTTGTTGGTATGTTTTATACATCTTGGGGCTATTAACTTAGTTCAAACATTGTTGAATGATTTTTTGAGTAATGATGTGGAGAAGGCTGGAGACTTGTATATGGATATAGAAGAAGCACTTTCTTCAACTGGACATCATGAGTTGGCAATACAACTTTTAGAGCCTTTAGTCAGAAATAATAGCTTTGACCTTGGAGCAGTTTGGCTCAAACATGCAGAGTGCTTGTACATGTTAGGGAGGGAAAGTGATGCTATAAACTCTTTTTATAAAGTGTTGATACATGCCCCACAACATCCTGATGCTAGAAGAAAGTTATATTCCATCCTTGAGAAAAAAGGCTGTATTGATGAAGCCTTGCAGATGTTAGAACAAGATTTTAAATATGTTGTCAATGCTAATTTACTTTATGAACAATGTTTAGCTTTGAAAAAGTACGATAAGTGGTTAAAATATTTAGAAGTAGGTGAAGCACTGCTTTCTAAAACATTTGTTAGGTTTAGACACCAAGAAGAATTAAATATGGCATGTAAAGCAAAATGTGGAATTGACCTTATACATAATTTCCGCACAATGCGGGGTGAGAGCCAATATCATGAAAATGACATACACTTTGATGAGGATGAAACATTTAAATTTACTCCACAGGAAGAATGGGACTTTTTTCTTGAAATGCTTGATACAGCACGTAAATTTAAAAAGTATTTTACAATGCAAAGATTGACCTTTGGTGCAATGATGTCTAAGAGCTTATCTCCACATCGAATGGACATCGATTTTTATTGTTTACAAGCTTGCCTTTTAAATAATGATAACCATAATGCATTTCGTTTCATAAGAGAATTTGCTCAGAAACACCCTAGTGCTCGTTCTTGGAACTTGCTAAATCTTGTAATTAACTACATTGATAGAAATACACATTCCAAATTCTTGCTAAGATTGTTTCAAAGAGATAGTGGGAATGTTGTGAAAAATCTGTTTTTGGGAAATAACTTCCTAATATCAGGGAGATACTTGGTGGCATTGAAATACTATTTAGAATATCATGAAAAATGTAGGGACCCTTTGTCTGCTTTTTTAATAGCAGTGACTATTTTGGTCATGGCAGCACAAAGAACTGTAGACAAACATCACAATCTGATTCTGCAAGGAATGGCTTACATGCAAACTTATCGGAATTTAAGAAAATGTGATCAAGAAGCCAACTATAATATGGGAAGGGTTTATCAAATGTTAAATATTAATAATCTTGCCATTGAGTACTATGAAAGAGCACTTGCGTGTGAGCACATAACAAAATGTGACCAGCATGGAGTCATTAATCTAACAAAAGAAACTGCTTACAATTTATATTTGTTGTATAAAGACCATTCACCAGTGATGGCCAGGAAATATTTGTTAAACTACCTTGTTATATAATAAATAAAAGTTATTAAATTAAATCAACAGTTTCAATTGCACACCTACCTTAGTATTTAACAAATTGAGCTGAATTATATAATTTAAAAAAGGAGCGCCTTTATTTAATGTAGGGCCAAATTTAGCACATTTGACTAATGTTGCAATTGGTTTCCAACAATACATTCATGTGTGACTAGTAAATTGATGTACAGTCATACTCATAATTTGTTTACCAAGCTCTGATGAATATTACTTGTTTTAAGACAAAGTCTAGTATGCTTCCAAAATAAATGTTTTTGTTATGCAACCTTAGTGAAGCTCTAGTATACTGGAAATAGTTTACAACACAACTTGACTATTCACATCAGCTTTTGCAGATAAATTGAGGTCTGTATTATTTTTGTTTTGTTTTAGGAGGCCAATTATTTCTTTTGTTTTTAATCATGGCAAATGAAGTGACGCCAGCTAATGAAATTAAGTTTGAAAAGCTGTGTACCCTCTTTGAACAATTGCACAAGAAGAAAAAGCAAAAACAAGAACAAGATAAAATATTGGGAACTTTTATAAATGATTTTAAAGTGAATGCATCACAAATAGTAGGCCCAAAGGTAATAACCATTTTATAGCAGTCTCACAGAAAGACATCCTTCGGCAAAAAATTAAAATGACCACCGTTAGGACTGTTCTTACTAGAAGCACTTATTTATGCCTATCAACCAATATCACCGCAAAAGACAAAAGTCTATTATTACACAAAAGTCTATTTTTGTAATAGATGTGTTCATCGTGTGCACGGGATTTTGTCTAAAAAATAAATGGACAAATTAACTGCGAGTTTATTCCTGCACCAAATCCTTCATAAATAATTGCGCTCTGGTATAACCTCTTGTTGAACCTCTCCATAAATGATTACGATTTAGTTGCACTTCTTTGATTAGTAGCAAGTATCAAGTAAGCGTATGGGCCTGGGTTCAATTCCTGGGTGCTTATATTTTGTTTTGCAATTTGTAAATTTAAAGTAACAACACGTAGTCTCGCAGTAAGGCCTCCCCTAGGTATTTGAAAATAACCTTTACGTACATACATAATACATATACGTACCTACTTAATTATTAATAATATTGTGTGTTCTACATTTCCAGAATCCTAGTATTTTCCCTATTCTAAGGCTGCTGTTACCTAAATTAGATAGAGAAAGGAATGCGTACAATTTAAAAGAAAATAAATTGGGCTATACACTAGTAAAAGTTTTATCGCTTTGCAAGCAGTCACGTGACGCCCAGAAGTTGCTGAACCATAGATCGGTCAGTAACTCACAGGACAGCGATTTTGCTGGCGTTGCATATTTTGTCTTTAAAAGTCGACTTACCCCAAAGTCAGAATTCACTGTTGGTGATATTAATGACATCCTTGATAAAATTTCTTCTGCTGAAGTTGGAAAGAAAGCATGTAAGTACTTAATTGAGTTTATTTAAATTAATATTATTACCTATAAATAAAATAATATTATTATAATAGATATTTTGTCTTTTTGAGCAACTCTTTTTCAAAATGTATCTGTGTTATCTTTCGTTTTGCTACAGTGAGAAGTTCGATAGGGCAATGCAATGCATAGCTTTTCTGAAGACATGTTAGAGAGGCATAGCGATGGGGGGGGGGGGAATCAATGATTTCACCCTTCCTATTTGACTGGTAATGATGATGATGTTGTTTTTCACGAATCGCGAGTGAGCGCCTATCACTGTAATTTTAAAAATGCATGCTCGGAAAAGACGGAAACATTTTTCTTCCGGATGTCGGTGACCGTTTGATTCCTTGATTACTTTGCCACCGACTTCCGAATGTAAATTCATTTTCCATCTTATTAGTTTTTTTTTTGGAAGTCGGTTTTTCGCAAAGATTTTTTCACTTCAGCCTATTTAATTGTGGTATGATGATATCTTACACAAATTATTATCGAGAATTATTTTTTTATTGCTTAAGAGATTATCCAAATAAATTAGAAAAAAAAATTAAGACTTCTACTTATGGTTTTCTCATGGATGCCATTGTCAGAAGTGGACCAAATTGAAATTGAAAAATGGGACTACACGGGAATAGGCACCAGCTCTAAAAGAAAAAAAAAAGAATCTGTTCACTCAGTCGAAAGTTCTGAGGTAACAAAAAATACAGTCGAATTGAAAACCTCCTCCTTTTTTTGAAGTCTGTTAAAATGATACCTATCAATACGAATGCCTGTTTTTACATATAACCCCAAAATTTAAACTCATGATACATCATGATCATACAAAAAAACAGCAATTTCCGCTGCCGGCAAATTCAAAACTAGTGCAAACATATTTAGGCATGATGAGACATTACATTTATGCCTTAAGGGATGTCGACTTTGAAATTGATCGTGCCAATATATCATAATCTAGGAAGGTTATTAAAATATTTATTAATCTTTTACTTATTTCAGCGGTACTTGACGACATGTTTAGTCAGGTTATACAAAAAGTGACTGCAGAGCAAATGAAATGGTTTCTGAGGTTGATCCTCAAAGATCTCAAACTTGAAATGGGTAGCACTCGCATATTGGGGCTATTTCATCCTGATGCTCCTGAGTATTTTGAAACATGCGGTCTATTATCCAAGGTGAACATAACCTATCTTGCCTTCTTTTTTGGGTGGAAAGCGACACCCATTGGCATGGCATTGAATAAAAGACTTTATTGTGAGTGCTATAAAAGCAAAACAAATGAAATCCCAGCCACTATTGTCAATGTTCATTATTCAGTGCCATCAGACAATTGGACCGTGTTTTGCAGAAGGCAGCCAAGTCGGGAAAAGTACAAACAGAGTTATGAGCATTTTTCTGTCGATGGTTGCACTTCGGTTGTATATTAATTTTCTGATTAATTTTAATTTGAGACATATTAGTATAACTGTTGTTATTTATTGTATCCTATCCAGAATTCCGAAACGTGGCTATTAATATTAATAATTGCGATTTTAGACGTGGCTGTTTTATACAACATAGCATATTTTGTAGAAATCACATTAAAGTATAAAGCAACCATGTAAGTTGGCTGTGTTTTAAAATGTGATCTGAAACTATTTAAAAAATAAAAAACAGACAAGAAAGTATTAAGTGTAGCAGCTATTGACTAAAATGTTTACTACGTTCAATAAATAAAACCGACTGTTGTATAATGTATTCATACTGTTTTTTACTTTAACTAGGTACACTTCCTTTAGGCCTTATAACAAATCAAATAAATAAAATTATTTTGATTTGAGTAAAAACTTGGCAATAGAATATTAGAAATATTTATTAAAAAAATATTAAAACGTCACAAACTATTATACGCAAAATATAAATTTTAGCACTTATTCATCATCCAAAATAAAATCTAACTCAGTATTAAACTACTTGACCGTCACTGGAAGCTTTATTATGAGATGACATTTCCGTTTCCGTCGATTTCTTACCAGTTTTCGTACTTTTATCCTCTCTATACTTCCGGCTCAGTGGCGCCACCTGGTGGTTGCGGGCATTTTTAGTTTTCTTTAAAATGTCACGCCATTCTTGTTCATTGGCTTTTTGTCTTCCGTCGAAGCAACTTGTGCACAGTGACTTTGTGACCGTTGCATAATTCGTTAAAAGTAAAAATATTTATAAATAGTGTTACAAAAAGTGTTAAGAGTTCTTCATAAAGGATAAACTCTGAACCGTGAGTACCCTCTTTTAGTGTTAACACTGTTTGTTAATAATTCGTACGTGATCAAAGTTTTAACGGATTTTCCGTTCGGATCACTACTGCAATTTTTTACTTTTAAATATGTACCTGTAAATTTCGTACTAAATATTTATATGTATCTGTGTAAAATTAGATCAAGTGTTATATTTCCATTTGTTATCGTGACTCGTTTACAGTGATGGAGAACAATAACGAAAACTCCGATAATCAGCCACAGGCTGTGGCGGGTCCTAGTGGAGAGAATCGCAAGCGGGGCCGAAGTAGCAGCAGCAGCAGCAGTAGTAGTGATACAAGTGTTAGTTCGTCTAGTACATCTACTCCGGTCAACAAACAAGCGCGGTCTCACCACCGCCGCCGCCGCCATAAGAAAAGGAAACGTGCTCGACGTTCCAGTCATATGATGGACAAGCTTTTCAAGGAAATGGGTGAGCTTCGCAAACATATTAATACTACGAGTAATATTGATACAGTTCATTATGATAACGCTTCTGTTTGTTCTGGAATTAGTGGTCAACTTTATGAGCAAATTAGTGACGAGGATTGTTCTATCCAGGAACATCAAACAAATTTAGATTTTATTTTCGATATTAATACTAAGCTTAAAGAACCATTAGTTCCTAAAACTCCTGATTGTTTTTTGAAGAAGTTGATAGAAATCCAGCGTTTTGGTAGTACTGCTTGGTCAGAAGTGAGGTATGCCGATACTCAAAAAATATATAATCATACTCCGGGCTTTATAGATCTGGAAACAAATGAGGAGGTAAAAGCATATGACACCTCACGTCATCTGGCACATGCTGATAAATCCTACGCAGCCTTAACTTACTGCATATTAAAACAAAGAGAATCATTGCAGGAAGGTATTCGTAATCTACTTTCATGGGCTAAAAATGCTGAATGTATCAATTTTGACAATTTAAATGGGAAGATTGACGAATTATTTCAGAAGGGTGAATTTCATAAAATATCCTCAGACCTTTTGCAATTAGTCTGTGGCCATAGAGCCGAAAGTATTGAAATGCGTAGAGAAACTATAACGAGTCAAGTTAGAGATCCACTAGTGAAAGCATTCCTGAATAAAATACCTCCTTCAAGTACCTCTATATTTAGTGCCGAGCCGTTTTCTTCTACTCTAGAGAAAGCTGGCGGGGTCCGTAAGGCATTTTGGCCTCTAAAAGCAGAAGGGTCTTCACAAAAGCCCTACCAATATAGTAGCCGCCCCTCGCGGGGGCAAGGCACACGAAAACCAACAGTTCCATCGCGTGGAACTCAATGTAACGAATCAAGATCGCATATACATACCTGTCATAACCCACCCTCGCGGGGTGGATACCAAGGCCAGTGCCAACATACACATAACCCTTCCAGAGGTAACCCTTCGAATAATCTTAGCGATCACTTCAATTCTAGAAGTTCATTTCGAAATCGAGGCTCGCGGCCCGAACGTGGGAGTACACGAGGTCGTGGACGTGCAAACTCCTCAAAAAGTTCCAGAGGCAACAGGTATAAGCAATGACATAACACCCTTTCGAGCGGGTCAATTGATACACTACCAATCACAATGGGTGGAAATGGGAGCAACAGAAATTGTTCTAAAATTAATTCAAGGGTATCGCATACCCTTCTTTCAAAAACCCCCACTCATCTACCCAGACTTAATAAAGGGACCTTTTCAAACTCCTGTTTCAAAACAAATGTCTTCAATTGTAAACAAAATGAAACAACAAGGAATTTTTAAAAAGCGCTACACTCGCCAAGTTTCATTTCACCTCTGTTTCTGGTTCCAAAATCCGACGGATCTGTCCGCCCTATATTCAATCTAAAATCACTGAACGAATATGTCATAACCGAACCATTTCATTTAATAAACATGTACCGCATCCCGGACTTTCTGCAATCCCAGGATTGGATGTGCAAAATAGACCTGTCTCAAGCCTATTTTCACTTAAGTGTAAAAAAGTCACACAGACGCTTTCTGCGCCTAATATACAACCAGGAGTTGTTAGAAATGACTTGTCTTCCATTCGGTCTGAGCACTGCTCCAAAAACTTTTTCCATGCTCACGAATTGGGTGGCTCAAACACTACGGGAAAAATGGAACATGAGGATCCTGGTATACCTGGACGATTATTTGCTAGTACACCAGAATGTTCACATGCTTCGCGATCATGTCAAAATAACTGTACAAATATTACAAAAACTGGGGTGGCAAATAAATTTAAACAAATCGGTGCTTCATCCTCAAAAGAGTATAATTTATTTAGGGATACTATGGAAACCATGGGAAAATCAAAAAGTCCTACCAAAAGAGAAGGCTCAAGGCATCGCCATAAAAATAAATCGGGCTCTCGAACAAGATCAGTTAACTCGGAAGGAGCTGCAGAAAATAGTAGGTCTCCTAAACTTTGCCAGTTTTGCTGTCCCACGAGGACGGCTAAATCATCGACAGTTACTAATGTTCATGAATTCGCTGCCAGCCCTGTCATCAAACACCTACCTACTACCACAAGGTGTCGTAGAGGAACTAAATTGGTGGGTTCAAAATTGTCACAAATCAACTCCTCTTCAGTACCCCCCTTCAACAAATTTCCTAACAACAGATGCATCGGATCAAGCGTGGGGGGCACAACTGAACAATTTGGCTCTGTCAGGAACTTGGTCGCAAGAAGAGAAAACTCTGCATTGCAACCAAAAAGAAATGCTAGCAATACTGTACGCTCTTCAGAACCAAGTTCATTGGCTCCATCAAAGTTCACTCCTCATACAAAGCGACAACAGAACTGCAGTCACCTACCTACGAAAAGAAGGAGGTACAAGGACATTATCCCTGTTGGAAATAACTTACCAAATTCTGAGTTTGTTAGACCAACATCAGATACACTTCAGCATACACTACATTCCGGGCAGATACAACAATCATGCAGACCACTTATCGCGCCTTCGCAATCCTCCGGAATGGCACCTACTACCGGCTTGTGTAGAAAGAGTATTTGCAAAGTGGGGAACCCCAGTAATAGATCTATTTGCCTCTGCGACTGCTCACGTAGTGTACAATTACGTGTCTCTAGATCTCGGGGATCGTCAAGCTCTATTCCACGACGCATTCAGTATCCCATGGAATTACCAACTGGCATGGGTATTTCCACCACCATTCCTAGTCCCCAAAGTACTATCCCACTTAAACCAGTCGACAGGAATATTTTTAATAATAGTACCTCGATGGGAGAAGGTATTCTGGCGTGCGGATATCAAAGCCCGAGCACTCGCACCTCCATTAACTCTGAAAAACTTACAGAGACATCTAATAGACACGTCGACGGGACTCCCACTACCAAAGATAGAGAACATTGTTCTCGAAGTTTGGAAATGTGGGGGTGGTCCGAGGCGATAGAGACATGGAATGCTCAACAACTAGCCCTGCTTAAGAGCTCTTGGCGAAAATCTACCC
Organism: Ochropleura plecta; assembly: GCA_905475445.1. NCBI lineage: Eukaryota > Metazoa > Arthropoda > Insecta > Lepidoptera > Noctuidae > Ochropleura > Ochropleura plecta. The sequence goes on along the minus strand of FR997723.1, from coordinate 6,981,449 downwards.
TAAAGACCTATGAGGTAGCCTGGAAGCGCTGGGTGTCTTGGTGTCAGAATAAAAATCTTGACTTAAAGAACCCTCCTGGGTCACAACTAGCGCAGTTTTTGTGTGATTTACATTTGATTGATAGGTTGTCATATAATTCAATACTTTTACATAAATCAGTCGTATCCACACTATGTAACGCTGAAACTTCAAGTCAATTAAGTTCACATGTCCTGGTAAAACACGTTTTAAGATCTATTTCTCTAAAGAATCCAAAAGTCACTAAGCCTCCAGTGTGGGATGTTGGTAAATTAATTTCATTTTTGACTAATTACACAATTGATTCGAATAATCTTTTTCAAACATCACGTCATACAGCAATTTTATTGTTGCTTTGCTCAGGCAGGCGAATACACGATCTAACTTTGCTTAATGTTGATACGAATCATTGCATAAGATCTGATGATAGTATAATATTTTGGCCTCAGTTTGGCTCCAAAACTGACAACAGTAATTATAGACAATCCGGCTGGAAATTACTTTTAAATACAAATAGTCGTAACCTTAATCCTATATTCTGGGTAGAACAAACTATAGCACTATTGAATGAAAGACGTAATGCGGCAAAATCGAATAATTTGTTTATTACGTTAAGAGGTGCGCCTAAGCCTGCTTCACGCACAGTAGTAGCAGGGTGGGTAAAGACCCTGTTTAGGGAAGCTGGCATTGCAGCCGCTCCAGGTAGCACTCGGTCTGCTGTAGCCTCCAAAAGCTGGTTTCAAAATCATCCTCTCGACGAAATTCTGGCTCGTGGAAATTGGCGATCAGCTAATACATTTCAGCGGTTTTATAGACGAGAAATAATGACAAGCACTGATTCACAAAACGTAACACAATTGTTCAATCCAATCGATTAACATTGAATGAATACATATGTTCTTAAATTGACAATTTGTATTATAATATGATTAGAATTTATGATGTTTAATGTACAATTAAAAAATTATGGCGTATTCCTATAATTTGTTTATATACTTGCTTCCCTAAGTACTTTCATTTGAATTGTTTATTTTTTTTTTTTACATTTATTAAATAAATGCACAATTATTAATTACACCTTTGTTTAATTTTATACATTATCACATTGGCTTTTAGTTTATACTACATACTTCCAAGTTTATATATCAAAGTGGCGTCACCAGGCGATAACAAACAGATCTCATAATAAAGCTTCCAGTGACGGTCAAGTAGTTTAATAGCAGCGTTTTACCTGAAATAAAACGCATATTAAAATACTTACCTCACTGGAAGCTTTAACTTTATTTCTGCCTGGTTATTATGAGACAATGAACAAGAATGGCGTGACATTTTTAAAGAAAACTAAAAATGCCCGCAACCACCAGGTGGCGCCACTGAGCCGGAAGTATAGAGAGGATAAAAGTACGAAAACTGGTAAGAAATCGACGGAAACGGAAATGTCATCTCATAATAAAGCTTCCAGTGAGGTAAGTATTTTAATATGCGTTTTATTTCAGGTAAAACGCTGCTATTAAATCCATCAACGTCATCTTCAATAACAGGTGCACATGACGTCAAATTGTCATAAAAGTATCGAGCATCTTCTGGTATTAGATGTATTATTGATATTATATCAAGCAGCTTGGGCTCTGCTATAGGTTTTCCATTTGGCCATAATTTAGTTAACTGACTCTTAAAAACACCTTCTCTTTCTGGATTCTCAGAGCCGGAGCCGTGGCGTCTTGATATTTTACGAGTAAATATCCAAACAGTCGTAATCTTCTTGGTCAAAGTCAGACTTCATATAAATATGATATTGGTCTGGCTTTGTTATTTTTAATTTTCTTGTTTTTAGCCAATTTACTTTGTCATTATTTGTTGTTTTCTTGCGATTTACTATGAACTTTTCTAGACTCTCAGTCGAGTAGAAATCATCAACTTCCTTTGGCAAGTTATCAGAGGGTTTTTCTTTTTGCATATAGCCATAATTTGAATGTAGTCGTCAAGCGTATAAATCCTCACCGCCCGTCCGTCTATTGACGACAGGCCGTGTCGACGGCGCGTTCGTGTTTCACGCGCGCCTCAAAGAGAGTCAGCAAAGCAGAGGGGCTTGCCAGGGCCCCTGCCTGCCGGGGTTGCGGGTTGTTCGAAAGAGATACCGCGGCCCCGGAACGTAAAGGGCAACAGAAGGAACATGGGTGGGTTTTAGTCAGTACAAGTCTGACATGCCCCCGCGCTCCGCCCAGAGCGGGGGAAGTCATTAGATGATTTCCCATCCGAAAAAAAAAGGCGTATAAATCCTTTGATTGTACTTCAAAGCTCTCTCAATATCACCGAAGTCTTTTTCATTGGGTAAGTAACTATGGCCTGGCATCAAATAAATGTAATAGATTCTAGGTTTGGTTTCATCTCGAGCACTGCTTTCATCATGAGAGTAATTTTTATGTTCCGGTTTTGACCGCCACAAGAATCTGACCAAAGAATTAAATCTTTTATAGTGTCAGAGACGTTCTTGTCGATGTATTTTAAAAGTGAAGATCCCACTTCCTGTGCGCCACGTCCAGCCTGACCTTTGATCCATGTATAACAGTAGCTTTGGTTGTTTTTAGCGCTGTGCACACCCAAGTTATAGAGCCAGAGTTGCCTTTTATAAAAAACTAGCTTTTGCCCGCGGCTTCGCTCGCGTTAAATTCGGTAGCGCCTTACTGATTTGTAATAGCAACGCTAAGTTTTCCCGTTTCTTCCCTCTTTCTCCCTCATATCCCACTCTTTTCAAAAAAATAATAGCCTATGTCCGTCTCCTGGTTCCCAACTACCTCTGTACCAAAATTCATCAAAATCGGTTTAGCCATTAAAGCGTGAAGAGGTAACAAACAAACAACTCACTTTCGCTTTTATAATATTAGTAAGGATTATATTTGTCTGAATCCGGGGTGTCTTTTGCATATCAAATATAAGACATTCGATGTCTTCTTGATTTTTAGCTAAGTTCATATCTATTCATATTCATATCTATTTAGTTGACATCTTGCTCTTTCGGCCTGGTGAAGATGAAAGTTTTGTGTTTCTTTTATGGAGTTAACATCCCCACCGCTTCTACCTGTATTTATTAGTTCTATGCGAAATTTATCGCTGACATTGCACGTATCTTTGCTTAGTATTTTAGGTTTAATGTTAAAGTAGTCGTAAAAAAATCGTTTTAAAAAACTGTAACTCACGGCGTTTGTGGTCATTTTGGCTTTATAAAATCCTTATTAAAGATAAAAAAACAAAAACCTATTTTTATTATTGGCCAAAAACAGCCTGGATGGTGTTGAAAAAAGCCAACTGCGATTATCAACAAATAAATAATTTGCAGTAAACAGCCATCATAGAGTGGCTGCCTTTTACGTAACTCGAACACTGATACCTCTTAACATTTTGAAATTTGTAAAAAACGGCCATATAGTTAGGCTGACTTCTGCAAAATAGGTATTTTAATTTTTGTCAAAATTGGCTGCATTTTACATGAAGATGACTGTTTTTTACAATAAACATTTGTAGACATGGCTGCATTTGACGGCTCATATCTCCGTGATAAATAGAGAAATCGACATGGCTGTTTTTGCAAAAAATCGGGCATGTCGAAATTAGTATGGCTGTGTTTATAACTCATTTTTGGAAAAAGTGCCACATGGCTGCTTTCTGCATAACACGGTCCAATTTACTGATTTCTAACTGTTTTTAACTGTCCGCACAACGGTGTCCGTCGGAGAGTAACCAAGCAAGTTGTTTAACTCAGGTGTGTGAAGAGTTAGGCGACGGCGACGCTCGTCCCTTGGAACTAGGAATACAGATGTTCCTTGCTATAAGCCCAATGCTTTCCGAACGACTCGATGTCAAACATATAGTCCGACAACTTTCCATCGACAAGACTTATCAGATAGAGAACAAGTTTGATGGTGAAAGATTCCAGGTGAGTTTAACCAGGGGACTGCTTGCTTGGTTGTCTTTTTCTGTGCGCATCATCTGCTTGTAGTAAGCAGTCCATTTAGCGTCCCTTCGTCGTACCGACGCGACGTTTGGACTAAAATATTCTACTAGTGAAGGGACAATATTTCGATATTATTTTCTTGTTTTTAGAGGTTTTATTGTCGTTTTATTTGATTATTATTGTCGGGGTTTTTATTTAATTTAATGCTATTTAAACTTATAGGTAGGTCGACACGCGATCATTGTTTCTATCAAATAAAGCTGTTTATATAATAATCCTCATGAAAGTTCCGAATTTCAAAGACTGAGAAACAGTAGGTAGGTACTTCAACAATTTAATTTTGTACTAAAAGTTCATTATTCTAATATGTTTAGATTTAGATGTTTTGGTTTACCTGTGGGTTATAACCCTAACTACCCAGATTGTATTAGCATGTGTTTGTCAAAACACGTCGTTGAGAAGGTCTGCTAGCAGGTTTTGTATCATCCTGCACGATCTTGCCTGCGCATCAGGCCAAGGTTAACATACTTTTGTAATGTCATGGCAGGATGTCAAATTGATAATATATTGTTCATCAAGTACCAACTCAATTAAGACACCTTTCAACAGAAAAAAAAAACAAAATCGGTCCATCCGTTCAGGAGCTACGATGCTACAGACAGACACTTCAAACTTATAACCTTCCTTTTTGGTTGGGGTTTAAAAAGATTGTAAGATGAACTGAGGCAGCTGAAAGTTCAAGTAAATTCAAGTTGACTTTGAGCATCATTCGATTTATGTGTTATCAAATGCTTTATTTCCCTGTTTTTTGTTATAAGCTGACATGTGCTAGAGGCTAAAGGTAATTTTATTAATATTTTATGTTAATGTGCTGTGGTCTGTGGTACGGTACTGCTAGGTAGTGTGTATAGGGTACGAGGGTTTCACCCGCGCCGGGCGAGTTATTGTTTTTTATATATAAATGCAACTTAAAGTAAATTGCAAATTATAAGCCTCGAAATATGGATTAAATCGAAAATTAGCGTGGGCAAGATAATTTTCAAACCTTTTAGCCCTGAGAATGTCATTCCAATTTTTTACAGTTTAATAGTAATAATAGTTATGACCAATTTCTCAGACCTACCCGATTTGTACACAAAATTTTATACAAATCGGTCCAGCCGTTTTGGAGGAGTTTGCTAACAAACACCGCGACACGAGATTTTTCTTTATTAGATGTATAAATGTATGTATTGTGGCATGTTTTGGAATCAAGGTAGTTTAGAAAACATATTGCTCAGGGTAGTTAAAAACGACGGGTTGGTGTTACAGTGGTTATTTTATTAATGTAAGCAATTAATAAAACCCTAAAATACTTGGTATTAAAACAGATGCACATGGATAATGGGAAGTTCGAGTACTTTTCAAGAAGAGGTTTTTCCTTTACTAAGAATTATGGCAGTAATTATGATTCTGGATTGTTGACGCCTCAATTGAAGAATTGCTTCTCATCGGATGTCAAGAGCTTCATTCTTGATGGGGAGATGATGGGGTGGCATAAACAATACCAGTGTTTTGGTTCCAAAGGTAGGCTTGGTTAAGTATATTCTATTCTTGCTAAAACGTTGCTTGTATGGTATGCGGTAAGATTTTTTTAAGCCAGTGGCATAAACAAATACAAAATAGTGCTGGGAAAATATTAGCTCATTTTTCGTCAATTTATTTTTGGTATAAGTATTTAATTTTGTTCAAGTGTGAATGGCCCATAAAAAGTAGTAAAAATGACCAAATATTTTTTTATAATGAGTCAATCACACTGACACAGAGATGGGTTGAACAGATAGATGCCTAAATGCCTAACCTAATTATGTATTTGAGATAGTAGAGACAGCAAAAAGAACTTCGACTTAAAGCATAATTAAATGCTTATGAAAATCCGTAAAGCTAGATGTTTCAAGTTTATGGTTACAGGAACCTTTTTTAGATTTCCTATTATATCATCCAACGTGTCACGTTACAGGAATGGCATTCGATGTTAAAAAGATAACTGAGAATTCTAAGTTTCGTCCTTGCTTCTGTGCTTTCGACATTCTCTACTTCAACGGTAGAACTCTCGTCGGACCTCCAGAGAAGGGGGGGCTGCCCCTCAGCGACCGACTTCGTATCTTAGATAAAGTATTCAAGAACACTCCCGGAGTTATACAGCATAGCGAACGACAAATAGTGGCACAGAGGTAAGTAAATAACTATATAATAATGAATTTAACAAATTTTATAGAGTTTCTTCTTAACATCATCGTATCCTCCCAAATATGTCCACTGCAGGAATAATAGCTGTCTCCTCAAGCGTAAACACGTTGACCTGTCCAGAGCTTGTTGCGTCTAACAGATTCTCATCACCAAGTCACCGATTCATATTGTGGAAGACTTTCCAACTTAATTTAATAATCTCTCGGTCAGAAAAAAAGAAGAAATTCTTCCTAAAGGTTTTAGGAGCTCTCTTAATGATTTATCCTAGCTATTCGTTAGTTATTTAACTTTAATTTATATTCATTTGGTGGTTTTATAAAGGTCGATATATCCAGAAGTACTGGAGGCGTTAAACAAGGCCATCGAAGACCAGGACGAAGGCATAGTGGTCAAAGATGTGGAGTCCTACTATATACCCAATCGGCGCAACGCTGGGTGGTACAAAATTAAGCCAGAGGTAATGTTTTAAAATGTAGCTAAATTTTCGCACTTGTGTTACATTGAAATAAATGCTTTGAGTTGGGCAGTGTCTTATGGAACACAAATCGGAAAATAATGCATTAAATCTAAGCTTAGATACGACTTTTTAATAATGGAGGTAGTTTTGTAAGCTTTGTTTGGAACAAAAATAAATTGCTACTAATAACAACGTTGTGTTATTTTTAGTACACAGAAGGTACTATGAGCGACCTGGACCTGGTCATCATCGGGGCGGACGAAGCCGAGAACAAGAGGCAAGGACGCGCCAAGAGCTTCCTCGTAGCATGTGCAGACGGCGTCACTCCAGGTGAGTTAGGACTTCAGCAGCAACATAATTTTTTTATTGTTCTTTTTTTCTATATTTTTTTATTCTCTATTGACAAAACTTGAGCATTCGAACGTCATTGCAAATCAGCCTGTACTCTTTAAGGTTAAGTTAATAACCTTTACAGTACTATGCAGTTACTACTCTACTCGAGATAAAAATGATGATGATAAATTTATATCAGTAATATTCTGTCTTTGAGTGTCAAGACTCTGAAATCTTTTCTCCCGAACTAAAGCTTCAGTTTGTAAATAGGGAGAAGAAAACCAAATAGTATTGGTAATGCGTCAGGTCAACGGTGGTCGACTAATGAGTAGGCGAGTTCGAACCCAGGCTAGAGCAATATTTGTTTCATCAATTCGACTCGACGGGTTATACATATAGACACAAAAATCCGACGAAGACGTGACATTCTACTGAAAAACTTATTTAAAATATATAGGCCCATATTGTGTTAGAGCCCATTTTGTATCACAGAAGTGGAAACATTATAAGCTGCTTATGGTATGCTGTGTGTCAGGTAAAATGCCGGAGCGCTGGGTATCAGTAGGGCGCGTATCCACGGGCCTCACGTTCGACGAGCGCGAGAGCTTGTGCACCGCGCTCGAGCGGCACTGGGCTCCCTACAAACAGACACCCGCGCCGCCACACTTGTGTTTTAACAAGGAGAAACCAGACTTCTGGATCCCGCCTGAACATTCCGTCGTATTAACGGTAAGGTGCTTTTTATATACATTCTGTTCAACTTTGTAGTACGAGCTCTCTGACATTCATTTCTGGTATGTAGCATAAGGCCCTTTTCATTTCCGCATATGTTTTGACACATGTTTGACAAAATGTTTTTTCTCCTCACTAACTTTATAATAACACTGTAGTCTTATTACTATAGTATATTCTGAAACCTTTGTGCCATATTCACGTCCGGAAATAAAATTTACATCCGTATCTGGTGCATAGGTTCGTGCGTCCGAGTTGATCCGTAGCTCAGCCTTCGGTGCGGGCTATACGCTGCGGTTTCCGCGTGTCACGAAGGTCCGAGAAGATAAACCCGTTCAAGACATCATGACACTGCAAGAGTTCGAAAACCTTTGCGCCGTAAGTAGCTAATGCTGCTAGAGATAAACATCCATGTTTTAACAATTTTACTCTTGATTTTTGAATTTTTGCACCAAATATATATTCTAAGTATCTTTTTAAACGTAACGTTTTGTTCAGAACAAAGGTGCAGTAGTGAAACTAAGTACCAACCAAATAAACGGCGATCAAATTGTCGAAGTGAAGCCACGAGCGAAGCGAAAGACGCAAGCGCCACAGGTCGCAGAACAGTTCCAGATCACCTCGAGTGGAGACGTTGAAGCGACCTCGAAAGCCCTACTCGGAAGGAAACTTTACATACTATCTGAGGACGATGACTGTAAAAGACCGGAACTCGCCAAGATAATTGAGTCACATGGAGGAAAGGTGGTCGCTAATATTGGTAAGAATAGTTTTATTCTCTTTCGAAAATAGCAGAATTTGGCAGACGATCTAAGTTACATTGACCGTCTAGTTGTAAGTTACGTTGACTATGTAGGTAAGTATTGATGTGCAATGTTGCCAAAATTTGAATAAGTTGTCTCTGGCGTTAGGTTCTTGTATTCTGGTGTGTTAGTAGTAAGTGGGTTTTGACAACCTACTTCAAAATAAGTTAAGGTAGGTATTCTTACTCGGACTCCGGTCGCAGTTAGGCTTACAGACATGGTCCACAGTTTATTCAAACGTTATGACCGCATATGTACATACATGTACGTACATTTTTTTTATTTAGTCTGTGTTATACCACTGCCGAGTAAAGGCCCAAAGGAACATGCAAGTACCTAATGCAAAACTTTTTTGAATGCTTTGACACATAGCCCTTATTTCTACAGGTAGTTGTTTCGGGTCTGGCTGTTTGTATATGTGAGTTTATATGTTTGTAAACGCACCCACGATACAGGAGAAATTCCTAGTGTGGGGCAACGTTTTTTTATATAAAATAAAATAAATACAGCACTTTACAAATGCGTGTTTTTGTTAAAACGGTACTCAAAACGCATCGTCTGTAATAAATTCGATAGTGACGTCATATACCATGTGTCAAAGATTTTTTTGGGTTATTAGTAGGTACTGTAGTGCCTAGACTGTAGATATGTATTACTACTTGAAATAAATCGCATATAATATTTTAAGGATTATAATTTAAATAATATTTTAATTTACAGTCACACTTCTTATATCAAACCTGCCATCGCTATTCTATCTATAAAACGACCTGTAGCTCTACCATGAGTTTAAACCAATAGTATTCGTCGCTACTCGATACCGACGCCGTCAATTTTTTGTATGGGAAATTTTACAGCGCCTCTAGCGGTCACTTGTAGAACCAAAATCGGCAGTATGAGACATCAAGTAAGAAACCTATCGTATATGAACTCGCTAGCGACTAAAGTTTATGGCAGTTTGCTATACAAATCGGTACCATGAGTTACAAATTTGACAGGTACTATCGAAGCAAACCGTTACTTCAGTAGTAAACTAACTCACTAGCTTAATGAAGGATGAAATGCTGTGAAGTGTGTCGTTTAAAACAATTTTTAATTAATTTGTGCATAAATATGTCCGGTAAAACTCATTTAGCGTGGAATATGTTAGCCACGGGTGCATATGAACACGAACAACGAGACCAAGGAAATTTCTAACCTACTGTGCGAAAGGCTTTTTGAGATCCACTTGCACATATTGGTGAAAATAATTTTATCAAAGAATATAGGCTCAATAAAGAGGTTTTCGAGCATTTGTGTGAACAAAAATAGTATCACTTGAATAGGTGAGAAATAAGAATTATGTTAGAAACTTCATTATTCAAACTTACTTTTGTACATACATGAATTTCACATTTTAAGTAGCTCGTTTAGTTTTATGCGCATTGTTATGTTACGCACATATAAGCTATCAGCGTATTACCGGTAAACCTCTACATTTTTCCCAAGAGGCCATGAGTGTCTATATTAAAGAAGTAACAACAACACTGAACCGTCACCAATATTATGAAAAAGTTTATGAAATTTCCAACCACAAGACAAGAAAGGGATATCATTAAACAAAGGCACATATAAAATAACATATTTCACTTATCCTTAACAAAGTACCTATTCAGTACTTTTATTTTAGTTACTACACTAGAAGTTATAGGATGCTAGAAGTTCCCAAAAGTTATAGGATCTATTGATGGTAGTCATTTTATAACTTCCTTTACTTTCATATTCATGCAGATTCGGACGCGGCCATCATGACATTGACGCATTGAAATGAAACATGACGGCTGGCATTAATTTCACAAGGTATAACCCATCCAAATTTAGAAACACATATTATGTTTTTGATTTAAGCTTGCTTTATTACATTTACAATAGGCAGCGTTATAGAATCGGTGTTTTTAATTGGTAGGGTTATCTGCCTTACTCTGTCTTTTACTGTAGCTAGAACGAGACAGCAAACTTAAGTGTGAAGTTTGATACGTAATGGTTCTTGTACCAACATAAACATTTATAAACTGTATAAACAATCGAGCTGTCGCTAGCGAGTCCGTATAGCTCATGGTACGAGTTTAATTGTAATCTATACGATGCGCGTTTATCCGATATCGACTACGGTAAGATGGTGTCGTTTTACTTTGGCAACTCATGGTAAGCGTACTGAATATTTGAACGTTTTCTATATCAGCCAGCATTGCTTAGGTTATAAAACCTCTTACAGTACTGTATTTTATAGATAAAAGTAAAAAAAAACACACGGCTTTTCCCTATTCCTTTTCCCCCGCCAACATCTCCTACGTCTGTTTTGGAAAGCAGCGTGGTTGTACGAACTCTGTCTTGTCTTTTGACACCCAGAATACTGCGTTCTATTGTCCTTGGTATACTCTTAGGCGGGACTTTTGCGACTCAATGAGTGACCATGTGATCCAGACTGTGCACATATTGATAAGTTTCCACTTCAGGGAGATCGATAGATAACTCTTCATTAGCGTTTTCATGAATCAATGGCTTTTCCAGGCCTTTTCGATCCGGCAATCGATTTCCCTTTCTTGTCTGTTTTCGAAAGATACTAAACGGCTAGTTCGTATCTTATCGACAAATTGTATTTTCTGCATATTTTACTCAAACCGCGCACATAAATAAGTAGTTTGAAAGCAAATCATATCATCTGCCTTAATGCAGTCTGCTGCAGGCTTCCTCTATCAAATGCCCCAAAGCTTGTTCAAATGCTGTCTCATTCAGTATGATGAGCTACTTCACCTGGATGTAAGTAACTAGTGTTCACGTAATTGATCTCGCATAAAGGTTCAGACACATGGTGCAGCGTGGCCGGGAAGCTCACCAGCCGCGTGCGTGCGGTGCAGGCAGCTGGCAGCGCTGACGTCATCAGCACCGCGTGGCTGCGCGCCCTGCCGCCCGCATCCAGCCCCGCGCCCCTCGCGCCACTGCACATGCTGGCACAGACGCCTGCCACGCGCCTCGTGCTGGCTAGGCACTACGATGCCCATGGAGACAGCTACACTGAGCTGATTGATGAGGAGACCTTGAGGATGTGTTTTGAGAAAATGGACGGTGATGTAAGTGTTTTTAAAATGTATATGTTACTGTAAAAGCCCGAACTACGGTAAATCTTAAGATTTTCCAGTAAAACCTAAGATTTACCGACATGAGTTGGTAAATGTAAGTATTTATTATAAAGGGACGACTTTTTCGGACTTTTGCCATTCCAATTCAATACATGCTAGGTTTTACCAATGTGGGCTGGTAAATGTTGGTTTTAGGAATAATAAGGCGTAAAAATTATTTGATAAAATTATCGTTTGGTATGTAATAAAACTCCGAATTTACAATGGCATACTTTTAAGATGGCAGAATGAAATTTAGTAATATAGGATTGGTAGAGTTCAAATTTAGCATTATATCGTTTAGCGTAATGTTCATTTAGAGCGATGATTATTTGGTATAATTTCACTTTTCATATTTTGTTATGAATAATTTTAAAAGGCATATAAGTCTTTAAACTGACATGGTCACTAACATTATTATTAACGGTTAAAACGGGGTATTTACCATGTTTGTTATTTATGTTGAGTTTCAAATATTTACACAGATACAGATTATGACATGATATATGATTTAGATACAGTGAGTTACAATTATACAAAAAATATTAAGGCAAAAATAAGATTTTTTGGGAATAATATAGAAAAAAAACATATTGTTTTTAGTAAGTTACCCGGAACTCAACTATTTAGATAAGGTTAATTCCTTTAAAAAAAAGAAATGGGTAGGTTAGGTTAGGTTAAAACTGTGACCCCCTACGCACGAGCCGAGCGAGCGTAGCGAGCTGTGCCGCGGGAGCGGCCGGCGAGTGGCAGAAACGACTTGCATTAATAGAAAAAGAGATTGTTTATAGTAGGTTACTCAGAACTATTTAGATTAGGATAATTACTTATTGTATTAAATGACATTATTTCCAAGAAATAAATAATTAACATAAATGACAACAAATAATGACAAAGATGATTCTAACTATAAACTTTCTGTGATATGACAATTCTGCCGTTTAATGATTATTGGTATGAAATATATGCCAAAAGACGATTCTGACTGTGAACTTTCTGCGCTATGATGTTTCTACTTTTAAATATTATGGATATGAAATTTATGTCTTGAGATAATTCTGACTTACAAAATTATGAGTTTTGAATGTTAAATGAGTGTCTGCCAAACAATTTTCTGCCAAAAGAAATTTATGCTATCCGTTGTAATGCAAAATAAAATTATGACTTAAAAAATTCTGCTATAACGGGTGGACCCGATTTTATTCGACATTTACCGTTCCTTTAATGTAAATCCTAAGATTTACCAAGTAAATGATGGTAAAAGTTCGAATCCCAAACTTATATGGACATTTACCATTCATAATCGGTAAATCTTAGGTTTTACTGGAAAATCTTAAGATTTACCGTAGTTCGGGCTTTTACAGTAACATATACATATTAAGTAAGTTTCGTCCCTGATACTGCGAAACAAGATTTAAAAGACTTAGTTAGGGCTTAGAATCTTAGATTATCTTTCCTTATTTTCATGAGAGTTCCTTATTTTAATGCCAGTATTTTTTTGGAAATATTCGTTTATATTTTGACGACATGGTTGGCGCAGTGGATAAGCGTTTGACTGCTGTGCTACGCGTTGCGGGTTCGATCGCCGCACGGAACAAATATTTGCATGCCCTACAGACAGTTGTTAGGGGTCTGGCTGTTTGTATATGTGAGTTTAAATGTTTATAAACGCACCCACGTTACAGGAGAAATTCCTAGTGTGGAGCAATGTTTTTAAAAAAAGGAATAAAGATATAATATGCTCATGAACTGATATCTGCATTCTTCACTTCATTCGCATGGCTCTATTGGCATTAAACTTTTTCATCAAGTACACATATGTACATATAGGCATTCAAAAAACATTTCATCCCCAGCAGGTGCAAATCTACCTCACAAACCAGGAGATGCTGGATCTGGACAAAGAAATCTTTGGTGATCACAACCCGCACTCGTTTTTACGTCCGTGCCGCATTCACATACCTAACCAGGAGAGTATAGTCGCTCTACTAGCGCGGATATATGGCGCCACTGTACTCGACAGTATCAGTGACTGCACTCACGTAGTCGTTCCCAAAACTACAGAAAAGTCTGAACTTGATAGTATTAGGGAGACATCCGCGGCTTTGATAGTTAGTGAAGATTGGCTAGATGCCTGCTTTTCACAAAATAAGATCGTTTCGGAAACTGAATTTGTTATGTGACAGCAGTGTCATTCTTGTTTTGTGACAGTCTTTTGTCTAAATATGCTTACGATTCTTTAATATTAATTTTATTATACCTTTTCTATAAGGTAGCATACAGGATGGACGGGACACTGATGCAAGAACGCTTATTCAGAACATCATTGTGAACTTATCGTTTCACATATAGATTTCATCGGTTATAAAATAAAATTACTTTTTGTTTCATTCATCGTTTTTTTTGCTACCGACTTCCGGAAGTTACCTTTTTAGTGCTTTTTTTGAAGTCGGTTATGTTTTGCAGAAAAAGCAGCCTTTGATTAGATATGTATCTCACACTAATTCTTATCGAGTACCTATTCATTTTCTATTGCAACTAAAAGATATACGCATATCATCCTTATACATATGAAAAAATATGTTTTATAGAAGATAACTCGTAAACTGCCGGAGCAAAATAGATAAAATTGAAATGCGACTTCAGGAGTAGTATATATCCCTTCGATTATAAAAATAATTTTGAAAGACGGACAAACTGCGGAAAAATCGCTTAACAAAAAATAAATAAAAATACAGTCGAATTTACAACCTCCTACTTTTTTTGATGACGTTTAAAAATCTGCTGTTCCTTTCAAAAAATAAATAAAAACAAACTGCCTGTTTCTTTTACCTATGCAGTCAAAAGGTACGGAACAGCAGCTTGTTTTTATAGTAGGTACAGTAGTGGTTACCTTGTGTAAGCTGGTGTCCCTTCCACCTAATATTTACTGAAATGTGCCTTCCAATTAAAGTGTACTTACTTATGTGATAAAATACTAGATAAACATTTAATAATAAATCTAAAGCGATATAATTATTGTTAAAAGGATGTTCTGGGAAAATTGGCGACATCGTGAAACGATAGAAATTATGAAATACCTATAAAAAGTATTCAATACTTAGTACATTGCAGATCGATATTTATTAATTTAATTTAAATAAATTTGTAAATAAGTCAACTTGACTGCTATGTGCGAAGTTATCAATTTAAAACTCGCTTATATGTATGCGTTATAAATATTATTTTATACGGTGTTGTTATTTAAAATTTAATTTAATTTTACCCTACCTGTTGTGAATTATGTTATTTTTGTTTTTCATAAATTCACAACCCTTTTAAGTTTATGACCGCTACGAATTGACAATAATGATCCGTGTATTTTATTATCCTTTATGTATTATTTTTTACATAATAATTAATAACAATGTTAACAACAAAATTATATTAAACATTCAATAATCCGTGTATTTCCTTTATTCACTTTTTCTCTTTTAATATTACATTTTAAATATTTCTTAAAAAAAGACATTTAACATAGGTATCCGTGTGTTTTTTTATTACGGAATACCTAATAATAAAGTTAGATTTTATAGGTATTTCAAAATGGTTCAAACTGTTTTGTTAATTCAGGATCATGATAAGATGCCTTTGCGTCGCTTTTTCGCCTCAAGAAGTGAGAAGCTCTCCTTAAGCCTAATACGTAGGTATTAGGCACGTTTTCAAATCTTAACTGCTGAACGGATTTGGATCAAAATTTGGCACGCGCATGGGTAGACCGATAATTTACGACCTCGGCGACTCTTCCGACGCGGACGAAGTCTAAGGCACAAAACTCAGATAATGTTGCGTGTTTGTGTGCACGCGCCTTTAGTCATCTAAAATTATAATTAAGTACAATAAAAAGATGCAGTGGTTTGTTAACACTGTTTATTGTACAATCAAAGCCAGCGGGCCGCATAATGAAGCGAATGCACGCGTGTCGGGATCTGGTACAGCCGAGTACAACGACACAGACGCGCGTTTGTCTTGCACCGCTACCAATGGCCGCCTTATGCTCGAAGTAACCCACGATTACGACTAACAAAGATACTTTGTGTGCTACTATTATTAACTTAATACTTCATTAGCATAAGTGTACATAACTTTCTTGTAAGTGTATTAATGTTTGTAATGTTGTCCCAACCTATGGATGTAAACTTAAGCCAGCGTTCATCAATAAGTAAGGTCAAAATCGCTCTAGTTTTTAAACGACTCCTATTACCAGCAATTAGATAAGTACGTAGGTATTTAGATTTTGGCTACAAGAATTATGTTGGCTTAGGTACAAGCACGTTCAATTAATGTCAAATTGTTAGATCTCGTAGTTTTTATAAATCAACATCATCATCTGCCTAGTCTTTTCCAACTAAGTTGGGGTCGGTTTCTAGTTTTCTAGAGTAACTGTCTATCTGCCCTCCACAGTCCAGTTAGGTACTGGGTAGGTACCTATATGATACCTAGGGGAGGTATGACTAATTGTCAGACTTTAGGGTTTCTTCCGCTACCCGTGAGTAAGTAACAACTGACAAAGATCTACAAAGCGACAGCCGGGATAAACGACTTAAAATTCCGAAGCACGGAAATGACTCGATAAGTACGTAGGTAGGTACTTACTTGTTTTAGTAAATGACCTATGCAACACAAAGGCCAAAAGAAGGAACATGGATGGGTTTAAGTTAGTACAAGTCAGTGTGTGTAGTGAATGTGTGAATGATCCGCTCTGGATGAGGACCCAGAGCGGATCATTCGCTGATTAACCATCCAAAAAAGCAGCCCCCCCCCCCAATTAATGAATGTACCTATTAATAAGTTGAAGGCACCTTATTTACCTACCTAATAATTATTTGTCAATAAAATCAATAAATACGAATAAGTATAGTCAAAGTAAGCGAAGCCGAAGCGTGGACACGGACAATTGAAATATGAGAGCTAATTGGCAATCGCCGCTGGAGATTGAATATCATTTTCACGTTACTATTGTCGATTAAATTGTTACGTGTTTCAGATGTTTTGTTTATCTACTTACTTATTGCTGATGATTTTTAATGTATGTAGAATGATTCAAGCATTTTTAGACAGGGTGTCATTAGCCCTTCATGGAGAGTCTACTCGTCATATTTAACAACTTTCCCGTAGAAACGAATATTTGGTTCGTGAAAAAATATATAGGTACTATACTGAGGCACTTATAACAGTCGAGTCAATACCCATTTGATGCAATTATGTACCTAAACCTACTTTTTTACCCACCCATCTCTTTAAAGTATGAGGCGTCTAAGTCGCCACTGAGTAGGAAGACAATAATAGTTCAACTTTGAACTACCTAAGCTTTTCTAATATTTATGATACATAAACTTGCATTAGGAAGAAATTCAAACAAAGTTTATTGCTTTTTACTAGCTTTTTTACAGTTCTCTTTATGAGTAATGTGTCGTTGAAAACATTAAAAGTACGAACAACAAACGCTCAAGTATGACCCAACAAGCGATTAATGTATCATTTTGTTACGAAAAATAAAACTATTTTACAATACAAAACGTTTGGTGTCGCGCCGCCCGCCCACATCGCATTCACAGCCAATAGAGAAGCGCGCTGGGCGGAGCGATGGCTGCCACTGAACTTTTAAAACTTGAAGCCCACTTTACAGCCGTCAATCTCTGAAACGATATTTCAGCGTCAACATGACTCGCTGTCGCGTCTCATTAATAATTTTGTAACCCGTGGGATCGGTTCACGTAACATGAATTAGTTGGTCGTTGATATTGTGAATCTTTTTCAAATTATTTGGGGTAAACACATGATGCAAAGCGAGGGTGTGGGTGAGAGTGAAGGCACGGGCAGCAGTCGAAAGGCGCTGCGGACTCCGAAGTGCGCGCGGTGCCGCAACCACGGGGTCATCTCGTGCCTGAAGGGGCACAAGAGACTGTGTCGCTGGCGGGACTGCCGCTGCCCTGGCTGTTTACTGGTGCTGGAGCGACAACGTGTCATGGCCGCACAGGTATACCGTAGTGCCTTTTACTTGTTCTCTTTTAATTTCTTAACTTGTGTAAAGTCATTGTAGCGGATATAAGGTGGAAACTCATTGTTAAATAACATCACAAATATTCAACCTTATTACCGTGTTTTTAAAATGTTGATTCTGTTTTGTTTATTTTGTTGAATAAACTTATTACTTTATTCTAGCATAGCTAATAAGCGTCCTGTCAGTGTGAATACCTATCGGGTTATTCTATATCTTTTTAATATTTTGATCTGTTCTGTTTTGTTTTTTTTTGAACTATTTAAAAAAAAAACAAAATAAATTTTCGGTTTTTAGTGTTGCTATGATAGAAAAAAGATAGTAGCCTATTATTTGTCCTGTAGGTACCTACTGCCTTGTTGCTCTATACTCAAGCGCGACTGCTGACTGTGGCTTCTATCCGTAGACCCAGTTATTAGCATTAGACCCGCCAATCTAAATCGTGCGTGAAAAATAGCGTCTGGTTTGCATATCGGTATGACCGGATGTTTTGTCCTACATCTCATGCACGATGTCCGTGTTCTCAAGGTGGCACTGCGCAGACAGCAGGGTGCAGGTGGCGCACACGCACGCGACGGCGAAGCGGCGGCGCTGGCAGCCCGCAAGCGCGCGTACCGGGCACGGCTGCGATGCATGCAGATGTCGCGGACGTTCCCAGTGCAGCCGTCCAACTATGGTGAGTCATCATGTCCCCAGTCAGTTCTAGGCAAAACAATGGCAGGTGCGTTTCCCTTTGTGACAGACATGACATAGAGCCACCCTGTTTAAAAGTATAGAGCCATTGGCTGTTGCGCTGCGTGTCGCCGGTTCGATCCCAACGCGAAACAAATATTTATATGACCTACAGGTAGTTGTTCTGGGTCTGGCTATTAGTGAATGTGACTTTAAATATTTGTAAACGCACCTACGATACAGCAGAAATTCTTAGTGTAGGCTACGTAGTAGCTATTTAGTAATCTGTGGTGTAGGGCAAAGTTAATTTTAAAAAAAAGTTACATAGGTACCCATCAACTATGTAGCTGTACCTACTTCTTCGTCTGTCAATGATAACCATAGTTATATAATTACATTTAGGTATTAGTTTTACCTCTGCTCTCTGACCACTGCTTCATCGACGACAACGGTAGAGTCTTCGGACAGGTTCCTTAAATGTAGATAGAATTGCAGAAAGAGTTGGACAGGAGGTGGACCGACCACGGTTTGGGAAGTCACAGTAATTTACAAGAAATTGCAATGTGTAACATTATTCAACGCAAGACCTCTCGTTACTCGGACCATACAACTGAACAAATTTTTCTTGTAAGACTTTTGAAATTTCATAACTTTTTTTTATCAGCTGGATCCTTGCAAACATTCTCCTCATATTTGTGTTTTTTAATGTTAGTAAATTTTTATTTTAGCATCTTAGTTATGGTATAATGGTATCTGACACAAATTCTACTAAAATGTATAAGTTTATAACCATATCGTCCACATACAGTAGAAGAAAAAACATGTATTATAGGTATATAGAAATAGAAGATAACTCATAAACTAACCAAGCAATACATATAAACAATTTTGGGAATCGGCCCAAACATGACGGAGAAATCGTGTAACAAACACAGAAATAAATACAGTCGAATTGAGAACCTCCTGCTTTTATTGAAATCGTTTAAAAAGATGAAACATGGATGGTTTTAGTCAGTACAAGATGGTACAAGTATGACACTGAACCGCCCAGAGTGGGAGAAGGTATTTGATGATTTCTCAGCCGGACAAAAAGCCACCTCCTACTTTTGTATCATTAATAGGTACTCATGTAAGTTCTTATCAGGGGGCTTTAGTAGCTGAAATATTTTGAACAGGCTCCGAACCTGTTCAACTAAAGTTTTGATTTCATTGTTAAAACTACAGGTCTTATAATTTATATACGCCATTCTAGAAGGTAGACTATAGACAGAGGTCTAAGGTGACCTAACACCATTTCGGCTACATACATAAACTCACGCCTTTTTCCCCATGGGGGTCGGCAGAAAAGAATGCCACCTACTACAATCGACGTCACGGTTGGCGCAGTAGCTGAGCGATCAACTGTTGCTCCGCGTGTCGTGGGTACTATCCCCGTACGGAACAAATATTTGTATGACCTACAGGTAGTTGTATCGGGTCTAGCTGTTTGTGTATGCGAGTTTAAATGTTTATAAATGCACCCACGATGCAGGAGAAATTTCCAATGTGGGGCAACGTTATTGCTCGTAACTGTATTGTCAGCACACGAGAGGGCATAATGGGAAGCGTCACCTCCTTCTGCGAAGCAGTCATGCTAGTGAAGGAGGTGGCCGGACGTTTGAGGGAGACAACCTCAAACCAACCCAGCCGCCGCGGGAGACGCCCCAGGCGTCGGGCGCCGCGAGACGACTCCCGGCTACCGTAGATGCGGGCCTGTGGACAGTGAGCAATGGGTAGCTCACCGTCCGTCCGTCTATTGACGACAGGCCGTGTCGACGGCGCGTTAGTGTTTCACGCGCGCCTCAAAGAGATGTCAACAAAACAGAGGGGCCTGCCGGGGTTGCGGGTTGTTCGAAAGAGATACCGCGGCCCCGGAACGTAAAGGGCAATAGAAGGAACAAAGGTGGGTTTTAGTCAGTACAAGTCTGATACTGCCCCCCGCTACGCCCAGAGCGGGGGAAGTTATTTGATGATTTCCCAACGCAAAAAAAAACTGTATTGTCAGCAAACATTCAGTGCGCTCATTTTTAAAACAAAAACCCGTGCACGCGATTATCACATCGGATTACCTACCACCCTTTATTAGAAAAAGGCCTGAAAATATGGGACTTTTTTATATTAGGTAGATATATATCGTTTTATTTCTCAAAAGCAGACGACTTAGCAAAAAGCGATGCTATTGTTAGATGAGCATAACTAAGCGCTTTTATAGTATCCGGGAGCTGCAAACAAGTATTCACGGTGGTCAGTTGCATTTCTTGGTGTTGGTACCTTCACGATGGTTGCAAGTAGGTAGGTACCTGCTCCTACACACCTGATCTTTCTGAAGAAAAACTTTCGACTTGTTTTATATATTCTCAAGACTACCTACATATAACCTAACCCTATGCTGCATGCATAGTAGATATATCTAAATGGTTATTTTAAAATGTAATGTATACGTTGACAGTAAGGCAGGCGAACAGGGTGCGATCGAGTCCGCACCACTTCGCTGCATGTTATTGTAGTAACCGAGCCGACACTGTCGAGTGTTTCCTTTCTCATCCGTGAAATGCTAAATGCGAATTAGCTGGATAAATATTTATTTTGGAACAGCCGGATAGAGTTAAATTTGAATACTTTGGTGAGCTTCATTTATCGGCAGATAATGTAGGTATTGTTTATTGTATTTTAAAACTTTCGTTATTCAATAGCAGACGTAGCATTTTAATCTTTCATAATTCTCAATTAGTCGGAAATCGTATTTTATATAATCTTAATTTTATTTCCACTTACATTTCTTGAAAATGTAAGTATTGGAAATGTGTCTTGGCTCTTGGCGCAATATGATTGAGTTCAACAGGCAATGTGTTCGTGTGTTTTGTCTCTGCATCACCCTAAGGTAGACTGGTAGAAAAAGCCTGCCTTGTAGGTACTTACAGTTATTAAACATCATCATCATAATTATAAGTAAAAATATTGATAACCATGTCAAAAATACAATTTAATAGGTATTACAATGTTACATTGATTCAGAAAGCAGTACTCCTCAATACGGGAGGAACCTCCTCCCGCAGGAGAAGGAGGTTCCTGTCTCTGCAGCCCTAACCGGTAGCTTGAACCCTGCTCTCGATACCGGCGGACCACTATTTTTTTTTACTTTACATATACAAACACGGGAGTGGGTGAATTCTTTATTCTTCAAATAAAGGCCAGCTATGATTTAAATATACTGCTCTGATCATGGCTCGGTTGCATTTCTTTTTGTTTTTCGAGTGCTCTGTCAACCTCCACTCAATTACCCCATATCACTAGGCCGTACGTAATACTGATGAAACATACTCATGATACGCGTTTAGGACTGTTTTTTTACTGGAATCTTAACTTGTAATTTTCTTATTGGAACATTTTATCGTCAAAGTAGTGTCGTCAGCAAATTGAAAACATACATATTCTAAACATTTTCTTTGTATATAATACAAATAGTGGCGGACCCAGTACGCCTCCCTATGGAACTCCAAAATTATTAATTATCAACTCTGAGTAATATGTAGTTTTTTTTTCTATTCTAGTAACAGCTATGTTGGCGATCAGATTTTAAGTCAATCATGAACTTTGCCTCTTTTCCATATTTCTGTAGTTGTAGGAGTATTCGTTCCTGTGAAACAAATATAATGCTTTCCTCAAATCTAAAGATAGGTACCTTAAAAGCAAACCTTTTTTTATTAGGAGCTTCGGTAATTAGTTTTACTAATAAAAACTTTTTAACAAAAAATTGAACCGACGAAAAGTGAAAAATAAAAAACCTTTAATCTAGCTAAGCTCCAAAGTTAAAGTATGAGATTAATTTCAAGTCGGCGCCAAACAAACTATTTATTGATTTTCATAACGTAACATGGTAAACGTTGACAACTTGATTGATCGTCGATCATTGTTTGTTGGCGCCGCCTCAAAATTAATCTCATACTTTAACTTTGGAGCTTAGCTAGATTAAAGGTTTTTCATTTTTCACTTTTCGTCGGTTCAATTTTTTGTTAAAAAGTTTTTATTTTACTCTTTTTGGTTTTCGCTTACAACAAATTTGTTGTTGCTTTACTTAATCTAATTTGTATAAAAATTTTTGACTGTTATTCAAATTCCAAATTTTTCGGCTTTTTAAAACAAAATATTTATATATATAAATATATATACTTCGACACTACTAAATATTTGGTAGCTATTATTTTGAAGCCACATTAGTTGCTTTTGATATTTAATAAAAATCCTTGATAGGCGAACAGACGCGTAAGATGAAGGATTCGGGGATGGGAGCTTCGATAAGAGTGTTCCTTACCGTCAAACAGGTTGACAAGTACTAAGATGACTACCATGACTTCGAAACACTATCGAGTGTTTGGGAATAGACCTCCAGATATTCTAGTACCTACCAAAAATCTGAAGAATTGTGTTAACAATGAAAGCAAAGGAAATAGAGTGATAGCAATGACTGTGTTGCTAGACCTCGATTGGTTGCAATTTTCAAAAGAACACGTACTAGAAATGTTTTTGAACGCATGATGTTGCCCGTAATTCTAAGCTGGGCCGTCAATTTACAAAAACTTCAAGGGTCGAGGGTCGTCCCTAAAGCAAGAATTGACCTGGCACTACATTTTATTAGCATCATTATCAAATTTTGAACCAAATAAGGTGTTAATCCACATGATGAGCGCGCTGACTGAAATGCAGCTACTGAAAGGTTAACCCACTATGCACTGCACGTATACAGATATTTAATTCTTGCAGTAATGGCTAAAACATACTTATTATGTTTTTTCAAAAAAGGGCATCCGTCCGTCGATGACACGCATAACCCAATAAGGTCTACAGTTTTTAATAAAGTTCAAGAAATAAGCCCAAGTGGCGTTATATTGTTGGGGACCTCTTGTAACTGACTTCCATTTCCACTGCCATAGCTTTGATGACAATCATACTCCAGCAAGGCATCAACAGTTCTCATCGACGTACATGAAATGAGCCTAAACACAACACAGCTGCTGTAAACTATTGAGAATGTCTATTAAATACTACCCATCTCCATCATCAGACCTTCCATGACCGTAATTCTCCAGCTAGGTCTAAAGATCACGTCAAGGTGCATTAAATGAGCCCAAACACGATATAGCTGGTGTAAACTGTTGAGAACGTCTTGCAAATACCTTTCGTCTCCATCGTCACATCTTCAGTGACAGTAATTATCCAGATTGGCTCAAAGTCCTCATCAAGGTTAATAAAACGAGCCCAAACACAATATTGCGGCTGTAAATTGATAAGAACCTCTTTCAAAAGCCTTCCGTCTCCATCGTCAGACCTTCAATGACAGCTCTATTCTCCAGCTAGGTCTAAAGTTGTCGACAACGTGCATGAAATAAGTTTAAACACGATATATCGCTGTTTTAAACTGTTGAGGACCTCTCGCAAAATGCAAGTATTTCCTGTCTCCATCATCCATCATCAGGTCATTTTGACGCCGTATTATCATCAGAACTACATATGTGTTTGAAATTTAAACAAAATCGGTTCACAATTGCAAATTAAGTATGAAAAAAATTCAATCAACCCCTATTTTTCCACCCTTAGGGGCGGATTTTTTTTTTCAATTTGAAATGGGACCAACTTTGAAATATACTCTCTCCAATGAAAAAAGAATTTTTCAAATCGGACGTCTCAGTAAAAAGTTATGCGTGGTCATACATAAAAAAAAAAAAAACAAATATACATGTCGAATTGAGAACCTCCTTTTTTTCGTCGGTTAAAAAATGGCTACGAGTTTTTGAATAGTTTTTTTTCACCAAACTGACTTTCCACAACTAATTTATACTTAGTTATAAAGCTATTAATTAGTCATGTTGCTTTCATGTAATGTGTCATCAGTGTAATGGGCCTATAATTACCCATATCAGAACAGTTTTTGAAAAGTGGTATAATAGCAGATTGTTTTAGTTTGGATGGGAAAACACCTTTTCAAATGAGAGATTTATTAGGTAGCTAAGTGGAGATGCTATAATTTTTGCGCTCGATAATTATTTTAATCATCAAATGACATCTGCCTGACTTGTGTAAGGCCACCTCCAGACCCAGTCGCTGGCAACTTTGCACATTACACCTTAGTAGGGACACCGACGCACATAGGGGTATTTGATCAATAAAGTCGATCAAAATTATTTATTGGCTAAAATTTATTTATTGGCATTAAAATGTACTCAAAAAGGTTTAACAATGATTTTGAGCTATTTACGAAACAGGAATTTGAAATAAGTGTAAAAAAACCATTTGTCACTATTTATTTATTGCAATCTTTAATAAATTAGATGTATTAATTAAAAACTTATAAACTAATAAATTAATTAAATCGCATAAAACTACTCTTCTTCATCTGAATCATTTACCACTATCTTCTGCATTCCCTTTATCCTTATCAACTTCGTAGGACATTAACATTTCTCTAGTTTCCAGTTTAAAAGGTATTGATTTTTTAGACAATTTTCGTCTAATACTTCAAATATGGGTCTGAAGTTAATAATAATCTATTTAAGACATCCATATTACAGTCAGTTCTACTGAATTTTCTTGCATATTGTTCCCTGAATTTTCGAAAATGTTTATTACGAGCCTCTGCAGCTTCTTCTGATAAGGCCCCTATTGGTAGTATGGCGTGTCTAATAACTGTAGGGCCATGCATTAAAATTTTGTGAAGTGTAGGAGTCATTGGAGAAAATGTTTGAATAAATTTTGATTTTTGATCAGTTGGGAATGAAGAGTCATTAATTATTTCAAACTCCAATAAATCCAACTTTTTTCCAAAATCTGGTTCAGTATATTCCCTCGCTTTTCGGAAAACATATTCTCGCGTCACGACCTTTGTACCAGAAGACCCTACAACAAGAGAAATCTGAAATTAACTTAAGTGACCGCAAAATAAAGTTTGTTTTTGTAAATACCACATGCACTTAATTTTCAAAATGTTTCCATTTTGGCACATGTTGGCAGCTATTTTCTTTTTAAATTTCTAATGTGCATATCTAACAACAAGATGATAAAAGAATTTGACCCGGGAAAAGTCCGGAAATACAACAAAAAGACTTTGAAATATTGGAAAAGGCTAAAATCGACTCATCATTTTAATGTACCCCACAAAAGATGGAGTAAATAATTATTAAAGGTATATATTACAAAAAAAAAATAGTAATTTTAATTTTACATACCTTGTTCTGCACCGTCCATAACTAAAATATGATTTATTTCGAGTAATCTAATTGTCACACTTATTTTTAACAATTAAGTTGACTCACTTTCACTGCGTATTAAGTTCGTGCGATCAACCTTGCGTTAGAAAGACGACTGATTGTGAACGGAATGTTAGCAAGAACAAAAGAGAGTCGAGCGGTTTATGGTCCCCCCGACCCTACCGTTTTGCCAGGTAGCAAAAACTACCTTCACATTATTACTTTGTAATATTCGACTTTTGATCGACTTTTTGGGTTAAATACTCCTATGTGCGACGCGAAAACGATTACCCTGCAATCAGTAGGTTCATAATTATATATATATATATTTCGGTAATTTAAGCATCTATTTTTCTATAATCGAGGGAAAAATCTCTGAAGGGGTGAGGTACAGACGCCTGCACATCAAGCTACTACAATCTGTCAGATTTCTTTGATAGATTTTCGACTTTATTTCTAAAGTATTAGGTTCAAGGTTCATTGGGAAAAATTGACAGTTTCGGGTAGCTTGACCTGCTGGCGTCTGTACATAATGATGTTCGAATACGTGGTAATCGTTTTCGCGTCCGTGTACTCTGTATTAGTATCCGAAGGACCAAGATTCGGTTTCGGCCAAAAAAATAGGTTCGGCCGCTGTTGCATTCACCTCTGATTAGAATAAGGTCCTGGATTCGATTCCTAGGTCGGGCAGAGTCATTGTTGCAAACAAAAAAACAGTGACTGAATCTGAATCTGTGACCTGTTGATGGCAATAGGTTAGCCTCTAATACACGGGACGGCGAATTGTGGGTTGTACTAGGTAGACTTCTGCCGAAACCTTCGGCGATGACAGGTGTAATGTTAGGATGTTACGTAACTGTCCTTTTATGTGGTACGCTAGACTTTAAAGTGCCATTATAATTTAAATGTTTCAATGAGTTTCGGTTCCGGCCGTGAAACCTGGATCAGTGATTCGGTCGCTGTTTTGGCAGCAAGTACTGTTTCGGTCGGACACTACCTTTATACTCATTATAACAATAGGTACTTCGCAGCTAAACGAAAACCTAGGTAATTTTGTTTGAACTGATTGCGTTGTATTAAACATGCGTCATGCGTCGTTTTATGTTGCACAAAACATCTTCAAGGTACAAAAATAGAGCATCACAGTCGTAATAAAAAATTTGAACGACTCTTGAAAATGTCCCCGCTTCATTACAGAACAAAAGCCGTCATCCAACACTCGGCAACATTTCACTGTCTATTAACACAAAAAACTACAATTTCTTTTAACTATTTTTATGGGCTCTAAAAAAGTGTGAAGATTGTTTTACAAGAGAAGGCGGAGGCGGCTCTTTGTCGGGGTGTCCGGTTACAGCAATACTGTTGACTGTAAACATGTCTTTCCGTTCTGTTGAATGATAGCTCAGCGGCTGCCAAATCGATCCTCACACGTATGACATTTTGATAATAACGTTTTACTGTGTATCTTTGTGAGCTGCTTGATAAAAGTGACCGATAGATAGTATACATACCGAATTTATCATTACCTTTTTAATGAGTCAGTCAAATAATATACTTTTTCTTCTTTCTAAAATGGGTTTCCCTTACTGAAACAGGTAAAGCTAAAGCAACTTTTGCCAGGTCTTGGAGATGGATGAACTACCTAACCAGTTCAGGTAAAGTGAGTGGGTTTTCTTACCTGCCCAGGTTTGAAAACGGATGGGTTCCCTTACCGATCCCGGTGAAGCAACTGATGCCCAGGTTTGGAAATGGATAGGTTTTCTTACTTGCCTTGGTTAAGCAACCCTGGCCCAGGTTTGGAAACGGATGGGTGTGCTCCCCAACGGATACAGATGCAGCAATTCTTGCGAAGGTTTGGAAATTGATGGGTTCTTTAATGGATGTATGTACGGTTAAACTACTTGTATGGATGGATTAGTTTTGTTTAATGCATTCCGATGATGTGGGTAACAAATGTAAGGGTTTGATTATAATTTGAAAAACTAGTGGCCAGTACCTTTTTTTTTTTCGAAGAATTCTCTTAAATCTTGTGTTAGTGTGTTCCCCAGCTTTTCACGAGTACTGTAGAACACTAGTCGTCGGGTCTAAAACTCTAATTCTACTCTTTTGGAAAGTTGATGCCTAATTCGAAGCTAAGTAGTCAAGCGAGAGGGCGAAAGCTGTTATCCATCGTGGTAAAAGGATTATAGCTCAGGTATCTAGGAGCATTCGCAAGGAGGCGCGAGGTTACGCTTGATATCCTTGATATTTATGTACGTCTGGTGTGAAAACTTTTTGAAAATGTGTTTAGGATTAATAATCATTCTCAAAGAATAATGAAACATGAAATTAAATTTTGTAAAGTCAAATAAGCGAGACTGTTTACCTTGGCCCTCAGTTTTCACATAGGGGATTGAACCCCCCCCCTGTATCAGATAAACTATGGATGGACACTACAGAAAGACTTTGACAAAATCAAAGCAAGTGCCATATAAAATTTGAGAAAATAAGTTGTTATTGCAAAACTCTGGCGGCTTGTAAATCATGTCTATCTAGATAAATTGAAAACCCAGATTGCTTACACAATATAATTAAGCATTTATTTGCGCACAGGTAATGATCGGGTGTTTTCAAGTGATCCAGCATGGAACGAGCGCGTACGCCGGCGCCGAGCCTTCGCGGATGTCGAGCTAGAGCGCGGCGCGGCGCCCTTGCCTCCTCCGCCGCCCGCACCCCCTGCCGCGCTGCTCTGTAGAAACCTACTCGCCGCACTGCTCACTACTTACGCACCGATACCGCCCCACACTCAGCCGCAACGACAAAAACTGTCTTTCTCCATCGAATCCATAATTGGCGTTCAGTAAATCCCTCAGGATCGCTCAATAATTGGTTTATGCGAAAATAGATTTAAATCATAAAAAATCGCCAACACTTTTTCAATAGACCTAAGTACAGCAGCTGTTTGGCTTTTAACCGAAGGGCGATTATTGGTAGTTTCAAATAACAAAAAACATCGTCTTCGAACAATGAGTGCTTTATTAACGAAATGTATGGTAAAAGAATGTCTATTGTGAGGTCATCTTATTACAACCAGAACTTAGATTTAAATTGATTAGTATCTGGATATATTAACTTTTACACTTGAATTGGTATCATTTTCAAAGATCATTATATAAAATGAGTACAGAATTTTTATTTTAAAAGTGATTTATACAAATATATTTTTCCAAAATTATAATTTTATATTGTTAATTTTGAACAAGACGCCTTGGGTTAGGCCTTAAAATAGAGGTAGGTAGTGTCTATTACAAAATGCATTCATCTGTACTCACTTTATGTAAATAAACAACACAATCATTATGTAAGTAAGGTGTGTAATTTTGTACCGGTTGACTTATAGCTGAAATTATGTATTACAATACAAATATTACAGTTGCAACAATTTCATGTTATTTTTTTATGTAAATAACTTACACATTTGCCTACAAGTGACAAGAATTTACATTTAAGTAGTTAAAAATATATTCATTTTCATACACGATACAGTTTGCACGGATAGATTTCCTATCGCCATTTGCAAGAGGACTAACTAATGGTAGTGATTTGTAAATAAAACTAGTGAAATAATATATGTAATAAAAATATTAGTACATATGTAATATAGATTTATGTAATATATTTTAAAACAATAATCAAATATATATAATTATATCGAAAAATCAAGAATGTGTTTAATTTTTGCGAAATAATAAATAGATGAAATGCGAAAGTATCACATTGTCTACACTATGGTTAGATTACACAAAGTTTATGTAGATTTTGATAAGCGGAATCGACTAATTAGCATCAAACTGTTAATTTTTAGCTTGTGTATCTTTTAGTTAACATAGCAGTTACGAAATGTATTAAGTTTTAACGAAACATAAAACCACAATGATTTTTTTATTAAAATAATTTTTAATGCCGCAACGCAATTTAATGTTATATACGTTGACCCCAGAGGCGCTCAGCATTGGAATTGTGTCTTTTATGGCAAAATTAAAGAATATAATAAGACTTTAACTATCTCAAGTATTACAAGAAACGTGGGATACTTTAAGGTAAACGCGGTCTGGGCCAAAAAGCAAGCAAATATCTTCTGATTCCAAAAATGTAGATCTATTTGACGTTTATTTGGCAACTGTACCCAAAGGGTGGGGATTTCAACCAAATGGGCCTTTTACACAGTTGTAGGTAGCCAGATCTACTTTTTATTATTTTTCTGTAGCAAGCTCTTGTATCTATCTTTTTTCTAACTAGAGTGAAATCTGTTGCCATTTCATGTGGACAATGTGATTGATTTAGATTATGTTCACATGCATATAAATAAATAATGTATTATGTTATATGTATTACAAGTACAAAATATGTACGTTTTGACAATTATGCACAACACAATAAGACAATTTACGCGACACAAACAACCTACATTTATATCGACAATTCATCACAATTAATGTTCGTCCAAACACAATACAACTATAATATTTTTCATAAAATACTAACTATGCCTCAAGGAAGGGAGTGCCTTACGAATGCCGCCTCACTCACACATACACGCATGCGATCACTTATCCAACTATTATCACGGTTTTTTTTTTAGGAAAAACAAATAACTACATTTAAAAAAATCATGACAATAAAATCTACTAACCTTAAAAATAAATTACGAGGTCACCCGTAACATCGATTTAAAATGAAACTACTTAAAAAATAAACAATGTGTCTCAAATTTATCCGAACGTAGCTACAGTAATTTTATGTTCCTACGGGTACCGAGACGTGAAACAGCTACCGTATCGACGGCGACGCGACGCTCCGTGCGGGCGTCGCCTGCGAGTCGTCCGGGCTTCGTTGGCACATGACACGGGATGGGACTAGACAGGACTCGGGATAGGAACTCACTGGGTCTCAGGGATCGGGGATTCGCCTACTCAAATAAATCACAACGTATATGTATCTAAACAGTACGAATTCAGCGAGACGCAACAAAATAAAATATATAATTATAGTAACACTCGAGAGTGTAAGTTGTGACTGAGCCAAAAAACAGAATTTAGATTACGGAATGTTTCAAATTTCTTTATATCCCCGAAATACCGTATTATGTAGACTGTACCCTATGCTACGATTGCAATTTGTAAAATATGCTTAATGTTCATTTGAACTACAATTTCAGACCCCGTATCTGAAAAAAAACTAAATGATATAACAAGTGTTTAAAGTCAGACTTTTAGCTTTTATAAAACAAAAAATAACAATTTTACTTGAATATAATAATAATATACATCGCAATATGTATTTACATATACATAATATTACTTTAATTAAATATACACGTAAATAGTACTTTATATCAATCATACAAGTTGACCAGGCGCATGGACTATCGCGCTCCCGACGCACACTAGTACAAAATGTGTAAATATAGCTTTGTAAGATGTTGCACGAACCGCGGTACACGTCGGCGCGCAAGCGTCCACGCACGCGCTCAACTCACACATACAATTCCATTAAACAATACACAACGTAAAAATACTATTTGGTATATTATATAGCAGAAATCTAGCCGTCATAAAATCTATCAAAGCAGTATATTATATCTACACTGACACAGACATATAATCATCATACACATATATTAGTCAAAAAAAACCAGTCACAAATCACAGTTGACATAAATTCTCGATTTTACTAAGTCTTCGTAATTTATATAAAATAATAGTAAACATATCAATTTTAAACATCTACTAAAATATATTTGCAAAGCTCTAGTGGGTGTAGATAAATGCTTTTGGATTAAATCAATTACCAAATGACTTACTTGAAATCCTCTCATCGCAACGACGCTGTTTTGATGTTAACGAATTACAAAATAAACACGTGCTGTATCTGTGTTGAGCAGTGAATGGCATCAGTCAACCTAAGCTAATCTATAACGAACTAAAGGCGAACATGTGACTGGCGATCAAGTGCTCGCGGTCAAACTATCGCCTGCTGCGTAATGTTGCACTCAGCTCGCGAAATGAATATTGTTTCATTATATTGTTACCAGTATCTGTTTCGACGTTATGTCTTAACGATATTAATTTGACACGAAATAGTAGTACTAACGTTTCTTTAGGTAATTTCTATGATGAGACTCTGATGATTCGATGTGTCGTTAAAATCTTATTATTAAAGATTGAAACAAAATAACACAAATCTTGCTTGGACAAAATCAAGATTCAATCATAATTTCTGAATAATTACAAATCAATTTAAAATGACATATCAAACAGAACAAAAAATCGTCTCATCTTTTTCAGTTATCAACTAGAAACTATCTCTAAATTTCATGCAATTACAGTAGATATTCCACATCTAACGCGGTAATAAACACCGCGTTACAAAATTTAGTGAGTAAAACTACAACTAGAAAGGGCCAATGAATGTACACTCGTTACGATAGTTATATAAATGCGCACGTAAGCATGCAACGTGCAACATGTATGTAACAAGAAAGCCTAGCACCCCACGTATACGTGTGTACCGGCCCCGCCCTGTGCGTTGTGCGTCTGATCGTGTTAGCCGAGCGGAGCGGTTCATAACCTGCGCGGCCCCAGCCAAGCTACATACTATACACTCGGTGCACAATACACTCATTACGATTAAGTGATTACGCCGCTTCTAAAGGTACGTGTCGTCGAACGAAAAAAGATATAATTTTCAGGTACAAACAGAAGAATGAAGTGTAACAATTTACAATGTAGGTTATATTCTCTGTCGATAGGGACAAATGTGTAAATATCCTCGCTAGTGTAGTGAGGTCAGTGTGTTGGCACATAACGCTGCGGCCGCCCGTGCAGTGTTCCCTACGCGCGGTGCCGCGACGGCTCGAAGCGGCGCGAGCGACACCCTCAATGTCTTCCCGACCCGTGCTGACATTGGTTCCCCTGCGGACACAAACACGCACGTTAGTACTGGCTGACTGCCGAGCTCACACTGGACGGCGTGAGGCGGCGACGTACCATGACGTAGTGAAGACGTCTATATCCCGCACATGGCGGATAGGCGCACGCTGAGCTGCACGGGGAACTGGTCGGTGAAGTGGCGCCAGTTCTCCTCGCCGACCTGGTTCTTGAAGCCGTGCAGGATTTTGGTGAACATCTCTTTTAGGTCGTCTTTGGGGTGCGACCACGAAGCCACCGCGTCGCAGAAAAACATGAAATCCTGCACCACGCCGGCCGGGTTCACCTGGATCATCTGACAGATGCCACGGAACGCAGAGTCTTTCTCGTCGTTGTCGCGAATGTTCCTCAGCGATGTACACCTGATACCAAATGACGCATTGTCAGAGAGTGATCAATCGATTAGAACATCATGATCGTTATTTAGATGATTTTTCAAATATCACTCGTGCTTGTGAATAAAACGGGTCTCAATCAAATGAGTCACATTGTCCTACTGAAATATAATTTTAATTTAAATGAAAAATAATTGTCATATTGAAATATCATCTAAATTTACTGTTCTAAAATAATTTGATGAAAATTAATCAAGCGTAAATAAACTGTATACTGTTCAAGGAAAAAATATGGAAAAACAAAGGAAAGGTTATTAATGTGAATAGCAAATATTGAAACTGGCACACGAAAATATTTGTATGGATATTGGAACTCAGGTAATTCCAAACTGTAAGCAAATTACATTAAATAAAAATATATATTAAATAATAAAATCATTCATAGTAAAACACTAATAAATAAAATATTATTTAAAAACATGAGCTATGTTTATAAGTTAGTCAAGTCAATTTGTCTTGCAGTTTGGTGTAAATAATAGTTTATATTGTTTAGAAAGCGGATGGTGTTCAACACATATAAGTACAGCACTGAAAATAAAATGATCAAATAGGAAGTTTTCACCCGAAAAATTTGTTTCCCTCAATGTGTGGCCGTACTAATTAAATCAATACATAGAATTAATATTTTCATGCTTGGTTTAACTTAAATCAACAACATATCATATAAAACAATAATATTAATAAGCCATGGACAAACACCATCCACAATCGAAATAATACCGGTTAATAACTTATTTAATATTAAAAGTAATAGTAACAATAATATAAAGTAATAATAAAAAAAATGACTACAGACCACTGGCGTACAAATTGATGTAAAACGGGTGCGACGTCGTGGGGGCACACATAACCTAGCCGACCGATAGTAATCGCTACACGCCACGACATACCGAGAACAAAACCAAGAAAACAAATCAACAAACCATTCAAAACATATTAAATTACATAATTCAACAGCAACAAATTAGTGTTACAAATGGATAAAACGTGAAACAATCGTATCTGCTAAGTAATCCATCAAATAATATACGTATCGTATGTTTGACAAAAGATGGCCTAGAACAGTTCCGCGTTAAACATTGAGTAGTGCTACGATGTCGATGAACAAGTACACATGAACTCATGCAAGCTGATGATACAGTACTGCGGGATCTACGCCATCTTTTACATCGGGCACACACTTCACATTTCGGCTCTACCTTTATTTTTAATCGTATTTACATTATACCCCAGAAACAAAAAAATATTGATGTAAGGTAAATAAGCTATGACGTTGAGAGTTCTACTGTTTGTGTTTATATGTGAGATATATTGGTATATGCAATAGAATACATGTTTCATAAATATTATGTTTTGTAGCAGAAGTGGGAAATGATTAACAGTGTTGTTTAGTACTGAGTTAGTACACATCAAATAGGTACTCTGATACATATTATATGAGTTGTTCTGCCAGGTATAGATAGGCAGGGACTACTACAGCAAACATAAATGGGGTATACAGGTAAACATGAACATCACAACAACTCAATATAAAACATTGAATAGTAACATATACATAATAAGTATACATAACATGACTGCCACCAAGAAAAGTCACTCATTGGAAATAGTTCTAGCAAATAATAAAGTATTACTGATTAGTTTTTATCACGTTTTTCAATAAAATAATAGTGTTCAACATTAAAATGTATAAATGCAATCACTTACCTGTATTTTCAAGCAGAGTCTTAGGAGTATTAGGCCTGTTGATAATTTCAACTAAATGATTCAACACTAGAGGAATATACTTTGATGTTTCTGGCCCTGAAATAATAATGTATTGAAACATAGTTGCAAAACAAGTGTTCAATAGTATTCACATTTTTTGGTGTTGCTTACCTAATTTGATGCTAATTTCGCCTATTGCCCAGGTCGCATTATTGCAAACAGAAATGAGTTCGGGATTGAGGTTCATGCCAAGAATCGGCAGAAAATCTGGTATATACGGCAGAACATGTTGGAAACACGCCTTAGTCAGGTCTCCCAGCAACGCAAACGAGGACTGACGAACCTGATGGTTATAAATATAGCTTAAAATAATTATTCTATATTAAAGCCAAAAAATTCCATCGCCCAATACGTGTTAGTTACTGTTACATGGTTGTTACAAGATATACAATGAGTATTAATGGTTTTGTGGGTGAAATAAATACAATATCCTTAAACCTTAGATCAAGATGAGAAAATGCCAGAACAAGTTGCGCGATCCAAAGAACAGTACCTGACGACACAAGCAACAAATAATAAGCAGGTTAACATAATAAATATGAGTCTGATCTGTCATTCATATAATATATTCCAGTTCAGTTTGCAGTCCAAGATCAAATTACATCAGCTAGCGAAACTACAGACATGGGTTTCATAATTATCTAAACACCTTATTTTTGATTGTTTAAATTACTGCTTTGATTATTGTGTTGAGATATTGACATATCCTGTCTGTGAAAAGAACGATTCTTAAAACTTATATTTAAAGGATCTAAAAACTAACAATAGTCATTGATGTGAAAAAAACGCTCATCACATGGGAATTTTCGCTAACCAATTTCATTTGATCATGTACATATTTAGGTAAAAGTATCAATTTATGCATGGTGAATAGTGCCCATTGTGCCCATAGCATACAATATATCTAGCCGTTTTCTAGTGGTGAATGAGGATGACAGAAACCACTGAACACTCGATTAAATTACTATTCAGTGGTTTGACTTGCAAAAATGCACTTCTTCAACAATCCCACATCCAATAACGGATGCATTTTTATGCTAGTACACAAGCAAATAAACAAAAAAAAACCTTTTGGACAACGCAACCAGTAAATATAATTCAACAATATTAAAAAGCTAAAATAAATTAATAATTAATTACATTAAAACTCCATAATACCTTGACATTAGAAAAATGCCCTATGCACCCTTGTCCCTGTGAGTAGATAAGCATGAGTCACATACAAGATATACCTCAGGCATCGGATCCTGCATGCATTGGTAGAGCAGCTGCATGAGGTTGGAGTTGAACACGAGGTGGTCTATGTGCCCGTCCAACCCTTCTGCAAGCCCGCTCAATAAGTCTAGCGCCACGATCATGAAGTCTTTGTCGGGCGCTTCAAACTGCTCCGGACTTTGACTGTTTGCCTGGAAACATAGCAGTGATGATAAATAAAGACGGCACGGTTGGCGCAGTGGCTAAGCGATTGACTGATGCGCTGCGTGTCGTGGGTTCGATTCCCGCACGGAACAAATATTTGTATGACCTGCAGATAGTTGTTTCTGGTCTGGCTGTTTGTGTATGTGAGTTTAAATGTTTGTAAACGCACCCACGATACAGGAGAAATTCCTAGTGAGGGGCACCGTTTAAAAAAAAAAGTTGTGATAGCTCCAGGACTTCGATCTCTTTTCTGTACCAATATTTAAATGCGACGATATAAATCATTAGCAACCGTGATCGTCGCTTATGGGAAAATAATTCATGCATAATCTTGACATTGGCATAATCCTATTATCCCGAAATACTCCAAATTTAAAAGAATAAAGAAATAAAATAAACATACTACTCAGAACAAAATAAAAGGCACTTGTTTTTTTTTACATTAAGGTGTATTTTGATGAATATCAATCAAAATATACGTAGTTAAATATTGATGTTACTCTTCAAAATAACTCTTCAAAATAAAACTATTAAAAGGGGGATTTCAATATTACGTAATGTATTTAAAAAGAACTAGCTGTGCCCCGGCATGCGTTGCTATGCAATTTTCTACCTTTCTCTTTCAAATCTTTCAAGTACTTAGATAGCTCTAGAAAACTGCACAAAAACGGCTTGCGCGGCGTTTTGGTCGGGGAGTATTCCCAACCGACTTTAAAAAGACGAGGTTCTTAGTTCGTTTTTGTTTGTAACGTTAGGTGATTCTTTTCTCCGTGATAACTGGTCCTTTTATTCGCGGATGGAAAATCACCAAATAACTTATAACGCTCTGGGGGAACCAACCCATGTTCCTTCTATTGCTCTTTACGTTCCGCGGCCGCGGGATCTCTTTCGAACAACCCGCAACCCCGGCAGGCGGAGGCTCTGGCAAGCCCCTCTGCTTTGCTGACATCTCTTTGAGGCGCGCGTGAAACACAAACACGCTGTCGACAATAGACGGACGGACGGTGAGCTACCCATTGCTCACCGTTTACAGGCCCGCATCTACGGTGGCCGGGAGTCGTCCGACTTTCAGGGCGTCTCCCGCGGCGGCTGATTACTGGTCTTATTTACGTTTTTTTTTTCATTTGGTAGAAGCTTGCAGACAAGTCACATATATTTACATAATATATATTTTAGCATTGTGTACTCAAGCAATGTGAAAAAAAGGTCAAGTGCGAGTCAGACCTACGCATCGAGGGTTCCGTACAAAGTTGCGACATAAACGGCCATATCTTTGAATGTCGTAGACTCAGAGAGTGGAATTTTGCACAGCGCAAAGGGACCACAGAGTTGGGTTTACATTTTTCTGTTTTATATCAACTCGATACCTGAGATAAAGGGTCTTGACAGACAGATGGACAGCAAAGTCCAATGTGGGTTCCGCTTTTTCCTTTTTAGGTCGTCATCATCTGCCTAGCCTTTTCCCAGCTATGTTGGGGTCGGCTTCCAGTTTTACCAGATGCAGCTGAATATTTTTTAACAATAGTTTTTAACCTACCCTACAAACCTCACGGAGCCCGAGACCTTTCCAACGAATGCACAACCGTGGAAATCGGTTCGTGCGTTCTGGAGTTATAGCGTCAGGAAGGAAAACCCGACTTATTGACGTGATAACGTCTTTAAAATCGTTTTAGTCGGGTGACATGTTCAGAAACTTGTGTCACACCAAAACCTCACAAGCGACATTTCATAAAGATGGTAGCGCCATCTGTTACTTGGCTTGAAAAAAAAACTTTAAATTAGTACTTAATTTCATTTTAGATGTCACTACTGGTGATAACTTATATCACCAATAAGACGTTATCACGTAAACATCTCGATCGTAAACCTACTTTACAAACAACCAATTTTTTTTTTTATATAGTAGAAGATGTATCCTGTATGATCAGTTATCTGGAGTTCATTACCAACAAAAAAAAATTAACAGGTAAAATTGTATAAATAACAATTTTTCCGAGATATACGATAAGATATTAAAGTCGTACTAATAGCGCCACAGCATAGATTTAAAAATAATAATAATCTATTGAGCTATTTATATATTTATTAGCTAGAGAGCAAGACGTACAGCTTGCAGTATTGCACAAAGTAGCTGTAAGTCAGATGTTTGATTGTGTGCATATATTCCAAGCTTCAGGAGTGGAAACAGAAAAACAAATCAAAACGTGGAATATCTTTAAAGAGGTAGGAAGATTGGTATGAAATGACGCCTGCCTAATTTCCGCCATTTTATTTTATTTTGTAAATAGCGGCCACGCATAAAACCTGTATTACTAAACAGTTTGTATCAGTACAAACAAGTCTTATATGAGGCAAAGTTTCCAAAGCGTCACGTTTCCGAGCTATCAAAGTCACTTGGATGACTGATATCTCCGAAACGTGACGCTTTAGATGGTTTCCCCTTTTACAATATAGAATCGGGTTACCGTTATTTCAAAAAATAAATTAAAATAGCGGAAGTTTAACAAAAAAAAAACAAAAACCTTTTTAGTTTCCATTGTTTGTTTTTTTTTATCGAAAATTTAGACAACGCATTAATCTTATTATTTTCATGGTACACCAAAAGTGTCTAGGACCTACCTATATTTGTTATGAGTTTTACATATCATGCAAATATTATACGCAAATCAAGGATGATTGATGCGTGAGTACTAGTTTACTCGTAATTTATGTACACATTGGCGACGTGTTTGTAGCTCAAACCAACAATACATTTGAAATAATGATATAAACATGTTACAATATTAGGTACTTTTGAAACAATGTAAAGTTCGCCTGACTTCTCACTTCTTGTAAGGATTCTTTTGGAAATGACTGCATAACTTTTCTAAAGAAAGTACCTATGAGGTGAAAACATGCCTCTCCTGTGAAATTTCGTACCCTATTGTTGAAGTTCGTTATTATTTACCTGTTACCTACGTTTTCATCTTAAGAGTTTTCCATTATTTATTTTTTGTTTACTTAAATGGAGAAATGCATATGTAATGTATTTAAATTTTTGCGTGTATGTGACTTTTTAGAGAAGAAAATGTTTGTGGTAGAAACAAATATTTTCTTTCATGCATATTTTCACTCTGGAGTAACATGTTAAAAGATCATACCAGAAAGGCTAAATAAAATAACTTATAACTATTTACTTACGATATTCTGATTTAACGTCTGTTCTATTAATGATACACATCTCCTGAACACGGGTTCACAGTAAGGTAAGAATCCTGATTGAAGAGCGGTTGCTACAGACGACAGGCACTGTAACAAATATTTTTATTAATATCTACTCAAGATTGCTACATAATGATAAATTGGTTATGTGCATACCTCTAGGAGTGGGAAAAGATCCTTATCTTCATCCTTCAAAACATTCCACTTATTGATAAGTGGCGGCATTAACATATTGATGTATTCTGGTTTATTTAGGTGGTGTCCGACAGAATCCGCCAATGTACCAATTGCGTCATACAATATGAGCAGGTTCTTGTGTTGGTATTTACTGAAAGCGTACACGAGCGTCTGTAGGATGAAGCCAAGGTACGGAACGAGCTCAGTGCACGCTTCTTCTTCGAGCGTGGCGAAGGCCGAACACGCCGCCTCTTGTACGCGCTTGTTGTTGTCTAGAACGCGCTTTAGTAACTGAAATAAAACATTGAAGTGAGACCTATATTACATAATTTAAGAAAGGGCAATACTCTTAATTATTATTTTTCTTTAAATGATACACGTAATTGTATAAAAAAGAAATGTATTAAATGAGTAACCTCAGTCATGACCGGCTTGAGGTAGAGGTCGTGCGACTGCGACACGATCCAGTGCGAGTAGCGGCTCAGCGTCCAGCATGTGATAGCGCGCACCAGCGCCTTGCGCTCGGCCAGGCAGCACACCAGGTACGGGACCAGGTCCGGCAGGTGCGGCACCATGCCAGCCATGCAGCCGTCTGCTACCGCGCCCAGGGCTAGGATGCCGCTCTCCTGAGAAACAGATATGGCAACATAGTCCAATTTATAAAGCGTAAGGAAAAAGTGCATTGAGGTGTATTAAGGTTCATCAACGCTCCAATCCTGTTGCCACTTTTAATATTACAACAGTTAGGTAGTTGAATAGCTACCTGTATTACAAAATTCTATCTACTTTGGGAGGCTTTCCGATGTTATGACGGCTAACTATTAAACTCTTAACGCACCTTGATCACCCAGTCATCGTGGAACAGTGTCTCCTTGAGTATTGGGAACAGCACGGGCAGCAGGTCAGCTCCAAAGACGTTGGCGAGCACGTCAAGCGCGGCGGCGCTGCACTTGCGCAGGTTCCAGTCGGACAGCGAGCCGTCGTCGGCGTCCGCACCGCCATCGTCGTCGTCGTCCGACTCTCCACCGCCCGACATGTTGCTGTCGCCCGCACCCGCTGTATGCCACAAAACAATTACAACCAGCACAGATTTTACAATAAACGTAGGATGAATCAAACACCAGCTTACTGCAGTGAATACTGCTGACCTCTTATTAATCTTACTGATTTACAACTGGTGATCTCTATTGAATTTCAAATTTTGCTCCTTTAATATTTTTACCATTGTGTTTAACGGTGTGCGAGCGAGGCTTGTGGAACCGTGGACGTATGTCGGACTCCCGATCTGGCTCCGCATCATCTGCGTCGTCGTCGCGGTCCCCGCGTAGCAAGATAACGTCCATCTCTGAGTAGCGCATGCCGCGGACCAAGATTGGGAGTAGGGCTGGCAGTCTGGGGCCTAGCACCTATGCAATTAAGAAATTTATGATTGATGACATGAAAATAAAAATGGGTTGAGTACCAAGATAATGGCTGATGATGACATACTAAGTGCCTGAAATATATATACACTGTATGTCATTTTAATTGTCTTACAACGGCGTCAACGGCAGCCCACTTCATCTACTACTACTCAATAACTACACACTCATAAGATTCTTTTTTGTTATGTACATTTCAGTAATTTAAAAAACAATAATATTATTCATTAGTAGGATGCATGAGATATTTGAAGCACCCTGTAGCACATGCGTCATAATAATAAATAATATTTTTATATAATTATGATACATTAACAATTTCATCACCTTTATTTTTAGGTTATAAATTATTAGCACTATAAGATAATTGGTTAATGCCGATGCAGCCACAATCTTGATTGCAAGTCATAAGTACCTTCTTTGATTAGTAAAGATAAACTGCAAAACAAATAATTTTCTGTTTTTCATTGAAAACCTTGTTTTGTAATTATTGACAAAATAAAGATAATCATGTTTTTACAGCTGAGCAACCTCAAACAAATAATGTTACTTACCTCTCGGCAGACATTCTGGTCTGCAAGTGAGAGCCAGAACTCACAGGCTTCCAATGCTACACCCTCCTCAGGATCTTGTGTACGCACCAGCATGTACTATAGAAATAAAAAGTTGTTTATGAAACAAATATACAAAACGAAAAAATAAAATGCAGTCAAAATTGCTGGGTTTATGTTCCCTTTTACTTAAAAATGGAACATTATCAAAATTCAACCTAATTTAATTTCTACTGACACATTTCTACAATGCACTTTAAAATCGGTATTTGTGCATAGTTGTTAGCAATAGGAACTAAATAGAATACACCAAACAGGAACAAAACCAGTCTAATGGAATACACCTCTATAGAAACCTTCAAGCAAAAGGGAGCAAAAATCATGTAATGATAGATCTGTTTTTTTTCGAGCCAAAGCTGCTTACCTCAATGATGTTGGGTAGGTGAGGAATGAGCCTGTCCAGTCGCACCTCCAGTAGTAATACTAAAGCATGACAAACATTTTTCCTGACATCTGGGTCTTCATCTGCTGCTAAGTGGAACAAATTCTGTCAACAAATAATAATTATTAATCAGCTTTTGTTAACAAGCATTAAGTTCAAGTCCTTTTTGGCATGTGTTAAGTCTTTTTGTAGGCTGGGGCCACATAGACAGTATTTTTCCATACTAATATGGTTTGTTGAATGTGGCTCTAACATTAGGCAAACTAAATGGCTTTCTAAAATAATATTACCTCAATAAAAGCATCAATATGCAACATGAGAGCTTGAGTGCGGCCCATGATGAAGTAGTTGACACAAGCAATAGCATGACATCTGATTTTTGGTGATGAATGCCGGAAAAACTGTAGGAATTTAGGAATCAACACATTCAGAGGCCTGTTCAGCGCATCACTGTCCAGGATCTCTGCTGTATCTTCACATATCTTCTGCAATGCTCCAAAGGCACCCTGAAATTACAAAATTATTAGTTCTCCAGATAAACACAATTTTTATTGAGAGAACTATTGTTATCAATTTATATTGTAGAAAAACTTTTATTATAGAAACTTATTAAATACTGTACTATCAAATAATATTGAATTATTCAT
This sequence comes from Ochropleura plecta, assembly GCA_905475445.1. Lineage (NCBI taxonomy): Eukaryota > Metazoa > Arthropoda > Insecta > Lepidoptera > Noctuidae > Ochropleura > Ochropleura plecta. The sequence goes on along the minus strand of FR997723.1, from coordinate 6,938,787 downwards.
TCAATCCATTCTTATAGCTAAGTATATAAATTTTCTCCCTAGATAACTATTGAAAATAATTAAATGCCCACCATTTGGGATGTATTAAGTACTAAGACATAATATTGAGAGTGAGGTCATTTCAAAGTTATCAATTTTCCATACAAATATAACAGATGATGGCTTTACAACTTTAGTATACTTTAAGGTTAACATTTGGTAAAGAATAAAACTGAAATGCACTCATTTTATACATACCTCACAAACATTGTAGTCTTGTGAATCAAGCATCTGACATAAGGCTGGCAGCAGCTCGGGCCATGATGTTAGTTCACCTTTGCTTGCTATAGTAGTGATGATGATACCCACAGTGGCCCGAATCAAGGGAGAAGGGTCTCCAACGGCAGATAGGCATTCTCGTTTAATAAATTCAGCCACTTCAGGCAAAAAGCTATTGTAGTGAGCTTTGACATTATTTTTCAAAATCAAACCACTCAAAGATCTTGTAGGTTCTTCTTCAGTGACAAGTTTAGTCAAAACGAAAATCAAATAATTGTTAAAGTCTGGATACTTGTTCAATTCTTCCAATTTCTGAGATTACATTGTTAGGAAAATAAAGGCTGTCAATGGCTGTCATGTCGGAAAAATCGATTTTATCGCAAGCGTCTAGATGAAACAAATAGTTGTTTTAGAGGCATTAACACCTATTTTTATGTTGAATTGCATTGAAATATGAAAACATTGATGATGATTAGGATGTAAATAAAAAATTAAGCGCGGTTATAGTTACAAAAAAATATCCACGCCGATAGCTGTAAAGATGTGAAAATTACGAAAAGGATACTTGTTGAACGGCCCTTTGAGTTGCTGTATCTGGTGATTGAGACTCTTTGAGAAGTGTAAGTATTTGTCTTAATCCTTCTTGTTCTGGTTTCCACTCCATTTTCATAATAATTCTACGAAACGGTTTTATTTCACTCGGTCCCGTAAAAATCAACCATGCCAAAATTTAAAGAGTTGCCAGATAAAATTATTAAAATGGAAAGTAAATTAGGGGTGCATTCGTGAAATAACGAGAATATCCTCAACTTTGATGGGTATTAATCGACTACTCGACTTTGTTTGATTAGCTTGTGACATAGAGCAAGTAGCCCTGGAAATGGCATAGCAGGACTTCTCTGCTAAATAGACCATTCAAGAATTGAAAGAGTACAATAAAATGACCACCCAATGACAGCGTATATTTATATAGTAGAAGATAGTCTGTGGTAACTGTTTGAATTTGAAGTAAAGCGCGTGTTTTTGTGTTTTCATTTGATGAGATATTTATTCTTCTCTCTCATTGAATTCTTAACATAACACTTAATCCCTGGAGAAACATTATCAAAATGCCCAAAATTAAAGCAGAAAAAAAGTCACGTGTACATAATGAAGTAGCCAAGCAAGGTAATTGATGACTAGGTTATAGTCTTAATCTGATAAAAGTAATATTTATGTGGGAAAAATCGCACTAGTACTATAAAAAGACTTAAATACGGTTTTACCTTTTTTCCAGGTATCCAATTCAACAAGGATTTTGGCCAACACATATTAAAAAACCCGCTCATAATAACTTCCATGTTAGATAAAGCTGGCCTAAGACCTACAGATGTTGCTTTGGAAATTGGTCCTGGTACTGGTAACATGACAGTAAAGTTACTTGACAGAGTCAAGAAAGTTATAGCCTGTGAAATTGATACAAGGTGTATAAACCAACTATCCAAATTAATAACTATAAGAATAAATTAATTTCAACCTAGCTGGCTGGCCTATTTCTTAGTCAGTTAGTTAGTCGGCACTGCCATCCAAATTATTATACTGCCATCCTTCTCGGCAATTTCCTGTTTACAGCTGTACAAACCAACTTTAATTATTTTCTGCATTAAAATGTATGCTGATTATAAATTTGAGACTATATAATTTGTAAATTTATTGCTTGAATTATTAAACATTAAAAAAAATACTTGTTTCTTATAGATTGGTTGCTGAACTTCAGAAGCGTGTTCAAGGAACTCCTTATCAAGCTAAACTTCAAATACTTGTAGGAGATGTTCTCAAAACAGAATTGCCTTTCTTTGACATTTGTGTTGCCAATGTTCCATATCAAATCAGTTCACCTTTAGTCTTCAAATTGTTATTGCACAGACCATACTTTAGATGTGCAGTTCTCATGTTTCAAAAAGAATTTGCACAGAGACTGGTAGCAAAACCAGGTGATAAATTATATTGTAGGCTCTCTATAAATACACAGCTGTTGGCAAGAGTTGATATGTTGATGAAGGTTCGTAAAGAATTATATACTAGCTGTATTGCATCTTTAGTTGCTGCCCTACTCTATGTTAATCCTGATAATTTAGCATCCTAGCTAGTGAATACATTATAATTATATTAAAAATTTAAATTGGTCCAGTAGTTTTGGAGCCTATTCCATACAAACAAACAAATCATTCTTTACAATACTTACTACATACATACTTTAAAATACTAGTATAGATATCCGGATCATGTATATATGTATATTGTTTTCTATTCAGTGAACTATATCTTATTTTATTTACAGGTTGGCAAAAACAACTTCAGACCACCTCCAAAAGTTGAATCAAGTGTTGTGAGGATAGAGCCAAGGAACCCACCTCCACCCATAAACTTTGTAGAATGGGATGGTTTGACTAGAATAGCATTTGTAAGGAAAAATAAAACATTGGCAGCTGTTTTCAAACATGCTACAACTATGGCTGTATTAGAGAAAAATTACAGAGTACATTGTTCTCTTCATAACAAGGTAGGCTTGGAAACAACAGGCGTTGAGGAGGGCTCCTCAGCTTCACTTGATAACTTGAAAGTGTTTTATGGACTTTCTTACTAATATTAACTTACTTTTTTTTAGGAGATTCCTGACGATTTTGACATAAAAGAGAAGGTACAAGAAATATTAACAAAATCTGAAACAGAACAGATGAGAGCTAGAATGATGGACATAGATGATTTTATGAAGTTGTTACATGCTTTTAATTCTGAAGGAATACATTTTGCATAGTATACTTATTTATGAATACAAAAACAAAACAAATTATTTAACTTTTTTATTAAACTATTTTAGTTCATATTGGTTTAACTAATAACAGATGGATAATATTGCATTTTTAGAATTTATATTTTAGCATCCTTGAATCCTCTGTTGGCATAGTCAGCATCTTTATGGGTTGATTTAAAGGGGAACCCTGGTTGTCCTGGCAAAATCATTGGTTTAGAAACATGCACCCTCCAGCCTCCTTTCTTGGTCCAATCCTGCAATGAAGAAAAAAAAATAAGATGGAGCACCGCACCAGAAAGAAGAAAAATAAAAGCACCAGAATTATTAGCATTTCTTTTTTTCAGTATTACAGTCTTCCTTGATGTTGTTAAATATGATTTTCAATCATGGCAAATATTTACAGAATTAAACTTAGATTTTAAGTTAGAATTGGCAATACACATTATGATTTCAAATAGTATCATTCAATGGGTTCATAAATACATACATTTATATAAAAAAAAAATTGGTTGTTTGTAAAGTAGGTTTACGATCGAGATGTTTACGTGATAACGTCTTATTGGTGATATAAGTTATCACCAGTAGTGACATCTAAAATGAAATTAAGTACTAATTTAAAGTTTTTTTTTCGAGCCAAGTAACAGATGGCGCTACCATCTTTATGAAATGTCGCTTGTGAGGTTTTGGTGTGACACAAGTTTCTGAACATGTCACCCGACTAAAACGATTTTAAAGACGTTATCACGTCAAAAAATATCCTAACATGTTGCTTCCATACTTGTTAGCCAAAAAAAGTTTTAACTAAATATGCATCCATTCATCCCGTAAAAAGTGAAACATAATTAATGCAACCACCCATGTAGTGTGTTGCTGTCCTTAATATTTACAACAACAAGAAATGGAATTTGTTTAGGAGCTGACTGAGAGCTGATCAACATGTATGGTAAAAGTAATGAATTTCCATATCATAGAAAAAACAATGATTCAGTTTCACCACATGAGAAGTCTTGTGTTTATAATGTTACCCTTTTAAACATTTTTTATTTTCATGTGACAGATGAGGTCATTGACTTTCCTTTTTCCTAGTCTTATTTGAAACCCATCATAAAAGACATGCTAGACTCTGTTTTCTCTCAACAATCTGCATTTACATTGGTAGTTACAACTTGTTGACCCCATAAACTTTTATTTGTCTTTAGATGTTTTACTAACACAGATTTTCTGTAAAGGTGTGTCCAAATATCGAGCGGCAATCGAGCGCGGCTGCCGCGCGCGGCCCGCCGCGCTGTGATTAGACGACAGCCGCGCGCGAACGCTTCTGGCTACCTGCCGCGCGCGAACATTCTTAGTAAACATTCGGCAGTAATTGTGTTTGGACGTATTTCTGCGCACAAACATGGACAACGAAACATCGATTCGTTTAATTGAAATGTATGGATCTTTTAAAGAGTTATGGGATCCTCGACAGAAGGAATATATAAAAATGTTGCGACTAAAAGTTGTTCCTCAAAAAACGATCTACGAAAATGGTCAGATATAATTTTTTCGTAAAATGATAAAAAAAAATTACATCTAAAAATATTTTTTTTTGACGTGATAACGTCTTTAAAATCGTTTTAGTCGGGTGACATGTTCAGAAACTTGTGTCACACCAAAACCTCACGAGCGCGATAAACCTCACGAGCGCGATCGATCGCACGTAAACCTCACGAGCGCGATAGATCGATCGATCGATCGATCCTGACCGATCTCCCGTCTCATCTAGACGTTATCACGTAAACATCTCGATCGTAAACCTACTTTACAAACAACCAATTTTTTTTCTGGAATTTCTGAAGATTTTTCGCTTATAACTTTTTTATTTATAGTTCTACGACAAAAAGTTACTGGACCAAAGTTGTAGAGAATTTAATTTGCAACAAAAAATGTTTACAATTTTTTTTTATCAAATAAATAGTTTAAGAGATATATCGTAAAAACCATTTCAACCTCTATTTTCAAGATGGGGCCGTGGGACAAGGGTAGCGACCCCACAAACTTGTTTTTAGCTTTACACTGACTCCCCCCTACACATCAAAAAAATAAAATTGCGTCCTCTAAAAAACGCAAGGTAAGGCCTAAAAAATGTAACATTTCAATGGACTAGGTAATTAATTTCATAATTGATTGACTCAATATTCTGTAACCTCCGTTGAAAAAGTGGTTTCATCCAGCATTTCCTCGTTAAAATATGTTTCGTCTTAGCTCTTTTACGCAATTTTTTAATAATAAGCAGAGCTATGACACATGCGACCGCTTTCATTTTAGTTCTGATGCCAACTGAAGCGCGCGGCATATCTTGTTTGTGCCGCGCAGTACTGCCGCGCAAACATTCGTTGGCTTTGTCCTAACTAGAGCGCGGCAGAAATGTGTCCTACAAATGCCGCGTGTTGCTGCCGCGCTCTTGCTGCTCAATGTTTGGACACACCTTAAGAATCTTGTAACATGTTGTCCATGTAAGAAAGAGTCAACTCTTGAAATCTGATAAAAGAATAATCAGATTCATGTAGTATAGAATACATTTTTCTTGATTATTTTGTCATTGCAGTTTGGGTCATTTCAGCTTTCTTTCACTTGATCATGTTATACTATTTTCGCTGTAGCATATTGAGGGTGACATTAGTTAAATGAACAGTTCATCTTCAATCTGGAATGTTACCTTGATTTATGATCATGACGGAATATAGGCTTTACCATGAATATCTTAATAGCAAAGGATTACCATTCATAGCAATATATCCTATCATTAAATACATCTTTTAATCTAATGTCACCTGCACCAGAACAGCTACCAAAACTTCACCCATTGCTTGTATTTTTAAATTTGTACTTACGTTTCCATTATATTTAAAGTAGTAGTGAGCACAAAGAATCCCAACACCGATCATTGCAAATTTGCCAACTAGGTATCTATAATCGGCAGCACGTGACGCGCCCTATAACAAAAATTAATGTTATTATTTTACTAAAATTATGTGTACACCAATTAAATTACTGTTATGTAACCTCACCAGCATTGGTGAAAGAGCACCAAAGACAGTGTCCAGAGGCGCGCGGTATATGCGACGGAATATATTAGTGCGTTCTTTCCAGTATTCTGGTACAAAGACTGGTTCATTCGGAGCCAAGACTTGGTCTTTCAACCACTGCTTGCGCCAAGATCTCTCGACGTCGGTCATCCCCAAACATCTTTCACGTTCAATTGCCACACGTCCAGCAATAGACATGGGCTTCACGCCCGCTGTTTGAGCCATGTTTGCCCAATATTCTGTTTTACTATTGTATCAGCCTTTCGTTTTAGTTTTTTTTTAACAGAGAACCAACAAAAACCGAATTGCGAACAATCGATGACAGCTGACTAGAATGATAATATGACAGTGACAATTTAGGAAAATGACACAGATTATAACGAAATAGGCATTTACATACCTATTTCGTTATATTCGGTACAATTATCGGTCATTGTTTCAATCGACTGAATTATACCAAGTTATGTAATTTAAATATTTTTTATAAATTTAATAAAATATTTATTTAACGTGAGAAAACACTATACAAAGTGAGGTGGGAAAAACTGGACGGGTTTTGTCAGAACTGGAAGAAGAATGGCTGTGTTTGCGATGAATGAGAGGAATGGAGGAGAACTAAGTTTTATATTGGTAAGCAATTTGATGCCAACTGTGTTGGTTAATACCTGTCTACGGTTAATACAAACATAATTTGTCCATTATAGTACTTAGTACCTATTAGTTCCATGGTAATTTTATGCTACTGACATTTCATTCTGTCTCATTCATTCAGTCAATCAGACGATCAAAAAAAATCAACGTCGTTCGTTGATTGAACGTCTATTATCTATTGTCGTCTGTCGGTCGATGTCTAAAAGATAATTAATTCCATTTTATCTTTTAACATTTGTGGCGGATAAAAATATCCTGAAGAAGATAACAAGATGCCTCGGTACCATAAAGTGGAAATTAATAAAACAGAATGGATTGTCCCGGAAAGATATCAAATGCTTACACCTGTGGGCTCAGGTGCTTACGGACAAGTCTGGTATGTGTTTATGAATATATTCGGCAATATGCCAGTATTTATGTGTAATGAAAGTGCTGCATTTATTTATATCAATTATTTCAATAGCGAACAATCTACGCTCCGCAACCGAATATGAATTAAGTCGGTACATTGCCCTTACGTGGGCGGGCAGCTTAGGCTGTTTGTCTATTCTTGAAATGAACAACAATTTGTTTACAGTTCCGCAATCGACACTCTACATAATATGAAGGTGGCCATTAAGAAATTGGCGCGACCATTCCAGTCTGCCGTACACGCCAAGCGGACTTACCGCGAGCTGAGGATGTTGAAACATATGAACCATGAGAATGTTATTGGTAAAAATGCCTTATTACTAACTGCACACATGTCTGGCATCAATTCTGCAGCAAAACCCAGAAAAAAAACATTAATTCAAATTTGAATCTAATATGATCTTTTTATTAGTATGATTAGCCATTTTAACTTTAATAACAGGTTTGCTGGATGTATTCAGTCCAGAAAAAACACTGGAAGAATTTCAGCAAGTATATTTAGTGACTCACTTGATGGGAGCAGACTTGAACAACATAGTCCGAACTCAGAAACTATCAGATGACCATGTTCAATTCCTGGTTTACCAAATTCTCCGGGGTCTGAAATACATTCACTCGGCAGGAATCATCCATAGGGTATGTATATATGTTTACTGGTTTTCTATCCTTATTGTCATTTTTAAACAAAATAGATAAACAGTAATTGAGTCATTCACATGTTGTGTCCATTCATTACATCACAAGGAAAAATATAGATCAATGAACTAATTCCATTATAATAATGAGAAAATTATTTAGAACTTATAATTTGCATGGTTTAACTCCACATGCCGTTTCTCTATGGTATTCATTTATTTAACACAAGTATTAATATTGTAGGATCTAAAACCTTCTAACATTGCTGTCAATGAAGACTGTGAGTTGAAAATCTTAGATTTTGGACTAGCCAGGCCAACTGAGACAGAGATGACTGGTTATGTAGCTACAAGGTATGAACATAAAATTTGTTAATATAGAATTATGTACTACCATTTTTACATAAGAAATGCATCTATTCAACTTTACTTACATTCATTTACTACATTCTTCCTAATTGCTAAGTTAAGATTTAGTACATTTTGTTGCAATATTGCCTGTGTATTTTTTTGCACTAACAATACATATAGAAGAATATAACATAGCAAACAAAATTTTGTAAGGTGGTAAAATTCCAATTTTGGTCTTTGGCTTTTCCTTCAATGAATTACACCAAATAGCTAGGTACTTAAAATTATTCATTGTTGACCAACTGTTGTAGGCCTTACATCTTTGTATTTATGTAGTGACAACTTTCCAGGTGGTATCGTGCCCCAGAGATCATGCTCAACTGGATGCACTACAACCAGACAGTTGACATTTGGTCAGTGGGTTGCATCATGGCTGAACTACTAACTGGACGTACTTTGTTCCCAGGTTCAGACCGTATCCTTTTAACTTCAAATGTTTTTTATATATCTGAATGTCTAGAATTTTACAACGCATGTATTCTACTATCTGTTAAAATATTATTGTTTTTAGAAAGTCTATTTAAATAACCAGTTTCACCTTGGGATTCAGAAGGTATTTATGGTTTTCAAGTCCTTGTTATAATATTTTATGTTTACCTCAAGTTGATTCTGTGTTAATGTACATAATATTTATGAGTAAAGTTTATGAAAATAGGAATTCCTAAACCTATTTAGCTAACTGGGGAATGTATGTAAACTAAACTAGTAACATATTCATATATGTATATTCTTAACTCCATCATCTGAACTATATTGTAATTCATATCCAAAGATTTATTTCAATCAGCTATTTATGTTTCAACTGATGTATATTAGATTTCCAGCCTAGCTTGTATTTTTTTTTTATTCTCAATGGCTTTCACCTTAATGGATGAGACAGATATTCATCAATTGAATTTGATAATGGAGGTACTTGGAACACCTGCCCAGGAGTTCATGTCGAAAATATCTTCAGAGTCTGTAAGTAGCTTCCATTCGATGTTCCAGTGGTGATATGGTGTAAAAAATAAGTGTACATATATTTGTATCAACATTAGCAATTAAAGCTTCGCCATTAACTCGCTTAATTTGATGTTGTAATGTCGTGTCAATAAATGGCTTGTGTAAGTTTGATGCTTGTGTAACCTTAACATGCGTGTACTCAGATATTGATCACCTCACAAGAATATTGTTCTTGTGTGGACGACCTGATCAAGAGACTATTGACAAAATAATAAGTGAAGAGGTGAGTAATTCAACTAATCATTAAAATTTTAATACATAGACCACGGCCAAAGATAATACTGCTTTCTGATATGCGAAACAACACAATACTACTTAATTAAAAATAAACATTAACAAAATGTGTAAATTTCAGGCGTGCAATAATTATCTCACAGGCTTTTAAAAAAAGTTTATGTTGTTTGAAAAGATGTAAGTAAAGATTGTTGTCATTGTGAACGTCTTAAGCGTCATTTAGAAAATATAAAATGGTGTGCTGTGTATTTAAAGTTTAAAGTTCGTGACGTACCAATTTCGTGTGTTTGTTAACTTGTGCTTATGGCAATTACGCTTGTATGGAATGAGTCATCGTTGAAATTAATTCATCAAAAGAAATACAGTTATATTGGTCACGTTTGTACCGATGTCTCGTCCTAATGAAAATCATTAATGATTTAATTTAGAATAAAGAGTGGCCCAAAACTATAAGCTCGTATAAGTGGTACGGCATTATTATCAATGATAAATGTGATAATTTATCACCATCTCGGCCGAAAGACCGTATCGGGACAAATTTCGTTCGTCAGCGGAATCCAACGCTTTCAAAGGTTTGTCGGTATTCTTTGTGCGGCCTACCCAACGACCCACTGGGCCTTCCAATACATTCTCTACCTACCCCTTCGACCATCCGTACCGCACTACCTCTATTGTTTGAATTTTCTTGACCCTTCGCACGAGTTTTCAAATCTGCTTTTCATGGATCGATTCAGTGGTTTAGGTGCAATGATAACAAAAAGCATTAAGTGCAGCAAGGGACTTATTAGTATGAATGCGGTCATGCGGTAGAGTACTTGTCTTTAGGTAGGTAGGACCTTTTTATTTGGTGTATTGATTGCCAATGTCCTATAGGGCTATTCTCTAAGAATACAGCATAAAGCTTAGCGCTGCCGCAGCGTCAATTTTCATAGAGAGTCGTCTGGGGTCGTCGGTGCTGTGCTCGACGCCTTATTCTAACATAATAGCCCTGCTGAAAATTGGCGATTATTACATCTTCAGTCCTCTTCTTATCTTTTCGATTCACCAAAATACATACAAATTCTATCTTATTAAATATATTGCCCAAAATTCAGTTACGCGAAGTCAGCTCACTAATGCAGTCATAATATCGTCAAGTATGCAGGTGTCAGTTTGCAAAGTAGGTGCAAGTTTTAATAGCTCTTTTCAATTAGCCATCCTGCGCTATGAGAAGTAGACAATAATAATGCAACGTCATGCTATTTCCTACGTTAAAAAATAATCGGCCCGCATGCTAGGCGGTTTGTAAATACTCTTTCGAGATAAGAATTCAGTTTATAGTTAAGATACAATTTGCTACAGTCATATCTAAATCCAAACAGCCGTTCCGGCAATACAGAGACGCAATTTGAGTAGGTAGCTTTGGTTACCACTTTTCTATGATACATTAATTAAATTCTCTTTGCTTGTCTAGTCTGGGATAAAATGCTCGCTTTTAAGGTTAGGTATACCAGCTGTAACAACAAATGCAAGACCTCTCGTATCAGACTATGAATCAGTACCACTTCGCTCTATGAATTATAGAAAATCATTTTTGTTTAGCTTTTCCATACATTGTGATTACTTGACTGCGTCAATTCCTTTAGAAAGTTTTTTTTATGCGATTTTCTAAAACTCTCCGAGCAATAGTTGTTGAGTTTCATGGTCCGCGTGTGGTCTTGCATTAATTATAGTAACATCTTGTATAACGCGCGTTGGTGTTGCCTTGTTCCAGGCTAGGAACTACATCCAGTCTCTGCCGGCGCTGAAGAGGCGCGACTTCCGTGAGGTGTTCCGTGGTGCCAACCCGCTTGCCGTCAACCTGCTTGAGCTGATGTTGGAGTTGGATGCCGACAAGTAAGTCATCAATTCATCATAGTCATCTTTTTGTGTCAGCCTTCCCCAGTCTGCAGCCTAACCAGAGATAACCACAGAGTAGCAATAATAATCAGATCAATAATTAATATTTTGTATGCAGCGGTATCAAAAGGATGATTTATGAACAGTTTTTCTTTTAGACCAAAATATGTCTTGGGTAATCTTGGGCTTGACGAGTAGAGTTATGTAGGCAATACAAGTAAAACCTGTTCTCCATCCTTTTCCTTATAGAATTTCAACATAATTCATATAATTTGAATAAGCCTTCTGGTACATTTAGCTTGATCAGACAAGTTACGAATTTAGGTGAAATTCATTCGAGTGTGTATTACCTACACAAGCACAATATTCATTGTTCGTTTTATTTATCTAAAACAGACTAAGGATTTTATGTACATTCATTAAATGGAGTATATTCGGTCGTCCTAAATCGTATTATTTTGCCTTTTGTTTTGTACATCATCTGCCTAGCCTTTTCTCAACTATTTTGGGGCCGGCTTCCAGTCTAACCGGATGCAGCTGAATACCAATATTTTACATCGAGCGAATGCCTATCTGACTGACCTCAACAATCCCGTTAGTATTGGGCTGGATTACGAATATGATACTCCTTAGTAAGACTGGTTGTCAAACATTCGGGACACTGACTATCTATAATGACTGTCAAAGATAAACAAATGACAACCGGGACCAACAACTGCACGTGCTTACCGAGGCACAGAGAAACCTCGGTATGTTACGGGTGGTAACCCATCCACAGATCAAGTTAGGCAAGCGCGGCTTAACCTTAAGATAGACTCGAGCGGCTGCTACTTATTTAGCCACAAGCTCCTCTTTTTTGTTTCGTACAAGTAAATGATTTTTATTAATTAATTGGCTGTTATGGACGAGGCCAAATTTAAGCCTGATCCGTCCAATGATTTCAGCTGTGCGTTGATAAGTCGGGACAAATTTATTTATACATATAGAAGATTTTCTTTATGTGTCCAGGATAAACAATAGAAATACTCACGATTTCACAACCAAGGTACCTGTTCCAGGCGTATCACTGCGGAGCAGGCGCTTGCACATGAGTACTTGGCGCAGTACGCTGACCCGGACGACGAGCCCGTATCCGCACAGTATGACCAGAGCTTCGAGGATATGGAGCTGCCCGTCGACAGGTGGAAAGGTAATTCTCACTAAGTTTACACATATCATATTTAGTCTTATCAACGTTTTTCTTCTCGATGTGGAGATCCTCTATAGATGTCTGTTGTCCTCCGCCCTGGGGAGAGCGGAGGGAACTGTCAAATTCGTACTGACTAAAACCACACCGGTGTTCCCTGTCACACTTGAATCGAGGGGCTGCGGGATCTAATGCGACTTCCGCTGTAAAAATCATGAGCATAATCTATCTTCTGTAATATAAAAATAAATCTCGAAGTGGTTGCTAAGCGCAAACAACGTGAACAGCTGCACCGACTTCGCTAATTCTTTTTTGTTGTGTTGGTTAATGTCAGAAGAAGGTTCTTACGAAAAAAAAAGTAGGGTAGGTAGGTTGGAAAATTGCATTGCAACGCACCGGGGGCACAGCTAGTAAATATAAAAAGCAAGTCAAGCAGAAGTGATATTATTAAAAATGTGGCGATAATTGGCGTTGCGTATCATCTGATTTTCGTTTGGTACTTTTGTTTGGTAAGAACGGCATCAGTTTGAAGAAGTGTTAATTATTGAACTCGTTATCAGTATTTTGTCGATAATGCATGGAGTGCATGTAAGCTTTCCCATGAAAAAATCCACTCTTACATGTTATCATACTAATATAATAACGAGAAATTGTTGTGGGTTGGGGTGCTTATCTGATGGATATGATACGATAATTATAACTCTATCGGATTACTAAGTAACCACGCTGATAATTGCGATTCAAATAAAGGGTTTATTAGATTTTTTTAAACCTCCATGGCTTTGCTTTTCGTACAGGGAATTAATGATTCTGAGAATTTGAACATCGAAATAGAACCAGTAATCCTTACTAATATAATAAAAGCGAAAGTGAGTTTGTTTGTTTGTTACGTCTTCACGCCTACATGGACACGCCTAAACCGATTTTGATGAATTTTGTTACAGAGATAGTTGGGACCCTGGAGACGGACATAGGCTAACTTTTTTTAAAAAAAAAGTGAGAAATGAGGGAGAAAGAGGGAAAAAAGGGAAAACTTAGCTTAGCTATTACAATAAATAAGGCGCTAGGGCAAAACTACAAGTAGCTGCCAACTACAAGTAGTAGGTACCTGCAAATCTGGAAAGGGGAACTATGTTACCCCGAATTAAACGAGCGAAGCCGCGGGCAAAAACTAGTATATAAATACAGTTTTTAAAAAACCGGCCAAGAGCGTGTCGGGCCACGCTCAGTGTAGGGTTCCGTAGTTTCCCGTCCGTCACAATAAGTGTTCCCACTTATGAGTTTAAAGGTGGAGGAGGAAATTATTTTGTACAACTTTTTGTCTTTTTTGTACAAAAACTGTTGTGTCAATCAAGTTCAAAATGATTTTCCTAGAAAGTCCTTATAAAGTTCTACTTTTCAGATGTTTTTCATATTTTCTAAACTTATGGTTCAAAAGTTAGAGGGGACACACTGTTTTTTACTTTTGGAGCGATTATTTCCGAAATTATAGACATTATCAAAAAATGATTTTAGTAAACCCCTATTCATTTTTAAATACCTTTCCAACAATATATCACACGTTAGGGTTGAAATTAAAAAAAAAATCACTTCCCACTTTACATATAGGGTGACTACCCTAATAAAACATTTTTTTCCAATTTTTATTTTACCACTTTGTCGGCGTGATTGATATACATATTGGTACCAAATTTCAGCTTTCTAGTGCTAACGGTCACAGAGATTAAGCGAGGACGGACGGACGGACGGACGGACAGACAGACATGGCGAAACTATAAGGGTTCCTAGGGTTGACTACGGAACCCTAAAAAACATATTTTTCATAACAATCCCTTGCATTTGATACCCATATCACGGGAATACATCAAGACTAGTTAGTTTTTTTCAATATGACGAACTCAGATGTCTGCCATATTGAATTAAGAATTACATAATTTAGCTAACCATGCATTTTCTTCCAAAAATAACATTTATGCAAAATTTCAGCTCAGTCAGAATCCTTGAAGTGAGTCAAATTTAAGTGTCAAGATTTTTTACAGTTACAGATGAAACTAATAAGAGCGTGTTAAAACAAGATTTAATTGCGAATGATTCTTAAGGTACATTTAATATTTTATAGCCAAAGCAAATAAAAATCGTCATTTCTTTGCAGAGCAAGTATGGAAAGAAGTGGTGGAGTTCAAGCCTCATCCACAGCACATGAACACAGTTGTAGAAGTGCCGCCATCTTAAAGAAAACTATTCACCAATACGTTTCTTTAACAACCATCATCGATTTACTTGAACCTTGCTGACACAATTCCCGGCGCTTTTAGCTGTGGGTAAGTAAAATCCAGGGTAAATAATAATTAGAACTAATCAATACTTTTATCCTGTCTATGTTCACAAGAAACGCATTATAGTAAACAGATAAATTAGGATGATCATACAAAAAAAGAAATGAAATGAAGTTGCAAAAGCTGTCTTGTCGATGCCATGTAAGCTGGCATTGCAAACGTTTGTTCAATAATAAAAAGAGCAGCTCTGAAGTACAGTCACAAACAATATCACATATAGGTACGCTTAAAAATGTCAAAAGCAATTATTCTCGGGAATAAACGGTTTTTACTTTGAGATGAGTTCGTGATAACGTAAAACGTTAATCAATACAGAAGAAGGAAATAGCTTTTAATTTTTTGCTAAGTTTATACATGATATTGCCGTGACTGTACGTAAGCGAAGTCTACCACTGGCCATCCTTATTATCAAGGACGCAAGGTTGACGGTCGAATATAGTTTTGTAAAAGTACTTATTGCTTGTTCATCGGTTTACTGTTATTCAAGTTTATGTTTACCCCTTGACGTAAATAAAGTAATGTAAGAATTTTATTTACAAATGTATGAGACAAACTAATTTTGATAAGATTTTGGAAAGCACTTATATCATTACTGCAGTTGAATGATATAAATATATAAATAGATGGTATGGAAATGGATGTACTTGAAATAAGAATTAAATTAAGCACAAAATTGTATTTTTTTAAATATAATATATAAAATCGGGGTGAGGCACAATATTCAGAAATATGCGGGGTGGAAAGGAGATCGACACAAACAGTTGCCACATTTACAAAAGTGCAATACTAAAGTATAAGTATTGCAAGTTTATGGCTATCGCTCAAAATTATGGGTCAGACAGAATGTTCTTATATTATACTATACAAATAACAGGTATCACAGTACAGTATAAAACTTAAGTATAAACAGGGTGACACAATGGCCGGTCTTATCGCTGAAAGCGATCTTTTCAAGACCACGTTTAGATGGATTTAAGGGAGGAGAGACAATACTTTAGGTAGTCTGTGGCGTGCCATTGTTCAAATAAATATTTTATGTATACCTACATTTATAAAACAAATGCGTTTCCAGTATTTTACAGTTCTTTTTCTTTTTTAATTTCCAATTTTCGGGTTCGGAATATGTGATAAGAGTTTGTGCGTGGATATCCCTTCTACCCTGCATGTATAGTTATTAGTGATTGAAGTCGAGTTGTCATAGAAACGAGGTTCTGTCAGGCATTTAATGCTCCGTTGTGATGCAATTTTTTTGGAGTTGTTACCATCATTGTAACTTTTAGAGCTATTACAAATTGGGCGTTTGTTACCATCATTGTAACTTTTAGAGCTATTACAAATTGGGCGATTTTCGGTGCGCATAAGCTTGTTTATGCACGCGCCCATTATGCTTGTCGACGTAAATATTTTTGCGGTAATTGTTTATAACAAAAAAAACAGCATTAACAATCTGAAAACACGCCCAGTCTTAATAGGCCTTATCTATAAAAGTATGTCGTATTTTTAATACTAAATCTAGATAATAATTATAAGGTACTTGTTCAAATAACTTCAATCGAGCCTTTTATAAAATGTAATAGTGATAAAAAGAGCAATATACTTACTTCATAAGTATAACAACATAAATAATATGTAAGCATACCATTTGTAAGTAAATGCTTTCATAAATAGTTCTTTGCAAGTTGTAAATTAAAATCGTGCGGACACGTCGCGGTC
The DNA here is from genome assembly GCA_905475445.1 of Ochropleura plecta. Taxonomy (NCBI): domain Eukaryota; kingdom Metazoa; phylum Arthropoda; class Insecta; order Lepidoptera; family Noctuidae; genus Ochropleura; species Ochropleura plecta. The sequence continues at coordinate 6,922,210 of FR997723.1, read as the reverse complement.
GCCTGTACTCTGTGCACTGTGTTTGTTACCCATCACTAATTGGCTTTATAATGCTGGTGCTAACAAATTCGCTGCTAATAATGATTAGTTAGAAGTAAGATAGTATGTGTAGCTGAACAAGAGACCGTACCTATGTGAATGTTCATTTCAAATGCTTCGTCGTAAAATCATTGTGTATTTAAAGTGGCTCTAATTATTTCATAAGACAAGTTTTTTTGGTGACACATTATATTGACCAGCCGTCCATTGAGATGAGATTTTTTTCTCAGTTTACGCTACATTTGTAGAAATGATTCTTTTAATATAAGTAACATCGTAGATAATGAAGATGGTTTTAGGCAAAGATGTGTATCTTTAGATTATGATGTAATACTATATTATTTGCCATTTGTTATTATAGTGGCGCCCAATACGCAAAAACTGTTATTAATTCCTACTGGAGGGCTATTCTCCAAGAATACAGCGTCGAGTTTAGCGCTGCCGCAGCGTCAAGTTTCATAGAGAATAGTCCTACTAGACCATCGTTATGAAATTCGATAAATTGTTGAAATATCGAGGTCGCATTCGTTAGTCACATCTGATTGCAAGCAAAGCTTTATAAAGCACCATTTATACAAAAAGGTCTCACATGTACTCCAACCTTAATCAGTTGTAACGCACTTGAATAATAATTATACTTTTTACGCGTATTAGGCGAACCATAATGTTAATAATATTTTTAAGATATAATCTTATATTTTAATACTGGTTACGTCAACAATTTTTAAGTATTACACAGCGTAGAATATGCGTTACTGTTGAGTTGTAAGAGTAAAAATTTTAATAATTTAAAATAGTGTTTTATTTCATTGTCTGTGCTTACACACCACACATAAATTAACTTAGTTTTCGGAAACACAAGAACATAAGTTGTTGCTGTGATGAATAAGACTAACTCATAATTTCTTTTTAATTCTAATCGAATCATCATCTTTCTCCTGCTTTTCTCCCAAATGATTTATGGAATGTATTTTTCTTCCATACTCTTATCATCGTCGGCTCATTAGAAACCTAACTTTTCATGTCATTCTTCACACAGTTCATCCATATTTTCTTTGGTCTACCTCTCTATCCATCCATTCCTACATATTCCTCATTTCTCCCCATCAAAGACCCAAATGGCAGACGTTGGCAACACAGCCGAAAAATTAAAGTGGAAGTGGGCTGGCCACATCTGCTGCATTTCACAACAAAATTGGGCCAAAGTAACAACCGATTGGGTTCCATTTTGAAAATGTGATCTCATAAATAAAGTTTTATATGCATTTAAACTTTTGTCACCCAGGGAACTTTAGTTTATTACAAAAATATCCGGCGGATGAAAAGGCTCGCACGGCTTCAACACTTGTAGACGTTATCGAAAGCAAATAATTATACGCTGCAGTCAAAAAACCTTCGCGGCCGCCGCCAGCGCTGTCGTAAATGCACATTTCTACCCTAATAATGGAATGGAGATCTGTGTTTACTTACTGAAATTGGTTATTTACAGACACTTTCTTTATTTCTTTTGTCTTACTGTTGTGCGATTGTCAACTCCTCGTCACTGGTGGCAATTGCGTCCGAGGCACTCGGTTGTGGTTGTGAATTTTCCACTATTTACATTCGTATGTCATCCGACGATGGTTTTGTGAAATATTCTGTGGCAGTTGTTTAAAAAAAATCCTCATTGTTATACAAATATTGCAAAACACCGAATACATTTGTTCGTCTTTCTTTTATTCTTTTTCTAAGAGATGTGGCTAGTTTTCAATGAGATCGTTTGACTGAAGATCAAGTTTCTCTAGCATAAATTGAAGCGCAGCGTCGGCCGTCTGTAAGTTTGAATCACGGCCACGGCGTAGTCGTAGGGACTTTTCGCCAGGGACTCACCGGGCCTACCGACTCGCTTAGCTGATTTATTTGAACTACGTTAGTACTTATACTTATCTATGATTTGAACTCTATTCTTTACAAACGATAAAATTAACTGCGGGGAAATCCCTGATTGTATAGTTTTGATGTAGATGTAACGTATAGTGTTGCCACATTATAAATTGTACGTAGATTGTTTTTTTATTGGTAGACTATTTTGATTGATTTATGATACTTACCAATAATTACGTAAGTACGGAATTGTCATCTTCAGTTACGGAATTGAAAAAAATTTGTTAGTAATTACGTAATGGAAGCCCTGGATATAGATGTTTCATGCGAAATAATATATAGATATATATTATTTCGCATGAAACAGCGTCTTCTGCATCTGGCTGTCAAGTAGGCAGCAGCGCACAGCGGAGACGAGCGGCTGCGGCGGTTGCCTTTCGTGTGAGATGGTGCTTAACTAGCCTACATACATCTCTGATATGTGCTAGCATGTATTTATCTCCTTAGGGGAAGGAGGATGATATACCTTAGGTCCTAAAACGTGCTGCTTGGGAGATAGGGTATATCCACCGAAGTAGTGCGGATTGCGTACTGGCGGAGGAGTAGATGTGTGTACAGGCAACTCACGCCCAACTCAGGGAAGTCGACCTGCGTACTCTGCTCATGGTTCAATCTAGTTTCATCCTCTCCACTGTGCGCTGCTTGGCCGCAGAAAGCTGAGGCTGTCCAAACCTCTCTGCTAAACCGTTTCCATTAAAGCTAAGTAGAGACGAAAAGTGTAGGTAAATTATGTTCTTTTGGTAGATTTAAGACATTTCCACACCCCGCACACAGTCTGCGCTATTGTGGAGTCCGGTCTTAGTCCCATTTAATTCAGGAGCGTTCCTATTGCAATCAACCGGCTCAAATTCAGACACCGTATTTGCTACTGAGTGTATTCTGATGAAAAAATCCAATTACAGTGCCCGATATGACAATCAAACTCAGGAACTCACGCTCAGCTGTCGCACTTACTATCACTAGACCAATGAAACAGTCAAATTCTTCCAGACTAATCCAAAATGATGTAAATAAAACAAATAAATTGTTACTGTCGACAATTAAAGGCGGTAACATTTTGTTCGGGAGAGTGTTACCTTATTTGCTTGTTATAACTTTCATGGTTCTTGCTGTCAGTATGCATTTGTGACTTTTTGTCTACGAATCAATGTTGGCTGTGTGAAAGTATTTAAATTACAATATTACCCATGCATTTCCCGTAGAACTAAACCGTCTAGCAGGACGCGTCGTGGCTGATGGCAAACTTTAGCAGTGAGGGATCGAATAAAGAAAATAGGTAGCAAGAAGGAATATTTAAAAATCATTTATACATCACTTTATTTCCTGGCTTTACCAGTAACATATTGTATCATTGTAAAATCCTTAAATTGGCCACTTGTGACAGCAACCTTCACTACATTTTGACTCCTGGTTAGTTAGAAATCACTTGTAACCTTATTATACCTGTGTAATAATAAAATCAATGTGTACGTTAAATATCCACTTGACATTCTAATTCTTGTTGCAACGCTGACGCGTGCAAAACATTTCACTGGCATTACATTCACAACTAAAAAATTGATCATAGCTAAAAATTAAAATTAATCATTCATAATCTACTTAAATACCCGTATTTTAAATAAAATTAATGAAACAGGCAGGCATTTGCAACATTAGTTTTACTTTATGCGAAACCCGAAACACGTGTCTAGTTTATGTTAAGAATTTATGAATAAAATTCAGAACTGTTTCAAAATCACAAAGTTATAAGCGTGTTGTGTTACCTGGTTATCCATGCAAAAACACGGTCAGCTCGCGGTACAAACGCCCCCCGCACGTGTATGGTGTCGCTTTGACCTGCCGTGAGGTTTTTGCGCGCCGTATGATTGCGTATATCTATAGTATATCTACTGAGTGTCCAACTCGTAACCTTTTTTAAATATTTTTAGGACAAAATCATGGTGTATATGTTATTGAAATTGATTCCTTTACTTATTCTGAACAGGTTTCGCATACACTAAAAATAATGTTGTATATTATAAAAAGAATTGGGCTACATGTGTATTGCTATCACTATTACCCGTCGTCCTAGTTGGCTACCGATTGTACCCTGACAAACGCGCAACTTCTCGCGAGTTCAGCCAATGTTTCATTGATCATTTCCATCCCACGACGAGTACACGTCGTAGGATCCCTGCCAGGACGACGCGATAAAATTGCGTGGTAATAAATAAAATCAATAATTTGACTGAAAAGGCAAGTGCTTGTAGCAGCGCTATTACAAATATTCAATGCAGTCTTCAAGCGTTTCACTTAAGGAACTTGCAGTATTCTAAATGTGTCATATAGGCAGTATTTAATCTTTTAATATGTTTTTCGGAGAACCGCGACATACGTGCTAAATATATTTGATAGGAGTTGGTTACAGCGCTTTACCGACCGACGGTCGGTGGAGCACTAGAATCTGCCTGTACTCCAGAATAAGTGTTAACTTATTGTTAAAAAGTTATATCTATGATTTACTGTCACAAATGCTTTGGTTTTATTTTTCCCAGCGACACTAATATTTCCCAATAAGTTCAAAGTAAAATGCGACTGAATCAATACTATGCTTAAGTGTAACACTACTTAATGGTTTCATTTTAATAATTTATCACAATAATTATATTTTCACACGACCTTTCATGAAGAAGACAACGAATTTAACTTCTGTAACGTCAGATTCAACGGTAAGTTGTCTTCGGAATCAGATGAAGTGTCCGGGAGTCGACGTTTGGTCGCCGGTAGACCACTGTGTTCGGTAGGCGACTCCCCGTTAGCAACCTGAGAATCACTGGCGCCTGGTGTCGATTCAACGTTAGACCTGGTTCTGGTAGCAGTCACATTTGACAAGTTACTGTTGTTTGTACTGGAATTAGTTTCATCAGTATTTTTATGACTATTATACATAACATTAACAACACTTTTCAGTCTTCTGTTCTCGCGGCTATCGCGCCGCTGTCGTTTCCATTCCTTCATCGATTTGCGTTTCTCTCTATCCCTCTTCGACGTGCCGCTAGTGCTAGGTTGATCTAAGGCAGGTAAATCATTTTCGGTGGGTACCGAGCACTCGTTATTACTCGTTTTATTGGACGACTTAACGCCCTTTCCCGAGTGTGATTTTCGCTTGCTTCGCTTATCCTTTTCAGCAGACTGTCCATTTTTCTTTTCTCTATGACGCGAATGTGACGACCGTTTCCTGTTAATCCTCCAATCTCTAAAAGGGGCAGTCTCTTTGCTCGAATTCTTTTTTGATCTCATCAGTACATAAGTGGATTCATCGGGATCGTAGTCCCAGTCGGTGGCCCCGGTGGAGGCGCTGGGCGGGTCGGCGGAGGATTCGCGCTCAGAGCGCGGCGGCGTGGAGCGCGACGTGTCGGACGTGGGCGCGGAGTGCCGGCGCTGGCGACGACGGCGCGGCGCGGGCGGCCGGTACGAGCTGTCGTCGCTGTCCGACGAGCTGCGCATTTCGGAGCCGCTGTCGTGAGCGCGCAGCCGCTTCAGCGTGAGCTTCACGGTCGACGTGGGCCTGTGTTCTCGGATCACCGTCGGGTTGGGTTGACTCGGCTCCGGCTGAGGGTTGTCCTGTAGGATGACGTCGCTGTCGGATCCCAGCAAATCGACGATCTCGGGAGTCCTCTCCTGAGGGGGTTTGATGTAGCCCACGACCATCACTTCGGAGGAGTCGTCGTCGGTGTCCGATTGCGATATAGTTTCGATAGGAATGACAGTATTAGAAGTGGGCTGCGATATATAACTTTGAGGGTAAGCCGGCACCGGGAACCTCGAGGGCCCCGGAGGTGGCTCTGCTGGCTCCGAACTGGAGACCATGACGATATCAGAATCTACACTTGCTTCAGAATCAGAACTCGAAATCACCTCATTGACCATTGTAGATATTCTAACATCTGTGGTGTATTGCACGTTGCGATCGTAGCCAGTCATGTCGTACGGAGTAGAGGCGAAGCAATAAAGCTCATGCAGGAAGTGTTCGGTTCTCTCACCGAAATATCGATGAACCATTTCTCTGAATTCAGATGAATTGATATGGTGTAGTGGTAGCAAATCTAGAATCCGGGACATGACGTAAGATATGTGACCGATGTTCTCATTTAATAAATAATGGAGTTCTCTGTTGAGCCATGGAACCAACCGGTGCATTTGTGTGTCGTTGTACCTTCAAATACCAAAGTGTATTATTTGAATGCCACTACAAATTCAAAGAAATATATTTCGCCAGATTAACCTTTTCACCACCACCACGGACTTCAATATCACTTATGTAACTTCTATTGAAGTCACCACGGAATTGAAAATCGCTTATACTTAACTTCTATTGAAGTCCGTGACGGTGAGAACGTTATACAAGTTCTTGTATGTAAAACATAGGTACCTGTAGAATTCTGGCGTGCAAGTCCGGAACCTGCCGGTGAAGTCGGGCAGCGGGCGCGCCCAGAGGTTGTGTCGGTACACAGTGCGGCGGAAGGAAGCTGGCGAGCGGCGGCGACGTGCCGGGCACGTGCGGCTCGGAAGCGGCGGGACCGGGTTCACCAATGACATGGGGTAGTGCGAGAACATGTGCTGTAACGCCAGAGTTTCGTTCCGCGGAAGAGTCAACGTGGTCCTGAAACACAATATACTATCACATACATCTTCACACTTAAACTTATTGTTTTTTTTTTACATCATTTTAATTTATGTATATTTGATGTAAGTAAACAATATGAATTTGAAAGTGTTCAAGACACTTTGTTCGAGTTTCTTATATTCTATTAATTACTGGCCATTTACATATACCATAGTGCCATGCAAATAAGGATAATATTCTTTATCATTGGTTACTAGTTCTGTCTTGCCAATTATTAAATGCAAATAATATTTATGAACTGTGCTATTCTATGCCTATACGCCTTTTTTCACTGTACTGAACTATCTTCGGCAGTACATCAAATCAAACAAACTATGAAATTAATAAACAATGCTTTAAATCTATCTAAGCAGATATAGATTAGCATACCCTTCTAATAAAGACACAAGTTTACTAACTTGAAAATAGTTTAATTCCAAATTGTGGATGTGTGCAATGTTATTATTATAACATTTTCTTAGCTTAGTATTAAGAAAACTTAGAATTAAACTCTTTTCAACTTTTTGATTCCATGGAATATTCCAACAGGCAATTGCATTTAACACATACTTATGACCCCAACATGAGGAATATTAATCAAACTACTAATATTAATTACTACATATTTATAGAAATCTATCTAGAAGATTGTAGAAGTAGTTTCAGACCCTACCTATTGCACAAAACGAAAAAATATTGTGCAATTCTCTTTATCTCCTCAAATTGTGTTTGAATATTCATCTATCATCATCTACAATTATGAATCTTTCAGTTATTTATTTTCTGTTATCTGAATAATGACAAGCAACAACTTGCTTGTCATCAGTACAGTATATTCTGATGTATGTCTTAACTTTGTTTGAAAGGCACTATAACATTTGGAATACATAAAAGACCACGGCTACCACTGTACCTGTATCGGAACCTGTGTGTTGCTGCGGCAACTCTGTCAATATCAATCCTACTAAGTTCAGGGATGATGTCCTCATTTTGCCGAACCACAGAGTACTCCTCATATTGATGGTTGGAGCGCACATTATGAATGATTGATCTGAATGTTTGCTTGCAGAGTGGGCACTCTGTTTTAACCTGGAAACATTTATTTAGCTGATTAATAACTATCAATGAATTGGCCAAAAACGAAATTTAAAAATAAAAACCCAAGGAACCATAAACTTTAGTTTATACAATAAATGCTAAACTAATATTGTTTGGGGTTATGGAACTCAAAATATAATACTCACAAACTGTACACTTTACAATCTGAACATTTTTTCTTCAGTTCTTTAATAATATGACATTTGAAATGAAAATGAGCTTATCTTATTCTAACATACAGTATTGTTATCATTTTGTTACAAATCAAACAGCAGTTAGCATTCACATTTTGATTCCCGTTCCTAATAATCAAACACTAGAAACAGATCTTTCCTTTAAACAAATAGCAATGTAGTTTTTTAAAAAATGCTCACCTTACTCCAAGTTAAAAGACATGAAAAGCAAAATGAGTGAAAACAAGAATCGGTAAATGATTTGTTCTTGCATTTGCCAAGACATATGGCGCAGTTTGGTGGAGGAGAGCCTGCGCGACTGTTTGGTCGCTGAGGGCTGCTGTCATCACTCTTGACACTGCTGGGGTTGTCATCTTGAACATCTTGAACAGCAGATAGAGCCTCCATGGCTAGTTAGTTATCTGTGGATAATGTATTATTTTACATTGACATTCAATATTACAAGTTTATCTGAGATATTATGGCAGAAAAATAGTGACATAAAGCTATATTTATCATTATCCATTTTGTAATTTTAGTAGTCACTGACATTACAGAGAAGTTATAAGCAGAGTTCATAGAAATAAATTGATTTTACAGTTATCTTGTTACACTCCACATTATGCTTTACAAATGCAACATGATGTGTTCAGATAATTATGAGAAAGAAAATAGCAACACCTGTTGTGTTTCAATAAATGAGAATGATTGACATTATAATAAAGTAGGTACAAAATGGATGGGCTATGAAATCTGGGTTTCAAGTAGGTACATAAGATAATATGCAATTCATTGTGAATTAGTCAAAGGATGCTGATATTAGAATTATTGATGCAAATAAGAATAGCAATTACGTTCGATCACAGGTGTGTTTTACTTACTTAACGTTTGAAACTACAATTAATGTCAGCTGTAATGATTGCGGTTCATGATCATTACACATTTCCCTTGTAAAATGGAAGTTCATGTAATGATAATACTCACGTACTTACTGACAATGAGTGTGATCTTGACAGATTTCTGGTAAATTGTGATTGTGACGTGACGATGGACGAAGTACCTGAGTTCGATCACTGAGATTCGATTTCAACTAAATAATGTTCTCGTCTGTAGTAAAATGAAGCCATAACACAAGAACTTATCCGTCAGATCATGATTAAAACAATTGTATTGCTCATGACATAAGCTATATCTCATAGCAGGTATAAAAACACAAATCAACTCCAAGTCTGCAATAGCGCAATAAAGTAAACACGTTCGTCGCACACATGGAAGCTGGAATGGGAATGGAAATATCTACTACTAAGCGTGTGTTTCAATGGTTTCAAGTGAGAACAGTACTGTTGTGTGACGTCATAGCTGTCAAATGAAAAAAATTGCGTAGGGTAAGCAAAAAATAAATGTTTGGTAATAAAAAAAAACAGAAACGAAAAAAGCAAGTACATACAATAAATTCTCGTCGCGATCCATTAAAAATTTAGCCTGGCTCATTTCTTCCCAATATTAATGGATCCCCACTGTTAAAGACTGTTACAGACTATTCGACTTGTTTTATCTATTCAGTTTTATTTATATAAAAACTTTTATTTTAATATATAAATAAATAATATTAATAAATAAATTATTTTTGATTTATTTATTGAAATCATCTGTATAAAATATCTTAAAAAATATGGTATTGGACTTACACAATTGCCAATTATATTATTGTAAATATTTTGGTTAACCTGTAATTGGCGACTGGTAGTAAAAGCAACAGCAAAAAAACAAAAACTACAATTTCTTTAGGATATAACAAAAGACAAAAAAACCCGAAATTGGCACAAAGACGCAACTAGTGCCACACCAACAAAAAAAAAAGACAAAAAAAACGAAACTTGTTACAAGAGGAAAAAGAAAAGAGATCAAAATTAAATTATAAATTAAAAACATTAGAATGCAATTTGAGTGGACAAATTATTGTTATAGTTATTTTCACACAGTCGGTTTTTTTAAATTTATGATTTTCAGTTACGATTATAATATGATGGCTTTTTTTTTACAATTGTACAAATTCTGTGAAATTCTTTAAAATCTTTTTAATAATTTTATGTACATAATGCAATCACTTGGAAGTTTACAAACCTGCCTAGTCATCCACCTCGCGTATTTTGTTTAGATAGTAAATAACACATTTCTTAAAGTATATTTTTAAATATGTTTATAAAATGTCAACTCATTTAACTATTTTGTTTTGTGTAACTGCCTAATTACAGAGACTGAATCTACTCTTAAGTAGTTTAATACATTTCTCATTATGTAAGCGAACAGTAATGTTCTTTTTTTTTAAAAAAAAAACTTGGAATTTCTCCTGTGTCGTAGATGTGTTTACAAACATTTAAACTCACATGCACAAACAAACAGACCTGGAACGGGTTCCCTCTATCTGGCAGAACCTTGATGCTCCGAAATTTATTTGGCATAACACACTTAGCATAATTTTCTTTATACGAACATTTTAAAGGCATAAAAAATATTTGATATAATTATCGTTTGGCATAATGTTTAAACTTATTTTTAATGATTAATTTGGGCACCTGCACATCCAAGACGTTAGTAAATAGTTGTGTGAATAATTGCAATGAGATAACAAAGGGTGTTATATGGGGGGATAGGGATCAGTTGCAAATAGAAAATTACCATAAAATATGTCACACTAAATTAAAATCTATTGACTTTCCTGAGGATTTAAATCATTGTGCGGATAAGTTGTGTAATAATACTGAGCATAGAGATGTCATCAATAGGTTGTACCAATCTATTCTATCGGTCCTCATGGAAGCATCTGTATCCACCCATAAACGGAAACCTGTAAGGGGGCGCCACATCACGGGTTGGAATAAACATGTACGGGATATACATCAAAGGCTAGGTTCCACTTCCAAGAGTGGTGTGCGCATGGCAAGCCTAAGTCGGGTAGGCTCTATGAGGCCATGCATAACTCTAGAAAAGATTTTAAAGCCAAATTAAAGTATTGTCTGAATCATAAAGATCAGATAAAGATGGATATAATTGCCGAACATCATAAGTCTAAAAATTTCAGTCAGTTTTGGAAGTCTACAAACAAACTGAAGCCAAAGGTGAGTCTCCCAGTCAGTGTGGAGGGGATTAGCGCTCCCCGTGATGTGGCTAACCTATTTAGGAATCACTTCAGGGTGGAACCTTTTTTGAAACCGGAAAAAGGCGAAAGGATGCTTGATGTTGAGAAATGTGGTGCGGGTGACCCTCCAGTTAAAATATCTAATGTAGAGGTTGATAAAGTCATTAAGAAGATGACCGAAGGAAGGTCACCGGGGCACGACGGTCTCAGCATTGAGCATTTGCAATATGCGGGTGTTCATCTGCCCAGAGTCTTATCCATGCTGTTTACTTTCTGCCTTCGTCATAACTACCTACCAGACGATCTCATGAAGACCATAATAGTACCTATTATTAAAAATAAGACTGGTGACGCATCGGATAAGGGGAATTATAGACCTATATCTCTGGCCACGATCTTAGGTAAAGTCCTGGATGGTGTACTTAATAGACACTTGAGCCAACATGTCTCTCTGCATGACGCTCAGTTTGGATTTCGACCTGGGCTGTCCACAGAATCTGCAGTACTATGTCTAAAGCACACTATCCGGTACTATACTGACAGAAGAACACCGGTATACGCCTGCTTCCTGGACCTGTCAAAAGCTTTTGACATGGTGTCATACAATGTTCTTTGGAGGAAGATGAAGCTTAACACTGGGCTACCTGTGGAGATCATCAACTTGTTTGAATATTGGTATGATAACCAAAGAAATTTTGTCAGATGGATGGGCGAATGCTCGGACTAATATAGGATGGAGTGTGGAGTTAGGCAGGGGGGATTAACCTCACCTACTCTATTTAATTTGTATGTGAACGGACTTATTGAGGAACTCAGCAGTGCTGGTGTCGGATGCTCAGTGGATGGAGTATTTATGAATAATATTAGTTATGCTGATGATCAGATCAGATGGGAATGTCTATGGAACATTCTAACAGAAATGGGAGTACCAAAGCACCTCGTCATCCTCATAGCAAACCTGTATCAGGATGGCAGCACAATAGTTAAGGTGAACAATGTTTTGTCAAAGCCCTTTAAGCCGCAGAAAGGTGTTAGACAAGGGTGTATACTGTCTCCAATCCTCTTCAACATCTATGGAGAATATATCATGAGACGAGCTTTGGATGGTTGGGAAGGCGGAGTGTCCATTGGTGGCAGAAAAATTAGCAACCTACGATATGCAGATGACACCACACTGTTCGCAACGTCCGAGCAAGAAATGGCCGAACTCATTTCTAGAGTGGAAAAAGAGAGTGAATTAGTTGGCCTTACCATAAATAAAGCGAAGACAAAGGTGTTGGTGGTAGACAGACCTGGCGTACTGATTCGCTCTAATGAACTGCGAGACCTGGAATTTGTTGACCATTTTGTATACCTGGGCTCTCTTCTCAGCAGCGTGGATGGCAGTGAGAAAGAGATATCCAGAAGAATCCAAATGTCCAAAGCAGCGATGACTAAACTCACTAGGATATGGAAAGACCGCAATATATCCCGCAAAACCAAAGTGAGGCTGGTGCGCGCGCTGGTCTTCTCGATTTTCTTTTATGGCGCTGAATCCTGGACAATAAGGCAGAGTGAAAGGGCAAGGATCGACGCTTTTGAGATGTGGTGTTGGAGGCGGATGCTAAGAATTCCATGGACTGCACGCCGGACCAACGTGTCCATACTCAAGGAACTAGGTATCACCAGAAGGCTGTCCACTATCTGCTACCAGCACATACTAAAGTATTACGGACACATCGCCCGCAGGAACCCTGACAGCCTAGAGAAGCTGATGGTGGTCGGCCAGGTCGACGGAAGAAGATCACGCGGTCGCTCACCTACCCGCTGGTCAGACCTAGTAAAGTCGCTCACTGGCCTATCAATAACCAAGGCTATAAAGACTGCCGAGGACAGAAATACGTGGAGAGGCATAGTGCATCGGGTGATTAACACTTCAAGCTAGACACGACCTTCAGCAATGAAGATAACGACTGAGAAGAGATGCTGATGACATGGTGCTGCTGGGTCCCTCAATCAGTTCCATAAAGTCACTATTGTCCATATGTGAGCGGTATGCATTGGCCCATGGGCTCAAGTACAATGTTCAAAAGAGTGAACTGCTAGTATTTAAGGCTGGGAGTAAAACTTACTCTGTTCCTCCAATCGCACTGAATGGAACCATACTACAGCAAGTAACCAAATTTAAGTACTTGGGTCACTGGGTCAATGAGAGTCTAGCTGATGATATGGACATGGATAGGGAGCGCAGGGCATTGTCGGTTAGGGGTAACATGCTTTCTCGCAGGTTCGCGCGCTGCTCAAGTGACGTTAAGGTCACACTATTTAAAAGCTACTGCCAATCGTTATACACGTGCAACCTGTGGAGCAGTTATACTAAAAAAGCCTACAATGCTTTGCGCGTCCAATATAACAACGCGTTCAGGGGTATGTTGGGGCTCCCCTGGCGGTGCAGTGCTTCCGGCATGTTTGTCGAATACAGCACGGATGGCTTCCAGGCGGTGCTTCGTAAAAGGACGGCCTCCCTGTGGTCTCGGCTAAAGGGTAGCACCAACAAGCTTCTGAGTGCGTTGTCGGACAGAGTGGACAGCCAATTATTGAGGCAGTGGTCGCTCATGCATGTCCAGCATCTTGATTGTTTTAAATTTTACTAACATAGTTTTTAAGTTTCTTCTACTAACATAAGTATTATTTTATTATTATATGGACTTGTAACTTTATGTGCCTGGTCTGAAATAAATATTTTCAATTTCAATTAAAACTTTGAATTAACAATGGCATACTTTTAAGATGGTAGAATTACATTTAGTATAATTACGATTGGCAGAGTTCAAATTGCGCATAATATCGTTTAGCATAATGTTCATTTAGAGCGATGATTATTTGGTATAATTTCACTTGGCATACTATGCAGATGGCAAAAATGGCTAGGTTAGGTTAGGTTAAAACTGCGACCTACTACGACTACACTAAGACTACCCACTGACCTGAATGACAACAAATTATGACAAAGATGATTCTAACTATAAAATTTCTGCGATATGACAATTCTGCCGTTTAATGATAATCGATATGAAATATATGCCAAAAGACGATTCTGACTGTGAACTTTCTGCGATATGATGTTTCTACTTTTTAAATATTATGGATATGAAATTTATGTCTAGAGATGATACTGACTTACAAAATTATGAGTTTTGATTGTATGATAAATGAGTGTCTGCCAAACAAATTTCTGCGAAGTGAAGTTTATGCTATCCATTGTTATGCAAAATAAAATTATGCCATAAAAAGTTCTGCTATAAAGAGTGGATCCACCTGGAACAACTATTGTAGACCATACAAATATTTGTTCCGTGCGGGGATCGAACACGCGACACGCAGCGCAGCAGTCGATCGCTCAGCCACTACACCACCCGTGACGTCTGATAATATTATATATGAAGATTCCAAAATAGCAAATCGGTTTAAAGACATTCTTTAAACCGATTTGCTATTTTGATGAGCCCTTTAATTTGATACTTCCGCGTTTTTCAGAACATTTTTTTTATCTGTAGCGTCTCAAAAAATACGCTATAACAAACAAAAAAAAAAACAACACACTTAAACATAAAACGATTTTATTGGTAAAAAATCGAATCGTTTCCAAAATGTATTTGAATCAACCCTTCCCCGCACTCTTAAAAAACTGACGATATAAATTTATGCGTATCTATGCGCAAATATGTCGCAAAAGTAATTTTTTTTGCTCACCATACTCTTCAAGTGACAATTTTTGACAGATAAAGGTCATTAACGTTCCAACATGGCGCAAACTCCATCCTATGCTTATTTCAAACGTATTGTAGAGTTGAGTATTTCATGTGTGCACCTCTAACATTAAATACACAATATTACATAAAACAATACATTCGTAGTAGGACGAATGTATACAATCGCCTTTATAAAGCTGTTGCTGTTGTATTATTACTTATTAGTTATTACGATAGAGACAGATATATATATTCATAAGTTGTATTTGCAGGAATATGGTAGGAAGGAATCACTAGAAGCTAAAGCTAACTAAAGCACAATCAGAAAATAATGTAACAGTGTTTTTTCTCTTAAAGCAACAATTTAATGGGTCCGAAATAAAGGGATGGCATTGCGTAAAAGTAATAAGGCTCTAAGTAGAGTTTTTTTTCCTCGAAAAAAGGGCGAAGTGCCCTTGTTCGGTAATCTATGGTTTAAAAATAATTTAGTCATCTTATTCATCATCTGCCTAGCCTTTTCCCAACTATGTTGGGGTCGGCTTCCAGTCTAACCGGATGCAGCTGAATATCAGTATTTTACATGGAGCGACTGCCTATCTGACCTCCACAACCCAGTTAGTACTGGGTAATACGATACCCCTTGGTAAGACTGGTTGTCAGACTTTCGGGACACTGACTACCTGTAACGACTGTCAAAGATCTACAAATGACAGCCGGGACCAACGGCTTAAAGTGCTTTCCGAGGCACGGAGGAAACTTGGTATGTAACGGGTGGTCACCCATCCACTGACCAACCTAGGCAAGCGCGGCTTAACCTAAAGATCGACCCGAGCGGCTGCTATTATTTAGCCACGAGCTCCTCTTTAAACGATCTTTACATTAAATGCGCAAAATGCCTATCACCAATAACGTCATAATCGCCTACCTATTTTATTTTTTATGATTATGATATGTTTGAGACTTTTTCGTCAAACTGCATTTAAGTACAATCAAGACAAACAATAAAACCTCGGGACCGAATCCAATAGTGCCAGAATCATCACACAAAATATGAGCACTTCCATTTCCCTAAGACCACTTTCGCTCATTCTCCTTTGATTTTACATGAAAATAAAATAATAATTCTAATCTTTATAGATTCCGAATGAAATACTGGTTTTTGGTAGTTAATTTTATACGTTTGTTAAAATGTGTGAGTTTCTTTATTGTGTGGTTATTTTTGCCATGTCAAATTCGCGCAAAAAGCTGTATGTGTTAACCTCGCCTCCTGCAAAAAGTGGTAGATTCGTGTGGCCATTTATTCTGTGCCATCTCTAGGATTATTTGTTCTATGTCTTATTTGGTTGCTGTGCCTTAGTTGCTGGAAGAGGCCATACCTGACGAATGGTGTAACAGTTCGCTGCTGCCCATCTTTAAAAACAAACAGTATGAAAGTTTGGGAGAAAGTTATTGAAAGGCGAATGAGAGAAGAGAGCGAAATTATACAGAGACAAATGAGCCAATTCGGTTTTATGCCTGGTCGGAGAACGACGGATACCATTTTCGCTATCCGCCAGTTGTGCGAAAAATACAGAAGTGCATATAAGAGCTTGCACATGGTGTTCATCGACCTCGAAAAGGCATACGACTGGGTACCGTGTGCGGTTTTGTGGTGGGCTCTTAAGGAGAAAGGTGTGTCTGGGAAGTATGTGCAGTTGATCCGTGCGATGTACAGTCGATGCAGTACCCAAGTCCGATCCACAGCGGTCACTACCGGCACCTTCATTGTGGCTGGCGGTCTGCACCAAGAATCGGCTCTTAGCCCTTACGATGCGCCTGTTACAGAAAAATTGAAAGGGAGTTGTTTGTCTTTGACTTGTAATGAGGAGGGATGAGGAGCACATGTGACTGAAAAGAATGATGGACGGAGAGCGAGATGAAGGCCAAAGAAAAGATGGATAGATTGTGTAAGGAACGATTTAATCTAACTTGATAATTACGCATAAATTTAATTTGAATCCTAACAATATGTTCCTATAACTGATCTCAATTTTTATTTTATTTTTGTTATAATTTAGTTTTTTTAATATTTTATTAGAATAAGTATAATTTAATAATTTTGTTGATTTCAATTTAAATAATTTATTTATAATTTGGTAATTAATATTAAGAATTTGTTTAATTTGTTTGCTGTGCCCTACAGGGTCCATAATTGTACACTTAGCTTTAAGCCTATTTTAAGATCTTCAGACATTATGGAATGCAATAAAGATATGAATATGATATGAAGGAGAAAGGAATAAATTATGCCGTGACGATTTGGGAGAATGGTAGAAGAAAACGTGAAAAAATAGAATGGGACAAGTGCAGTAAAATGATGATGGTGCCTTATTTAGAGTCAGAGCAGCTGTCTTCTGCTTCCATTATGTACCAATTCCATGTTCAGTGACACTGACTTTTCCGGTTGTCAGTTGGTAAATGTCAAGTGGAAAGCGCGGGAAAATTCGGTTCGACCGGGTGTAATTTTCACAGCAGTTTTTTAAAAATTTAATATTTATTAGATAATTGGTTCAGTTAAGGTTTTTATGTAAATATATATTCTCTTTGTAGTGTATATTTAATGTATGTGTAGATTTTTTCTGGATTATTGGTAAGTTTTTGTAATTATTTGTATCTATTCTTTTGTACTGGATTACCAAGACGAATCCCGGGTTGCATGAACGACCCGCCTATTTTAGATGTGGGGGATTTAGGCCTTGGCTTAAGTCCCCCTGTAAGTAATTATGTCACAAGTACCAATATTACAAGCAAAGATTTAAGTGGTATGGACACTGATGGATCTGTAGCCACAGCAAGTGGAAGGGAAACAGATGCGTCGACTTCCGGAAAAGTCAGTGCTTCTCGTAAGAGGCGCTCACATAAACACAAATCAATCTGTAAACATTGTAATAAAACAAAACGGAGTAGACATGGGGCGATCCCTGAGGGAACCTCTTCTGTTGAAACTAATTGCATTTGTAATTCCAGCGCAGAAGTTAATAACATTTTAAATACTAAATCTGAGCTTACTCTTAAAAATAACCATACATCAGTTCCACAGTCTCAACCCTTCGATATTTCTGTCACTCAAACCATCCAGTCAGAACCACCTGCAATACAAACTGGTCAATCAGTTGGTGTAGGTAGGAAGGAGTACCAGGCCTCTGATACAGGTCCTTACATAGTTCATGTTCAGCGTATTACAACCACTGAAAACAGTGGCACCATTCTGCACCCAATTGCTTTTGGGAATTTTCTTAAAAACAACAAATTTGAAAATATTGTTCCTGGCAGTGTGAAAAGAATTGGTAGGAATAAGTGTGTTGTAGCTTTTACAAACCCTATTGCTGCTAACGCATTTATGAGTAGTAATCTATTGCCTCTGAACAGATTTAAGGCTTTTCTACCTACCTATAATGTCACACGGATGGGCTTGGTCCGAGGTATCCCATCTGAATGGAGTGAGGATGAAGTAAAAGAAAATATATCAACTCCCATAGGTACTGGTGAAATATTGAAAGTCAGGCGCCTGAACTACAAAGTCCAAGTGAATGGGTCACCCATATGGAAACCATCCCAAACTATTGTTATTACATTTGATGGTCAAGCCTTACCTAAAAGAATTTATATGTGTTACAATGCGCTACCCGTAGAGACATATGTGTATCCCACAATTCAGTGTTTCCGATGCTGCCGTTATGGTCATACAAAAAATCAATGCAGGTCAGCTGTCCCTAAATGTTTTAAATGTGGCCAAAACCACTTAGGTGAAACATGTTTGCTAGAAGAGGATTCTGCATCATGTATTAATTGTTCTGGATTCCATTTTGCTACAGACAAGACTTGCCCTGAATTTCTGAGGCAAAAAAACATTAAATATACTATGTCTCATTCATGTATGTCATATGCAGAAGCAAGTAAATTACACCCAGCCATTTCAAAATCCTATGCAGATGTTCTCACTACAGGTACATCTCATGATTCTCTTGTCACCAATAATAATATATACAGCTCAAAACCTAAACCCTCAACTTCTTCATCTCATAAAAAGACTGTCTTCCTGAAACCGAGAGCTCCTCCCAAATCAGTACAGGGTTATGATAGAGCAGCTCATAATGCCCTTGTAATGGAGTTTCAACCCCCATCTTTGGTGAATGGGTGTGCTTTACCTAAGGAATCCGATAATAAACTGCAGAAGAATGAGAATGAGCAAATTGTTGACGTTATTATAGACTATCTTCGGCATTCCTGGGATCTTCTTTGGAGTAAAAGCTCTCAAGTAGGGCATGCAATTACCGTAAAAAAAAATTACCGGTAAAAAATCGGTAATAGAAATATTTTTACCGGTAAACCGGTAAAAACGGTAATTTTCGTATTTTTCAATGTGATATAATAACAATATGATTGGGTAGTCTTAAAGCAAAAAATAAATATATAGGTATACAAGATATACGGTGGTAAACATGACATTTCTTTTGGCGCAGTCAAGGGTAAATGTCGCACATTTATATGAATTTAAACAATTTTCATTTTCACGTGTACAAACAATCAAATTATAAAGATTTTTCAAATAAAATACAATCAGTATGTAAGCTACCAATTTTAGTAGTCTTAATTTTCAACTTAATATTGTTCGCAGTAGTTGTAAAGAACAATTTAGGGTATAAGCTCAAATTAACTTTCAATCAGCTACAACGTTTTCTTTATAATAATCTAATATATAAAATTTCCGTGTCACAATGTTAGTTACCGTACTCCTCCGAAACATCATCATCATCATCAGGCTATATTAGTCCACTGCTGGACATAGCCCTCCCCTAATGAGCGCCATAGCGCCCTGTCTTCAGCTTGCCGCATCCAGCATCTGCCTGCAGTCTTTCTTAGATCGTCATCCCACCTGGTCGGAGGGCGTCCTACACTACGCTTGCCGAGTCGCAAACAGAACAAGACAACACCGGACCAGGCCAACCAACCGGAACAGGCCGGGTTTCGCGGAGGATATGGCACCATAGACCACATTCACACAATGAGGCAGATTATACAGAAGTCCGAAGAGTATAATCAGCCCCTGTGTCTGGCCTTTGTGGACTATGAGAAGGCCTTTGACTCTGTCGAAACCTGGGCTGTTCTGGAATCCTTACAGCGATGCCAAGTAGACTATCGTTATATTGAGGTGTTGAGATGTCTGTACGAAGCCGCCACCATGAGTGTCCAAGTACAGGACCAGCAGTCTAAACCGATCCAATTGCGCGCTAAAAACGCGCTGGTGAACAGTTTCGGGGATATAACATCCCCCTGGATGTTATATCCCCGAAACTGTTCACCAGCGCGTTGGAGGATATGTTTAAGACGCTGGACTGCCTAGCTTCAGCCTCGCGACGTATCGGTCTTGGCATGAATTTGGATAAAACCAAAGTCATGATCAATGGCCACATTGATCCGATGCCGGTCGTCGTACATGGTCACCTTCTCGAAATCGTTTCTGAGTACACTTACCTCGGGCAGATTCTGCAGTTAGGTAAAAATAGTTTCGAGAGGGAGGCCAAGAGGAGGATCCAGCTGGGCTGGGCAGCGTTTGGGAAACTACACCGAGTCCTCTCGTCATCCATGCCGCAATGCTTGAAAACGAAAGTTTTCAATCAGTGCGTCTTACCCGTCATGACCTACGGAGCCGAGACATGGACACTCACGGCAGGGTTGGTCCATCAGTTCAAAGTCGCTCAGCGAGCTATGGAGAGAGCTATGCTCGGAGTTTCTCTGAAGGATAGAATCCGCAACGAATACATCCGACAGAGAACCAAAGTTATCGACATAGCTCAAAGAATCAGCAAGCTGAAGTGGCAGTGGGCTGGCCATATCTTACGAAGAACCGACAACCTCCGAAACGGCTCGACCGATTCTTATGAAATTTTGGGTACATATTGGGTAGGTCTGAGAATCGGCTAACATCTATTTTTCATACCCCTAAACCTCAGCGGGTGAAACCGCTGGGCACAGCTAGTCTAATATATAAAATTTCCGTGTCACAATGTTAGTTACCGTACTACTCTGAAACGGCTCGACCGATTCTTATGAAATTTTGGGTACATATTGGGTAGGTCTGAGAATCGGCTAACATCTATTTTTCATACCCCTAAACCTCAGCGGGTGAAACCGCTGGGCACAGCTAGTAATAATATAATATATATAATATAAACGACAATCACAATGTGATTGATCACATAAATTCAAATTAACGTTCACATTTTCATTTCATTTCTTATATTCTCGATAATATTTTAAACAAATCATATAAAATCAAAATTAACTTAAAAATCAACTTATTAAAAACCGGTAAATTACCGGTTACATATATTTTTTACCGGTAATTTAATAATCGCGAAAATGGGCGGTTTACCGGTAAAAATGAAAACCGGTAAACCGGTATTGCATGCCCTACTCTCAAGTAAAGGGTAAGGCATATGCTTCAATTCAGCCCTCGATCCCAACCAAACCATGGTTTTGTAAAATAAAATGCTCTAAACTCATTACAAGCATGTTAATTCGTATGCGGCTTGGCCACGTTTGTACTCCTTTCCACCTTGCTAAGCTGCACATTGTGGACAATAATCTTTGTGAGTGTGGAGATGATGTTGGTACTTTAGATCACATATTCTTCTCCTGTTCACGTTATGATCGTTCATCATTCCTCCGTTCTCTTGTTTCCCATAATGTTCCTCTTCCTACTTGTGTATCTTGTTTAGTAATGAATCCTATTGAATATTTTAATTTGATATCTGTATTTTTGTTCAAAAATGATATAAAAATTTAGTTTTTTTTTGTATGTTTATTTATATCCTTTTTATCCTAATATATATTGAATAAATTATTTCCTTTCCTGAACCTTACAAAATCCTTATTTCCCCGATTTTTTAAATATTTCCCTACCTTTTATTACTCGAAATTGGCACAAAGACGCAACTAGTGCCACACCAAAAAAAAAAAAAAAATGTCAAGTGTCAAACGAAATCTTACTGACACTGACACTTTACTGAACTGCACAAGACTGCAGGCAGGTTGTTGTGATTATCTAATCGCTAAAATGGGAGTACTAAAAAAGGTAAAGATGTATTTTCATTTCAGATAAATTGATGCTCAATTCAAAATAATTTCGTTAGTCCTTAATCAATTAGCGATACCTACTATTTATTTGGATGTAACTGATTAACCATGCTTTATAAATTTTAAGAGTACTGGCCTTGTTGGCATGGCTGTAGCTCCAAATGCCCATCACACCCTTGGTTCTCTATATGGAAAAATTATGCGAGTCCTGCAAAAGATGCCTGAAAGTGCTGGTTACCGGAAATATACTGAACCCGTTATTCGTGAGCGGGCTGCCATTTTAACACAGGTAAAAAAATAATAATTTTTGATGTTTAATAAAATGTGACATAAGTTACAGTTAGTTATTTAATTTTTCAGACTAAAGATGTATATGAGATTGAATCAAAAATTAGCTGCGGACAAGCCGAGGAACTAATAATACAGGCCGAAAATGAATTAAACCTGGCTAGGAAAATGTTGAATTGGAAACCTTGGGAACCACTTGTTTCGAAGCCACCCAAAGGCCAGTGGGACTGGCCTCCTACCAAGGCTTAATTTTCTGAAAATTCTTGTTAGTACCAAACTTAGTGAATATAAGAAATGATGTTTAAATTTTTTTTTATTCCTCAAACCATTTTGGTCAAATAATAGCTACAATTAGTTTTAATCATGACTTCATTTGTTTGACAACACAGTTATGATTGTTTTAAGTAGGACTAAAACTATTTTCATTCATTATAATAGCCAATATTTTTTAAATATATTATGTTACCTAATATTATATTATCTTTCATCAAGTAACTTTTATTCAATTACAAGCAACATCAAAAACCGTTTGTTTTGTGTTATAATGTCATATTTTTGCAAAAAAACAACTTGTTAAGAAATGAAACACAGTGTTAATTTTTCATTTTATTATAACTAACATGATTCAGTTCAATTAAATATAAAAAAAAATAGAAGGAGCTGTGGTATTTGGCACAGTGCATAAACCATTAAGTATTATTACAAATATTGTTTGTAACATTTCATTTAAATCTATATTTATTTATTTTTCATGTATATGAATTTACTGAGCCATAACAAGGTAAGGTTTAAGTCACTGACTGCTTTACTCTTACAAACAAAGAAGAAGTACACATGTCAGTCACAATGTTTGTAAGTAAAGTAGACAGTAGGATTACCCATTTCATAAATTTTATAAATTCAAATGTAACCACTAATAAATACTTAACTAAGTAATTTTTTCCATGACCATTACATGATTTTCATTTAATTTTGTAAAAAGTAATAACTGCTGGTGTAAATGCAATTGTTTTGTATAAAAATATGGCATTGGTAACTCATTAATAAAAATACTTTAAAATGCCTCCTAGTAATTCGCTGTACTTTGTAGGACAGTTATACAAAAGTTGCACAATTAAAGAGTAATACAAAATACTCTACAAACTAAAACTTATGTATAAAAAAATAAATAACATTATAATCACTTGTCATAATATAATACTAATTCAGTGCTCCATGTTCTTATCATCTTAACTCAAAACACAAAATAATATCCCAATTTACTTATAAACTTTATGATTACTTGAGGCTCTTTTTTGTTAAATAAATTGGAATATTTATATTTACAATAACATAAATTATTATGTTATTGTAAATATAAATATTCCAATTTATATTATATTTTATATTATTTGTATTACTGCAATAAATATATGTTTTTTTTTCTGGTACAAAAACAAACAAGCTCACTTAGTTTTGATATTGATTGTTTCATTGGGATTTACTTGGAGAAATTCAGAATTGCAATATGCTTTGTGACTTAGATAACTTATAATTATTAACAAGTGGGTTTTTATAATGGGTATGTTGAAAATCACTGTCTTGTGAATATAGTCAAAATAAAAGAAGGTAATGCTTGGAAATCACCTCATATCATGCCAAATATAATGTTTGACATTTTTTTTATATTTACATTTTTTTTATAAATATTTTTTTATAGAGAATAATTCATTGTTAAACATAGTTTAAAATATTGCTATGGCATGTTGTGAGTTTTTAGTCTTGAAACCTGATAATAGCCCTGTGGTGCTAAAAGGCTTTGAATTTGAAGCTATAATGCACCTTCTTTGTCACTGAGTTATATTTATTTAATTAAATAAAATAAATTTATAATATCTACAGCAGGGTCCAGAGACTGGTATTCTTAAAATTATTATTTACATTTAACACATATAATCATTATTAAAATTAACAGGTATGCCTGTTTTTAATACTAGGCAACACTTAAATAAATGACTAAATAAACAGCTAGCACACTGTTGGGTTTTCAAAGCTCAGCTCGGTGCTAAGAGTTGATTTTCCAATAGTGCAATAATATTTAGGCATTATTTCTGTGTTACTGAAGATGGAACATACAACATAGTAAATTATATCATCTCCGCCTAGTAAAGAACATATAAATTTGTAAAGTATGATATTTCCCACTATACTTGTTTTCAATGGACTATTAGTCATTTAAACTTATCTTGAAAGATAGCATTAAGCTCTTTTTATCTATTCAGGTAATAAATACACAGATAAAACCTCAAAGTTATTACAAAACTAAATAATGTTTATAAGTAAGATGGTTTGTAACAAAATGGTTTTATGTAGATGTGACACCTTTCCGCGCTACTAATAAGTTTAAGATGGGATGTTTTTTTATATAGCTTACTGCTTTTTTATGGGTTACCATTGTAAAGTCATAGCCATTGCACTGTAAGATTTTGTCATGCATTCTCAATCCTGATTTTGCTGCAGGACTTCCCTCATGCACTTCTGTCACATATATGCCCTGAAAGAGTAAATATATCAAATGAGACTAACTGATAGAAAAATGAGTAATTTTGGTTTTATTTTATAAATGAATAAAACCTCACATTATCAGTGTATCCTTGGGGACTTTTGCGAAAATCCTGATCAATTCCGCCGCCAATTTTGAAACCACATTTCATAACTTCTCTTCCTTCTGAATCAACACCAGCTTCTTTCTGAAGCGTTATTGGTATCTGTGAAAGATTATTTACGATTGCATTTACGAAAAAAAACACGAATAAAACAAACAAAACTGGGAGTGGTCTTCTGACTTACACTGAGACACTCCATAGCTGTTCCAGCTTGATGTTGAAATGCCATTTTCGCCATGGTGACTGGTTGAATATTATGTCCTTCGGGTGAAATTAACCTTTAGTAGAAGTCTAACGACTAAAATAACTTATATTTATCTGGTAAACACGATTTAAACAATAATGTTGTCTTTGTATGTATGTTGCCTGCGAATTTCTTATTCACTCAAAACTAGACAGGTTGTCATTGTCATCACAAAATCACAAGTCGGTCGTCGGAATGACCATCGACTATGTAGATGTTTTTTTTTCTAGAACTTAGTAAAAGCACGCTTCCAAAAGCAGCGGCAACGGTGTTACGGTTGAAGAAAACTTTACTCGGACGATTTGGGCGGTGACACGCAATAGTGCAAACCCAGGGTTAAAGTGAAAGCGGGTTAAATTAAATTTTCCGTAATTTTTGTATTTTGCAGGTCATGTGAGATTATATGATTAGCATATAATCTCACATGACCTGCTTCCTTACTAATAATAAAAAAGCGTAAGTGAGTTTGTTTGTTTATTACCTCTTCACGCCTTAATGGCTAAACCGATTTTGATGAATTTTGGTACAGAGATAGTTGGGACCCTGGAGACGGACATAGACTAAAATATATAGATGAGGCAAAAGCTAGTTAAAATGTAAAATGTATTTTTTTACGGAACTATTTAATTATCATTAAAATTATCACTAACTCTCAGTTCATCGATATAGATTCAAGATATAGTGCCTACCGTAGGCGTGTTAAAAAAATACTAATATATTAGTATTAGTGCTCTTTTTTTAACACGTTGTACAAATTAAAAGCGTTGCCAAGAATTATTTGGCTTACACGATTGTGGTCCTTACTCATAAAGCGACAAGAAGACGATAGAAAGTCAATTTCCTGTACACGTATTTTCAACTCGTTCGTTAAAGATGCGGCAGCGGGCTCGTCTCATCCCTACTACTGTCAAAATAATGTCATATTTTCTGTTTCAATGACAGAAAACATGACATTAGTTTTGCTGATTTGCTGTTTGCATATTTATTTTGCACGTTGGTTTTCTGGTTCTGTAATACAAGAGGGAAATGATTATAATAGTTTATTGATAAAAGCTTAAAATAATTCACATTTTAAAGGTAATTTTGTTCCCACCCACTGCATGATATCCGGAATGATGTAATTCTAAAGTTATCAATCAATGATATTTACCTATTTAGAGCTACAGTTGTAAATATTTGCATTAATTTGGCAAATAACCAACTGAGCTTCTTTCTATGAAAGAAGCTCAGTTGGTTAAATTGTAATGTAATGGTTGTAATAATATAGCTGTCACGAAGATTTGTGTTCTTAGAAATACTTTTCCATGTTTTCAGATGTCCGGTCAAACTAGAAATGTTTGGATGATTGTTGTCAGAAATTTTATTGACTCTTTTAGACCCCGCCAGATAAGAGGAAATAATATGGGTAAACGAAATAGGATTATGCTTATTCCCTACATTAACCTTTACAGACATCCAACATTCTTGCTTTTCACTTGAAGTAACAAATTAGGAATTTAGATTTTTTTATGCCAGTAGAATTTTATCTACTTAAAAAATGTAAAAAAAAGTGGTTGGTAAAATAAAAACTCACATATACCTTGTCCAGACAATTATGAACAGAAGAAAAACAACTGAAATTTCTAAAGCTGTTCTCAAGTATAGGCTTGTCATACATATGTCAATTGACTTTTATTTATATAGATTGGTACAATAATAACATTCAAATCAACATTCAAATCCAACAGAGCAACCAGTAGAAAATTAAAACTAAGCAAGAATGACAGTTCCACTCCTATATCATTGTAAAATTGGCCTTTGGGAGGTGGTACACTGGGCTATATTGGAAACCTAGTAACTATGGCATGGGTCTTTAAACTCATGATTATGTCCAGGATTTCAGTCAACCAAAGCTAATCATTATTGTTACACATTTGTCATTTGCAGGTAAAGACTACTTGGGAAATGCCTACTTTGAAATTCCAGCTAATCCTGGTCTTGGTAAAAGGAAGCCCACTAGATGGTATGATCCACCTAAAGAGCAGGATTTTGAAGATCCTATTCCTGCAGAATGGGACTCATGGTTGCGTATGAGGAGGTAGGAGAAAAAGACCCACTACTTATGCAGTACTTATGCCTATCTCAGTTAAGGGGAACTGATGGATGATGACAAAATGTTAAGTGTTACTACAAAAACATAATTTCTTTTACAGACCAGAGCCGCCTACAGAAAAAGAAATTGCCGAAAACCTTGCTATTGCCCAAATGAAGAAGATAAATGCAGCTAAGCTTGAAATGAAAAGGTTGGCAGAAGGAGGTGCCGTGCCTGCAATACCAGAACGAGGACCCCAGTCATTTCCTGTATACCCTGATTTCCATCCAGGAGACCCTGATAACAAACCAAAGAAATAAGCAAATAATAAACAACAAATAAGCAACAAACACAGGTTGTCATGCTTTTAGAATATAGGCAACATGTACATACATAAATATTGATTATATATACACTTCTTGAAAAGTTTAGATATCATTTGTGGGCTCTATTTACATTAAGTTATAGAGCATTAATTTATTAGATTGTCTACATATAATTACAATTTATTATTATTTCTATTTAATTCAATGATGGTAGCTTTAGCTATGAATTTAGTTTCATTTCTTACAGTCTACTTAATTATTTAGTATGTCTGTCCAGTCCAGTCCAGATTTAATAACATGTTTTTTTTTTTAAATTATCTAATATTTAACAAATTAATTGTTTAAAAATATTTTTGCGGATTTTTGTTAAATATAAATACGATACTTGATTAAGATACTTGTTACTTTTTTGTTTCAGTTATT
Source organism: Ochropleura plecta (assembly GCA_905475445.1). Classification (NCBI taxonomy): domain Eukaryota; kingdom Metazoa; phylum Arthropoda; class Insecta; order Lepidoptera; family Noctuidae; genus Ochropleura; species Ochropleura plecta. The sequence goes on along the minus strand of FR997723.1, from coordinate 6,894,346 downwards.
ATTAGTTATCAAAAGTTGAAAAACTAATAAACTAATTTAATAAATAATTTCTCTGTAGTGTATCATGTAATTATATTTACAAACTGTGATCATTAGTGTATAGTAAATTATTGTATTAAAATTGGTTTTTATTTACCTACTTCTTTATGCATGAACTTGGCATAAGCAAGCAAGGCATCATCAGTTAATAAATCGAAATGACTAGTCCTCTGGGCGGAGCGGAAGGGAGTATCAGAGTTATATTATACTGGCTAAAATCTAAAATATCGCTTTCGAATAATCCGTAACTCCGGCAGGCAATTATAGTCCTGACGCCCTGACGATATGAGATTCTGATCCTGAGATCGTGCGGTATTCCCGGATTAGCATACAGCTACCACCGTTTGGGGTGCGTTCAGGATGTGGGCGGCGAGCCGCCCCAAGGAACGCGCCCATACCGGACTTTATTTCATGTTGACACTGATATGAAATGAGATGGTTTAGCTGTTGGTATACACACACACATACACACTATTATCGATCATAAAATATCATCTATTATTACCGATTTTACCCTCCCGGATGACGAGAATCTCGTGATAGCTGACAAAGAGAAACAACTAAAGTATCTCGACTTGGCATACGAGGTTGTCGACAAAAACCTCGACGACTTAAATTTAGTAGGGACTCGAACCTACTAATTTAAGTTTAACAAGCGAGTTTTAGAAAATCTTAGAATGCAGTTTTGTTTCTTTTGACGTGATAACGTCTTTAAAATCGTTTTAGTCGGGTGACATGTTCAGAAACTTGTAAACCTCACGAGCGACATTTCATAAAGATGGTAGCGCCATCTGTTACTTGGCGCGAAAAAAAAACTTTGAATTAGTACTTAATTTCATTTTAGATGTCACTACTGGTGATAACTTATATCACCAATAAGACGTTTTTCAAAACAAATTTACATTAGTTTATTTCACTTAAAAATATAGACTAATTATATAAACAATGTTGAAGTTAATATTAAATACAATAAATAAATATGTTTATGGCATCACAGCTAGTAGGATAAAGACACTTGGAACCAGCTTTCAGTGTGGTATGTCATAAAAAAAAATACCGCAAACTAGGCAAAATTGAACTCGAATTGAAATTACAAAAAGGCATCGAATGACAGTTGCGTTAGTAATAACAATTAGTTTAGACAATAAACTTTTCTTTTGACGTGATAACGTCTTTAAAATCGTTTTAGTCGGGTGACATGTTCAGAAACTTATGCCAAAACCTCACGAGATATAAAGATGGTAGCGCCATCTGTTACTTGGCTCGAAAAACTTATATCACCAATAAGACGTTATCACGTAAACATCTCGATCGTAAACCTACTTTACAAACAACCAATTTTTTAAAATAAAGGGATGTCTCCTTTTATTAAAATGAGTCAAGGATTTAAGGTAGTTTGCCTACAGGGCCCGATTAATTTTTCCACACTATGTAGGTATATATGTATATACCTAATATAATAAAGTAGGGTAGGTATGTAGAAAATTTGCATTGCTTGCACGCATACCACAGCTATTTTTTTTAATATTTAAAATGTATTTGTATGTTATATTTATATGTCTAGGTATATATAGGCATTTAAAAATAAATAAACGGATATATTTAAAAATAATTGTAAAAAAGGCTTGCGCTTGACCGCAACTCGCCTGGTGTGAAACTATGATACGGCCTAGGGTGGAGGAGCATGCTTGCCTAGACGAAACCGTACGTTACTTATTCGTAAATTTGGCGCCGAATTTGGCGTACCTACGTCCAGGACGTCTGAAACCCAACCCACGCTAGATACGCCACTGCAGACCATTAGGGCTTCGCAAAATAAATTTGACGGCACGTTTGGCGCGGTGGCTGAGTGATCGAATATTTGTATGTTAGTTTAAAAGTTTGCAATCGCACCCAAGATACAGGAGAAACTCCTAGAGAGAGACAAAGTAAACAAAAAGTATCGAATTTTAGTTTTACGCTTAGGTACATTGGGGAAGAGCGTAACTTTTTTTGAAATTGAGTAGTCATATAATCGTAGTGCGCTGCCAATTTTTAAACGACATCATTTCCGGTTTTCTTTACTTAAAGCAGTTGGAACTATGTTTTTTTTTTATAAGATCGTTAAGACACTTCACATCTTGAAGGCTGTTCCGTGGTGAAGGTCTCCAAATTTTCGAGCCGACTAAAATCCACTGTATAATTTAATCTATGTACAAACTGTTAATTGGTACGTAGGTAGGTATGCGCTTAGTTGCGATAAGTACGAGACATGCGTATAAATAAAGAAACCACCAAAATCTGGTTCGGCTTTGGCAAGTTTAGTGAGCGTGGAATAAATTACTTATTTGTTACATATTTAATCACGGTTAAATATCATAATCTTTCCCCTGAAATAACTAGGTACCTACTGACACATTATAAAGTTGATGGCGATAAGAATTATGTGTGTAGGGATAATAATGAGTTTTAATATTCGTCTGCAGGTCATAATTTAATACAATTTCTGAGTAGTTAGAGCGGAAAAGATTACAGTGCAGTAATGGAGTGTAAATAGTAAGATTAATTGGATCCACGTGTGCAGCAAGCGTTTACAGTTTAATTTTATTAAGAACCGATGATATAAAAGCTTTGAAAATTATGTTTATAATACAGAGCAGCACTAATAGTGATGGAGACTTGAGACTGAATTTGTAGCAGGATCGGGCACTGCGTCTGTCTAGGCGAGTGAACAAGATGTGCAGAATGAGTAATCAAAACTGATCCTGCACATGCATCTGCATCATACATACATAACATAACGAAATATGTCAATTTTTCGTCATCGTTTCGATAATTATATTCATGATTTACAATTTATTCCTTTCTATGTACGATACTGAGTGAGCTTGTTGCATAAAAACTACCTAATATAGAAGTGTTAAAATAAATTTACCAACTTAACTGTAAAGGTAACCTAATAGGTTAGTATTTGATTACTATAAGTATATAATGCTAAGCCTAGTATATTCCATTATGGTTCATTATGGTTCGGGGCGAGAGGGAATGGGAAACAGTTATCTCCGTTTGCGAAACAGGGAGAGAACCTCAAAGCAACCCAGCCGCCGCGGGAGATAACGCCGGGAGTCGGGCGCCGCGAGACGACACCCGGCCACCGTAGATGCGGGTCTGTGGACGGTGAGCAATGGGTAGCTCGTACCGTCCGTCCGTGTCGTAGTGACGATAGGCCGTGTCGAAGGCGCGTTCGTCTTCCACTGGCGCTTCAAAGAGATGTCAGCATAGATGGGCCTGCCAGGGACACTGCCTACGAAAGAGATACCGCGGCCCCGGAACATAAAGGGCAAAAGAAGGAACCTTGGTGGATTTTAGTCAGTACAAGGCTGACGCTGTTATTTGATGATTTCCCATTCGTAAATAAAGGCTAGTTTATTTGAAGGTAGCCATAGAAAACGTTTGTCCATTTATTAGTAGGGTTGGTCTGAGACACAGGTTCAAACAAATCTAGATCGGGTGGTCGCTGATGAAAATTTCAAAATTAAAATTTTCAGAGTAAGGACTCTGAAAATTTTAATTTTGAAATTTTATTCTCATATCAGTTATACCCTAATTTGTATCCAGTTAATATTTAAGTTATTATTTGATGATGATGATGAAAATCAACTTCTGAACTTCCTGTAGGTAGGTACCCTTTTCTTTGTAAACTTAATATTTTTATTTATTTATTTTATTAAAACCAACTAAGGACTGTTTAAATCTCGGCTAGGGAAGGTCTTCTGCTCGGCACAATAGGGTTAGATTATGTGCATGCACGAAGGAATTCTAGAAATCATACTTTTTTATTATCACGGCATGCGGCATCAAGATTTACAGGCGCTGTTAGAGAAAGGTTTCTGAAGTAAGTAACCTGAGGTACAGATCACCGGGCTCTTCGGCTTAGATGAACACATGTTTTATATTGGGTGAATCATAAACTTCCTGTGTGGTGTTTCAGACAATCAGACCATGAAACTCAACACCGTAGTTTTCACGTACCTACGATGACAGATCCGCAAAAACTGGTTATGTAATGGTTGACGTGTTATCTTGTGTATATGAATGATCGATGATTTACTCGTTTGTCTGAGGAGCCCCTTGTTCGGCTATCAAGCAAGACTATCAACATACGCGGTGTCACAGAAAAGCTAGATTATGAAATGTATCAATACATGCGATTGTTACGTTTAATTAAGAATATGTAGGTTAAGAATATCAGAAAATGTTGTTGATAGAAATTATACCTATGTTCTGTAGGTATCTTTTTACGATTGTTTTCATTATGTGATGGAAGTTACGACCTTTGTTATGCAAATCCTTACCGCATCCATAACTGATATAAAAGTAGACAATGCCATGGGTATGTTGAACAAAAGGTATGGTTATTAGATATGTTTAGGTTATGTAGCCCTTTACGAGAGTCATATCAAGGTGTTACAGTCACGATTTCCGATTTTATCACTCGTAAAATTGTAAACCTTTACCTATAGGTAATTATTCGGATTTTGCGGTAGCTCGTTCTGGGCATAGCGCGCAAGGTGCTTTATTCTGCATTCAAGTATAATGCCAGTTTCCAGACCTCAATTTTATGGCTTGACATAGACCTTTTATTACATCCCAACTTCATCAATTGGTTACGCAACCCAATTAGACTTCGGAGATGGACTGATGAGGTTATAACAGGATGAATTGGTTACTGCCTACTTAGAACAGTTTGTTATTTGAGCCCGTTTACTGTCTCGCATGTTTATTGGTCTCCTGTCTGTCGTTGGTAGATAGATAGATTATAAACTATCGAAAATTAGTACGTTATATTGTAAGCAGTTTACAATTTCGCGAGATAGAATCATACGATGACATGTATAAACTGACAAAGTTAGAATCTATTCACTGGTGGTGTAAACTTGTAAAGGGTACAACTTTAAAAGCTTATATTTCGGAATCACTTGTTGGCAGTGATCCCAGCTATTTAATTGCTCTATAAAAGAGTGCGCACACGTCGAGCGGCTGCTGCGCCCACAGCTCGACCTGTCAACTCTTTGCTCACTCAGCACATAGATCTGGATATCTTTCATGATTAACCATATGAAATTTGTAAATGTGTACTTACATTCATTTTTAAGTAATAGTTCGTAAGTTTGTTTTTTATATACCTACCTAAGTGTTAAATTATTCTTTAAGTAAATCCTTACTATCCTTACTAATATTATAAAAGCGAAAGTGAGTTTGTTTGTTACCTCTTCACGCCTTAATGGCTAAACTGATTTTGATGAATTTTGGTACAGAGATAGTTGGGACCCAGGAGACGGACATGGGCTATATATATATATAAAAGTGGGATATGAGGGAAGTAAAGGAAAAACTTAGCTTTGCTATTGCTTTTTATCAATAAGGCGCAAGGGCAAAAACTCTCGCCTCTTTGAGGAGTGGCTGGAGAGGCGTCATGGCGTCCTCACCTAGCGCCTGACGCAGGTCCTCACCGGACACGGAAGTTTCGGGAGGTTCCTGCACATAATCGAGCGGGAGGAAACGCCCGGGTGCCACCATTGTGACGATCGCCCGGAGGACACAGTGGAGCACACAGTGGCGGTTTGCCCAGCTTGGGCGGAGCACCGCCGTGCCCTCGTAGAGGCGATCGGCGGCGTCGATCTCTCGCGTCCAGCCCTAGTTCAGTCCATGGTCCGGAGTGAGAGGGAATGGGAAGCGGCCACCTCCTTCTGCGAAGCAGTCATGCTAGCGAAGGAGGTGGCCGGGCGTTTGAGGGAGAGAACCTCAAACCAACCCAGCCGCCGCGGCAGACATCCCGGGCGACGGGCGCCGCGAGACGACTCCCGGCCAACGCAGATGCGGGCCTGTGGACGGTGAGCAATGGGTAGCTCACCGTCCGTCCATCTATTGACGACAGGTCGTGTCGACGGCGCGTTAGTGTTTCACGCGCGCCTCAAAGAGATATCAGCAAAGCAGAGGGGCTTGCCAGGGCCTCCGCCTGCCGGGGTTGCGGGTTGTTCGAAAGAGATACCGCGGCCCCGGAACGCAAAGGGCAAGAGAAGAAGGAGGAACATGGGTGGGTTTTAGTCAGTAAAAGTCTGACACTCCCCCCTGAAGTTATTTGATGATTACCCACCCCAAAAAAAGGGCAAAAGCTGCAGGTAGCAGGTACCTGCAAATCAGGAAAGGGGAACTGTGTTATCCCAAATTTAACGCGAGCGAAGCCGCGGGCAAAAGCTAGTAAATAAATAAAAAGGTAATAAGCGCGTGGACGATTTAGCGCCAGAAATTCAAACTGCATTTAATCTACTTAATTGTTTTATGATTCAAAATCAAAATATTTTTATGTCATGTGAAATAAAAACAATATAAATTGATTTTGCTTATTTATTTTGTTTCATATATGAAACAATTATTGAAACAGATGTTGCCATCAGTAGGTACTGTAACTATTCAGAACTAAAGTTGTTTAAATATGTGATTTGACAGCTATTGTAAAAAAACCGGCCAAGAGCGTGTCGGGCCACGCTCAGTGTAGGGTTCCGTAGTTTCCCGTCCGTCACAATAAGTGTTCCCACTTATGAGTTTAAAGGTGTAGGAGGAAATTATTTTGTACAACTTTTTGTCTTTTTTGTACAAAAACTGTTGTGTCAATCAAGTTCAAAATGATTTTCCTAGAAAGTCCTTATAAAGTTCTACTTTTCAGATTTTTTTCATATTTTCTAAACTTACGGTTCAAAAGTTAGAGGGGGGGGGGACACATTGTTTTTTACTTTTGGAGCGATTATTTCCGAAAATATAGACATTATCAAAAAATGATTTTAGTAAACCCCTATTCATTTTTAAATACCTTTCCAACAATATATCACACGCTAGGGTTGAAATTTAAAAAAAAATCACTTCCCACTTTACATATAGGGTGGCTACCCTAATAAAACATTTTTTTCCAATTTTTATTTTACCACTTTGTCGGCGTGATTGATATACATATTGGTACCAAATTTCAGCTTTCTAGTGCTAACGGTCACAGAGATTAAGCGAGGACGGACGGACGGACGGACAGACAGACATGGCGAAACTATAAGGGTTCCTAGTTGACTACGGAACCCTAAAAAAGGGAAGCCGCATTCGCAGATGAAACTATAGCGAGACTTCTTCATCTTCAAAGTAGTCCTTGATTTTGTAATATGCTTTTTTAAATAAGGGCACGTTTGATGTAGTTTTAAAACTTTCCATTCGGTCAGTTCTGTAACTGACTTTGGCAACTTGTAACAAAAGCGTATACTATTTATTAGAAGTTGAACTTCCTAGTTGTAAATATTTCGTCATTGTTGCCTTTCAATTAGATATTTACCTAAAATATACGACAGATTCGTGAAACTATGTTCGTTTAGGATGTATTTGTGAAACAGATTTGCGAGACATGAATCAATTGTTTTTATCCCATGCGATCTTGGTATCTTTACTGACAATGGAAATATTTTAGTTATGAAGGTTTAACTTATTTAAAATCTTATTTTAGGTCCTTTTTTTCTTTACACTGTCGGCGGTCCAGGTGTATTATATTGTATTTTATCGGAACCATGTGTCTGCAGCATATTAGAACCCAATGGCTTTTCACGTCATTGTCTTCATTAAGGGTGGGTATCCCATCTTCCTAGCTCTTCGTGTTGTGCTGCCGCTGTCGCTGTGGTTGCGAAAAACGTCAAACGTCTTAAGTATACTTATGTAATATGTAGGTACTACCTACCCTTATTGGTATGTGTTTTCGAGCCATTTTTGGTGAAACTTTAGAAACGTGGGGTCCTCGTGCTCACAGCCTTTTTAAGAAAATTTCTAAACGATTTTTATTACCTTTTTCAAAGTTTTCCAAATCATCATCAACTGCTTAGCCTTTTCCCAACTATGTAGGTGTCGATTTCGTTTTAACCGGGTGCAGATGAATACACGTGTTTTGGTTGGGGCGACTGTCTATCTGACCTCCACAACCTAGTTAGTAGGTACTGGCTAATACCCAGACTGTTTGTCAGACTTTTGGGCTACGGACTACCTTTAACGATTGTCAAGGAATGACGACAAGGACCACCGGGTTGACGTGCTTACCGAGGAAACTCGGTGTAATGGGTCACCCATCAACTGACCAACCTAGATAAGCGTGGCTTAGCCTGAAGATCGAACCCAGCGGCTGTTATAATTTAGCGACGGGCTTCTCCAAAGTTTTCCAAATGGAAAGTTTTGTAGATAACTATATATGCATATTGCCAATTTCTGTCGACAACCTTTGATATGATGATGAACGTGATCGGGTTAAATGACGACGCTTGCCTGGCGATTGATTATATCAGTCCGGGGGGCGTATGACGTAACTTCGAGACACAGTAAACAATCATAAGTTGTACTTTTCCGACAGCGGCAATTTATCTTTATTCAGTCACGGAACAATTTCGGACGCAGACACACATCTCTTGGGTCACCTCTACTCTCCTTTACCCAAAGTTTTGCATTCAACGATATTTGAAATGAAATTTACAAACAAAAGGTAGATATTTCATCAGCATTCCTTTTAATTAATCATTATTTGCGTTTATCATACTTTGTTTACTTACGGAGTAATTATTTATAACTGTCCATTCACAGACACACATAGGTACATGAATTAAATATAAGTTGTGATTAAATCTCATTGACATTGAGTGAAAGATGAGTTTACCAACACGCCTATATAAATAGCAAATGTCTGTTTATCGTTAACTGGTTTTAGTCTCATTTCTTTGACCTTTAATCAATTAAACAATAAGTCAGTTGTTAGTTTATCACCGTGCACAATGTAATTAATAATGAGTAAATATTTATTTAATTAACATATCTATGTGGAGGCTGTAATCTAAGCTCTTTATTGTTTGATCTCAGGAGCGGTGGTATATAAAGTCATATGATAGTTATTTTTTGTCATTACCGTTACGATAGGCATCGAAGTAATAGCTACGTACTTAGTTACAGTTACAGACAATACAGTCAAGTTACGAAATAAAGTACGTACCTATTTACAAAATTATAATAATTTGAGTTTAAAGTTGAGAACAGGGACAAGTGTACTATGGCCGCTTTAGCAGAAAGAATCATAATAGGAAAATAATATAAATTACGTTAAAATTCTTAAAATGGTTTTACAGTGGTAACGAAATTCATATTAATAAGGTATTATGATTCTGCCTAAGCGGCCATATTAGACCTAGGTTATAAGAACTAGGTTTTTGTATTCAAGCTTCTTGGACACCAGACTAAAATTTGTTTTGTTGGTGCAGCATGGTTGGCAAGAACGAGCAGAAGTTATCGTCACAGGAGATCTTCGCTCTGGAGGACAAGTACGGATGCCGCAACTATGCTCCCGTGCCCGTCGCCCTCAACCGTGGTGAAGGTAAGTTCAGGACCCTACTGGGACCCTAGGTTTGGTTAATAACTAGGTGCTTAATGAGAGCAGGTACAAGATTGTGCCTTGGGATAATTTAAATGAGCAAACCTAAGCATCATTGTCTAAATTAGATGTACATGCAGTCAGCCGTTAGTATCCACAGTGGATTAATAAAATAAATGTGGTAATTTATTTTTGGGTAAAGCTTAATTCGACGGTTCCTACGTACATAAGGTTAAGTCACAAACCGAGGTTTACAGGAGAGCGTAATTTCTTTCTAAAATATTTTAACCATTTTAAGAGCTTTGTAATGCTATTTACACTTAAGTATTATATTTTTTTACGTTTTCTTGGAAAAACTAATAGATGACCGTTTCTACAACACTTATTTGTTGTATTTATAATACTTGTTTTCTTATACGATTTCTAAAACAAGGTAAATAAATTAAATAAAAATCGTATGTCAGCATGTGCGCATAGATAAAATGATACAATAAAAAAAATGCCATTTTCGACATGTCCTTATGTACGTAAGGACCTTCGAATTATAAGACGAAAAGGGGCAAATATTAATTAGTAGGCAGGTGCGGTTCGGGGATTTCTAATAGTTTATTCAGCAGTATGATGTTTGAAGATGGAATTGCTTGCTTTTTGTTTTCAAAGAAACTAAGAATCTTTAAAGAATTAACCATAACGGAAAAGATTTTTAAAGAATGAATTAACCTCCTGTGTATGACACCTACATTTCCCCTCATTCAAAGAAATAGTTGTCATTATTGTTTAAATTGTAGTTATCTCCTAGCTTAGTCCGGCGGGGTTGCGAGTTGTTCGAAAGAGAATATAAAGGGCAAAAGAAGGAACATGGGTGGGTTTTAGCCAGTAAAAGTCTGATACTCTACCCCGCTTCCAAAGCGGGGGAAGTTATTTGATGATTTCCGATCCGCAAAAAATGTTGTCAAGTTCAAATCTTCAACTTCGTACCTAGTCAACATCATCACCACAATATAATATGTCATCACGTCATCACGGTGGTATTTACTGCTATTGATAGCTCCTAGAAGTTTTCCTATCGTAGCGGTTGTAAAGATTAGATCGATTGGCATTACCTACCTATATTATAAGTGGCTAATTCATCTTATCTATCTTTGTAGGGGGTCAAAAACAAGGATTCTAATACCTTTCGGCATTTTATATACCTTAAACTCATATTATTTACCAAAAAATCGTTTTTTGGTAAATAATATGAGTTTGTAAATAAGTAGGTACCTTCTTGCACAGGTAGGTACTGTTAATTAGATACCTACATTGATTCAGCGTGATTACTAACCTTTGTTGGCGTTACGTTAATTTTCCCTGTGTAATGAACAGTCAATTTATGGATTCTAATATTTAAGCAATGTTTAAAAAATTAAGTTTGCTTACCATTTTTTTTGTTATTTTTTAGAACATTTGTAATGAGTACGTTAGTAACTAATACTTAAGAATATTATTAAAGTGTAGTTCTTTTTAGGGTTCCGGACCTCATATGGTAAAAATGGAACCCCTATAGGATCGCTTAGTTTTTCGTCTGTTTGTGTGTCCCTATCGAGTTACTTAAGCCTGTAGTCATTTGGAGCTGTGAAAAAAACAAATCACAGAGGATCAGGATTGATTTGTTTTTTTCACAGCACCAATTCCAGTCTACGCAGTCAAATATATGGCCGTTCATGTTTCAAGTATGTACGGAATCCTCGGTGCGCGAGTCCGACTCGCATTTGTCCGTTTTTTAGGGTTCCGTAGTCAACTAGGAACCCTTATAGTTTCGCCATGTCTGTCTGTCCGTCCGTCCGTCCGTCCGTCCTCGCTTAATCTCTGTGACCGTTAGCACTAGAAAGCTGAAATTTGGTACCAATATGTATATCAATCACGCCGACAAAGTGGTAAAATAAAAATTAGAAAAAAATGTTTTATTAGGGTAGCCATCCTATATGTAAAGTGGGAAGTGTTTTTTTTTTAATTTCAACCCTAACGTGTGATATATTGTTGGAAAGGTATTTAAAAATGAATAGGGGGTTTACTAAAATCATTTTTTGATAATGTCTATAATTTCGGAAATAATCGCTCCAGAAGTAAAAAACAATGTGTCCCCCCCCCTCCAACTTTTGAACCATAAGTTTAGAAAATATGAAAAAAATCTGAAAAGTAGAACTTTATAAGGATTTCTAGGAAAATCATTTTGAACTTTATTGACACAACAGTTTTTGTACAAAAAAGACAAAAAGTTGTACAAAATAATTTCCTCCTCCACCTTTAAACTCATAAGTGGGAACACTTATTGTGACGGACGGGAAACTACGGAATCCTACACTGAGCGTGGCCCGACACGCTCTTGGCCGGTTTTTTTTTGGAATATTATTACGATAAAGTTCAAATTAACTATCTGCCAATTTCTAATTATAGGATCGGGCGATAAATAAAAACTAACAATGTTATTGCTAGTTTTTATCTATCGCACGATCCTATTAATTTGACAAGACTAGGAAAACCAGATCTATTATTTGTTTAAATTTGGTAAACGCAAATGAAAACTCCACGGGAAACCCAGTGACATTTACTGCAAGGTAGTAATTTGCTGCTATAGCATGCATGATATTTTAATAGGCGACGTACCTTTCTACTTATGTGGCTGGACCCTGCGATTTAACACCCGTGTGCCATGTAAAAAACCAAAGCAAAAACTATTTTGAAAAAATAAATAACCGACTTCGATCTATGATCTGCTAATAACTTTTAGTGACAATGGAAAACGAATACTCGATAAAACTTCTGTGTGATACCATCATAGCAATAGCATAGGTAACTCAAAAGTCTGCTATAAAATATAAACAGCGATCGGATAATCGGGCGCTAATTTAGGTACCTAAACTTCATTTTTATGCTTACGAAAAAATAATGTGGACATCTCTTTTAGAATTCCGGATCCCGGAATCGTTTGAAATTCCTGATTGCTAAAAATGTTACCTGCATACAAAATATAGTTAGAACTTGTTGTAAAAACGATATATTTTCTTTGAATAATGCTTACCAGCTTACTCTCTCGTAGTTTCAAGACGGCTGTTCCTTGTTAAACTCTCAAGCAATATAAATAAAATAATATATGAGACCGACTCGTGCCTGCCATACGAAATGATTTTGTAATTGATGAATGACAAACATACAAAACAAAAACTGTCGAATTGATAACCTCTTCCTTTTTAGTAGATGTCGGTTAAGAAGGCCTCTTTTTCTATTAAGTCCTACTGGAATCTTTCATTGAAGCTAGCATCAAGGTGAATTTGTTACCACAGACCCGACTTGTTGTCGACTGTACCTACTAATGTATTATAAGTATCATTATAAACGTAACAAGAGATTATTTTAATGGTTTTATGACGCCATAAAAATTGTTAGACTTGACGGTAAATCTCGAAACTGAAACTATTGTTTACAAAATAAATAAGTAACAAATGACATCTTCTAATCTTTTAATTGCTTTATCTATGTTTATGGTTATTTTGAAATTCAATGCCGCGATCTTAATCATTAAAATTATTACGTGATAAAATATTTAAAATTTACTGTTACCAAAAAGGCACAGCAATGCTTATCTAGGCAAAACATAACGTCTAATTGCAAACCTCACAGCCCTTACCAGCTGTTCCGATTTTACAGAGCGATGGTGGTAGCGTGGTGCTCCATAGGCCCCGGACTTACCAGTTTTTGTTGGTCATGGCTTTTAAACTCAATTAAACTTACGTGGTTCCGAAACACAAAGGGCAAAAAAAGGAACATTGTTTTAGTCATTACAAGTCTGACAAATGCCTTCCGCTCCGCCCAGAGCGGGAGGAGTATATGATTTACCATCCGAAAAAAAGTAGGCGCATTACTTTGTGTTCTCTCACCATTGCTCACCAAACTCACGTGCGTGATGAAACCAGAAATATGAAAACCGATTACATCTGCCAACCCTCAAGGTGAATTATAAAGCCCACTCGTAGTCATAGAGAGCCTATATGCCAGAAGTAGGAATATTAATATAGACTACTTATGCTTCCCTTCATTTTTCCAGGAGTTTTCGTTTGGGATGTAGAAGGAAAGAAATACTATGATTTCTTAAGTGCATACTCCGCGGTAAACCAGGGTCATTGCCACCCTAGGATCATTGCTGCTCTCAAGGAGCAAGCCGATAAACTCACTCTTGTATCCAGGTAAGCAAAGCACTGAACATCGTTTTTCTGTTTATTCAAAGAATCCTGCAGGTCGCCGTGATTGAGCAGGATACAAGTCTACTGAAACGTTCACGTCAAATGCACGCAGGAGAAAATATGAATACAAGCTCTAACAAGAAAGTTTTCCCTTTTTCATTCCCAGGATGGCTGAGTTTTTCCTTTAGGAATTTCTCAGTTTCGCATTCACGGAGCCTGGACTGTGCCCGGTTGATGAATATCCCCTATTATAAGGGTCTTAACATAACTAGCTACACTTCTGTCTAACCTTTTGTGCGTTTCATAGAGCGTGATGTGTAACTATTTGAAATTTCTATTCTTTTCATAAATTTGCTTTAACGTCTTTCAGAGCCTTTTACTCGGATCAGCTGGGTAACTACGAGAAGTTCATGACGGATCTCCTTGGCTTCGACCGTCTGCTGCCAATGAACACTGGTGTGGAGGGCGGAGAGAGCGCCTGCAAGATTGCCAGGAAGTGGGGCTATGAAGTCAAGAAAATACCCGATGGACAAGCTAAGGTAAGCAACAAAACACTTTCATGTAAGTACTCTACTTGTGGGACCGCGATTACCAGGGTTATCTTAAATCTATAACTTATCCTACCGATTGGCTTTAGGTTTTACTGAAGTACAGCAAAAAGGAAAGAACCGTCCTTTCCTTATTCCATAATAAGAAAACGGAGTTTTGAACCTTGTTGAAATGTACTTTAAAAGTGTGATAGAAATCGCTTTTTGTCGTTGATCGTTGCTACGTGAGTTCCTGCTAGAAGAGTTTCGTTGCTATTTAATTATTACATTATTATAAACTTGAAAAATACGTGGCATTTAGGGCTCATATTTTACTAGCTGGCGCCCGCGGCTTCACCCGCGTGATATCGAAAAAAAGTATCCTATGTTTTATTCCAGACTATAATCTACCTCTGTGCCAAATTTCATCTAGATCCGTTCAGCCGTTTTGACGTGAAAGAGAAACAAACAGCCATACATCCTCACAAACATTTGCATTTATAATATTAGTAGGAAGTAGGATTGACTAATGCAACACATCTACCTACAGCATCAAATAAAAGAAAATCGAAAGTCAAAAAATTATATAAACTCCATGCGTATATGCACAATAATGTGAAACCATTTAAATCATAATGCAAATGTGATGTACAATTTGACCTTTATGCGCTAAAACACGTGGCTTTAAATCTAATTATTGACTACAGTGTTTATCAAGTAGTTAATTTTATCACGGGTTATCAAACCCCGTCTAGAAGTATCCGGTTCTTTCTAGGTTGGGATCGGGCATTCGGCGGACATATATTTTTTTCTTTAGAGTTCCAAGGGAAAAGTGCATCCGTACGGGACAGTTTTTTTTTAAGGACGGGTTATTTGATCTGCCTTCTAAACGTTTACGTGAAAAGGTATGTAATAACTACAGAAATTTCCCATTCAAAACTAACTCAGTTTTTTTTGTTTTACACTAGATAATCTTCGCTGAGGGCAACTTCTGGGGCCGCACATTGTCTGCAGTGTCAGCTTCATCGGACCCCACCTGTTACAAGGGCTTTGGGCCCTACATGGCTGGCTTCCACTTGATTCCTTACAACGACACTGATGCTTTGGAGGTACGTACATTCTATAAAGGAGCTTTGTAATCATGTGTAAGCGATACATGAGATGAGGTAATGATTCCATTTTTATTTCGTAGAAGGCAATCCAAGACCCCAACGTAGCTGCGTTCATGGTTGAACCCATCCAAGGAGAGGCAGGAACAGTGATCCCAGACGACGGCTACTTGAGGAAAGTGAGGGAATTGTGCACCAAGTACAACGTTCTATGGATCGCTGATGAAGTACAGACCGGTTTGGGTAAGTCTCCAACTCATGAAAAAGGTCAAAACGAAAGTTTATCGCACCCAGTGTCAACAATACATAGATGAATGTGTTTACTCCGTTTAAACGAGGATATAAATAAAACATTTCCATTGCGATAGTCCCATTATAGATCGCAGTTAATAATATTTTGCTGTTTTATTAGCATTTGTTTTGCGACGTCAATAGTTTTTATCAGTGTTCTAAAAATGGTAGTTGGCTTACGCAAAACACTACCCTACATTACATTGACCTTAGTAAGGCATCGAATATTTGCAATAATACTGTTTTGAATGTAACTTATCTACGCGTCTTTAAAGTACTAAACTGTAGATATCATTATCTTCTTGGCATTGGTTAATTTGTTGACATAGATAATGAGATTTTTGTGTTCACTTTCGTTGATAGTATGTTAATATTTTGCTGAAGTTTTCCTACGGTATTGTCACTGCGAATACTTGAATGAGGATTAACATTTGTTCTTTGCAGGTCGCACCGGTAAGCTGTTGGCGGTGGACCATGAAGGCGTGAAGCCAGACATTCTCATTCTCGGCAAGGCGCTCAGTGGTGGGGTGCTGCCAGTTTCCGCTGTCTTGGCTAACAGTAATGTTATGGATGTAAGTCTTTTACGAAAGCCTATTCTTTTCTGAAGTACATAAATTTTGCAGGCTAAGCCTGAGCTCAGTCATGCAATAATATTTATAGATACTTAAGTTTAGGGAAGCTTGATGTTTTGTTCTGATGAGTTGTGACTTTTGTTGCTGATCGTTTTCTCTACAACCACTGCTACACGACTATTAGACGATATTATAATGCTTTTTTGTTTAGGTGATCAAGCCTGGTACCCATGGATCTACATATGGCGGCAATCCTTTGGCTTGTGCTGTTGCCACAGAAGCCATTAAGGTATTATCTTTTTCTTACATAATATAACTCTTGTAAACTCTAAAGGGTAAGGCAGAGATGTAGGTATTACTTAGTAGTAGTGTAATAGTAGGAAGGTGCTCCTACATTTCGCCAGTTATAGATATTTAATACCCATTTAAAAGAAGACTTTTTGTCATCCACTGGGCACACATACGTGTCGTACATACTCTGTGGTTGCTACGAACTAATTTTCGACAGAAAAAACACAATAAAACTGTCTAGACTGGGAATCAAACCCTGGATATGTGAGTGCTATTTACCATCATTGACTCGATAATGCTCTTGTCGTTGAGAATATTTCATATTCGCTTAAATGTCTCACTGATGGTGGCGGATGTGTCTGGTCATTTAGTTCCCTTCAAAATGGTTGAGGCGAATGGGGCTGACCCATGCGTTATGTTTCTGAATGAGCGCTGAGTTGACTGGTGATCTCTTAGCTATCACGTTTTATTTTAATTAATTGATTTTTTTGTTTCTCTGTACCCTCTGAATTTTTACTTCTATCTACATTGTACATCCGGTTTAAAGAAATTTATTTCTCATAAGAACATACAGTCCGCTTATAATGAGATACATAGAAATAAACATAATTATAATGCAGTATAATACAAATTTCCTCCAGAGTATTAGCAGCTATAATGTACAAACATGTTTCTTTAACTTATATTTAAACGTATTCATGTTGTCGCACTCTTTAATATCGTCCGGTAATGCATTGAACACGATCACATGTAACCATGATCTTGTAAAAATATTATGATTTATAAGTGTCCACGGAGTTTCGTGCCCATTCTTCTCTATAGAGATCAACGCTTTGGAATGAGTAACTACAGTAGTTTCACAAGTTTTTATGCCTTGTGACTGGGACTGTAGCTTTATGCTTTCGTTTCTTGACATTAAAATGTGCCTGTTATAGTTTATACGAAATAAATGCTTTGAGTTTGAGTTTTGACATCCTGCTCAGCAGTCAAATCAGTTCTTTAGAAGTTTTGCTCGATATACCGGTGGTAATATAAACGTTTTTCCTCCTGCCATCAGGTGCTATTAGAGGAGAAGCTATGTGAAAATGCTGAGAGGCTTGGAAAAATACTGGTCGAGGAGCTGAACAAAATCCCTAAGAACAAGCTGACCACTGTGCGCGGCCGGGGACTCATGTGTGCCATCGTTGTTCACGACAGTACGTATTATATTTGTTTAGATTATTTTCACACCTTGTTTTTGGCTAACGAGTCGCAAAACTCGATCCCCTATTTGTTCACACTTCTCTAATATCAATTTGAGTGATATGATCCGTTGCTACAGCTGCCCAGAACATGACATTGAGTTAAACTGGTTGTTTAAACTAAAATATCAATTTATTTGAAACAGTAATACAATTTACATGTAATTAATTACTATATACAACCTATAAATAGACACAAAATAATAATAAAAATATATACAAGTAAAAAATGGAAAATTACAGGGCGTCAAAAAATTCGTCCGTATCGCAGTCAACCAGGTAAAGTGCCCAGAAGGCTGGCAGCATTACCGCGTTGGATGGCAATGCTTATTTTTTGTGCAAAAAACAGGCCAGCCCTCTGGTCATGAGAAGAGTCGACCAACCGCTTGGCGATTTCTCGAAATACTACGTGGGCACTCGGGCCCCATGGCCCTAGTGTTTCAACCTTATGGTTGTTTAAATGAGTTCTGAAATTCCAGCTGCTTTTATCTAAACGAGTGTTTGCTTTACAGGCATCTCAGCCTACGACGTTGTGCTACGGCTGCGTGATGCTGGTCTGCTGACCAAGACCACGCACGGCCAGTGCATCCGCCTGGCGCCCCCACTCGTCATCAATGAGCAACAGATCCGCGACGGAGCCAACATCATCCGCAAAGTTCTCGAGAGCTATGACAAATAAACTATCCGCTATATAACTCCGTCGCAACATGTCCGCAGCGTGAACAGGCTGCGCATAGTACCATTTCTTTAGAATACGAAGCTAATTTATTGTCATCTTTTAAACAAGAGGAGTTTTCGTTTCATGAGGCTATCATTTTAAATTGTAAAAGATATTAAAATTATACGAGATTATTTTGAAAATAAAAAGAAGTCACATTTTGTGCGATATAATATATTTTTTATATATTAACATTTAACAACCATCTCACAACACACTAATAATCACAGTTAGTTGAGGTAAATACTGTACTTTTTATTAACTTTTATAATCATTTACGAGCCGAATTAAGGTAAAATATCACAACGCATAGCTCTTTTGTTCCTCTGGCACTTAGCATTACAATATAATATAATTAAAGCAAAAACTTTTTACGTATATAATGTAGGTAGGTATATGTTTAAGTAGGTATTTATTATGTAAACATGGACTGGCTTGTATTTCTTATTGTTGTAGTACTGGCATTTACATTTTGTTCCCTCAATTTAGTTCGGCTTCTAAGACACCAACTTGTGCTCTCATGGTGTCAGTCAGTTTTGAGAGTAAAACCGTCTCATCTAAACTCATTTTGGCGCTCTCCAGCAACCCTGAAATGAAACAGAACAAACATTGTATATGTAGAAGACAAATTAAGGAAAACATTGTTCATGATCATAAAATTAATTTCCACGAGAGAACTCAGAAATTAGCATTTTTCAGACGTGACGTGACGAAGAACGGTGACAAAGAGTTGCGTACTTATTTGCACATGTATATCGAGTTAATGACTACTTACAAACAAAACTAAGTCGTCGCAAAGATCGTGCCTTTTATGTTTGAAGAAGGTAAACACGGGCTTGTTTTTAAAATTAAATAAAAAAGGTTATATTGTAACACGAGATATTTGAAAATAAAGGAATTTGTAAGAGAGGAGGCGTTTTTGATTCTCTGACTTCGAACTTTAAGTACTTTTGGTTTGGTCGCAATTATATGTTGTAACTCATTCATTGTCTTACCTTTACTAATGCAGTCCCAACATTCTTGTATCTCATAACTGAGCCCGGCACTGTTGTGGAAATGGAATTTGTATTTTCCTTTGGGTAAACTCCATTCAGTGTTGTTTGCCGCCGATATTTGCAGTACCGTGGGGCACCAGAAATAGTCCAGCTGTAAATGAGAATGAATAGTACAAACAATTACTATGATTTGCATTGGACTGCTAATTGATTTGAAAGTGGAATGTTCGACTAGTTATGTAAAAATGCAATGCACAATGGGGTGCAAAATAGCCTTCAGAAGCGGTGAGCGGTCCCTTCATTCTTCACGGCAAGAGTTCGTGATGACACAAGAGAACATATTTTTTAGAACATATCACTCATATTGTTAGATACTGCTAATAAATAAACTCATCATGTGATGAAATAATGTTATATGTGCCTCATGTTATAAATTGGAGCGAACCCATTGACAAGAAACACTATAACATTCAACATGGGGGATAGAACTCAAGACCATATCCCGGTTATCTGATAAAACAAGTTAAAACGAAATCATTTACAACGTAGGTAAATAAGATACATGAATGATCTTTTGGCGCCTGAATGACAATTAAAACCATCGATTAGGTAAACTTTTGGATTTTCCGTAGATATTGTATTGGAAAACCAAGATGGCGTGTGTGAGTTTACCCACAATATGTAGTACAACTATATTAGGTGCTCACCGCAATAGCTCCCTTAGTACCAACGATTTCAGCCTTATTGGTCATATTGGCCCTCGTATGCGCGGACATGGTGGCGGTCCGGCCGTCCTTGTACTTTAGCGCGCACGAGATGGACTCGTCCACGCCCATCTTGCTTAGGTGCCCCGTGCACACGATATCCGTCGGCGGCTCCTTGTATATGAACTGCACTAGTTGCAGCATGTATATACCAAGGTCTAGCACCGCACCACCACCCAAGTCTTTCATTCTGGAATTGACGACCGATATCAAAAGCGAAATGATCGGGTTGACTTCAGACAGAACTATTAACAAAGTAGTTTATGGCGGTGCTCAGTTTAAAAGTTAAATAATATACATATATTGTTTTTACAAGAAAGAGATGATGATGGGTAAAGCATTATTATACACAGTGGAAGGGATATGGACACACGAGCTGTTACCATGGATTCATTGGTACACGACTCTACATCTACACCTATGTGGTTTTGTATGAAACTATGCATGAATCCATGATGAACATTTATGTTACAATGTCCCCAGCGCTTATGTGTAAGCAGTGAATGACAATAAATATCTTACAAGTTCCTCTCAATGTCGTTAATTTCGACCCCAAACTGTATGCTGATGTGATAGATGTCCCCAAGCCCGCCCGAAGATATGTGCTGATCCAAAGCGTCGTAAGCAGGGAAGAACCTCGACCACATCCCTTCTAGGAGGAACACTTTCTGTTCGCGAGCCAGGTCCACCAGCGATTTAGTTTGTTTGTAAGTCATGCCCATAGGCTTTTCACATAGCACGTGTTTACCGTTCTCTAACATTAATTTAGTTATTTCGTAATGCTGCAAATTGAGAACACTCACGAATACAATGTCTGTAAACAAGAAAAATATTTCCGATAAATCTGAAGGCTTGCGCTTGCGCAGACTTTATGAACATGTTGCATGTCGGGTCATATCGTGTTAGTGACAGCTGTACTGCCGTGCCTTGCCTTGAAGTACAACCTCGTATCAAAATATTTAACCACTCGAGAATTTCTACTGATATGCATATTCGAAGGTCGGAGGCAATGTCGAACGGAAATGAGATGGAAGGGCGTTGGTGCACTGCTCTCGGTTCGATTTCTACAAAATGTAATTCAGCGGGCAATCACGTGCCAGCTATTTTTGAGAAAAAATAATAATTACGCACTTGAATAAATATCATGAAACAGTGACAGGATAAGACTACTTGAGAAAACATTTTTCAGGGAGTTACTATTTTGCTTTACTGCATTTGCAAAAGCTGGCGTAAAGTTTTTTTAAAGTCAATATTTTTTGTATCTCTTTTAGTTTAGAAATAGAGACATAAAAGCAAAGTTATGTAGGGATTGATGAATGTACTAATTACCTAAGTAGCTATGCAAGAGTTAGAGTAAATATGTAGTAGGTACCACCACTTTGTGCTTGCTGCCAGAAGGAGAAAAGAGTTAGTAAGATAAAAACGGTATTATGCTGCGGAAGCGTCAATATACCTACTGATAAAATATATTCATTGTCGTTTGCGTTATCCTCAGAGAGATCTAAAGACTTTCAGTCTTTAATGAAATGTGCGGATTTTTGCAGTGCCACGAAAGTTCACAAATGTTAAGATACTTTTAGGGAGTCCAAGAATATTATCTTGTAGGTACTACTACTTCTACTTGTAGTAGGTACAGTGTAATTTAACTTCTTTTTAAAGTCAGGCTTCAAGCTACAGGCGGGTTAGTAGATAGGCAGTAGGCAAGGACTTCTCCATGACATAGTAATGTTAGGGAAGTGTCTAAAGTCATTCGAGTGTAATGATTTAGCTCGTTATCTTTTGTTTGTGTACTGTTGCTTGTGTAAACAATAGGACGTTTTGTTACCTATAGAGTCATCACGCGCCAGTGGCTCGTAGCCTTCATAGGCAGTGTTGATTTTGTGGAGCGTGGCCAATCTGTGCACACGGTCGAGATCTTTGCCGGCCACGGCGATGACCTTGTGCTGATCTGCCGGTAGTGTCCCCAGCGCCGTCAAGAAGTCGTGAGCTATCATACCAACACCGGCTACGCCCCATTTTAGTTGCAAACCCATCTGGAAAAATACATAGATATAGTAGTTTGTAAAGAACGTCGACACTTCAACAGATACTGCGACTAGTGAGAGCAACTGTACTCTGAAATGGCGAAAATCAACGACGGATTTTCTTAAGATAAGATTAACAGTGTTTCACTGTATTACGTAGACAAGACATTAAGATTAATATTGTTTTGAGCTATTTAGAAAGGATTTATTGCGTAATTGATTAATCCTTGCGATAGGAACAAAAGTGTAAGAAATTCGATAAACTGATTTCACTGACAAAAACTAAAAAGTTACTAACTTACCAAGCTGTTCTACGCAAATATGGTTCGAATATTAAAAAATCTCCTCACCTTTATTCGTAATACCACCTGCACTAATTAGCTCACAGTCACATACAATAAAGTAAAACCTTATATTTATCTATTCCTCACTCATAATCATAAAGTTTTGTAATTTAATATTAAAGTACTTGAATGTCAACAAGAAACACGACACTACAAGAGACGTAACAAAAATGTGTTTTTATAGTGGTGTAGGTACAAACATAACATTGCATTAGGTATTCCTTATCTTTTAAGATAATCACGTAAATGGTACACAAAGTTTTATCACGACTTCACTGGGAGTGTATTGTGATTTGTCCTCACATGGAATATATATGACAATTTGCCTCTACAGGCCTCTTAAATATGTGTTAATTGAAGTCAGTGTATGACAGAGTTACTAGAGCTATGTATAATGTGTGTCTATTGGTCAACTAGGTTGATTGGTAGTTTGTTAGTGTTATATGAGACAGGAGATCATAATAATGTTTATTTATGTTCATGAGCACTGAATTGATACACTAACAAGCAAGCACTCTAATAGATGAATGTTTATTTCTCATCAGAAGATACTCCTTTTCAAACAGGTTTAATGTCATCAGTAATTAACAACAGATGCAGTCATTATCGAGAACCACATCACAAAGTCGTTATATTTTTAATGGCTACAATAATCTGATTATATTTTACGAACAACATTTCTGTTATTTTAAAATTTTTGGAAGTCTTTGTAATTACCTAATAATGAGAAAACTGGAGTTTCCTTTGAGCTTAAGAAAAAATCTATTAAATTTATTCCACTAAACTTTAGCGCACCTGAAACAGTCTTATTTGTTTTTAAATTTTTGGAATGGAATATATCAGAGGAACAGCGGAATGCAACTCTATAAAGACAATTAGAATACAAATGGTCATGCAGATCTTTTAAACTGCATAGTGTGGACTATGCACTGTGGTAAAATAGCTGTTGGTACAATAATTAATGTTAATGAACTGGTTGGTTAGGTACATTATCATTATTGATCGTATCAATTGGTACTTACATTTCCTTCATCAGGCATATTGAGAATACTGTAGGTACTTATTTATATTTGAACTTAATATCAAAGAACCAGTCCACCTAAAACATACATCCATAACATATTGTACATTAATACATTTATTTTTATTACATTCATAAGCAACGAGATACAAATAAAGGCGGCAATTAATTTTTAATTTAGTATTTAAACGAAAAATAAACAGTGCATTAAGATTTATTCCAACTGCATACTAGTTTTTAATTTATTATTTTTTCATATTAGTGTACATAACTGATTTGATTTGAACAACTTATCAGCACAGCATCAATCTAATACCGCTACGATACAATACACTATTAAATTATAAGAAAACAACTTACTAAAAAGAAAATCAGCTGACTCGAGCAGATGAATATATTGTCTCAGAATAGTAATTTTCCGGTTTTATAACCTTACTTTGACATAAAATACAAACCAAGTTTAATTTATAACATTTAGAATTACTTTTAAGTTACATAATTATCGTCGTATCTTATCAAAATTATACGAATAGACGAAAAAAGAAGAGCAGAAACACATCAAGGTACGGTCGTCTAAAGAATTACGAATGAACTGATGAATGAATAATTATGAACTGTTCATATAAATGTCATGCGTGAATGAAAAAAAAACATTGAATGAAAATTCCGCGGGAATGTTGCCATTAAAACAGAAATTGGTGTCGCGTAGTGTCATGTATCCGTCAAATGTAAAGAAGCACAAAGAAATTCTGCTTTGTCCGTTCTCTTTTTCTTTAATTTCGTCTTCCTAATAGAAGTTTTTGCTCAAGTACTCCAAGATTTCAGGACTTGAAACGGAAAACATCTGGCAACATAAAACAGGTTCACAAACGTCATTGTTTCAATGTCAATGTTGTCAAACATGTGATCACACATTCACCAGATTTGCTTTGTTTTCTTTTATTTGCGACCATTTGTTTATGTTTTTGAAATGTCATTAGTTTTCAGAAGAACGTATTTAAAAGCAAAGAATAATATATTGTCTTCCAGTAATGGGAACATTTCGTTATCCGGTTCATTATTAACATTTGCGCCTCGAACATTCAGTGACGACAAATCTGGCAATAATCCACAATTTAGCACTAGTACAATATTAATAGAAAATGGATTTAATGTTCAAGAACTTCCTGTTGCTATAAAGAAGTTGAAGGATCTCTCGGATATCGACGTGAAGCCAAACGAAGAACGAGCAGCAACAAGTGCGCACGACTCTCTCAGCTATCTGCTGATCCAAGAAGAGTTTAAACAATGCTTGGATCTTAGGGAAGTATTCTCTTTACTGTCGAAATGTACCAAAATAACTCCTAACGTTGCGTTAGGCGCAATTGAACGAATTTATGACATCGAAAAGAATCCAAACTCTCTAACTTTCGATTCCAAAAGAATGCACCTCAATCTAGCCAAAGGCGCTATTTTGGATAAGCTCCTGAGGGTTGTCATGAAAACTGAAGATACACGCACAATATTGGATATATTGAACACAGTGTCACCATTTATGGAACCTTACAAACACAAATTTCATGATGAGCTTCTTCTGAGAGTTATTGACAACAAGTTGCATATTGAACAGCTATGTGAGTTTATAATTTTTCTATTAAAAAATAAAAATGATGAAAAATATTCTGAAACCATTGATAAACTGTGGGTTGGGTTTGTGGCTAAAGAAAATGAAATAAATGAAACTAATATTGTGCAGGTCTTTGGTATCCTGCATGGGTTAAAAGTCAGCAAAAGAATTGTTCTAACATTATTGGAACAAAAGCTGTGTGATTTGTGGTTTAAAATAAAGGCACCTGTCATGCAAGATATATTGAGCTCTTTTGTGCTAGAAAAATATTTATCAGTACAATCATTTGGTGTTGTTGGGAGCTGGTTTTATACCAATATACATGCTTTAGATGAAGATTCATTGTTAGATGTAATTACTAAACTAACTAGACTTAATTATACCGATGACCAAATTGAGAAGGCTGTGGAAAAATATATGAAATATAAAAGTTCAAGAATAGAGAGCCATGTTTTAATAGTAGGAATTTTAAACTATTGTATGCAATTTCAAATTAACAACAAACAGATATTAAATTCATGCAGTAAATACTTTATGAGCAATTGGCATGTGGTGCCTCCTAGTTTTCTCAAATCTTTCATTTATCCTTATGGATATTTGCATTTTGATCCTGCACACAGCACAGAATTTTGGATGCTTGTAGATAAAGTATTAAATGAAAAATTTGATAAAATTAGTAGCAGCGATCTCAGTGCCATATTGTTGTCGTTAATTTATATAGGAAAATACCCATCCACCTTAGTTAGTAGAATGCTAAGCCCAGAGTACCTCATAAAAGTTCGAAACTCTGAATTGTTGAAAAAGTTTTATTTAATTGATACTGCAATGACATTAGAATATGATAAGTACTCTGGCCCCTTGTTACCAAAAGACCAGTGGTCTAAACCTATCTCCCAAGACTTTCGAGTTAAAAACATTTTAGAAAAAATTATGGAGACCTTGGTAGAGGTAGCAGGGGGCCAAGACAAATTGTCTATGGCAGTATCCATACCATACCTACCATCTGATGAAACATACTTGTTGGATGTTATGTTGCACTCTGTTGGTCTTGGGAGCAAAACATTCAACTGGAAATCAAAAACTGTTCGGAATGAAAATATTGCCATCTTAATTCATTTGCCTGATCATTATTGTTCTAATAATGATCACTTAATTGGTCCACAAATGATGAAAAAAACACATCTTAAAATTTTAGGAATGAAGGTTGTGAGCCTGAAATATTCTGTACTCAGTCAATTTTATACAACTTACAATAAAAGTGGATTGAAAAAGTACCTAATTGAAAGTATAAATAATGCTGAAGAATGTGTACAGATAAATTAATATTAGAATATTGTGTAGGTTTGTATAGTATGGAGTAAACTTTTCTTGGTTTTATACAAATGTTGTATAACTAAATGGGCCCTGCAGTTTCAACCGGCTGCTGAGCTCTTAAGTGTCGCAGCGAGATGATAAATAGCCAATTTTACTTCCTGGTAATGTAGCTTTCTGTGGACGAAAAAATGGTAAGAATTGTTCTAGTAGCTTTGGAGTCTATACGGTACAAACAAAAAAAACTTTCCTCTTTATTTAATAGGATAGATTATACAATTCTTTTGGAAAATAGTGTTAATACCAATGAGTTTACTAGACTTCTAGTCTTAAGATTATAGGCCTCGATTTTGATGTTTCAATCTGTAAAAAGGCAAGACATGACTAAGATAATTGTACAAAAAATAAATGTGATAAATAAATATAATTTATTGAGCGATTTTAGTGAAAGACTTAACATGTTTTTGTTACTTGTGAGATGGTATATTGTGATTGTCAAGCAATGTAGTTAAATAAAATATATTTACCCCGCCATTTGATTTCTTTGATTCAGTCCTACAATCCTGCTATGAGCATATACAGACATAGTCTGTGGTTGGCAGTATTCAGTGACCCACTTGTTCGTTTGCACTCTTTCTTAATAGCATCAATACTTGCGGAGTATATGAATTTATTATAATTGGTAAGTATATTCGAAGTATTTTACACATTCATAAAATATATAATATGACGGTACTTGAGTAACCTAGCATGATGTTAACGTATAGTCCATTTATATCAAACTACTATTGACGTTATTTTCTGATAAACAAAATGTCAACTTTATATCAATGTTATAAGATGTTTCAGAATAACTATTGAAAGGGCATACAATGTAAGAATTTGCACCAGTATAATAACTTACTGAATAATAAAGTTCATTGCTGGCTGATTAACTTTTTACGCGGTGATGCAACATTTTCAATGCAGTAAAGGACATTAGCCTTTACTGCATTGAAAATGGAGCATCATCTGTCTAGCCTTATCCCAACTATGTACCTATCTTGGGATCGGCTTCCAGTATTACCAGATACAGCTGAATAATAATAATAATAATAATAAGTTTATTGATGCTTCAGTTTACAAAGGGGTTTAGTGTTTGGAGCCTCCTTTTAAGCAAACAATGCCTGTGTTAGGAGACTCCGCTCTTCCATAGATTAGCATTTATACTTATTCTAGTTTTGTAACTTAAAACTTTGAACAAAAAAGAAAAATATAAAAATAAAAATAAAACATAAATTTTATAATAAAAACTACAGATGTTAGTGAGGTACCTATGTTTCAAGTTTAATCTTCTGTGCGTATTGTGTGTCTAGAGAGAGTGTATGTGAAGGTGTGAGTGAGGGTATATGTAAGAGTATATGTGAAGTTGTGAGAGTTTGTGAGAGTGTATGTGAGAGTGTATGTGAGAGTGTATGTGAGAGTGTATGTGAGGGTGTATGTGAGAGTGTATTTGAGAGTATATGTGAGTGTATGTGAGAGTGTTGTATCTACTACTTTATGTGCTCCAACAGTGCCTCTGTGTCATCATATGTAAGTGTTTTTATCCAACTGGTTAATGTTTTCTTAATTTCATAAGTCTTTTTTGTGTATATGTTAATAGTTTTGTTAATTTTGTTATAAAGTTGTGCAGACCGTTTATTCAATTGCCTACTGGCAAACACAGTTTTAGTATGTGGAATTTGTGCAACGTTGTCAATCCTCCTTTTCCGTAATAATTTTGGATCATATGGTAGGGTTTTGTGTTTTTTTAAGATAGTTTGTATAATGTACATTTTTCTTACGGAAAGTAGATCGCTTATTTGGTATAAGGTCTCCGTAGGAAATCTTTTATTTTTAAAATACATGATTTTTATTAGGGCTCGCTGGGCTCGCTCCACGTTAATAAAATAAGTTTTCGCTGCACCACCCCAAACAGGGATACAGTATAGTAAGACGGATTGTACCAAAGCCATGTAAATTTCATTGAGAACACTTCTGGGGGGGTCTCGCTTACTGGTCATACTTTTTGGTATAATGTGACGTAAAGTTTTAAAGATCCAGCTTAATCTCCTAACCCTATTTGAGACCTGTTCAAGATGTGGATGCCAGGACAATCTCTGATCGACTATCACGCCTAGATATTTAGTCTGTGTTACCTGTTCTATGCTTGAACAATTGCAGTATAGACTGTTATTACTTTCTCCGCATGTGTGTATTCTTAGATTGAGATCTTTGGTTGGTTGACCACTTTTGTTAATACTAAAACATATGTAATTCGTTTTTAATGTATTTAAAGTGAGAAGGTTGTTATTAAGCCACTTGGCCACTTGTGCCATACCCAACTCAGCTTTGGTTTTCACATCATCCCAGGAGTTCCCAGAAAATACGACAGCGGTGTCATCGGCGTAAGAAAAGACTTTTGCATTATTGATACACATGTTGCAGAGATCATTCAAATATACCAAGAAAAGTGTAGGGCCAAGTACGCTGCCCTGAGGAACGCCGTATGTGATTTCAGCGTCAGTACTAGTCAGTTCACCCACTCTAACCTTTTGCTTTCTTGACAAAAGATAGTCTTTGAGCAATTTCAGCGGGGTTTCCCTTATTCCAACTTTTTCCAGTTTGCTCACAAGGATGGGGACAGAGACGGTGTCAAACGCTTTTTTAAGATCCAGGAAGACAGTTAAGCATTTACTACCAGTGTCAAGTTGTTCAGTTATTAGGGAACTCAGTGCTGTAACTGCGTCTTCAGTGGATAAGCCTTGTCTGAAGCCAAATTGGGAGAGTGATAATAATTTAAATTTTGAAAGATATTTTACTAATCGATTATTTATAAGTTTTTCCAGTATTTTTGAAATGGATGGCAAAACTGATATAGGCCTGTAGTTGTTGACATCATCTCTGTCCCCCCCTTTAAAGACCGGAGTAATAATGGAATGTTTCAATAGGTCAGGGAAGGTGCCACTTTGAAAGCAGAGGTTTGCAAGATGTGTTATTACTGGAACGACTTCTTTTCGTGCGTGTTTAAGAAATTTTGTCGATACATTATCCCAGCCGGGGGCACTATCGGATTTTAGGCCCATCAAGATTCGATCGACTTCATTGGCGTCAGTATCTAGGAGGACAAAGGTATTGCATTGTACTGGAAGTTGGGCATGTTGATTTATCGAGTCATTGCTAGGCCGAATTTGCTGAGCCAATTGCTTACCCACGTTGGCGAAATGATCATTAACAAAATTCACTGATTCAAGGGGGGATGACTTGATACCAAGTAGTTCACAATTACGATCGTGTGATTTATTAGAATAAGTAATATTTTTTATGTTTTTCCAAAGAAGTTTATTATTTGTAACCGATTTGGCTAGCAATTCCCTTTCATATTTACGTTTAAGTTTTTTAACCAAATTGTTACAGAAATTCCTGTATCTATTGTAAGTTATTTTTAAAGTGTCATTATATGGGTCAGATTTATAACGTTTTTGTAATTTATTACGGTTTCTTATGCAGCGTAGTACGCCGTTTGTAATCCACGGTTTAATAATTTGTTTACTATTTGTAATAGAGCGGGTGGTACTACAGTTTTTTAAAGTATTAGTGAGTTTTTCTAAGAGAAGGTTAGTCAATAGATTCGGATCATTGCAAAACAAGAGTTCAGCTAGATTTTTTTCCCGTAAAGCTTCAAGGGCCATTTCAAAGTCGGTGATAGTAGCAGTTCTTTTTGGAATCCGGGAGTGTTTTAGTTTGGACAGACATAAAAAAGTTGTAAAGTGGTCAGTGATTGAGGTATGGAGTACAGCAATAAATGCTGTAACCTTCTTTTTATCAATTTTCATCATGAAATGATCTAGACAGTTTCTATCTCTAGTGGGCAGTATGTGTCCAGGTAGTATTCCATACAATGACAGCATATTAAGATAACTGTTCCTATTTTTATGTTCTTGGGAAGACTCAATTTCTTTAGGTTTAATATTTATATTTATGTCACCCGCTAGGACAATGCTTTTGTGGGAACTTAATTTGTCTAGGTAAGCACTAAGGGAGTTAATGAAGCTATCAGTGTTTGAGTTTGAGGGGGATCGGTAGGTACATAGCACAATGCTGTTAAGAATATCCAGTTGAAGACAGGAGGCTTGTGATAACTCTATTTCTTTAACTTTTGGTTTCAGGGTTTGTTTTACATACACGACCACTCCATCATTTTGGTTTAGTTGCCGTTTAGTACAGTAAGATTCATAATTGTTCAGTTGTGGAATAGGTTTGTTAGCACTTAGTCTGCATTCTGTTAATATAATGATATCTGTAACTGGAAGGATTGATAAGTTGGTTACAAAATCATCAAAGTTACGATAAATGCTTCTTATATTTTGGGAAATAATAGTGAGGTCGCTTTTGTTAATATGTATGTGTTTACCGAGCTCTGAGATCCCGCATTCGACTGTTTCGGCAATTTCAATATTGTCTATATCAGTAACAGTTAACAGTGCGTCATTCATTTAACGTTTTTGTAAGTAGAATAGATATTTCTTTCAGATAAGTGTTTAGGTTATTTACAGGTCTATGCATAAGGTTATGTATTGTTTTAATGATTGAGCACATCAAGGTAGGTTTTAGGTAATGGTAGATGAATGTGTAATTATGGTGTGTAGCACGTGTAGTAGAGCGAGTGTGTGTGTTGTACAGATGAGGGTGCATGAGGGTGTAGGTATGTGTAACAATGTGTTGACTTAGTGTGATATAAGTACATTGTAAACATGAGAGAAATCTTACAAATAATGTATAAAACATCAGATCAGATATAGGTGGTAGCAAGAGACATATCAGTAAACTACATACAAAGAGTGCACAGAAAGTACTATTAGCAGGAAGTCATGCTTGCGCTAAGAGCTGGTGTATCTGCTCTTCACAATTAACGACTAAGGATTTTGCATTTTCATCCTTTTTTATATACACCTTGCCATAAGAAGTCCAGCAGAATTTGTAGGCCCCTGATTTTACTAAGTCACGGGCGAGGAAGTGTAGACGCGATCCCTTCGGTGTTAGGTGCTCTGACAGAAAGATAGGGGTATCTTCTTGCGTTTTAAAACCCAAGTGTTTACAGCATAATTTACTTTGGCTTTTTAAATTATACATCTTACTCATCTTCAGAATTTCGGATCTCAATAAAGTGGAGCCTGTTTCCACAATGATAGGAGCGTTTTGTTGATCCTGGTTTTTTCCACGCACTCTGTAGATGTCTTTTATGTCATATTTATTGATATTGCAGGTTAAGTTTCGTGTAAGACACACGATCATTTCTATTAGATCCTCTTTGGTTTCTTGATTTTGTCTTGGTACGTTCTTCACAACAAAATTCGTTTTCCGACCTCCCATTTGTAAATCCTCAATCCTATTCTCCAAGATAGTGATGAGCTTTTTGTCTTCAATGGCTTTGTTTTCCAACTTATTTATTTTCTTAGTGAGGTCATCATTTTGTGCGGACAGGTACGCAATCGAACCCTCTATTTTGAATACCTATCAGTAAGTATTTAGAGCAACTGTCTATCTCATATCTGACCTCCACAACCTAGTTATTAGGTACTGGGTAATACCACGTCCCTTAGTAAGATTGGTTGTCAGACTTTCGGACTACTGACAACCTGTACGACTAGAGAACAGAAAAAAACAGTGTACCTACGACTGTTAAAAATCTGCAAATGATAGCCGGCACGTTTTTTCTGAGGCACGAAAGAACTTGATACGTAGGTACCTACCTGGTCACCCATCCACAGACCAACCTAAGCTAGCACGGCTCAACTTAATAATCAACCCGAGCGCTGTAATTATTTAGGCACAAGCTCCTGGCATTTGAGAGTGGCAAAAGAAGGAGGAAATTTAATCAGTACAAATTGACACTGCTCCCCGCTCCGACCGCCCCGAGCGGGAGAGAAAAAAACCAGGCATTCAAAATGTATACTAATACGAACAAGTCAGTTAAAAATGCTGGCTCTTTTTGCGGAAATAATACCGTACAAGGTTAGTTCAACTGAAATTAGAATCATGATTTTCATACTTATTTACTGGCTGACCTAACGAATTTGGCACTTATATACCTAATCGATGTTCTATTTTTATACATTTGTAGGTAGATTAACACTGAAATAAAATTCATAATAAGTGTTCTTGGCAACAACAACATGAACATGATGATGTTTGCAATTAACATGATAGGTACCTAATTGCTTAC
This sequence comes from Ochropleura plecta, assembly GCA_905475445.1. Lineage (NCBI taxonomy): Eukaryota > Metazoa > Arthropoda > Insecta > Lepidoptera > Noctuidae > Ochropleura > Ochropleura plecta. The sequence goes on along the minus strand of FR997723.1, from coordinate 6,861,614 downwards.
CTACGTCTACATTAATATTCTTCTTTTCGAATCGATGATAAAATATTATTTTACTTAATAATTTGAGCCATCGCGGCATCAGCGGCGTTTTTGAGTTCTTCAGGAGTGCTGGTGTTCGGGCTTTTTTGACATAGAGTGTTTGGACATTGGCGTGATGAAACCATAAAACATAACATAAAATCACGTAAAGGTAATGAACAAACGAAATGTAAGTAGGTACTTGTACCTACTACAAGTACATTTCGCCAGAGGTGTAGGTACCTTGTAGTACAAGTATATTTCGCCAGTTATGTTTATGTCCCATGTAATACCTAGGGTAAACCATTATAATATTGATAATATGGTTTGCCTGACCACTGAAGCATATATCATCTCTAGAGAAACTCAGTTATTGGGGTAGGAAAAAAAACGAAGCATGCGTTTTTATTAGTTTATTTCATTATACTCGTAACATCTTTTTCTTATTATTACTCACTGACTAACTTTCTAGAATTATTATTTGAATATTTTAATAATTTCTTAAACAACTTTTACACTTCGAAATATTTTTCTATGAAAAACTCGTTCCAGATCAAAATACATAATATTTATAAGTTAAATAGCTTACCGCCCAGCGATCACTATCTAAATACTTTCGTTATTGCTCAATATCTTGAGATGTAGCATGATGTAGGCTATCTTCATTCGCTTCATAGTTCCGAGATCAAGAATAGTTTTGTTTCGATAATAGACAATCTAGTTACATTTCTGGCTGTTAGACGTAGGCTTTATAAAATACAATTTTCAAAATATCTTCAAAGTAGAGACAGCCTTGTTAGTTACATTTTCATGATGTTTTTAATTCGCAATAAGATAGTCACAGATTACATATTATGAGGCAAAAAGTTACGAGTCGTACTCAAGAAAAAGAGAAATGGGGAATGAAATTTCAGGATTTTGTTGGGCTACGCGGATAAAGGTGCATCTACACATCAGTGAAATCACAGATAGAATATGGCGTTGAACGTATATCCACGTTATCTCCCATTGTAGTACATAGCCAGAAATGACTACACTATAATTTTATAGCCATAATGGTGTATCACAGCAACTCTAGCTTGAATATTAAATTTTAAAGAATGTGTTTACGCTGACTCACAGCCTAAGATCTAAAATAGGTAATTTAATAGTTTTACATCAATAATTACTTGATACTTGTCAGGTACAATCGCCAAGCATTCATGCATCCAACAGCGTATTCAATAATACCGGTGCCTTTGAATACGTTGGCGACTCTACGATTAATAATTTATAATGATTTTATATTAATAAAGCTAAAATGTAACGACTGAAAGTACGAACACGATTTTTAATCTATTCCGAGTAGGGTACTATGTGTGCATGTTGTTGAATTACAACTATATGTTAACGTGACATTTCTAACACATAGTGTATCTCCGAAAGCTATGTTATTGTTAATATTACACACGTTACTGACAGTTCACCGAGAGATGATTTAGTAGTAATTCTAAACTGTGAGTAGGATGACCTACGCTATAGACTTGCCACCGTGTCATTTGGGTACTCACTGAAATAATGATGTTTGGCACATGTATGACGTTATCGTGGGCATCAAACATTAACTAGTGTCCTACTTAATAATTTGAACTATCTACAATGTTGTTATCAAGTAAGATTTAAGTAGGTGTGAAGCGCCTTGTTACCGGTGTAGGCTCATGCATGGTACATCGGATGAGCACAGCCCCGGATGTTGGGTCGTCTGGCGACGCGTTCCACTTCCGCAATGTTTATAAATATATACCTATTATTATTTGGTATGGTTAATGAGCCGTTGAATATAATCGTCAATTTAGTAAAACGAAATCCATTAAAATATAATTATATACGTTCTTACAGAACACGTACTATTTAGCTACAAATGTCCAATTTCGACTTAGAGTAATAAATACCTAAGAGGTATATTATAACTTTAATTTAAATAATTTAGTTACATATATAATTCAATAAATTTTATTTTAAATAAATTATCGTCCATTACCTATTAATAGGCATAAATAGATAATATGTAGATATATTTTTTCTATGTGAAAGGAAGATATGTGATCACTATTTCATTACATTAGTGTCATCTCTAGGTGACAGAGAACACATTCATGAAATGAAAACAAAGCGATGTAAAATCACGACACAGTTGTCAAATGTTGAGTTACAGATTAATATAATTTAGAACGATTTATACTTAATCTTATTAAGTGATTTAATATTGTTAGTATCGCTATGCTTCAGTGTGGTAGACAGAGTGGTGCCGCGGGCTAGGTGTCTTGGTTGCTAGGCGACCGAGTGCTCAGTTACTGCGCACGGGTATCTCATAGACGGGAACTCGACAGTCGATTCATAGAATAACTAACATCTACGTACTTAATTTAATATTATGGCATCTACAACCATGACAAAAAGGAATTCTTAAATGCCTTCGAATTACTTCCTACTTTGTTCGTAACGCAGAGAGAGCGCGAACAATAAATGACGTTACTATTGTATTTGTGAGTACGAGTTATGAAAACGTTAAACTATTTTTTATTTGAGGAAATCTTAAAAATATCAACTCTAGTACAAAATTCGAGTTGACGCTATCGTAAAATCTTAGGGTATTAGGTAATTGATAATTTTTAAAATAACAGTTACAGTTAAGTTCGTAAGGAACCTGAAGGAAATGCTATCAATCCAATGATAAACTTCATGTACGATAGTTTTGTGAAAGAAAGAAAATACAGTTATCTAACTATTTCATCTAGGAAGTGTTGCTAGCTATTTATGTTTATAACTGTAAACTGTTTCATCAATATTTTAATACGAAGTTATTATAATTGAGTCGATGGTAGCTCACTTATGGACTAGGATATTTTACAACACCGATTCCTATTTGGCAGTTATCTAACACTCTTTATACGAATAAGAAATAGTTCCTTAACTAGTGTAATGTAACGGTAGGTAAATGAAAATTGACAAATTCCATCATACGTAATACGTACATACGCGCAACTTGCACCTGTGTCCATGGGTGTTGTGCAACTACAGATGTCTTTATTCAAAATTAACTAATTACGTAACTAGTTTTAATGCAATACCTACGAAAGCAAAGACAGTTTCAAATGGATTTACTGTTTGAAATGGTTGTTCTAACTTTTTAGTTTTTGCTATGAAGTTATATATGTCTAAGTAGCGCAAATATACTTCGTTTGACGACAAGAGAGTAGTTTGCGAAAATAATGCTTTAGAACTTTTACAGTCACTTGTTTTTTGGAAGATCGTGACGATTGTGTGCAATACCGCTGTTGACAGCTTTAAGTGTTTCCACAGTATTATCATTCTTTGCTTTATTGACGCACGTCATAAGGTAGACCAATCAACGCTGAATACAATAGTCCGAGCGAGTCTATTAGTATAAAAACAAATATAGATTTAACTGAACGATGACCACTGAATAGTCCGGATATATTACCGCTACCACTTAAGTAAAACTAAAACAATAAACTTTATATAAACGATCACAGTAAGAAATCATCTACCTACGCGAATGTGCGCAATAAGTTTTCAAGTTATTCTCTAAGTTAACTGCGACGGGGATCGCGTTTAACTATTAAATCTTCTTGCTAATACTAAATACGAATAGTTAATAGTTACTAGGTATCCCATCATCATCAGCGCGTTCTATTTGCTGTTCAATCTACTCACCATAAAAACGATAGGGTTCGTCTTGTTGTGTCAATTTAATGACTTGTTGTATTTTTGGTATAACGAATTGTGTATGTATTAGATATAACTAATATCAAAAGTGACTAGAAGTGATTTGCAAAACGATTTTTTTTTCGAAATCTATTTGGTTAGCGAGAGTTAATTTTTTTCACAACTTCCTGCGTCAGTCACACGGTAAGTTTTTAGTTGAGCAGATGTAAAAATCTTAGAACAGAATAATATTTACAAAATACAATTTTTAAATAGTTAAAAAATCTTTATGGTTTTCAAGAAATGTATACTCTTATAAAGTATGTCTACGTCGTGTTTACAATCATAGAAAATAAAATGATGTATAAAAATGATACAAATTAACCTCTGGATGCCTTTACAGTAAAAAAACATATGGCATGTCGGTAAACAAGAGACCACTCGGGTGCTTAAAGTAACTCTTAGCTAATCTATGTAATAACAAAACAACGAACTTAGAGCTAACGTCCGACAGATAAGGCTTCTCATTAGATACATACGTCATATCCATAAATATCTATACAACAGTGAATAAATTTAAAAAACAACGTCACTCTAAACAGCAAATTCAACAAAACGTATCGTAGAATTAAGCTAACATTTACAAGTAAAACGAACGCCGAATACAATCATCGTAAGAAAATACATATAATATTTATGAACGAACCGGAACGCGACGGTCGTGTCGGCAGTCTTACAGGTGCGCGGGTTAAGTCTTTCGATCGACGAGACTTGAGCCCGACCGATCGGAACGTTCCAAACCATAGCACTAACAGTTAGGAGAGAAGCGCCGCGCGCTCACGAGTAGATCGTGATGACCTCGCGCCCTCCGCCGCGCACCATCAGCACCTTCTCCAGCCCCTCCGTCAGCACCTCCAGGAACTCCATGTCTGGTGACCACGGAAAACATGTCAGATTGTATTGTACATACAACATTAACACACCAAACAAGTAGAACTGAAACCGTAGCAAGTGCTACGCCGAATAACACTGTGCTACTCACAGAGTTTTTGTAGCAAGCTACGCTCATCCTTTTCAAGGATGTTCTAACCAAGTAGATTGGATGCCGAACCTGGCTGCCTGGCTTCACTGGCTTGGTTTTGTTTTACAAACCGCACCTTCTTTGGAACACGCGTAGCATATGCTACGGTAGTCTACTCGTGGCACATGCTACGCTTAATTTATCGACCGAAACCGTAGGCTGTGCTACACCTAAATTTCATAGCATGCTACGCTTACGCGATATTTTGGAACACTCGTAGCATAAGTTCACTGTAGTCCACTCGTAGCACTTGCTACGCTCTCGTAGCCAATGTTGATGATGATGATCATTTGATTGCTTATTTGGCTTAATTGGGCAAGTATCAGAAATATCATGCAGATAACCAATATCATCGTAAATCACAAGAATATTTTTTAGTGTGTCTAGTGAAGAAAAAAGGCATATGCTCACAGTTGGACTCCCGGTCGATGTTGGTGTCGCGCGGCGGGCCGGGCAGGTTGAGTATGACGAGCTGCGCGTCGTGCGACCGCGACACGATCACTTCGTTGAGCTTCACCGCCGTGTGCATGCGGCGTACCGTGCCCTCGTCACTGACACATACATTATGTACATTATTGATTTGACTTGTTACACGTTTCCAATTATTTTAGTTTATTCAATTTAATTAAAGTTGATCTCCAATCTCAAGAAAGGTTGTGGTGAGAAATATGAATTACTGCTTGACTTGACATGTGACGACAGATTAATATTGTAATACGTGCCGAGTGCTGATAACTCTTTTTTTTTAAAACCTTTCCCCACACTAGGAATTTCTCCTGTATCGTGGCTGCGTTTACAAACATTTAAACTCACATACACAAACTAGCTCGAATCGTTATTTTTTGTAGTTGTTTCTTATTAAAAAGAGCTTGTAAACTGGAGATTCAGCTACTGTTATGTATCTTTCGTTTGTTATTAAAGTAGTAGGTAGTTGTACTCACGGCGTGATATCGGAGAGGTTGGGCTTGGGCTTGACGGCGTCTCCGTTGGCGCCTTGTTCCTTGTGCTTGTTGTCGTCGGGCGGCGGGCTGGCGTCCTCGCACTGCGACCGTTCATCGGGCGAGTCCCACATTGAATCGATTATGTGCAACAAACTACTTCGAAAGTCGTCCTATTCACCCCAATTCGTAGAATTTCCATTTCCAAATTGAATTTTGAAACGCGATTTGTTTTGTTTGTGTTGCACATGACGGATTCAAGGCGAATGAAACACGGGATGTCATATATTATATTAATTGTTAAACGATAACTCACTACTGACATTCAAACATCAAACCTCTTATCTAATGTGGACAACGAAACAAACTAAAGTGAACAAATTAACGTGAATGAACTCATCGCAAACATATGACCACCGTGTGTAAATTCGCTAGGACTCGTTGGTGACATTGATGAGGGTGGGGTATGTTCATGAGTAAATCAATCAAACATTAAATAAAAGTGACGAAAAATGGTTTGCAGTGCATTGTTGTGTAACACCGTCATTATATATATGACTATCACACTATTGCGCTGATCGATATCGGCAGCCTAATCTTGCAAACGATTAATTGATTTGGCTAGTTCAATTCAGTCTTTAATTGATGAATGAGAAGTTACGAAAATACTTCAGAAATCAGTTTCATTGTAGAATGTCTTGGTTCTCAAATCAATCCTATTTCATCAATCATAATTAGTTACCAAGTTTAGGCTGCAAAGGAAACTCGCCTTGAATCTGTCAGTGAGTTTGTATATCAAGACGAGTTCGAAGAAATCAAAATGGCTGTACATGTCTATAAATTCTTTATAGATTTTGAATGGGTTTAATGGAAATGTCCATGTAAATGATATTCTTTTTATCAAATTATAAACAGATCATGAATAGTGTGCTAGTTGAGAAAATAAGAAGCTTGTTCATGTTATTAATGCAACAGATAATATTCATTTTGTTAACAGAATATTTAGATTGGAATGCATGTTAGTTGTTCTGTTTCAATTTGGGTTTTTTTTTACTTTAAAAATTGTTATAAAATTCTAATCAAATATTTTTCATGGAGTATTACTATTATTTTCATTTTTATATGACTCTCCATTTCATAGAACAGTTTTTATACCTGTTATCAGTTCAAATTTTTCGTGTTCAAGACTATGGGGTACCAGCTGTTATCTAAGTGCAGGTAAACAGTTTGTGTGTACACGTACAGGAGGTATATTCACCTTATCATCCTTGTCCTTGTCCTCGGGGTCGGCGAGCGGCGGCGAGGGCGCGTCGGTGGGCGGCTCGTCGCCGGGCTCCGTGAAGCGCACCTTGCTGGCCGTCTTCACATCGGCGTGGTGGTGGTCCACTATGGCTTGCACCTGTACACGAACGTACACATTAAAGGAGCTGTATACTCAACATCTTTCTGCGATTGTTGTGACGTCACAGTATCTGCTGATCATAATTGTTTTTGCGGAGGCGTTTAATGAGCTTCATGCATGCTGTGACGTAGCAGCAATCGTTTGATTTGGAGTCTATGTATGATCACTCAATACAATGAAGGATTTTCTAATAGAACTTCTAGGTAGCCGTGTGCTAACTTATAGATACAACGATGAGCATAGATAGCCTCCAGCCGTGGATGTGTTTGTGACTTGTTTGAAAGGAATGGGAATAAAGGGTTTCGGGAAATTCTGTCACTGCAAACTATAAATAAAATAATATTTTACACGCTGTAACCTAGCAAAATGTACGCTATGAAATCCGAATAAAATAGACAATTAACTAACACCAATAAATTGACTAGATGTACATTAATAATTCTCACTAGTTGCATGCTAGTTTAGTAACGAGAATTTAATAAGGAACTTTAAAAACATCAAGAATGAAAAAATAGGTCAGGTCAGAAGGATAATGTTACGATAAATATAAAATATGTGCAGAAAGTGATTATAAAAGAGTTAAGTGAAGAGTGAATAAATATAAAATGAAGACATGATCTAAACATCAAAAGCTCAGTAGGTAGTAGTTAGCCAAATTCACTTATTACTGAATTGGTGGAATGTGATGATGACAGAAATATATATTTTAATGAATTAGTGAACGTGGAAGGTCTTAGCCACAGAGAGGACAACACTTAATCTAATATACACCAAGAATTTATGAAAGCTAAAAAGAAAACTCATCTACACATTGCTTGGATCAAAATAACAGCACAAATTAGAGTAGACTTCAAAATGCGGGAGATATTGTAAATTAACGAATAGCTAACAAAATGCTCTTAAAGAAAAAAAGTGGACTCGAATCAGGGTTAAGGTATCCACTTTACCAAAGGCAACTTCTCCTCAGCGTTTTCACGATAATCCACGAAATTTTGCATCTGTATATAGCGACAGACAAACATGTTAGTTCTAGGTCAGAGTAGAGTTATTAATATACAAAGCTTTGTACAGACATTTGAACATTGAAATTGTGTACAGTTTAATATATCTCATTGTTAAAGGAACAGTGTATGTAGTAAACTCACCATGCCCATGGTTTCCTTCTTGTTCAGTCGTAGTTCGCGTAACATCTGGTTACGTTGTTCCATCATCAGGGTACGCTCGTAAGTGTAGGCAGATATGTCACTGTCCGTCTGAAATATTGTAAATTTTTCAAATCAATCACTTATTATTAAAGAAATGCTGTTTTTTAAATAAACGTATGAATCGATAGTGAGTTTTAGCTCCAATATTGGTCGTTCAATTTAAGTTCAAATACTAACCATTTCCACAACTTCCACTTCGGCCTCAAGTCGCAGTTGGTAGAGGAACATCTTGAGGTCCTTCTTCATCTGAATAGAGTTGTCTTCCATCTGCGCGACCGTGAAGATGCGCATCTTGCAGTTCTTCCACGTGCGGTGCTGCTTCAGTAGGAACGGCAGCAGCATCAGCATGCCGCCGTCGTGCACGATCCACCAGATGTCGATGTTGCCGGATACCTGGAGTCGTAAACGACGGATGTTAAACACCTAATGAATTCTGAGTAATGGATTTCTGTTTTCGATAACGATATCAAAAATATAGCCTTAGCTAAAGTACTGGCGAAAATACGGATGCACATGCTTTCAAGTCAAATAATGTTATGTCGTTGTGATATCCAACTCCCACATGGCAACCTTGGATACAGCATTGGTGTTGATGCCATACCAGGTTATTTTGGGCCTACCCAAATTACTCATTAATTGTCGTGTTGCCTTGTTACCTTCTCTGTGGAGTCGGGGAAGAAGTTGATCCCCTTGGGCACGAGCATGGCCATGCGCGCGGCGGCCACGGCGCGCACCGTGTGCAGGAAGTGTTGCCAGCGCGCCACCGGCCGCTCCGCCGCGCGCCAGCCGTACGGCCAGCCCACGATCACCGTGTTCGGCTTCAAGCCGCCCAGCCCGCACGTCTGGACCCTAACCATACAAACAAACATTAACTACTATTCACATTGACATTGGAAGAAGAAGTAATGCACTATGCAGCGAGGTGCTGTCGATCTGACTTTCAACAAGTTGCAGTAGAAAATTAAAAATGATAGCATTCAGAGGATCATCATCACCCCCTTCTTTACTCTCTGATGGATGGAAGTAAAAGCTTGTCTATGCTTTTCCTTATTATACACGGTGTAAACAAACCTTTCACGACGCAAATATGTATGCTGGGAAACGATTTTATTTGGGGTAAAAAATTTTTTTTTTGTAGTAGCTCAATTTTAAGTGGGTCGAAAAGGTATGTGTCACGAGTAATTTTCAAATCAAAGTTTTTAATGTTATCATGTTCTTTAGTCAAGAAACGGTATGATGTACTTAGAACAAAAACAAAATATCGCAATGACAGAAAAAGCAAGTGCCTTTTCGGTTTCCTTACGTTTCGTTACTTTTACACTAGATATTTCTTCAGAAAAAAGAATCTAGAACATTCCGGTTTCTTCTCCAAGTAGTGTCTTAAGGAAAATTGAAGATAACTTACAAATGGCTAAGTCCTTCAGCAATGTCCGGCGAAACGAGCACGTCGACGAAGCCCTTCACCTTCTCCTCGTCCATGATGCGGCGCAGGTTGTGTCGCGCGGACGTGGCGTCGCCGGCGCGGCGCGGGAAGTCCCCGCCCAGCACCGACACGCACACCGTCAGACCCTTGCCTGGGTGAGAAAACGAATATATCAAGATATTTTCGTATTGCAGATTGATTTTGACAAATGAAAATCTTGCCACCTTTATTAGGTTTTGTTTTTAAATCACCATTTTTTTTCGGATGGAAAATCATCATATGAATCCTCCTGCTCTGGGCGGAGCGGAAAGGATTGTCATAGTTGTCCTGACTAAAACCCATCCATGTTTCTTCTTTTGCCCTTTGTGTTCCGGGGCCTCGGTATTTCTTTCGGATAAACCCGCAGTCCCGATAGGTGTACATCACCCGAAAGTAGACTGGTACAAAATGTGAAAGGCATTAAGTTCGCCTTCGTGCAGTGTCTTTTAAAGTGCGCATGAAGTTTTAATAAACTAAACAATTTGTTCATCCGTACAGTTTCTTTTAAACCCTCATATTAATGTTGCTCCTTTATTAATCCTATAATGTCATCTATGTATATCTGAATCATTGTTATGGTGTAGGGTTGAAACTTTAAACCTGGCGGCTATAAGTGACTTCTGTGAATAAGACTACGTATATTTGTTCCCCAAAATCCAGCATACTTCAAATAATTCTCACCAGCTTTCAGTTGGCTAGCAAAGGCGAGCATCTTCCTATACGTGGGCATCAGTTCATTGTTGAGCTTGGCGAGCACCAGCACCTGCGGGCGCCAGTTCTTGGTGTGCGGCGGGCCTTGCTCCAGGCGCAGCAGAGAGTAGCGCGCCGCCGACAGCGCCAGACCTCGCAGACCGTCGCCCCATTCCTTCTCGGCTCTGAAATTTGAAGATTTTTTATGTATATAATAGCTGTAGGGGGAGAATTTCTATTTCATTTGGATTAAATTAAGATGATGATTTAAAATGTCTGTAGTGGTACAAATATGAACATGGAAAAAAGTACTACAGCGCCATCTATGCAACAACTGAAGAACTAACTGCGAATTCCTACATCTCGCAAACAGAGTTAGAGAGTCCGACAAACATCTGTCGGCAGACACGAGATCCGAGAGATAAGGGATGAAGAGCTTTTTACACCCTGTTCTTCATACCACTAAAAGGTTAAATAAATTAAGTAAGCGAAACATCAAATTTCAAACTATATGTTTTAGTTATGCCCGGTGTTGAACGGTTATTGAAGATCTTTAAAATATTTTTGTCCCTTGGTATTTTTTCTTTAACTTACCCGCGATATTCAATGTACTTGTAGATGAGGCCGGCCATGCCCATTGCGATGAGAGCGTAGAACCAAGACGTCATGAACATGATGGAGATGCACAGAGTCAGTCCGGCTAAGGACAGAGACCTGGAACCAAGCATGATATAGAAGTTCAGCATGATTGTCTGAACAGAGACTATCCCATTGCTAAACCGTCAAGCGTTTGCGTAAAATCCGGCCTTCTCTTCGGGCGTTTTTCGGGTTAAGTATGGATGGTTTGAGTCCTTACCAATGGTAGTACTTAAACCGAGGACGCCAGTTAGGAGTCTTGAGGAGCGTCTGCAGTGCGCAGGCGAGGTTGACGAAACCGTAGCACATCAGGAAGAACATGGACAGCAGTGGCGCCAGGATATCAACGTTGCCGAGCAGGATACCGCACTGGCAGATTACCATCGTCAGGAGCAGGGCCCTGGAGTCAGAAGTCATATAATTTAATGGTTTTTCTTAAATCAATATTTTATTTTCTTATTGTTGTTTAAAATTAAAAACAACTCTTGATAAATAATTAAAACACAGCCTTTCCAAATTAGGATAAGCCAGGATAGTCAAACAGTGTTTGGGAATGATCTCGCTCTTGCAAGAAACTTTGTTAAACTAAATTTAGTAAGTCTTACCTTGTTGGTTCACCCCGGCTGGACGAGACGGCGAACGGAGCCAGGAACGGTATGATCTCATCTTTAGCGATGGCTTGCAGTAGTCGTGGGGCTCCGGTGAGGGACTGCAGACCAGCTCCGAGGGTTGACAAGAACGATCCAATCAGGATCACCCATTGGTTCGGCCACGCCATGTTTGCTACCACCAGCTTACCTCCGATAGATTGACCAAACCTGAAAAGATTGGTATTGGTTAGAATTGCTATTCTAATTATGTTTGGGTGAAGTACGAGTATGTAAGAAAATGCCAGTTTTGGTCGTATTCAGAACAGTATAAACTAAGCCTAAATATTTAGTAAGGGTCCAGAATACTCCAGTACATTCTAGAATAGTTCCTTACTTGTCTCTAAGTAGCAGGTTGTCGACGGTGCCAGCGAACAGAAGCACGCATGAGAGGTACACGGTGGAAGTGGTGAGGATAGCGCAGATCGTTCCGATCGGGATGCTCTTCTGGGCGTCAGCCAGGTCGCCCGAACGGTTGGAGCCAGCCATAATACCTATAACGAAGGTTATTTTTATCAGTCATGCTTTACGTCAATCGCAAGAATATTTCTACTGTCATAGTTGTACCCCGCTTTTTGGGATTAGGCCCAAATTGTGACAATATAGGCCCAATTCCTAAAAAAACTAGGTTATAATAGTTTAATCACTCCAGTTTTTTTTTAGGTTTGATACAATATTTCAACGTAGTTCCTACACACTCTAAAAGAAAAAAGAAATGTTCCGTTAATGAAGGAATATTTAAATATAATCTTACCAGTTACAGAAGGGAAGAATATTCCGATGAGAATGGTGAAGGTCGTGGAGAGGTCAGCATAGACTTGGTTGTAGGTGGGTCGCTCCATCTGCTCAATGTCATCGGGTTCCTTGCCGTACGAGATGTACTGGCCCAGTTGTAGGAAAGAGTCTTGCAAGTTGTCGAAGAACACTCCACTTTTCAGTCCCTAAGTAATATAAATTGTGATGAGCCCCCTACTGTTGTACTTTGAGGCGGTCAAGTTTTACTAAGAACATCTGCTTGAAGGAAGAAATGTATCTTTACCTATCCTATCTATAGAAGATAGATTAGAAACCACAGCATCATTTTATAAAAAGTACTGTCTTGGAGTCACTGTTCTAAAGGTTTCTTCTGTCATCACTGGTATTTCCAATTTATAATCATCGAAAAAAGGCATTCACGTTCAACATAAATTATCCTTACCTTGATTCCTTGGACAATAGACACGTTGTGTGCTAGATAGTATGGGTCGCAAGTGTTGTTCGGGCAGAATAGTTGATGCAGGGGCGCACCGACCTCCTTCGTGCAGTTGTTGATGTTGATGTCCTTTAACAGACGCTTGCCAAGGACGCACATCCTGAAAAAGTTGACCTAGTATTGAAACAGCACTTAATATACTCATTTAAATAGTGGCTAAGCGTTCGACTACTGCGCTGCGTATCTTGGGATCGATTCGCGCACGGAACAAGTATTTGTATGATCTACAAGTAGTTGTTCTGGGTTTGGCTGTATGTGTATGTGAGTTTAAATATTTGTAAACCCACCCACGATACAGAGTAAATTCCTAGTGTCGGGCAGCGTTTATAAAAAGAAAACGTTAATTAAAGATACTCCTAAATAAGGAAGGATATCGTAAATCTTGTATGATGTCGAGCCTAATTATAATTTAAACAAGTTTTTCAGCAACGAAATGTTTTAAAAGCAGGCTGATGTTATCTCTGGAATTCAGTATCTCATGTGTGTCATTAACGCGGCTTAATGAGACATGAGACTATCTCAGCCACGGCCTGTCCCTACCCTTCGTGTTAAAGTTCGGGGACTGATGTTTCTGTGCTCAATTGCCAAATTTTGCTCGTTATGGCAAGCATAAATTTTGTCCAGTGGTAGTCATTGGAAACGATTTACATTTTTATTGCTCTTGCATTTAACGTCACACATTACAACACATGTTACTTTCATCAGTGCTATCTCAAATTTGTATACAGTCATGTCATTCTGTGTTTGTTTTGCTTAAGCCTTAGGATGTTTTTGGACCGTTCAAATACATAATAGAACAGCATGGAGGAAAAGACAGTGAATATATTATGACCGGACATCAATACTTACTGCAGCTTGTCATTTCCGTTGAAATTGACGAAGATTCCGACGTATACTGCGGTGATGGAGAGGAGGACACAGGCAAGGGCAACCGTGGCGAACTTGTTGACGAACTTGACGCCAAGGAACACCACCATGCCCATGATGAGCAGCAACCCGGTGCCGTACACGCGGAAGTTGTTGTACATCGCCTCGGGGTCCTTCGTGAAGTCCCCGAAGATGGACATCCAGGGCGCCATGTATGTCTGTTGATTAGATCGAGATGTTATCACTTTTGTGATTGGTACTAATTTAATTCTTGCACTAACTCCAATAGGAGCGATTCGTAAGTAACGATTACGGATCATTCTACAATCATCAGTCAGCGTACACCAGTATTCTCTTTCATACCAGCATTACAATGTTATTTTTACTGTTTTCCGTTAGTGTTTATTATGTACTGCTGTTGGTGAACCAAATAAATAGATAAGTATTAATGTACCGAGACTTTATGCTCGTAATCGCTGTAAACGTATATAGGTTTACAAGTTAGAAATATCTCTTATTCACCGACCTTCTTATTGACAGACCCTATAAATGTACACCCATTTAAGCAACAAGATGTTTACTGTTTTTGGTAACAATTTAATTGTAATAGTCTATTGCTTTGATTCCAATAAGAATCAAGAACCTAGGCTGTATTCTGTCACACTGTTAAACCACGTTCAACATCCTTATCCTTACTATAAATTATAAATGAGTTTGTTTGTTACGTTTTCACGCCTATATGACTAAACCAATTTTTATGAATTTTGGTACAGAGATAGTTGGGACCCTGAAGACGGACATAGGCTAAAGGCTTTTTTTAAAAAACAGAAATGAGAGAGAAAGAGGGAAGAAAAGGGAAAACTTAGCATTGCTATTACAATAAATAAGGCGCTAGGGCAAAAACTACAAGTAGCAGGTACCTGCAAATCAGGAAAGGGGAACTGTGTTACCCCGAATTAAACGCGAGTGAATTAAGCCGCGGGCAAAACCTAGTAATTTATAATTACTGATCACTCGTGGCTTACGAGCGCGAACAGAAAGCGAACTATGCTCGAGCTTACTGATTCAAAAGAGTAATTAGCGGCTTGATGAATATTAATGCCACCATTACGTTATTCAACATCGGATTATCGTTTTTCGACTATTTTGTTCGGTTATAAAATGCATCTAAATCATCGCCTAGATTGCGTTACTTTCAATATTTGTTGGTTTTGTATTGTTATTTTTTTGGCATTTTGTATGCACAAAATGTTATTGCACAACAAATAAATATTTTTATTATCAAAATCCGGCTTTTAAAGGTCCATTGCTTCATGAGTCAAAAATCGTTTGTTAGATAAATAACGCAATAAATAGATGTTGAATGTAATATTGAAATATATATAAGTTTAAATATCTAAAGTAATAATAAATATAAATAGTTATTTTCGAAATGTTATTGTTTTACCTAATATTGCGTATTTAACTTAAAGATTAAATTAAATTTCGTTGCTGTGCCCTAGCAGGGTCCATAACTGTTCTTGAGCTTTAAGCCTCATACATTATGGTACACAAATAAATGATTTTGAGAAATAAATATCTTTAACCGCGAATTGCCAAAATAAGACATTGCTTGTGAAAGGGGTTTACGCAATTACTCCTAAGTAAAAGTACCCGGCCGTCTTTTTAAACGGTTTTTTTTTCTTTAGAGCGACTTCTTCGTAATTAAACTAACCTGTGTGTCATTCTCATTCCAAAGCTTGTATTGTGTCTTATATACTTTAGCTGAATGTTCCTCCCAGTTATTATTAGTGAGATTACTGTATTAACTATATCGCCGCTCTCTTGAATAACAAACATAGTCATATTATCCTCTATATCAGGACGGTAATAAACGTGGAAGCAATAAACAGTTGTGCTGTATTCCGCATACGAATTTGCTTTGTGGCCGCTTCGCAAGTCTACTTTAATTAGCTAGTTAAAAATCTCCGGTTTGTGGGTTAGTTGGAAAATGTTTAATTTTCTTTTTAATTTAAAACTCTACTATAAAAGTCTGATTATGAATTCAAAACTCTTTTTGGGGATGTAATTCCGCTAATTCATGGACCAGCGCACGAAATAATATCTTCTTTACCAAAGCTGGGTTCTAAACTAAAATATTAACACAGACAAAGGCATAATTCCTAGCCGCAAGGTTCTGATGTACCAAATTATGAATGTTGGCAGTATAAGGTCGGCGTTAAATGGCTGCCGACCACATCCCTGTGTCGGACCCCTGAGACTGGCATGAAGTACGATCCGGTCCGCCCCGCCTCTACGGTGTACGTTACGTTCACGCTGCTTAGGACTAGCGCAGACGGGAAGTAGTGTATGCGATCGATTTTGTTCAGTAGTTTATGTCATACTTATGGAAAAGTGATCCACTATTAGTTAATGATCAACTCTGTGAATAAATGAGTTGTATAAAAGGAATCTTGCAGACACCAATAGGCTCAGTTTAGCGGTCAATTAAACACCCATTGCGGGAGTGCGCGCTTATTAATTTGAAACGGATTTTGAATGATTGAGAATTACAAAGTTATTTTTCAATCAGTACAGCTCACAATAAATTTGAAAAAAAGTCTTGATTAGACAGAGTTAAGCTCCATAAAAAGTAGTCCGTGTACACACACGGACTACTTTTAATGCACACCAAGCCTAATAATGCACTTATAGTCTGGTAAGTCTAGTACTGTTACGTGTATGTGGTCTATGCAATTATGGCGCAGAGATATTCAGCCACGCGGCACGCTTTGTACTCACTTTATGATTCTCAATGAGGTTAGGCAGAATTATCTGACTTGTAGAATCCAGACACTGTTTTCGTTGTGTCTCACTGGCATATCAATTATATTGTTAATAGGTGGGTACACATGGATATCCTTTCAAATACTCAAGTATTACAGTAATTGTCGAATCAGTGCTTTGCTTTAAGTACGGCAATACCATTTACTACATTATGTTGCAGTTTTCATGGTGACTGAGAAAAAAAAAATACTTTTCCGTTGAAAGAGCCAATCGACAAAGTTATTTACAACAATACCTCTTAACTCTTCCTGAAACCGTTGTGCCACGTTCTAATTTCTTATCCTTTCCACATTAATTCAGGAGTTTATCACTTACCAGAACTATTTCAACAGCTCCGACGATGTACATGGCGGCAGCGAGTGTGGTGCCCGTATAGAACAGCATGCCCACGGCCCCGCCGCACTCGGGACCGAGCGCGCGCCCTATCATGAAGTACGACCCCCCTGCTGGCACCACGCCGTTCGTTGCGATCGCAGACATCGATATAGCCGTCAGCATGGTCTGCAAACGTGAATAGACTTTAATAATGACTCACTAATTGTGTTTTACTGGTGATAAAAAAGTTGGTCTCAAAAACTTGGCTGTAAAAAGATTAAATCGATTCGAAGCCTCAAAGCGTAGGTGTGAGTGCTTACTTTAAATTCTATCAGAGAGCTACCCTGTTTAACATTTCAGAAAGAAAATGTACCCTTTGGCATATTATCTAATACTCTATGTATCAAGAGAAGAGGGTTGCTAAGGGACTGGACAGCGACTCATAACATAAAAGTCACTATAAAGGTCAGACGCTCAATTCGATAGGCAAGACTAGGTTAGATTTTATCAAACTAGTTCGGTATTAACAACAAATAATAATCTAGTTAGACTGGGTAAATAATCCAGTTAGAGTCTAGAAGATTTAATAAACCGTCGGCAAGTTAAATTAGATAAGTTGAAGGATCGGGCATTATTAGACGCAGCATCAATGTAGCTTTAGAGATCACCTCGGACAGACCCGGGGGAAATTCTACGTAACAATAACGTAATCAGAAGGAAATATACACTGTGTAGGGAATACAATGTGGACGATGAGTTATTTTCATTCCTTTCGTTTTTTATCCCGTCCCAGGTACAGCTATAAGTATAAACAACGAACTGTATTTCTTGTTTCTACTTAGTTTCACGCAGTAAATATATGCGAGTTGTTTTCGTGCGTCATTGCCCCCCACTCAGTGGAATACGAATGGCTACATGCGTAAGTAATTTTATTCAAAAAGCTTGTGCTTGGGGTGACGCTGATTATATTCATTACATTATTGTTTACTTAAAATACGAAAACAAATATATGTGTATGTGAGCAGAATAAAATGGGGTCCAAAACAAGAACGAGATGAAGAAAGCGAATAGCGCTCCTTGACTTAGATTAAGACAAAAATAAGCCGACATTATGATCGTGGCAGTCTGAAGTGCATCGCATTTCAATAGGAAAATGCGGTGCGTATCGCCTGTACTGAGCGATACTTAGACAGATGTGCAAAATTGGTGTGATTTTTTACACAAACTCAGCAAATTATTAATTAATTTTTCACAAACTCAGCAAAAACATGTAGCGCTGAGAGTGTAAAGGAATCGTTCAAGTAAATCCAGCCAGCAGTAATAGCCATAGAGCATATTTTGGTTACTCACCGTACAGCAGCAAACAAGCACAATCAGGAATCCTTGGATAGCCCCAGCAGTTCCAACCACCCACGTGAGACGGATGAAGAGGATGACACCGAAGATATTCTGGATACAAGGCAGGTAGACACCGATGAGCGTGCCCATTCGGGCCGGGGGCGCCGGTTTCACATCAGGGTCCGCTGCTGATGCCGTGGGGATCGTGTTGGAGTAGTTCGCCAGGGAGGTGAGGAAGGTGGCCGCTCGGGGCCTGTCCTCCAACTCTTCCTGTTGACAATGAAGAAGATTTATGTAGCTTTAATAAAAACTTAGTAAGCACAGATAATCTGCGTTGCTTTTGTCAACACGCAATGTTTTCCAAATCGGGAGGTATTTAAATACAGAAAACACGGAGACACATAAGAGGAACAATAAAAGATAGTTTAAAACTATAGCAGTAGTAACGGTTGATAGATAAATATCCTGCTGCAATTTTAGATCAAACTAACGTAAATGAACTAAAGGTTCTCCAACATACGTATAGTATTCTCTGAGATAATATTGTCTGAAATTATGATATTGCTGTAGGATATTGTACACACATCTGAGATCTACAGTAACAATCATTTAACATAATATTACTGAAATATGTTTATGTTATAAGTATCTACTAACTATAACTTATACGCTTTATAGCTTAATGGTCGTACAAGCATAATATATGTAAAATACGAGTCCTTTGTGACGTTATCTTGTAATAATAGCGAGACATTCGATTTCGTACTCTGTCTCTTTAATCTTAGAGTTGGTAGGCAGGGCTACTACGAAATATGTATACAGTTCACGTAGCAGACTTGAAATATGTTTAACTTCATACGTAAAAATAAGGCCGGATCCCAACGGGTACGTTTCCACGAAGTCAGACTAACTCAAGGTTATGTAATCATTGTCTGACACCCGCCTATTCTGCTATCGCAATCTTGAAAGCGGTTATGAAAAAGTTGGAGAAAGTGACGTCTTCGTGATAACGCCCTTGTTGCTGAGATTGAGTTCTTTGTTTCTTCCATCATGATTAGTATCTTCATTCTAATGTTTAAAGCCCTTGTATTTGTACCTTCAACATTATTCAATGTTTTGCGTCAAGGGAGAAGCGACGAGAAAAATAAAATATCGCCAAAAGCTTTTACTTAACACAACAATATCTTAGTAATTAAAAGAGAATTGTTATTCTTTTATTTTGTTCTCGATTGCTTTTGTACGTATTTACTGCACGAGTGTAATGAAAGTGCGCAATGTTCGTATGAGATGGGTTTCAAATTGTGAAATATAGCCGGCATAGGAGTTTTTAATTTCACGTTTGTAATACGATATATGAGTGCTGAGAGCCGAGAGCCGAGTGCCGAGTTGCTGATACCCGAGTAAGCGCGTTCGTCTCCTAAAGCTCGTATTTTATTTACGCGCCATTTGCATCGCATTGACGCGCACCGCTCAGTACCGTCGTTTCGAACATACCTAGGGCGTTACCGTCACTTGCCGGAATGTGATGCATTCAGCGTTCCTTCTAGAAAATATAGGTACGAGTAAATCAGGATTTACATCGCACACTAACGCAAAGGAACGCTTTAGATTATTCAATTTAAAATGGATTTCGGATATGTTCAGGCGTTGCTGGATTTAGGTACGATATTCATTTAAATTCACACCTAAAGATTCGAAGCTTTATACTTTATACAATAACTAGCTTTTGCCCGCGGCTTCGCTCGCGTTAAATTCGGGGAACACAGTTCCCCTTGCGCCTTATTGATTTGTAATAGCAACGCTAAGTTTTCCCTTTTCTGCCCTCTTTCTCCCTCACATCCCACTGTTTTTTTTTTTAAAATAGCCTATGTCCGTCTCCTGGTTCCCAACTACCTGTACCAAAATTTATCAAAATCGGTGTAGCCATTAAAGCGTGAAGAGGTAACAAACATACAAACAAACAAACTCACTTTCGCTTTTATAATATTAGTAAGGATTTATCACGAAGCAATATATTCCTGCACCCGTAATCCCATACGATTGTATTATAGAATTGAATAATAGAATATAACCGCGGCGTATTATCAATTACTTACATTCCGATAGATCAAAGTCAAAAGCAAATCTTTTAAATAGCAATGATGGTCCTTAACGTCGTGTTGTAAATTATGTTGAGCAATAAAATAAAGGCACACAACACAAGCAATTTATCACGGGAGCTCTTTTCCTATTTGTTTTCATTTGTTCCGTCGCCATTATTCGGCACTTTATTTGGTATCCGGATGGCTCTCCGTCGGAATCGCAAGCGTAATGAAGTTCTTTGTTCATCCACAGTAGATTGTGAGGTTTTACGAAGCCAGCTCGAGAGCGGAGCCCTTGACATAATATTAACGTTCACCAACGATGGCGCTGTTTCAGCGATTGCTTTGTGTATTTTAATGTTGGAAAATTAAGAGACAATTTTTAGTTTCTTGATGATTAAATTGAGTTAAAAGTCAATGAAATGTTGTTAAATAAAAAAGTGTTGTTAGATAAAAAGGTATCTTCTATACAGTAACAGAGTAGTCGCTCTGTTACTGTATAGAAGATACCTTTTTATCCAAAATGAAACCATAAACTTGGCCGGCTTTAGTGAACTGCAAATGGGTGCCATCATGAGGTTCGGTAAGCTTTCGTGGTCCCCAGATGGTACCCTTAATAAATCCTGTACCCTACATGGGGATATTAGCGTGTCAAGTATATTACTTGGGCAACGTTCAGCAGGTCTGATGACTTTTTTTTTAGTACACCCTTTATACACCAACCCGAAAAGAGAGGCAACTGTGACCCACCAGTCATTATGGTCCGATAATATTACAAAATTGAAACATATTATTGTTTTACCGAAATTGCTAATTATGTGGTTCCAATGGCGTTCTTAAAATAACTACTTACTTAACTTATTGTCTTATAATAATAATATTACATCTCTATGTAATGTAGGTTTATAACATGAGGATTTTTTTATCTTCGCAATAGTAGACCGACCATAAATGTGTAACATATAGTTTTGATCTTTTTTCTAGATGTCAAGATAAACCCATTTATAAAAACATTCGACCAACAAATCACCCAAAATACAACATACCTTTCAAACTTAAATTAAGAGACATAGCCTGGGAAAATATTCTAATTCCTAACAATAACATAAACGAAAACTACAACCTCTTTGAAGACAAATTAAAAGAAATTCTAAATACCACTATCCCATCCAAACGTATAAAAATAACAACCTCTAAAAATAAAACCTATATAACCAAAGGAATAAATAAATCGTGTAAACATAAAAGACTTTTAAAAACATTAGTAAACCAATCAAACAATAAAGTACTAAAACATCATTATAAAATGTTCTCTAAAATTCTCAAAAAATGTGTGAAAGTATCCAAAAAAGAAAATTACTCGCTAGAGATGGAAAAATCCAAAAATAAAACAAAAACTATGTGGCAAATAATAAAACGCATAACACAAAAAACTAGAAATATTTACAGTGAAAACCTAAAAATGTACATAAATAACAACATAACAAACTGTCCCTACACTATTGCAAACAGATTCAACCAATACTTTGCTTCCGTAGGATCCCCAAACAGCCAAAACAACAACTCGCAAGCACTCAAAGACCATACAGTCATTACGCCCGCCATTAATTCTATATATCTAGAACCTGTTACAGAAAAAGAGATATTTGATATTATCCAGGACCTTCCAAACAAACACAGTTGTGGCATCGATGAGATACCGCCAACACTAATAAAAACATGTATCCTAGTACTTACTCCCCCGCTAACATACCTTGTAAACCAATCTTTGGAAGAAAAAGTATTCCCTTCCCGACTAAAAATAGCATTAATCAAACCTATACCAAAAAAAGGTGGAAATTCTGATGATCCTAGCCAATACAGACCAATAGCTCTTCTTCCAGCATTCTCAAAAATATTTGAAAAAGTAGTGACCAAACGCGTGTGTAAATTTTTAGAAAAATACGACGTACTTGACAACAACCAATTTGGATTCCGGACAAACCGATCTACGACCCTAGCAGTTTATAAATACACACAAGAGATACTTACATACATCAGAGACAAAAACTATGCAATAGGTCTTCTGCTCGACATGACTAAAGCCTATGACAAAGTATCACACTCAATCCTATTAACTAAACTAAATGGAGTTGGCATCAGGGGAGACGCACTTGATTGGCTCAAGTCGTATCTCGCTGATAGGAAACAATATGTACAGATAGAACACCTAGACCATGATACGTGCGAGTTAAAAAACGTGCGGTCGAACATACTCACCACAAACTGGTCTATTCCACAAGGAAGTGTAATAGGATGTATACTTTTCCTCATCTACATAAATGACCTGCCAACAATATGTGACCATCTATGTGTGATGTTTGCTGATGACATCTCCGTACTTTTTAAAAGCCCTACTAACAATCTAGAATACAATTCCCAAATTATTGCTACATATAACCTAATAAAATCTTGGCTCCAGAATCACAATCTTGAAGTAAACAACAAAAAAACTAAAATCATACAATTTAAACCTTACCAAAAACAAAAAATTAACTTAAAAAATATAACAAACGCTATTCACATTGAAGAAGTTGAAGAATTCAAACTGTTGGGTATAACATTAGACTCTCATTTAAATTGGAAAAAGCATGTCGAAAACACTAAAATAAAACTATCACAATTTACATATGGGCTTAGTGTGTTAAAATCAAACACAAAAACTAATTGTGCTCTCTCTGCATACTACGCGTATGCCTACGCATGGCTACGCTATGGTATCATCATGTGGGGACACAGTGTAGATGCCAATGATCTATTTATTGCACAAAAGAAGTGTATTCGAATATTATTTAAGATAAAACCTAGAGTCAGCTGCAAACCCCACTTTATAAATGAAAAAATATTAACTTTGTCTTCCATATACATATATACTAGAAATAGCCACTTTTGTTAAAAAAAATATCCAACTGTTTAATTTCGACAAGAACGAGCGCCGTAAAACTAAATTAATTTTACCAGCACCTAGACTCCAAATGTATAAAAATAGCCCAGAATACCGAAGTATACAGATATATAATAAATTGCCTGAAAATATACGGTCCACAAAAACATTAATAATATTTAAAGCCCGTTTAAAGTCATTGCTCCTAGATAAAGCTTACTATAGTATCCAAGAATTTATAGAAGATCCAAAGTTAAAATAGAATATTTAAATATAATTATGTATATGCTAAATGTTTATGGTTAGATATAAGTTTAATGAATATTGTTTATGTTGTTTATGGCTAGATATAAGTTTACTGAATATTGTTTATGTTGTTTAAGGCTAGATATAAGTTTACTGAATATTGTTTATTTTGTTTATGGCTAGATATAAGTTTAAATAATATAATATTGTGAAAGTTCCTACCATACGTGATATATTCTGCAATATAATTTTATTAGTTTTAAGTCATTTTGCTGCGCCCTAACAGGGTCATGTACTCATTAGTTATAAGCCTAGCGTGTAACTTTTTTGTATGTACATTGTGCATTTAATGAATAAATAAATAGATATGCACATAAACTTACTAGCAAACGACGCCAATTCAGGTTAGGTACAGCTTTAAATGACAATATCAGATTTAACAACCGTTAAACAGCGCTAAAGCTGTTATGGGTTTACATTCCATTGCCTAGTACTTTATTAAGCCATTTGAGTCAAGATTTTATACTTTGAATACCACGGGGAATACTTGAAAACGATTGGTGTATTTTTTCAGGTAAGTTTGTCCATGTTTCAATTCCATTGATATTATCCCTTTTATGACAGACAGGAGTAAATGTATTTATGCTACAACTAGCTTTACCCGGCGCGGCGGTTCCATTCGCTGTACAGCTCCTAAGAGTCGAAGGGTGACGTTATAAAGCAAATGTTACTAACTGATAATTTAACTTTCCACTAACGAAAAAGTATTAAAATCAATCTATTAGTTTCGGAGCCTATTCGGTACAAACAAATAACGAAATCTTTCTTCTTAATAATATTAAGTAGAGAAAGAAATAAAAGGAAAATGGTTTATTTAGCTCGTACAAGATAAGTATAGATGTGACAGTAAAAGGACGATACAGTTGTACAAGGAACTTTAGATGTGTGGCCAAAATTGTAACTAACGCTGGTGCCGCCATCTTGATTTTTCAATACATTACATTTTACAAAACAATTTCAATAATGTTAACAAACAGCTATCTTTTATCAACGCAATTCAAACTTCAAAAGATATTTGTAGCACTCTAATCAAATTAAGGTTTCTTTCCTTTCTTTAAAGTTCAAAGTCATCACGGCCGCCATGATGATAACAAAAGATGAAAAAAAAACAAACACAATTAAGTGAGGCAGCTTGTGAGAGTGTAGCCTCTCAAGGGTCGTGGAGACGTTATTGAAGCTCTCACATTGATTTCGGTGGAGCATTCGGCTGCGGCCTTGTGCCGAGAGCGGCCCCGGCTGTAGGGTGCTTAGTGCCGCTTAGACAACGAGGCCGAGCGCCGCCGCTCACCGATATCCGACGGATATAGGTGCACGCTGCTTACTGGCGACGTTTCCAATTTGAAAAGTCTAATCATAAACAAACAACTAATACTTTTTCTCATGAGGGAAGGTATAAACTACAGAAAGGAAAAAGGTGCTCGCTATTTATTAGCGCAGTTTCCGAATGAAAATCCATAAATCAATTCACAATCACACGTTTGTATTTGTATATTGGTTTCTCTGAACGGAACGAGTTCGAATGAAATTTGGAATGTTAATTTACGCTACTTTTTAATTATACCGGTCTACGCCGGTGAAACCGTGGGCCACTCATAGTAAAAAATAAATTAACACCTAGGGTCGATAATTGTCGTTACAGAAAACGGGGTAATTTAAATTTGACGGCACGGTTGCCGCAGTGGGTGAGCGATCGACTGCTGCGCTGTGTGTCGCGGGTTTGATTCCCGCATGGAACAAATATTTGTATGACGTGCAGGTAGTTGTTTCGGGTCTGGCTGTTTGTGAGTTTAAATGTTTGTAAACGCACCCACGAAACAGGAGAAATTCCTAGTGTGGGGCAACGTTTTTCAAAACAAAAAAAAAAATGTTATTTAATATATTTATAATCCGGTGCTTGTTTTAGTAATACTAGAATAGCGAAAAGCAAAGCGCAAGAAGGAAGCGCAGGAAGGTGTTAAAATAAACAAGTATACGTACCAACGGCACGATAAAGATCAGGGATTAAAACTATAGTTTCAGCAAGTTTAATGAAAGTAAACCTTCGAAGCGGTTAGTGTAACTTTGTACAGTTCTATTATAACTCGACTTAAGCTCGTTATTGTTAAGAGTTCAAAAATGAAGTTGTGTTGTAGAGGATTGATATGAATTTTCAAGTTTTAAATAAAAGTTAACCTTGATTATTGGTGTTAAAAAAGGTATGTGGTGTTTTGTTCATAAGTATTCAAATACATTACCTTAGTGTATTTCTAATATATAATAATTTATTGTGGTTAAAAAAACAAGCACTACTTAACTAAATATAACTACAAACATGTTCCGATTCCTCTAAAAATATTCATTTTTGGGAGGATTTCCAACCTGAAACTTTGTCCATAATGAACAGTTTTAACGAATGCTCATATATGCCAAAGACTATTTCAATTAAAAATAACTTCTATTTTCTGGATACTCTATGGAATCTGAGTGAAAAAAGGAAAGGGAGGCGTTTGCAGTGGCAAAGCACAAGCCGGTTGTAAAAAAAACACTACTCTTAGAAAGAAGTGAATAGTATTGTGAAAAAGAAAAAAAAAGGTTGACTTCTTAACGGTCATCATTTTCGTCCTACCCGTGTCCCATTCTGCTTGGGGTCGGCGCAATACGTTTTCTTTTCCATTCTCCACTGTCAGACGTCACAGCATCATTTACTCTATTCTTTTTTTATGGCATCCATCCATCTTTTCTTTGGCCTTCTAAATGTTAAGTTTGGATTTAATATTAAACGAATAAAACTTCCATCCATTAAATTAAGTCGCGGAGAGAATAATCCATTACGACAATTACGTTAATGACGTTTTTTCTACAATGTAATGTAATAATTAAAGCTACAGGATAAACGAGAACCAATTAATTATGCAGCAATTTCATGCATAATGATAATTAAAGTAATTATCATGCAGTTAATTGGAAATGTCATATGGTTATTGAATAATTACACAACAGTGGAAATAGGTACAAAACAGACTATCGCAATTGAGTTAAGCTTTATAGTTTCTCGTCAGTTTAGTTAATTTAATCGTAATAATGCTAACAGTTTTGAATATATTAAAATATCACTGCCTTGAAAATTCTTAATAAAGATGAGTGAATATTATGAGAGGCGTGTTATAGGATTTAATGGCCGTGACTTCGCATGTTGTGGATTTTTATCCCATTTCTGAAGAATCGGAATAAGAGTTATTCAATGTGTTCAAAATCCATTCAGTCGTTTTTGTGTGATTGAATTAGAACACCATATTATGATGCAAACTTTCATATTTGTAAGTTTGCCGGACAATACTTGAGTGAACGTCTAGAAGTTATAATAACGAAAGTCACCAGTAGATTCCATCCTTCTAAAAACTTGTTTGAAAGCATGAATAAAGCTCCTCTTCTATATATCATGCCCCGTGAGTGCTGGCGTGTATGAAATATGACGAGCAAAGAATGCTTTATCAGAATGTTACGAGTCTCGCAAAAGCGTTCGTTAGGCTGTATTATTTGTGTGACTTTTTATCATAATAAATACAGCTTGTATCAAAAACATTCATTAAAAAAATGAGTAAACATCAAAACAAATAGTATTCCAACTACCACTTTTGAGTTGCTAGTAAGTCAAGAAATTCTTTTTTTATTACCATCGAAATAAATGCGCCATACAGGTACTTAGGTACATACCAAATTACCAAAGAGATCAAGGAACTATGCCGAACGGCCGTATAAAAATTCTATTGCCATCTTTCCCTTGCCATCACTATACGTAATAGGGGCAGAAGTCACGCGGCTCGCAAATGGTGCGTGAATTATATACGAGATTGCGCTCCTGGGTTATACCAGCCTACCAGCACACCGCAGGTGTGGCCTCGCCTTTATATACTAAAGAGCTTTTTTTATTAAGGATTATTTTCATCACGTGAAGTTACCTGCGTTCGCGTTTTATGTAAATAACCATCTTTATTGTATTGCGGAATACAAATGTTTTTATTCCCGTTCCATTTTTCCGAGACGCGTTTATTTTTTTAAGGCCACCGCTGTGTAATAATATATTCTGACGCCAACACATATTATGAGAATTGTTGGATTAAAATATTTTAAGAGCAAAGCCAATTTTAAAACATCGCTGTAATATGTATTTTCCTACTAAACTGAGACTTTAATAAAACTTTATCTCCAAAATTCTAAAACTGCATCAAGAATTGCAACGGAATCGGGTAACTCAAGCCAATAGCGTAAGAGATTGAAGTGCTACGACCGCCATGTAACGAGCTACGAACTAGATGCTACGAGCGCTACGAGGACGCTACGATCTATACGGGTCATTGCAAGCACACGTTTATTCGCACACTCGTAGCAAGGGTAATACGTTCCTAACTTAATTTCAATAAGGCGCTCAATTTATTCCGTTTCCTCTTCGGGTACTGCATAAACAGGGTCTTAAATTAGCTCAAGTGAATGTTATTTTAAATAATTTGTGCTTGGATATCGAGTGGTTATATTCTAATCGGGTTAATTTGATTAGTATGTATAACGTGCACAGAGTAAGACAGGTCAAGGATAATTAGTGCTGAGAGAACCACCGAAACGAAACAACACGCAACACGATATGATTTTTTAATCTTGAGATTCCCGCTGGGATGGCGTTGGTGGAAGAAGATTAAATGAATTAATTATTACGTATTATCTTTATGATGAAAACTCTGAGATAAAATGTGGTGCGGTAAAGGAACAGGTTAGGTTCATTACGTGTTTATTACTCAATGAAAACCTGACCTAAATGAAGGTAATTTGTATTTGTTGCCCTTTCAGGTAATTAAACAGTGTGTAATTTTACATTAAGCTAGATTTCGACAAATACGTCTTACCATCGCTTTTAACTATCAGCATAAACTTAGAACAAGGGCATTTCCCCAAAAGATAAGGTCGGAGATGTACTAAACTGTAGTACTGCGGGGCGTGGGTAGGCCGAAACATTCAAATTCAGTAGAGTTCCTAGCAAGGTTTGTAGTGTATAAAATAAATTCTCTCCTACAAACTGGAGCCATAACTTTCTCAAGACTTTTACGACAGTCTCGAAAGTGCTGTCTCACTAAACATTTAAATGAGAACACCTAAGTAAGAAAAACACGTTTTTGCGTCGAGAGAACGCGTATTATTAATGACGTGAAACATTACTATTTTACTACAGTTACCTATTATTCTCACAGTGTCATAGTGCATAAGTGAAGTGCCTAACATAGTTTCTAAAGATTTATTTACTAATTTGATTTAAATATTTATGTATGGAACAAAGTAGCCTGAATATAAATAAAATATGTTTGCCTTTCCGTTTATTCATTTGTACATATAATTATATTAACAAATTCTTATTAAAAAACATAAAAAAGTAAATGTTTTGGACTGTGTTCCCGATATCAGTAGGCAATTTTTTTAATTTATTCTTTAACGATTTTTACATCGTGTCTAAATTTCTATAACTAGTTACATACATGCAATTTATATATATCATATTATCCACACAAAAAAAAAACTCTAGGTCTACACATATAAAATACGTTTTAGTTTGAGTATTCAAAGATTATATTATGTAAAAAACGATTTATCATTTAAGACCTTGTCTTATTATAACAATAGGGCCAGTATTTAATAACTATGGTCCACAAAGAGCCAGTCATGAGAACCCATCATAACAAAACATTTACCTACGGAAACAGGATAATACGCCTACCCTAACAGATTTAGTCCGACTAAGGAAAGGAGCTGATCCTACGGATTACAGTATAGACGCAAACGCCATTGTTACGCAACGAAACTGTCCAATTCATCTCCTGAATAATGAACAGTTGTTCCAACTCATCTTTGTGCTCAAAGTACTGTTACTCTGAGGGCTTTAGCAGAAGACACGGCCTTGCCTTATTTCGAGAAACTGTAGGAACATTTACAAATAGGTGTTTGTGTACATTTTAGGGTACTCTCTCACCGTATTTTTTGCAGCGATGCTGATGCGCCTTATAAATGTGTTTTTCGCGTCATAGTAGTGATGCAAAAACATGTTAACAATATGCGCCACAGCGGCATGGAAGAAGTATGGTGGGCGAATGACCTAAGTATATCATAATTTAAGGTTAATAATGCTACACTTCTAGACAGAACAAAACAAGTGCGAAATGTACAGACGCCAGCAGGTCAAGCTACACGAAACTGTCATTTTTTCCCAATGAACCTTGAACCTAATACTTTAGAAATAAAGTCGAAAATCTATCAAAGAAATCTGACAGATTGTAGTAGCTTGATGTGCAGGCGTCCGCGTCTGTACCTTTAGGAAAAGTTTGGCTTTGGACTAGGTTTAAACACGATCAGACGAGCCGCCGAGGCTCTAAAGCCTCTTTGTCTGGAATTATCTTCCTAAAGCTCGGTGTGTCAGTAATAAATCGTGTTTGTAGTACCTAGATAAACGTCTGGGAGTGTGGGCGGTCAGGGCACCCACGGCCGGGTTGTTTAAAGTGGCGTAAAACAGAAGAGTCTTTATTCAGCACTCAGATTCGGTGGCCAGTGGATACCGCCAAATAAAGGCGGGGCAGAACGTTTCTAATTGGAAACGAATATCGATTTGATTATTTAGCGAAAGTTAAAGGAAACTTTACAATAATGTAAGAAAACAGGCAATCTGAGGCAGAGTTGTACAGCGATTTACCATTGTTAAATCACTATTTAATACCAGGCGAGCTTAATCCCATCAACAAACCACAAATCAAACTCCATGATTGCTAAAAAATCCAACAGTAATTGGCCCAAACTATAATATTATAGCTATTGAACTTAGCACCTCATTGCTCAGTACCAGCGCTTAGCGATAACTTGACCAATGAGGCATGAAATAGAAGCTGCCTATTGAACATGATAATTCAAAAATAATTGCACTTAAAACAATTAATACCATGAAGACTTTAGACTCTGAATAATAAAGACCTTTCAATGTTTAATGTCCAGCAAAGTTGCGTTAAGCCGCTCTAAGTTCCTACGGCACATTGTGTACCTTGACGTAGTCGTTAAAAAGGTTTTACATAACTTTACTTAGGTAAACAGGTGTTTAAAACAAACTTACATGGTATAGGTAGAGGTTGGTATCGCACCCTTTGTCCTTTTCTGTGGGAAGGCCATGTTCGTCAGTTTCACCTGAAAATAAAACAGAGAACATAAATAATGTGGAAACATTTAATTAGGTACGACAGACGCCTACGAGTTGTGATGAAATGTCAGAGCGTTGGTAATCCATGATGTAGATTTTTCGTACTATAATCCCTCTACACCCCGTAGAGGGATTATAGTACGAAAAATCTACATTTCATAGATAGCAGTACCTACCTAAACATTTAATATTTTTTAGCTTATTTTTAACCCAAAAAAAAACAAAATTTTCACTTCCTTTATTTACTTTCTTTAAATTAACTCCCGATTGTTTGGTAAGAAAAACAATATGTTAAACATGCTATGTACATACTAGGTCGATAAAATTATCTTTCGAACGATAGCATAATGTAGGCAACCCACGAAATTAGTTTATAGAAAATGAATTTATAATATCGGGTGGTTGTTACGTCACAGTACATGGTAGTTATTAGGTTTCAATGCCATGTTCACATACGCTCCTACACACACGTTCCACACACGCTCCACACACACGCTCGCACCTCCGAGAAACGGAAGAAGACCTAAAAAGGACGCATTAGTGAGAGGCAAACAAAAAGAGAAGCTGATAAAATAATAATAACAAAAAAAACGTTGCTGTAAACATTGTTATTGTAGAATGTTAACCGATAGTTTCATGAATAATTAAGTGCTCCCATCAAAATATCTAGAACACACAAATATTTGGTACAAAATACATAAAACCGGTAATTTTCGGAGCACACAAAGAAAACATCGTAACTTCTACTGTTTAATATGAGACAAGTTACACGCACACATCATTGTGATACTCGAGAATTTTCTCCAAGAGTTTGCAAGGGAGCAGTTCAAAATTTATGTGGAAATTTGATTCTAAAAAGCGTTGAATTACCCGCCTTGTAAAATAGGCTCATATTTTTAGGCACCGCATAATTCCCATGTGTGTCGTAATGTATTTCCTTCAGTAAATATGTAGAAGGTGTGCAAACATATTGTTTGTTCGGGCCGGGTGCGGGAGCGTTTGTTAGCTAACATAACTATACACCCGCTAAGCTTTGTAATTACGTTAGTAATTGTGAAATAATGAGGCTTTAGAATCAAGGCGCTTTAATTATTTCAATTCTGTTCTCTAAAGGTAATGGATTACGTACCTTGAATTTACCTAACGCTTTGCTGCGGGAGGTGAATGTATTAATTATTATAAAACCTACTGAAATATATGAAACATTATTTAATATCTTCAACGAAATACGCGCCATTTTTATGACACTTTTTTGTGGCTGGAAAAAGTAAGCCTGGCTATATTTTTGAAAAAGGAACAAGATGAGATTCTGTTTAACATCACCGACCTGTATCGGTATTTTAGTGTTCTTAACTTAAAAGGCTTGGCTTCAAAACTGTTATCGCTGACAGAAGGCTGCCAGCGAATTATAAAGAAGTGAAGAGTGAACGAGCTCGTTGTCGGCACGGTAAACAGTTTCGATATGTAGTGGTAATTAATTCACTATCGACTAGGCGCTTACTATAAGGCGACAAGTTTAATGTATTAGTATACACAGCTGTGAACAGTGCAGATGCTTTCATTATCGCTGCAAGTATTCTAATTGGTGTTATTGGGTTTTTACATCAAAATTTTCTCGGTTACAGCCATGGAGCCTAGATTGCTCCTTTATTGGCAATTCGCTCGCCCGACATTACTAGGGACATAACTAGCGAATTGTGAATGTACTACATAGTATACCTCTGCCTTAATCTTCGGTGATTATAGTCGTGTATTTAAGTATTTTGGTACCTTTCAGGTTTTGTACAGTACAATTTTCTTTTATATAGCGATATGAAAAATTGTGTCGCTGTCAAAATGATGTTATCGCTATCCTTATATACGCCGCCCATCCCTCCAGCAATCAAATAAAAATGATTCGTTTACAGGTTCCGATCAGCAAGAATATTCACACAAGGTTGTATTCGAATCACAGGGCACGACCTTTATCACATTGTTGAATTCGATTTCATACGCTATTCCATTCGTTGATACGAACCTCCGTCTTATAACATTTTTGAAAGGATTGAAAGGTCACAAGTAACTTCAAAGGGCAGGAAAATCTTGTTAATCCGACTTTGGTACTTTGTGGTTCAGTAGTCCAACACTGACCGAATATTGTCTAAATATAATGTTCGAAGTTGTTGGTATTAGCAGTTGTGTAAGTATCTGTTTACTTTACAGTTTGAAGGCTTCTTATGCCATTTAATCGGGGTTTTACTTCGGGATTTGCTCAGGATTTAGCTTCACCTCAGTTTTGTATTAGGTAAGGTTAAACATGATAAGTCATGGCTAACTTGTTCGAATCAACTGTAAAGCATTACCTACCTACTGGACATCACCATTGTGAAACATTCTTACACACAAAGACAAATTGAAGTACCTAACTGAAAGCACCTAATACAATTTCCTCATACTTTTAAAACAAATGGAACTCAAATTCGCAATCAAATTCGATTCCCTCATAATACAGTTACGTGGTTACCTAATACCTACGTTATCGGGAACAAATACAGGTAAAAGTATACTTTATCGGGAGCCCGGCGAGGCATGGGCTGGGCGTATATTTGCGAACGCGGTTCGTATATAAACGACGCGTTCATTTGTGCCTATACTGCCTATGCAAGCCGTGGGGAGCGCGCACGTTCCAATTCACACAGGATGACGGGACTGTACGTGCCGCGCAATTATTGAAACTTTTTCAATTGCTACCTTTTATACCGCACAACTGAACTGTGCCTTAATTGCGAGCCTCTAATTGGTCTTAGGTACAGCGGAGGCTTTTGTTGTGGACTCTATTCTACTTAAAATACATAACTTAAAATGTATGACGTTATTTTTTTAATGTAAATGTTGGCCAGAAAATACTGCTGTGGAAACAATAACGTTTGCATAAAACGCAAACAATTGTAAGTCACAGCAGGCAACAGTGAACAGTTAGAAATTTTAATCCCACAATTTAGGAGAAAAGTTATGTTCCTATAAATACAAAAGCCGATTAGCGAGTTCCGAGCTTTTAAAATTAGTGTACTATGTTTGTAAATCCGGAATTACTTTGAAAGTGAAAGGAATTCTTGGTTCCGAATTGAGTTTCGATGTTTGTAGCAGTTCTTATTCTCGCTTTTATGAAAATTCCTATACTCCAGTTGTTTGTACATATCTATGCTAAGTAGTTAGTTAACTTTTGAGCTCAGGACTCTGGCGTCCATTCCTTCATTATTAAATTACGCTAAACTTTGTCTTACGGCACTTTTACTTAATTAAAAACCCGATGTGAAAGCTACCGTCTGCTTTTATGAGAACATGATATATTAAAACCTAATAAACGTATCAGGTTTTAACATTTTCTTGTGGTATTCATTACAGAATTTAGCGACCTTATACAATGTTGTTTTATATTTTCAGATATTAAAATGAAGCAGTCTTTTTATTTAATTTTCTTGATACAACACAATGGTAAAAAAAACCTTTAGAGAAATCGCAGCTTCTTTTAATTACCTTTAAATTAATTAGTGGCGGAGGTGGTGGTAGATGTACTGTGTAGTTATACCAACCCATTACTGGCACCTTGATGGATGCGACTCCCCGAGATTTCATTAGACGTTACCTACCATTAAGAAGGTTTTGTTTACGTAAACAGTTTTAAGCACTATTATTGTTCTTTGTATAACCTATTCTGTTGTTAGTCTGAAGGCTGGTGATGGACGCTCCAACATCATTGGACCCCACTCCTGTGACTTGTGGGTATTTTACATTTCTGCATTGCGCTTCTCATAGATCATTTGTGGTCCGCCATAATGACATAAATACATGAAAGTTATATAAGTAATCATTATAATAATGTTGCTAATGCCATATAAGAGAAGAATTATAAATCAATATAACATAACAAAACGAATGTAATCACCGTAGGGTAGGCAGAAATGTAGGTACCTAATAGTACACACACATTTCACCAGTTTTGTTTGAATCCCATATAATAAAGGGCAGACCTATTGCCATCAACCGGGCAAAAATATCAATTAGCCAATCCTTACTTAATATTATAAAAGCGAAAGTGAGTTTGTTTTTTTGTTTGTGTGTTACGTCTTCACGCCTTAATGGCTAAACCGATTTTAGAGAATTTTGGTACAGAGATAGTTGGGACCCTGGAGACGGATAAAGTGTTTTTTTTAAAGTGTGTAATGAAGGAGAAAGTGGGAAGAAAAGGTAAAACTTAGCTTTGCTATTACAATCAATAAGGAGCAAGGGCAAAAACTACAGGTAGCAGGTACCTGCAAATCAGAAGGGGAACTGCGTTAACCCTAATTTAACGCGAGCGAAGCCGCGAGCAAAAGCTAGTAATTCATATCATGAGAGAATCATTGTAGATATAGAAAAGTAAAACTTCTATTGTTTATACTTACATTTTAACAAGAGAATGGAATCTGATATTCTCGTATCAAGGATCCACAATATAAAGATACAGATAATATGTGTGTTACTAAGCCGACTGGCGATAATTACATTATTGGCTCAAAGCCAGGGTAATAGCGTGGAAGCAGAAAAAAAAACAAACGGGTCGCCCTATATTTCATAGAAAATATTTTTTACTCCATTTCTAACTTGGGAACTAGCGATTTTTTTTCTGGTAAAATATGGCCATGTAATGTCAAACACATTGCTCGCTATTATAAGAAAATTTAAGAAAGGTAAAATTAAAAATCATTTGGCTACGGACGTTTAACATGGAGCCGAGATATGCTGTGAATAATGCCCACGTGTGTCAAACGACGTTTTCCAATACACTTACGTAAAAATAAAATAATAGAACTAAAAAGGTTTTTTGTTTTCCATTATAATAAAACTATGATTTTATTTGCTTTTGAGGTTTCCTTCCCGTAAGCATTAGATATGAAACCACAAAACAATCTAATAATAAGTAAACTAAGTGAATTCAAACTGTTTTCGAATCAAGAACACAGATAAATGTTAATATGTTGATAAAAGCTAATATAAAAAAAAAAACAATTTCATTATTGATTTAAATATATTCAAAGAAGAAAATAAAATATTGTAAGATCGTTTTAACTACAACCCTGTACATAAATGATGTCCGAGATATGTATGTCATACAATGTAGGAGACATCACTCGTCCGTCGAATCCTACTTCGTTTGTCCGGACTAAGCTGTGACCATTGCAATTAATATTCTAACGCCACTGTGATCACTGTGTAGCATTCAATTAATTGAACAGAACGTACATCAGTGTTGGATTATTATCGTTCATTCTCATTCATTCGTTCAGGGAGGTCCGATACTGTTCTAATTAATTTTTAATCAGGTTTCTCAACACAAAAGCTGTTTAACGAATGTGCGGTGGCTTCTATCAATACGGGCTTGTATGAGTGGCTTTTCTTTTGTTTCCGCTATACATTGTTCTAATAAGTACAATATGCTTGGCTGGTTCAATTGAATTAACTTAGTATGTAGAATTATAATGAATTCGGTCTGAAGTTCTGAAGCCACATAGCTCTTAAAACATTTTATAAATTTACATAAAAGGAGCCTATATACACAACACATCAACGTACTAGGTATAAACCAATTTATCTCAGCCTAAACCTATAAAATCCAGACTTTCTTTTATCTGGTTACGAAGTTTTTCTATCGTGCCAATTTTTATAAATGTGCCATCATTGGCTCGGGGAGCGTGAGATCAGAAAATATTCTGCCCCGGGCGGCAATAGCGGCACGGGTCGACGATTCAGGCTAGTTCGGGTGCGGTTACCTTTATCGTGGCATTACATGGCCGTGAGAGACGCACGGATGGGCCTTTATACGCAATCAAATGTGATTAAGTCTTACGTGCTCTGCTTTGAGAACATTTTGTAATATTTGCTTAGGTGTACCGACTATATATTCTATGTAACTAGACTTACTTAGTAGTATATGTTCTAGAATGTAATAGCAGCCATGTGTAATTGTGTCAACGTAATAAAATGTGACACGCTCCTCATTACAGACATCTAAGCTTTAAAATAAATATGTAGCGCGTCCCTATGTCGTCGTCAAATTTTAACGATGCCGCACCGAGCAACATTAATTTCAGCATATAGGTAGCACTGCGTCTCACATAAAGCCGGTGATACCATAAATCGTAAGGCTGTGTAAAAAATAATTCAATTTGCAATATTTTCTTTATAGGCGCCTACGTGGCTAGGAGCCTCGCTACACGAGATGTCGCGACCGGACTACCAACGATAAGCTTTATTGATGCCCGACCCACAAAATGAGGGGAGGCTGGGGACTTCTAAGTCTGCGAACAAACGGTTGAGTGGTGGCGCGCAAGATAGTCGCCGAAGTCGTTTAGACTTGTCCATCAGCTTGCATTGAAATACTAAGATTTATTTGAGCACAACAGTCTTGGTTTTCCTTTTGTATAGGTATTCAGATATCCAATTTTGTATTATCTAGCATTTCATCTCGTATTTTCAATATAAACTTTATCTAGCCGCGTGTTCGTTGAAACCGGTCAAAACGAAAAACGTACAATGCAATGTACAATAGGTGTGTTAAATAAAATCTGACTAAAAACTAGAACAGTATATTACAAATTCCTCTCCATGATTGTGGCAACGTGTAAGAGAAATAGAGTAAATGATCAACTGTTACGGAAGTGTTTTATTCTTTTATGTGTTCGCAGTGTATAGATAGTACGTAAATAGCCGGTGTTTTTCCGGAGGGAGCGCACGCCGCGCGCCTCGCTTCCTGCGCTACACTACGACATATAACTACTTTGTTCAATCAGTAGACAGCTCCCACGTCCTGAAAGGCAGTTGTGAAATATATGTATGTAATAAAAATACTTTGTGACCGAATTTGTCAACGCTGAACAGAAGTTCCGAACACAGATGTGGGTTTTTTGGGGTATTCGGTCGCGGCGGGTAGTATGATAACTTTTATTGATGACAATTCGGCCGGGCTAACATTTTGGCGGCTCGCCAGAAGGGATAGTTTCCTCTTGCTAACGATACGGTTGTCGAGCGATTCTTATTTTCACTGAGTTATGCTATAAATCAAATTTATGACGCTGACGTCAATATAAACAATATCTAATGTCACATTTGTATTAAGTTAATGTGTTTGTCAAATATTTGGTGGAACTTGAACGGTATTACTTATTATTGGTAGTGGTAGGCAAATAAATATTCAAAATTTATTAATATACGTTAACTTCTGAATAGTTTGTGTAGTATTATTAGAGTCGTTAGATAAACATATGTACCTAGGTGCAAATTAGATTATACATAGCAAACATATTGATTATCGTATCTTGCAAACTTACATTCTTCCACTGATTAGTTGATGGAATAACCAGTGCGTTGCCCTAAAGTCCTAGACCAATTAGCAAGGTGATAAATAGTTTGTTAGAGGTTAGTTATCATTACTAGACCGCTAATATGTTGCTGTAAATACCGGTACCTAATCATTGACATAAATCTGCTAACTTTGTGTTATTATTACGTTACGGCGCCACGCAGTAAAGTAAGCAATAATAATTTGGTAGATAAACAAACACAATTGGAGTCTATGAATTTATTGCCTAGACACTAGATAGCTCTCCAGAATCTTATTTATTTTATTTAAGTTCCACAAATTGTGAAGAAAACAACATTTATCATAACAATCTGAATTGAATTCGTAAAAGCTATTTGTAGAAACTACATAGTTTCAAAGCACAGACGGCTTACTTCAAAAACGATTAATCAACAATGTTCCTTTGAGAATATTGTAGTGAAACATTTAACTGTAGAGTAGGATTAAAGCCTTTCAAAATGTCGTTTTCTGTTTGTCTCGTTTTAGTTGAAATCCCGCATCGCAGACAGAGGGTCATTGAAGTGTGGCGCACGAAGTTGTGGACTCGACGTCTGTCCACACTCCGCACTCTTAAATCCCGAACATTTGAAATTTTCATTCCGTACGTGTAAGTACGTGGAACTTTCGGACGGCGTCGCGTCGTGACAGCAAAAGCCACTGTGGCATGAGGGTAGCCGAGTTTTAAGTAGGCATGTCTTTATTTACATAGGAAAGTTTTGGGTCGTATGTCCTCTGTATAAAATTAATGTATGGAATTGAAACGTTTGGCTTCAACTAAGTATTGGGGACGGTAAACACACCCGCGTACTTTAGGACTAGCCTACTGAGTATCAGACATTTTAATTTTGTTTTGGTAAACTGTTTGAAACGGTTCAGTTGCAAAGTCGAAACATCACGTAATTAGATTCTACATTTTTTTATTAAGGCGATATTTCACTAATATTGACGTTTTTTGAACCTATATAAATCCACAAATGTGAAAAAGAACACCATGAAAAAATATTTTATTAAAGTTGAACATAATATGACCAAAGGCTATGTGAAAATCAAAATATGATATAAATTAGCAGCCTCAATAGAAAATACGAAATTGTGACACTTACTTATGATTTGAAACGTTTTTTTTTATGAAATTATGTTATAAATCGGAAAGCTATTTGAAAATTACATAAAATAATGAAGCTTGTTTTTTAAAAGGTCTTGGTTAAAAAAATAGGTAAAAACGAAACTGCTATTTCGGGGCTGTAAAATGGACATACACCCGACCAATGGGCGCTACAAAAAAACCTCGCGCCAAAAGAGGTCCTTAAACGTCCAATGACGTAATTACTTCCCTTTCCTGAATAAATAAATAATTCTAGGATAGATTCCGAGCGAGCACTTAAGCTCGTCGAGGTTCGAGAGCAAAAAACTTTCGTTGAACATTCGCTGGCTGCTTTAACTAGGCACAAGTTTTAATTAGATATGTCCTTGTTAGTTAGTGGGGTAGGCAGAAGGCGCGTGTTGTTAACAAATGACCACACGCCGACGTCTCGAGTGAACTGACAAAGTTCGGGAACAGAACGACAGCTTGTCACCAACTATCTACGTGCCTACCTACCTAACAAGTATATGTATGAGTCTTTCTTGTTTGAAATGTGCCAAAACTTGTTTAATACGATCGTCTGAAGAAAAAACGCAGTACTGGGTGATGTGGTGTAGCTTTTACTCCACAGTTTACTGTGATAAGCTCCCATGAGACCAAATCATAAAGTTAGAAAGGTATTAAATAACAAAAGTAGGTACCCAACGGTTACCAAATTTAAAACCTTC
This sequence comes from Ochropleura plecta, assembly GCA_905475445.1. NCBI lineage: Eukaryota > Metazoa > Arthropoda > Insecta > Lepidoptera > Noctuidae > Ochropleura > Ochropleura plecta. The sequence goes on along the minus strand of FR997723.1, from coordinate 6,821,528 downwards.
AATCATTGTCCAAAGTTTGGTCTCTATAGTACCTATATCTAGCTAGCTGAGGACCTATTCTGAATATTAATGGGAAATTTAAATAAATTGTTATAATATGCGAGCGTATAGACTTAATTTCAATTTCATCGTCGGGAAACCGAACCGGGACTTCGAATGGATATGGTAATTTTGCGTATAAATGAAATAAAGTTTCAGATACTGAGATATGATTTGATATGATGAGAGATGTCATTTGAGATTACAGAGGAATGTAATAAATTATTCTTGTATTCTTTAGATATCTATGGAAAGCTATTCAAGAGATTTCTGCTATAGAAAAGATTTTGTCAAAAGACTGTTCGTAATAAAGTTAGACGCTGATTCTTTGTTTTTAATAAAATTTTACAATGTCGCATTTCATTTTGGCCATGAAAAGAGGATTTCTTATTTAAGAGCTGATATCACTGGCATATTTACATACAAGGCATCAAGTTTTGTTATTCGGGTGAAAGTTTTAAATTGGTTTACATTTTCATGGAGATTAAAAAATCCCGTGTCAAGGTTTTTTGCTTCGATCACGAGAGGAATTAGTTATACCTACACATTTTATGATTTGCCAGTAAAAAAAAAACAAATAGGTACTTTTAAATGGAGGTACTTTTAGTCCAAAATAGAGTAGTTTTCCGATATACATCCTAATAATGTGATTAATTATCTATGATAAATAATCAATGGCTTGATTGCCAAGAGCCTCGACAAAGACCTGTCGAAGCTCTCCTTAGGCGGTTGGATCAAGGGCCTGATTCAGAAGGCAGTACTCCTCGATACGGCTCGCATTGTGAGGAGGTTCCTGTCTCTGGAGCCCTAACCACCGGTAGCTTGGACCCTGCTCCCGATACTGGTGGACCACTATTTTTATATTTTTAAATATTTGTTTTGTTATTTTTTTTTAGGAAATATGTATTTAAAAATGTAAAAATGAGATGAAAAGAAAAATAAAGAGAAAAATGATTAATTATAGTAAATATTTTAATAGTGAAACTATACAATCCAGAAGGCATCTACTGTAATGATAGTTGTTAAAGATTTTAAACATAAATATAAATAATAACTTAAAAGAAAACATAACAAAAGCGTATCAAAAATAAAACGCGCCGTAAAAATCCTTTATTCGCGAATCCAGCATACTGTAATGCCTTTTATAGATATTATGTTTGCCGAAGCGCTGAAGATCATGTAGTATTTGCTCACGCGCCGCCTCTACCTTATCCAGCGAGGCAGATACCTTCCATATAGATATTATTCGAGGCTGAGTTTGCGACATTTCCTTCTTTATTGCCATCTTATCCTTGTATTCTTGTTTAACATGCGTCGTGTCATGCTTACCTACTGCTTTCATCGTAAAAAATGTAGGTAGCGGTGCCAATATGAAAGGCAACGTTAAATAACATGTTTTTTTCATGACCGGTTTATTCCACGACATTTTTGAGCCACATTTTACTTGGCTTATTCATAGTTAAGAGTACAACAAATATTTACCTACATAACATTAAAAAATAAGCTTCTTACACAACGTTTACCTACACTACCGACAAAGCCACGGATTCGCTCGTGTCCTCCAGTTAATTGAACCTACATCATATCAATTTCAAATAAGAACGCAACCAAACATTTTAAATGAGAATTAATTGTAAAACTTGTGCGTATCGTACGGTGTTCTATAACAACTTAGTTATTATTCAAAAACAGGTCTCATCTGCGTTACACAATACTTATGTATTCTAAGTCGCTAACTTAGAATGGAAGTGGGTAAACTTGGAACAGCTAATTGCCTACGTACCTCTAACAGAAATTCCTTCCATTAAGTTGGTTGTTGATTGTATTGTTCGAAACTAAGTTATCGTTATAAGAACCTACTTGTATATATAAGGGATCAGCAACGGTTCAGGGCAAGAAATAGTTAAAGTTTTAAGCATCAATCAATGGCGTTTCAACAAGGACTATGTTAATTAAGTAGCTGCATGTTTTTCTTTCGAAAATTTCACCAGCGTTAGACTAACGCCCCAATTTACGTGGCTACATAATGGGGCCGGGAAATTTAATTAAGTCGTGCCATCGATACAAAAGAAGGAAAACCAGAATAAAATATGTTGGTATGTTTTTTTGGCGACCATCGAGAGAAGTGAAAGGAAGGAAGCCTTTGCTTAGGTGTGGGACAATAAGGGCTAATTAAAAAAGAACTTTTTGATAATTAGGATTTTTCTTAACACAGTATTAATTTTTTTTTGTGAAACTCAAACTCAAAAGCATTTATTTCAATTAGACCATCACAGGCACTTTTGAATGTCAAGAAACAAAATGTTGAAGCTACAGTCCCGGTCACAAGACATAATAGCTTGTGAAAGCACTGCAGTTGCCCATTCCAAAGCGTTGATCTCTATGGAGAAGAATGGGCAAGAAACTCCATGGACACTCTTTTAAATTAGAATATTATTACAAAATCGTGAAATTTTCTCAAAACAGTTTTGGTTATTTAACTGGAAACCACGCACCGCATTTAGTAATGCCACAAACATTGAAATAGAGATATCATATTTCAGGCTTTACCGTGGCAAACAAACAAGCAAAACAAACATGGTATCTAAATATAACGCGTACTAAAATAAACTTTATTTTAATTACGAGAGTAAGCAAATACTCCGAAATGAATTATTATAATAGTGTATTTATCTAGCGCTACATGGAGGTAGTGTGTGGAGGTGATTACGGCCACAATAAATTATTTCTATTAATTAACGCCTCGCGTTCGTAATGGATCTCCACGAAATAGGCGAAACAATAGATCTTTTGTGCAAAATTCACTTTTAATAAGTGGATTTAGTTTTATCTTGCTCAGCTAGAATAATAACATAAAATACACAATTTCTTTGTTTAAATAAGAGTGGTAGCTAGTTAACTGCACCCAAGCTACGGGCATGCTACACCCATGCTACGGGCATGCTACGCCGTAGCGCCTGATTTCGGTTGAATCTGTTACCTATATAGAAAAAGTAAAGACTATTAACAATTACGTGTATGTATTAATCTGTATTATTTTTAGGGTTGCGTACCTCAAAAAGAAAAAAAACCAAACCCTTATAGGATCACTTTGTTGTCCTTCTGCCCGTCTGTCAATCGCATGGAGGTATCGAATTGAAATTAAAACCATACACTTAAGTCTGTGGCCCCTTGGAGCTATAAAAAAATTACCTACTCAGTCAAACAATATGGCTGTGTGTGTCGCAAGTTTGTACGGAACCCTCAGTGCGCGAGTCCGACTCGCACTTGGCCGGCTTTTTTATAATAAACAGGATAGCGTTTTGCCGCAATTCGTCAAATGTTAAGCTATGATGTGGCCGAGGGTTGAGCACGCAATATTTAACAGTATTGTCTGGATTTAAGTACCAAATTCTATGTTGGCTTGATTCAAATCATTTGAACGCAATCAATGTGGTTGAAATCAATCGGCAACTACATACATGATGAGACTCAAACCGCGAAACAATTATCAAAACACATGATACTTCAAACCTGTAATTTAACCACTAATCACTTGATCCAAACTGAATAAAGCCACAAACCTTCACTAACTACCTCATCAATATTAGTATTCTACTTGAAGTATGATCATTATCTAAGAGCCAACGACCCTATCACTGCATAACGACTATTAATTTATGCCAAAACCAACAACCTACAGGTTAACTTGTGATTTTCATGAATTAATAGTCTATACGAAGCACGAGCAAGTTTGCCTTTAGAGATTAAACCAAGAAGTGCTTAACGTTAGCGAAGTGAAAATAGCAAAGTTATTAATTTCTTTGCGAGTCGCTATTACGGTTGAGAGCAAAACTTTGTTAAGTTCGCTTTTGAAGAGGCCAATCAGGAGTGTGTATTGTTTAAAATTGCGGAACTTTATCACATAGCGGTGCTAAATGTGGATAATTAAGAATTAAACTGTTGATTTTATATTGGCTTATTTTTGTTATTTTCAGCCTTATTTTAATTAACCTAGCTTGTATTAGCTGGGATACTAAAATAACTTTTGATTGGAATCTATCTTTAATAAATAAATAAATAATAAATAAATATCTTGGGACAACTCACACACGGCTATCTGATCCCAAGCTAAGCAGAGCTTGTGTTATGGTAACCAGACAACTGATATACATACTTATATAATTTATAAATACATACATATTATAGATAAATCACACCCAGACACAGAACAAACAATCATGCTCATCACACAAAGTTTGTCCTGGGTGGGAATCGAACCCACGACCTCCGGCTCAGCAGTCAGGGCCACTAACCACTAGACCAACAGGCCCGTCAAATTAATGACTTTGTAGTGCACACCATTTTTGATGCTAGTTTATCAGCCTCATAGTTTCCATAGTAGGTCGACAGACTTCCTAGCTGAGAGATGAAACGGACCGTAATCTATTATGTGGGCCCAGTGCGGCTTAGTAGATGTCACGTAATTCTTGCAAAGACATGCCGTTATTGTCACGATGTTTCCCTTCCTTTTTTCAGAGATGTGGTGATTAAATAGTTTATGTATAAGTCTTTACTGGGATCAAATCTACGACTCTTACTACACAAACTCAATTCCAAAAAAATATATATTCAGGATAATGGATGTTTAATCACTTTTACAGCTTATCTAACCCAAATGGAAAACATAGCAGTACAAAATAAAGGAACCACCATTTTTTAGATATTAAGTAAATAATATTCCCAAGGTTATTATAACTCCTCTGAAGGTCGAAATCAAGGCGTCAAGACCATAGAGTAAATTCGGAGTTTTAGTCGAGAAGAAATTAGAAAAGTTTCCGGAGTGCGGCCCTATGTCCCTTTTAAATTAAGTTTTACGATTAAGATGGTGTTAAAATCGTCACAGATGATCCCGAATTAATTTTACGACTTCAATGACTTTTCTTGTAAAATTGTTTGCAATTATAATTAATCCAGTTCACGTTAAGAGTATTTAATTTTTTTCAAGGTATCTCTTAATAAATCGTTATTTAACATTTTATTTTCCATCGATCTCTACTTAGGATATATTGCCAACCCTTAATGGTAACCTTCTTTTTTTTGCGTTTGGGAAATTGACTTTTACCGTCTAAAACCCGCCCATGTTCCTTCTTTTGCTCTTATGTTCTGGAGTTGCGGTATCTTTTTCGAACAACCTGCAACTCCGGCAGGCGGGGGCCCTGGTAGGCCCCTCTGCTTTGCTGACATCTCTTTGAGGCGCGCGTGGAACACGAAAGCGCCGTCGACACGGCCTGTCGTCACTGGACGGACGGACTTGTAGGTAACTGCAACACTAAGTTACAAGACGTTCTCGGTGTAAACGAAAAGTAAATAATTTATCCTGTAGCATTTTAGTAAAACTGTTTGCAACAAGCAGTACCATCCACACATGTGAATGAATGATTCAAACTATGAAAATATTGTGGGTAATTCGGGTATTATGAATTTTAAAATCGACGTACATATTTACTTTGAGATTACACCGTTGACTCGTACTTGGGCCTCAGTTGTCACTTACATTAAGTAGAGCGAGCTGATAATCTGATCACGAATTTGAGAATGCTAGTTGGTTGTAAATGTACATGTTTTTATAACGGTTATATTTACCTACTCCTTCTTTCGTATTCCAATTTCTTTTCACTTACGAATGATTATCTCTGTTGTCAACTATTTGGAGTTACTGAGTATAACCGGATACTACTGAAAGCCAGTATTGTGCATGAAGCTACTGTCTGACTTTTACTAACCAGGTACTTGGGTAACACTCCTGTTTTGTACGCCCCTTGGTAAGACTGGATCTAAGATTTGCGGTTTCTGAATACATGTAACGAATAATAACAAAAGAAAAACAAGCAACCAACAGCTTAACTTGCCTCCCTCAAACATCCACTGACTTAAGTCATAAAGCGTTGCTTAAACCTTAAAAATCGTTCCCAGCAGCTCTAACAGTCAGTTCTCTTAGCACTGTCTCTCCTCCTTTAAATCCATCCAAAGGTTGTCTTGAGAAGATCGCTTTTAGCGATATAAGTTGCATACTGTTATTCTTGTCATTTGTATGGTGTACATAATAAAGAATATTCTATCTATCTATCTTATTTTAAAGCCACGATCCCCTCTCTCCCAATAACATGACAACATCTATTTTATTATCCATCGTTTGACCTCTCGTCGCCGAGTTCGCTCTTAACCGCAGCATTAAGTTAGAAGACAGCAGTTGCCACTGACGTTAAGTGGAGCAGCCCACAAACTTGCGACTATAGTACAGAACAACGACGGCTCTGAGGACATGCCCGTAAACATGCCTTTGTTTGAGAACGTGGACAGCTACCTACCTACTGCGGACATGGTATTTAAATGGAGGCATTAAGTTAATAGGCTCGCGTTAAATTTTATTACAATTAGGACCGATTGCTTAATTCGTGATTAAAATTCTAAGCCCAGTTACAAGGCAGTTTCACTATAGTTTCTTGTTTAAAAAAAGTACTTAAATAGCCCCCAAAGTATGGGGGACCTGTAATTGTCGCAATAGATAGGTCACAACGGACTACTTTGCGCACCAAGTTTAGCTAAATGTCTGTACAAGTACGTCGCAATATGGAATTCAGACAAAAGAACTGGAACAAAGACTTACCGTCCCATTTTTCTTTTGTTTCTTTTTTCTTCAACTTTATTTAATAATGCAAATGTATGGGGCAGATGTAAATTGTTTGCCTACACTAATTGATAGATGTAGGTCTCGTCTCCCCTCACTAAGCTACTATAGACCTTGGATTTGCATCGCAGGGTCCATGCAAGGCTAACATTTAAAATTGTAATTGTGTATCTCTTTATTTTGCTTCACTCTACTACAAATTGTTTGTAAGTCGGCTGAGGCTATTTAAATATTTATCTCATTCTTATGTGCATGCATTTGCAACATTTTCATATAAGTAGTTGATAAAACGCTTACCAACTTAAAAGGAAGGCGTCGTTTTCATTTTAAGCAAAGATAAGCTCTTTAAAATGTTAAACAGAACTGTTCGTTCCAACACGTGCCGCTAAAATTTTTGAAAAAAAATTTTCGTTTATCAGCGACTATAGACAGCCGAGCCATTGCCATTCATACACTATCAATCATAAACCGACGTTCTGGCTGAATAAACTCCATTCACATAGCTTTATTTTATAAGCCAGAATAAATACAGAGCGACGGTTTCCAATTCAATATTCTTTCAAAGACATCTCTGGTCGTATCTGGGGCTCCATTTGAAATTATAATCAGGGTAACGCTTTTTTGCTTGAATAAGCTTCAAGCAGCTTGAAAGTCAACTGGCTCTGATAAATTGGACACGTTACGACAAACCGCAGTCCGGTGCTGCGACTGATTAGTTTAAACCCTATAAATCAGATTCGAGCAACGTTCGGCGAACTTTTTATTCGAATGGATTAAGGTTTTGGTTTCCAGCGGATTTGTCCCCAAATCCGTTGTAGGGCGGTTGGCTCACATCCAAATGGCGTTCGACCATTAAGCGTGCCCTAATTTTCTTTTCGACTGAAATTATTTGTTCCATGATAGAATCGAGAACTTTTACTAAACTCGTTTGGCTATAGTCAGTGTCTAAAGTTCTAAACGTTTAGTGATTTTTATTTGCAATTGAAGTGTCGCGGTGCTAAAAGTGCTAGGAAGTTATAATGTGGTACAGTATACGTTTATCAATTTTACCGGCACGATACATCGTTCAAATTGTATGGGAAACCGGAAGATTCCAAGGGGGAAGCAGCAGTTTGTGTATTTAGATCAGAATTTGACGCGCGCGTTGGATAATAAATCTTTGTGAATACCGATATGAACCACACCTAGCGAGGAGAGTTAGGAACGTACCTACCTAGGAATTCAATATTCAAACTTTGCAGAACATAAAGTGGTACGTATAGGACAAGAGTTGCCTATCTACGAAACTGGGCCCTAGTGATAGATGTTGTTAAAATACACTTTGCTTTTAAGATAACTAATTAAGGTATGTTTTCGAACAAATATAATATAAACATTTTCTTCAGATTGAATAAAAACAAACAGAACCCAATTTGAATCTGTTCCAATAAAATTCTGAATCTTTTTAAAGAAACTTTTCGAAACAGATCTACTTAACACGTTTGTATTTTTTTTCTTTGACACTTTGTAGCTCTGTTCTTGATAAGTAAAACGGCCAGACTTATATCGAGTAAAACTTGCTACTCGAGTTCTTGATTTGTTTTACGATTTCTCGAATGTTCTGTTTATTTACTCGTGAAGGCCACTGCTGAGCAAATCAACGTGCAATTAAGGGCTATAAGGGTTATTGGCATAGGCTTAATGAGGCAAATGGATTGCTCATCGGTGTTTCTACAGGCCAAATTCCTTCTGTCTCTTTTTTAACCGACTTCAAAAAAGGAGGAGGTTCTCAATTCGACTGTATTTTTGAGATTGTCCCCTTTACTACATACGAAAGAAAAAGAAAAACCTATTAATGTTTTTTTAACTGTAACATACTGTTCTATGCCAAACTTTTACAGATGTGTTTAATTAAGGTTACGAAAATTTCCTAAATAATAACATCTATGGACTATATAATGAACCAATAAGCCCGTGGTTAATATTGTAAGTTCCAATTTAACTCAAATATAGTCGCATTTAGTTCAACTGGAGACAATTACAGCCAACTAAATTGCCTTTAACTGCTTGTAGAATTCCCAAGTTTCGCCATAACTTTGACTCAAAGTAAAATTAATTCAGTTCAAGGTAGCGATACTATTAAATCATCAAGACAACGTTTTATTCGAAAAAAAATTATTACCGAAAAAGCCTGGGCGACAGAACAAAGAACTTTAATAATATTAATTGTCGTTTGATAAAGGAACGTTACAAAAACGAATTATTTTATTTGTAGCAAAATTTGGAAGGGATCGCTCTGAACGAAAATAGATTGTTTTGTGTTCAATTGGAGTTTCCATCATGTATTATTTTTTCCGTAATTTGAACAAAGATGAAAGGTACGGAGTACTCCAAAACATGTTATTGAAGCGTCCGGTCGGCTAGGCAGCATTTAAATTCTATTAACAGAAACCCTATAAAGCAGGCAAAGAATTACCAACATAGTTGTTTGTTAATTTGTGCTTTTACCAACAGAACTGAAGAACTTTTTAGAAGCTCAATGTTGTTTTACCTGAAACAAAAATATATTTAAGTTAGAAATGGTTGAACCATTTCTAACTTAAATATATCAAGTGCGTTTTAGACATTTCAAGCGGCACATAAAAATGCCACATTGAATATTAATATTGGAATTTTATTAAATAAAAATATATTGAATATTGTTAAATGTATTTTGTTTGTTTGGTCAAAAAATGATGCTATTTCAAATAAAAAAAGGTATTTAGAAAGCAAATAGCATCAAAAATGTCCCAAAAACAAGAATAGCCATATGACTTCGAAATAAGAACGACCTAAGAATACAAAGCAAAAAAACCAAATGGAATATCTCCAATAGCTGCAGAGATTTCATTTATTTTCGAAGCACAGATATTATCTGGACGGGCTGTATCTAGGCTAGGCCTGCTCCAAGCAGATCTGTATCTGGAGGAAAAATCAATAAGCAATGTCAAGACCTAGCCAGAGGCTAAACACAATATTACAAAGACACAATTGAATGTATTTTTGTGGAACTATTTTCCTTATAAATAAAAGCAATTACCATTCGTTACAAGAGAAATAAACGTGTCGTTTACGATCTTATACTATGAGGAAAGTATTTTAAGGCTTTAATCACCCGTTAGGCTTGGTGACTATCTACTCAAGATTGTGTGAAGTATTTTGGGGCAGAGATCATTACTTACAACTATCTCCTAAGAAAATGGACCGCGGACATAAAACACTTGAAAGAAAAAATGATGCGGTAATTCATTTTTTGAGCTACTTTGTAACAATCTCAACTAAATATTCGGTCGTCAAAAGCTGAGTGCTTTCGTAACTGCTAAGTGTTTGTTATACTTAACTAAGTGGCGGACGTATTAAAGGACTTTACTTTGTGGTTGTTTGAAAAGAGAATTTTAAAACAGCCTGGTAAAACTGCCTTATATACTTTACCTTCCTTTTTTCATTAAAATCTTAGACACCACTTTTTATTATTTCGTTTTTTTACATAACAACACTATACAATCAAATCATTCAAAAAAGTAACCATGGTGTTTCTTGCCTCTTCTTCTTCTTAGGAAGCAACCAACGCTAACTGTGCACTTTTCTCGACATTTTATGAGTGACCCTAAATGACACGTGCCGGATTCTTAGTGGTTGCCTTAAACCGTACTAATGCTGTACCCACTAACTGGGATCGCGCCTCCAAAAAGTCGTAGAACTTATAATAATAATAAATTTATTTATTAGCATAGCCATATATACACAAAAAATATTTCTAAATAACAACCAATTGTAAAAGTTTTGTAGGTATCATCAAATAGTAATGTGGACTAGAGTTTTAGTGTGCCATTAAAGATTAAGATTACGCTGATGCCTGCTATTTAGATGCTACCGAAGAGCTATTGAATAAGTTGGAGCGCTTGCAAAACCTTTGCATTCGTTTTGTGTATGGTTTGAGGAAATATGACCACGTTTCTTCCTTCCGCAAGGAGCTCAAGTGGCTCCCTATTCGTCTTCGCAGAAACACTCGGATTTTATGTCTCCTCTATAATATACTGTTCAATCCTGCCTATCCCAGCTACCTGCGTGATAGATTCTCGTTTACCTGCTCTCCTGATGCTTTGTGTAGATCCCACCTTAAGTATCATCTTAATTTCCCATCACATAAAACTGAATTTTTCTCCTACTCCTTCTCTGTTCACGCAGTACGTTTGTGGAACTCACTTCCGCCTAACATACGAGACTCTAAAACTATATTTATTTTCAAAAAACAAGTCAAAGAGCATTACCTGTCCTCTTTACTGTAATATTCTGCATAATTATATATTTTAGGTATATATTACTATCTCAGTATTTATTTTTATATGTGTATTATTTGTATGTAAGTTTATTATATGATTGATAATTTAAAACTTTCTGTTTTATATTTTCCACACACTGTGTCTACATATCTTATCCAACTTTCCTCTCGCAGGTCTGCTGGAAGAAATTTCTTATGAAATAAGCTGTACCTTTGTGCTCCTCTGTCTTAATGTAATGTCCTGTCATGTATTTTGTGTGTGCATAAATAAATAAATAAAATTAATATCAAATGAATGTCTTAACAAAATCGTATTTAATAAAAAAAAATACAGAAAGTATCTTATAAATTAATTAAATAATTGCGCCAAAAAATTGCTCTCAAAGCTGTCAACTGGTAATGCCCCCCAAGAGACTGGCGGCGTTTCCACATTATACTGCAACCTCTGGACAAAGTAAAAGCCAGCCCTTGGGTCACGGGAAGTGTCTACTAAACGTTTTGAAAACTCTTCAAAAAGGCTGTGAGTACCAGAGACCCCTGAGTCCTAGAGTTTCAACCCTAAACGGCTCGAAAATATAGTTAGGTACCAAAAGGTACCAATAAGGTGACTTTATTTATGCCGCTTGAGATTCTTTGTAGCCGCAGCAGCAGAGCTCAATAAAAAAATATAAGTTTCATCCTCGAAAATGGTATCCGACACACAATAGGTGATCGTGTTCAGATCATCTATTAAAATATTTAATAGATGATTTAAACACGATCAAGACATCTGAAATGCGTTCAAGAGCTATCCATGTCATAATTTTTACGAAATATTGTGGCTTATTGTCGCTGACAGCTCCTAAACACTTTAGATGTATTTATCGCGTTTAGTCTCATTGGTGAAAGCCGCTCTTAATGGATCCTATCTATCTGTCCTAAATTTATTATGATCATAACCCACAGTCTGCCAAACTCAAAGGTTCAATCTCCCATACTCAACCGAAGCTTTTAGCAGCTTAAACTAAAATTAATTTAGAGGTTACCCTCAGAGGGCACACAAATCGTGGCGGTTAGATTTGCATAATTATGACCAAAGCGGCACATGCAAGACTTCACGGTATATTACTTTGAAAATTATGACCATTGCTAGGGTTATTACGGCAGTTACTTCAAGGTGTATTTGAGCAGTTTTTGGACCCACGTGTGGCAAAATAGGTACCTTTAGGAAAGTAATTACAATAAATGATGGTCAAAAAGGCGTATTATTGCTTTTAGAATTTTGAAGCTAGTTCTTAGTGCTGACATTATTGATGAGTGTTAAAAGTAGTTATAGGGTGGTATTTTGAGGAGCCTGCCAGGGTCACCGCCACCCGCGGTTGCGGGTGGTTCGAAAGAGATACTACGGCCCCGGAACATAAAGGGCAATAGAAGGAACATGGGTTTTAGTCAGTACAAGTCTGACACTCCCCCTCGTTCCACCCAGAGCGGGGGAAGTTATGTGATGATTTCCCATCCGCAAAAATGGGGTGGTATTTAGTAAGAAAATATTTTAAAACCAAAATTAATTTAAATCAGAAAAACTCTTACGCAAAAACCTTCCAGTAACAACTATCTCTTCAAACCGTGATAAAAATTCAATAAAAATTCTAAGCAAGTGTATGAATCCCGCGTTCTGATATGCAATGCACGTGAAATGCGAGGTTCTATTCCATATTTTTATCTGAATTTCCATATAAGATAGATGAATTCAAAACCAATTCGTTCGTCCAACCGAAAAGCTTTAGGATATACCTCGTGTTAGCGCGTAATCTTCTTTCATCGCTTCAGACAGTTCTACTCGGAAAACTCGATTAGGTTTCGCTTAAGTGCGCACTTCTAAATATAATGCTAGTTGGAATAACTCGACGAAATTGCGTTGTCAACTCATTTCGGTCAGAGCAAACTATGGGACAGAGTGAAATTAAGTTTAGTAGTTAGCTATAATGTTTTAGCACTAATTCTGTGGTAATATAGGAAGCAGTACTTAGAGGCTTGGCGATGACGATTAGTTTTATACGAGCGGTTTTTTAAATATGTCGCAATTTGAGATAGAGAACTGAGGTGTGTGTTTGTATTGATAAAAACAAATGGTTGAACTAGCACTGTGTATACATAGAGAATATTAGAGTCGCGGTGACGTCAGCGCGTTCACGCGACGGGCGCCACACGTGCCGCTCACGGATGTGGTTTTAGAACATGGTCAATATCACAGCATGAGCAATTATGGCGACTACTACGTTTGCTTTATTCCATATTACATTCTCAGAAAACCCTGTAGTACCAATTCATTACTAAGAACTTAGAATGGTTGAATTCTTAACATTTATTCGCTTAACATCCTCAAAATCGTCATTAACATGCTTTATAAAATTTAAATTATCACAAACAATATATTAAACTAGGTCAGCACCCAAAACTAAACTAATCTCATAAAAACGTGGAGTGTCAAACTCACTGCGGAGCCATAAAAGCGAGTTCAGCTGGTTACGCTCCAGGCGTCGGGATTAAATGCTCAGTGTGCGCTAATGCAGATCCGTGGAGAGCGGCGCTCGAGCACTTTTATAACGTAACGAGCACAGCCGGCTTGCTCACGTCTACTTAGCTATAAGAACAATGCTTTTCTAACTCTTTATCTGTGACTGTGACTCAGCGCTTCACGCTGTGCCTTAATAGTGCGTTCAAGATTATGCTTTGATCTCTTTTTGAATTTATCTCAATCCCTGAAAACATTTGAGTGGTCCTGGTGACCATTTCGGAAATTAACTGAGTAACCCTCTAAGATTCAAACCCATTTCCTCGTAATTGTTCCAGCTGTATATATATACTTGAGAATTTATAGACACTTCGACAACACATAGAGCCGTAACATTTTAATTGTTTCCTCTCTACCCCAATTCAAGTAGCAAATAACTCGAAAATAGATTTTGCCAAGTTTTGGTACATCGCATAATTTAACCCTTTAACTTTGGAATATTAGCAATAGGCAAAGGCCCAAACATTTATTATGTACACGAGTAACTAAGGACACACCCAAAGTCGGGAAAAGCGAGGATTCGGATTCAATTTAAAAAGTTTAGAAGGAAACTTGTAACTTCGGCGACCCATCCTAAATGGAACTGCGACGGTCTAACAACAGCAAACATTAAGAAAGCAAGAAGTATCTGCTAAAGTGCCGTCTTCAAGCTGTTCCGATAGTTCTGAATTAGGAAGTTTTATCTTTAATGGAAACTCGCCGTCGAGACAAGGACGAGGTGCAAAATATATGAAGTTGTCGGTTCCAGATCAAAAAGTTTCTTGGGCTCACCTTAGGCGCTATCAATTTTAATGTATTTCGTTCGGAAAGCGAAGATACTCGAAGAAATAATAGATAAGCGCACGAGTGGGATACAGCGGGACTGACAAAATAATATAGGATCCTTAGCTACAAGACCCTACCTTTTTTCCTTACTATATTGCCCGTCTTGGAGTTTTTTGGCACGACCTATTATTTTGGAATGGGCTAGCTATCGCAGAGTAATCTAAAATGCGACGTAATCGAATTACTTCGGAAAAGCTGGTGTTGGCACGAAAAAGGAATTAGCTGCAGATTTATACTTGACCAGTTCCTTGATGCGATAAGCAAGTTAATATGCGTTGGTGGTTTATGTCATTCAAAATTATTTCATCTATTAAGATGTCTTAACATTATCGTGTAATACGAGTAATTAGCGCCGCCTAGAGGATTTATATGAGCGTGTTTAACGTTTTAAATGGAAATCTTCGTAGTTTATCGCTGAGCGTTAATATTAAATACAGCCTATAGAAAGAACTTTGCAATGGGGGTAGGGGGGCAATTAAGGTAAGTATGAATGAAACGGAAGGAACGGTCGTGTTAACGTTTTTGGTAATAGTAATTCCTGAATTTATATGGCAGGGTGCGATTGTATACTGTCACTTACTATTAAGCAGGTGTAAGGAAATATCTTCGGCTGGGAAGTCATCAAATCTGCATCTGGGAATACATATCCGCTATGGGCAGAGCAGAAGGGAGAGTCAGACTTTTACTGAATAAAACCCATCCATCCAAAGCTGCGGTATATATTTCGAACAATCCCGAATCGGTCGATAACTTTTTTATTTGGATGGAAAATCATCAAATAACTTCCCCGCTTTGGGTGGAACGGGGGAGAGGGGAAGTGGCAGTTTACTGACTTCCTTCTTTTGCCCTTTGTGTTCCGGGGCAGCGGTATCTCTGTCGGACAACCCACATTGATGACGTTTTGGCTCGAAGATATTGATCAGAAAATCGGGAGTTTAAACGCTTAGCAGTTAGACTGGCAACTGTAGGCGCGTTATTTACCACTCGTGAGGTTAAGTAATTCCGACCTTGCCCTTTAAGAAAATTATTCGAAGCACGTGTAAGTACACGAACACTGGACAGACAGCTAGAAGCGCGCGGTGCCGCTTCATCAAAACTCGCAACTGTTGTTAGACATAACAAGAGACCGTATATTGAACGGCCGTCCAAACCTGTCATTCATCCATTGCC
Organism: Ochropleura plecta; assembly: GCA_905475445.1. Lineage (NCBI taxonomy): Eukaryota > Metazoa > Arthropoda > Insecta > Lepidoptera > Noctuidae > Ochropleura > Ochropleura plecta. The sequence continues at coordinate 6,805,970 of FR997723.1, read as the reverse complement.
GGCTTTGTGTTGGAACAAAGGAACTTTAGCGTTAGCCGGCCCGCCACCGATCCGTAACGGAACAATAAACGCGGGCTAGATAAAATAAACTTTGACAATTGCTCAACGACGTGAAAAATTAACAAGACCCCTACGATAAAGCTTGTAGTTAAGTACTGAAACAATTTATGTGAGGCCTACGTTATTGCGTCCTTTTGGTTCGTGCGGCGAGAAAAATTGCCAGCGTATATTGCCTCATCATCGCGTCGACTAATGAAGATGGTAACGTATACCTTGTCTAATGACTTAAGTTTTTACTGTTGTATTTTGATATGATTTAACATCATCATCTGCCTAGCCTTTTCCCAACTATGTTGGGGTCGGCTTCCAGTCTAACCGGATGCAGCTGAATATCAGTATTTTACATGGAGCGACTGCCTATCTGACCTCCACAACCCAGTTAATACTGGGTAATACGATACCCCTTGGTAAGACTGGTTGTCAGACTTTCGAAACATTGACTACCTGTAACGACTGTCAAAGATCTACAAATGACAGCCGGGACCAACGGCTTAACGTGCTTTCCGAGGCACGGAGGAAACTCGGTATGTAACGGGCCATCCTACCCATCCACAGACCAACCTAGGCAAGCGCGGCTTAACCTAAAGATCGACTCGAGCGGCTACTATTATTTAGCTACGAGCTCCTCTCGTTATGATTTAACAGATGTCCTATAAAACACATGTTGCCACTGTGTCATGGTGCGTGCAAAAGTGCCGCAATATGGAGAACTCAAGAGCAATGTACACAGTAGATATTAAGTTTTTGTGTGTTAGTGATAGTGTAAGTGAAGAGGTCAGCTTGGAAACTCATTAAATATACAAGGTCTTGCTGACGGACTCCATACTTATACTTCTCTCTGATCAACTACAACATTACCTACTTAAAATTTAATATAAGGTTATATAAGGCTTAGAAACAAAGTTTCGACGCAACCTAGATAAGCAAGTTTAAGATGGAAGCTCCATCTTATTAGTATAGACCTAGCAGGCAGGGAGGAAATCTTGAAGCAGAACTTTCTGTTAATGCTACGTTATCTATCGATAAGATGGACCATGATGATTAACAGAAAATAGTGCTTAGTTTTAAAATGAATGAGAATTACAAGGCTGTATCTCTAAAATTACTATAAAAAAGTATTCCAAAATTCCAAAATATTACTCATTAAGATTAAACTTACGAGCCCAGACTAAGAGAATATCTACTTGAGTATTCTCTTAATCCTCACTTGAAAGCTTAATCCTCAAGAACTTTAACAACCAATTTGACGTCACAGGAATCTAAGTAAGCTAAGCTTCACTAGGCCAGGTTAAAATGGGTCGGCTCTCATTATATTCAGTAATTGGATAGGTGATTATAAAAAGAGGCCTGACTAGGATTGAGATTGCTCTCGGTTCGAGAGCCGTCGACGCGACGGCTAGTGGAGCCGACGGCCGGCGTTCAGTTTTGCCGAGAACTCGAGATTTGATTATTTAATCTACATTTATTTAAAAAAAAAAAACGATTGTTTTATCGAAAGCGTTACCGTTGAATATTTTAATATTTGTGAAGATTTTCTGGTAAATCTCGTCTAAAATCATAAAGTGACTCTTCCCGCTGTGGGCGGAACGGAAGGCAGTAACTTGTATACTAACTAAAACTCATACATACTCCTTCTCTTGTGTTTCTGGGCCGAGGCATTTCTTTCAAACCAACCCGCAACCCTGGCAGGCAGTGGCCCAGATGGGTTCCTCAGATTTGCCGACAACTTTTTGAGACGCTTGTGGAACACGAACGCGCCGACTACACGGCCTGTCGATGTCGTCTTACTAGACGGACAGACGGTGCTACTCATTGCTGACCGTCTACGATCCCGCGTCTATGGGATGCCCGGAGCGTCTCCCGCGGCGGCTGGGTTGGATTAAGGTTGTCTTTCTCAAAACACCCTAAACCTCCTTCGCTAATATAACTGCTTTGCAGAAGGAGGGTAACCGCTTCCCATTCCCTGTCGCTCCGGCCCATGGTTTGAATCAGGGCCGGACGCGAGATGACGCCGCCGCCAATCGTCGCTACGAAGACACAGCGGTGCTCCACCTAAGCGGGGCATTCCGCCACTGTGTGCTCTACCTCGTCCTCCGGGCGCGATCGTAACAACAAAATGATGACACCTGGGCGTTTCGCTTCGCTTGATTATGTACAAGCGATAGGTGCGGACGCCATGGTGTCTCTCTAGCCAGTCCTCAAAGTGGGAACTTATCGCCACTATTATTGTGTGCCCTGCATGGAAGACCCATGCAAGGCACACAACAAGAGTGGTGATTGAAACCCTGAGATACAGCCGAATTCTTCGATAGAAATCCAGAATAAAATGTGGCAATGATATAGCAATATTTTTGCAAAAAGTATATAAGAAGTCGGCAGAACATTTGAAATAGGGAGAACTATACGGATAGGGATGCGACTGGCGTAAATCCCCGGCTTTGCAACCATAGAAGTTAAAAACGTTCAGACTAGGTAATATATAGATTGTCTGTCAACAACGATAAATATCTTCATTATTCAATAACAGATGAACTAATTTTAACAGGTCTTTCCATATCATTTAACATATAATCTCCGCTAACATAATCACTGCTTCAATCGGACATTTCTTAAGTAAATCGTACACGCTCGTTATTAAATCAAACGTCTGCCTCTATATATGAGGTGATTAAACGATATGATTGCATCTATAAATAGCTAAGTTAGCCAAGTTGCAATCACGTTGCCTTACCCCGCACTAAGCCGATTGGGCTTCGACACCAAGGCATGAAGCCAACTAACTGTATCCTCTACTTACGCGTATATTTCCGTGATGTCTTTCCTCGCCTAGCATTGACGGGTTAAGGTTGCCTATGAATTATTGATTTCAAGGGCTCTTTGATATAAATAGATGCAGTCAAAGGTTGGATTTCAATGCAGTAAAAACCTAATTGGTTTTGTGTCCATATTAATTACTATTTGACCCGGGGGCTTTTTCACCCGCGTCTTTGGTTACTGTCCTCTCCCGTGGGTAATAACGTGATGTTATATAGCTATGAAAATATATAAGTGATAATGTAGCTTTCTAACGATTTTTTTTAAATCAGTCCAGTAGTTTTTAAGATTATTCGTAACATACAAAAATACAATTCTTGACTCTTTATTTAGTGTAGATGTAGATTAATGCAAGATAATTTTGGGCTACTTAATTTGGAAGGTAAGGTTCTACATACTTTGGTAAAGAACTGTGAAGTGTTAGATACACTGATTTGTTAGAACTAACTTTCACATAGTATTAACCGTTTCAAAGGAAAGTTTTTCTCTGAATTTTAGTTGGCAAAGGTAGATTCGGCGGGAAGATCAAAAGAAAAAATAAGAGGAGTATTGTAAGTATACAGTAAAGAAGTTCAATGAACAACTATTTAAATCTAAAATCTAAATGAAGTAAATGATGTTAGTTAGTAAAACTTGTCAAGCGTGGGTGGTGTGACAATGGAAGAGTGATGGAATATTCACCTTTCTTCCCTGGGGAGGTGCAGTTGTTCTTGTTAGAAGGAGACTTGGTCTCGGCAGCCGCCATCTTCTCTTTTTCGGAAGCCATGCTAAGCGCAGACACACTAGACGTCCGAATTTATAACACAGTCACTCCGCTGCTCATACCTGTCTTTACCGTAAAGAGTATGATTTAAATCGGGCTGCGGACGACCGCACCCAAGGACCACACAAATGACTATTACCGATAATGAACGATGAGTGATTACCGATGACTAAAATTGGCAAACAGCCATCCAAATATTGACTTTAACGCATAAAAATTAAAAAAATCGACCGCAAGTACCTACTACGATATTTACTTAAATTGATAGACCGAGTAGTGTCGTACTGGGTATTTTCCTAATATTTGTTAAGTGGTTGTCAAGTTTAACTTTTAGGTAAGTACGTGATGGGTTAATTGCTGGGAGATCACGCTGCGCCCGCGCCGTGACTCGCCCTGGCCTGTTGATACTATGCTTGGTACTAGAACTGTCGCCGTTTGTCACAATACTAGATTAGTTAAACTGCGCTAATCGCACATTCAATATGTTACTACTCATTAACAAGTCGGAAAAAGGTCAAAGTACTGACATGCTGACAAGGTATATATGTGTTGACTTAGATACTTTATATGTAGCTCAGTCGTGCTTTTAATTGAGTTCGTCAATATATGACGACTAGACATTTCATGCTTGTCACCAATTTTTCCATAGTCATTTGCGGAAGTTTTAAGTGTTTATTACAACTTGTAAGATAAGATACAGGACTTACAGGTACAATCGACTATTTTATCGGACATTCGTTGCTTTATTTTTACTGATTTACAAGCAACTTCTACAGTTTCAACAATTTGGTATTAGACAAAGGATTATCCAACGTTCCGACGGCTAGTTTTAGGAATAGGAATTCAAACAGACTAGTGTGTGTATAATAATAATAATCAGAATTGTCCTCACAGCTTAGATAAAATACTGCTGTTTTGTCGCATTAATAATGTGTGTAATTTAGAATTAAATTAAAAATGTGACCTCATTAAAAGTTACAACAGAAAGGTTTATTTATATTAATTACATCCAGTTATTAAAATGACAGATGTATGTGTTATTTGAGGGCTAAAATGATATTCGAACATACAATAAAGCCAGATGTACAAAAGAGATCGAAAACATGAATGATTTTTGCTGAAAACAATTTGCTAATGGGCGAAATGATCTCGAATGGAAACTCACGCCGTAAGTATGATTAATGAAGATGCCGATGTGATAAATTCGTTTTAATATAATTATTTTTATAGAGGTAAGTGCCTTATATATAGTACTAACGAAGGAGCATTCAAAATTTCTATTTGTAAGCACTTAATTCGCCTGTTAGTGTAAAGAGTGTTTTGTTTAATTCCTCTTTAGACTCTATATCTACGGACTTTAAGTCGGAATTTCTTTGAACAGGTATGAAAACTACGGCGCGACGGACAGCTCTTTCTCGTAGACTGCAGGCTATGTGTGTAGGTAGCAGCGCTCGTAAATAAAATATTCACTGGTATACAAGGAACGTCTTGAGATAAATTTCTCTTATATTTTATTTATACGCAACCTTTACGAGTCAGCGACGTCGCAACACAATAAACCGCGGAACAGCGCTCCACTGTGACACATACATAACAAGTGGAAACCTTCGCGGATGTCACGACGGTATCTGACGAGGGCCACTGACACACATAACCTGTCAATACGCACGAAATCTCAAACGTTACGTAAGCCACGATTATAACCTGCAACACTGGCGATTACTGTTATTGTTGTGGGCGCGAGATGAGATGCAGGGGTATGTGGACCTTGGGCGTGCGGCTGGCGGCGCGGCGGGCGCGCGGCGTGCGGGCGTCGTGCGGAACGCGTGGAGGTCGCGTGCGGCGCGCGATTGGGACGCGCGCGTCGGGTCCCGGCTCGCCGGAGGCTGCGGCCCGGGCGGGATCGATGCGGGCGGCGGGCGGCGGCGGAGTGCAGCAGCTGGGAGGCTGCGCCGCACCCCGCCCCCCCGCAGCCCGCGCCCTCGCGCCCCCCGCGCACCCGCGCCCCGGCGCCGCGCACGCGCTCCCTAGCTCGCGCCGCCGCCGACCCGCCGACCCGACGCCGCACACCACGTTTCAATTCCCTCTTCATCCCCGACTGATTTACGATACGTTCCATCTTATAATGATATTTTTTCATATTGGTCTGCCAATTGTAGCCTATGATGAATTTTAACGTTGAAAACGTTTATTAGGCTCTGGCGAATTCGGATGTACCTAATCAATGTAGTTGGGGACTTACATGAAGGCACTTCTAGTAGAGCTGCCAACTCTGGCGGCCTGTGTAATAAAAACTTAAACGGTTTGTGCTGGATGTACTGTTCTTTACTTAACAAATACATAACTTATCTACTGATGAAGTAATAAATTTCTTCAATAACGACTTTAAAACACAATGAAAGTTGTTGATGGTTCTATTCAGACCTAAGGCAATTTAAAAAAAAAACACCAATCTCCAATTAAAACACAATACAAAATTTCAATCAATGAATCTGGAAGCTCCAAGGTGTAATTTTGCCGTCAACAAGACGGCTATTTTTGTAAAATTCCAAGATCAGCCTCCACGATTAAGTTCGGAGCAATGGCTTTCTATCCGCCTACTGTCTTGTTTGTCAGCTTAGAAAGAAAACATTTTCATTACGGAGCGTAGTCTCAACGCCTCGACCCGTAGGTACTGTGGCCACTAGAGTGGACCAAGACGACGCTGCTGACTTTTGATCTCGATAGCCGCGTGTCTTATCGCCTTTAATAGCGAGTCCCACTTCACTTCCTCGGCAACGGTCGCCCATAATGTCGGTTGGCATCTTGTTTTGTTAAGGTAGGTTCAATTATACAACGTACATATCATACGTGTACGGTGAACCCACTGTATGTTCTGGTGGAGTAATTATTTTAATGAAGGCTCTGTGTACGTACCTCTATGTCATGTCTGACAGTATTACCCGTATAAATTACCCTCTCGACTACAGTAGGTCTATTTATTCTTCTTAGTAATACAACCTTTATCGCTTAAGTCCAGTTGACCTTTTAGGGTCAATGGGTTTTCATATACTTAGGCAATACCTCTGAAGATGGTCATCAGCAAAGGGTTAAGCGAGTTACTTCTGTAACAATTTATTTCAAGACATTTTATTTATTCTTCCACGAGAGAGAGAGAGAGAGAGAGATTTTGAATATGATGAATTGATATGGCTGGCTATAAGAGTAGAGGAAGAAATGCTGGATGTCTGAAGGGTGAAATATCTAGAAAGGAGGTGACTGCTAAGATAACGATAAATAGAGAAGTGTGAAAAAAGAAGACATGATGCACCGTCAACAAATACATGAGACAAGGGCAGGAGAATAATGACTAATCATTTTAAGAACAAAAAAAAGTACAGTTCGTTAAGCAACTTTATTAAACAAATTATATTGTCATAATATCAGGAAGATATTAAGTAAGCCCAATGGCTAAAAAGCCAATTATCGATTCTTAAAAAAGATCTAGAGTAAAATATAAGGTACTGATAGGTATATAGATATACAGTTTAAAAATAAACAGGACGTAATGACGTCGTTTTTGCGACGAGTTTTCGATAATGCGTTCGATCATTTGCAACATCCCTTTGTTCGTTCGACTGCGGACTTGAGCTAGATTGTTTTATCTGCTGACAATGTTTTAAATGAATGGTTGGCGTTAATCTATGTTAGTCAGGATTTATTGCTGTCAGTAGATTTTAGTCTGTCTGTCAGACAGTCCTTGCGGGTAGTCTGAAGTCCCAAAGTCGTTCTAAGGGGTCATATGCCTGTGGACGGTGAGCAATGGGTAGCTCACCGTCCATCCGTCTATTGACGACATGCCATGTCGACGGCGCGGTAGTGTTCCACCCGCGCCTCAAAGAGATGTCAACAAAGCAGAGGGGCTTGCCAGGGCCTCCGCCTGCCGGGGTTGCGGGTTGTTTGAAAGAGATACCGCGGCCCCGGAACGTAAAGGGCAATATAAGGAACATGGGTGGGTTTTAGTCAGTACAAGTCTGACACTCCCGCTCCACCCAGAGCGGGGGAAGTTATTTGATGGTTTCCCACCCGCAAAAAATAAAAAGGGGTATCATGTCCTGCCGGGGTTGCGGGTTGTTTGAAAGAAGGGTGGAAAGGTGGGTTTTAGTCAGTAAAAGTTTCCATCCGCAAAAAAAAGGGATATCATGTTGCTAAGTAAGTGAGACGGCATGCAATTCATAGGCCCCGAGTTCGAACTCAAGGCACGCACTTCTCAGTTTTCGGATTCATGTGCGACTGTGTGTATTGTATAATTATCACTTGCTTCGGTGAAGGAAAACATCGTGAGAAAATCAGTAAGTAATCTAAGCAGCTAAAATAAGCAGTACCTTGCCTACCTGCTCTTTTTTCTGTATGTACTTTTTATTTCATAATATGTGAGTTTGTTTGTTACGTCTTCACGCCTGAATGGATAATTTAAAAAACAAAAAAAACTCTAAAACTCTACCGCATACCACTACCCAAATTACCGCAAAAGACAGGCAGATGATAATGATACACACTGAGCTTACACACATACATCCACTTCAATCACACAAATTAAGAATCTTATTTTTTTTAGAAGATTTCAAGTTGAAACTTCTTGTTGAAATCCGAAGTTCTGGCGCTATGATAAAGTACGTCTCCTTTACAAATCTAATTGTAGTAAATCACGAGCGGATCTGTCGCTGAAAGTTTGTTGCACGTTTCAGTTCAACTTTCCTGGTTTGATTTACAGAAACAGCTCATTTGGAACTAACGATACTTTCAAAGTCAGTGTACCGATAGAATTTTTGATTCTGGTTTGAGAATTTTGTTTAAAGCTCGTAGTTTTTGTTAGTCTTGTCATCCCATTTAAAAGATCTGCGGCAAGATTACGTAACAAGTATATATCTACACTCCTAGACTATAATTTTAGTTTGAACGATTTGTGTTGTGACCTTTCCTGCAAATTAAAATAGGTAGGGAGTAGAATTTTATTGTGAGATTTTAATTAAAAGTAATTTCCAGCTTTACGGTGCTAATAGAATTTAATGAGAGATTTTCGGCAGTCTATAGACTTTTACTTAAACCCTACTAGCGGCCGTATTGTAACTACTGAAGCGTTGATGCCGATGAAGGGAAGTATAATAAAAATGAAATGTTATTAGGGTAATGCCGCGGGCAGAATTAAGTGAAATTGTAATGAATAAAGTTCACTTTACCTAGCGTTATGCTGTTTAAAGGTTTACGCATTCGTGAAACGTTAATAAAATCTTGAAATATTGTTTCATAATTAAATATTTAGTATTAATTAGTACAAATAATGGCTCAAACTCTTTACCAATCCGACGGTAAAGAATTAGAGCTATTATTTCTGTGAGAACAATTTCCTAGGTGTGGTTGGGTGCTCAATAAAATGGTGACACATTCACTGCGCTCCTTCTGTAACATAAGATTTTAATCACATTTTCAAACGCTATGGTCTGGGTACAATTCATTTCATGATGCAATAGAAAGTGGTGTACCTCGTAAGTGGATTTTTGCGTCTTTTTTGTATTTTTGTAATGTTTTGGTTTTGGGATTCAAAATCTTCGATTATTTTAAGAGCTTTTTTATCATTTCAATAGATATGTTTTATGCTGGCTAATAAAACTTTATTACACCAATTTGGGATTGCGCGAAAACCATGACCATTATATAAAAAGAAAAACGTATCGCGACTACGTTAGATTTATTTTCCAGGCATCATGTATCATTTCAGCAACAGAGCAAGCACAAAGCGAGAGAATATTTCGTCTCGACAAAAGCTGCATGTTTGTCCAGTAAGAAGTATTCGGGACGGCGCAAATCACGAAAGCTCTGCGTCCCTCACGTCCGCGCCGTTGAATGTAAAGGCTCGACGTTTTAATTTTTTTGGCGTTCTTTAATGCGTAGTGTGAAAACACTTTTTACGGAACGTTTAGTACATGTAAAATTGGCTTATATTGTTACGAATAGCTTCGCCTATCATTGTAAGTGTCATAATCATCATAATTTCAATTAACGGCCACTGTTGGCTTTTGTAGAGCTATTTGAATTTAAAATGGCAAATTTTGGCGTAGCGAAGCGTCAATACCGTATTTCGATAACCAACGTAACGCAAACACTGGAATAAAGCAATTTCTTCGGCCAGTATCAGTTTATATGTAGTGGTAAATATGTGCCGAAATGTTCCCGCGCTGCGCCGGCTGAAAATATTATTAACAATAGAAGTCGCCTCCCGTAGCATAAAAGACAAAGTTTCAGCTTGACTCGTTTCATTCGGCTAACCTCGTTTATTGGTTTTTAGATTTGACATCGAACTAAAAAAGAAAAAGCGAAAAGACTTCAAAGAGGAATTACTACGAAAGAGTTATGTAACGTGCCTTCCGGGCAAGAAAATGTTGACTCGAATTTTTATCTCCCGGACTTTTAACTTATCTTAACTGAAGTTAAAGTTCTCATTTCTGTTTCAGTTTAAGTGTTCTTCTACTAAGTTTTTTTGCTTTAGCTAGTTACTTATTTATGTAACTTTTTCATCTATGAGATGGTACATGGTATGCTTTTTATGAAGTCGAACTGAAAATAAATGTGGGAATCGAAATATGTTGTCTCGGGAGCTCGTGGTTAAATAATAACTGTCGTTTGGGTGGCTTTTGAGTTTAAGCAGTGCTCGCCTAGGTTGATCTGTGGATGGGTGATAACCCATTACATATTGAGTTTCCTCGTGCCATGCAGTTGCTCCCAGCTGACATTTGTAGATCTTTGACAGTCGTTACAGGTAGCCGAAAGTCTTAAAATCAGTCTTCTGATCAAGGAGTATTATTCAGGTATTAATTTTGCTATAACTCCATGTAAAATACTGGTATTCAGCTGAATCCAGTAAGACGAAGACGAGAGAGAAAAATCTCGCACGCTCTAGGTCGTCTTTTTTTTGGTAGTGTAAAATGTTATTTTATTTGGTTTTTCAAAATAACCTCTATTTGCATCTGATGTTGGAAGTCACTACTCAAAGCAGCCTATTTTGTAGTTTTGATACCCAGAGTAATAGTCTATTTTACATTAGAGAACGACTATTTCAAAACATCCTAATATCGAAACTGAATTCTAACTCTCCACATGTTCAGAACCCGACCACTTGACACTCCATTCCGATTTTGAGGCACTCACTTAACTGAAACCTTTTGACATGATGACTCAAGGCAGGGTTTTAGTCGATGCCTGGGGAATTATCGCGTACGGTGAAGGCGAGGGTCGAATCGAATCGGTTTCGTCACGTGACGTCACGCTACCGTGTTCCGTGTCGTGTCGAGAGCAGGTATTGCCATTTTATTGGAGGCGATGAGTCGATAGCGCGGGTCGATTCCGATGTATCCTAAATTGGGGTTGGCGATTTGGGTACGGAAGTTTTATGAGCATGTATCTGAAGTGTGTTTAATATTACTGGCTGGAATATTACGTTATTTTTTGAGAAATAGGTTCAGCGATCGTATACGTTTATTACGATTGGTATAAGATAGAAACTTTGTTGTTAATAATAAATTCTAATCAAGCATATGTTCTGTGGAAAAACCAAAGCACTTTTTAAGTTCCATCCAAAGCCCTTTTAGTGGGGCACTTAGCAATATAATTTTATTAAGTAGGTAATGGTAGTTCGATTGAAAAACAAATCTGGAGATTCAAATTAAGATTTTTCCTGAGGTTATGGCCGGAATTTTTAATAGGCAAAAGGAAGCCGATTTAATTTTTGATTAAAATTTCGGGTTCCTCGCTGAATTGATAATGTAAGAAAAACATTGGGACGCCAGATGTTTTTCGAAATTCCGAGGCAATTGAAAGTCACGTTGAGTCTAAAAAAAATGTTGATATTGCTCTTTATAATGCCCAAACAAGTCTTTGCTAACCGACTGTAATGGTACTTAAATATATATCAATCCTTCAATATCAAATAAAGCATACATAATATAACGTCTACGATGAATTGCTAACATAAACAGACAGCATCAAGTCATTTATCAAAATGGAATTGGATGGCGATAAAAAATAAGGTTCCGGTGGGGTTAAGACCTTTATAAAAAAGTGCGCGAGCCCACAATGGCAAGCGTCGTTTACTTGGGCACGGGAGTTGCCATGCCTGAATTTTTAATAGTTGTTTTGTTCCAGATCGACGGAAAAGACAAAGAGAGAATAATCCTTAGTATAATATTATAAAAGTGAAAGTGAGTTTGTTTGTTAGTTACGTCTTCATGCCTTAATGGCTTAACCGATTTTGATGAATTTTGGTACAGAGATAGTTGGGACCCTGGAGACAAATATAGGCTAACTTTTTTTTAAATGAGAAATTATGGAGAAAAAGGGAAAACTTAAAAAACTTAGCATTGCTATTACAATAAATAAGGCGCAAGGGCAAAAACTACAGGTAGCAGGTACCTGCAAATCAGGGAATTTAAGGCCAGCGAAGCCGCGAGCAAAAGCTAGTAGAGAAATAAATGAGGGGAATACGAATCATAAATATTAATGTTTGCAGTTTACAATCCGATATAGACGGTGTTTCGTAATCTGTTTTATTTCATTTTAATAATACAATATTAATTTTCTTGTGTCTGTGGTTGGTTTTCTTTCATAATTTCTCTTTTGTTCCGAGTTCTCAGACTGTTAAATCTTATTACCTGGGAAACACCTAGCGTCATTACCGAGTTGATTTATTGTACACGTTGGCGCAAACGAGATTCAGCGGTGGAGATATTATTACGTATTATTTAGTGTAATTAGTTCTGTTACATATTTATGAGCGGTTGTGAGTATTTTGACAAAGAAAGCTACGAAGAAATTTCAATATAATATAGCATTGTCTTTTTAGGCCTCATACGAAATAAAACGGAACCGTTACTATATCATCCCGTCTGTCAAGACCTTTTATCTCGTTAACACGTGGACGTATCGGGTTGAAATTAAAACCATATGCTCAAGTTTGTGTACCCTTCGTGCTGTGAAAATTGACCTTCTAAGTCTACGCAGTCAAAAGTTATAGCTGTTTATGTTGCAAGATTGTACGGAACCCTTAGTGCGCGATTCTGACGCGCTCTTGGCCGGTTTTTAGTAAACCGTATCTAATGTTATTCTATTAAGTCAAATAAAATCAAATAGGTACTCTATTTTCAAATAAATTGGTTTGCTTTTAGCTCACAACTCAAAAAAACTACCTATCCACATAACAAACACCGTTGGGTATATGTCCCCAATGTTATTTCAATAATAACAAAACTAGAATTACGTATGTATAGTTTTTCAAACAACATTGTCCGCAGAACTAGAATGGGAAAACAAAAGCCCGAATGTGATTTGCTATGACCCATTTCGCAGTATGGTCGGCCATAAAAGGGAATAGGATTAAAATTGGTTTACTTTTCATCGTCACTTCGCTAACTTTAACTAAGTTAGAATAACGATGGCTGACTCCAGAGACTGTCATATGAGTTTTTTTTAAACATTTCCTTTATTTATTTGCATAACATATGAATTTATATTTCTTAAAAAAAAACCTTTTGATTTAATTGTTCCGTTTTTAGTTCTTCTAATTTTAAATAGACCATTCAAAAAACATTTACATTTAATTGTTACCGTTTTTAGTTCATCTAGCATTTTGATGACCTCATCTTATACGATCTTTATCAGAAATATGTATTTAGTTATTCTTCTATATGAAAACCTAAAATATTTTTTGTTGCGACCGTAATATTATTATGAGTATTCATACGTAGGTATAATACCTGTACATTAATAGTTTATAAATTGTTTTATTTATGAAACGATTTATGTACAGGTATGCCCTGAATACAATTAAAGTAGACAGATACAGAAAAATAGGTACAAAGTTATTAGTTATATTAATTACCAATCATCAGAAAATTTTACCCAGCAAGCATGCGAAAGGAGAGTAAATAAAAACAGATTTAGACATGGTGTGTAAAAAGAAGAGACAATAGAATACAAAAAAAAATAAAGTAAAAACCGGTCAAGAGCGAGTCAGACTCGCGCACCGAGGGTTCCGTATAAACTTGTGACGTAAACAGCCATATATTTTGACTACCGTAGACTTGAGGGTTAATTTTTTCTCAGCATAAAGTGACCACAGAGTTGAGTATATGGATTTATTTCTACTCGATACCTTCACGCGTTCCCGAGATAAAGGGTTTTGAATTTTTGATAGAAAGACAGACTGACAGACGAATAACAAAGTGATCCAATAAGAGTTCCGTTTTTTCATTTTGAGGTACGGAACCCTAAAATAAATTTAAGTAACAATATAAGAACAAAGACAATAAATGTATGTAAATCCTTACTAATATTATAAAAGCGAAAATGAGTTTGTTTGTTTGTTACCTCTTCACGCTTTAATGGCCAAACCGATTTTGATGAATTTTGGTACAGAGATAGTTGGGAACCTGGAGACGGACATAGGCAATGAGAACTTTTTTTCAAAGACTGTGGGATGTGAGGGAGAAAGAGGGATAAAAAGGGAAAACTTAGCGTTGCTATTACAAATCAATAAGGCGCAAGGGGACCTGGGTTACCCCGAATTTAACGCGAGCGAAGCCGCGGGCAAAAGCTAGTACAATATAATAGTAAATGTCTTTGCATTTTTTTTTCCGAATTCTTTATACTTTTCAATAATTTTCACATCTGGTTATTGACTGTTTGAAAAAAAAGAACATCCACATAAAATAACCATAACGCAACAATTTTAATGTAACAGAAAAGCGAATAACAGAAGAATAAAGAATTCAGAAATACGGATGTTATTGACTTTTATGATTTCCTTGAGAGGTACGTAAATAACGGATACAGATTACATTATCTGTGGCGAATTATAGAAATAATGTAGCATTACGTAACCGCTGATTGAGGAAAATTATTAGCAAATCGGCTGTTGACGTCTTAAGATCCGGAGGCTTCTAACAGAATTGATTGATTGAATTGATACAAGATTTCTGAAGTTTTTTCAGACGTATGTATGGTTAACTATAGAGATAAGTAACGGGGCGCGTCTGATACAGTTGTATTTTTTAGGGTTACGTTACACCAAAGAAAAAACGGAATCCTTATTGGATCACTTTATTGTCCGCCTGTCTGTTTGTCTGTCAATTAAGACCCTTTATCTTGGGGACACGTAGAGGTATCTAGTTGAAATTAAAACCGTATACTCAAGTCTGTGGGCTCATTTTGCTGTGATATAACCAACCATATAAGAGGAATCGCGTGGAGGTTTCGAGTTGACATTAAAACCATATAATCAACTCTGTGGTCTCTTTGTGCTGTGAAAAAATAAGTAACCAACTCTATAAGTCTACGCAGTCAAAAGATATGGCTGTTGATAAAATGTCACAAGTTTGAATTGAACCTTTGGTGTGCGAGTCTGACTCAATCTTGGCTGGTTTTTATATACCCTGTGGGCGTTCCCAACTAAAAAAATATTTAATGAGTTGTTTGTTTTCTATCAAATAACTTTTAACTTTATTCGAAAACATTCATGATTTTTTAAGAAAACTTTGAACTGTATTTGACTAGCTTGGTTACTTATCTCTTTTGTTAACTGTACGTACGCATTGTCAACAAATCTAGTGTAATGCTGAAGTATTTCCTATTACTGAAAAAATCTCGTACCAAATCTTAAATACATAGAATTTTGGGTAAAATTCACGACGCGGTTGTGTGTGAGTGACGAGGGGTTTACAAAACATTTACAGAATGCTAAATAATCCTATGACCACTGTGTATTTGTTAGGATTCAGGGAAAATAGGCAATGGGCCTTTCTGGGGCGTTGCTATCTTAATGAAATATACCTTTTAATTAGTATTATGGAACACGATGTGAGCCTTCGGGTAGTTAAAGTTCACGATCATATTATGGGAACTCAAGAAAGAAATACTGTTTTTCGGAAATTGCAGATTAAATAAAGATAAGTTACCTTATCTGCATCGTTAGAGGGAATAAGAGATTGTATCAATTGAGTGAACGAGCTCCGAATCTGTGAAATTTTGGTAGTTTTAAATCGTATGCTACGCTGAAAGCGGAATCGGGAGTGAAAAGGGCGTGGCTGTTGGAAAGCAGCGTTGATGTATGGGCTTGCAGGAAAAATGCTGAAGCTGTAGATTTTTGTGTAGGCAAAACCTATTAGTTTTGCACGCAACTGTATTTTCTAGAGCGATGCTAATGGTAAGTAGTTATTATTTAACATTTCTATAAATATTTAGAATATATAAATTATACAATAAAATAAGACACAGTTCACAGACATGTGATAGACGGACAGACAGCGGAGTCTTAGTAATACGCAATGTAATGTAGCCACACGCAATGAAAACTGCGCACAATTTGGAATCATGCATACGTTTTCTGCGGATGTTTTGAGACTCTGACCGGTTGAGTGTGTGCCTTGGGTTTTTTATATATCAATGCGTAAATTTTTGAGGACATATGAGTGTTTGTTACTCTTTTACGCAAAAACTACGGAACGGATTTTAATGAAACTTGGCACACAAATAGTTCATACCGCGGATTAACGCATAGGCATTGGTATCTCAGTCTACGCGGATGGAACTGCGGGGCGCAAATATTATTATGTACATCCAAAAATATCCTCAGGGATATCATCTTTGATTTTGTACAAATAAAATACCTATGATTACCAGTGCTAGCCTGAATAAATAGGTAGCGTCACATACTACACTACTACAATCTTGAATAATTTCCCGACAGTCAATGACTATTATTTCTTCAGCCGAGCGATGATATTCACGGGCACTAAGCAGATTATCAACATAACTACATAACCCCCGCGTGCCGACCACGTGACTCTCAATCGAATTAACTTCGCAGGGACAGGTTAAGTCGCTTACCTTTACGCCCAATTTGTTTGTCCACTCACAGCTCATGCGTGGG
The DNA here is from genome assembly GCA_905475445.1 of Ochropleura plecta. Lineage (NCBI taxonomy): Eukaryota > Metazoa > Arthropoda > Insecta > Lepidoptera > Noctuidae > Ochropleura > Ochropleura plecta. The sequence goes on along the minus strand of FR997723.1, from coordinate 6,789,375 downwards.
TTGAGGTAACGCAATTAATCTCTTGTTACCATTTAGCGTTCATTCATGTAGCCTGTTTACGATACTGATTGAGAATGGAAGTTCAGAAAATTATCTTTTTTTTAGGAGAAGAAAGAATGGTATCCCAGCCAGATGTAAAAAAAAGTCAGATGTAACGAGGTGGAACGCAATATTGTTGTAGTCTATAGGTGTCTGACAGACCCTCTTATCCAAGGACTGATTAAAAGAAAGATTTAGAAATTAAACAAAGTATTTTCCTACGGTTTTTCGTTACTACAACTGTCCGCCATTATGAAAAACCCGTCGAAATTAATTTTCAAATATTTTATTTAATTCATTCTAGATGCAGGGTTCGAATTTAAATAGAGAAGAACAGGAAAAAAAACCATTTTTTAATCTATAAATGTGATTGATTGACTTCATAATAGCTATATTATGGCAACGGCCTTACACAACACTATAACTGTTTCAACGAGATATTATTATTAAAGCATATCAACTTTACACAACATTCATAAGTCTCCTTGACCTCCACAAATATATATATATATCATTACTAGCTGGCGCCCGTGGTTTCGCCCGCGTGATATCGAAAAAAAAATATCCTATGTGTTATTCCAGACCATAATCTACCTTTGTGCCAAATTTCATCAAGATCTGTTTAGCCGTTTTGACGTGAAAGAGTAACAAACATCCATACATCCTCACAAACATTCGCGTTTATAATAATATAATAATTATAAACTATAAATATAAGTAGGATCAGTCTTACCGGATGCAACTGAATACTAGAATTTTACATGGAGCGACTGCCTATCTGACCTCCGCAACCCAGTTAGTACTGAGTAATACAATAGCCCTTGTTAAGACTGGTTCTCAGACTTTCAGGACACTAACTACCTGTAGCGACTGTCAAAGATCTACCAAACAACAGCTGGGACCAACAGATGAACGTGCTTTCCGAGGAACGGAGGAAACTTGATATGTAACGGGTGGTCACCCATCCACAGACCTATCTACACAAGCGCGGATAACCTAAAGATCGGCCCCAGCGGCTGCTGTAATTTAGCCACGAGCTTCTCTTGGCAACTTCATATAAAAATTAGCAAAATGAAGCTTGGGTCATTACACGAGTTTATAATAAACAAACACAGGTACATTTGGGGAAATGAGAGTTTTTATCAAGCCGAAACTAATCTACTTTGCCGTTTGCCCCTGCGTGGGTAATCCGGCTGAGACTCTAAAAAGACCACTTAAGCTAATTTAAGGCCCGCAAAAAACTTTTTGCTTCGTACATAAGCATCATGTGTATTGAATTATTTATTTTACCTCCTCGCTGGGGGCGGATCGATGGGAAATTACTTTTTGTATCGAGTTAGATAGTAATCGTTACGTAGCTTTGTAGAGATAAATACGTGTGCCAACATTTGCTACTGGATGGTATAAAAGAAAATGAGTGAGAGTACTTATAAGTATTTGTTTTGGCCAAAAATATGGAATACCTACCAACAAAAAATACTGGCTACAAGGAACAAGTTTGTCTCCGGCTGGACGCGACAGATAACATTCAAAAAATTAATTAATCAACGTATGAAGAATTAATTACGTCCGCAACATAATAAATATTCTAATAACCCGCTGAATTTCACAAGCACACCAATTTTGAATAAAAAATACGTTCTAACGTTGCATAATTAAATTGTTCGTGAAAGTCAATTAAAACATGATATTTACTCGCGTGCTACAATAGCCCGAAAGTGTTATACAAAATATGTAGAAAGGTTATAACCACCGCGTTGTAAACGAATCAATACGAGTAGGGTGTGGATACACAGATAATATTTAAAAGTTAACCTGCTGATTCATCCCTAGGTAACACTTGCGTCAGGGATGAGCAACATTTTGCGCTTATAAAAACTTTTCCGATTTAAATTCAACGCACGATCCCGGGATGTATGTACGCAGCGAGATTGGTGTGTTCGTAAATGGAAATGTATGACATAGATTACATTTTGCATTTTAGTGGTAGTTGGAAATGGAACGACATCCTAATTCGAATGTTGTCTAAAAATAAACACGTAACTTCAGTTGAAAATTTTGTTCAACATTCAGTGTGTTAAATTTAAGTCTTATATATTTAATTGTTAAATATCTGTCTTGTTGTTGCGAATAAATACTTAATTATTATTATTTATGTTATTTTCGCTTGCAAAGAAACTTCGTAAAAATAAATTCCAGCAGATTACATTTACATACAACTTTAATAAGTTGTATGTAAATAATGTTTGTATTTCGATTTGATTACTATTTTTTAGTTCTACACTTCCATGCTATAATTAAATTTTATTTTCTTCGTTTTGTTTGCCGCATTGGCAGAATTTTCTTTTGAAGTTGATTATATTTGATGCGGTATACGAATTGTTTGTGTTTACTTTAACTACCTTCATTTTAGAGTTCCTTTATCTCAAAAGGAAATAACCCAACCCTTATAGGATCCCTTTTTTGTCCGACTGTCTGTCTGTTTGTCAAGTCCCTTTATCGTATCGTTTATGTATCGAAATTAAAACCATATACTCAAGTCTGTGGTCCCTTTAAGCCGTGAAAAAACCCTCTAGTCTACTAGAGTCTACGGAGTCAAAAGATATGACCGTTTATGTCGCATGTTTGTACGGAATCCGCGGTGCGCGAATTTGACTCGCTCTTGGCTAAGTTTAATAAAAAAAATGGGTGTTTTTTTCAATAAATATAAAATATAATATAAACAGACTATAATCGTCAATTTCTGTTTATATTTCCCATTGATACATGTCTAACAATAAAAATTGTCAGGGAATACTTAAAAAAATATTCTTAATCCATAAGCTAACTAAAGCATTCACAAATTTCATATAACAGCTTTCCTTTTAGGCGGAAGTACACCAAGTACAAGATAATCGTGCGAGTCCACGCTACAACATGGGAGAGATATTACACACATTAGTGTCGCGACGAGATTTGTGGATACACGTGAAAGTACACTGCCGTGCTATAAAAGGTTTACACTGGCGGACATACACATTGTCACAGAAAATGTTTTAAAAGGTAGATCAAGTATTATCATTTTAAATACGATAGTGATTTTAAATTGTTCTATGACGACCTTACAGAATTTCTCTATAGCCTTGTGTAACACGGTTAAGTTAACAAGAGTAAACTGAAAATATTTTAAAACAAAACTAAATACATAAAAACATACATACACTTTTAAAGTATGTAGTTTAAAAATGTAATATAATATAAAATGTATTTTTGTGTTTTTGTTTTCGTTTGTACATACTTGAACATTGTTTAAGAACTATTTGTACAAAGATTTCTTCAACTCAAATAGAGTTTGAATTTTAGTATACAAATACGTTTTTCTGCACGCACATGTACGATAACTACAGCTGTCCGTAGATGGGATCCGGTAAAAATATAGTGTCCAATCTCTGTTGTTCGGCGAAGTGTTACGAAATCTGTGTTTATCGCTATCTATTATTATATTACTATAGATATACCTATTGTGATGTGGGGGAATTTCGGATAAGCCGCACGTCATGAATGAGAGTAAGCTAAGACTGAAGACACGATCCATGGATGGAGTGCGACTACTTTAATGTGGATAGTAAATCGAAGTCTGTCATTGAGTTTAATTATATTGACATATTATATTATGAAAGAACAACAAACAAGTATAGTGGGATGTCAATATTATCTATACTAATATTTTAAACAAGTAAAGTTTATAATGTTTGTTGTACAATGTGTAATAAGTAATAATAAGTAATACGATTTTGTTATTTTTATTACTCAAATGAGTTTATGATTTGCATCTTCTGTAATGTACTTATAAGATAAACCAGCAAATATTAAAAAAATGAAAGTTCTTTCACTAATTGGAAGCATTATATTTAAATCATTCGACACCATAACGTCAACATTGTCGCGGATAAAACCTAGTGCGTTATATTCTTATTATTTTTGTAATCTTATTGTGTACCTACACAATATGATTTCCGTACAAACTGTAAAACGTCACACCAGTCTGCACCAACCCACCGCAAAATTGTTTCGGCAAGTGAGATAGCAACTGTCTCTATGGGGCGTCAAATACGTCGCGGCAAATTGGAATATCATCTATGGAGTGACGTCACGGGTCTGCCGTGTCGCCTCGAGAATTATGTCTATACCAGGCCCCGTCGGCTCCGTGATAACAACACTGTCAGTCCGCGGTGAACAAACATGTACAATGAGATCTTTATTCATGAGATGTTCCGATTTAATCTGAGCTAGATCGGTAGCTTTTCTATGCGTGTGGTGATGCTCAACCACTTTTGGTGACAGATTTTGTAATGTTATTCGACAATTTGTTCCACAGATAATGTTTTGTGAAAGTTTGTTCAGGAGCACTCATTATGTAAAACATTTCCACACGGTTGCTCTCATTAATTTTATTGTAGTAGGACATTTGTTCGTAATTTTTTCGCAACTGTGCCTACATTATTGTGGAAAATTAATAAAGTTGTTTTTATGACAGCCATCGGGCGTTTTATTGGAACATTAAATAAACAGTGGCTCGTCCTGCCAAATGAAATCGGTTCCTACTTTAATGTGCTATAAATGAATTAACATTTCCTTTACTCTTAATAACGTAACTTCTACAGAATAAACAATGGCTTGTTTAAATTTCGTATTAATTTGATAAAAACACAAATAGAATAATTATCCGACAAGTTCGGCAGTTTTGAAGTTAACGGTTAATATTGAAAGTTTCAGGAAATTGTAGCTGTTTATTAAATTTGAAGTAAGGAAGCAAACATTGTTTACTTACACGAATACAAGCGTTGGAGGCAACAAGGGCCTCAGGCAGTAATTTTCTTTGTAAGACAACGAGTGTAATACGCGGGAGATAAGTAAACTTTTGCGGCTAACGCGCGGCAATTGCGACGCTTCTTGATGCGTTTAATTGCTTCATTATTAAGAACATGTTTTAGTTCTTTCCTTTGACATTTAAGCAGTATAGGTTTTCATTACTTATTATTGTTGAGTATTAAAATGATTAAATTAACTAAATAAAATAAAAATATACAGGGTTATTTGTAAAACACCGACAACCTTGCAGGACTGTATTACAATCATCATAAACAACAAATTTTGTGCTATGATTTTTTACAAAATTTTAAACATTTACCAAAAACAAATCTTCAAGATTTCGTTGTCCTATCTAACACATTTCATCTCTGTATTTTGCTGTACCTACATACCTACACCGCCGCTTGTAGGTACGTTTGCTTCGCATAGATTTCGTAACATTTAGAGCGTTCAATTTCAATATTTTTATTTTTGTATGAAAATCTGATGAACTAAAATATGATAAATGTTTAAATGTCCTAGAACAAAAGTTGTTGATTATGATGTTAGTAACATGGTCCTGAGACGTTGCCGGTGTTTTACAAATAACCCTGTTTAAATATACGTATGTTGCACAATATTTTTTTAAAGTACCCCACACTAGGAATTACTCCTGTATCGTGGGTGCGTTTACAAGCATTTAAACTCACATACACAAACAGCCAGACCCGGAACTACTATCTGTAGGCCATACAAATATTTGTTCCGTGCGGGGATCGAACTTGCGACACGCAGCGTAGTAGTCGATCGCTCAGCCACTGTGCCAACCGTGTCATCAAAATATTTGCTCTTGATTAAAAAAGGATACGAGTAAAACAGGTTTTTTTTTACCTTTAATGAATGCATCGTTCCGCAATGTTCATATTTCTAAGAAACTGCTAATACCAACAAGCTGTGTTTATACGAGCGTATTCTGATGATTATACAATAACAAGCAATCTCGAATCAGCTATAGCCTTCGATGCTGTGCGCCGATCGATCCGGTAGTGTAAACTACTATTGAATTACGTTTGTAACACGTGAGCGGAACCTCTAAGAACATCATCTGCCTTCATGAGCAATAATAATAATCCGAGCAACAACACGGTAACGTTTGACCTTTAAATAAATAGTATTCTCACAAGGTAATGTCACAGGGCCCTGATTTATTTTAAGAAATCCCGAAATGTCAGCAGTAATCGCATGAAGATACAATTTACTTTCGATTAAAATCCATCTTATATTTAGATGAAAGTTCCCAAAATATCTCCCTTGAACGCTAACCAATTAGAGATAATTTTGAGCATTTTATGCTCAGTCATCATTTCAGAGATTTTCAGTATAATTTTCAATATGATGCCAGACATTCATAATCGTCTACGTTATCGATTTTACATCGTGATGCCAATCAGCTTGGCTTGCGAGTGCTTCTCTTTAATTAAAGGGCACAGACGGAGTAGGCGGCCGCTAAGGTAAAGTTTTTGTAGCACTCTTCAAAGAGTTCCCGTTAATTAGGGTCCCATCTAAACAAAGGACGATGTGGTGGATATAGAGCACCGGCTTGGTGGCAATTTGTCTCAATGAACGAGCTGGGCGGTATAAATGTACAGCTCTGCTTAAGTACTACCATATATTCTTCTAAGCACCCGAGTGTTACTTTACTAAACTTACGTTGAAAGTGACCGAAATTGCATTCGAGTCTTAGAGCTTAGGAGCCATAGCTCGCGACACTGTAGCTTACAATAGTACGGGAAAAACAAAACTATCTGTTATGATATAATATTTATAGTATGTTTATCTGTCCTTCTTTTGGATACACACAAAACAGTGTTTCCATCAAATATTCTGTGTTAACGAAGCGTTCATAAAATATGTACAGCGCTGGAAGCCCGCACCGCGACTAGTTTATGCATAAAATTTTATTCAGCGAGTGAGTACTGATGATGGTCTCCGATACTGTGAAACATGGAGCGAGCCGGCACTTTCCAAATTTTATAGTAGACGATGGAGAATAATATCTCATGCTGCGATTTACTTAACAAGTACGAAGTTGTTTTTGATGGTGAAGCAGTTTTTTAAGGTACAGGGATACTACTGTTTACCTGATGATATTTATTATTAACTAGTGCCCCAAGGGATTGTACTTCTGGGATAAAAAGTAAGGTGAGTAAACTATCGATTTGTAAATTTTTATCCGAATCCGTTGAGCTGTTTTAGCATTAAAGCGAGTATACCTCTATACCTCACAAATTTTTGCATTTATAATATTAGTAGCACTAAAAACATCCTTTTATCAAGTTCATAAAATAATATTCTCACCTCAAGGCCTGACGACGAAAAAGAAATAAAACTGACAACCATTTCATTCTTCGATCAGCAACGTCTCAATATTTGGAGCATCTTTAAAATTCAATAAAATATTATTACCCTCGATATTGGCTTCCCGAACGCGCGTCGCGCAGTCAGCGCTTTGTTCGACTTCCGATTTTAATTTGATTAGTACTCAAGATTTATTGTGAAGTGATTGAGACCGTCCGAAACCGAACCCGGAATTCGGGCTGATTTTCATTCTCAGTTGAGAGCCGAAGATGTTTATCGTCATTAAAACACGTTAGAGTGCGTCCACACTACAAAACATATGCTGTAAAATATGAAGCAACATAAATATTTTGGAAAATATATCGTTTTATTAAACGTTTTGTTACAAAAGAGTGAGATGCGTTTCTATTTTAAACAAAGAAAAGCTATTTTCACAAGAAAACGGACTATTTTGTAGGAGACGTCTTCTGAATACTGTTTTTCATTATTCACGTCTTCACTTTTTACTGAAGGCTGCTCTCGGTAGTGCCAACTGAAGATTTGTAGGTACCTTCCGAGCTTCAGTTCCCCAGTTACAGCGCTTTTCCTTCTCACCTGCATCAACGAAGGCATACATGATTGAAAATTTTTCGTACGTAGGAATCCGATATAAGCTTTTGCTTTTCACACCTATTTTTGGTATTAAATATTGAATGTGCAAGGATGTGTTAGCATGACAGTTTTTAAATTTATTGAACACAGTCTTAATTTTCAAAGGTATTGCTAACCAGTTGCCTATTAATCTTTTGAATCTATGTTAAAAAGCTAAGGTTGTTTTTGTTGTTAGTAGGTAGCATGTTTGTTGACGTTCATGGCGGCTAGACTGGAAGCCAATCCCAACATGATTGGGAAACGGTCATGTAGATGATTAGTATATTTCTACGGTCAATATCTTTCTTTTCCTTTAATATGTATTCAGAAACCAAAAACCCAAACACGAGTTCGCAGTGTTAATCAGCTCGCAGTTCATCAGTTCGCAGTGTTAATTAGCTCAGGTCGATCTTTAGGCTAAGCCGCGCTTGTCTAAGTTTGTCTGTGAATGAACCCGTTACATACCCGAGTTTCTCCCGTGCCTCTCTTCAAGCTGTTGGTCCCGGCTGTCATTTGTAGATCTTTGTCATTCGTCATAGGTAGTCAGTGTCCCGAAACTCTTACCGAGAGGTATCGTATTACCCTGTCCTAACTGACTTGTGGAGGTCAGATAGCCAATCGCTCCATGTAAAATACATACTTGTATTCTGCTGCATCCAGTTACATTGGAAGCCGACCCCAACAAAGCTGGGAAAAAGCTAGGCATGTGATTTGAGTTGAATTGTCTACAGCTACCACAGTCAATATCATCCTTACTAATATTATATAAGCGAAAGTTGTTTGCGTGTTTGTTTGTTATATCTTCACGCCTAAATGGCCGAACCGATTATGATGAATTCTGGTACAGAGATAGTTGGGACCCTGGAGACGGACATATGCTAGAAAAGGGGGAGAAAGAGAGAAGAAAAAAAAAGGAGAGAAAGATACATTTTTTTCGATCATCACGCGGGTTAAAGTTAGCTCTAGCCCAAAGTAACTAGTCGCGAAGTCGCGGGTGGAAGTTAGTAAATATATAATAAACCGGGTGTTTTTAATTTTAAAATTAAATATGTATTAATGTTTACGTTAAACTTACACCTCGAACTTGTACTAGGGCCTCAGTAAACAAAACTAGAAAGTGACGTCAATATACCTCTCCCTCTCCCTCCTCCACATTGTTTTCACATCAAACACCTCCTGTTGACATCTTGTCGTAACTTCGAAATATCATGACAATGTTCGGATGACAACGTTTTCAATTATTTGGGTGTCCTCCAAACTTAGCGTCAAGGTACATTATACATTATGTACTAGCTAATTTACAATGGGTGTGTGTTACGTAGTACGCTGCGCTATATAATTGCGTATTATAGTTACTTATTATTTGCATTCCCCTATAATACGCATTATAGGGGAATGCAAATAATAAGTAACTGACAGCGTTTGTCAAACATTAAATAATATGTATGACGGTACGTAGGTAGGTTCCCCATACAATATTCCCCATATTGTATTGTGTGTGCTTTGGTATTGTATTATGAACGGTGTACTGTGTGTTTAACCGCCTCGGTCTAGTGATTGTGCGCGACTTAGTACAGAATTGGTTTCATCCATGGAACGGTTCCTCCATCAGGAATTGAAGTTCAAGCCACGAAGACTGAATTTCTGCCCGGTTTTTTGTCTTTCACCAGGTTTTGTTTTTCACAAGGCTGGTCACATATTTAATGAAATTGAAAACAGAACAGGACAAATGTGATGTACCATTAAGTACACCTCTGTCTGATTCTTCGCTGGTGTTTTTTTTTCTTGTAAGTTTATCCAGCAGAATTTCTTTTTTTTAAATAATACATTTCTCCACACTAGCAAATTTTTCTGAATAGTGGGTGCGTTTACAAACATTTGAACTCACATACATAAACAGCCAGACCTGGAACAATGATCTATAGGTCATACAAATATTTGTTCTGTGCGGGGATCGAACCCGCGACACGCAGCGCAGCAGTTGATCACTTTGGTAACCGTGCTTGTCAATTTTCTCTCGCTCAGTTGTAAAGGCTGGCGGTTTCTGTTAGTTAATGCTTATAAGGTAACTGGATTAAGCAGGATCGATAATTACAATTAAATAATATTTTACTCTCGATACGTGAACATGTGACATTATTATTAACACTTAAAACGGGATATTTACCATATTTGTTATTTATTCCGTGATACAGGGTATCCTAGTATGGATTCCAGTCTCTCACACAGGAACATTTTTTTTTTGTTACAAAGCAATTCTCACATTTGTATTTATTATGCCAATGTGTGCCTTTGTGAAGAGAGAAAATAAATATTTATTAAATTACTAGCTTTTGCCCGCGGCTTCGCTCGCGTTAAATTCGGTAGCGCCTTATTGATTTGTAATAGCAACGCTAAGTTTTCCCGTTTCTTCCCTCTTTCTCCCTCACATCCCACTTTTTTCAAAAAAATATTAGCCTATGTCCGTCTCCTGGTTCCCAACTATCTCTGTACCAAAATTCATCAAAATCGGTTTAGCCATTAAAGCGTGAAGAGGTAACAAACAAACAAACAAACAAACAAACTCACTTTCGCTTTTATAATATTAGTAAGGATTGTAGACCATTTCTCACTACACGCGTTTTTTTAAAGTATTTTTTTCCTTTAATGACAAACGAGCAACTGTATGCAAGACTATACTATTTTTCTAAGAAACAGCACCTAACATTACACTGAATGAGACGTAAGGGTATTTCAGAGAACGTAAAGGGCAATAGAAGGAACATGGGTGGGTTTTAGTCAGTACAAGTCTGACATGCCCCCCCGCTCCGCCCAGAGCGGGGGAAGTCATTGGATGATTTCCCACCCGAAAAAACAAAGAGTATTTCAGAGCAATAAAATCCCTATCAGGTTATCCGGTTTCACAGACAAAATCATAAAGCGTGGCAACAGTGTCTGCAAAGATTTATTAATCAAAACCTCAACTGGAACGGAACAGAACGCGCCAGCTCAAACGATTCATATTTAAGTGGATTCCTACTGGATGTACCTCCCTCCTCCCTACCCGATGAAAATACTATATTGACTTTGTATGATGTTTGATTAATGTTCAACTTTTAAACATTTTTATTGGAGTTGATAGTTGATTTATTAGTTTTTGGAACGTAGTTCCTTATCGCGCGTTGCGAAAGGAGGCTAGACAGAAAAAAATAAGACTAAAAGTTGTTGTTACAACTTTTGGTCTTAATTTTATCCGTCTTAGTTTTTTGCTATAATTGGAAGCCGTGCGGCGTGCACGTGTTTCTCTGTCTGTCTCTCTCTCTCTCATAGAAAGCAAGCCAGTTGTTTCGTCTGTCTATTTCGCATTGAACAGTGTGGTGTCGCGACGATTGTTTTTGTTGAGTGTTTACAGGTTTTTTGTACATAATAAATAATAACTTCGTTCCATCCGGGTGCCCCTTGACACCTCTCAAGTTTATTATGTTCTAACATCTGAAATTTTAGGTTTTGCCATCAACCTGGCACAGATCCACACTCCATCGCTGCTACTGAGAAATTCCTGATAGAAAAACCAGATAACACTTTGAATCGGGAATCAACCACATGCTTAGCAGTCGCCCTTTCGTCCACTGAACCACCGGGGCAGTCACTATTAGCGTGGTACTTTTTAATTTCGTCCTCTGAACCACCGGGGCAGTCACTCTTAGCGTGGTACTTTTTAATTTCGTCCTCTGAACCACCGGGGCAGTCACTCTTAGCGTGGTACTTTTTAATTTCGTCCACTGAACCACCGGGGCAGTCACTCTTAGTGCAGTACTTTTTAAATCTTACTTAATACACAAAACAGACACAGCAAACATCCTTTTTGCCCCGTCTTCGTCGTACAGTATCTGGTACTAAATCGCCTATTTGTATGTAATTTGATGTACAGTGAGATTTAAGTCATTATTATTTGTTTGTTCCTATTTATATAATATCTGTAACAAATTGTTGTTGAACCGTAATGAAATAAATAATCCTAATACTAATATTGTAAATGCGAATGTTTGTGAGGATGTTTGTTACTCTTTCACGTCAAAACGGCTGAACGTATCTTGATGAAATTTGGCACAGAGGTAGATTATGGTCTGGAATAACACAAAGGATAGGTACTTTTTTTCGATATCATGCGGGTGAAGCCGCGGGTGCCAGCTAGTAAATTATAATAATAAGCTGGATCTATTAGCCACATTGAAAATTCACTGGTAGATAATGCCTAGTGGCATTAAATCCGCCTTCCGCCGCGCATGAAGTTAAAATAACAATGATATAATACTGCTATAAGTGATAGTAGATGGCTACCAGATGAGATAGTGGTTAATTACTGAAATAAAGCTTTTCTGGCTTTTACAAGTAACACGTCAGATAATGACTATCTAAGTATAGCTGTATCAGTTTCAAAACTGTTACAATTCACAAGTTTAGCTCCATCACTAGGATATTTTGTCGCCATTAGTGCCACGTTCGATACTGTGGTCACCCATCCACTAGCCGTACTCAAGTGCTCTCTACAAATACCGTGGAAGAAATTAGTGCACTTTTCAAGAGGCTATTCTAGTAATTGATTTACAAATGAGATAAATAAAATACACAGAGGCATGTATCAAGAAACTGGCGTTTGGTTTCCATATTCATACAACAAATCAGCGGTTGCAGGAGTAATGTTCGTACAAACTAACTTATTAGCTCGCACCACCATATCTCGTGTTCCATCTACAAATGAAAGCGGTTCTCATATAATACGTATAAAGCGACCGCCGCTCAAAGATGTTATCCCAAAAGTTTGCTACCCGTTGAAATTTATTCAGAAACCCTTTACAAGGTTAGCGCAACCGAAGCTAGGCCACGGAGTGTATAACCACGTTAACTTACCGCTGGATGGGTTCCCCGGCTTGCAATATTCCGAATATTAGATCCGAGATTACTTGAAATAATTCGGAAAAGTTTGCTTGAATTTGCTCTATAATGTAATCAGATAACGGCTTTGTGTAACGTGATGGTGACTTTAATTTCTGATGATCTGCTATGCAGGAATCATTGATATTAAATTTATGACATATATTTACTAGCTATGTCCAACGGTTTCACTCTCTGCTCAGCTCCTTAGTCAATGATCTAAAAGAATTTCTACCTTTCTTGTTTTTCTTTCTTTTCAACAGTTTCAAATTCTATGACAGACTAAGGTAGTTTTTTTTGTGTTTTATGTATATAGATAAATGAAGTTGTGAATTTGAATTACAGTAATTAACGTGGCGATTTCATGGACTACGATTTCTAATAGCCTCAAAGCTCATTTTAAAACTGTTTTAATCATTCCGTTTTCACAAAGGATTGTTTGTCCAATAGCAAGTATCCAGTTTCCGCTAGATAAGGTTTACAGCCTGCCATAAACAGCGACGCGAGAGATGTTCTTCTCTCTTTCACGCCGGAACCAGCATAGCCGTGTTACTCATAAAAGTTAAATGGTGTTAAAGTAGGAATAATGCTATCGCAGTAAATGGCTTAGAGCTATCGTGAGGAGTTGCACGGTGCATTTACATAGACGCCCGTCGAAGGAGACGGTGTTTACACTTTTTTTATGTGTTTAAAGCTGCCAGCATTTTCAACTGGGATTTTATAAAGGTGTAAAACAACACATTATGGATTATATTTAGTTGTGGTAGAAGTAGGTATTTGTTGAACTTGTGCTTTTATGGGAAGACCGTTTTGATGACGACGTTCCACGACCATTTAGCTTTTGTATAGCTCTAAAAATAGCAAATGGATATTTTATTATTGGATTTGTGATCGTTTCACATGTTTTTGACAGATAACTTTGTTCTTATCTTATCGTAGCCCTTTAAAACAAATATAATGATTAACTCTATAATTGAAATCAATTAGTATTTATGGACGCCTTTTTTTTTGGTTGGAAATCATCAAATAACTTGCCCCGCTCTGGGCGGAGCGGGGGGGAGTGTCAGACTTTTACTGACTAAAACCCACCCATGTTCCTTCTATTGCCCTTTACGTTGCCGCGCCGCGGTATCTCTTTCGAACAACCCGCAACCCCGGCAGGCGGAGGCTCTGGCATGACATCTCTTTGAGGCGCTCTCTCATCATCATCTTATCTGTTATGGACGCCTGGTGTGACGATCTGGTTATGTTTGCGATGAACACGTACTCAGAAAGTCCACAAAACAGAGAGGTACGAATGATAAAGGGCAGGTCTTTGCCCAGCAGTTGGACACACGCTTTGAAAATATACGGAACTCACCTACCCGTTCAAATTGACGCCAATAAATTGATCTCATAATTCGATTACTATCAATCAAATTCTCTAGCTGTCCCCGAACATAACACTTGCAAGACACAATCATAGTAAATGATTATGACACATAAATTAATCAATCAATTTACTGCTATCAGCTTCACGCTCTCAATCGTACATATAATTGAAACTAGCTGATGATAACGTGCCGAATGTAATCAGGGTGACACCGAGGTTACATAATTAATGAGGTGTTAATGGTGACACATACCTTCATCGTTTATGGAAATAAATAAGGGGATTTTTGTTTTTTTCCCCTGATGTTTTAATCTATAATTAAGTTTACCCAACTATGTTGGTATCGGCTTTTTTTTAAATTTGCGGATGGGTAATCATCAAATAACTTCAGACTTTTACTGATTAAAACCCACCCATGTTCCTTCTTTTACCCTTTATGTTCCGGGGCCGCGGTATCTCTTTCGAACAACCCGCAACCACGGCTGGCGGTGGCCCTGGCTGGAGCAGGAGCATCTGACATCTCTTCGAGATGCGCGTGAAACACAAACGTGTCGTCGACGCGGACTATAATAAGTAGGCGGACGGACGGTGAGCTACCCATTGCTCACCGTCCACTCCCGTCCGTCCCTCATCTACGATGGCCGGGAGTGGCTATCTGACCTCCACAAACCAGTCAGTACTTTCGGGCCCCTAGCTACTTGCACCGATTGTCAATCAGGCCTACAATTGACAGCCGTGACCACACAAATCTAATCGAAATGTAGCATACGTAGTTACTAAACTCTGACTTTAATGGCGCAGATTCAATACAGGGGTTCTGTGATCTGCTAAAGTGTTGATTGGATATGGGCTGTATTGCGTTGCTCAAAACTCCACTGCTATTTTTTTTAAGAACTTTTTGCTGATTTGCTAAAACTACGCTTTGTAATTTATTTGTATCCTTTTATTAACCGGTTGCGCGATTGTTTACAAAAATGTAGGGTAACAATGTATGTAAACTTTGCACCCGTCTGCACACTTTGTCGCGCAAAAACTTGCGTTTTTTAATGTATTTTTGACGGTAGGTATATAAGGTAAGTTGTTGAATATCCAGGATTTCTCGCTTTCAGAACCGATACAAGTGACAAAATCAACAGTCACATATTAAAAGAAGGGTCAAGACTCACTGATTTACTCATCAACGGGCCCCGCCCACCCCGCTTTTGACCTAGAGATTATATTAGCATATTTTTCATTCAGAGTCTAAAGTAAAATATAAACAAATACTAATGCTAAAAAAATCTGTTGGGATAGAAAATTTGGGGCGAATAACGTCGCTGGCAACATGCTAGTTAACAGATAAACATACCGTCTTCTCTTATTAGGTCATTTTACAAGCAGAACACGTCCGTGATGGTGTGGTCTCATAAATATTTCTGTTTTACTCGAAGTGGAGCGTGCTCGTTAACTCAAAATTAATATGTCAGCTTGTTTCATCCGTGGGTAGACTTCGCGGGCCTGGGAGGTGATTAACTTGCACCCTTGCTAAGCTAATTAAACTTACTACATAATAAACTGGTAAAAAGCCCTTGGAATACCTACTGTAGAATTATATTCTAGCTAAAATGCTTGAATAATTTCACGTTCTGATAGTCTTCATCGCAAAATGAGATTAGAGTAACTAGTTTCAAAGTTAATGCATATTAAAGTAGTCGATCGCTACGCTCTCTTCATTTATCAAATTAATACGAGTTTCTGTGCTCTCAACATAAGTGGAGGCTTCAAATAGGCATCTACGGCAAGAAACGCAATAAAAAAATATTACCATAAAAGTACGCCTGTATCAATATAAAAATCGAGGCGGAATCCATAAAAACGTAAAACCAATTACAGAATAAAACGTTTACGCAGCGTATCAGAACAATAAAGACCAATGTAACACTATATACCGTTGGTACTATTTCCACCCTTTCAATTTGGTACAATTTTCGCTTTTGAAATATTCACAGGCTGCCTAATGACATTCTTTAACAATAGAAGGGTTTACTGACGAAAGAAGATTCCTTATTTAAGATAAATTTTCGTTAACGAAGCGTCAGGAGCGCCGCTGTGAGGCAATGGTCGGTAACATTCAATTGTTCGGGGC
Source organism: Ochropleura plecta (assembly GCA_905475445.1). Taxonomy (NCBI): domain Eukaryota; kingdom Metazoa; phylum Arthropoda; class Insecta; order Lepidoptera; family Noctuidae; genus Ochropleura; species Ochropleura plecta. The sequence continues at coordinate 6,773,107 of FR997723.1, read as the reverse complement.
TGGTTACGTAACCAATGTTTCGGAAACTAATACTGTATTCTAATGTTAAGTGAACGAGTTAAACAAAGGTTCAACGTCAGTTGCTTCTTTAATCTTCATATTTTGGGAAAGGCTTGATTAAAGTTTTAAATAAAATCGGTCGCTCAACAGAAAATTGACAACCCACCTCACAGATTAATGGCTCAGCGGAATCAATCAAATACGCTTATACGAATACGTTTTATTCATCGATAAAATCGTCAACCAAAATGTTTCGATCGAAAGCTTGGCTTGAAATTAAATCGTGGGTAATCTGAGTTAAATAAATATCTTCAAACTGTTAGTTGAGTTTGAGTTGGATACTCCGCTAGTTTCGTCAAAGAATTATTCTGTAATTGTTGCAGTTTTGCTAACCAAGCTATTTGATAATCCTCAGTAACGTTTGGTTTCGGGTTGTAAAGTGGAATTTCCGAACTCTAAAGTCATATGTAAAAATTTTTAACTTTAATTTCGTTCTGACGAGGTTAGATATGACATTTTATTTTCACAGCAAGATCAGTAGGATTTAAAATATAATCAAAAGAAGGTTACCTTACTCTTGTAGTTTGTTTGATGTGATCAGTCTAAATTCACGTACCTGGAAAAGAAAAGAAAGTAGAATTAGATAAAAATTTAATTTTTAGGGTTCTGTACCTCAAAAGGAAAAATAGGAATCCTCACTTTGTTGTTTGTCAATCAGTCCCTGTATCTAGTAAGCGCGTGGCGTGGAGACATCCAATTGAAATTAAAATCATAAATAAATAAATAAATAATAAAATAAATATCTTGGGACAACTCACACACGGCTATCTGATCCCAAGCTAAGCAGAGCTTGTGTTATGGTAACCAGACAACTGATATACATACTTATATAATTTATAAATACATACATATTATAGATAAATCACACCCAGACACAGAACAAACAATCATGCTCATCACACAAAGTTTGTCCTGAGTGGGAATCGAACCCACGACCTCCGGCTTAGCAGTCAGGGCCACTAACCACTAGACCAACAGGCCCGTCATATACTTAAGTCACTGGTCCCTTACAGCTTTGCCACACAAAACCAAACTTTTATGTATACGTAGTCTAAAGATATGGCCGTTTATATATTCTATTATATTCTAAATATGAATTTAGGAAAACCTATTTATTGGAGTCAACCAATTTACTCAGTGTAACATTTAAGAATAATTATTCTAGGTCATTGAACTCGATTTAACCCTTGAAAAATAATAGGTTTAAAGGGTGTGAAAGGTACGTGTTCTGCCCGTCTTTTCGATTCTAAAACATACCCAAGAATTCTTAGGGTTCCGTACCTTAAGGCGCTGTACAAAGCAAACACTTCGTAAAACGACTAGTTTTTCGTCGCAAAGTTAGCCGTATCTGTACATGCCACTAGCCAAAAAAAAATACCGTGTATAGTTCAATTCATAAAGTAAAGAGTTACACAAAATAAGTTTACAAAAGTGGTCTAGTACTACGAAAAAAAATGTTTAAAAAGACCAAGAAAAAAAATTTTTCGTCTCGAAATTCTCAATTTTTTCAGCGACAACCATCATATTTTTTATATCTATAACAAAGAAAATTGTATAGACTAAAGAGATATCTAAAATTTTTCAAACACGGAGCTGTATTTTTTTTATATTCAATAAAAACTGCGAAATGACCTACATTTTGGCGGACATGATATTCAAATAAAATCAAACTATCTATTCTTATCTTTAGTATCTATTCTTTCGATGCAATACTGTCGTGTACTTGTGTCAGACCATGCCTAGTATGCAGCTAGCGTCACTTCCGCGAATACCTAATGATTAGCTTATTACCGCGCCTTAAAAGGAAAAAAATGGAGTCCTTATATGATCACTTTGTTGTTCGTCTGTCTTTCTGTCAAGTCCCTTTATTTCGGAAACGCGGGGAGGTATCGAGTTGAAATTAAAACTAGGTATATACTAAACTCTGTAGTCCGTTTGTGCTGTGAAATCAACCCTCTAGGTGTATGCAGTCAAAAGATATGGCTGTTTTATGTCACAAGTTTGAAAGGTGCCCTCGGTGCCCGACTCTGGCTCACTCTTGGTCGGTTTTTTTTTAATGTTACAACATTAGATGTATTATTTCCACTTGCAAAGTTCGCTAAGGTCGGTTGTTTTTATTGCGTTTACGATGGACTCCCCGAGGTACTCTATGTAGCAAACGGTTACAAATATACAGTATAAACGTTTAGAGTAGCGTACTCAACAGTAGTTTGTAAGCCCGGAGCGACCCGATCCGCTACGGGAGCCCGAGCGATCCAATTGCGAACCACATCGACCAGCAATTTTATTTTCCTTTAATTCCTGGAATCAAGTTCTACTACAGATTCTGCTAAACGATTCTTATTTTTATTCAATTTACTTTCGCGGAACGAGGTTCTTATAAGTATCCTTTTATTATTTGGGAAACTCATAAATGATTAGTTTCTAAATACAATGACAAACCACTGTTAATTTTATTTGTATAAGCATTTTTTGTTAGCAGAAACGAATTTCCTATTAGAAATGTATTTGAGAAATAAATATCACAAAAGATATTTTTTTAATACAAACTAAATCGGTGAGTAGTTCATTTTATTTGTATTTACATTGCATTTGTTGTTAGCAAAGGTTGCAACAGAAAAGTGCACTTTAATAGCTTAACTATCTACGGCAAGAAATTGAAATGTCAGCTTGAGACACGCTCGTTTACTTATGAAGCAAGGACGATTTGCAACCGTCCACAAGACAGAACATTTTGAATTGTTCGCATAAAGTAATTGGTTCCAACATTGTATTCAACAGCTAGTTGGTAACTTTTAACCAAAGAACTCTATCTTGTACGACCCAATTACTTTTCACGATGAAAGAGGAAATAAACGAATTTTGTCATCCTAATAAAGTTATTGCCAGTAAAAAGGTAAAGTAATTCGTGTTACAGTCGGAGAAATACAACGTACGTCCCCAAAGCCGCAGGGACGCCGTATTTATCGTCTGAAGGTCTTTGTGAGCGGGTGTAGTGGCAGCCATATTTTAATTGCGGTCGCGCCTATTCACTAGCTCTCAACGGGCCCCATGCGGGATGTTGGCCTGACAGAGGCCGATAAATTGCTCACTTCGGCACCGACCTACTCCGTATTGTACTGCTAGTAACAAAGCCCGTTATCCTTGGCCATAAACAGAGAAATTCTTGTCCAAACACGAAAAATGTACACACCGACAACGGTCGGGTGCGAAACAGCAATTTAGCTTTTCCGAGTTCAGAAAAACTTATTTAGAGAGTCAACCGGGCCGCACCCAGCATCCAAGGCCGTACCTATCTAAAGTTTGGGAGGGATAACTACTTTCTTCTCAGGTAAGCCGATAATCTGTTAGGACTTTGGGAAAACTCTGTTAAGGAAGGAAGATTACTCGAGAATCTACTTTACTACCAATTACTCAATAACAAAGAAATTCAAATTAAATTTTCCATCTGACTGCGTAGCTTAACCAGTTCACTGGTTAATTACAATACGTAGGGCATGATTGGACCTAAATGAAATTAACACTTGCAGTTTATACTTGATTTTCTGTTTTCGTCGACAAATAGACGGTCATTTTTTTAATTATATGTTCTTTATTTGAATATGTTCACTAAGTTATTAACTGATCAAAATGGTAATTTTACGGCCTATGAGTTTGAGCATGGCCATCATTGTCCCCTTCCAAATGATCAAAGATACAAATTGACGGTAAATAATTACGTAGGTATGTTTGCTTCTTTGTTTCTTATGAATATTTTACTTTTTAGGGGTTGCGTTTATCTAATGGTATTGCGTAAAACGTGAACACGTACTTACTGCTGTAAAGGGTATGTTTAGTATACGATGATAGCGATAAGAGAATATACAAGAAGCGATGTTTAATCCCATATGAAAATTAGCTTTATAGAAACGCGAGAATAACATAAAAAGATGAAATCAGCAGCGTGGCCTCATTGCTTTATACGCGTGTCGTCACCCGTAAGCCACATTAAAACCATGTACATGCGGAAGTTCCACTTAATACAACAATCTTTTTTTTTTCTCTGAAGTGAAGTACCAAGGGGTATCTTATTGATACCGCGGCCCCGGAACATAAAGGCAATGGAAGGAACATGGGTGGGTTTTAGTCAGTACAAATCTGACACTCCCCCTCGCTCCGCCTAGAGCGGGGGAAAGTTATTTGATGATTTCCCACCCCAAAAAAAGTGGGTATCTTATTTAGCTATAGTACTTACTAGAGTGTGACGGTCACTTTATATAAAATACAAAAAAACCTTTATGTGTAGATATGTTAAGATTAACCATGGAGTTTCTTGTCGGCTTCTCCATAGGAAACGACCAACCCGAACCGTGCACCTATTATCGATGTTTTTGCCCATGTAGGCCTATGTGCAATTAAAATATTTTGATTTGATTTGATTGAGGTTAGATTGGAAACCGACTTCAGCATATATATTTGGAAAAAGGTTAGACAGGTTATGAAAGTGATGTTTCTCAAGGAGAAGAAGAAAACATTATTTATTTTTGGGTGCTAAACACGGTCATGCAAGTCCAACAGTGGTTGCAGTTGTGCTTTGGATTATGATGACGATCATTCATATTGATCTCTTGATGATAGATCAATAAAGCAAATTTGTCAATATGGGACGTGGTATAACATTTTTTCAATGACATTTTTATGATAGCCTCTACTACTTTAATTCCCTTCAAAGTAGGTTTTCTGTACTTATTTCGTGATTTGCCTGGCCAGCAAGTACGCATGACTACGTAACGTCGAAGGCTCGGAAGCAAAAGCTATCACACTCACCGAACATAAAGAATGCATGATTTTCATTTATATTCCACCCGCGGGGTTCCAAACCCATGATTTTAAAAACATGCTGTTATGATAACGGTTATTTCCTGTAGAATTTTTAATGCAAATGCGAGTCAATTAGATTCCGCGGAGTTTGTGTAACAACAACTTAGCACAATAAACATGTGTAAAAATGCTTTCATTTAAGATAGGTTTAAAATTAGGTATAGAGTTTGGGGTTTTTACGAAGAGCTATTTCAGTTTTCTTATAGAATTTTACAGCCCTACTATGATAATTATAAATCATTAGCAAAATGAGTTTTCATTTTCTTCCAATTTACGTAGTCATTTTCATTCATTTATTTGTCAAGTTTACGATCTACGTTGTACTGAGAATGTAACTAAGAATGGTTCATGCTAACAAATAGCACACGAGCTTAACACAATAACTGTAACGAACAAGTTATGAATACTTAAATAGAAACGCAGAAACGCGCTAGCTAAACCACTGAATAATAAAGGGTGTTCTAAAATAGTGGAGCGTTTAACCTTGGTACGTTTTAGCGGGCACACCGCGCTGGATTGGACAGTCAAGTCCCCCGGGACGTTCGACCAACATTCTGAAGTACACTCGTAACATAAAGTACTTGTAATACTATAGCTTAGTGCTGAACATTAAGTTAACGTTGGACGTGAGACCAAAAAAGGGCAACAATTTGCTATTTTTCGAATTATGGGCTGTGCTACTCTTTTTACAGCAATGTTATATGTACGCTTCATAACGTGTAGATTATGCTCACATAGTGGTTTTTTTGTTGAAATGATTTCGTTTTTCTGTTAAAAGTCATCATTATTGGTCTGGCTTTTTCTGTAATATGCTAAGGCCGGCTTTCATAATATTAAGTATTTTACATTGAGCAATTGCCTATTTGATTTTCACAATTTAGTTAGTACTGCGTAATACTATACGCCTTGGTAAGTCTGATTGTCTGACTTTCAGATCACTGAGTGCCTGTAAGATCTGTCAATAATCTCACGGTACGCTTTACTAGCCCCGCATGAAACTCGGTATGTGAAAATGGGTGGTATTTCATAATATAAAATGTTAACTCCTAAAATGTGGTATATCTTATTAGTTTTATGTATTTATAGGAGAATTGCTTTAAACACAAACGGTAATATTTACTTTGGACAATTTATCAAACATATTACAATAGGACGACAAGATTTTTAATTCAAAATCCGTTGGTCTGTGATTAAAAACCAACACAAATAGGTATAACAGCTTCATTTCTCCACTTTGACTATACGTTGAAATGAAACTTTGAACATAATGTTAATATCAGTAATCTGGCATTCCACCTGTAAATGACAGTTGCACCGTTGCATTAGCATATCCGAGCAGGCTGCTGCCAGCTTCCGTCCCTTGGGATTTCATTTCCGTGTGTTAAATGTCTTGAAGGCATCCCGTCAAATGGCTTAGAATTGGGGACAGTATCAGCTGGGAAACTGTACCGAGTTTAGGTAGTAAATTGAGGTCTTAGGGCTTGGAACATCCTGGTTTGCGGGTTGTTTAAAAGAGATACCGGCAAAAGGCCAATAGAAGGAACATAGGTGGGTTTTAGTCAGTACAATTCTGACACTCCCCCCCGCTCCACACAGAGCGGGGGAAGTTATTTGATTATTTACAACTCACAAAAAAAGAGGTACTTCAGTACGTCATGTTCCACAGTCCAATGTCTGAAACAGGGTGGTAAAAACCGGTAAAAACAACGGTGTATTGTCAACAAATATTATTGAAAGGTTAGGTTAGTACTTGCGACCAATTCATTTTTTATACTTAGTAAGCTTCTGTTTGGCCGCAACTCGCCTAATATAAAACTATGATGCGGCTTAACATGGAACACGTTTGCCTGGGAAAAACCGGCCAAGAGCGAGTCAGACTCGCGCACCAAGGGTTCCGTATAAACTCGCGACATAAACAGCCATATCTTTTGGCTACGTAGACATAGAGGGTCGATTTTTTCACAGCATAAAGGGACTACAGATTTGAGTATACGGTTTTAATTTTAATTTTATACCTTCAAGCGTTCCCGAGATAAAGGGTCTTGACATACAGATAGACAGATGGACAACAAACTGATCTAATAAGGGTTTAGGTTCGGAACCCTAAAAGACAATTTAAAAGAACGTTGAAAAGTCCAGATTGTAATCATCAGAGAAGCTAGCAATACATTCCACAGACTGGGGGTTCGCACTATAAATAAGGAAGCATAGCGTTTTGTTTGGGTCCATAAAACTTCAACCATATAACGACAATGCTTCGCCATACGCACATAACGTTACAAGAAATTCTGCTCACACTATAAATTGAAAACTCAACACACAATGTTTGTAACAACAGTAACTAACATTTAAGTATGTACGTTAAGAACAAAAGCTTGTAAAAAGTCGTAAAATATTTAATGGCAGCTGTATTTTATGACCTTAGTTATAATATTTACTATATTCACTCAGAAATTGTTTATAGAATGACCCAATAAGGCAAATATACGCCTGAAAAGTCTCAAAAACAATTTCAGTAAAAAGTTTTTAATAAGAACTATTACCTGACTATAAATTAAAAACAAAATTCAAATAACAATCTTGTAAAGAGCTGTTCTACTTTAGCTTGAAAACTTCATAAATAAAGTTGGCGAAGTGGAAATTTAAAATGAATTTTTTGGAGCGAGTGTGGATGAGTTTTTAAAATCAGTTTATATTTCGGGAAAAACTGACGCTGTTTGCATGAAAGCCTTTGTGTGTATATTGATAGCTTCAATAAAAATTTTGCAACGAATCGTGAAATATGCAGGAATTTCTATTTTTATATTTTTGGGTAGGTAACCTAGTTTTCATGAATGTGTCATAATTTTGCGACATCAGTGTATAAAAAAAAATGTGAATAGTATAATTTGAAGGCTGTATACCGTTTGCGAGCGACCTTATTACAAGCTCCCTAGCTGCTATAGGTGGCTCAACTCGCCACTGTATCAGCATCAGAAGGTAGGTCGGTTCTTGGCCTATATTTTGTCTCGTTTGCTCTTGCGTGTAGTGATATAGGCTGTCTTGCTTTCCCGTGACGTCACGACGCAACCCCTCCGTGTGAGGGTGTGTGCGTGTGTTGATTATACGCAGCCTGTCTATGTGAGGCGTGACGGCGATTATAATAGTTTAGATTTTTTTTATATCGTTGATTTGACATTGAAAATAGGTCTCATTTATGAATGCGTTTTAGTTGATCCAAATCTAATGAATAAAAAAAAACATTACAATGATTCGAAACCTGCAAAACCTGGAAACTGACAAATCAGCAATACAGATAAATAATAAAAGACTAAGAATAAGAAATCATTGATAACAATTGAACTTTTACAAATGAAAAACATTGTTTGAAAATAATCATAAAGACAACTGCAGTTGACAGGGGAATGGATAGAAGGGGGACATAATTACTTAGCAGACGTTTTACCGTTTGTATCAGATAAAGCGATGAGACTCATCGAAGCGAACAGATTTTAAGGTATTTGAATCTGATTGCAATTAATTTTAGATGGCTTTTTGGTTTTGAGAATTTTCTCTTGAATAAAGGATATATTTTTCACGATGTTTGCGTCACCGATGTTTGTGATGTTTTAGAAATAACATATGATTTAAAAAAGTCACATATAAAATTAAATGCGACTTCGTCCTCGCGAAAAAAAAAATCATTCTATCCCCTTTTCTCCCCTCTTACTCCCCCTTTTCCCTATTTTAAATTAGACTATGTCCGTCTTCAGGGTCCCGACTATCTCTGTACGAAAATTCATCAAAATCGGTTTGGCCATTTAGACGTGTAAGTCTGAAATCATCCACCCGTCTTGAGCAAGCATGGTGATCAATGCTCGTGCCTTCTCTTGTATGAGAAGAGGCCTTTGTCCAGCAGTGGGACCGTTAAATGGTATTATTATTTAAGTGGATATATTTCAAAAAGTAGAACCAAAGATTTAAAAAAAAGTATCTCTGATTTATATTTTTTTAATTACAAAATCAAATGCCGAACCGAACCGAACGAAGAATTATTAAACGCATAATATCTCATCAATTACGTCAGCAAAGTAAATAAAATAACTCCATACAGTTTTAGCACAAAAGTCCGCCACACTGGATTACCACTAACAGTCTCTTGAGCACGATTCCGCATCCTCCATTGTTCACAATCCGCATACGTCATACCGTATCCAATTTATAAATTCCGATCACATAGTTGTCCGATTTTGTGTTTGCAGTTTTGATTAATTTCAGCCATTTGTACATTCGCCGATCGGTCGATAGCTCGATAGGTCGGCCAATTTGATTTGCCGATACAATGCTCGCGCTGAAGTTTGTGCTCCGTGGTGACATGGCCTATTTTTTCCACTTTCCGCTCAGTTACAATAAAAAATATTGTATCGGAGATTTTTTGTTTAGTATTGTGTTTTGTTTTTGATGGTACCTACATGCTAATGTAATAACGTAATGTATCTAACAGGATCTCGTGAAGTAATGTCGCCAACAAAAGTGTTTTCTTTGCATTGTGCTGGAACAGTAGTTAGGTTAGCACTTTTTGGAGTTTTTTTTTTGATGAAAACGTTTGTAGTTTCTACTTTATACCTTTTTTTCAAAAAACGATTCAAGTATAAATGTGTCAAACAGTGTGTTACTAATATAACAAACAACTTATGTTTAATCTGAAGATGAAATTATATATTAGTGTGACTAACAACAGGATATTAGTCGATTTAACACAAAATTAGTGAGATGTAATCACTTTATTGGTTCGCCAATAATAGATTAACTGGGACTAAACTGCGGTGAAATTAACATTTAGTTGTTTGCTTTGGTAACTATGAAGGATTAAATATAAATAGAATCTGAAAATGTTCAGGTTGGATTTTATATTAATTCTGGTTTCCATTAAAAATATATTGATACCTGTAAAACTTATGAATGAATCACAACTTTCTTCGGTCCTGATCAATTAATTAAGTAATAGTTTATTTGCATTAAATCATGTTTTATATATATTTTTAAATAATAAAAATAAGCACATAGTTGGTTTCCGAGTTGGGAAAAGGGCCCAAGCTACCGGTTAGGCCTCCAGAGAAAAACCTCTTTACAATGCGGGCTGTATCGAAGAGTAATGCCGTCTGAATCAGGCACTTATTCCAACCGCTAAGGGAGAGCCAAATTATAAGTATTTTATTTATAAAACTGTATTTTTATTTTAATATTTATTTTATTAATAACTCATTATAATGATGATAAGATGCGTTTGCCGTAAGACTTCAGAATTCGGCAATAAAAACTAAAATTGATCACTAAGTTGAAAACCGAGAAAATTAAGATTTAATGCATGGATATTGTAAAGCTTGAAATCACTTTTGTGCCTTAAAATGGTGACTTTAATGTATGGGGTTTTTACTAGCGGCGAGACGTCATGGGGCCTAAAAGTAAAATGAGTGTGCGTGTGTGTGTTTTTTTAAGAATATAAATCATAAAAAAATCAATAAATTCATTAAATATTTATATAAATTTAAATTAAAGCTGTGTGTGTGTGACACCATTAGCATTAAGTTTAAAAAAATCTGCATGTAACATAAATTTCTAAAATAGGTACTGTCCTTTGACTTTTGTAGTATATCATAAAATATAATAAAGAAGTTAAATTAAGTAGCAAACTTAGTTGGTTTTATTCCTCCCTCGTGATTAACTTTTAAGAAAATTAAGTAATTATCCCTGCAAGGCGAAAATTTATGATTTTGGCTATCACTATGTCAAAGTTAGATCATTAATCACTTCAGTGTCTACATTAATCAAGCTGTATTTATTGGGTCAGCATCACTACTACTGTATTCAAATTCAATGACCTGAACACTAATCACTCACATTTTAAAGATATCAGAATAAAATAAAACAACCAACTCTACTAATATATTATCATCAAAATCATTAACTTAATAAAGTAAAATATAAACATTGAATCGCAATTCACATATTTGTTCAATTGAAAGGCCGTAATAAAAGATTTCTAAAACTTATTGAAGGCGTGTAGAACACGAGCATGGCATCGCTACGAGCTACGCCGTAGCTTCGAGCTACGCTGTAGCTCAAGGCGTAGCACAGCTCGTAGCGGCCAAGCTTTTAGGACTACGCGAGTAGGGCGTTTAGAATATGAAAATAAAATCAGTATGGCATACAAGCTAAGGCAAGTTGCGCATGTTAAAGAGTGTGTGTGTGGATCTTCGCCGGAATAAAATAATATTCTTGTGTTCAAGATCTTCTTATATAAGATAAACTCAATATATTGTGTCACATACGATAATATATGTCACAGACAAAATTTGAGGGCTCTGCCCAAGATCAAAATAACAGAAAAAATATAACCGAAATATTTATTTCGGTTATATTAGTCTATGAATATGACCGAGTCACTTAGTCATAGCTTAAGTGGAACACACATTAGCTGTACGTAACTTAATTAAGTCTTTTTTAATTGCGCACGGTGTGAAAAGTTAATTAGTGGCAACGCATCGCATACGTTGCTATTTGTGGAAGATAGGATGTTTGTTTGTCTTTTGTTACGATGCTCGTGTTTCATTTGTTTCTTTGTTGTGGGTATAAAACGTATTATGATAGATGCTAGTGGTGTTGAGGTTTAAAGTAGAAATTTAAATAAGAATTTGAATCGATGGAGAAGATGAGGAAGGCTGTTCAGATGGATGAATAAGACAAAAAAGGAAAAGCGTAGATGATAAGATTTATGGTACGCATTTACCGTTTTGTGTGATAGGTACAAAGCGAAGGCTGTTTTTTTTTCAGATAATGAATGGGGCAGGCTTTTTCTTAATCAAGAATGTCACTTTTAGGATAAGTGACAAATTGGATCTCCTTTAAAACATTTAACTGCGCTTATATGTACGCACTCATTTAGTTTTGTCCCTTAGTATTGGTCAAAATTCACCTAATCATGTATGAATTAATGTTTTCGAGCTACAAAAATATTTTCAGCCCTTTTTGTTTGCTTTTTGTTGGTATTCAACCGCCATGTTCCAAAGTTCCCCTCAACTACTTTTGCCAATACATCCTAACGAACAAACCTATTTATAACAACAAAAAAACAGCCAGCAAATTAAACGGCTAGCGGTAACTGCTGAATCGCGCGACGCCACTAATTCTTAACTTTGCCGAACACAATATTGTTGCGGATCGAAGGAAATGAACGGTTTTGTCGCAAAAAGGCGAATTATGTGACGAAATAGAAAAAAGTTTTGTAACTACCCTCATAAATGTACTGAAAACGATTTTTTAAGAGTCATCAGTACCAATTTGTGGTAGTGTTTTTTTTTCTTATATATTTACTAGCTGGCGCCCGCGGCTTCGCCCGCGTGATATCCCAAAAAAAGCTATCCTATGTGTTATTCCAGACTATAATGTACCTCTGTGCCAAATTTCATCAAGATCTGTTATGATGATTAAGTTGTTATGAATATTAGTAGGATATCTTATTTTTATTAGTTGATATATTTGTATTTTCTATTCATTTTACGCAAACTGCAACAAGACAAAAAAGGTAAGTTGCTGTTGGTAATATTAACTTGAATAAATAAATTTGTTAATACATTACAGGATCTGATGGAGGCTACTGCTCCGCCAAAGCTCAGTTTTGGGCCGACACCATTGAGATTGCTATCGACAAACTAAGGAGAAGAAGAATAAACTTATTTAATTAGCATCTTAACGAAACTTGCAGGAACGTTGTTGGCGCACATCAAACGATTATTTAAATAGATATCTCAAAATTAAATACGAAAATTGATTACTAGATCGTTTATTACTTCCTGTGACAGTGTTCTTTTGCAGGTATTTGATCTAATATTCGACTCAAACGTATCTAAACAAATCTTAAAAATTTTCATTTCTCTTTTTTTAATCCACTTCATGCAAAAACAATTTTCTGGAATAACGCCATTAAAACAACTTTTGAATGAGCTGGTCATTCAAAAGCTCTACTTCACTCAGTTTAAGAATGTTGTTGTAACATCACTATTTAGTTGTACTATTATGGTCTTCACTAGTCTATGTATTATCTGTGATCTCCCGGCGCTCTGCCACACTTCTTACTGTCATGTCCTACGATGTGTACATTCCTGTGTCTCCTGTCAATAAACCATTATCATACTAAATGGAACATCTTTTATTAAGAATCCAACATAACATGGTGTCAGAAGTCATTTAAGAAGAAGTCATTCAAGAAAAAGTCGAGGTCGTCGAAGAAAATGCCGGACCAAGCGGACGTCAGCCATGATGGTGAGACAAATTTTCAAACACGTGTGAAGCAGTTGAATATATCGTCGGATCCAGCTCATAACAACGCTGAATCATGGAAAAAATGGTCGCAAGCATTTGAGCTATATTTACTAGCGACAGGCCTTGACAAAGCAACTGAGAAACGCAAAATAGCCATTCTACTGCACTCAATCGGTGAGCGAGGTCTGAACATTTTCAATACCTTTAACCTAACAATCAATGGCAGCACGCTTGAAGAGGTGAAAACAAAATTTGATAAATATTTCGAGCCGAGAAAAAATATCACGATGTGCAGATACCTATTCTTCACACGTAAGCAGGAAAAATCCGAAAGCATCGACGAATTCCTCATGGATTTGGAGAATAAAAGCAGAGAATGTGAGTTTGGCACGCTCAGGGAATCGCTCATCAAAGATATTTTCATTGCAAACCTCAATTTGGACTTGTCACATGTGCGTCAAAGGTTACTGCAAGAACATGACTTAACATATCAGAGAATGCAAGAGCTAGCGAGGACGCTCATAGTCGCACAGCAGGATGCTGAGAAAATAGTCAAAGGGAGCAGCATCGCCAGTGAAAACGTCATGCATCTCAGTCGGAGGAGCCGTAGTCGAGGAGATGGTCGACAGCGAGCTTCCAGTCGCAAGTCAGCTTCAAGCAGTCGCAAGCCAGCTTCAGGCAGTCGCGAGTCACCTTCAGCTTCAAGCAGCTCGAAGACATGTAGCCGCTGTGGGCAGTCTCATCGCTACAAGTGTCCAGCTCAAGGAGTTCAATGCAGGTCATGTAAATCTTATAATCATTTTGCTAAATTTTGTCTCAAAAATAAAAAAGTCAGTCAGTTGCAATCGTTTAATTCAGATAATGGTAGTCAAGATTATTTCGTAGGTATGCTGAATAGTCAAAGTCATAATAGTCAAAGTCATAATAGTTATTCTCACAGTCAGTCACTTAGTCAGAGACACAGGAACACACAGACACACAGTAAGACATCACATCCATCCATCCATCCCTATGATGAGAAAAGTGACATGTCGGAGAGATTTATTATCCAGTCAAATAGTCGGAGTCCCAATTCATATCATCTCAATGATGAAAACAATCACATGTCTGAGGGATCCTATGTCCAGTCAAAAAGTCAAAAGAAAAAATATCAGAGTCTCAATGATGAAATCAGTCACATGTCTGAGGGATTTCACAATAAGGCACAGTCGTCCAGTCAGTCACACAATGGATCATCAGTGGTCAATACTTTGAATCACTCAAAGCAGTCGTGGCAAATTAGCTTATTGGTAGAAGATACCAAAGTCAAATGCATTATAGACTCAGGTGCAGATGTCAATGTAATGTCAAAACAAACATTTAAAAATGTTAAAAGTCAAAATAAGCTGTCAAAATTGTCACTTGTCAAATGTCAAATAAATGTCACAGGATTTGGTGGAAAATCCATTCCGATTTCAGGCAAAGTCAACTTAATTTGTAATTTTTGCTTAAACAATAAGAACATTGTTGAAAACATAATGTTTATAATACCAGAAATAGAGTGTCCAAATGTCCTTGGTCTCCCAATTTGTGAAAAGTTAGGTATAATAAAACGTGTCTTTTCAGTATCAAAACAAGACTTTTGTGAACAAATTCATACACAATATAATGATGTATTCCAGGGTCTTGGCTGTCTGCCTCCAGTCTGTCATCTAAAACTCAAGCCTGATGCAGTACCATGTGTGGATCCGCCCAGGAAAGTCCCATTCGCATTACAAGGGAAACTGCGTGAGGAGTTGGATCGCATGGAGAAAATGCAAGTCATAGTAAAGGTTACAAAACCTACAGAGTGGGTTAATTCAGTCGTTGTAACAGTAAAAAGTTCAGGTCAGTTACGAATTTGTCTTGATCCTAGAAATTTAAATAAAAATATCATGAGGGAACATTATCCACTCAAGTCAATTGATGAGATTAGGTCTCAGCTCGAAGGGGCTGTATGTTTTTCTCATTTAGATGCATTTTCAGGGTTTTGGATGCTACGTTTAGATGAATATAGTTCAGAATTATGTACCTTTCAAACACCATTTGGTAGATATAAATATTTAAGATTACCATACGGCATAAATGCCTCATCAGAAATATTTCAAAGAGTCATGATGAATTTATTTGGTGATATAGAAGGAGTTCTAATTTTTATTGACGATATTTTAGTGTATGGTCCAAACGAGTCAATTCACAATGAAAGATTACATAAAGTCATGCAAAGAGCTCGTCAAGTCAATTTAAAATTTAACAAGTCAAAGTGTAAATTTTCACTGTCAGAAGTATGTTTTTTAGGTTATGTCTTCAGTAAAGATGGTGCAAGGGCAGATCTTGAGAAGGTCAAAGCAATTGTCAACATGCCCACACCACAAAATGTCAAAGAGTTACAGAGAATACTAGGTATGATAAACTACCTAGGACCTTTTATAAGTAACCTGTCAGAAAAAACACAAATGTTAAGAAATCTTTTAAAAAAAGATGCAGTCTGGACTTGGGATGAAAATCATAGTCAATGTCTGAGGAAACTGAAGGATGAAATTACAAATTCACCAGTTTTAGCTCATTATAATCCCAAGATTCCATTAGTCTTGTCAGTCGATTCGTCAAAGTCAGCGTTAGGTGCAGTCATTTTACAAAAAAATAAACCTATAGCATACAGTTCGAAAACTTTAACTCAAACCCAAGAAAGGTATGCTCAAATAGAGAAGGAGCTGCTAGCAATTCAATTTGGTTGTGAAAAATTTCACCAATATGTATATGGTAACAGAGTCACAGTTCACACTGATCATAAACCATTAGTCTATCTGTTTAAAAAACCATTACATGATGTCCCAGCTAGATTACAGCGTATGATGTTAACTTGTCAAAAATATGATTTAGAAGTTATACATGTCCCAGGTAAAGAAATGTTTATATCAGACACTTTGTCAAGAGCCGCCTTGAAAGACCACTATATACCTGAAAATGAATCAGAAATGTCTTGTCATGTCAATCTAATGTATGCTAACTTAGCAATTACAAAAGAATATAGTACACAATTGGCACAGGAAACCAGAAAGGATGAATCCTTGCAATTATTAAAAAAATATTATAATGAAGGATGGCCAAACAATAAAAACAATGTCAGTCCATTGGTAAAACCATTTTGGAATATTCAAGGGGAAATTCATGTAATTAAAGATTTACTTTTCAAAGGCTCAAAATTAATAGTACCACAGTCTATGTACAAAGGAATGTTAGAACAGATTCACAAAGGTCACCAGGGTATAAACAAATGTTTAAAACTAGCTAAAGAATCTCTGTATTGGCCAAATATGTCAAGTGATATTAAGAATTTAGTAGACCAATGTCTTATATGTGCTAAGTTTAAACAAAGCAATCAAAAGGAACCACTACAAAATTTTGAAATCTGTAAATACCCATGGCAACAAGTAGGTATTGATCTAATGCATTTTGATAGTTTAGTATATTTAATTGTCACAGACTATTACTCAAAATACATAGAAATAGCATTATTAAATAAAAATAGTACATCTCAAAATGTTATTACTCATTTAAAGTCAATTTTTGCACGCCATGGAATACCATTGTCACTAGTCTCAGATGGTGGACCTCCTTTTCAGTCAATCCAATTCAAAAATTTTTTGCAAGAATGGGACATAGAACATGTTGTTACTAGCCCATATCATTCACAGTCTAATGGACAAGCAGAGAGTTCAGTCAAAATTATAAAAAACATGCTAAGAAAATGCAAAGAAAATGGATCAGATCCATACATAGCATTGTTACAATATAGAAATACAGGTAAAAATAATTTAGCATCGCCAGCGCAGTTACTCATGTCTAGGAACTTAAGAGATAACATTCCAACATCATATAAGAAGTTAAAGCCAAAAGTGGTAACATTTAAAGATTACAAAGAGTCTGTCAAGAAAAATGATCAAAATAAGTCAAAATACTACAATAAGAATGCCAAGTCAATGTCTATGTTACATCATAATGATCATGTCTATTTTAAGAGAAACCCTAGTAGCAACTGGGAACAAGCTATTGTTAAGCAAAGATTGTCAAATAATAGATCATATGTTGTTGAGGATGTCAATGGAGTTAGGTATAGGAGGAATAGAATTCACTTAAGACATAAATATTCTCATAATTGTGCTAACCCTCCCATGCAATCCAACTCGTCACAAAGGGGAGAGGAAGGTGACAGACAGGAGTCTAGGCATCAAGGATCCTCATCTCAACAATCCTCAAATGTAACAACTAGGTCAGGTCGTATTGTAAAACCTACCAGAAGGTTAATTGAAGAAATTGATTAAGTTAAGTTATAAATAAAGTCATAAGTAAAGTTTAAGTATAACCATAAGTATAATTAAGCATGTTGTCTTGTATAAAATCAAATAGCATAGCACTTATATTAATTGTCAGTCAGGGGTCTAATTTGAACTCAACAAGGGGGATGTTGTAACATCACTATTTAGTTGTACTATTATGGTCTTCACTAGTCTATGTATTATCTGTGATCTCCCGGCGCTCTGCCACACTTCTTACTGTCATGTCCTACGATGTGTACATTCCTGTGTCTCCTGTCAATAAACCATTATCATACTAAATGGAACATCTTTTATTAAGAATCCAACATAACAATACACGGTAAGTCCTAGTTCTCAAGTACGTCTCTACTACCCGACTTGCAAAACAAAATGGCCACCGACTCCGAGCAAATGCAGGGTTAATGATCAACTTAACCCTTCGCGCAGTAAATAAGCACGTCTGGCCTGCTGACAGCCGCGGTTGTGCAAGAAATAGCCCGACTTAACATGGGTTAACTAGATAACTTGCAACCAAGTAAACTTGTACACTTTTAGGTTTATTTTTGTACTTTTATTAGTCTTTACAGTTTTCTTACAATTTGTAAGTTGTAGTTGAGTTTTCCTTTTGAAAGTGCGGTTTTTAAATATTTTATTTCGTATCGATATTGTTAATTGGCTTCAGTAACGAACAAGCTTCGGGCCGCTAACGATTCTGTGGTTCTGCATCCGTATCGTGAAATGGACAGAAGGGAATTGGATTTTTGTTGTTAATGAGAGTCGAATATTGCAATATTCCCTTTGCACTCGAAAATCGGGAATGAATATAAGTCAAGCAATTTTTGATTTATATTTTGAGAAATAATCCGGATAGTTTCTCAAATCAAAGCTACGCCACAAAATTTACTCTGTATCCCTATTTACAATGATTGAATATTACTAGTCCCACGGTGGGCGCCATTACGGCGGTCACTACACTACCCGCATTTTCTTATTTTCCCAATTCGTACACGTTTGGGAAATGTGTTCGCCATATTTTAGTTTCACAAACACTCACGACAAACAAAGTTATTATTACGTCAATAAATTGTGCTGGTATGTAGGTATTGTATGGCGGTTTCTGTACTTGTCGAGTTAGATAAATGTTGTAAATTTATGTCATTTTTTTAACTAATATTTACTTTGATTACCCTATAATGCTCTTACTGCTGGGACACAGGTGTCCTCACTGAAACTCGGCGGGGAACACATTAAACACACAGCCCCGTAGCAGATTAGTAAATATCACATATCTTCGGATTTTAGTAGTAGTTCTAATTGCACGTATCTATAACAACGATTACCAGTAGGTAATCGTCAATAATAATACAATCAGGTCGGTAGTTCTTACCTATCTTTTACGCCCCTACAATAATATTATACCACGGCCACCTGTGAATCAATTGCTCTACCTGCCAAAACATCGTTCTTCCATTCTCAGGCGTCAAAGGTAATATGAAGATCACCCGCAAAAAATAGCCCATATAGACAAATAGACAATAGACCACTTTGCACGTAGATTATGTTACCGCGGGGCTGCGGCACGGGAAGGGGGGTTGGGGAGAAAAGGAAGGTGGAGGTGTGAGCGATCACGAGGGATATGAACAGTACGATAATGTGTTAGGGAAATGACCCATATTTTTATTTCGTCTATTTTTGTGTAAGCTTCCGAAAGGAAGATGAAAAAGCAGTTTCTTGGTTTTAATATTAGAGTGACCGAAAATAAATCCGTATTAAAAAATTATATTAGAAGGTTTTAACAAATAAAAATACGTCTTTTATATTTGGTCCACAACATAATATCAGTGGGTTCTTAGGTAAAGATGAAATATTTTAATAAAGCTTTATTTTATTGTCGAGAGCGGTTTTTGACTAGCGCCTTGTGTTGCGCGTGTAACTTCGTGGCAATGTGCATTTCACTAATCGAACGCGCGTACACGCGCTAACTTTGGCGTATTTTTGAACGATTATGCGGGCTTATAAACGCGTCAACGCTCGTACAAGTTGCGCGTGTGCCAAAAGTCGCCCCTACACGCATTTACAAAAACGAGAGAAGTTTGTTCTGCTGTTTATTTAATACTCGTCTAGGGAGTTGCGTGTAAAATAAACTGAGCCAGTTATCTTTTGTGAGAACTGCTAGACTCGTCATTGTGTGCGTTTGAATAGGACTTGTTGTTTAAAAAACGTTAGAGGGAGAGAAATATTCAAAAAAATATACCTAAGTATAAGCAAAAGGAAAATAACATTCTTCTTGTCGTTAAAACGCAACACGCTGTGCAAAAAGTAATGAAACTATTATATACGTAGTTACAAACCACACTTTCCGATAATAATTTCCGATACAAAAAACAAAACATTTCATGAACAATCTCAATTTACGCTGAGCTTATTGAGTCGGAACTTTAGTTCAACGGTTTAAAATAGCTTTACAAAACTTCCCTTTATTCCTTTCATATTTTACTATCGGCGGGATTAATACAATCACCGGTTTAGCTTCAAACGGAATAACAATCGAGTCAGAGGTGGGTCAGCTTAATTTGACAGGCGAGGGTTCCTTTGTTGGTCGCTCATTAGGATACAGCCTCGCAGCGCTTTATACCCAGCAATGAAGCGGCTGTTAGCGCGGCAACCGCTACGCTGTTATAGATTTCGAAATAGTATAGTCATGGTGTTGCGTAGAAAATCTATCAGTGACTGTTTAAATCACAAACATAAATCCTTACTAATATTATGAAGGCGAAAGTGGGTTTGTTTGTTTGTTACGTCTTCACGCCTAAATGGCTAAACCGATTTTGATGAATTTTGGTACAGAGATAGTTGGGACTCTAGACTCATAGGCATAGGATTTTATTTTTAAGTGAGTAATGAGGGAGAAAGAAGAAAAGGAAAAACTTAGCTTTGCTATTACAATAAATAAAGCGCAAGGGCAAAAACTACAGGTAGCAGGTACCTGCAAATCAGGATAAGGGAACTGTGTTACCCCGAATTTAATGCGAGCGAAGTCGCGGGCAAAAGCTAGTGATAAATAAAAGCACACCAGCTGCACAGTGATCGTGACGGCACATGTAACTGTGAACGTGGACGACGCCATAGGAGTAAATGATAAATGATGTTTATTTTGCAAGTAGGTTTTCACAAACACTTTTACAAGTCATTTTTTTAAAAAACTAGATGAGGCCGGTGTTTCGTACCCGACTACTCTGAGAAGAAACAGCCAAAACAAACTCAAAGGTCATAGTCTCTTTTAAGGTCCAGACAAAATAATCTTGGTCAACTTACATGAGGACTATGCAGATAGTGTTTGAAATGGTCTTTTTAAGAAAGCACCACACAGATTGAGTGGACCTGTGCAGTCAGTGCAAGCATTTGTCAGTTATCGTGTAGCTCAACTCATAACCCAAGGAGCTCAACGACACGACGAACAATACCAAAAAAAGGACATTTGTGTAGGTCGCTTATAGTACTCAAACTGCCAGACTATCGTCAAAAAACAAAGTAAATAAAAGAAATGATCCACATGGTCTTCACATTCACAATAAACAAATTCAAAGCGTACGTAAGAAACGTAGTACTTATCGTTATGTAGGTTCTGCCAACTCTCATGGAAAAAAGGCGTAAGTTTAAAAGTATATACAGACAGAACTCCGATGGCGAAGGCGGACTGTAGATTGCAAGAACATTGCCCGCAATCAAAGACCATTTCAAGATTTCTATGCATTCTAAGCTAATGCTTCTGGAAATCTTGATTCCTTCTGACTCATTTATCAAATGTGTTCTCCCGCTTTGGGCATAGGGATTGTCAGTCTTGTACTAGCTAAAAATCATCCATGTTCTTTTGCCCATTGTGTTCCGGGATCGCGATATCGAACAATTCTCAACCCCGGCAGGTAGAGGCCTGGCGGGCTCCTGTTGCTAGTGTATCACAGGAACTGATGGACGCTACTGAAAGCGCCAAACTCGTGGTGCAGTTCTGGGTCATCGACACGCCAAGACAGAGAAAACTTTCTGTTACGGTAAACCAGTAGTGCTGTAAGTAGCTGTCACCAATTGAACCACATGTGAGCTTCGTGGACCTTAAAAAGCGAATTGACGCTGCGCCTGCGCTCGTCTGCGTTTATTATCATCCGCAATGCCAGTGCCGTCTGCAACCTGCCGTTGCCTTTAGAATTTTACCTTATTTATACTTAATGAATGATGGTAGTTGGGTAGGTTACTCTACTTTTTGGCAATATGGTATTGATATTAATCAAGGTTCAATATTCAAAACCACTTTGAAAAGTGTAAATTAAGTACAAATAAACAAAGAACAAGCTATTCATAAATAATATGGAAACCGGAGCACTGTTCCGTGGTATAACTTTGAAACTAGGAAAGTCCCTACAATAACTCAAAGTTGCATGTTAAGTAAATCTGAGTGTATTCTGTGGTACCTAATGTGATTGTAAAACTATGGTCAGTAAGTCGATAACTTACAGTAAATAGAACAAAGGAACAAAAGGTTGAATTTTGCTGTTTTATATTTCAAGCATTTTTCATTGTGAAATACTGACTTAAAAGCAAAGAGTGGTTTCACGAAAATTTTATGAGAAAATGTAAGAAATTGATTTTACTCGGGACTGTTATTTTTGTTCTCTCTTTGGAAAAGCAGATTTTCGCATCAAGATATTATTACGTAAGGAAAATATACTATCAATGTAGAATATAAACATAAGGCAGATTTCTTTCGTATATTTTATCGTCATAACATAGAAGCTCTGGAAAATTTGAAACCCGAAATTCTAAACATTATGCTTGAAAATGAAAATTAAACGTCTTAATTACAAATACGCGTAATAAATACCTTAAGTATCTCTTTAAACGTTCTAAAATAGCATGGAACAAAATCCACGTAAAACAAACCGCATACAGGGTGGAATTACAAAGCATTAAGTGTGGAATCCTCGCAAGTGGCGCCACTGATATGTGACGGCTAATTTTTGAAACCACAACGTCTTTATGATGTAATTGAGTTGGCTATGATTACAAGAAAACTGTGTAGGTACGTGTATAATTGGGTTTCGTACGCACACATGTGAACAATGAAAGTTATTACAGCCAGATGAGATTCGTAATGTTATACTCTAATTTGTAATTAATAACCAAAAGGCCTTTTATTTCATTTTGCTTTTAGAAGTTACGCGATTATTACGGTGTAATGAAATTCACTCGAATAGCTAAATAACTAAATTACTTACGTACATACATAAACCCACAGAATTTTCAGGAAGGGGTTTGTGTTTTTTAGGGAGGGAGGCTGTTTTTATTTATCTAAAAACTTCGTCATCATTTTTTTTTTTGAAGTTGACTAGGTAATTAAAACGAATAACGTCGATAAATAACGTACACATTACCGAAATAGATTTCAGCAATTTTGTGTAGGTACTGAACATATTTAATTATTACTCTTCAAACACATTTCAGTGATGGCGGCCTGTGAAACTTTCAACAATATTTTGTTGAAAAATATCTCGCCCGCGGCCCTCGGCAACATTCCAGACACTCTAGGTGTGCTTTTAATTATAAAACCGGGTATAGTCCGTTCTTAATTAAGGCGTAGACTTTCGTAGGTAGTTACATCATGAATGGTACCTAATGTAAATAATGAGAGATAAATAACCACGTTCGTTACATATACTTTTTTTTTCTAAGAAGCCGATTGACGCCTTCAACTCAAAAATATAATATTAGCTTTTGCCCGCGGCTTCGCTCGCAGTCCCCCTTTCCTGATTTATAGGTACCTGCTACATGTAGTTTTTGCCCTTGCGCCTTATTATTGATTGTAATAGCAATGCTGATTTTTCACTTTTCTTACCTCTTTCTCGGGATCATATCTTAATCTTTTTATCAAATCGGTTCATCCATTTAGGCGTGAAGACGTAACAAACAAACTTACTTACGCTATTATAATATTAGTAAGGATTGAATGTACTATAAATTTAACGTTATTCGAAAACAAACATTTATTTAAAAAAAAAACGAGAGAAAATAAACGAGCCTGGTGACGTATCTCTTTTGTTGACTGTACGTATTTTTTTCTCTAATGTATGTACACCCACGTGTTACCTTTACAGGATAGGAGTAAAAATATCGAGACGGTAATATTATCAGTCCCGGACGAGGCAGCCATGTTGAATGCCACCTACACAGTTTAAAAATAACTACTCTTCTGTTTTTTCCTAGAAGACCTTTATGATTGATACTATTTATACGCAGGTTGCTTTATGGTCGAGCTTCATAACAGCGTGGGAGGAGTACCTATGTGTGTGTTATAAAATATCTAAAAAAATCTTCTGCACCTTTAGTCACGTTTGGTGAAGGAATCGGTGATCATCTTTTATCTGCTCATAAAAGTAGACTGTCTATACAGCCAAAATGGGCCACGGACATAATACCAGAAAATAATTTAATGATTGCAGAAGGTCGACTCAGAAGCCCAGCCTTTTGTAATTAACATTACCCACGGAGTGTACGGGAAATAAACACATTCCAACGATGGTTTTGAGACAAGACAAATAAAAACCTTATTTAATATACCTATTTCCAGAAATTTCTTCCGGAATCAACGTCACAAAAACGCCTAGTAACGTCGATCTCGATCATATTTTTATATGACATAACGAACTTCCTTAGAGCTCCGGTCCCAGGGAGGGACCCTTTATAATTTTGTAATTTCCGTTCGTAGACCTTTCGTAATTTCTCCCATTTTTTACCGATTTGATGAAATTACGAGGAAGCGAGATGTTTTTCCAAAAGAAAAAAAGACGTGAAAATAACTTGTTACAACGAAATGAAAAACAAAAGTTGAGTGATAAACACACAGAATTGCTGACTTTTATTAGTATTTTATGCGGTGAGTAGTAACCACAGATACTGTCTTCATCAATTCCTTTGTACCAAGAGATATCGAGTTTCTCATAGTTGAACGATGAAAACGGGGTTACTGCAGTGCTTACAGCGAAAAGTTTCTCAACATGTCAAAAACAATCCGTATTTATTTTTTACGGTATAGGTATAGCGTACAATAATTAATTTGATAACATTTTTTTTAATTGATAAAGGCTTTTTGTACGTAAAGAGATATCCACCAATTATTTATTAATTATAAAATAAATTAGCTTTTCACTTTTGTGTGACCGTGTTTTTCAATGCAAATTTTAGAGACTTAATTTCGGAAGGTTTACGTGTATAACACATTAATATTTAATTTAATTAAATAATAAGAGACATGCGATAAAGAAGACCTGACTGTTCTGTTGCCGTGACAGCCGAGAGGGTTGCAACAAATGTTATAGTATTTTAAACGTTTCAGGGGTAAAATTTACTCACGTTAACGACCATCATCAGTAGCTTCAGTATTTTACACAAAGCGTCCGCCATATAACCTCAACTCAATTACGGCTGATATGTCCCCATAATTAGTTCGACTGAAAGTGATGGCTCAATTAGTTTTCAAAGCCATTTGCCAGTTAAACGTTGCATCTAATAACTGAATGCAATAGACCACAATTATTGAACGAGCTCTAACACAAAGTCTATTAGATAGTAATTAGTGCGAGTACATCACAGAATTGCAGGATAGACTTGTGATGGTTTGTAAATTAATTGGAAAACATTACGTTTTAATTGAATATGAATATTATAATTATACTACTACTACTAGCTTTTGCCCGCGGTTTCGCTTGCGTTAAATTCGGAGTAACACAGTTCCCCTTTCCTGATTTGCAGGTACCTGCTACCTGTAGTTTTTGCCCTCGCGCCTTATTTATTGTAATAGTAAAGCTAAATTTTCCCTTTTCTTCCTTTCTCCCTCATTTCTCATTTTTTTTAAGTTAGCCTATATCCGTCGCCAGGATCCCAACTATCTCTGTACCAAAAATCATCAAAATTGGTTTAGCCATTTAGGCGTGAAGACGTAACAAACAAACTCACTTTCGCTTTTATAATATTAGTAAGGATTATATGAATTTACCGTTACAAATGTGACATATTTAGCTGTTAGCGAGTAGCACTTTCAAGAAGAAAGAAGAATGGCTAACATTAAGTAAGTAATAAGTCCATTCATCAAAAGAAACAAAAAAGAATCAACATTGTCGGTAACAATTAGAAGTTTGAACAATCATTATCACTTCGCCTTTGCATTTCAAGGGTCTACTGAAACGACATCTTGAAGACATTTCAGTGCTATAACAGCAGCATACACAAAATTTTGTGTTCCCATGATTCAGGTTCCTGTATATAAGAGCGAATGGTGTATTTTACACACGCGTGTAGTACCCAGTCCGGGTTGGTAGATGTCACATGTCTCCTGCACCTTGTCGACAGCAGTTTTGTATTTACATAGTTGTGGAAGACCGAACAGGCCCTCATGCTACCAGTACAGTTTGTGATCTCTAGGATCAGCGAAGCGCACACTAATGCATACAATAACAAACTAAGTCCAGCAGCGAAATGACTTGAACAAACAAGTGCATGCCATTACAGTGGATGTCGCAATCAGTCAGAAGCGTAATGAATGCAGTCGAGCATACAGTTATTAATCATAGGCGACACAGCTCGGCTGGCCTCGGTAATTAGTTTCAACGATGCCGCACCCATTTATGTATGGCGGCATAAGGTTATTATTAGCTTTGAAAATTGTGAAAAATATATTTTTTAGCTACTAAATATATCGCGCGTTGCGAAAGGGGGCTAGACGGAAAAATTAAGACTAAAAGTAACGACACTTTTTGCTATAGTTGTAAAGAATAGTACAGGAATTATTATGTTACTAGCTTTTGCCCGCGGTTTCACTCGCGTTTAATTCGGAGTGACACAATTCACCTGTTACTTGTAGTTTTTGCCCTAGCGCCTTATTTATTGTAATAGCAAAGCTAAGATTTCCCTTTTCTTCCCTCTTTCTCCCTCATTTCTCACTTTTTTTAACAAAAGCTAGCCTTTGTCCGTCTCCAGAGTCCCAACTATCTCTGTACCAAAATTCATCAAATGTAAGCGTGAAGACGTAACAAACAAACAAACTCACTTTCGCTTTTTTATAATATTAGTAAGGATTTACAGTAAAGATCAAAATTTGAATTTAAAAAATAAAAACTTTTTAAAAACTTAGAAGTATGGTCTAGAAAAATTATCTCATTGACGAGAAGTATCTCTTGGATTCGGGGGGAGTTTTCTTTCACCCTATAGAACCATATGCTATTACGTATTAGGCCGACCGGTACAACAGATAGGTAGCTACAGAAGAAATTCTTAGTGTGGATTAACGCTTTTCTTACAACTATTGAACTACGAAAACCTTATATCAATATTGTTGAATCTCATTGTTATTCATTCGGAATGCTTTATAGTAAGCTTGCTGCCCAAATCCATTTTAATTAAGAGCGTAACATATATCAAGAGTGATAGCATACAGCGTCTAATGTCACTTTACCGTCCCACGTGACAGCTTGCAAGCCCAACATATTACAAACACACCAACATAGAATTAGTTGACGACCCCATTTCCCACATTTCACGTCAATTGTAACTTTTCAAATAAGCCTACCTCCTGATATGTTGGTGTGTTAGTTAGATAGGATGTTTTCTCCACTATGGAGATGTCTTATCGAACGTGTAATTTAATGTTTTTGAATGTAACTTTAATTGTAGTTTGATTATTATTGGAGATATTTAATTTGATTCAAGATAATTTAATTTAATCTAATTTATATTAATCAAATTTAATTTAATTCAATTCAATTTAATTTATTTTAAACTAATCTAATTTATTTTGTCTAATCTAATTTAAATGAAATTTAATTCAATTTAATTTAATAAATCTATTCTAATTTAATTTAATATAATTTATCTAATTTTAATTTAATGTAGATAATTTAATTTAATTCAATTTAATTTAATCAAATTAATTTAATTTATTTGTGATTTCATTTTTAATTGGGTTGCATGTTTGTTTTGATCTTTGTTTATTTTATTTTTGTTTTAATGTGTCTTTAATATGGATCGAGTTATCCGAAATAAATGAATTTTAATTTAATTTTTATTCAATTTCACAGTTAACACGGTGGTGCTGATTCCATTAACCCATCGGATTAAACTAGAGTAATATTAAAATGTTATACCTAATCACATCTAATTTTGTTCCATTAACATTTTAGTCGCGATAAAGATAGTTCGATTAAAATTGACTATCGCTAGTTTTGGAAAACAAATCAATTTCAGAATAGTGAGATTGCCATTTTCTTTAAATTGAGTAACTAAACTATCATTAATGCTGTGAAATTAAAATATGGTTAAGTTGTGTCGATTTAAACAATTTGAAAGGAAGAAACGTTGTTTGTCAGGAATAAACATTTTTTTTTGTGATTTTTAGAGTACTTTTAATAGAATCGTCACTATTATCTATCGACCTATCAGCGCTGTTGGTCTAGTAGACGTAAGCTCTACAACTGAGCACAAGATGCTGAATTCTATTCCCGGGTCAAGTGAAATATTTTTGGGGGTTTTCAATCCATTGGGATTCGTTGCTTGATGTTGGCAATTTAAAAAAAAATACTCAAAATTGAATGGCAGAAAAACAGGAGCACTAAAAATACATCTCTGCTTAAGGCCGTACCCTACGCAAATAACCTTGAGTATTCGCATCCCTCTTTGCCGCGCAGGAGTGAGCGAGTGAGAGCAGTAGTGAATAATGCCAATTTTTTGGAATAAAATCTATATAAAATGAACTATTGGGTTTTTGGAAAAAATATTTCTACCAAAATGTTCATTATAGAATTGTGTATCCATTAGTGTCAGTAGCAAAATTAAACAATGTTTACTTTACGAGGAGATGCATTTTATTGATATTTTTTCTCATTTCGGGGGCTTTGTTGTAAGGAGATTTACTAAATAATGACTCAATAAAAATAAAAACTAAATCTACAATAATGGAATCAAGATTATAAAGAAATTTAATGTATTTTTTTTGTTACTTAGTTCGTTATAAATAACAAGTAGATAGCTTTAGAAAACTGTACAAAAACGGCTTGCGCGGCGTTTTAGTCGGGGTGGCGCCTTAATCCTACGGCGTTTGCAGTCGTAAAGTTCTTTGATCACAAACAAACGAAAAAGGGGGTGGCGGCTTACTTTCATAAGCTTAGTATTACGCGAAAAATACGTTATCGCAGTTATCTTGCAAATTAATAACATGATTATATTGTCGGCGCCTTGTAATGAAGGATTAATTGTGCAATGTTTCGATAAATGGTCTACATAGATAACGATGTATCTGAGATAAGACTAACTTTAAAAGACAGCTCTCATATATATTAACCTGGTTTTTGGATTGGTGGGAGTTTTACTCGTAATCGTAAAGGCGTAGTGAACCAAGGTTTGAAGTACCCGGAGTTGAGGGTTGTTCGAAAGAGATACTGCGGCCCCTAAGAAACATGGATGGGTTTCAGTTAGTAAGTGTGAAACTCCCTTCCACTCCGCCCAGAGCGGAAGAAGTTATTTGATGGTTTTCTCCCAAAGAAAACCAGCCAAGAGCAAGTCAGACTAGCGCACTGAAAGTTCCGTACAGAACAGCCATAACTTATGACGGCGTAGACTTAGAGGGTTGCTTTAACAGCACAAAGGCCCAACAGAGATTTGGTTTCAATTGAACTACGACAGATAGACAGACAGATGAACACGGTTGGCGCAGTGTCGCGGGTTTGATCCCCGCACGGAAAAAATATTTGCATGGCCTACTGTGGGGCAACGTTTTTTTTTAAAAAGTGATCCAATAAGGGTTAGATTTTTACCTTTTGAGGGACCCTAAAAAAGGGTTTCAGTACCCTAGAATAGAGAAAAGAAAGTTACGATAAAATATAAATTTTTTTTTTAGAAAGCAAACATGAAGTTAATTTGAAAAAATAATATTATTCTATCCATTCTCCATGGTTAATGCCAATAAAAATATTATTGTTGTGTTTTACTGATGTTACAATTTGATAACACACACGTTTCAATTCATCGAAAAATATTGTTGTGCCACCTGCAATTTTCATGTTAAATTATAAATTCATATGTACGAGTATTTGCATCGCTAATTGTCCAGTAGACTTGTTATAAAAATAGTATTTATCTAACATTGTTTTTTTTGGAGTTGACCCTCGACTTAAGCAGATAGTGGTAGAATTGTATAAGTAATTAGAGGTAGAAATAATATAACTAAATAGTGATAAAGTAAAATCTACTATAAGTACATAAATAGCAATGCCGCTTTTGTGTGGCAATTCAATCACATGTAGTATTTCATAATTATAATGTGTACCTTGGATATTGTATAAAATGTGGTTCATCAAACCTACGAAACTTGTGTTGCTGGAGTTTGTTCCGCCACTTCTTCCCAGGTAAAACACTAGGAAGTGGCGAAGGGTGGGCGTTTTGGGGGACTGTCTTTTTTAATGACGTTCAAAAAGTGCTAATTATCAGCCTAGTTTGAATGAATGAGTTTTGATTTTAATCAAAACGTTCCATTTTATTTATGGCTGACATCTTGTCCTTCATCTTAGCTCTAAATTGTCCGTTTATATCCTTTACATGAACGAACATTGTCCTTAGTTCAAATATTTTGCGAAGCTAATAAAGTTTTACATGTTATTGTTAATACGCGTAGTAGTATGCCATGTACGACCGACCACTCCGCTCGACTTGACCCAAATGTATGGAGCAGCTGATTTATTTTTGCGATTTAGAGGGTGGTCCCATGGAGAAAGCTGTAACGTTTGATAATCTGAATCACATCCTGAAATATGACACATGCTGTATATAGGGATTCATTTTGATTTTGATACATGCTGTATATAGGGATCACTGACCTCTCAAAAGTCCTTGCTCAGCGGAACTCGACGCTGCTCCCCCTTCCTTATCCTGACCCGAAAGCAACTTCATTTTCACAAAACACAACCAATACTCTCTAAATCGATTAAATTAATGCAAACAAAACAAAACTGTCGGTTCTCATGTTAAGAAATCTTATATATACAGGTTAAAGTAGGTTATCCTTTATCGTTATAGATGTTCATGTGACTGATAATGAATGAGTAAACAAAAGACCAGTAAAAATGTACTCATAGTTAAACAAGATTTGAAGTGTTTTGAACTCAGCGCAATTGATTGCACATGATACGTGAAATGTTTCAGATAATTCCACGCAGTTGTCATTGAATTTTATGATTTGATAATAAATGTGTTTTGACGAATTTGCGGGTAGACAAAGGACAGACAGATAATGATAAAATTGACGTTGACTACAAGAAAGTTAGATTTTTTTTCATGTTTCTTGTATAGATTCTTTTTTACCAATTCTTTGGGAATGGGTGGGCAGTGTGGGACTTGTAAATTCCTAGATGTTTGTTAATGTTTGTTAACTTCTTATCTTATTTTACGTTTTGTAAAGTAAGCGACGACTTATTGTCGCTGTAACAGCAACATTGTAAAACCAAATGTTTCTAAAGGAGTAACCATGGTGTTTCCTGTAGGTTCTTCTCTATAGGAAACGGCCAACCCGATCCATGCAACTTTTTTCGAGGTTTTATAAGTGTCCATGTACATAGGTCTGGTATATTTTTGATAATAATTTATAATAATTGTAGAATTATTGGAGATCTGTCGAAAAATTGTGCTGAGAACTGTTACTACCGTGATTATGAAAATAAAATTCTATAGATAATGTTAATAAGTTTTCTCTGATGTGTTTTGTGGTTTAGGTATCTACAAAAAAAATATATACCTATATTAAAAACCGAACCATTTTCATTAAGAAATCCCGTCTTTGACATCAAAAACACGATTTATATGTATCTGTGTCACAAGTAATAATTATCGCGCTATCGTCATCATTAATTTTAAGCCGAGGGGGATGGTGGCAATAATTTATCATAATAATTGACCTACTTAATATTTGGACCGCAATAATGCCAATACAAGCCTCGGTAATTAAATTTGAAAGCTTTGCGTATTGAATTATTACCAAAACGTGCGTACGATAACAAATAATAAATCTTTACAAACTATTATAATGTGTAACTTTATTGTTATGGACTTTTTTGACAAGGTTCATAAGCTGTTACCTATCCACCCGTTCTTTCTAAGATCTCGCGGTTTTAATTTAATTTACTTTTATTAGTCATTGTCATTTATTTATTTACATACATATTTTTTTTATATTTTTACATATTTCTTATCAAAAACAAAAAAACATTTAAAAACATAAAAATAGTAGCCCACCGGTATCGGGAACAGGGTCCAAGCTCGCGGTCAGGGCTCCAAAGAACCTCCTAACAATACGAGCCGTGTCCAGGAGAACCGATTTCTGCTATGCGATTCACTAACAGACACATCATAGATGTTAACAACGACGAGTTCACGGATGTTTCATCGTAAATATCGCTTTTAAAAACAACGTTGATAAAAACCGTATTCGCTAAGCTACATGTGCTCGTCGACGATCTGCTGAACAACGATGATGAGTTCGATGTTTACAGTGTTGCTATATTTAATCTAGTGTATAATCGAGAAAATCTCGACTAACCTATTTTTAAGTTATTTCGTCATTTTAAATTTTTATAAATGCACTAAACGTATGTATAAAACACGTAATATTTGTTATGCAACGAATATTAAATTAATTATATCATTTTCGATTTGGAAAATAATGATTCAAATCTTTGACATTTGTAATTGTAGGTTATGTATAGTCTGTGTTATTTCAGAAGTGGTTCAACTTGATCTTAACTTGATTATAGTTTTTTTTTATCAAAATAAGAAATTCCAAAGCTCCAAGTGGTATTAAGTGGACTGTTAAAAAATGCTGCACCCCTACCCTAAGGCGTTCTATTTGTTCCGAGTTTTAGTTGGTTCCAAGTCTATCGAAAGTAAGTACACGATAACATTCCTATTTAAATATACAACACAGTTTCTGGAACTACTATCTATGTAACCAAAATATTTATTTTTTAGTGTCTCGCAACGCAGCTCCTTCGTTGAATCAGCTGGAAACGCTAGTAAGCTTTTTAGAAAGCAAACCATGGTTGGCTATGGGCCATGCTCGCATTCGCCGTCGTCAGGCATGGTCCGAAATAACAACAGCCCCAGTGATGGTAGTTGGTGTACGAAAACATCGGAACAGTGTTGTAAGGTTGGTAATTATATGTATTGTTGCATTGACTAGGTAGCCTTCTACGGTATAGTATACTTTTACATAGACAGCCCCCTGTGCATGTTCTTTTTTACTAAATTAGTATAAACTACAAGTATGTACTTAAGCCTTCGAATTGCAGTTATAAAAGCATTTGAAAATGCAATAAAAAGTTAAACCAAACCGAGCAAATAGGTTTTCTATTTATTTAATACATCAAATCATGTAATTTTTTCTTGTATTGCAGTACTGGAAGGACAAAAAAGGAGCAGTGAAGAGGAAGTCCAGCTTAATTGCAGCCGCCAGGCGCACTGGTGGTGGCATTGAAGATTTTCCAGAACTCAGTGAAATAAATTGAGTTCAAAATACAAACCGTTATGGGAGGAGAAAGTTTTGGTTGTGGAGATCAGAACTTAGAAATAAATCAATCTGAGATGGTAGCATCACAGAGTGTTTCATAGCCATAGAAGAACGTCGAGCACAAGCGGAGCTCTTGATTGCCCAAGCAATAAGTCATCAAGTAGCCATCAGGCTATAGCTCAGGCTCTAGATAGAATAAGTAGTGCAATTAGAGATTTAATAAAAGTAAAAATAAAATGTATGTTAAAAGGTTGTTTTATTTATCAATTCATTATATTAAAATTAATTTTCCTAGGTACATACTAGGTATTTCATTAGGCTATCCTAATTTTATCTTTAGGTAAAATATATAAGAAAAAACATTCACTTTCTATATTTTATGATGAACAATAATAATACACTACTAACACACACACACACACACACACACAGTATACACTACTATTTACCAAAGACTATATTTTTTAACAAACAAACTGTGTTACAACCTAGATTATTAATATGTTAAAAGATTGTTTTATTTATCCTTACTAATATTATAAAAGCGAAAGTGAGTTTGTTTGTTTGTTTGTTTGTTACCTCTTCACGCTTTAATGGCTACACCGATTTTGATGAATTTTGGTACAGAGATAGTTGGGAACCAGGAGACGGACATAGGCTAACTTTTATTTTAAAAAAGTGGGATGTGAGGGAGAAAGAGGGAAGAAAAGGGAAAACTTAGCGTTGCTATTACAAATCAATAAGGCGCAAGAGGAACTGTGTTACCCCGATTTTAACGCGAGCGAAGCCGCGGGCAAAAGCTAGTTAATTAATAATATTAAAATTAATTTGCCTAGGTACATACTATTTCGTTAGGCTATCTTAATTTTATCTTTAGGTAAAATACATAAGAAAAAACATTCACTTTCTATATTTTATGATGAACAATATACACTACTATTTAACTAACACTATATTTTTTATCAAACTGTATTACAACTTAAATTAGTAATATGTTAAGTCTATTGTTAGTATTTATCTACTTCTTCATTAACTATTTTGTTCACGCCACAGTCCATTAGACGAGTCCTAGCAAGACGTCCACTGTCCAAATCACTCATAGAGTTCTGGCTTCCTTGTTATAATAACCGGATCACCCTCGCTTCTTGCCTCTGTAAATGAGCTGGTAATTCCACTGGGGGAACTCCAGCTTGATTGCAAATGTTATGCAACACACAACAAGCTTTTATAATTTTTCCCACCATCTCAGGATCATAGTGAAGAACACGACGAACCAAAAGGCACCTAAAACGGCCTATAAGTATGCCAATGGTTCGTTCTGCAGTATTTCTTGCCGTGGCATGCAGATCATTATAATATTCTTCTCTTGATCCAGGCTCAGGGTTGCTACATGGAACCAACCATCATGTCATGAATGGCCTAAGAGCAAAACCGGAGTCCCCTGAAATCAATAAATAGGAATTTAATTTAAGTACGATAAAAAAATCAATAGTTATAATAATTTTACTTTAAAAAATAACTAGTTTTACTTACATTTTAATCGTCTTCAACTCTACATCCAAGGAAACATCTACAATTTACAAGCTTTACGGTTTGACAGTTAAAATCGAAGGCGAAGGCGCCGTTGTCGTTGCAGGCGAGGATGATTTGTGTTTGTGAATACCGTTTTTCATACATTCGGGACCATTTTTAGTTCTATGTCGCGCCGTCGACATCGTTGAGGCGTTACGATCGCGGAGTTTTTATTTAAAGAATACCGATTTGTTATCATCAGATGTTTCAACGATGATGTCTTGGTTGTAAAGATGTTTTGCCTTAGTGAATCGCACTCCTGTATCAAGCCCTTGATTCAGCTGCCTAAGGAGAGCCTCCTCCATTGGTCGAGCATCTTGGCAATTAAGCCATTGGCAGATATGACTATCGGCACAATCTTGATTGTTATGGAAGATTTTCACGTGATTCATAAGCTGTTGCCTACCCACCCTCTCCTTCTAAGATCTCGTGGTTTTAATTTCATTTTATTTGCATTTGTGGATCGCCCCCTATTACATGGGAATTAAGTAAAACTGGCGAAATGTAGGTTTTCTATTAGCTGTATCTCTGCCTAACCCTTTGAGGATTACTGGCGTAATGTTATGTGTTATATTTATTGTCGTTTCGAGTACATTCTTTTTTGAAGTACTATCGCCGCCTTTAGATAATATATTTGTCGGGTCAAAAGGTGACAGTTCACCTAAAGGAAAGTGTTGTCAGTTAGGTATAGAGTTTACCACAATGTTGTCAATCAAAAGAGAATTAATTGTTTGAAAATGTCACATTAATGCGACCGTAATCCTTACTATAATATAATAATTATTATAAAAGCGAGTTAGTTTATTTGTTTGTTACGTCTTCACGCCTAAATGGCCAAACCGATTTTGATGAATTTTGGTACAGATGTAGTTGGGACCCTGGAGACGGATATAGAATAATTAAAAAAAAAAGTGAAATAAAGATTTTTTTTTTCGATTATCACGCGGGTTAAAGTAAGCGTTAGCCCAAAGTAACTATGCAAGTGGACGAAGTCGCGGGCTGAAGCTAGTTTCTCTATAAAAGGTAACTTTTTAAACAGAACAATCAGTACTTAATGAAATAAAAATCTGTGGTGGAGAAGCAGTACTGTTTTTGGATGATACGTCTCCCAGGTAAGGAAACTACGATAAATTCTGATCTAAGTTATATTAGGAAAGAAAAAAATTAATTTAATAACTTTTCTTTTGCCACACAACCACAAAGTGAACGATCGTTTCAGTTTTTAGTTACTTCAAGGTCAGTCTTACCTTTAAATTTAAAAATCAGAGGTGAAAATCCATCTCTTGTTTTTTCACAGCCATCTTCCATTTGAACCAGCTAAATCCGTTAACTTTGTTGTAACTGTTAAATATACTAAAACCAATGAACAGTCGGCAACAAAAAAAATACATTCAGCACTCAAAATTGATAGTTTTACATATTTTTAGCCTATACAACACATAAACACATCGTAAACTGCAAAGAAAATGAAGGATTTAATCGACAGTTTTATCTGAGTAAATATTTACTTGTGAGTTGCATGTTCTTTACATTGATCTTGATAAACAAGAGTATGTAAACACTAAGCGGTTACGCAGAGACAAATGCCAATGTACGACTTACAAGTTGTACGGGCAAAAACTGTCGTACCCGTTTTTACTGACGATAAATGGAAACTAAATTAATAGCATAAAAACAATTGTGTGGTATTTCAGATGTAGTTAATTGTTTTCATTTTAAACTTTCTTTATCTTTTCGTTTCTGTCCTGCACTCTTGTTTTTCAATTCACTGGACATTGGCATAATAGTCGACGTCAGCTTTGTTTGCTTTTTGATACAAATAATATATAATAGAATAAAATAGCCTTGTTCTTTAAAGTCTTGACGCTGAAAGG
Organism: Ochropleura plecta; assembly: GCA_905475445.1. Lineage (NCBI taxonomy): Eukaryota > Metazoa > Arthropoda > Insecta > Lepidoptera > Noctuidae > Ochropleura > Ochropleura plecta. The sequence goes on along the minus strand of FR997723.1, from coordinate 6,736,511 downwards.
AGAGATATTATTTATTTAATAATTTAGATCATCAAATAACTTCCCCCGCTCTGGACGGAGCGGGCGGGATTGTCAGACTTTTACAGACTAAAATCCATCTCATTGAGGCGCACGTGGACCACGGCATGTTGTCAAAACACGGGCGGACGGTGATCTACCCATTGCTCACCGTCCACAGACCTGTTTTCGGAGTCTTGCGGCGCCCAACGCCCGAGCGTCTCCCGCGGTGGATGGGTTGGTTTGAGGTTCTCTCCCTTAAACGTCCAGTCACCTCCTTGGCTAGCATGACTGCTTCGCAGAAGGAGGTGACTGCTTTCCATTCCCTCTCACCTTCCCATTATCTCTTAAAGTGTTCTTAGCATTTTAATTGAGAATTAGTTTTTTTAATCCTATATTTATTCAGCTACATGAATAAACTAGCACTTAAGAGTTTTTACACTATCCGTTGTTAACGCTGAATCTGATAACTTGGCGGGGAAAAATACTGAATAAAATGTAAGTATTTTTTTGGGAATTACTGGTTATAACGGCTCGTATCCTTTAAGTAATCTGATTTCAGCGATCTTTGCTTACTAAGAGCTTTTTTTTGATAATGTCTATAAGAGTTTTTCTTAGTACGAGCGATTTATGTGGATTTAACATTAAAGAGATAGACGTAAGCCCATTCAACTAAGACTAATCGGTACCTAAGAAAATCCTGCCGGGGTTGCGGGTTGTTCGAGATACCGTGGCCCCGGAACACAAAGGGCAAAAGAAGGAACATGGATGGGTTTTGGTCAGTAAAAGTCCGTCACTCTCCTCTCTGCTCCTCCTAGAGCGGGGGAAGTTATTTGATGATTAACCATCCGTACAAAAAGTATCGAATGAAATGCCCTATTGCACAGATTGGAACTTCAACTGACGCAATTATTTAGGAGTCACTTACATTATAGGCAACACCTTAATTTAATGCCTTAAACAAGCACACTGTTTTCAACTGATCAAGAGAGCACAAAATATTTAGGCGTTACATTACGGTGTCGCAAAGTGTTTGTGAAAACCGGCATCAGAACGTTATTGTACCTAGACATACTGTCTACCTTTTACATTTTATGTGGTGATAATGGGTCATTATGACCCAGACAATTGGCGTTTCTCTTCATCTCTTGTCGACCGACTATAATTAAAGACTGTAGTAAATAGGAATACCTACAAGGCTCGGATAAACTCGTCACGTAAAAAGATGGGGTCACACGATAGTAAGTCAAATCTAATCATCTTTAATGTGGATTATAGGAAAGTGTACATAAATGAGTGTAAAGCTAGTGTCCATAAATAATTTGTAAACAGCAACCTTTGAGCGTAAAACAATAAGTTTATAATAAGAAGAATAAGAATTTACATGCATGTCAACAATATTAATATTATAAATTACATTAAAATACGTATTGAATAGACCATTTTTGTTCCAGAATAATTTGATTAATAATAATTTAGGTTTTTGTATTTTTAAATGTATTGTTGTTTCATTTACTTTTCAATAAGAAATAGGATGTAAAAATAAAAATAAATAAACGAATATAAAAATATTCAAATCGTATGTACACAGAACATTGTTATAAACGTTACAAATGTTCTGCGATTAAAAACAAATGCATTATGGAATTGCTTCCTCCTCGGGCTAGGTAGACCGACGATATCCGCAGGGAAATCGCATGCGAAATCATTTGATCGCCGGTGGCCGTGCAGGCGACGCTAGGGGAGGGGGCGAAGCAAAAAACACGCAATGGCCTGTGAGTCGGTACATTTAAATATTATGTGTCAGTTCATAGGGTTGATTTTATTTATTTTGTTGTCTATATACTGACGTTTTTTGTTATTGGAGTATTTATAATATTTAAGTTTAGTGTCTTGACTTCCATATGTTTTTATTGACGCGTTGATCACTGAAAACCAGCACTGTGATGAGGGCTCCCATATCCCATCATACTGAGTGGTAATCTTTACGCAGTCACGGCTTGCAAAATATTCAAGTTTTTGTTCCGTTCTGTCAGTATTTTTTTAATAGTTGTGATGCTTTGTATACAAAAAAAAAAAACAAATGTTAAACGTTTGTTTTTTTTGAGTGCTCGTCATCATTGCAACAAGTATTTTTTTTTTTCAGGGTGGCTAGTAGCAAGGAAATAAGACTTCGTAAGAGAGGCCTCTGTCCAGTAGTGACCTTATTTGAAATAGGTTAACTAGTTCAAGAGCTATGCTACAGATAGACACACAGGTACACAATTCAAACTTATTACACCCCTTTTTTAGAGGGTGTAACAAATGAACGTTTTAATGTCGTTTAAACGACAGTCTCGAGTGACAGTTCTTTTTGTTTCGTTCCATGTTTAAACAGCATTCAAATTACATATTTTTTTGAAACGAAATTTCCTCTTCGATTCGATTAATTTTTCAATGTTGTGGGTCCGTACGAGAATTAACTTAAAGTGAAAGACATAATTGAACAAAAGTCATGTTTCTGAAATCAGCTTTAGCAGCGCAGACATTAAGGTGTAATTAGATTAGCTGAAACCAGGTTTTGTATTTATAGATATGTCTCTTCTACATGACTCGCTACCGAACGGGATTAAATGGCTTAATTAAATAAACTAACCTAACCTAACCCAGGCAGGGTTGTTCTGTGGATGGCAATGTACCATACTGAGTTTCCTCCGTGCCGCGATAAGCATATAAATAAACAAAAAAAAATGATCTTTTTAAACATTTCTACATATGTTTTTAGGAATTTCCATTCAAGTAAAACTAGCTGGCGCCCGCGGCTACACCCACGTTAATTTTTACTTTGTTTTATTGCTTATTTTCATATACATATATTACATATAATAACTACTAAAATGGCATGTCTTTTCAATAGCTTTAAGAGTTACTAGTGGACGAGCGGAACTTCCTAACACAAGTATTTCCTACTAATATTATAAATGCGAATGTTTGTGAGGTTGGATATATGGATGTTTGTTACTCTTTCACGTCAAAACGGCTGAACGGATCTTGATGAAATTTGGCACAGAGGTAGATTACAGTCTGGAAATAACACATAAGATATTTTTTTTCAAAATCACGCGGTCAAAGCCGCAAGCGCCATCTAGCACTGCATAAAGTTTGTTGTGTAAAATACATAGCACTCTACTAATATTATGAAAGCAAAAGTTTGTGAGGATGTTTGTAAGTATCTTTGTTACTCTTTCACGCCAAAACTACTGAACAAATTTTGATGAAACTTCACAATAATATAGCTTGTAAGCTATATTATTGTAATATGTTGCCTGTGTGTTATTCTAATATGTATATTAGAATAACACACAGGCTACAATTCATAAAGATATTTTGTATATTCTACCGCCACGAGAGTGAAACCTCGTGGCGCCGCTAGTAATAGATATATTACGCTATGTATTTTATTATCATCGTAATATGTTAAGTCATATTATGTTTTGACCTCAGGATTAGCTCTGAGCGGTGTCTGCGCTTACTTTGCCCTCTAGAAAAGATAAGATAAAACGGTTTAACGTCTGGGCCTAAACGTGTATACGTGTAGGAAACTATTTACCTACTTTTCTCCTTTTCAACTAGAAGTCAATTGACTCAGGGTTTTGGTGCCATCTTTGATACATTTTATATTCAATAGGATTATAATCCATAGCTAACAATATAATTCGTTCCACTGACAGAACAGAAGTCTCCTTTTTATCAGAGGGGCCGTAGTTCACTGGGTTAATAGATAGATATCATATCTTGGAAATTTTGGTTCTAGGACAATACATGGCCTCTTAACGGTATTATTTTGGGAGCAGTGGTGAACACCCCGATTCAACTCAAGATGGGTGTATGGCGACAGGTCGCTGGAACTTTCGAAGAGATGACGAGTTGGGTAGTGAGTAACAGGTTAAAGGAGAAAATATAATAATTCCTGTCTGTAGAATAATGTTTAAGTATTATGGGATAAGGGCAAAAAAATGATGCAGTTGAAATAATAAAAAAAAAAATGTTCGTGTTAAAATATCTACAACTCGTAAGTCAGGGAGCACGGGGTCAGTAACATATTAAATCACACTTATACATACAGACAATCCTTGTTTTTTTCGGATGGGTAATCATCAAATGACTTGGGAAGAAATTTCAGAGTTATATTGACTACCATCGAGCAGTTTGTGTTGAAACTTATCCATGCTCCTACTGTTGCCCTTTGTGTTCCTCAGCGGTGGTGTCTCTTTCGCACCAACCTTGTAGCCACGGCATGCAAAGGCCTATACGGGCCTACTCTGACTTTCCAATATGTCTCTGAGGCGTATGGAAAACAAACGGGCCCTCGACGCGGCCTGTCATCCCGCGCTTACAGTGGCCGGGTGTGATCAGAAGGGTTACCATGACATCTTATAGCAGTTCTTATTCCTGTGTGAGAAATAGATGGTGCTAGACACCCTGTATAGCTCTGCCTCTTTCCCTCAGAGGAATAAGTTCTGTTTTAAGACGCCATGGTAGGCCAGCAGGTGTCTTCCGACGCTCGGAGCAAAAAGTGTTGAGGTTATCTCCCTCAAACGTCCTGCCTCCTCAACAACAGGTTCATTACGGTTCTACATACAGACAGACCTGCGTTTGCAACTAGTGATAAACAAAAGAGCATCATACAGTACGATAAGCTGTTATCATGTGACTTCCAGTCATTGACCGAGTTTGCTCACTGTGGGCGATGTACATGCATAGATTACAATCGCTGGTTGATCACTATCTTAATACGTACTTATGACAAGTGGCCGGCTTTGTAGACCGCGGTTTTATTGTAATTTGACATGAAACTGGTCTGTGTTGACGTTTATTTTGCTTTTGAGTGAGTTTTTTTTACCGACACATTTACATTTTATCAGTTATGTATTTATAGCTCATGGTAAAGACTGAATAGAATAGAATAGAATATTCATTTATTTGCTCTGAATGTAGGTATTTACAATAAGGTGGTTACAATAATTACGGAGAATCCTTGTACATTCTACCATTTCGGCATGCAAACATTGATGCAGTTCATCATCAAAACATATTATTATATTATAACACAGAAATCTATACAACTAAAATTTATCAGATAGAAAGTCCGATACGGAGTAGTAACATTTGGTTAATAGGAGTGCAGTTAGTTTTTTTTTGAAGGTTGTTACTGGTTGTTCTTTTATACAATTAGGAATGTGGTTAAAAATTGTCGGTGCCATACCAAAAAAACTTTTTCTTAACAACGCGGTCTTATATTCACCTGTGCGTAACACGTTCTGGTATTGAGATCGCAAAGTTACATCCCGGTATCTGCTCTCAGAGAAAGACGTAAATAGGTGAGGATTACATTTTACGAAAAGTCCAGTTTCCAGGATATAAAGACACGGAAAGGTCAATAAATTATGAATTTTGAAAACTGGAACACAGCTGTCAGTTACCTTTAAACCAAATATTGCTCGTAGGCAGCGTTTTTGGGCTTTAAAAATACTTTCTCTTTCGGTACAATTGCCCCAATATATTATACCGAACCTTAGGATAGAAACGACAAGACTATGATATGCCAGTAATACTGTTTCGATATTAACTTTTTTTTTTAAATTATAAAGTGCATATGCAGATGCGCTGAGTTTTTTACTGATCGCTTCTGCCTGTGCCTTCCATGTTAATTGACTATCAATTAATATTTCTAAAAATTTTGTAACGTCTACTCTTTCTACATTTTGACCGTTAAAATTAATACTTAGGTCCTTGGTACGAAGTCTTCGATAAAAATGCATTATTTTGGTTTTTCTAATGTTTATTTGTAAGTTGTTACTATTTAGCCAATTTATTATAATTTTAAGGGTGTAGTTTATATCTCCTTCATAATTCTCATTTTTGTCGCTGATTTGGAGGAAAAAGGAATAAACAACAGTGTTACGATTGACAGGGGAGAATGGATGAAAAATCACTTTGTGCCGATCCCAAATAACATAGGACAAGGGCAGGAAGATGTTGTATAAGGTCTATGTTTTAAGGCGAGCCTCACCGCCTGCCGGCGTTGCGGCTTGTTCGAAAGAGATACCCCTGATCTCCGGTCCCTGGTCCCGGAAAATAAAGGGCAAAAGAAGGAACATGGATGGGTTTTAGTCAGTAAAAGTCTGACACTCCCCGCTCCGCTCAGAGCAGTTATATGACAATTTCCCATCCGCAATAAAAGTGGGACGAACCTATTTTTATCGAGCATTATTACCGAGACTGAATGAAAATAACAAGTCTTGCTGCTGAGCTTAAGTTCCTAGACGTTTAGTAAATCGGACAAAGTTTATTGGGTTTTACCACCTGGAAGTTCCCAGTTTTTGATGGGAAGTTAAAATGTGTGAGCTACACTTCTGCCTAACCTTTTGAGGATAACGGGCTTGATTTTGGATATTAACCATCCTTATTGATCAAAAGGATTCACCATGAAATGAAGCTGAGAGTGGCATATTAGGCACCTCGCCATCTACATGATAATGGCCCATCATTTTTGGTCGCAGCTTTTATTCAAACTCTACGTTAATAATGCCCTTTTAGATACTTTTTTACTTTATAGAAACGAAATTTTTTAAGAATTTTTTTTTTACTTTATAGATGTGATGATAAAAAAAATCAATTACTCATTACAATGAGAGTTTATTATTGTGGTTGACAAAAAAAACCGGGTTTCGTACAAAACGTCATCGTCGTACACCATGAACGGCAGTTTGACTGCGTTGACTTAGGAGGGTTGATTTTTTCACAGCTTTAAACAACCCCAGATTAACAACAACAACTAAGTATATGATATTTTTACAACTCGATACCTCGCGTTCCCAATATGTCTATCTGTCTGTATGTCTTGACAGATATACAGACGGACAGATAGAGAGACGGACAACAAAGTCATCTTATAAAGGTTGGACTACGGAACCCTAAAAATCTACTTTAAAGCCATTCCAAAAATGAACCAACGATTTCTATTCTATTTCTTTATTGAAAATGCAAATATATCAGGAGAACAAATTAGCTTATTTTCTGCCCATCCTGCTCAAACACTTGCACCTATCAGGATTTAAACGAAGCAAATGTTAGAGCAAAAAATGGGAGGAAAGAAGGGGGGGGGGCTTTGCCTTGCAGTGGGACACATCTGGCACATAATAATAATAAACGTTAGAGCTGTGTAGGTGGCTACATACTTATCTAATACAGTTTTTTTTTGTTTTATCTATGGAAAACGTGGTTGACATCACATTTGTAAATCTATTGTTATTCTTTATTATGCATTATATTTATTGTGTTATTGTTTGTTTTTCCCAATAAATAAAACATGAGTTTCATCGACACGAAAAGTAGGAGCTATCCCTGAGGAAAATACAAAGCTTGCAATTATCGACATCTTTCGTCTAATTCTCAAAAGGCTGAGTACAAATTAAATAAATCTTCGGATCAAAAGACGAACAGAAATAAATATATCTAAATCTATATAGAAAAAGAGTGTTTTTATGTTACAAACAGTCTCTTCCTATATATATTTAAATCAGTTCCCTAAGGAGTCGTAAGTGACTCCAAGTTTATATACGGTGGATTAGGCATTGATACTGTTCTATGATTTTTAGCTGATTTCAGAAAAAGAAGGAGATTCTCAATTCGACTACAATTATTTGTACGTTTGTTACGCGATTTCTCTGTCGATTGTAGGATGAATTTCAAAATTATTTTGTACTAGGTTCCGCCCGCAACTTCGTCCGCGTGGCATAGTTACTTTGGGCTAACGCTAACTTTAACTCACGTGAGGATAAAAAGAAATATCTTTCTCTCCCCTTTTTTTCTCTTTCTCTCTCTTTTCTCACTTTTTTTAGCCTATATCCGTCTCTAGGGTCCCAACCATCTCTGTACCAAAATTCATCAAAATCGGTTGCGCCATTTACGAAGAATTTTTGACGTGAAGACGTAACAAACAAATTCACTTACACTTTTATAATTTTAGTAAGGATTTTCGGAAGGGGTCCCCGGAAGGGGTCCCATGAATTTTATCTATATAATATTTCTTAGTATCAATGAAAAATGAATACTCGATAAGAATATGTGAGATACCATCATATCACAAATAAAAAGACTGACATAAAAAAATATTGTAAGAAGAATCCGACTTCCAAAAAATAACTAATAGGATGGAAATTAAATTTACCGTAAAATCGGTGGAAAAAAATCCATGAATGAAAATAAAATTCACCGAATTCCGGAAGTAAATTTATTTTCCGTCTTTTTAGTGCTTTTTTTGTGATGAAAAACCTAGTTGTTCTATGGAGTCAGTAGACTAAAAATTGCAGTTGCTACATATTAAATGAAGAAACCAGTAAATGCGGAAGCTTACTAGTGATGGTAAAGTCAGGCTATTCCAGTATCTTTGCTACTGAAAATCAGACTTAAACCGACACTCGTTCGTTAAGCATATCTCGTATTCCGTATTCGTTTGAATATATTACTTGAAAATCTGCAAGGCATTTATTTTCATGTAGCAGATTCTCGAAATGCATATTTGTGACTTTTTAATAATCTCATGGACAGTTGAGAGTGCTTTTGAGATTTCTGATTACATGTAATGACGGTAAAAATGACCATCAAAGTGTAACTAATTACCATGATCGCAGAAATGGCTTGTTTACCGTGGCCCAGAGGGTTCCTCTAATGAAAATATTAATCTATTCAGCGGTTCACCGAAGTGAATGCGGCCTAACCTTGCTTCTATTTAACCATCACTTAATATCATTATCAAGTAACCCGCATTAATGCGCTTATAATTCCGCAGGATCAGCAAAAAGTCATGGCCGAAACCCAAACACGGGTCCAATACCGTTAGTTAAGGGGCCACTGTAATCCTAGCCAATAATAGGTAAGGTCAGTGAAATTTCTGATAAGAGCCGAGTTCAGCGCGCACTGAATACTAATGCTATCCTCCACCAAATTGATTTATATCTGCACGAAGTCGCCCTGTGTATTTTCACAATATTCTGTTCGGATATGTGGCATGTGAGGGAAATAAAATGGACTAGGCGTGGTGAAAAGCCAATGGCACAAATTGGAGGTAGACTAAATAAAATATAGTCCACGTTTGCGTTGGACAGAAATGTGCCACATGCATTTTTCTCTCAAAAAAGAAATACCGTTTGGAAAATTAAAACTTTTACCCAATTGAATATATTGCAGCGACTTCTACAAAGTGTACAAATAATTTTCAATGAAAAACAGATTGAGATGCTGAGAGTTGAACAGAAATGTTCGACGACGATCTACAATGCCGATATTAATATCAATTCTTATAGACTTTAATATCAAAGTGCCAGATTCGCAAAAGAAAGCCCAAGTGTTGGCGAATCAAATATATTGCAAAATTAAATCACGTAAAGCTAATATATCTGAGCGCGCGAGTTTTACGAACAAATGCACACACACTCGGCATCTTATAGTGAACGTGTGTGTAAAAGGTAAACGTTATTTGTTCACTACCCTTTGTAAATGTGGGAGTGGAACAAAGGGTATATTGTATCTTGAAAATATGATTGGAATGTACTTTTTGTTTGAAAGTATCATCCCTTTTGTAATAGACATCAAATACCTAGCCTTGAGCTAGCAAATAATGTCTGATCTTTCTTTATTATATAGTCAATAGGTAGTTCTGAAGAAAGGAGAAAATATTTTAAGAAATAGTACAGTAATATTTTCTTACTTTTGTAAGGGTTTTTTGTTTGTGTCTACGTAATGGCATCTCCGACACAGATAATCCTGCTGAGCAGAGCAGTCTACATTAATTATTTCGTTGTGTTAATTACATTCCTCTCGAGGGGACTACGTTTTGGTCGTCATCCAGCTGATATGATATTTATGACGGACACATTTGAGCAAGGTATAAGATATAAGAGGCTTAAAATATAGTACTTGTATAACTTGACCCAACCCTGCTTAAATCATGTCGTTTTCAGATTACATCTTGCCAAAAGAATTGTGTTCCTTTTTCTATTTTTAAATTTAATAATAATGTACTTAAAGCAATGTAGCGGCCACAGTACATTTTCTGAATGATAGTGAAAAGAGCATCAATGCTTACGTTGTTTCTAATAACATAACATAACATAATAAATAAATTAAAAAAAATGATTATTTCAATATCTTTAAAATACATGTGTTTTTAGGAATTTCCGTTAAGGTGAAAATACACTTGTGTAAGGAAGTTCCGCACTTCCACTAGTTACTCTTAGAGTTATTGAAGGACATGCCATTTTAGATGATATTAAAATGAAGGAGTCATATAAAAAAATATATAAAGAAAATAAGCTAAGAACAAAGCATAAATTTAAAAATAAACATAATCACGAAAGGGTTAGGCAGAGGTGTACCTTAAAGTACTCCCAAACCCTGTGAAATGTGCCGTGTTATGTTTAAGCCCCAGTTATTATTTACTAGCTTTTGCCGGCGGCTTCGCTCGCGTTAGATTCGGGGTAACACAGTTCCCCTTTCCTGAGTTGGTACCTGCTACATGTAGTTTTTGCCCTTGCACCTTATTTATTGTAATAGCAATGCTTAGTTTCCCCCTTTCTTCCCTCTTTCTCTCTCATTTATCACTTAAAAAAAAACGTTGTGCATGTTAAACATAATGTTTTTTTTTGTCGATTTCTGACCTTATTTTATGTATAAGATTATTTTAATGTAAGAATATTTTAATGCTACAATACCTGTTAGTGTAACGATAGCGGAAAGATCTCTACGTAGATTTTTGTTTTGGTATTTAAATATCGGTATTTTTAAATACAATACTTACATACATTAGTAACATACCTACTTGTATTATATTTTATCATCAAAATCCTTACTAATATTATAAAAGCGAAAGTGAGTTTGTTTGTTACTTCTTCACGCCTAAATGGCTAAACTGGTTTTGATGAATTTTGGTAGAGAGATAGTTGGGACCTTGGAGACGGATATAGGCTTGAGATATGAGGGAGAAAGAGGGATGAAAAGAAAAAAATTAATATTGCCATTACAAATCAATAAGGCGCAAGGGCAAAAACTGCAGGTAGCAGGTGCCTGTAAATCACGAAAGGGGAACTGTGTTACCCTGAATTTAACGCGAGCGAAGCCGCGGGCAAAAGCTGGTTAAATTATAATTTCTTGTGATTTAACTACGACTATGTGACCCCGTGGCATCAAAGCTGTATCTATTCGCCCTTGCTGTTCCTATAGATACCAAACAGAAAAGACAAACAACTAAGTTTATGCGAAGAAATTCAACAAAATAATGGAACTATTTTGTACACTTCCAGGGTCTCAGTGGTCAAGCAAAGTCTGTAGTTGACATTCTATCGACGAACGTTAAAGTGCGTCCGATCGGTCATAACGATACAAATGCCATTATAGGATTATAGAAAATATTCGGATCGCAGAGGAATGAGAAATACTTTAATGCTCTGAAGTATTATTGTCGGAGCAACTTTCGTTCCTGCATTCTCTATACAATACCAAATACGATTGAATTCTTGCTTCCTTGCTTCATTCGTTCTGAAGCATTTCATATATTTTTAAGAAAGAAGAAAAACTGTTTATTAGACTCGCATAGGGAACAATAAAAAAATACTTAACTATGTCCGTCTCCTGGTTCCCAACTATCTCTGTACCAAAATTCATCACAATCGGTTCAGCCTTTAAAGCGTGAAGAGGTAACAAACAAACAAACTCACTTTCGCTTTTATAATATTAGTAAGGATTATTGTGACGCAATCAGTTACTCCTTTTCCTTCATGTCATTCCTCACACAATTCATCCATCTTTTATTTAGACTTCTTCTCCCTCTCCATCCATCACCATTAAATATGATCTAGGGATGATTATTGGATACGTATAATTTTTTCAATAAAATCAGCAGTTAACAATAAGTTAGCTTCTCTATGTTTCGTGATTAATCACGCATTAATGAAACTATTTTATTGTTTTGTTTTGTATTAGTTGATGAAGGACTTGATGTTATTTGTCATTTTGACTGATAGCACAGTATATTGACTGAATCAATAATTAGAAGGGTACTATATATAAGGGTACTTCATAAAGACAAGTTGTTTGAAAGTGCAAGATGAGAGTGATAGTCGTATTGTCGCTGTACTTAGTTGCTGTTTCAGGTAATATTAAACATTTTAAAAATTGATATCAAACTGTATATTTCTTGGAAATGATTTGGTCTTTCTATCTTTATATTATATTTGTTTAAGATAAAACAATAGTACATTTTGATTTAGTTCAGGAAACTTTGTCATTGCAGTGACGAATTCTCACGTGATTCAAACGACGTTTTTCAATAAACTCACGAAGAGATTAAATAACAGAACGAAAAGTTTTTTGGTCATTGTTCATTAATCACAATGAAACTATGAATTAATTTGCTTTTTTTCTCGCGCTTTGCCTTTTCAGCCTGAATAAGAGCAAAGGTATGAAGCTGTCAAACAGCCTAATATTCCAAATAAGAACTTAAAATTTTTTTTTTTAATTAGTACTCAATTTGTTGTTACAAGCAATTAAAAAGTTTAACTTATATATACAAACAGCCAGAACTGGAGAAACTATCTGTAGGCCATACAAATATTTATTCCGTGCGGGAATCGAACTCGTGATACGTAGCTCAGCAGAAAGTCACTCAGCCACTGCACCGACCTTGTCCAAATCAATTCTTCATTATTATAATACCTTACTTGAAAATAGTTTAGTACGAAGAAAAAATAAACCCTCGTACAAAAATTGACGGATAAGCCAATTTCTATAAGACCCACAAGAAAGGCAAGTTCCCTATTTTGTGTAAACAAAAACGAGAGGCACCTCTTACATTTGGGGTATTTTCACGCAAAATTCTAAAGAGGCGATAAAGGAAAATGGGTTAATGTGCCGTTTGTAGACGATGAACCACTAACCCCCTTTTCTTGTCCTTTCTTACAAAAAACATCATTTACATTCTTTTGTAACATCTATATACATTAATTTCTACAGATTTGCAAACCTTTGATGTTTTTTTTTCTTTTTACAATAGGTACCGACGGTGCTATAAGAATTATTGGGGACAGGGAGCATCTTAAGTAAAATTGTTTATAAAATGTATCAAAAACAAGATGGCCGCGCTAGTTCAATTTCACAGCTATACCCAAGGCTCCACTTAAGTTTATAATCTATGAATCATGGCTGTTCTTATCTGTCACTGATAAAGTAGGTTTTAAGTGGACTACTTAAAGGTACTAATATGAAAGTGGATTTACTTATGTTGTATTTGTTTATCAAAATACATATTGTTAATACGTTTATATAAGAATGATAAAATAAACTTTTGAGTATGAATGTGGATAGGTATAAGAGAAAAGGAAGACTGGACTGTGTAGAGGATGATATGACAAGAAAGGTGTCTTATGAGATGACGAGTAATGGCGAGGTAAGGAAGAATGAGGCATGTTGCCGGCGCCAATCCAAATTATTTGAAATAAGAACGGATGATACATGAGATTGGAAGTTGCTCTTTGTATTCGAATGGGAGATCATCAAATAACTTCTCTTGGTCTGAGTGGAGCGGAAGGGAGGGTCAGATTTTTACTGACTAAAACCAATCCATGTTCCTCCTTTTGCCCTTTCTGTTCCGGGGCCGCGGTTTCCCTTTCGAAAAACCCGCAACTTCGCCAATTAGTCGCCCTAGCAGGCCCCTCTGCTATAGGAAGTTGCTTCAAATACATTACATGTACACATATATTATATTCTTACAATCAAATCACAGACATAATTAAAACTATCTTACTGTCAATAGAGAAAAGGCTTATTCATGTTCACTTGTACATACAGCAATGCCGCATCTTCTTCGTTTTATCATTCTTTTGTAGAGGTTTGGCCAGAGTTCTACCACCTTGGCAGCATTAGTAGTGACTTCATGCAGGTCCTTCAGGGTTAAGGTGGATCTTCACAAATGCAAGTGAAGAGTAGCAGTCTGATTATAAAGTAGACGGTTTACCTGTAACAAAGAAAAACAATTTTAAAGTAAACGTATTAAGTCAGCTAATAAAACGAAAGTCATGAAAACTGGTGAAGCCTGAGATGTTTATAAAATGGATTTTATGAACCATTAACAATATTTTCATTGCATTTTCTCTTTATTGTGAACGTAAAAGTTTATAATAGGTACGTGTTTTAATTAATACTCAAAGTTACATCTTTTAACATAGGGATGTGGAATGTGATGAGGAGGTTTTAGAGAAATTTTTAAATGAGTACTAATAAAGTTTAAATTTTTGTAAATATGTGATTGATGGTATAAATATAATGATAGGCGATATTGAATAGTTTATTTTGTGTGTAAAAAGTTACTTTTAATGCCTTAATGACCCCAGTACAGTTCAAAGCACGATGTTTTGACGGCACGGTTGGCACTGTGGTTGAGCGATCGACTGCTGCGTGTAACGGGTTCGATGCCCGCATGGAACAAATATTTGTAAGACCTACAGGTAGTTGTTTCGGGTCTGGCTGTTTGTGTATGTGAGTTTAAATGTTTGTAAACGCACCCACGATACAGGAGAAATTCCTAGAGTGGGGCAAAGTTTAAAAAATTATACATCCATTTTTTTAAACAACTACCTGTTGTGTTTGTTACACTGAGGATTACCGTAGACATTAATGTTTCACCTAAAATATGTTTTAGTGTGATGTACAGCTTAGTTGACGGCTTCCTGAAGGTTTTTCTCTTAACGTCTCATCATCATTTTCCTGCCCTTGTCCCATTCTATTTGGGGTCGGCGCAACACGTTTTCTTCTTCCATTCTCCCCTATCAGACGTCACGGCATCATTTACTCCTTTCTCCTTCATATCATTCCTTACACAATCCATCCATCTTTTCTTTGGCCTTCCTCTCGCTCTCCGTCCATCAACATTCAGATTCATCACTCTTTTAGTCGCATGTCCTTCATCCCTCCTCATTACATGTCCATACCAAGACAAACGACTCCCTTTCAATTTTTCTGTAACAGGCGCAACTCTCAACGTCTGTTACGTGAATATTTAGAGTAGGTATATTTTTTACAAAGAGTTTTTATTTTTTAGGGTTCCGACCTCAAAAGGAAAAATCGGAACCCTTATTGGATCACTTGGTTGTACGTCGGTCTGTCTGTCAAAACCCTTTATTTCAGAAACGCGTGGAGGTACTAAGTTGAAATTAAAACCATGTACTCAAATCTATTGCCCATTTCTGCTATAAAAAAAAATACAACCCTCTAAGGTCTACGAAGTCAAAAGATATGGCTGTTTATGTCGCAAGGTTGTACGGAACCCTCGGTGCACGACTCTGACTAGCTCTTGGCCGTTTTTTTTTTAAATATATTCGCGAATTACGCGAACAAAAGATTCAAAATACGCCGAACGTGATTCACTGAGCACAGTCATTCGAATGACATTTATAGCAATAACAACATTTGGATATTCTTTTTACTAAGTTGTTAATTGTGCTTATTGATATTTTAAATTGTTTTTTTTTCTATCATTTCAGCCGCTCCTCGTAATCCTCAAAGGATTGTGGGAGGTGATTTAACTACTGTTGACCAATACCCCACTATCGCCGCGCTGCTCTATTCCTACTTCGGCGTAAGTTTCTATCAGTCCTGCGGAGGCACCGTCATCACTACACGGTCGATCCTCACCGCTGGGCATTGTCCTTAGTAAGTTACTCTATGGTTTTTATAGTATAACAAGCTTTTGTCCCTTGTATTTGGAATCTTTCTCTTTAAAAGCCCATGACTCATCATCATTGTCCTGACCTTGTCTTTTATTTAGGGTCGGCGCAACACGTTTTCTTCTTTCATTCTCCCCTTCAGTCAGATGTCACGGCATCATAAACTCCTTCCTCCTTCATGTCATTCCTTACAAAATTAATCCATCTTTTCGCCCTCTTTGTCATCTTTGTTTATGCCCATGACTTGAAGATATAAATGTAGGTACCCATTTTTTTTTGCGGATGGGATAACATCAAAATCTTCCCCTGCTCTTGACTTGTACTGGAAAAAAAAACAAAACAATAAACCCACCCATGTTCCTTCTATTTTGCCTTTTACGTTCCGGGGCCGCGGTATCTCTTTCGAATAACCCGCAACCCCGGCAGGCGGTGGCCCCCCGGCACCCTGAGGCCCCTTTGCTTTGCTGACATTTCTTTGAGGCGTGCGTGGAACACTAACGCGCCGTCGTTAATAGACGGTCGGATGGTGAGCTACCTATTGCTCATTGTCCACAGACCCGCATCTACGGTGGTCGGGAGTCGTCTCGCGGCGTCCGACGGCCGGGGCGTCTCCCGCGGCGGCTGGGTTGGTTTGAGGTTCTCTTCTTCAAACGCCTGGCCACCTCCTTCGCAGGAGGAGGTTACCGCTTCCCATGCCCTCTCGCTCCAAATCATGAAAACCCTCACATCAAAACTTACATAACATAATATCACGCCTGTGGTCCCGGAAGGGTTAGGCAGAGGTATGCATAAGCGTATGGCCACATTTCGCCAGTTAGTCCCATGTAATAGGGGGCCAGCTTATTACCATTGACTGCTCACAAATCCAGACTCCGTGGCTGCTACTGAGCAGTCGCGATCGTTATCACTACTCCAAGAAAGCAGTCAACTTAACCTCTTTATAATATTAGATTGATTGTGCAATGCAACCTCTATTGTCAAGTTTCAAGAGATTGACTAAATATCTTGATAAATTGAAGATAGCAAATAATAGCGACTTATTTGATAGTATTCAAATGTGACTATGATTCATATTTATCTTGAGAGGGAGCGCTGTCACGATCAATATTAAATCAATCTTTACAAATACTGAAAAGTGGTTCGATGACCCTGGATATATAGGTATGTAAAATACTCAGACTTTCTTTTGTTGCAGTGGCGATTCTGTCATCAAATGGCGGATCCGAGTTGGATCCAGCTTTGCTAACAGCGGTGGCAAAGTGCACACAGTGATCAGGATATACGTACATCCCAAGTACGACTGGCGTACTATTGACAACGATGTCGCTATCTTACGAACTACAGGCGCCATTGTGTTTGAGCATGTAGTGCAACCTGCTCCTATTGCTGGAGTTAATTACAATCTTCGCGATAATGATACTGTGGTCGCAGCCGGCTGGGGTACTATCTCTGTAAGTTTCTCGTCTTTTTTTGCAGACTATAAACCTCCAAATAACTTCCCCAGCTCTGGACGGAGTGGGGGGAGTGTCAGGCTTTTATTAAGTAAACCCGATCCATGTTCCTTCTTTTGCCCTTTATGTTCCAGGGACGCGGTATCTCTTTCGAACAACCCGCATACCTCGGCAGGAAGTTTCTCGTCTTACACATTGATTTGGTTTATGCCAACGCATTATTTGGCCAACTCAATCAAAACGAACTTATGTGTAAACTAACTTATGCCAAAAAATAACATACATCCATAGTCCTTATTCCATTTACTAGAATCATCATCTGCCTAGCCTTTTCCCAACTATGTTGGGGTCGGCTTCCAGTCTAACCGGATGCAGCTGAATATCAGTATTTTACATGGAGCGACTGCCTATCTGACCTCCACAACCCAGTTAGTACTGGGTAATGCGATACCCCTTGGTAAGACTTTTTGTCAGACTTTCGGAACACTGACTTTCTGCAACGACTGTCAAAGATCTACAAATGACAGCCGGGACCAACGGCTTAACGTGCTTTCCGAGGCACGGAAGAAACTCGGTATGTAACGGGTGGTCACCCATCCACAGACCAACCTAGGCAAGCGCGGCTTCACCTAAAGATCGACCTGAGCGGCTGCTTTTATTTAGCCACGAGCTCCTCCATTTACTAGAATATTACACCTATATTATATCTAAAGGCGAAAGTTGGTTTGTGTGTATGTTTGTTACTCCTTCACGTTTAACCGGCCTTACAAATATGGATGAAATTAGTTGAGTAGATTAGTAGAGAGTGGTTTATACCCTGGAATTGCAGGGGCGCAGCTGGTGATTAATAATTTACCCAATATTTTTATTGTATTGCAGTCTGGTGGTTCACCGTCCGAGCAACTACGCCACGTAAAGTTGTGGATTATAAACCAGGCTATCTGTAAATCGCGGTACGCAACCCGTGGATCTAACGTCACTGACAACATGTTGTGTTCCGGCTGGCTCGACGTCGGCGGTCGCGACCAGTGCCAGGGTGACTCCGGTGGACCTCTCTATCACAACGGCGTCGTTGTCGGCATCTGCTCGTGGGGTGCTGGTTGTGCCCAGGCTGAGTTCCCTGGTGTCAACACTCGGGTATCTCGCTTCACCAGCTGGATCGAATCTAATGCTAATGTAATACAAATGTAACATATAGCTGAGTCATTCAATGGGAGTGCCTAACTACTATAATGTCTGTCGGGTGTCGCCAGTTGAGAAAAATATTTGTATACCCTTTGTACGGTGTTCAGGGTATTCTTAATGCACCTATGATACCGGAGAAATTAATAGTGGCAAGTTTTAGTCAAAATAAAAAAATAATTTTGCTCTTTCAAATAAATGGATGGTTAAGTATGTGATTCTTTTGATTTTTCATTAACTCTCTTGGATAACCGCATCGTTTCCATTTATTTCAATTATCATATTTTTTTTAAGTCCTTGAAAAACGTCGAACGCCATTATTATACGTTCTAAAGAATGAGAGCTTCACGAAAAAATACGTTCTTCCTTCTACGAAATGGGCTGAGTTTCTGAATTGTGCGATATCTTAAGTTCAAGGAGATGAATGTAACCAACGGAAAGCAAAGGGCCCTCCATTTTGTGAGTAGGTAGCTACATAAGTTATTCGGCCCGTGCACCGTCTGATGTATAATATGAATATGTTGCTTTTAATTTGTCAAAGAACACTGTTACCCATTGTTGAAAAACCCTTTATTTTAGCTGTTATTTTTGTGATAGAACTTATTACATTTTTTAATTTAAGCGCCTGATTATTTCTTAAGTTTAACATTTCCCTGTTGTGAATTTGTTTTCAAGATTGAGATATCAAATCAATCGATTGTCGTTAATCTAGACTTAAGTGTTTTATTTCTATCAGGCGCAACGTATTTTCTACCTTACTACCTATGCATTCTTGTAGGCGATAAAACAAGGTGAAAATGGGAATTTATACACGATACATGGTTAGGTTATATTTAATAGTACAGATGTAACGGAGGCACTTAAAGATAAGTTAAAAACTTGTATTTCTTTTGTTTGAAGTTGTGCAAAAATTAGAATGTTGCGCTACATATAACTTATTTCATTTTTAGGGTTCCGTAGTCAACTAGGAACCCTTATAGTTTCGCCATGTCTGTCTGTCCGTCCGTCCGTCCGTCCTCGCTTAATCTCTGTGACCGTTAGCACTAGAAAGCTGAAATTTGGTACCAATATGTATATCAATCACGCCGACAAAGTGGTAAAATAAAAAATGGAAAAAAATGTTTTATTAGGGTAGCCACCCTATATGTAAAGTGGGAAGTGATTTTTTTTTTAATTTCAACCCTAGCGTGTGATATATTGTTGGAAAGGTATTTAAAAATGAATAGGGGTTTACTAAAATCATTTTTTGATAATGTCAATAATTTCGGAAATAATCGCTCCAAAAGTAAAAAACAATGTGTCCCCCCCCCTCTAACTTTTGAACCACAAGTTTAGAAAATATGAAAAAAATCTGAAAAGTAGAACTTTATAAGGACTTTCTATGAAAATCATTTTGAACTTGATTGGGACAACAGTTTTTGTACAAAAAAGACAAAAAGTTGTACAAAATAATTTTTGTAGTATAATCGTAGCAAGCATTTTTTTTAACTTCGTTTACATATTTTATTATCCTGAACGTATCTTTTTTCAAACAAAAAATTAAACTACGGAACCCTACACTGAGCGTGGCCCGACACGCTCTTGGCCGGTTTTTAATATAAGCGCCTGCTTATTTCTTAAATTAAATATTTCCCTGTTGTGGATTTGTTTTCAAGATTGAGGTATCAAATCAATCGATTGTCGTTAATCTAGTCTTAAGGTTTTTTATTTCTATCAGGCGCAATTTATTGTCTACCTAACCTAGCTATGCAGTCTTGTAGGCGATAAATGAAAAGTTTACACACGATGGTTATATTCAATAGTACCGAGGTAACGGAGGTAATTACAGATAAGTTAAAAACTTGTATTTTTTTTTGTTAAAAATTGTGCAAAAATTAGAATGTGGAGCGTCAATATTAAACCTTGCCCCATAATTTTAGAAATAAGGTGTGTCTACTTTAGCCTAACTCTATGCTCGATATTATATTGAATATGATTACTAAATAGATTAAGGTCACTCAAGTATATTATTCGATTATGTTTTGAAGGTAAAACACAAATTTATCAATTAAGACAAAGCCAGTACTAGGAGAATATTTTGTAACATCTTATGAAGGTTTAATAGATATGGGCTAACAATTAAAGAATAGTCAAAGTTATCTCTAGATTATCTATGTCATTGGTTAAATGAAACCTACGCATTAGATTTTCTGTATAAATACGAATTAACTCTAGTTAAAGTTAAAAGTGTACAACGAAGCCACGATGCGTGTGATTGTCGTCTTATTGGCTAGCCTAGCCGCTGTTTCAGGTATGTGTAAAATAAAT
Organism: Ochropleura plecta; assembly: GCA_905475445.1. Classification (NCBI taxonomy): domain Eukaryota; kingdom Metazoa; phylum Arthropoda; class Insecta; order Lepidoptera; family Noctuidae; genus Ochropleura; species Ochropleura plecta. The sequence continues at coordinate 6,715,816 of FR997723.1, read as the reverse complement.
ATTATGTATTATGTAATCTTTACTAATATTATAAAAGCGAAAGTGAGTTTGTTTGTTTGTTACGTCTTCACGTCTAAATGGCAAAACCGATTTTGATGAATTTTGGTACAGGGATAGTTGAGACTCTGGAGACGGACATGGGCTACTTTTTGTCTCTTTATAACCCCACACTTTCGTAAAATAGGGGGTGGAAGTTTGTATGGAGCATTCCGCAATTTACAAGGTAGGAAGCTAAAAATTGGTATGCGGACTATTTGTCGCTAACAAAAACATCGTGCATACTTTTTTTTTAGGAAATCTGTCCCCAACCCCTAAAAAGAGGGGATGAAATTTTAAATGGGACTTTTCGCAGTTTTCAACGTAGAAAGCTAAAAATCTGTACACACCCTCTTTGTTACCAACAAAATATACCTGCAAATCAGGAAAGGGGAACTGTGTTACCCCGAATTCCACGCGAGCGAAGCCACGAGCAAAAGCTAGTAATAATATAACACCAGTCCATTACTATCCAAATTCTGGGCAAAAGCCTCTGGTAATACAATGAAGGTGCTTGCTCCATGCAAGGCGAACTTCTTTTTATTCATGCGGTTAGTGTCTAACTTGATCATCATCCGCTTAGCCTTTTCTATCTATATTGGTGTCGGCATCCAGTCTAACCGGATGCATCTGAATATCAGTGTCATATATGGTACGACTACCTATTAGTACTTAGTAAAACGATACCCCTTGGTAAGAAGCTGGTGTCTTTATTTTTCGGAAGGGAAATCACCAAATTACTTTCCCCGTTCTGGGCGGGGCGGGGGAGAGTGTTATACTTTTACTGACTAAAATCCATCCATGTTCCTTCTTTTGCCTTTTGTCTTCTGGGGTCGCGGTATCTCTTTCGAACAAATCGCAAGCTGGTGTCTGTCTAGCGTCAGGTTTTTGTGTTGAAATGGACCTTTGACTTGGGCTTACAATCTATTAAGAAATCGTGGGGAATCCAAACCATGCCTGAAGCATGGATTGGATTCCCCACGATTTCTTCCTTCACCAAAGCAAGTGAAAATTATACTGTACACACATGAAATCTGAGGTGCGAGTTTTGGGTTTGAACTTGATACTTTTGACTTGGCGATCCGATGGCCACACTACTAGGCTATCAATGCTTAATCTGTCGGTAATTCAAGCAGATATACAGTTTTCTTATGAAATTTGTCCTATTTATTGATAAATAATTCGAAAAATATAGCAGTGTAGTCTGGATTTGTGTTTAGTTATATATCAGGTTTTCAAAGCAATCCTACTAATATTCGAGTAAATGAGAATGTTTGTAAGGATGGATGTAAGTATGGATGTTACTCTTTTACGTCAAAACGGCTTTACGGATCTTGATGAAACTTGGCACAGAGGTAGATTCTAGTCTGGAATACCACATCGGATACTTTTATTTTAGAAATCACGCATGCGAAGCCGCGGGCGCTAGCTAGTATTTAAATAAGAAGGACAATTAAGTACAAGGTATTTATGTAGGTAAGATTCTCGAGTAGGGCAATTTGATTTTGGAATTTTCTGTATAAAATTTTTGTAAATGACCATACGGGTCTAAATAAAATGTGGTTATAGAAGAAGCATTGGTGTACAACACAGTAAACCTTTGATTATCCGTTCGGTCAATACATATTCAAATAAGCTTTGAGTCGGTCGTATTCACGCCCATTCACCCACGAGAGCGAGGGCCTCTGGTTGTTATCATGTGGCTTTCTTTGAGGAATTCGGGTTTTCATACATCGCATCATTTTATGTTTACATAAAGTATATCGTCCATTGTGGAGAGTTTTGAAAGCAATAAAGATAAAGGTTTTACCTGTACTGGGCTATGTGATATGTACGCTGTATATTCCAATAAAAAATAATATAGTTAAAACAAAACTAAAAAACACCTCTAAGTAAGGGTAAGAATCAAAGACATTTATATTTAATCTCTTTGGTAAGAATAGATTTTTATTATGATGGTAACCGTAGATATTTCATCGTCGATGTCAATCTGATTAACAACATGTTTGTCGTTATAATTTGAATATGTTTTGTTTTGTGCCAGCAATTTCGTGTACGCAAAGAGATTTCATACCTATTTTTTTCAAAATTGGAAGTATGGAATGACGTATTCTGCATGTATTGTCTTCTAAACTAAACATGCATGTTATCGGGAAGTGGGTCAAATAAGAATTTTTGACATGGTTACAGGTAAACTTAGGAAAAGCATGGGTAAAATAAAAATCTGCTTCGCTGGTCTGGTGGTCGTAAGCGCGACTGCTTCAGTATGAGGCCCTTTTTTTTTTTTTTTTTCGGGTGGGAAATCATCCAATGACTTCCCCCGCTCTGGGTGGAGCGGGGGGGCATGTCAGGCTTGTATTGACTAAAACCCACCCATCTTCCTTCTATTGCCCTTTACGTTCCGGGGCCGCGGTATCTCTTTCGAACAACCCGCAACCCCGGCAGGCGGAGGCTCTGGCAAGCCCCTCTGCTTTGCTGACTCTCTTTGAGAGTATGAGGCCTTGGGTTCGATTCGGGTCGGACAAAGTCTTATTAGGTTTTTCCAAATGGAATTGCTCAGTATCAGCCACACTCATAAAACAATCAATCAATCACTTATTAGTTTATGGTATCAAGGTAATAATATTTGATTAACTCGGTAGCTAAGCCTAGATAAGATTAATACGCATTATATCTCTGTGTTGCATAAACACTTATTGTTGATTCTTATAATTCACGCTTCGTTTCTGGCTATTTTTATATGAATTTTTCTTTTTCAATTTATAGGTTGGTCGACTATTACTCAAAAATTAACATTTTAAACCTTAATGTTCCGTGAACGTATTCTTGGATGGAAAAAGTGGTTCCGCAAACGATCAATATTTTTAAACGACTTATCCTATGACACCCCTCAACATAGGATAGATGAACAAAAAAGTAATCGCCACTTTAGGCGTAGGGGCGGTACCATAAAAATAAGATATTATTTTACAACTTATACGATGCAAGCTATTGCCCGCGAGTTCGTCCGCGTGGCATAGTTACTTTGGGCTAACTCTAACATCAACACCCGCGATGATCGAAAAAAATGTATCTTTCTCTCCCCTTTTCTTTCCTCTTTCTCCCTCTTATATCACTTTAAATATATATATAGCCTATGTCCATCTCCAGGGTCCCAACTATCTCTGTACCAAAATCGGTTTGCCCATTTAGGCGTGAAGACGTTACAAACAATCAGTTACTTTCGCTTTTATAATATTTGGGCGAGAAAATTCTCATCGTTAAGACGGTGGCTGAATGCTTCTGAATACATGCTGTTTTTTCCACAGCTGTCCCTGCGTTCCCACAGCGGATCGTTGGTGGTACTGTCACCACTATCGACCACTACCCTACCATCGCGGCTCTGCTGTACTCATGGAATGGGAACTTTTACGGGCAATCTTGTGGAGGCACTATTCTCAATAACAGGGCCATTCTGACTGCTGCGCATTGTCCACAGTAAGTTTAACATAACTATATTAAAAAAAAACCGGCCAAGAGCGTGTCGGTCCACGCTCAGTGTAGGGTTCCGTAGTTTCCCGTCCGTCACAATAAGTGTTCCCACTTATGAGTTTAAAGGTGGAGGAGCGTGCAATGTTGCACGTTCCGCGGTAGGCGCTCCAACAGTTTTTGTACAAAAAAGACAAAAAGTTGTACAAAATACAACTTTTTGTCTTTTTTGTACAAAAACTGTTGTGTCAATCAAGTTCAGAATGATTTTCCTAGAAAGTCCTTATAAAGTTCTATTTTTCAGATTTTTTTCATATTTTCTAAACTTATGGTTCAAAAGTTAGAGGACACATTGTTTTTTACTTTTGGAGCGATTATTTCCGAAATTATTGACATTATCAAAAAATGATTTTAGTAAACCCCTATTCATTTTTAAATACCTTTCCAACAATATATCACACGTTAGGGTTGAAATTAAAAAAAAAAAACACTTCCCACTTTACATATAGGGTGGCTACCCTAATAAAACATTTTTTTCCAATTTTTATTTTACCACTTTGTCGGCGTGATTGATATACATATTGGTACCAAATTTCAGCTTTCTAGTGCTAACGGTCACAGAGATTAAGCGAGGACGGACGGACGGACGGACGGACGGAGAGACAGACATGGCGAAACTATAAGGGTTCCTAGTTGACTACGGAACCCTAAAAACGACATGAAATAGTTACATAACTAGGTTTAAATAAATGGATAAAATGAGGGATATATGCTATCCACTTTTTTTGGGTCAATACTATCTGTTTCTGAGGATGTATGTATGGATGTTTGTTACTCTTTAACGTCAAAACGGCTGAACGGATCTTGATGAAATTTGGCACAGAGTTAGATTATAGGCGCCAGCTAGTTAGTAATATGTAATGAATTGCCACCCAGCTTGTGCCCTGTGCCCTCTCTTACTAAATGCAATTCTTATTTTTCAGTGGCGATGCTCCATCCAGTTGGCGTTTCCGTGTTGGTTCCACTTGGGCCAGCAGTGGCGGTATCGTCTACGCCTGCGGCTCCATCAGCGTCCATCCTAGCTATAACACCCGCACCATGGACTCGGATGTCGCCATCATGCGTACCACGAGTACCATATCTTTTAACAATGTCATCCAAGCCGCTTCAATCGCTGGCCCCAACTACAACATTGGAGACCACCAGGTCGTTTGGGCCGCTGGATGGGGTACAATTTCTGTATGTATTTCATTTATTTTAATCAATTGAAATAATCAATTATGAAATATGATATTGTAATAAGTTTTAAATGACTGCCTTAGTGGGCTAGTGGTAGCAGGCGCTATTGGCGAGTATGTGGTCCTGTTTTACTGAGCTTTTACATGAATTTTGAAAAATCTTGCTCAGTATCAGCCAAGCAATCGTAATTTGGGCTCGGTTGATGGTAATAGAGTCGCCTCCTACAACATAAGTATATTAATTTTAACTCGTGAAATGTGCTTGTACTATAAGGTTTATCTCACGTTAGGTATTTGAAAGCTTGGCAATTGTTTAGGATACGATGGAACTGGCATAGACTGTCCGTAAAAGTCCCTATAATTAAATAAAGAAAAAATAATTGAGAGGTGTCAAGGAACACCCGGATGGAACGAAGTTATTATTTATAATGTTCAAAAAACCTGTATGCACTCAACAAAAATAATCTTCACGACACAACACTGTTCAATGTGAAATAGAAAGACGAAACGAAAATAACTGGCTTACTTTCTATTGGGAAGAGACAGAGAGAGAGACAGACAGAGAAACACGCGCACGCCGCATGGCTTACAACTATAGCAAAAAGTGTCGTTACAACTTTTGGTCTTAATTTTTCCGTCTAGCCCTGCGTTCGCAACGCGCGATAAGGAACTTCGTTCCAAAAGGTTCACCTCTGTCTAGCATTAGGGGATTACGAGCGTAGTGTGCTAAGATTTGAATGACAAGGTTTTAATAACGTGCAATGTTTTTACAGTCAGGTGGTCCAGCCTCGGAGCAGCTTCGCCACGTTCAGATCTGGACTGTGAACCAGAACACATGTCGCTCTCGCTATGCCTCTGGTGGTGGCACTATTACTGACAACATGTTATGTTCCGGCGTGCTTGACGTCGGCGGTCGCGACCAGTGCCAGGGTGACTCCGGAGGCCCTCTCTACCACAACGGTGTCGTTGTCGGTGTCTGCTCATGGGGCTTTGGCTGTGCTCTTCCCCAATACCCTGGTGTTAACGCACGTGTTTCCCGCTTCGCCTCCTGGATCCAGAATAACGCTTAGGATGTTAATTATGAGAATAAAAAATAAATGTTTCATGCTGTAGTCTATTCTTTGAAAAGTCTGTTAAGTTTGACGTACCTACGTATGTCAATTTTGTCTATTCCGTGGCCTATTGCTGAGCAAAGGCTTCTTTTCAGCTTCTAAATTATCTTTGACCAGCAAACACGATCAAATTGTCGCATCATCTTCACAGCAGTTGACGTCAGGCGACTAATTAGTGACCTATCTCACTGGGTGCATTCTTGAAACGTAGCCAACATGTACAAAATCAAAGGTAAAAAAAATGGTTGTAGTTAACATAGTATCAAAATAAGAAAATTAGTATAATAATTCAGAAATACAACACATTATAAAGTTGAGAACAATCATTGTGGCCGATAAAGCTAGCAAAACCGACTTTCCGAACCCATAATTTATTTATAACACAGAGGGGCTTGATTTATTCCAAACCGTAGTGTTTAATTTACCTCACAAAGAGGTAATTTATAGCAGAAAGCTGTTGCTATTAATCTGAGCAAATTGTGTTGGTAACAATGTGAAGTTTAATTAGTAATTTATTAGCTAGGATTAGGTGTTAAGTGGGCATGTAAAGGTTACCTTAATTTCCTCAATATAACCACTTAATGTCTGTAATAAGTGGTTGACTATTCTAACGTTAGAGATACAAAACAAACCGGGCAAGTGCGAGTCAGAATTCTACCCTCTACGCACGAAAACAGTGTCAGAAGTAAAGGTCGTTTCCTACTTCGTATAACTGAAGGGCATAATGTAAGACTAGCTGGCGCCCGAGGCTTCACCCGCGTGATGATCGAAGAAAGTATCCTATGTGTTATTCCATACTATAATCTAACCCTGTGTCAAATTTCATCAAGACCCGTTCAGCCGTTTTGACGTGAAAGAGTAACAAACATTCATACATCCATCCTCACAAACATTCGCATTTGTAATATTATTATATGTAGAAGGATAGTTAGTTAGGCCTAATTTGTCTTAATTTCAAATCAATCGATTGCCATTGAATAACACTGAGACGACGTTTCTTACAGTTCTTTTGTTATCAATCATCACTTAGTATGTGCGCAGATAGGATTTTTGACTATTTCCTCATAAACGACTTGACAAATTTCTCCTACACTAGCTATTCCATGATTTACTTTTGACATGTTGTGCAGGATAGTCGACATCGGCTTTGCTTGCCATTTAATAAAAATAGAATCGAATAGACTTGACCAATTTCTCCTACACCTAGCTATTCCATGATTTACTTTTGACATGTGCAGGATAGTCGACATCGGCTTTGCTTGCCATTTAATAAAAATAGAATCGAATAGACTTGACCAATTTCTCCTACACCTAGCTATTCCATGATTTACTTTTGACATGTGCAGGATAGTCGACATCGGCTTTGCTTGCCATTTAATAAAAATAGAATCGAATAGACTTGACCAATTTCGTTGTTTATTTTAGTTCTTGGGTGGTTCTTAGCAATAAGTGGCGCTGTTTTTCACTAGCTTAATCTCGTGTGTCTGTTCAAGTAATAGGATGATAAAATACAAGCGTTCAAAAGTGAGCCATTTCAAATTCAATTAATTATTTAAAAAACAATAACTACTCCTATCACATATTATTTATAAAAAAAAACAATCACTTGTAATGGCACAAGGAAAACCCTTAACTAAAAGATAAGAAAGAACCAGTAGAGTTACTAGAAACCAGTAGCTATCTTAACAGAACTTGTCATTGAAGTTAGTTATCTATCATAGATATATGAATCAGTGCACTTTATATAAGCTATATCGGCGAACTAGGAGTGCAAATTGGTGCATCAGTGCTCATCATGCGTGCAGTTACTGTTTTACTGGCCATAGGCTTTGCTGCTGTTGTGGGTAAGTTTTGCTTTAGATCGTTTTTATATATTGAAAATTCTGCTCTAAGTTAATCGTGGAATTTATTGATATAGGTAAGAGAAAACATAGTGAAGAGCAGTGAGCCTGGACTTAAAATTATTTTAAGTTTGAAATCGTCAATCCACCTTAAAAAGTGCAAGCGTGGTGATAAATGCTCGTCCTTTCTCTGCTCGAGGAGAGGCATATGCCTTGCAGTTGGGCTGTAATAAGCTGATATTATTCTTAATTTAGTTGGGTTGTGTATTGCTCGACTCTGTGGATGGTGAGCAATGGGTAGTTCACCGTCCGTCCGTGTAGTGACGACAGGCCATCTTGATGGCGCGTTCGTGTTCGGCGTGGGCTTAAAAGAGATATCGCGGCTCCGTCACACAAAAGGCAAAAGAAGAAACATAGATGGGTTTTGGTCAGTAAAAATCTGTCATTCCCTCCCGCTCTGCCCAGAGCTAAAAAAACTATTGCTCAAGAGCATGGCTCTCGCTCTTGAGCAATAGTTTTTTTACAGTCTTTATTTTTTCAGATTGAAAATCTTCAAATCTTCAAATCTTCTTCCACTCTAGGCAGAGCAGGAGGGAGTATAAGACTTTTAAATCCCCATTACAGATAAAGATTTATTTTTAGTCGGAGCCAACTCAATTACTGTTTAGTCCCAAAGGATGGAAGGAAGATAGGATCAGCGTCCAGTCAAACTGGTTGCAGTTTGATATCAGTGTATTATTAATTAGGTATTTGGTTTACACGGCTTATGAAATCAATTACTTAAACCAAAGCACAGTAGGTAATACTAATATTATAAAAGCAAAAGTAAGTTTGTTTGTTACGTCTTCACGCCTAAATGGCTTAACCGATTTTGATGAATTTTGGTACACAGATAGTTGGGACCCTGGAGACGGACATAGGCTGTATTTTTTTTAAAAAAAGGAAGAAATAAAGGAGAAAGAGGAAAGAAAAGGGAAAACTTAGCTTTGCTATAACAATAAATAAGGCGCTAGGGCAAACACTACAGGTAGCAGGTACCTGCAAATCAGGAAAAGGGAACTGTGTTACCCCGAATTTAACGCGAGTGAAGCCAGCTAAGTAGAATAGAAGTAAGAAGCCAGTATTAACATAAAACATTTAACAACAATTAAATACTATTAATCTCACAAAAACGTAGGTAATATAACTGCGCATAACCTGCGATCTATTGGTTTATGAATTGGCGAATTTATAAGCGAATAGATCGCAGTCCGGGTTGGCTTCCACAAGCTTATTAAGTGCGTTCAACAAGCGCGGTATGGGAGGCGTAGCACGGGCTACAGTCCGACACGAAGGCACGCCTAACAGTCGATGTTTTCTGCTATGGAGATAATTAATCGAAACACTGGTTGTCAAATTTTTGACTATCCGCAATAGTTGAAAAAGATCTACGAATTTAATAATCCTTACTTCTAATATATAAAATTCTCGTGTCACAGTTTTCGTTCCCATACTCCTCCGAAACGGCTGGACCGATTTAAACGAAATTTTGTGTAAATATCGGGTAGGTCTGAGAATCGGCCAACATCTATTTTTCATACCCCTAAGTGAGCAGCGGGTGAAACCGCTGGGCACAGCTAGTAATATTATAAAAGCGAAAGTGAGTGTGTTTGTTACGTTTTCACTTCTTAATGGCTAAAACGATTTTGATGAATTTTGGTACAGAGATAGTTGAGACCCTGGAGACGGACATAGGGTAATTAAAAAAAAAAGTGGGTAATGAGGGAGACAGAGGAAAGAAAAGGGAAACTTAGCTTTGCTATTTCAATCAATAAGGCGCTAGGGCAAACTACAGGTAGCAGGCACCTGCAATTCAGGAAAGGGGAACTGTGTTACCCCGAATTTAACGCGAGCGAAGCCGCGGGCAAAAGTTAGAATTTATGTTTTGTCTGGAATTTGGGATTTTATGGATGTTCGGTTATCTGAGAGGTCGCAATTATCTAAATGAAAATGTTGTTTTGTTCTTTATTCAATTTGACCTTCATTTACATTCCCCAGTCAATTAAGCATGTCAAATCAGTCGCTTTTATCGTTAATATGATTGTAATAAACAGGTGTGAGGTACATACTTAGCTTGAACAGATATAGGTCCTGTCACGTAAAAAAGGACCTGTAACTTTGATAATATGCTGTGAAAATTGTATGCAATTTTGTTCTGTAAGATGAACTAGCTAAGTTTCGTAATTATTTCACGGTATCGTACTACCGGGATGAAATACTATGTAACTATCTATTATGGTTATAAACTATCTGTGTGCCAAATTTCATCCAAATCCAATCAGTAGTTTTTGCGTAAAAGAGTAATATCCATTTATCCTCACAAACTTTCACATCCTTCTTATATTATAAATCCTACTTATAATATTATTAATGCGAATGTTTGTATGCATGGATGTTTGTTACTCTTTCACGTCAAAACGGTTGAACGGATCTTGATGAAATTTGGCATAGAAAACTAATGATTAATAATTATTTGATTAATAATATTAGAGTCTGCAATAACACATAGACATTTTTCAATATCATGCGAGAGAAGCCGAAGGCGTCAGCTAGTTTATAATATTAGTATGATGTTAATTAGTTTAGATAAAGCGTCTCTTTAAAGAATTAAAGAAAAAAAATGATTAAAGAAATGATTAGCTTATGCTAGCGTCTCTTTATTCCTTAGAGACGCTAGCATAAGCTAAAGCATAATCAGCCGGGTAACTTTTTCACTGTTGGGTGAGATGCCTTTTTCTCAGTGAGTGGGAGCTGGCCAGAATCTTCAACGATGACCCGTTTCTGGATGGGATTTGCTTAATACTAGCCTCTACGCATTTCTGAATCTGACTGCTACTTAGCAGTGCAGTAATGCTTAGCAGCATTGCTGAGTCGCAGTTTCAAAAATGCAAAGGTGATCAAAAAACTGTGGCGTATGAATCGTCGTAGTATAACATTTATATAATCACGTCTGTTATTCCGGAAAAGCTAGACAGAACTGTACATATAGAACATTTATATCTCACTAGTTATGTTAAAGACCCATATAATTTGGGGCCAGCGAGCCTATTTCCATCTACTGGGCACAAATCCAGATTCTTTGGCTACTGCTGAGAAATTCCTGATACCCAATAAAAAAAACCAGACCCGGGGTTCAGATCCATACGCGGCAGTAGCGCTTGCTATTACCAGACCAACGACTTCATTTTAAAAATATAATTTGTTTTTTTTCTTTCTTTCAGCCATCCCTACAAAGCAATCTGTGGTTGTTGGAGGATCGGTGGCCGTCATCAGCCAGTATCCCAGCGTCGCTGCTTTGTTGTACTCGACCAATGGCAATAACTTCAACCAGGCATGCGTAGGCTCCATCGTCACTACCAGGGCTATCCTTACTGCTGGCCATTGCGTATTGTGAGTACCTATACAACATATATTACCTACTCTCAAATATCACTGGCCATAAAAGCCTTCTGATGAATTCTAGAAGACCCCGCTTCGTCATCCTCTTGGGATATCTCTAAGCGTCCAATTACGTCATCAACTGTTGAGTAGCAAGATTTATATATATATAAATATATATATATGATAACCACATCTTTCACTAAAATGCTTGCCTTTGTTTATATAGCGGCGACGCAGCCTTCAAATGGCGTGCACGAATTGGGTCCAGTTGGGCCAACAGTGGCGGTGCCGTTTGTACAATGGCCTCCATCACCGTCCACCCTAGTTTCAACATTCGCACCTTGGACTATGACATCGCCATCCTACGCACTGTTGCCGCCATCGGGTTTAGCAACAACGTTCAGCCTGTTTCTATTGCTGGCGCCAACTACAACCTACCCGACAATCAGGTCCTCTGGGCTGTTGGATGGGGTACCACCGCTGTAAGTATTTGCGTTTCACATTCTGTTACTAAGTTCTTACTCTTCATTGAGTGGTTAGTGCTTGTCCTGGTGTCTGAATTTATTGCCAACGGGCATCCGACTTGGCTTAACGTGTCGTCGAATATTATCTCTCAGGCATGCTGGTTTGGGCGTAGAACCGCTTTGAACTCGTAGAGGCGATCGCCAGCGGTGACCTCTCGCATCCGGCCTTGGTTAAATCCATGGTCCAGAGCGAGAAGGAATGGAAAGCGATACCTTCTTCTGTGAAGCAGTTGTGCTAGCGAAGGAGGCAGCTAGGCAGCTGGACAGGAAGCGAAACTCAAAACAAAAGACGCCCCGGGCGTCGGGTGCCGCGAGACGATTTCCGGTCACAGTAGACCCGGGTCAGTGGACTTTACCAAGATGGGCAGAAGACATTGCTGGTATCGGATGAAAAACCTATATGAGGCTGGCTCAGGGATCTGGAGATTGGTACATGAAAAGAGAGGCCTGTGCCATACCCAGCAGTCGGTGAATTCAGTCTGAGTTCAATACTGATGATTGATTAGTATTGTTTTTTCAACTTTTTTGCTTTAATGTTTAATTTTTAGGCTGGAGCTGCCCCTACTGAACAGCTTCGCCACATCCAAGCATGGAGCATCAACCAGTACACTTGTTCGTCCCGCTATGCCGGCTTTGGCGCCAACGTAACCGCAAACATGCTGTGTTTTGGTTGGCTCAACATTGGCGCTCGAGACCAATGCCAGGGTGATTCCGGTGGTCCTGTTTACCATAATGGCGTCTTGGCTGGTATCAGCTCATGGGGCTATGGCTGTGCTAATGCTGTGTATCCTGGTGTCAATGCTCGAGTTTCCCGCCTAGCCACATGGATTCAGTCCAATGCGCAATAATACTGCCTTAATTGTTTGCAAGGTTGATATAAATAAAAATAATATTATGGCTGTCCCAATACTGGCCAAAGGATACAAATAAAGATGAACATTATTTTTTTTTGTGTTTTTTTCGTTGATGTATAGAAAGTAGGTATTGAATGTTTATGGATTTTAAAATTTTTAATTATCTTAGCTTTAATATACTTTAATTATCATATTTTAGTGATTAGGTTTCATTTGGGTTTTCCTTTGAGCTAACTTTTTATCAAGAATTATAAGATTATGTTATCTACGTAGTATGTAAGGGTCACCACCCACCTAATGACACATTTCTGCCGTTTTATGCGTACCACGTGTAACAATTTATGACATATTTGTAAGCAACCTCATGCAGGTGTAACAATTAGAAAGTCTAGTCTGCATTTTCAGGGGTCCGTACTAAAAGGGTAAAACGGGACCCTATTACTAATACTCTGCTGTACGTTCGTCTGTCTGTCTGTCTGTCACCAGGCTGCATCTCATAAACCGTGATAGAAAGACAGTTGAAATTTTCACAGATGATGTATTTCTGTTGCCGCTATAACAACGAATACTAAAAAATACAGGTAGGCTCCCATACAACAAACATGTTTTTTCGCAGTTAAAAACCATATACTCCAGTCTGTAGTCCCTTGGAGCTGTGAAAAAATTAACCTCTAAATCTAAATCAAAGCAGTCAAAAATATGTCGCTAGTTCGGAACCCTCGGTGCGAGAGTCCGACCGATTTTATTTAATGTTAAGATTTATTTTTCGTTCATTTATTGTTTTCTATACATATTATTAAATTTTTAAATATTTCTTAAAAACAAAAAATAAAAAACATTTAAAAATGTAAAAATAGTATTGTTAATATTTAAATTTATTATTTACTAGCTTCCGCCCGTGACTTCGTCGTGGCATAGTTACTTTGGGCTAACGTTTACTTTAACCCGCGTGATGATCGAAAAAAAAGATATTTTTCTCTCCCCTTTTCTTCCTTCTTTGTACCACTTTTCTCACTTTTAAAAAAAAGCCTATTTCCGTCTCCAGTGTCCCAACTACATCTGTACCAAAATTCATCAAAATCGGTTTTGGCCATTTAGGCGTGAAGACGTAACAAACAAACAAACAAACTCGCTTTCGCTTTTATAATATTAGTAAGAATTGTTAATATTTAAATTTATGATTTAACTAACTTTTGCCCGCGGCTTCGCTCGCGTTAAATTCGGGGTAACACAGTTCCCCTTTCCTGATTTACAGGTACCTGTAGTTTTTGTCCTTGCGCCTTATTTATTGTAATAGCAATGCTAAGTTTTCCCTTTTCTTCCCTCTTTCTCCCTCATAACTCAATCTTTTTTTAAAACAAAATAGTTTATATATCCGTCTCCAGGGTCCCAACTATCCCTGTACCAAAATTCATCAAAATCGGTTCAGCCATTTAGGCGTGAAGACGTAACAAACAAACAAACTCACTTTCGCTTTTATAATATTACTAGTTTTTGCCCGCAGCTTCGCTCGCGTTAAATTCGGTATAACATAGTACCTGCTACCTGCAGTTTTTGCTCTTGCGCCTTATTGATTTGTAATAGCAACGCTAAGTTTTCCCTTTTCTTCTCTCGTTCTCCCTCATATCCCACTTTTTTTTAGTAAAAAATAGCCTATGTCCGTCTCCTGGTTCCAAACTATCTCTGTACCAAAATTCATCAAAATCAGTTTAGCCATTAAAGCGTGAAGAGGTAACTAACAAACAAATAAACAAACAAACTCACTTTCGCTTTTATAATATTAGTAAGGATGCATACAAGCATGATATCTGTGTTTTTTTTTTAAATATTTACCTAGAATTTATGTTTGTGGAAGATTTTTGACAACATCTCAATGGTTCATCAAGGCTTATTGGCAATTTAACCTGTAAAACTGCTATTAACCGGCGTGCGTGTAAGACACGATGTATGAATGTGGACAAGGGGAAGGAGTGTGTTAGGATCGCAGCAGTTGGAGTTCTGCAGATAAAGAATAATGCGGATTGTTTCGGGGCTGCGGGCTGTTCGAAAGAGATAGCGTGGCACCGGAACACAAAGGGCAAAACAAGGAACACGGGTAGGTTAGAGTCAGTACGAATCTGACACTCCTTTCCGCTTTTTGACGTACTGTATATCACCATCTCTTTTTCACACTGAAGACCACTCTACGTCCACATAAGTGTAATGCAGTGGTTGACTACCCTAACATGCTCATTACTGAGATTACGATAAAACCCACTTACAAGATTATCAAAACCGATACCAAGTAGTGAATTAAAAGTTTAATAATAATTCTCACTGTTAATCACTGTTATCTGTGGTAATAAAAAAAACACGATGAATGGATATGTTTATTCCCAGAAATCACGAGACATGCATCATATTTATCAACATCATCACAAAAAGTGTTTTGAATATTAACTATTTATTTAAAGTTAATGATAACGGTATAACACCAATTACAATAATTAAATTGGAAAAAAAAACAGAAGTAAAACATCTAATGGACAATAGTCAATTAAAACTAACATGGAACAGTGACATCTCTTTTTCACACTGAAGACCACTCCACGTCCACATAAGTGTAATGCAGTGGTTGACTACCCTAACATGCTCATTACTGAGATTACGATAAAACCCACTTACAAGATTATCAAAACCGATACCAAGTAGTGAATTAAAAGTTTAATAATAATTCTCACTGTTAATCACTGTTATCTGTGGTAATAAAAAAAAACACGATGAATGGATATGTTTATTCCCAGAAATCACGAGACATGCATCATATTTATCAACATCATCACAAAAAGTGTTTTGAATATTAACTATTTATTTAAAGTTAATGATAACGGTATAACACCAATTACAATAATTAAATTGGAAAAAAAAAACAGAAGTAAAACATCTAATGGACAATAGTCAATTAAAACTAACATGGAACAGTGGACACCTTGCCTACTTTCTTTCACAGAACACCAGACATAACCAGTCGCATTCTAACTAAAACGCAAGTCGTAGAACGATTTTCGTGAATCTGTGGTACTAATCCATGGGTGATTTTTTTTTATTTCGATTTCTTCCGCTCTTTTGCTCCATGTAAACAAGACGTAGGTTGACTTGTAAAGTCCAAAACACCACCGCGTATACCTACCCAAAGTAAAAAAAAGACTTTTAAAACGTTACCCAAAGTAAAAAAAAAGATTTTTAAAACGTCGAGATAAGGTGCACGGTTTTCGGGTTGGTCGTTTACTATAGAGAAGCCGAAGAGCCGACAAGCTCTATAGTTACTCTTTTAAAATCATTTGGTTTTACAATGTTGTTGTTTCAGCATTAGTACTTAAGTATGAGATGACAGCGTCTGCCCGACAATAAGTCATTGCATACTTTGCAGAACGTAAAATAACACAAGAAGTTAACTAAAGTTGACAAGTGTCTAGGTCTACAATGTTTATTCATTTACAAAGAAATGGTAAAAAAGAATCTATAGGTACAAGAAAATAATAAGAGAAAAAAAACTATTTAAAACAAGTGACATCAATACTGTAAACATTTAGAACAAAGGTTGTATAAATATGTGATTTGATTACTATTGTAAACAATCTGATTGAAGAGATAAAATAAAATTGGTAATAGTTAGAGATTTTTGCTCCTCTTTATCTTTAACGTAGTCCTTGATTTTGTAATAAGCTTTTTTTAAATGAAGATACGTTTGATGTAGTTTAAAAACTTTCCATCGGCCAGTTCTGTTACTGACTTTGGCAACTTATTATAGAAACGTATACTGTTTATAAGAAATGAAAAATTAGTTTTTGTCAATCTACATAAATTTGGGAATCACAAGACTTAAGAGTGATTTAAAACTCCAAGTCTTTGGACCAAAGTTTCGGATGCAAAGTTGCAGAGTTTCGGGCTTTGGAACTACACAATTTAATCTAATTCCCATTCCTAATATCGTTTTACTAGCAGAGATAGCGTCACCGTTTTATGGTTGAAGTTTCACGGATCCGTACAAAGCGCTAAGCTTCCACAACTGACAGACTGTGGTATTCAGCGCCAGTTTCTCTGTATCCCGATCATATTAATCTGGATCTCTTCAAAGTTCGAGTAGATCGTTTTTTTAGGTAAGCGGGTTCCACCACACATCCGACGTTGCGGCCAAACACCAAAGTATACCAACTTAAAAAATAATTATATTGGTTTTGTGGTATTTTTTCAAATATTTTTGCATTTTTTTTTCATAAATTCTGTTTTGCAAATTTCTTTGTACCAAATGGAAGAGAATGGCCTCCACAATACAAGGAACCCTAGTGTGAAGATCAGAGACCAACTTTGAAAATGTACTTTCTAGAATAAAAAAGTTATTTGTATGTCAAGTTGGTGTTTTATTTGATTCAGAAATCAGTGTTTGGAAACAGTGAATATGTTTGTACAAAACAACGCAGATCACCGAAAAAGGTTAATAATTAGCTCATTTGATTAGGTTCAACTATTCATGCCTAACTTTACGGGATTCCAGGAGTGATGTTATCATATAATCATTTTCCTGCCCTTGTCCCATTCTATTTGGGGTCGGTGCAACACGTTTTCTTCTTCCATTCTCCCCTGTCAGACGTCACGGGATCATTTGCTCCTTTCTCCTTCATATCATTTCTTACATAATCCATAAATTTTTCTTTGGCCTTCCTCTCCCTTTCCATCCATCAACATTCAGATCCATCACTCTTTTAGTTATATGTGTTTGGCCCCTCCTTATTATATGTCCATACAAGCAACGTAACAAGGAACTTTCAAACTTCCTCTAATAAACTCATTCCTTACTTTATCCATTCTTGTCACTTCACACTCCCATCTATGTTGTGGTATAAATATTATTTATAAAACTGAAAAAACCCGCACATAATTTTCGACGTAATTTTGTTGTGTTCGAGAGATTATAACGCGAGGTTATCTTATTAATAAATGTTAAACAATTCTAGTAGTCATTAAAAAAAATGTGTTTTCCCATTTTTTATCGTTATCGATTTTAAGTCGTCTAGCTTAGTCCAATACCCACAGCTGTGTAATAAAACTTTTAAAAATACGATGAGTCCTACTCTTATATATTTTACTAATAGTTTTATCATTTCTCATTATTTGATTGCTGAAACACGAAATGATAGGAGGCCTATAATCCGCGGAGGGTTAGTAGGCAAGCCTATTGCTATCAACCGGTCACAAATCTAGACTCAGCGGCTCATTGACCTTGTAATTGAACTATTATCACTGTAAGTGTTAATACACATGGCGGGAGGAAACGCCCGGGTGTCACCATTGTGACGACCGCCCGGAGGACACGGTGAAGCACACAGTGGTGGCTGGTTTTCTGCCCAGCTTGGGCGGAGCACCGCCGTGCTCTCGTAGAGACGATCGGCGGCGGCGATCTTTCGCGTCCGGCCCTGGTTCAGTCCATAGACCGGAGGGAGAGGGAATGGGAAGCGGTCACCTCCTTCTGCGAAGTAGTCATGCTAGCGAAGGAGGTGGCTGGGCGTTTGAGGGAGAGAACCTCAAACCAACCCAGCCGCCGCGGGCCACCGTAGATGCGGGCCTGTGGACGGTGAGCAATGGGTAGCTCTCCGTCCGTCCGTCTATTGACGACAAGCCGTGTCGACAGCGCGTTAGTATTCCACGTGCGCCTCAAAGAGATGTCAGGAAAGCTGAGGGACCTGCAAAGGCCACTGCCTGCCTGGGTTGCGGGTTGTTCGTAAGAGATACCGTAGCCCCGGAACATAAAGGGCAAAACAAGGAACATGGGTGGGTTTTAGTCAGTGACAGTCTGACACTCCCCCCACGCTCCACCCAGAGCGAGTGAAGTTATTTGATTATTTCTTACCCGTAAAAAAAGCATCCATACAACCTCATAACTTTCCAAGTTATTAATGGTTTATTTATAATATTATTAAGATCTATGCTACCACAAATATTATATAAGACTACACAGAAAAATAACTTTATTATCTTATCTACTAGGTATAACCAAAAATATAATTAATCATAATACGGTTGATATAACAATCTTTGTTTCGACTTAATACAGATTAATTAGGCAAGATTGTCCGAAACTTGGAAAACCCTACAGGCAAAGCATAGATTAGGATTTTCCGGAGTTTTTGGAGGTATTCGATAGACAGTCATACCGAAACATTCGATCTGAATGCAAGTATCCAGTATTATTTATATGATTGTAGGACCAGTTCAGAGGAGCTCGTGGCTAAGCAATAATACCCGTTCGGGTCGTTCTTTAGGTTAAGCCGCGCTTGCCTAGGTTGGTTAGTGGATGTATAACCGCCGTACCGAGCTTCCTCTGTGCCTTAAAAAGTACGTTAAGCTGTTGCTTTTGTTATTTGTGGACTAGCTGGCACCGATCGAAAAAAAAGTTCCTATCCTATGCGTTATTCCAGAACATAATCTACCTCTGTGCCAAATATCATCAAAACCCGTTCAGAGGTTTTGACGTGAAAGAGTAACAAACATCCATTCATCCATCCATCCTCACAAACATTCGCATTTATAATATTAGTTGGGTAGTAGGAAGTAGGATAGTAGGATTATAATATTAGTAGGATCTTTAACAATCGTTACAGGTAGTGACATGAAAGTCTGACAATCAGTCTTACCAAGGGATACCGTATTACCTCATTGGGTTGTGGAGGTCAGATAGCAGTCGCTTCATGTAAAATACTGTATGTAGCTAAATCCGGTAAGACTGGAAGCTGACTCCAATAAGGTTTGAAAAAAGCTGATGGAGATAGGACCTACTGATGTAGGTCCGATCACCATCAGTTTGTTTCAAACCTTTATTTAAAACATCTGGAAAACGGCGTGACACTTTCTACTTCATAAAAAATCAACAACAACACATCTTTGAGGAAACCAAAACCAAATCATCAGCAACAACAATCCACTCCGTGCCTTCTATCAGAACTACAGGCCAGTCACTCTCACAGAAAGTGCCTGTGTGTCTCCTGTGTGTCCTGGCTATCAGCTGTGGTATTATATGGGAATTAAATAATAATTCATTTATTTCTTACCACAATGTTTTTAAGCTATGGCAAGATCAAGATCTTACGTCCTACTGGTAAAAAGCAGCGTCCCCATTTAAGGACTAGAGGGAGTTGGTGTGGTAAATATCTTGATGTTTTTGTAGCAGCAGAAAAATAAGCATTGCAGCAAAAATTATTACAGCGCCATCTATGACACCAATGAAGAACTATCATCGCACCAGTAAAATTATTCGCGACTTAAGAGTATGTAGAAGAATTCGGTAGTAGCCATCAGACACAGCACCCGTCTGGTTTGAGAATCTAATTTGCGAAGAAAAACTCAACACTCTGTTCTTCATACCCTGTCAGCTTGGAAGATTGTCTATGCTCAGCAATGATTTTTTAAAGGCTAAGGTAATTACTCTTTCGGCTTACTGGAGTCCGACCTTAATATGAGAGGGCACGGTTGGTGCAGTGGCTGAGCGATCAACTGCTGCACTGCGTGTCAGGGGTTCGATCCCCGCACGGAACAAATATTTCTATGAGCTACAGGTAGTTATTTCGGGTCTGGCTGTTTGTGTATGTGAGTTTAAATGTTTGTAAATGCACCCGCGATACAGGAGAAATTCCTAGTGTGGGCAAAGTTTTTTTTTAAAAGAAGTATAGTACTTGCACGCCCCCAGTGGCAGAATATGATGAGACCTTTGTTTATATTTAAGACTTTAAAAATATACCATTTGCAGACAATTAAATGAATTTGAAGAAACGATAAGACTTGAGTAAACTACACAGAATAGCACATCTAGCTAGGCCAGTGTCTACAATTCGCACACTAATAAGTAACTACCTACGTATGACACAGTTATATTTATAACATCAACCCCAACTGTCTAGCGCGTCAATGATACGTACTAATTACTGAAAGATTACAAATCAGTGTTACTTAGTACGGGTAATGAGATTAAAATATGATAACATTTGAATGCTTTGTTAGTTTAGGGATTGCAAGCGCAGGTGCTACCTACGTTCAATTCTTGGGTTGAATGATCTGGTTGGGTTTGCCTTTTATAAATAGAATAGAATATATAGAATATACTTTATTGCACAACAAAATCGAAACAAAACTGTTTTACAAAAAATGTTAAATCTATGGTAACAATGGCGGTCTTATCGCCAATAAAGATATCTTTCAGACAATCTTAACCTTAAACCTTATAACTTTTCCTTCAACGAACATTGTGTATGATCACGAGTAATAAAATATAAATACATGTAGCAACTATTATTGTTTTAATTTGTGTTAACTGATTACGGTGTCATGGGTTGATTACCGGGTCAGGCAAAAAGTGTTATTGGGTTTTTACATTAGGGATTTCTCAGTAGCAGCCCGGAGTTTGAAAGTTTGCGATAAGATAACCCCGTGTCTCGGAAAGCACGTTAAGCCGTTGGTTCTGCGCCTGATCTTACTCCGGTCGTTTCGGATTGCCGTCCCATCGGACTATGACAGTGTGGGAATAGAAAGGGCACGTGTGCCTGTGACCTATAACGGTTAGGAGGACTAGGTATATAATTTTGGAAGCCATACTATTACAAATTTGGTCTTATCTCAAAGTATTTTTTTTAATTTGGCATGTAAGTTTTGAATAATGCATATTTACACATTGACGACAGGCCGTGTTGAGGGCACGTTTGTGTCTCAAAGAGATGTCAGCAAAGCAAGGGGGGGGACTAGTTCCACTGCTTGCCAGGGTTGCGGGTTGTTTGAGGCAGACAAAGGGCAAAAGAAGGAACGTGGGTGGGATGTAGTCAGTGCAAGTCTGACACTCCCTCCCACTCCACCCAGAACAGGAGAAGTTATTTAATGAGTTCTCATTCGAAAATAAAGGATATAGGCTAAATATTATAACGCTAATAACTTATGGGGGTGACTAGTATTAAGAATATGATCCATTATTAGGACGTATGACGTATTTGATATTAGTTGGCGTCGCTCCATACCGCGTCGTTCTTAGAACACAAGATTCGGACTACGCTCGCTACAGAGTGTTTCAAACCACGTCATGTGGCATAATAATGAAATGTTTATTTTAATAAATTACTCAAATGTTTATAAAACTGAATTTACATAAAAAAAATTAAGTGTAATCTTATGTAGTAGTCATTGGTTAGATAAAGTAGGCTGCCGTTGTAAAACGATCAACATTATACGGTGTAGATGAGAAGGTAAGTTTGTTTGTTCATCCAGAAATGTAGCATATAAATATGTTTGTCAGGTGTAGGTACAGAAACGGACATAGGGTATCTTTCATCCCAAAAGTGATTTTGCCGAGATTAAAAACGTATTTTTGAATCATGATTGAGTTTTATCACCACCAACCAGATTACTCACGGCGATAATTCAAGCTATACAAAACCAAATTATGCGGATTTTTTATTGTACGGTAAATCTACGTAAAGCGAGGCCACTTTATACTGGAAATGTATACCTTGATATGTCGCCGTGTGTACAAACCAAATTGATTGCCTCGTTCTAAAATAACGAAAGCATAGTCGTGGGCAATAGCTAGTATCCTTGTATGGCCTTATTAAAATGATTGTTTATGGTGATAAGATAGAACAAATCTGTTGAATAAACATTAATCGATAATGCGATAAGAGTACTTACATTTAGTATTTCCTGTCCGCACTTAGCGTCAGCGTGGAATACCTACTCTAAATTGAATTATTATATAATATTTCTGCCAAATTCAACGTACGTTTAGTATTAAAGTGACCACACTCTCCTCATGGAACACTGTAAATTTTTGGACGAGATTTTTTTTTCTTCATGCTTAACTATTTTTAAGTAAAGTATTATACTGAGGTAGAATCGATTTCGACAAGATCAGTGCAGTGGCTGAGCGACTGACTGCTGCGCTATAAATCGTTAGTTCCATTCTCGCACGGAACAAATATGTGTTGTACGTTGAGCAAAATCGTGTTGTTGGTCAAGACTTTTCCTGCAACGACGTTCTAAAAAGACGAACGGATTTCTAGAATAACAAAAATATTAGTAACTAGCCGGTGCAAGCAGCCTCACCCGCGTGATATCGAATAAAAAAATATCCTTTGTGTTATTCGAGACTATTATCTACCTCTGTGCCAAAATTTCATCGAAATACTTTCAGTCGTTTTGGCGTGAAAGAGTAATAAATTTTCATACATCCATCCATCCTCACAAACATTCGCATTTATAATAATAGTAGGATAAACTAGAACTCGGTTATCATTGTGCCGATTGTCGTAACAGCAAGCAAGTCGTTGGGTTTGATTGCCAAGAGACTCGACGAACATCTTTCGAAGCTCTCCTTAGGCGGTTGGTTCAAGGGTCTGATACAGAAGGCAGTACTCCTCGATTCGGCCCGCATTGTGAGGACGTTCTTGTCTCTGGAGCCCTATCCAGAGGAAGCTTGAACCTTGC
Source organism: Ochropleura plecta (assembly GCA_905475445.1). Classification (NCBI taxonomy): domain Eukaryota; kingdom Metazoa; phylum Arthropoda; class Insecta; order Lepidoptera; family Noctuidae; genus Ochropleura; species Ochropleura plecta. The sequence goes on along the minus strand of FR997723.1, from coordinate 6,692,826 downwards.
TCCAGATATTGGCGGACCACAATTTTTTTTCTAAGTGAATAAAGTATCTAGTAATAATAATTAAAAATCTCTCTGGAGTGGAACATCATAGGCTCAGTTTCAATGGCTTGTAAATATTTTACAGTTTTAGCATTTGTGGACGAATACTTAAACTGTAAAAAAATAGTAGTACATAATAGTATAATATAAAATTGTAGAATATTTTAGTTTTTTTTTTTTAAATGTTCGTGAACATATAAATGTTTTCGGTCCGGAAACGGAAGTGAACACAGAGTGAATAAACATACAGTAAGTGTGATGATGAAGCGGGCCTGTGGACGGTGAGCAATGGGTAGCTCACCGTCCGACCGTCTATTGACGGCTGGCCGTGTCGACGGAGCGTTCGTGTATCACGCGCGCCTCAAAGAGATGTCAGCAGAGCAGAGGGGCTTGCCAGAGCCTCCGCCTGCAGGGGTTGCGGGTTGTTTGAAAGAAATACCGCGGCCCCGGAACGTAAAGGGCAATAGAAGGAACATCGGTGGGTTTTAGTCGGTAAAAGTCTGACACGCCCCCCCGCTCCGCCCAGAGCGGGGGAAGTTATTTGATGATTTCCCACCCCAAAAAAAAAAGTGTGATGATGAATGTATGATAAGGCGACTCCATCGCTTTGAAGAGTACGCGCAAACGAGTTTGCAGTTATGTGCGAACATAACATTATACATCCACAACGTACTTGAACACCTTGAACTTGACCAACACTGGTTTTTAAACAGTGTTCTTCTGGCTATACCCAATGTTTAAACAAATTTTTCATCTTAATTTGACTGAGTTCCATTTTTTGACAGTATTTTTACGAATGCACCCGATTTCCAAATGCAGTTTAATTTTTTCGTCATTTCCTCATTTATTAACCTGCATATAAACAGATTAAGATAATTAATTTAATCGGGTATTTGGTGCCGATTAATAAAGTTCGAAAAATAATCTTTTCACTTTGATAAAACCGAATTGAGTATGAACGTATGTTATCTCACTCGGTCTTTCCTAAAAATGTGTTTGGGGCAGATATGCAAGACTTGATCTATTAGCCGTATTTTTTTTCTTATCTTATTAAAAAAAAAACTTTGCTCCACACTAGAAATTTCTCCTGTATCGTGGGTGCGTTTACAAACATTTAAACTCACATACGCAAACAGCCAGACCCGAATCAACCATCTGCAGGTCATACAAATATTTGTTCCGTGCGGGAATCGAACCCGCGACATGCAGCGCAGCAGTCGATCGCTCAGCCACTGCACCAGTCGTGTCTTCGAATATAACAAGGTTACGTTGCAATGACCTGTGTGACTGAACATATTATGCTAATAATGAATCTTTACCCATTATAATTAGCGTTCAATGCATAGGACGGCTGTTTTTATCGTAAAATTATTACCGTTTATTCATTTTTTTAAAAATATTATTTAAAAGAAAAAAAAACCAATATTTTAAAAAAAATACATTGTAATCGTTGCTTATTAAATTAATACCAACCTAGTGTGCTCTCTCGACTTGTCACACGAGGTTGTCGACATGTGGAATGTGAACTTGTCTATTATTTTGCCGATTGTCGTAACGGCCAATGGCCTGATAGCCAAGACTTGATGAGCATATGTCGAAGCTCGTGAGGAGGATTCAGTCTCTGGAGTCCTTACCACCGGTAGCTTGGACCCTGCTCCCCACACCGGCGGATCACAATTTTTATTGTTAATTTTTTTTATTGTAATTTTATGAAATAACAGCCCTTTATGAAGCAAAAACCTCAGTTCCGTTTAGTAGTTTATCAAACTCACTAACTTTCGCATTTATACTATTAGTAGGAAGTAGGATTTCTACTTATAATAAAAGCGAACGCGTCACGCCTACATGGCTAAACCGATTTTAATGATGAATTTTGGTAGAGAGATAGTTGGAACCCTGGAGACGAACATAGGCTATTTTTTTTAAAGATTGAGATTTGAGGGAGAAAGAGGGAAGAAAAGGGAAAACTTAGCATTGCTATTACAATAAAGAAGGCGCAAGCGAAAAAACTACAGGTAGCAGGTACCTGTAAATCAGGAAAGGCGAATTGTGTTACCCCGAATTAACGCGAGCGAAGCCGCGGGCAAAAGCTAGTTTTATATAAAAGCAATAGCTGAAGTTGTCGTTGAAACAGACTTCTGTGGACGATAAAAATGCGTGTCATTCCTCTGTTGGTACTTTACGTGGCAAGTTAAACCAGTTTTGGGCATGTTTCAACAGGCCCCGTCATATACATAGGATGCAGACCCACTAGAATCGACACTTACGTAAAATCACGGGAGTCCCATTTTCCTTCCGTAATGACATTCTACACTTAGTCTTAAAATTCCACACCATCCTTCATTTCATGAAAAGCCTTTCCAAGTGTTTCTTTGACCCTGCGATACAACATCGTTACCCTCTTATCGCATCGGCCACCCGATACAAGCCCTCGCGAATTAGCAAGATTCTCCGTCCTAGGCACACTCTCGTCACTCCCGATTACGCTAAAACCTACTCCAGAAGAGAAGTCGGGAAACGCAGACGATGACGATCGCCCGGAGGACACGGTGTAGAACGCTGTAGCGGTCTGCCCCGGTTTTGCGAAGCAGCGCTGTGTCTTCGTCTAGGCGAGCGGAGGCGGTGACTCCACCCAGAGTGGAAGTAATGTGAATGATTACCCATACCAAAAAAAGCCCTAACTATGCGGTACGCACGACGACCATTCAAGGTATATAAAACCAAAATTATGCGGATCTCTCAATGTACGGTTAATTTGTACAAAGTAAGTCCACGCTATACTGGAATAGCTTGATGTGTCGCATCCTTACTAATATTTTAAAAGCGAAAGTGAGTTTGTTTGCTTGTAACGTCTTCACGCCTAAATGGCTAAACCGATTTTGATGAATTTTGGTAGAGTAGAGGCTATTTTTTTTTAAAGTGAGAAATGAGGCTAAAAAAAGGGAAAACTTAGATTTGCTATTACAATAAATATGGTGCAAGGGCAAAAACTACAGGTAGCAGGTACCTGCAAATCAGGAAAGGTGGACTGTGTTACCCCTAATTTAATGCGAGCGAAGCCGTGGGCAAAAGCTTGTTTTATTATAAATTGTAGATTACAGAGATGAATTATTTTCGGAAAAACCAAATTATGATCATTTATGGCGCTTTGAAAACGCTGTTATGACTAAAATATTGACGTTATCGCGTTTAACCTTTTAAAAAGATTGAGAAGAAGTAGGTAACTTTGTTTGGCTATCTTTGCCGCTTTAAACGCTTCGAAGACTTAAGAGGGTGGGGATTTTTGCAATTTACAAGATTAACAATTTTCGCCTTAATTGTTTTTGAGATTGACTTTATGCCTGCTCGTCCCCGAAAAACAATATTTACAAGTCAAGCTGCGGCAAAAAACTAATTGTATAAAGAACAATGGCAGCTTTCGGCCAACAAAACTTTTAAAACTAAATTCAGTCCGCCTGAACTTAGTTTGTACAACAACAATGTTTTTACCTCCAATAATCCTTACTGATATTATAAAACCGAAAGTGAGTTTGTTTGTTTGTTACCTCTTCACGCTTTAATGGCTAAACCGACTTTGATGAATTTTGGTACAGAGATAGTTGGGAACCAGGAGATGGACATAGGCAATTTTTTTTTAAAGTGGGATGTGAGGGAGAAGGAGGGCAGAAAAGGGAAAACTTAGCGTTGCTATTACAAATCAATAAGGCGCAAGGGGGGCGCTGTACAAAGCAAACACTTCGTAAAACGTCTAGATTTTTGTCGCAAAGTTAGCCGTATCTGTACATGCCACTAGCCAAAAAAAAATACCGTGTATAGTTCAATACATAAAGTAAAGAGTTAAACAAAATTAGTTTACAAGAGTGGTCTAGTACTACGAAAAAAAAAAGTTTTCAATTTTTTCAGCGACATTCATCATATTTTTTATATCTATAACAAAGAAAATTGTATAGACTAAAGACATATCTAAAATTTTTCAAACACGGAGCTGCATTTTTTTATATTCAATAAAAACTACAAAATGACCTACATTTTGGCGGACATGATATTCAAATAAAATCAAACACCGAAATATTTTCGACCTTATTTCTATTCTTTCGATGAAATACTGTCGTGTACTTGTGTCAGACCATGCCTAGTATGCAGCTAGCGTCACTTCCGCAAATACCTGAAGATTAGCTTATTGCCGCGCCATAACGCGAGCGAAGCCGCGGGCAAAAGCTAGTTTAAATATAAAATACAAACTTAAACAAATATATATAGTGATTTTCGAAAACTGCTTGAAAAGAAAATCATTTCAATATGTAATTATTTTGATGTTAAGGTTCTTCAAACCCAGATTAAAAACAAAAGTCAAGCCAGTCTTCCTACTGTAATCGATAGTTCTAAACAATCAAAATCCTGCCGCTGTAATCGATAATACTAAATTAAAAATATGTTTTTTTTATTATTGTTATAATTCTAAATAATAAAAAAATACTCTTTACTTTTTTTATCTCCTCAGTATTTTCTTTTATCATTTACTAGCTTTTGCCCGCGGTTTCGATCGCGTTAAATTCGGGGTAACACAGTTCCCCTTTCCTGATTTGCAGGTATCTGCTACCTGTAGTAATTACTATTGCGACTTTTGCAGTTCTAAAACTGACATTGACGCATCTTTATTTGTAGTCAATGTACATTTGTGATCTTTTCTAATTACTTAGGTTGAACTCAGCACCACAACAATATTGAGCCCCCTGCACAGTTTCTTGATGAAATGTTGATTGAAGATAACGAATTTGATGATGATAATGGTAAAACAGGAATAAAACTGTTCAACTGTATATTTGTTGTTTTAAATTTACTCTCTGTAAAAATACATAACCTCCAATTTTAAATGTCTGAATAACAGCTTTTTATTTTAGAAATGATTCTTACTTTTACCTTGATGTAAAAGTGGAAATCACAGAAAAACTTATGACATTAAACAACACAAAAAACGTAAGAATTTTCACTGTCAATGACAAAAAAATATTGAGCCAAAGTTATTATGGACATACAAACTGTTCTTTACTGATTTGAATATTTAAACAAAGATTAAATTATCGGTTTAACCTACAATGGTTTATATATTATTGCTAATTTTGTAAACACTTTCATTTTTATTGGTATAAAAGGCGTAGTTACGAGCATTATGCTATTATTTGCATTTGAAGTGCTATTCAGTGGTAAACAAAATGCGTGTGATTTTTCTGTTGGCTCTTTGCGTCGCCGCTGTGGCAGGTATGTCGAAATTATTAGCTTGGATTCTGCGAGCATGTCTTTGGATTTTTTCGGCTTAATTTTTATTTTCAACTTTCTTTTGCTCACAGGTGTTTTTATTACTTTCATCATCATACAAAGACCGTGTCCGTGAATTTTATATATTTGAATTTCCTCGTATATATTTATTTCTTACTTAGCAAGACATTTTCGTCACTTGTCGCATGCATTTCAAAATGTACTAGTTGTTTGTGTCTGTGAGTTTAAATGTTTGTAAACGCACCCACGATACAGAAGAAATACCTAGAGTGGAGCAGCGTTTAAAAAATTAAAATAATAAATACTCGCTGCATGTTATCTTCTTTCATCCGTCATCTTCGTCTGATAGCTCGGACACACTGCACTAATTTGAACACTAATTTGATGGTATCGAAACGATTTGTAATATTATGCAGTGGCCAAGATAAATTAGTGTTAAAGGCACCTTCAAGCATTCATTTGTTGCTTACAGTCTGCCCTAATTTTATGGTACCTACATGACTATTTGTGTTTTGCTTGCAGCGGCCCCAGAGAGAAAACCTTCTAAGTATATAGTGGGTGGTTCGTTGACCACAATTGACCAGTACCCCTCTATGGTTGCTTGCCTCTACTCGTTTGACATGGTCAATTATCTGCAAACGTGTGGTGGAACCCTTCTCAACAATAGATCCTTTCTGACGGCTGCTCATTGTACCATGTAAGTATATTTCTTTCTAGAATGTTTTTGCCCAGGTAATGATGATTTTATGGTACTTTTAACTGAATGGGCAACTCTCTGACTAAATTGTTTTTTTTTTTAGTGGTGATGCCGCTAGTAGTTGGCGCGTCCGCGTAGGCTCGAGCTTTGCCAATACCGGTGGTGTTGTACACACTCTACAATCTATCATCAATCACCCCAACTACAACGGCAACACACATGACAATGACATCGCTATCTTACGATCTGACTCTACCATCGGATTCAACAACGATGTCCGTCCCGTGCCCATCGCTGGAGCCAATTATAATTTGGCCGATAACCAGGTTGTTTGGGCTACCGGTTGGGGATTGACTTCCGTAAGTTTGTGTACAATTCTTCTAATAGTAATTATCAACAAATTACGATTACACAGTTTTCTTGATATTTACTGTTTCTATTTAACAGGAGGGTGGATCTCCTTCTGAGCAACTGCGTCACGTCGAGATCTTTACTATCAACCAGGCTACTTGCAAAACTCGTTACGCTAGCCTTACTGACAACATGCTGTGTTCCGGGATCCCCGACGATGGCGGTCGCGACCAGTGCCAGGGTGACTCCGGAGGCCCCCTCTACCACAAAGGTGTTCAAGTTGGTGTCTGCTCCTTCGGTAGGGGATGTGCTAGACCAAATTTCCCCGGCGTCAGCGCTCGTGTCTCCCGCTACACCGCTTGGATTTCTTCTAACGCATAAAAGCTGATTTTCTGAAATTAAATCTATAAAATAACTTTCAAAGTGTTTTTACCTACTTTTAATTCTCATCTATTTTGCGCTGTGCTATAAAACTGAATAGTATTACATATTTTTGTCACAGAATCTTTTACAAAAAATATTACCTATGTTGTAAAACAGGTATCATAAATCGAGAATTTCATTGGCATTGTTTTGAGTATAAAGTTTTGTTTTACACTAGAGGCTAGGGCCAAATAAACGTTACACCGAGAAAAAAAGGAAACGCAACTGAAATACACATTGAATATTTTCACAATTTTAATTTGTATCTATGGATGATATCGATGGACGGTGAGCTACTTATTGCTCAACGCCCACAGGCCCGCATTTACGGTGGCCGGGAGTCGTCTTGCGGCGCCCGACGCCCGGAGCGTCTCCTACGGTGGCTGGGTTGGTTTGATGTTCTCTCCTTTAAACGCCCGATCACCTCCTTCGCTAGTAAAACTGCTTCGTAAAAGGAAGTGACCACTTGCCATTCCCTCTCGCTTCGGACTATGGACTGAACCAGGGCCGGACGCGAGAGATCGCCGTCGCCGATCGCCTCTTTGAGGACACGGGGGTGCTCCGCCCAAACTACGCAGACCACCATAATCCAGGCGATCGTCATAATGGTGGCAATCGGGCGTTTATTCCCGCTTGATTATGTGCATTAACCTCTCGAAACTTCCGTGTCCGGTAAGGACCTGCTTCAGGCGGCAGGTGATAATGCCATGTTATCTCTCCAGCAACTCCTCAAAGAGGGGACTTGTCGCCATCATAGTGGCGTTACCAGTAGCCCTGCGAATGGAAATATGAAGAAAAGAAACGTAGACAGTAGTATGCGGAAACGGGAAGAGAATACCATATTAAAATATAAATTTATTAACTTAAATTATAAATATAAGTAGGTACTTACTGATTTTGGCAAGCGTTTGCATATTCGTATATATATACAAATACTAGCTGGCGCTCGCGGCTTCACCCGCGTGTTATAAAAATAAAGTATCCTACGTGTTATTCCAGACTATAGTGCACCGCGATAGGTCTGTGCCAAATTTCATCAAGATCCGTTCAGCCGTTTTGACGTGCAAGAGTAAAAACATCCATACATCCATCCATCGTCACAAACATTCGCATTTATAATATTAGTAGGATGTATATAGTAGGAAAAATGCAAACGCATGCCATGGGTAGGCTCCACTTCATAATTATGGCAAAAAAAGAAGTTGTCACTTATGTACAAATTGCGCCTTTATACCGCGGCAATCTTTCCCATCATGATATACGCCTGTGCCGTGTTTGCCTACTCTAACCGCCGTCATATCCATAGGATGCAGACCCTCTGGAATCGACACTTACGTAAACTCACGGAAGCCCCTTTTTACTTCCGTAATGACAGTCTACACTTAGACTAAAATTCCACACCATCCTTCATTTCATGAAATGTCTTTCCAAGAGTTTCTTTGACCCTGCGATACAACATCGTTACCCTCTTATCGCATCGGCCAACCGATACAAACCCTCGCGAATTAGCAAGATTCTCCGTCCTAGGCACACTCTCGTCACTCCCGATTACGCTATAACCCTCCTTTAGGAGAGCAGTCGGGAAACGGAGACGATGACGATCACCCGGAGGACACGGTGAAGCACACTGTGGCGGTCTGGCCCGCCTGTGCGGAGCAGCGCTTTGTTCTCGTAGAGGCGATTGGCGGCGACGACTCTACCCAGAGCGGACGATATTTTATGATTACCCATCCAAAAAAACCCTAATTATGCGGTACGCACGGCGACCAATCAAAGTGTACATACCAGTTAATGCGGGTCTCTCAATGTTTGTTCATTTGTACAAAGTGAATCCACGTTATACTGAAATAGTATAGCTTGATGTGCTGCCATGTGTACATGACTGTCTAAATTGTCTTTTAGCAGTTCCCCCTAACCTCCAGAGGATTGTGGAGGTTTCGTCACCAATTGTAAGGATATTTATTTACACAAAAATGGCTTCCTAGGATCTTATGATGATAAATCTTGTGTTGAACTTCACTTTCCCGAAGTATTATCGATTTTTGAGAACCACCAAATAACTTCCCCCGCTTTGGGCAGAGCGGGGGGTAATCTCAGACCTTTACTCATTAAAACCCACCCACCTACCCCACGGTGTTTCTTTCCAACAACCCGCACCTCCGGCAGGCGATAGCCCCAGCGGGCCCCTCTGCTTTAAAGACGTCTCTTTAAGGCGCGACGTCCCACATCCTACTAGACTATACTAGACTAAATACCGACCGTACCTCTGAATTAGCCGCCGCAGCCCATTCAAATTAAGATTTCCATTTCGCTTCTCATTTACAGTGGTCATGTCACTTCCGATTAGGCTCGACATGGGCCTAATGAGGGAGGTGTTGTTTATACCCTACATGTATTTATAAAGCATCCTAACTCCAACACTGCAACAATTGATAATGACATAGCTATTGATATAGATATTGATATGACCTGCCCTACCTATATCACTAGTGCCAATTATAATTTTACCGACCAGATCGTTTGGGCTGCATAAAATGAGAGAGAATATGCTAACGTGACGTACACGGTTAGCATGTTCTCCATCGATCAGGTTATTTGCAAAACTTGAAACGTTGTCACAGGAATCATCTTTCATGGTGTACTGTTTGAAATGCTACATAAAATACCTTCCCACATTCTTCAACTGAATGAGACGAAATTTAAATCTTGTATTAAACGGACACTATGTAGGCAAGCTTTGAGTTTGAATAACCGGCACCGCCAATATGCTGTGTTCAGGTTGGTCGCGACCAGTGCTAACAGTACAGGGGTGATCCTCTCTACCACAATGGTGTCGTTGTTAGTGTCTGCTCCTTCGGTATGGAATGCGCTAAACCACAGTTCCCTGGCATCAATGCTTGTGTTTCCCGCTTCACCGATTGGATCGCTTCCATTGCATAACCAGTGATTTATTTAAATAAATTGTTACAAATTGTTTTTCTGAGTTTTATTAACTTCTAAAGCATTTTAATATAAATTGTGGATTACTGAGATTATCGTGTGGATTATTTTCGAAACAAACAAAATATTGGATAATTTACGGTGCTTCGATAACACTGTTATGACTAAAATATTGACATTATCTCGTTTTACCCTTTCAAAAGATTGAGTAGAAGTAACTTTGTCTTTCTATCTTTGCCACTTTATACGCTTTGAGCATAAGTGGGCCGGGGTTGTGGGTTGTTCGAAAGAGATACTGCGGCCATGGAATAAAATGGGCAATAAAAGGAACATGGGTTTTAGTCAGTACAAGTCTGACACTCCCCCCCGCTCCGCCCAGAGCGGGGGAAGTTATTTGATGGTTTCACATCCCCAAAAAAAGCAAAGGGGGAAAGGCCTGGGAACGCAAAATAGAAGTTATCTTAACATTTTTGAATTTTACAGGAATTACAATTTTGATGAAGTTTACTTTGGTTTACTTTATGTCTGTGTGTCGTCCCCGCAGAATAATTTTCACAAGCCAAACAGCGGCCAAAAACTAGTTTATGTAATTACTGCTAAGAATTTTTGTTTTGTATATAGAATAGACGTATTCTATATAACTTACTACTACTGTAATAAACAAAGATTAACTTATCGTTTTAATCTTCAGTAGATTGACAAAATCAGCAACGCATTATCATTTTTATTAGTATAAAAGCCATAGCCACGAGCATTTTGCTATTGCTTGCATACACAGTGGTCAGCACAACAATGCGTGTGATTTTTCTGTTGGCTCTTTGCGTCGCCGCTGTGGCAGGTTCGTTGAATTAATTGACTTGGATTCTGCGAGCACATCTTTGGCTTTTTTTGGCTTATTTTCAACTGTCTCTCGCTCACACGTGTTTAATCCCTTTCATCATCATACGAACAAACAGTTTTCTTTCATTCTTTCTACCATGATTTAATATATTTCTTGAATTTCTCGTATTCATTTAATTCTTACTTTCCAATACATTCTCTTCACTCGACACATCCATCCCAACATGCGTATGCTCGCTTCATGTAATCTTCATCTGTCGTCTTCACGGTCTATTTTCGATTTAAACATAACGATAACTCCTATCACGGATTTGCAGATTTGGCTTTGTCACTTAAGAGATATCCATTGAACCTCCAGTTATTTTTGTGTCTTAGTTTAATTCTGCTTAATCTCAGGCCAACTTTCTCCAGTTATTACCACCACACACCTAAATTGAATCTACTCCAACCTTTACCCCACTCTCGGCAAACATAATACACTACGGTGCTTCTTTCTGGATGTCTGACATACTAGCGGCCATTATTAACATGAATTGAAAACGGCATAGGGCCGACTGTTGATGATAGCTAGGACTTGGGCACAGCTTCGACTGTGCATTACTCGGACCCACTGCACTAACTTGAATACTACTAATTTTATAGTATCGAAACGATTTGTAATATTATGCTGTGGCCGATTATAGAATAATGGATTAAAATTAGTGTTAAAAGTAACAAAATGGAGTACCTTCAAGCATTCATTTGTTTCTTACCTTCTGCCCTAATTTAATGGTACATGGCTATCTGTGTTTTGCTTGCAGCGGTCCCAGCTAATCCCCAAAGGATTGTGGGTGGTTCGGTCACCACAATTGGCCAGTACCCCACTATGGCCGCTTGCCTCTACTCGTTTGACCTGGTCAACTATTGGCAGTCGTGTGGAGGAACCATACTCAACAATAGATCAATTCTGACGGCTGCTCATTGCACCATGTATGTATATTTCTTTTTGGAATATTTTTGTCCTGTTTATGATGATTGTATGGTACCTTTAACTGATTGAACAACTCTGGGACGAAAAACTAAGTAACCAAATGCCTTTTTTTTTCAAGTGGTCATGCCGCTAATAGGTGGCGCTTCCGCGTAGGCTCAACCTGGGCCAATAGCGGTGGGGTTGTGCACACTCTACAATCCATCATCAATCACCCCAACTACAACCATAACAATAATGACAATGACATTGCTATCTTACGATCTGCCTCTACCATCGGATTCAACAACAATGTCCGTGCCGTGTCCATCGCTGGAGCCAATTATAATTTGGCCGATAACCAGGTTGTTTGGGCTACCGGTTGGGGATTGACTTCCGTAAGTTTGTGTTCAATTCTTCAAATTTTTAACAAATTACGATAACACAGTTTTCTTGATATTTACTGCTTCTATTTAACAGGAGGGTGGATCTCCTTCTGAGCAACTGCGTCACGTCCAGATCTTTACTATCAACCAGGCTACTTGTAGAACTCGTTACCCTACCCTAACTGACAACATGCTGTGTTCTGGGGTCCTCAACGTTGGCGGTCGCGACCAGTGCACACAGGACTCTGGCGGTCCTCTCTACCACAACGGTGTTCAAGTTGGTGTCTGCTCCTTCGGTACCGGATGCGCTAGGCCACAGTTCCCCGGTGTCAACGCTCGTGTCTCCCGTTATGCCGCTTGGATTTCGTCAAATGCATAAAAGCTGATTTTTAAATAAATTACTATGTATTAACTTTCAAAGTTGTTTTTTGTTTTTTGATTTTGGTCTATTCTGCGCTGTGGTACCCAGCATGTACATATATTTCTGTCACAGAATCCTTTCCAAAAATGATTACCTATGTGGTAAATCGTATCATATCGTAAAACGAGAATTTTATTGGCATTGGTAACCATAAAGTTTTGTTTTATATTAGAGGCTAGGGCCAAATAAACGTTACACCGAGAAAAAATCCGAAAGATAACGGAAATACACATTGACAAATATTATGATTAATTCGTATCTATGGATGATACTGATTGGTGCTTATTTTAAACAAAATAGCCTAAATTATACACTATAACTCAAATTATTTATTTATTTAATGTACACCCAGGAGAAAACATAAGGATCTTTCGGCACCCTATATGCAAGCGCACGCTGTCGGGAACTATGCTTTGGCATGCTGCAACGGTCTTAGGGATGACGAGGCGTCCTGAAGCATGCCGCACCGTACAAGCTTTGGAAGCAACGATATACGTTTATTTTGCCTCGGCGCCGATTTATCTTGCCGATGCCGATAATGGGCGCCGGGCCTTAGAAAACAAAGGCACAGCTTATTCCAAAAGAAATTTCTAGCAGCAGGCCTTTTTTATTTGCGCATGGGAAATCATTAAATAACTTCCCCCGCTCATTGCAGAGCAGGGGGGGGGGGAGGGTAGTGTCAGACTTTGAAGACTACTGACTTAGCCCCTCTGCTTTGCTGACGTCTCTTTGAGGCGCGCATGGAACACCAACGCTTCGACTCGGCCTGTCGTCATTGGACCGACGGATGGTGAGCTACTTATTGCTAACCACACACAGACCCGCATTTACGGTGGCCGGAAAGTCGTCTCACGGCGCTCGACGCCCATAGCGTTTCCCGAGGCGCTTGAGTTTGTTTAATGTTCTCTCCCTCAAATGACCGATAGCCATTCCCTCTCGCTCCAGACACTGGACTGAACCAAGGAATATTTTCCCCGCTCCCCCCCCCGCTCCCGCTCTGGACGGAACGGGGGGGTGTGTCAGACTTGCACTGACTAAAACCCACCCATGTTACTTTTCTAGCCCTTTACGATCCGGGGCCGCGGTATCTCTTTCGAACAATCTACAACCCTGGCAGGCGGCCCTAGTAGGCCCCACTGCTTTGCTGACATCTCTTTGAGGCGCGAGTGGTACACTAACGCGCCGTCGACACGGCCTGTCGTCAATAGACTGACGGACGGTGAGCTACCCATTGCTCACCGTCAACAGGCCCGCATTTACGGTGGCCGGGAGTCGTCTCGCGGCACCCGACGCCCGGGGCTTTTTCAATCATTTTATTATGACACTTGATATAGCGACTGGCCTGTAATTTGAGAATTCTTGGTAAATGACCTGTTTGTATATTGGTCGTATGATGGAAATCGTCAATCCATCGGGATATACATTTTGTTCAATACATTTTTTTATAAAATATGCAAGAATATGGCGAATATATTGAATGACTAACTTGAAATCTGCAACTCAAATGCCATCAGTTCCCAGGACTTGCTACAGCTTAACTTATCTATTACTAGTTTTTACCCGCGGTTTTGCCCGCGTTTATTAATTTAATTTAATTAAATGATAAAATTTGTACTTGAATAATAAATGAGAGTAACAGCACAAAAAGTAAGGTCGTGTTAGATAGGCAGGAAATACATTATGTATTCCATTTTAGGGATAGTTTGCAAAATAAAACAAATATGCAGTCTTTACCAACTTTATTGATTTGGTCAAAGTAAATCTGACAATTCCATTTGAATTGAATTGAAATCGGACAACGCAATAAGTTTCGTACAAAATTCACCCCTTCATCAAAATTGGTTTTGCCATTTAGACGTGAAGACGTAACAAACAAACAAACTCACTTTCGCTTTTACAATATTAGTAAGGATATACAGGGTGGAATTTTGTAATGCCACCTGAAGGGGAAGTCCTCTTAATACTTTAGATTGAAAATTTTACTCAAAGAAAACATTAATTTATTATCATATAGGTATAGTATTATATCATTATAGGTGTAGTTGTTTTTGTTTCTTTAAAACCATATTTAGGTTTTAATTAAAAAAATGTTAGGTTTATGTTTATTTAAATGACGTTAAATATTACTTATTTTAATATTTACTTCACTATTTATGTAATTTTAAATTTATCTTTTCGGTGTTCGAAGATGGAAATAAAAAAGTCGTGCTGAATGATAATAAAAATGTTGATTCGTTTTATTCTAAAATTAACAAACTTTAATGAGAATTGTGACGTCACATTCCAACTTAGATTAAAGAAGTTCACTTGTAACTTTATAACACTTTTTTTTTGTGGTATACCCACTTAGTCAATTAATAATAACATATCAAGAAAAAGATATTCTAATAACACAAATATAATTGTTGATACAGGTATCGGCTCATTAATATTTGAATGTCTTTGGGTATCGGTTTTCTGCAGAGTTTAATGAAAACTAATGTTTATGATTTAGACTTTATGAACATGTTTTATTGTTATGTAACGTCACAATGAATGAATGAATTGAGGTTATAGCTCAAGTGTTCATTTTCTTAACGAAAAGAAGATTGAAACGTAACCTCAATTTAATATAATTAAATGTAACTCAATATTTAGTTACACCGTTTAATAATTAAAACAAAAACATCTAGATATTAATATTTAGCAAATCCTTCATTATTTTGAATGCAGTCAAGTAGACATTTGCACATGTTACCATATTACCACACATATTTCGGTTCCTCTTTAATTTTCCCACATCTCCAAGCAATGTGTTTTTAATTGTTGAATACTCTTGTCATGATCCCCCGTGGCTCCCACCTTTGCAACAAAAAATATCTCTGGGTTATTGTGAAACTAGTAGCGCACAGTGCTCGCCCGGTGAACAGGACAGTTGACCTGGACAAATGTCTCAGACAAATGTTATATTTATCAACTCATCAGCTGGGTAAATGTTACACACAGTAGATTGCATGACATCTTTTTGTTTGTGTTGCTGTCAGAAAGGGATTTTTTCACGGCGAACGGTTTGCACTGAGGTATCAAATAATTCTGCAAAGCTCGTTGGTGTATGAGTGTGAAAGCATTCGTTTCAAACTCGTCAACAATTTGTCGTTACTGTGCGACGCGACGGCCTTCCACTTCTCTGTCAACTAGGCTACCGTTTTCCTCACATCTTTTAATTCAGTGACTTCAGTATTCTTCTAAAACAAAAACAAAGTGATATTAAGCAGCTATAACATTTTTATATAATATAAACGGTGGCCAGTGGTTTCACCCGCTGCTCAGCTCCTTTTCTGGAGAGATCCACCCTTTTCAAAAAATATTCTACGAACTGTTCTCAGACCTAACAAATTAAAATCTTCATGATAAAAATCCTCATGATAAAAAAACAACAACCAACTTTTTTTGCAAGTCAGTGAATAAAAATGAATTAATCCTTATGCCTAAGATTATTATAAGGGAAATATCAAATAAAAGTTTAAGTTATAATTCATAAAAATAATACTAACATTTAGTCCGGTTTAATCAGATATTTGTGTTCCATTAAAATCATTTCTATGCAGTGCAATAATAGTCACCCTCGCCTCAATATAAATATTTGCCTGCATTTTGAGTTTTGAGAATAATAATTATACCGCTATCTATTAAGCCACACTTCACCAACAAACAACTACAATCAATCGACAACGTTAATTCCGATCAAGTTAAATATTCATAAAAGTCATGTCTACTTCACAGAGATCTTTATTCTTTAGTTACTTTTTATGATCCCTACCTATTTACCTCCCTAAGTGCTAGCGCGCACTGGTGACTTTTGTCACGGTGACTGTTTCGTCACTCGTCGGTCGGCGTACATAAATGTCAGTTGTGTCACGTAGTAACGTGCGCGCACCTCCATACATATGCTTGGCCGTGACAAAAGTCACCGTGACAAAAGCCACCAGTGCGCGCTAGCGCTAACTTTACGAATTATCGTGTGAACAAAGCAAACAACGTAAAGAATATAATATTTCTGTCCCATTACTACCAACCAAATAAAAACTTACAAAAAGTCTACAATCTTGCGATAGATTTGAACTCACGGCTAATTGATTCACACGTATGTCCGAACCCGATTAACCTGTATGCCATCCTGACTCTAATTTACAAGTTGAAATTATGAGCTACAATCACTTGTTGACGACAACGACTATATGCTTGAAAATAGAAGGTCGTAAGTCAAACTAAACTTAAAGCTGTTACGTTGTAATTTTGCCTCCCGACTTTTGTTAACGACTGTACATGAAAGAAATTTTCTTAACATTTTTGAATTTTAAAGGAATAACAATTTTTGTCTTAATAGTTTTTGATGGAATATACATATAATTAAGGTTAGTTTACTTTATGACTGCTCTTCCCCGCAGGATAATTTTCACAAGCCGAACCGCGGTCAAAAACTAATTTATATAATCACTGTTATGAATATTTGTTTTGTATATAGATGTAGTCTATATAACTTACTACTGCTGTAATAAACAGAGATTAACTTATCGTTTTAATCTTCAATAGATTATATGTATTATTGTTGCTGATTTTGTCAACATTATCATTTTTATTAGTATAAAAGCCATAGCTACGAACATTTTGCTATTGTTTGCATACACAGTGGTCATCAAAATGCATGTGATTTTTCTGTTGGCTGTTTGCGTCGCCGCTGTGGCAGGTTCGTTGAATTTATTAACTTGGATTCTACCAGCACGTCTTTGGCATTTTTCTCATTTTTTACTTACAATTTTCTTTTGCTCACACTTGTTTTATACATTTCATCATCATACAAAGACAAACGGTTTTCTTTCAACCTTTCTATCGTGATTTCATATATTTAAATTCCCTCGTATTAATTCTTAGGTACTTTCCCATACATTCTCGTCACTCGACGACAAGTCCTTTCACAGATTTGCAGATTTGGGTTTGTCACTTAAGAGGTGTCATTGAACCCCTAGTTATTTCTGTGACCTATTTTAATGCTGCTGAATCTCAAGCCAACGTTATTCAGTTATTACCACCACACACCCAATTGGAATCTACTCCAACGTTTAACCCACTCTCGGCAAACAAAATTCACGATGGTGCTATTTTCTGGATGTCTGATATACAAGCCATTATTAACATGAATTGAATGATTTCACAGAGGGTCGGCCCTATAACCTTTAAAAAAAAGGTCTTGTAGCCGACCATTGGTGATAGCCGGGACTTAGGTACGGCTTCGACTGTGCATTACTCGGACCCACTGCACTAACTTGAATACTTATTTTATGGTGATTCATCATCATCAAAACGATTCTGCCCTAATTTTATGGAACATGACTATCTGTGTTTTGCTTGCAGCGGTCCCAGCTAATCCCCAAAGGATAGTAGGTGGTTCGGTGACCACAATTGACCAGTACCCCACTATGGCCGCTTGCCTGCACTCGTTTGACCTGGTCAACTATCGGCAAGCGTGTGGTGGAACCATACTCAACAATAGATCCTTTCTGACGGCTGCTCATTGCACCATGTAAGTACATATTTTTTGGAATGTTTTTGTCCAGGTTATGATAATTTTATGGTACTTTTAACTGATTGAGCGACTCTCTGACTAAATTCTTTCTTCTTTTTCAAGTGGCCATGCCGCTAATAGGTGGCGCGTCCGTGTAGGCTCGACCTGGGCCAATAGCGGTGGTGTTGTGCACACTCTTCAATCTATCATCAATCACCCCAACTACAACAGCAACACATTTGACAATGATATCGCTGTCTTACGATCTGCCTCTACCATCGGATTCAACAACAATGTCCGTGCTGTGTCCATCGCTGGAGCCAATTATAATTTGGCCGATAACCAGGTTGTTTGGGCTACCGGTTGGGGATTGACTTCCGTAAGTTTGTGTTTAATTCTTCAAATTTTTAACAAATTGCGATAACACAGTTTTCTTGATGTTTACTGTTTCTATTTAACAGGAGGGTGGATCTCCTTCTGAGCAACTGCGTCACGTCCAGATCTTTACTATCAACCAGGCTACTTGTAGAACTCGTTACCCTACCCTAACTGACAACATGCTGTGTTCTGGGGTCCTCAACGTTGGCGGTCGCGACCAGTGCACACAAGACTCTGGAGGTCCTCTCTACCACAACGGTGTTCAAGTTGGTGTCTGCTCCTTCGGTACCGGATGCGCTAGGCCACAGTTCCCCGGTGTCAACGCTCGTGTCTCCCGCTACGCCGCTTGGATTTCTTCTAACGCATAAAAGCTTATTTTCTGAAATAAATTACTATTATATAACTTTCAAAGTTTTTTATGGCCTTCTTTTGATTTTCGTCTATTCTGCGCTGTGGTACTAAGTATTACGTATTTGTCATAGAATTCTTAACAACAAATATTAGTTGTGTTGTTAAACAGGTAACGTATAACGATAATTTCATTGGCATTGGTTACCATAGAGTTTTGTTTTACACTCTTGTGTATAACAAAACTTTATATAACGGTATTTATTTGGCCCTAGCCTCTAAGTCTAGACTAAGGCCAAATAAATATCATTTTTACCTCTACCATAGTTGTGAAAAAATGGAAACGTTACGGAAGTACACATTTTTACAATGTTAATGATTAATTCGTATCTATGGGTGATGCTGATTGGTGCTTGTTGTAAATAATGTAGCCTAAATTATGCTGGATAAATCGACGTATTTATTTATTTAATGATTTATGTACACACAGGAGATAATATTGGGAAACATCTTTACAAAACTTAGAGACCAAAGGCACAGCTTATTTCAAAAGAAATTTCTAGCAGCACGCCTTTTTTTATTTTGCGCAAATCTTCAATTAACTTTTCCCGCGAGCAACCCATAACCCCGGCAGGCGGTGGCCCTGGCAGGCCCCTCTGCTTTACTGACATCTCATTGAAGCGCGCGTGGAACACCAACACGTCGACGGAGGGACGGTGAGCTACCTATTGTTCACCGCCCACAGACAGACCCGTTTATATGGTGGCTGGGAGTCGTCTCGAGACGCCCGACGTTTGGAGCGTCTCCCGCGTCGGCTGTGCTGGTTAAATATTCTCTTCTTCAAACGTCCCATCAACTTCTTCACTAGCATAACTGCTTTGCAGAAGAAAGTGACCGCTTGCCATTCCATCTAGCTCCAGGCCATGAACCAAGGCCGGGCGCGAGAGATCACTGTCACCAACTGCTTCTTCGAGGACATGGTGGAGCTCCACCCAAGCTGGGCAGACCGCCACTGTGTGCTCCACGGTGCCCTCCGGGTGGTTGTCAAACTCCCGGGCGTTTACTCTCGTCTGTTTATGTGCACCTTATGAGGATTTAGGTCAGGCGGTTGGTAATAACGCCGTGGCATCTCTCCAGCCACTCCTCAAAGAGGGGACTTTTGCCATCATTGTGGCGTTACCAGCAGGCTTGCTAAAGGAAATATGAAGAATAGAAACGTAGACAGTTGTGTGTGAGAACAGGAAGAGAACAGCATTTAAAATATGAATTTTTTAACGCAAATTAAAAATATATGTAAGTACACATGTATAATAATAAATACATATATACAAACTATATGTAAATAAAATATTATTAATATTCACTTTTATCTAATCTTAAAAATCGAAATGATTTTTAAGTCTCGAATGCGGAAGGGAGTTACACAATCCTACAGCACGGAGAAGGAAAAGCAATAGTTGCTTGTTTTATGAGAAAGGGATTTAAGGAGGGATAAAAGATGCAACCTACACGGCGAGTCGCGAAGGCGAGCGCTAGTAAAACGCTCAAGCAAATAGGAAGGATAAGACGGGCTATATAGGATGTTCAAAAGGAGTCATCGTATTCGGGTGTTCCTGCGAAGGCAGATCGGAAGCCACTGCCAAGATGAGAAACATAATCATTCTTTCGGAGACCAAAGAATTGCGAATCCCTAATTAATGCAAGCGCTCAAGCTTGTTTAATACCTCATCTGGGTAACAGGCATCGGCATAATCTATAATCAGCTGAATAAGAGTTTGTTCTGACGTAATTTAAGTCTTAGAAGCAGGAGACTCTAAAGGCATTTCAGCGAATAAAAAGAGAAATGTACCTAACGGCTGACCTACACTGACTTGAGCCCGCCACGTGGCGTTAACACCGCACACGTAAGCCAGGGTCTCTGAAGTGGGTCTTTCCTTTATTTTATATTTTTAGCAATTGACTCTCAGATACTTCGATTACTACGATGTTGATTTTACTTTTCACCAATGAAATGACCAAGTTTTTAGATAAAGTATCGAATGGGTTATTTTAAGTACCGGTAAAGTATTTGGTATTAGATAATGCTGTTATTGATAAAACAATAACGTTATCTTACTAGGCTTTCCCCTACATTGTAGGTTTAGAACAACTATTTTGAATCTTATCTCTTGTGCTAAGTAACTTTGTCTGTCATTTTTAAGCCATAATTACTGAACAACTGGTGTCAATAAAAAAAATGGTGACTTTTGTTGGTTTCGTTGACTTTTTTGCCACTGACTTCCGGAAGTAAAGTTATTTTCCGCTTTTTAGTTTTTTATTTCAGCATTTTTAGTTATTGTATAATGATTTAGCACATATTTTTTTTATCGAGTACCTATTAATTTTCCATTGTTATTAAAACATTAGCAAATCATCCATATAGAACTAACCGAATATGAACAAATTGGTATGGGTTCCACCTGGGAAGTATCAAACAAAAATTAAAAATTCTGCAAATCGATACATAAAAAAAAACAAAAGATTCCGACTAATTGAGAACCTCCTCTTGTTTTGAAGTCGGTTAAAAATAGCGAAGAGTATTGAGAGATTTAGGACAGTAACCGCCTTTGCTGAGACTAGGTCGAGCCCGACGAGTATTCAGTTTCATTCGGTTTCAGGACCGAATATTCGGGTATCCAGCAGACCCACCGCATCGTTGAACATGTGAGTTAGCTAGTTTCCAGCACGGAGCGATGACGGGTGTATAATATCTCGACATAGCTAAAGATTTCGACAAAGTCTGGCACAACGGCTTATTACATAAGCTCAACTCACTAGAGTGCCGCTGATGATCGTCTCGTGCTCCTCTTACGGGACTTTTTGTGGAACCGCTCCTTCCACTATCGCATCGAGGACACACTCTTCTCCCCTCATCCCATTAGAGCCGGAGTCTGTTAGGGCTCCATTTTATCTCCCCTCGTTTTCACTAGCGATATTCCCAAGAACAAAAAAGGTCAGTTAGCTCTGTTCGCGGACGACACGGTCATTTACCATGCTGGTCGCTGTCAAAACGCTATCGCTCGTACCCTTCTTTATTTTTTGGTGTGGGAAATCATCAAATAACTTCCCCCGCTCTGGGCCGAGCGGGGAAGAGTGTCAGACTTTGACTGGCTAAAACCCACCCATGTTCTTTCTATTGCCCTTTACGTTCGGGGGCCGCGGTATCTCTTTCGAACAACCCGCAACCCAGCCGGTTGCTAGCTAGCGGCGATGTTGAGCCTATAAGTTTAAACCTCTCCCTAAATAATACCACTCAGAACCAGCCTGTCCGCCTTTGCCGTCTTCCCCCAGCGACGCCCTAAGCCGAGGCTCGTACCCCACATGGGGTGCCCTTAGCTTATAGTCAAGTAACTGTACCCGTGCTTAGTTTGTAAGTTTTTTTTTATTTCAAGACATCCACAGGCCTTGCCCGGTTAAGCAGAAGACTTAGGTTGAACTGCGAGATGCCATTTATTTATAAAAAAAAAAAATGTTCATGCCCCCTATACAGGTAACAGCGATCAGCGGCTGTAAAGTTAAGTATAAAGCAATTTTTTTTTACATTTTCTTCGGGACAACTTTAAAAATCTCGTTATCCATTGCCGGACACTTATGACAGTTGCTACCCCCTGCTAGACACCCCTAATTTTAATAAATTATAAGTAACTATGCTTTTGTTATAGTATAAGGGCAAAATTTTATAAACGTTACTTGAGGAACTATAAAAAAATGTTATCTCAATCAAGCCGAACCGTTTTAATGGTTTTTACATCTCTATCTCTTGGGAAAAACGGGGCATATTGATTTATCTTTTTAATCTTCAATGGATAATCATAGTGATTAGCGCAGTCAGGATTATAACTCTATAGGTATATTAAACGCACACTGTGTAGGCAAGCATATTATAAGTTAGGGGATTATATTGATGATAAAAATGCTTGGCTCAATGCTGGTCCTGCTCCACAAGCATAGGGTAGGTAAACTCATTGATTAGTATCCGAAGTTATAGTGGAAGCTCCAGAAGATCGTAAGACTATCTTTGCATTGTATAGACTCAATTTCCTAGTTTTGTATAACTGAAAGCCCAAGTGTGAGTACCATGTACTATTATTGACTTGACGATGCCCTGGTGGTTGACAGAATATCATGCTCACTTAAATGTCTCGCTGATGGTGGCGGGTGTGTCGGGTCATTTAGTTCTCTTCAAAATGGTTGAGCTGAATGGGGCTGATCCATACGTCATGTTCGTAAACGGGCGCTGTCAGTTGGGACTGGTAATTTTTGAGCTACCACGGTTCATTTTTAATTAATTTAAGTTTTAAATTGAATTTTGCTTTTTATTTACTCTGGACGCTCTTACTGTGCACGTCTTTCTACATCGTTTTTATATATTTGTATAATCTCAACATGAATGATGTAAATACGATTTTGTAATAATTTTATAATTTAAAAGGGTGTTCATGGAGTTTCTTGCCCATTCTTCTCCATAGAGATCAACGCTTTGGAATGGGCAACTACAGTACTTTCACAAGTTATTATGCCTTGTGACCGGGACTGTAGATTCATTTTGTTTCTTGACATTCAAAAGTGCCTGTAATGGTCTAATTGAAATAAATGATTTGATTTGATCTTTTATTTTACACAGTAAAATCTCCTTTGGAGAGGGCACTGGCTCCTGTAACACAGGTCCTTTACCTCGCACAGGAGTTAGTTACTTCACAAAAAATGTAACTACTTCTTGTATAATAAAGATTTAAACTATACTTACTAAGTGGTGCGACAACCTTAAGAGGTATGGTAGGGGCTGTGAAGACTAGTTATAGTATTCATGCAGTTTCTTGTTTATTATTGAAGATCTACGCTTAAGTAAGAAGCGCCACGTAGGCCGGTGAAAATCTTTCGTTTTTTTGGGTTTCGCCCTTCGAGGAGCTCGTGGCTAAATAATAGCAGCCGCTCGGGTCAATCTTTAGGTTAAGCCGCGCTTGCCTAGGTTGGTCTGTGGATGGGTGACCACCCGTTACATACCGAGTTTCCTCCTTGCCTCGGAAACCACGTTAAGCCGTTGGTCCCGGCTGTCATTTGTAGATCTTTGACAGTCGTTACAGGTAGTCAGTGTCCCAAAAGTCTGACAACCAGTCTTACCAAGGGGTATCGTATTACCCAGTACTAACTGGGTTGTGGAGGTCAGATAGGCAGTCGCTCCTTGTAAAATACTGATATTCAGCTGCATCCGGTTAGACTGGAAGCCGACCCCAACATAGTTGGGAAAAGGCTAGGCACATGACATGCCCCTCAAAAGGAAAAAAAACGGATGCCTTATAGAATCACTTTGTTGGCACCGTCTGTCAGTCTGTCTGTCGGTCAAGACCGTTTAGCTCCGGAACGTGTGGAGGTATCAAGATGAAATTAAAACCAATTATGAGTTCAGTAGGCTCTTAGAGCTACCAAAAAAAAAGCAACCATGTAAGTCTATGCAGATAAAATTTATTTTTAATTTTAGCTTGTCTTACGTTATATATATTCTTATTTATCCTGTTACATCATATTTTCTTAGTTGTACTTACGTTAATTTTCAATATTTTAAGTTTGAATTTGTATTGATTATAAGAGTCATACAATTTTGTGCTATCTAGAATTTGGTACATTTATTTTAGCTCTGATATAATTAATTAACACTATTATTATTAATTAATTGTAACTTACTATATTAACAACAGGATGGTGGAGGTTTCAAATATCATATTCATTTAAATTAATTTTGAAATAGGAAAAGAAATAGTCATTTTATAGGATGTCAAATGAACTATTAATGACATTTTCGTATTTTTTTATTTTATCACATGTTACAGTTATGGAGATGTCATCAGCAATATGATTTGTTACCAATGTATGATGGAAACTCACCTTAAAATTGCATTATGCTTTGTAGCTAGACTGTATTTTATTCTTTTGTTCTTGCCTGTTAAAAAGTACCTGTTATAGTTCTTATCTGCCAAACTTTGTAGCTAAACGTTGGGGTCGGTTTCCATTCTAAGCGGATGCTCTTCTGAATACCAGTTTTTTAAATGAAAAGCCTGCATATCTGACTTCTATAACCCGGTATTAGAGCAGAGCAGAATCCCAGTGTCAGACTTGTACTGACTAAAACCTATCCTTGTTCCTGTTTTTCCCCTTGTGTTAATGGGCCGCGTTATTTCTTTCGAAACTACCTGAAGCCCATTTAAAGCTTACTGGGTAATACGTATTGTATTACCCAGTATCTATAACCCGCTATCAAAGCAGAGCGGCGGAATCCCAGTGTCAGACTTGAACTGACTAAAACCTATCCATTGGCCGCGGTATGTCTTTCGAACCAACCCGAAGCCCATTTAAAACCTACTGGGTAATACAATTCCCCTTGGTAAGGCTGAAATTCAAACTCTCGGGCTACTTACACTTAACGTAATTTTTATGGCACGTAGGTTTTTAATGTCTATGGGAAACCTATTGTATATAATTATTGTATGTAACTAAGCTAATTTAAAAAGTCATTTACACAAGTCATAGTTCAACTAAATTATTAATCGTTTTACCAACAGCAAGTAGCAGCGAAATTAATGTTTAAATCTCATGGCACCTTTTCTAATTTTCAGTCCAGAATTTTAAAAACAACGTATTAAAATAGACACCAAACATGTCATCACTAGTCTGTATGAGGATTACCACTACCATTATGAAAAACTAATGTATTTTTGCAAAAACGTTATCGCATAGTATTAAAGTTTTTTCAATGATTACTTCTTGGTATTTCCGGAAGATAAAACAGATTAATGAACACATCAGTCATCATAATTGTAAGAAACTTTTCACACTGGTTTGTTTTAACAATGTCATCAAGTAAATGCAGTTTTTAACCGCCTTCAAAAAAGAAGGAGGTTCTATGTTCGACTGTATTTTTTGAATGAATATTCACCGATCACTCCGCCAACTGTGAACCGATTTTCATAATTCTTTTTTTGTTTGAAACGGTATACTTCTAAGGTGGTCCCAAATCAATTTAATTATGGGTAGTTTATGAGTTATCGTCTACAAAACATTTATTTAGTAGATAACAATGGAAATGAGTACTCGAAAACAAAGTGAAATATCACCATGCCATAAATAAAAAATGCTGAAATGACACACTTTTTTGCAAAAAAAACAAAACGGACTTCCAAAAAAATTTAAGTAAACAAAATTAAAAATCACTTTACTTCCGGAAAGTTGGTTTTGTCTGTTGTAGTGCAAGACCCGGTCTTATTAATGAGCTGACATCTTTGCTGAGCATGCTCGGTATACTAAAAAATAACACTATAAATATTGAAAATATACTTGCAAATGATTGCTATATTCTTAATAATCGTGAAAAAAAAACTGGGCACAGAAAAATGAAACCTAGTATGGAATAATGTGGACATGATTGTGATGGAGTGGATTGAAGAAACTGTGAGGAGTGATTGAAATATGACTGTTAATGGGTATTGGAGAAATCTTAACAAGCTATGGAAAGGCTATGTCAAAATGATATGACTGGAAACGGAATGAATACAATTTGTTAAAAAAATCATTTATAATCCCAAAGCAGTTTAAAGGTACGAATGACATTACTATAATATACTTATATATATAAAAAAAAACGTTAGTATAACAATTATTGTCAAGGTTGGAGTCACCTTTTAAGCAAAGGTTTGCTTGTTTAGTACCCAGAAACATAAAATATTAGTGAACATTATTGAATAGAAAGCAGGTGAGGCCTTTACTACCCCACAGTGTTGCTATATAAATTTCCTCATTTATTGAAATGTATCATTTATTGAAATCTATTGAGATTTCATCCAAAAAGGATTGCATTAATAAAATATATTCTCGGCACCTAATAATACCCTGATGGAGAGGACAGGGTTTTTTACAGACTCAAAACAATATCGAACTAGGACAAGACAATAACGTGAAAGTTTTTTTTCTTTATTTAAAGGGCTTTGCCGCTAAATGATAACGTCGCCGTCGTCGTATACAATTAACAGCAAAACTAAGTAACAGTAATATAAAAAAATATGTTTATTTTCTAGAAACAGTAGCAAATTTAATTAACATTATATTCCAGTTTATTGTGTAAACATCTTTAGGTTAGCAAAATAAAATTTGTACTATCTATTACATAATTTGATAGTCTCTCCAAATATATGGTATAAATACCGTTCACAAATATCAAAATACCACACTTGTCAGCGAATAATTAACAAAATGCGCATCCTTGCTTTGTTCGCTCTTTGCTTCGCTGCTGTAGCAGGTAACAAAAAAACTTTTCTATTAATTCTTCTTTCGTTATTTTCTTTAAAAAAAAACGTTGCCCAACTCTAGGAATATCTCCTATATCGGGGGGGTGTGTTTACAAACATTTAAACTCACAGACCCAAATAACCATACCCGGAACATCTGGCCATACAAATATTTGTTCCGCGATACGCAACGCAGCAGGTGATCGCTCAGCGACTGCGCCAACCGTGCTGTCAAATCGTTTATCAATTTTAAAAGTGAAATCTTTGCATTATTTATTTTAAATTAACTTTACCTGAAACTAAACAAATCTAAAAGTTAAATTTAAGTGATTTAATTCTAAATACAATATGGTGAAATCCAAAAGATTGCGGACTCGTTATTTTTTTAACATTTTTATGATACGGATATCAATAAATAAAAGGGTTTGCTTAGAAGTGAATGCAGAGGAGCTTGTGGCTAAATAATAGCAGCCGCTCGGGCGATCCTTGCCTAGTTTGGTCTGTGGATGGGTGACCACCCGTTACATACCGAGTTTCCTCCGTGCCTCGGAAAGCACGTTAAGCCGTTGGTCCCGGCTGTCATTTGTAGATCTTTGACAGTCGTTACAGGCAGTCAGTGTTCCGAAAGTCTGACAACCAGTCTTACCAAGGGGTATCGCATTACCCAGTACTAACTGGGTTGTGGAGGTCAGATAGGCAGTCGCTCCATGTAAAATACTGATATTCAGCTGCATCCGGTTAGACTGCAAGCCGACCCCAACATAGTTGGGAAAAGGCTAGGCAGATGATGCTTAGAAGTAAATGAGAAAGCGTGTTTATTAATTTTATTTTTAGCTGTTATTATTAATATTTGCCGAAAGTTACTGTTTTTCGAAATATACGTTGTATATGGAATTATTTGTTTATGTTACTTTCTGCTGCAACATTTTCATGTGTGAAATACTTACTTAAAGAGTAAAATTATAAAATCTTTTTCTTTTGTTTTTCAGCCGTCCCCTCCAATCCCCAGAGGATTGTCGGCGGTTCAGTCACCACCATCGACCGGTACCCGACCATCGCTTCTCTCTTGTACACGTGGAACTGGAGTACTTACTGGCAGAGATGCGGTGGTACCATCATCAACAACAGGTCTATCCTGACTGCTGCTCACTGCTTCGTGTAAGTATGGTTTTGACGAAAGTAAAGGGTTTTGGTGAAAATGGGCGGTATTCGAACATAATTGAAATAGATTTTAAATCATAGCTCATAATTAGTTATTGATTACGACAATTGCAATCGATAATGACGCAATAACTTGTATTTCGACAAATTATTCTGCTTGGGCTCTAAGTACAGCGTAATTAATCCTAACTAAACCGACAAAAAATCTTCAGACTCAGAAAGGAATATCAACGATTTGTAACAGAATCTTCTTATTTAAGTAGGTTAATTTTTAGTTTAATGTTTACGTAAAAAGTATAAAAAGGCAACACATATAAGTATCAGGTGTTTCTATTTCTGTTCTCCTTGACGGGCCTGTTGGTCTAGTGGTTAGTGGCCCTGACTGCTGAGGCGGAGGTCGTGGGTTCGATTCCCACCCAGGACAAACTTTGTGTGATGAGCATGATTGTTTGTTCTGTGTCTGGGTGTGATTTATCTATAATATGTATGTATTTATAAATTATATAAGTATGTATATCAGTTGTCTGGTTACCATAACACAAGCTCTGCTTAGCTTGGGATCAGATAGCCGTGTGTGAGTTGTCCCAAGATATTTATATTATATTTATATTCTCCGGTAACATTTTTTTTTTAAACTTTGCCACACACTAGGAATTTTTCCGGTATTGTGGGTGCGTTTACAAACATTTAAATTCACATACCTACACAAACAGCCCCGAAACAACTACCTGTACTATACAAATATTTGTTCCGTGCGGGAATCGAACCCGCGACACACGCAGCACAGCAGTCAACCGCTCAGCCACTGCGCCAACCGTGCCGTCAAACTCTGCCACTTGTTGTTTTAGTTTAGAATCAACTCTTCGATTCTAAGCTATTACAGGTCTTATGCCTAATAATAGTAAATTGCCCATGATCCGTTTTCTGGAATGTTTTGCGAAGACAAGATATCTTTTGCAGTAATGACCCAGCGAACAGATGGCGTATCCGTGTTGGTTCCACCTGGGCTAACAGCGGTGGTGCTGTCCACAACGTGAACCAGATCATCCGCCACCCAGAATACAATGCAGTTACTGAAAACAATGACATAGCCATTCTGCGCTCCGCATCCACCTTCTCTTTCAACAACAATGTTCGCGCCGCTTCCATCGCTGGCTCCAACTATAACCTCGCTGACAACCAAGTCGTCTGGGCTGCAGGATGGGGAGACGTTTTCGTAAGTATATTTATCACTGAAAGTTTTTCTGTGTCATTTTACTTATTTATTTATTAGCCGACTTCGAAACAGGAGAAGGTTCTATGTTCAGCCGTATTTTCTATGTTCACCGATAACTTCACTAATTGTGGATCTAATTTAATTTATATTGATCGGGTAGTTTATGAATTATCTAATATATATTATATAAGAGTTATATAATATACTTTGAGGGCACTCGGTCTTGACACAATTAAGCAGTTGAATGTATTTTTTTCTAATATATATATATATAAAGCGCAAATTTAATATTTTTGTCTGTTATGAAGTGGGGTTTGCAGCTGTCCCTAAATTTTATTTTAATTTGGATACATTTCTTTAGTGCAATAAATAAATCATTGTGTCCCTACATCATGACACCGTAGCGTCACCATGCGTTTTGTTTGAACGAAGATTAATGTTCGAATATCTCCGTTTGCAGCAAGGTGCAAATGCTGGCTCAGAACAGCTCCGTCACGTCGAGCTTCGCTCTATCAACCAGAACACTTGCAGACTCAACTACGCTGTCCGCGGTATCGCTATCACCGACAACATGTTGTGCTCCGGCTGGTCAGGCGGTGGTCGCGACCAGTGCCAGGGTGACTCCGGCGGTCCTCTCTACCACAACGGTGTCGTTGTTGGTGTCTGCTCTTTCGGTATTGGCTGCGCTCAGGCTGCCTTCCCCGGTGTCAACGCCCGCGTGTCCCGCTACACCGCTTGGATTAACAGCAACGCGTAAAAACGCCAAACTTTATTGAAATAAACTTTTAATTCATGCAAATAATAATTTTATTTTTACCTACTTAGGAAAAACTATATTTTTATTGACAGAAAACTGTAAACCTTAATCGCTGAATCTAAATTCTAGATGCATGAACTTTTTTTACAAGAGTTCAATGTAGACCAGCCACCACTTAGAACTTAGGTTGTTATACCAGTAGGTACCTCAGAATAACAATCAAACCTCTTGGGAGATTGGTGTCACATAAATTTATCCACAGGCAGTAAGATTCTGGGTCCAAAGCCTTGAAGAGGTCTCGAAAACATGCATACACCAACGTTTTCCTATCTGCATAGTATTAGACAGTATGCTTAACAATGAGGAGTGAAAGAGTAAGATTAATTAGAAATTGTTTAAAGTAATTAATAGGCGGTGAATATGTTCACAGAATAGTAATTAAATTATCCAGCTTAGAGTAGGTGTTCCATGCCACATAGTCAGGACAGGAAATTACATTATTGTGCCTAAATACGTATTTCCTGTCGATATTGCGATAAGAGTACCTACTCCTATCACATTATTGATCGATGTTCATTCATTAAATTTGTTCTATCTTATCGCCATAAATAAAGTTATTGTTGCTGTTACTCACTGCTACTTTTCTCTTTAGATAAGGACATTATATAGAGATATTTACGCGCCTTTGCTCGCGTTTAATTGAATGTTAATTAATTCGGGTTGTCACATATAAAAAAAAAAAACATAAATACTATACCCAAACATAAATAAAGCGTCCAGGCAAAAGGGTGTGCCCCCTTACACGTGCAATGTTAGTTTATATACCATACAGTAATTTATCATATGTGACTTCTAAAGTTACTGCACTTTAGAAGACACAGTTGATAAATTAGAACCATAGTGCAAAAGAATCACACACACCATTTAAGAGCTTAACGCGAAGATCAGTCGTAACCTTCCTAGCCATATTTGAGGGAAGGTAACCCGACCCCCGGCGTCATCTTATTAAACTGGGTTTTGATATGGTGGGAAGGTCGAATAGAAGTTTTAGATAGAGATAACGGTGTGTCACTATGTCACAGTCAGCTTGACAATAGAGTCAATACGCCGAAGTCTGTTGTCTTTTTATTTTTTAAAAAAAAAAACGTTGTCCCACAATAGAAACTCCTGTATCGTAGGTGCGTTTACAAATATTTAGCTCACATACACAAACAGCCAGAACTGAAACAACTATCTATGACTTCATACAAATATTTGTTTCGTGCGGGAATCGAACCCGCGACACGCAGTGCAGCAGCCGATCGCTCAGCCACTGCGCCTGCCGTCGAAAATACCAAGGTTACGTGATGTGACGTGGTTAGATGACCTGTGTGACTGAATATATTATGCTAATAATGAATCTATCTGGCCAAAATCTTCCGGATTAAATTAAAAAAAAGTTGATGGTGCCAGTTATGTTTTAAGGCCCATGTAATAAGGGATGGTGATGATGATGCTCGGTACCGGCCACCAATCCAGATCATCATCATCATCATGGAAAAACCCAATAACATTTTGCCCAAAACTTTGTAATGGACAAATATAAATAAGTTTTTAAACTAAAAACGAAACGATTCAAGAATATAATTTTAGAGTTTTCTAGGCTCATGGTGGCTTGGAAAGAGCGACTGTTGTAACCCCGTGCAGGGCCCGCCACAATATCCTTACTTCCTTACTATAATATAATATAATATTATAAAAGCGAAAGTGAGTTTGTTTGTTTGTTACCTCTTCACGCTTTAATGGCTAAACCGATTTTGATGAATTTTGGTACAGAGATAGTTGGGAACGAGGAGACGGACATAGGCTATTATTTTTTTAAAAAGAGTGGGATATGAGGGAGAAAGAGGGAAGAAACGGGAAAACTTAGCGTTGCTATTACAAATCAATAAGGTTCTACCGAATTAAAGGCGAGCGAAGCCGCGGGCAAAAGCTAGTTGACAATAAGTTCTCTCTTCGAGGAGTGGCTGGAGAAGCGCCACGGCGTCCTCACCTACCGTTTGACGCAGGTCGTCACCGGACACGGTTGTTTCGGGAGGTTCCTGCATATAATTAGCCCAGAATCGGATGCGCAAAATGACCATTAACAATATTTTATTGAAGTTGAACATATTACCACAAAAGAAACACGACTGTGGCAGTAGCTTACGATTTTAAACATGTACTTTTATGAAATCATGTCTTTTTTTGCGGATGGGAAATCATCAAATAACGATTACGAACGAACGGGGGAGTGTCAGACTTGTACTGACTAAAACCCACCCATGTTCCTTCTATTGCCCTTTACGTTCCTGGGCCGCGGTATCTCTTTCGAACAACCGGTAACCCCGGCAGGCGGTGGCCCTGGCAGGTCTCTCTGCTTTGCTGACATCGATGAAATCATGTCTCGGAAAAGTATTTGAAATTTAATACACAAATTAAACTTGTGAAAGTTACACTACACACTAATTAAACTTGTTTTTTTTTTAAAAGATCTTGATGAAAAAATATTTTTTGAAGAAGTACCAATATTTTTATTACAAATAAAAATCCTTTTTCAGGACTACTAAGTCGACATAATAAATTACATGCACCCGACTAATCGACCAATAGCCGTAGACAAAAAAAACATCGCGGTATAATACGGCCTCAATCTAAACGTTCGTGCGATCAGTATCTTGACAAACCCGAACTATTCTATATGAGACTGCACATAGGTACCCATACCATCTTTAAGAAATATATTTTATAAATCGAATAAATTCCTTTGTATGAAGTATGAAGTTTATTCTTAAAAAATAAACTTCCTAGCACAATACAGCACTAAAATAAATTAAGCAACTGTTTTCAATATCAACAATGTAAAAAAAAAATAGGTAGGTTACGAGTTCTTAGCATTGTCGCGTGAAATGACTAAAGGCACAATATTTTTACTAGATTGTATATTTTTATCACGATTGTTAGAAAACAATGATAAAAATAACACGTAATGTAAAGGAGAATACATACAAGAAACCACTAGTGTTAGCTTGGAACTATAATGATCATTCACTTTGTGGAAGTTTACTTATCTGATTTACTTTAGAAACTCATTATTAAAGCCGTTTAATATTCTTTAACAGTGATAATGATTATAACGTTAAGGGTTCGATTCGTTCGATTCGGGTTCACTATCATAACCGCTTCCCATTCCCTCTCGGTACAAGACCCTCTCTGGACCATGTACTGAACCAGGGCCGGACGCCAGAGATTGCCGCCGCCGATCGCAGCTACGAGGGCATGGCGGTGCTACGCTAAAGCTAGGCAGACCGCCACAGTGTCCCCCGGGCGATCATCACGAAGGTGACATCTAGGTTCAGGAAGGAACCTCTCAAAACTACCGTGTCCGTATTGCCTCCAGAGTCCTCCAAATGCCAATTTGGCCCCGGACAGGCTTGTGGCGCGCCGCCCCAAAGAACGCGCCCACACCAGGGGCCCGTAATAGGCCATGGACCGCACGACTCCAGCATAGAGCCTACGGCAGCAATGTTATATAATTGAAAGGGACCAGAGTGAATTAAAACCATCAGCGTGTTGTGTTTCGGTGGAAGTCGCGATTTTCTATTAGTTGATGTTCAAAGCGAGTGGAAACGTTTGTTGTATGCTCGGTGACATGTTTTGTGTGTTACAAAAATATATTTTTTTTTTTACTTTTTTTTTTAAAGTCAGTAGGCAGTTGGTTGGTGAATGCTAACCACACGGGCAATTGCATGTTGCCTTGTCATGAGTGACATCCAAGCGTATAAATATAATTGTTTTTGCATTAACCAGCCCAAATTGTAAATAAATAAATATTTTAGTATTTTCTTATATATTCTTTACAAATATTTCCAGAAGGCACACCACAATACCACTTCAATTTTCGTTCCATCGTTGACCTCATTTCTGTCCCTTGGACGAGATTGACATCAAGGGAAATCTCACTTAATATTAAAAATGGGATAAACATATTATATTTATATCTAATACCAATTCTAATTCCTTTATGTTTAAGTCTTTAGGTTTTGGAACAGATTAAATACGATAATTATACAACTCTATCAATATAATCTTTTCACGTAGTTGTGTATATAGTCGTTTTCGATATAAATACTCTGCTTTATCCACGATTTACAATAACTCGTCGACGAGTATTAACACTATGCGTATCCTTGCTCTGCTCGCCCTTTGCTTCGCGGCCGTCGCAGGTATGTTTTCAAAGATTTGGTTATTGTTGTAAAGTATTCGAATTATTTTTAAAATTGCATTTATCTTGGCGTTAAAAAGTAACTTTTGTCAAACGCTGTGAACGAACTAAAACATTTTTCCTCAATAAATATTTTTTAAACTTTTTTTTTTTGTTAAACAAAATAAATCACTGAGAAAATGGTACCTGGACAGCATTTAATTGCGTCTTCTTCTTTTCAGCCGTCCCTTCAAATCCCCAGAGGATTGTTGGCGGTTCGGTCACCACCATTGATCAGTACCCTACCATCGCTGCTCTCTTGTACACGTGGAACTGGAGCGCATACTGGCAGGCATGTGGTGGGACCATCCTCAACAACAGGTCCATCCTCACCGCTGCTCACTGCACCCAGTAAGTTAATAACTTTTTGAACTTACTTTACATTAACTATTAAAATATGTAAATTACCAAACAACCAATCAAAGACCATTTATTTAAAAATGACTTTCTTTCTTTAGTGGTGACGCAGTTGGCAGATGGCGTATCCGTCTCGGTTCCACTTGGGCCAATAGCGGTGGCGTTGTCCACAACGTGAACGGAAACATTGTTCATCCATCTTACAACTCCAATACTTTGAACAACGACGTCGCTATCCTGCGCTCCGCCTCCACCTTCGCTTTCAACAACAATGTCCGCGCCGCTTCCATTGCTGGCTCCAACTACAACCTCGGTGACAACCAAGCCGTCTGGGCTGCAGGATGGGGCACAACTTCCGTGAGTTTATTGATGATTGCTATGGTGTTCAAGTCACAAATTAATATGTTTGATATGTTATTAATTTTTGCATCGTTTCGCAGCAAGGTGGTTCCGCCTCTGAGCAACTCCGCCATGTCCAGCTTGTTGTTATCAACCAGAACACTTGCAGAAACAACTACGCTGTCCGTGGTATCGCTATCACTGACAACATGTTGTGCTCCGGCTGGTCAGGCGGTGGTCGCGACCAGTGCCAGGGTGACTCCGGTGGTCCTCTCTACCACAACGGTGTCGTTGTTGGTGTCTGCTCTTTCGGTATTGGCTGCGCTCAGGCTGCCTTCCCTGGTGTCAACGCCCGCGTGTCCGTCTACACCTCTTGGATCAACAGCAACGCGTAAGAAGGGATTTGTTATGAGTGTGATTAGATCATGTTTAAAAAATAAACTTTTATCTCAGACAATGTTTTTATTTTCGTTAGTCATAATTATGATATATACTTAATTAGGACCCTGATGGTTTTCACGAAACAACACTAGGTCCGACTTAGTAACGACTATCTTTGACATGATTTTGCAAATATCTGGGATTTTTGCATGACACAAAACGATGATTTACCGTCACTATTCTTTGCTATAATCGAATGTTGTTGTTACTGTTATCCAGTGTATTTTTAACAGTTTCCAGGTACCAATAAATAATTTTCAAAACTGGCTGGTCTCACATAATTTTGAGCTGTTGGAGTATTAGTCCTCTAGTTAGACAAGTCAGGGTCTGAAGTTATGGAGTAGTCGGGTACAACCATCCGGCTGATTGCTATTTGGGCAAACTACGATCGATAAGTGGCTTTGTTTCTAACTACAGGTCTAATATGAATGCATGCACGTCACGTAACAAAAAAAACCATAAATGTCACGCTCAAAGGGGATAATATTGTTTTTGTAAATGAAGTGAAAATTTTGAGAGTTTACATAGATTTCTTATTAAACTGGAAAAAAGAGCTCACCACCATTGATTCCTGAATACATAAATATCTAAAATATCACTAGTCCATGACCGGACACATTGTAGAATTAAAAGGGACGAAAGTGAATTAAAACCATCAGCGTGTTGTGTTTCGGTAGAAGTCGCGATTCTCTATTTTAGTTGATGTTCAAAGCGAGTGGAAACGTTTGTTGTATGCTCGGTTGCATTTTTGTGTTTAAAAACTTTTTTATTTGAGTGTTTTTTTAAAGGTCATTTTTTATTTTTAAAACGTTGCCCAACACTAGGAATTTCTACTGTATCGTGGTGCGTTTACAAACATTTAAACTCACATGATACAAACAGCCAGACCCGGAACAACTATCTCTAGGCCATACAAATATTTGTGCCGTGCGGGGATCGAACCGGTGACACGCAGTGCAGCAGTCGATCATTAGTAGACAGTTGGTTGGCGAATGCCAACCACACAAGCAATTGCATGTTGCGATTTCATGACTAACATCCAAACGTATAAATATGTTTGTTTTTGCATTAATCAGCCCAAAGTTTAAATAAATAAATACTTTAGTTTGTCCTTATATATTCTTAAAAAATATTTTCAGAACGTACACCACAATACCACTACT
This sequence comes from Ochropleura plecta, assembly GCA_905475445.1. Classification (NCBI taxonomy): domain Eukaryota; kingdom Metazoa; phylum Arthropoda; class Insecta; order Lepidoptera; family Noctuidae; genus Ochropleura; species Ochropleura plecta. The sequence goes on along the minus strand of FR997723.1, from coordinate 6,656,207 downwards.
ACCACTTCAATTTTCGTTCCATCGTTGACCTCATTCCTGTCTTTTGGACGAGATTCACATCAAGACATCAAGAGAAGGCTCATTTAATATTGAAAAGTGGGATGAACATATTATATTTAAATGTAATCTACCAATTCCAATACCTTTAGGTTGTGGAACAGATTAAATATGATAATTATGCAACTCTATCAATATAATCTTTTCGCGTAGTTGTGTATATAGTCGTTTTTGATATAAATACTCTGCTCTTTCCACGATTTACAATCACTCGTTGACGATTATTAACACTATGCGTATCCTTGCTGTGCTCGCCCTATGCTTCGCGGCCGTCGCAGGTATGTTTTCAAAGATATGGTTATTGTTGTAAAGTATTCGAATTATTTTTAAAATTGCATTTATCTTGACGTTAAAAAGTTACTTTTGTCAAACGCTGTGAACGAACTAAAACATTTTTCCTCAATAAATATTTTTTAAACTTTTTTTTTTGTTAAACAAAATAAATCACTGAGAAAATGGTACCTGGACAGCAGTTAATTGGATCTTCTTGTTTTCAGCCGTACCCTCAAATCCCCAGAGGATTGTTGGCGGTTCGGTCACCACCATTGATCAGTACCCGACCATCGCTTCTCTCTTGTACACATGGAACTTGAGCACATACTGGCAGGCATGTGGTGGGAGCATCCTCAACAACAGGGCCATCCTCACCGCTGCTCACTGCACCCAGTAAGATTTTTCTTTTTGAACGCATGAAGTTTTATTCAAATAAGAAATCAAAGACCAGTTGTTTAATGTTTACTTTACTTCCACAGAGGTGACGCAAACAATAGATGGCGCATCCGTCTCGGTTCCACTTGGGCTAACAGCGGTGGTGTTGTCCATAACGTGAACGGGAACATCATTCACCCATCATACAACTCCAGAACTATGGACAATGACATAGCTATCCTGCGCTCCGCCTCCACCTTCGCTTTCAACAACAATGTCCGCGCCGCTTCCATTGCTGGCTCCAACTACAACCTAGGTGACAACCAAGCCGTCTGGGCTGCAGGATGGGGCACAACTTCCGTGAGTTTATTGATGATAGCTCTTGTTTTCAAATCAAGAATCAATATGTTTGGTCGGTTCTTAATTTTTGTATATTTTCGTTTTGCAGTCTGGTGGATCCGCCTCAGAGCAACTCCGCCATGTCCAGCTTGTTGTTATGAACCAGAACAATTGCAGAAGAAACTACGCTATCGCTGGTATCGCTATCACCGACAACATGGTGTGCATCGGTTGGCCCAACGGTGGTCGCGACCAGTGCCAGGGTGACTCCGGCGGTCCTCTCTACCACAACGGTGTCGTTGTTGGTGTCTGCTCTTTCGGCATTGGCTGCGCTCAGGCTGCCTTCCCCGGTGTCAACGCCCGTGTGTCCCGCTACACCGCTTGGATCAACAGCAACGCGTAAGAAGGGATTTGTTATGAGTATGATTTTTATTAAAGCATGTTTAAAAAATAAACTTTTATCCGAGACAATGTTTTTATTTTCGTTAGTCATATGATATATGTATACTTAATTAGGACCCCGATGGTTTTCACGAAACAACACTAGGTCCGACTTAGTAACGACTATCTTTGACATGATTTTGCAAATATCTGGGATTTTTGCATGACACAAAACGATGATTTACCGTCACTATTCTTTGCTATAATCGAATGTTGTTTGTTACTGATATCCAGTGTATTTTTAACAGTTTCCAGGTACCAATAAATAATTTTCAAAACTGGCTGGTCTCACATAATTTTGAGCTGTTGGAGTATTAGTCCTCTAGTTAGAAAAGTCAGGGTCTGAAGTTATGGAGTAGTCGGGTCATTTTTTATTTTTAAAACGTTGCCCAACACTAGGAATTTCTACTGTATCGTGGTGCGTTTACAAACATTTAAACTCACATGATACAAACAGCCAGACCCGGAACAACTATCTCTAGGCCATACAAATATTTGTGCCGTGCGGGGATCGAACCGGTGACACGCAGTGCAGCAGTCGATCATTAGTAGACAGTTGGTTGGCGAATGCCAACCACACAAGCAATTGCATGTTGCGATTTCATGACTAACATCCAAACGTATAAATATGTTTGTTTTTGCATTAATCAGCCCAAAGTTTAAATAAATAAATACTTTAGTTTGTTCTTATATATTCTTAAAAAATATTTTCAGAACGTACACCACAATACCACTACTACCACTTCAATTTTCGTTCCATCGTTGACCTCATTCCTGTCTTTTGGACGAGATTCACATCAAGACATCAAGAGAAGGCTCATTTAATATTGAAAAGTGGGATGAACATATTATATTTAAATGTAATCTACCAATTCCAATACCTTTAGGTTGTGGAACAGATTAAATATGATAATTATGCAACTCTATCAATATAATCTTTTCGCGTAGTTGTGTATATAGTCGTTTTAGATATAAATACTCTGCTCTTTCCACGATTTACAATCACTCGTTGACGATTATTAACACTATGCGTATCCTTGCTGTGCTCGCCCTATGCTTCGCGGCCGTCGCAGGTATGTTTTCAAAGATATGGTTATTGTTGTAAAGTATTCGAATTATTTTTAAAATTGCATTTATCTTGACGTTAAAAAGTTACTTTTGTGTATCGCTGTCAACGAACGAAACCTTTTTTCCTTAATAAATATTTTTTAAAACTTTATTTCTTTGTTGAACAAAATAAATCACTGAGAAAATGGTACCTGGACACCACTTAATTGGATCTTCTTGTTTTCAGCCGTCCCCACGAATCCCCAGAGGATTGTTGGCGGTTCGGTCACCACTATTGATCAGTACCCGACCATCGCTTCTCTCTTGTACACATGGAACTGGAGCGCATACTGGCAGGCATGTGGTGGAACCATCCTCAACAATAGGGCCATCCTCACCGCTGCTCACTGCACCCAGTAAGTTAACAACTTTTTGAAGATAATGCTTTGCATTAACTACTGAAATATGTAAATTGCCAAACAACCAATCAGAGCCCATTGGTTTTAAAATGACTTTTCTTCTTTAGTGGTGACGTAGTTGGCAGATGGCGTATCCGTCTCGGTTCCACTTGGGCCAATAGCGGTGGCGTTGTCCACAACGTGAACGGGAACATTGTTCACCCATCGTACACTGCCAATACTTTGAACAATGACATCGCTATCCTGCGGTCCGCCTCCACCTTCGCTTTCAACAACAATGTCCGCGCCGCTTCCATTGCTGGCTCCAACTACAACCTCGGTGACAACCAAGCCGTCTGGGCTGCAGGATGGGGCACAACTTCCGTGAGTTTATTGATGCTATTTTTTATTTGTTTATTGCTATGGTTTTCAAGTCACAAATCAATATGTTTGATATGTTATTAATTTTTGCATCGTTTCGCAGCAAGGTGGTTCCGCCTCTGAGCAACTCCGCCATGTCCAGCTTGTTGTTATCAACCAGAACACTTGCAGAAACAACTACGCTGTCCGTGGTATCGCTATCACCGACAACATGTTGTGCTCTGGTTGGCCCAACGGTGGTCGCGACCAGTGCCAGGGTGACTCCGGCGGTCCTCTATACCACAATGGTATCGTTGTTGGTGTCTGCTCTTTCGGTATTGGCTGCGCTCAGGCTGCCTTCCCCGGTGTTAATGCCCGTGTGTCCCGCTACACCTCTTGGATTAACAGCAACGCGTAAGAAGGAATTTGTGATGAGTGTGATTAGAGCATGTTTAAAAAATAAACTTTTATCTCTGCAAATATTTTTATTATCGTCATTCATATGATACATACTTATTTAGAACCCCGATGGTTTCAACGTAACAAAACTAGATCCGACTTAGTTATCTTTGACATGATTTTGCAAATAACTGGGATTTTGACATGACACAAAATGATGATTTACCCTCACTAATCTTTGCTATATCTTAAATCAAATGTTGTTGTTACTGTTATCGAGTATATTTCTATCAGGTTCCAGGTACTAATTAATAACTTTCAAAACTGGCCGGTGAAATCTCCTGTTCTAACGTGCTGCTGGAGTATTATTGCTCTAGCTAAATTAGTCAGGGTCTGAAATGATGGAGTGGTTGGGCCAATCAGCCCGCCGGCTGATTTTATTAACTGGGCGAACTACGATCGCTGACCGGCCTTGTTTGTAACTGCAGGCCTAATACGAACACATAGAGTAAACTTTACGTTAAGTCACATTAAAAAACATGAGAATGACTGGTTTCACAATCAATCTAGCTATTTCCTAGCAACCCATTATTAATTGCCGACGGGGCTGTGGACTATTACAAACACAATCCACAGCCCCATTGGCAATTAATACTGGGCTGTGGAGGTCAGAGCAATCAGAAAGGTAGTCGGTCTATGTAATATAATGGTATTCAATTAGCCTACTTATTTGATAGCGATGGAAGAATCGGCTTCCAGTCTAACTGGATGGAGCTGAATACCATTATATTACATAGACCGACTACCTTTCTGCTCGCTCTGCCGACTGGGAAAAAATCGCCCTCAACGCTGTCAGTTTCCCTAAGAGACTTGCGCGTTTCCAGTTTGTATGGCAATACACGTTGTATGGCCAAAGTTAAAACCAGCCCTTGGGTTACGGGAAGTGTCAACTAAATGTTTTGAAAAATCCTTGAAAAGGCTGTGAGCACAAGAACCACGGTCCCAGAATTTCAACCCCAAAGGCCGCTTGAGGTTCTCTGCAGCCGCAGCAGCTGCGCCAGTGCAGCACGAAGAGCTAGGAAGATAGAATGGCGCAAAAGTATAGACACATGTTGCACGGAACCAAAGATATAATACGTCTGGTCCTTTGCCAAAAAGAGCAAAAACAGCTGGCCGACATGTGAGAAGAGCTCGTCAGATGATGTCGTTAATATTCGGGTGCCGCGCAAAACGGCCCACATTTCGGCTGCATGACAGGCCGTGGTGTCCGAGGTTGTTGACAACTTCACCATTGTGACAGCGATGAGAAGAATTGGGCAATTGGTTACAAAAAGCAATAGTTCCTTTTCCAATATAAAATATTTCTTAACACAAATTAATGCCTGATAAATAAATAATAGGAGTAAATGATGCGACGTCTGATAGGGAAGAATGGAAGAAGAAAACGTGTTGCAAACATACAGCACGATCTAGTCAAGTATCAAAAGCACTATGAAGAGTTGCTGCTCTATATATTACTAGCTTTTGCCCGCGGCTTCGCTCGCGTTAAATTCGGGGTATCACAGTTCCCCTTTCCTAATTTACAAGTACCTGCTACCTGTAGTTTTTGCCCTTGCGCCTTATTTATTGTTATAGCAATACTAAGTTGTCCTTTTTCTTCACTCCTTCTCCCTGATATCTCAAACTTTTTTTAAAAAAATAGCTTGTGTCCGTCTCCAGGGTCCCAACTATCTCTGTGCTAAATTTCATCAAATCGGTTTAGCCATTTAGGCGTGAAGACGTAACAAACAAACAAACTCACTTTCGCTTTTATAATATTAGTAAGGAAGTAAGGATATAGAAGACAGCAACACGTATAGACAAGTAACGCCATCTACATGCCTTACTGAGCTTTTTTCAGACAGATAAGTGTTAAATTTTTAATAGGAGGTCGGTTGCCTTTTAACGGACTTAAAAAAGGAGTTTTTTTTTATGTATGTTCACCGATTACTCAAATACGTCTGGACCGATTTGCAAAATACTTTTTTATGATAGGGTATACTTCCCAGGTGGTCCCATATCAATTTTATTTATATTGCATAAGTAGTTTAATGAGTTATCGGCTATACTACATATTTTTTCGGCTAGGTCTATATGGATGATCTGCTAATCTTTTAAGCAATAATGGAAAATGAAAACTCGATAAAAAAATGTGATATAGGTATCATTAAAACTAAAAATGCCAAAATAAAAAACTTTTTTTCTGTAAGAAAGAAAATCGACTTCCAATAAAAAAAAACTAAAAAGTGGAAAATAACTACTTCCGGAAGTCGGTGGCAAAAAGTCAAAAAAAACCAACAAATCAAAATCAAAAGTCATTTATTCAAATTAGGCTGATAATCAGCACTTTTTGAACGTCACATTACAATAGACAGTCCCACAAAAACGCCCTGCCCTTCGCCACTTCCTAGTGTTTTAGCTGGGAAGAAGAAGTGGCGGAACAATTTCCCAAGCAACACATCTGTCTGTCAGGTTAGAAGAACCAGATTTTATACAATCCGTTAAAAAAAGTCACCGACTTTAGGAAGTAAAGTAATTTTCCACTTTTTTTTTTAAAGTCGGTTTTTTATGTTGCTCCTTTTAGCTGTGGCATTGCACACAAATTCTGGTGATGTGTGTTTATTTCGCATTGAAACTTAAAGATATTAGGAGAACATCATCATTTGCTTACCTTTTTCCTACCTAAGTTGGGGTCTGCTTTCAGTCCTAATGGATTCAGCAACATAGACGAAAAAACAAAACCACGTTTTTATTGAAGGTTTACTCGTAAACTGCCCAAGCAATGTTAATTTAATTTATATGAAACTAGCTTTTGCCCGCGGCTTCGCTCGCGTTAAATTCGGTAGCGCCTTATTGATTTGTAATAGCAACGCTAAGTTTTCCCGTTTCTTCCCTCTTTCTCCCTCATATCCCACTCTTTTTAAAAAAACAATAGCCTATGTCCGTCTCCTGATTCCCAACTATCTCTGTACCAAAATTCATCAAAATCGGTTTAGCCATTAAAGCGTGAAGAGGTAACAAACAAACTCACTTTCGCTTTTATAATATTAGTAAGGATTACATCTGAAAAAAACCCGTAAATTGAACCACTGATAACAGTGCACGTAAATAAAGACAGAATGCCGGAGGAATACATAATAATCTTTTTTATTCAAGAGATACAACTTCGGGGTTGCGGGTACCGCGGCCCCGGAACGTAAAGGGCAATAGAAAGAACATGGGTTGGTTTTAGTCAGTACAAGTCTGATACTCCCCCCCCCCCGCTCCGCCCAGAGCGTGAGAGTTATTTGATGATTTCTCATCCGCAAAAAAAGAGGTACAACATCTACAATATTAAATTCGGAACAAGAAATACACAAAACTATTAGACAATTGCAGCCTACAACGCTGTACACTGATTAAATAAGGGATATCTATAATACCTCATAGAAATATGGGAAGCGCCGGTAAGACGCTGAAACTTTACCAAAACATAACTTATACATTATAATAACACGTAGGCTACAATTCATAAAGATTATATTGTATATTCTATCACCACGCGAGTGAAACCGCGGGGCGCAGCTAGTAGGATCATAAAGACATTGTTTTAGTATCCATATTTCACACTAATGTACCATTTTTTTTGAAGAAAGATAAATGGTGATATTAAACAACTTCATATTTATAATACTTGAACTTAATCAGAAAAATAAGGGATGGACAAATTCACACAAACGTTACGTTTTCCAAAAAAAACTCAAATAAGTAAACGAAGTCTTCCTCGACCCAGCTTGCTTGTCGGCCAAAGACACGCACAAATAATGCCAAAAGGAAAATCACCTTTGAAGGTGCACAATTATACAATTTACCATCAATTATTAAAAATGTAAGGTCTTTCAGCAGTTTTAAATAATATAGACTATCAAATTATATAATTAAAACTTATCAACTAAACGTCTAATATTAACCGATTAAACCGCTGAGCGAGTAACGTAAGCAAATAATTTTAACACTATGGGCAGTATTTGGAAACAAAACTCACTCGAGGTCTTAAAAAAAATCTCGGTCTCAACGTAAGACCATGCCCTTACGATGTTTCTTAAGGGTGAATATCCCAGGCGCTAATTTTACGTGTCCACGTTGAGAATCATGGTGTAAAATGATGGGATGTTTCTTAATTTTTTTTCTAGTGAACTACTTAACTTATTCCACTTAGGGCCACAATTTTTTTTTAAATAGGCTTACCTATGGAGGCTAGGAAAAATAAATAACTTTAAAATTCAAGTTTGGTGGCTTGTCCTAGCTCTATTTTTTTATATAAATGTATTTACCAAAGGAACAATTTAAAGTGAAGTAAAAAACAAATTATTTCATTGGTAAATGCATATGACACACTATCTAAAAACATCTAAATCATATTATAAAATTGATGTTAAAAGCACAGGATACTCGATTCAAGTTTGTCCTAGCAAAAATCATAATTTTGGTAGCACTTTTTCAATTTACATTATCATGAAGATTCGTGCGTGTGCGATCAATCGCTTTTTATGTTCTGTATTTCTCAGTCGTGCGCGGGAAGTGGCGCGTAACAGGTCTGTGCTTAGTGCTGTAATTGCTCGCCAAAAACGAAGTATTCATCTTGGGTCGAACAGGGGACAAGAATTTGTCAATTTTGGTGGATCGATTTGCTGGTGATTTTTTAGTGTTTTAATAGTAAGCCACGTATTGTAGGTAGTGATTTGGGTAACTTATTTATCAGTGATATTTATTCTTTTGTATCTTAATAACTGTATTTTTTAAGATTTTTTTTATGCCTGGTTTCAATTTTGGTGGTTCAATTTTGGTGGCTTTGGTGGCGATTTTCACCACCAAAATTGAAAATAAGCCACCAAAATTTAAGTATGTACTGTTTATATATTATTTGTACATATAAAGACAGTTTTTCACTACACATTGTTCATTTATATGTATACGTTACTATTCTATTTGTTTCTGTTCTGTTTGTTCTATTTATTAAAGTGCACATGCCATGCTATTTTTCTGCACTACTCTAAGGTCGACTGGCAATGGCTACTGAGACTGGACACCTCTCGGTTATGGAAGGTCTTCGCGTTAAATAGGCCTCGACCCCCGCACTTCCGAGGGATGTACAGTCTGATTACCGATGAATTCGGGTGATGCATCCGGTTTGCGTTTAGCAGTGTATGGACTCTCCTATCCAGGGCATCAAGTTCAGTCTGAGTCCATTTAAGTATGCCGAAAGAGTAGGTACAATAAAACCGTATTATAATTAGTATTATTATCGTTTATTTATTTGTATACATATTTTTTTATATTTTTACATATTTCTTATCAAAAACATATAAAAATAGTAGCCCACCGGTATCGGGAACAGTGTCCAAGCTACCGGCAGTCAAGGCTCCAGAGAAAGGAACCTCCTAACAATACGAGCCCTGTCCAGGAGTACCGCTTTCTGTATCAAGCCCTTGATCCAGCTGCCTAACGAGAGCCTTCTCAGGTGTTGGTCGAGGCTCTTGACAATTAAGCCATTGGCTGTAACGACTATCGGCACAATGATCGCTGAGTCCACGTCCCACATGTCGACAAACTCGCGAGCCAAGTCAATATACTTGATTTGTTTATCTTTTTCGGCTTCCACAAGGTTCTCGTCATGTGGGACCGTTATGTCAACAATCATTGCGCGCCGCTCTGATCGATCCACCACCACATCAGGTTTATTTGCTACAATAGTCCTGTCAGTGATGATGGATCGATCCCTATACAATTACGTGTACAATTATAAATACTTATTTAAGTATTAATTATTTTAATATTACATGTTTTTTTGTAATAAAGACGAGACAAGGTTCATGTTTAAAAACTATAATATCTTTTCTTTATATATTTTACGGTTTAATATTGTTATTTAATCATGTTTTATTTTAGAGTTTATTATGTTTTAGTTTCTTAGTTTTGCTGAGAAAAATTTTGTAGTATGGCAGGTAATTTTGTTCAAAATAAAAAGGTTTTTTTTTTAAGTCTACCCTCATAGTTCTCATTACGAGTTCATCAGATAAATAATAAATATTGTGGTACTTACTACCGATGACCGCAAGAAAGTATGGCAAGGCAAGGAGCTTCACGGGCGCTTTTACCGGGCTCTTCATGGGCCCGATGTAAATTTTCTAGCATCCGTATCCTGGCTACGATTCAGCGACCTTTTTGGGGAAACTGTAGATTTTGTCTGTGCGATTATGGACGAAGTTATGTTGACGAACAACTACCGGAAATATATTATGAAGGATGGGACGGTTGATGTGTGTCGGGCATGCCACCATGTCACCCATCCGGGTGAGTCCATCGGACATATTATTTCTGGTTGTCCTCGTCTAGCTAACGGCGAGTACTTGCATAGGCACAACCAAGTAGCTAGGATTATTCATCAGCAACTTGCCTTGAAATATAATCTTGTGGAATCTGAGGTACCGTACTACAAGTATGTGCCCGACCCAGTTCTCGAGAAAGACCATGTCACGCTGTACTGGGCTCGGTCTATCATTACTGACAGGACTATTGTCGCCAATAAGCCTGACATAGTGGTGATAAGATGTAATCACCCCGCATGACGAGAACCTCGTGAAAGCTGAGAAAGAAAAACAACTAAAATATCTCGACTTGGCACACGCGGTTGTTGACATGTGGAATGTGAACTCGGCTATCATTGTGCCGATTGTCGTAACGGGCAATGGCTTGATTGCCAAGAGCCTCGACGAACATCTGTCGAAGCTCTCCTTAGGCGGTTGGATCAAGGGCCTGATTCTGAAGGCAGTTCACCTCGATACGGCTTGTATTGTGAGGAGGTTCCTGTCTCTGGAACTTCGGTACCGGTAGCTTCGACCCTGTTCCCGATACCGGTGGGCTACTATTTTTTGTATTTTTAAATGTTTCTTTTTTATTTTCTGTTTTTATTTAGAAATATTTAAAAAAAAATATTAAAATGTATTTAACTGAATAAACGAAATATTATTATAACAAGACTGAGTTTTATTAACTGATGGAGTTTTTTGGTCATTGAGCTTTATCAGTGAGATTTAAGTTTGTGACAAAAACTGATTTTTAATGTATTGTTTTAAGCACTTTCAATTTTGGTGGACCAATATCAATTTTGGTGGTCAACTTTCAATTTTGGTGGACAATTTTCAATTTTGGTGGCTACACTAATCTTTGAACTCAAATATCTCAAAAAGTTACCAAGATATTTTCGGACCTCATGAAGATTCCTAAAGCTTGAACCTTCTATTTTTGTCCTAGGTCAATAGTTTCACGAAAAGTTAAGAAAAAATTTTGCCACCAAAATTGACAAAAATATGGACTTGTTGATATTCACCCTTAAATAATAAATATTGTATCAAGACTATCTGAGCTCTATACCCAGTCTACTCATTACTTTAAAAATCTAATTTTTTTATGAGACTGCCCTAATATAGGTACCTATTTTTTTATAAATCGACTTCCTCTGTATTGCGAGACACGAGTGAAGAATACACTTCCCAACACAATACAACACTAAAATAAATTAAGCAACCATTATCAATTTCAACGATGTAAAAAAAATGGGCAAGTGATGAGTTCTCGGCAATGTCGCGTAAAATGATTAAAGACAAGATTATAGCTTTTATGATTATTGTTAGATAACAAAGATAAAAATGACACGTAATGTAAAGGAGAATACATACGAAAAACCACTAGTATTTCCTTGGAACCTTACACACATTCACTATGTGGAAGTTCACTTAAGACCTAGGATTTTTTTTTTGGGATGCCTAAAGAAGCCTCCTCGTGTAGCGCAAGCTGTTCCAGCAGTCTCCAAACCGAACCAAGCGCTCGGCGCATCCTGGACAGTCACACCCAACACCTTCTGTGACTGACCAATTCTTTCTCTGCGGTGGTAGGGATCACACCCGCCTGGCTCGCGACCACCCTCCCACCGGAGCTCGGCGTCAAGCAGGCAACTGTGTTTCGTCGATGCGTGGGAGTACCAGTGCCTTTGGGAATGGGGAGTTAGTAGATGCGTTGTCCGAAACTGGTCGCAGCCTAGGAGCGAACTTCGTCATGGTAACTCACTCTGGAGGGTAGCGGGATCCGAAGCACGGTCTTGCCGTTGGCCGACCGCAGGAAGTTGGGGGCCCAAGTAGCACACTAGCCACGTGCGAAAGGCTGCCCCGCCACCTCGCGAAAAATCCCGATTTGCACCACCGTGCCAGTCGGCGACTGGATGGGAGGACCCGGTGGACATTTTCGGGGGGGTTCGGGCGTCCCCGCAGTCTCCAGGTGAGTTTCCCTCTATGTCGAACTAAGCTCCTGGGAAATGTATAGTCAATCGCCTCCGCCTCACTTTCCCTTTATTCCCAAAAAAATAAAACTCCAAAAAAAACCCATGAAGCGCAAAATAAAAAGAAGTAAGTGTAACCAACGGCAGCACTTCCTCCCTCTTAAAGTTCAATTCACTAACATCCGTGGATTGCACTCAAATATCGATCCGGTCCATCACCATCTTGAGACCGAAAAGCCTCACTTACTCTTTTTAACGGAGACAAAGATAGCAAACCCCTCAGACGTGGCGTACCTCAACTACCCAGGATACTCACTTGAACATAAGTTTAAGAAGCAGGCTGGGGTCTGTGCGTACGTCCGCGATGACATTTGCTGTCAGCGTCTCCGCTGCTGCGAGGTTGCGGGTTTTTCTACTTTGTGGCTGATGGTGAACACTGGCATTTCTAAGTCCATCTATGTCGGTGTATATCGGTCGCATAGTGGTGATCCGGAGACGACTAGACTCTTTGACCATCTTACGGAGGCATCCGAGTTGGCCCAACTTAAATACCCGATGGCGGAGCTTGTTTTTCTGGGGGATTTTAATGCCCATCATAAAGAATGGTTGTTCCCGTACCAGAAATCAGACCATGCTGGAAGAGAGGCGCGCAAGTTTGCGTTATCGCTAGATCTCGACCAGCTGGTTGATCAAGCTACCCGCGTCCCGGATGTTGATGGCCACACACCCAATTGTTTAGACCTTCTGCTGACAACTGATCCGGACAGGCACTCTGTATCGGTCTGGGCCCCGCTCGGATCGTCAGACCACTGTCTGGTGAAAACTGTATCTACCTGCTCTCCTCCGGATACAACCTCCAGGGGCATGAGGCGAGTGTGGAAGTACGGGTCAGCAGACTGGGATGAGATGCGGCATTTCTTTGCATCCTACCCATGGCGGCGGACCTGCTTCTCTTCGAGCAACCCGTCCATCTGTGCTGACGCAATTGTCGACGTGATACGTCAGGGAATGGAGTACTATATTCCATTCTCTGACGTCCCACTTGGCTACGAGGCTCGGCCTTGGTATAATACAGCTTGCGCTCAAGCTGATTTGCGTAAAGAGCAAGCATACCAGGCCTGGGCCTCGGCCCGTAGTGTCGGGTGCGCCAGTCTCGGTGTTCGCAACATGAAGAGAGCCTTTAACTCTGCCGCCAAGGACTGCAAACGGGTGTTACAGAAGGCTCGGTTCGACCATATTGGAAGAATTGGGGCCAAATTGGCGACCTACCCTTCAGGTAGCAAGCAGTTTTGGTCCCTTTCCAAATCGGTCGAATCGAACTTCTGTCGTCCTTCGCTGCCTCCGATGCTGAAACCGGATGGAACACTGGCTCACACCGCGCAAGAGAAGGCAAATTTGTTTGCTACTCTCTTTGCTGAAAACTCGCGTCTAGACTCAGCATCTAATTCACCACCTAACATACCTCCTTGTAACTCCGTAATGCCGGAGATTGCAGTTCACCTTAAGGAGGTCCGTAAAGCCCTATGCAGTCTAGACGTGAACAAAGCCAGTGGACCGGACGGTATACCTGCTCGAGTCCTTAGGAGCTGTGCTCCAGAGTTGTCTCCTGTACTGACTCGCCTGTACCGCCTCTCTCTTAAAACCGGAGTGGTGCCCAAGTCCTGGAAGCTTGCTAATGTGCAACCGGTACCCAAAAAAGGTAGCCGTGCTGATCCTGTCAACTATAGACCAATCGCCATCACCTCCATTCTCTGCAAAGTGATGGAAAGGGTTCTTAACAATAAGCTGCTGACATACCTTGAAGACAATGAGCTCCTCAGCGACCACCAGTATGGCTTCCGCCGTGGTCGGTCGACCGGAGATCTTCTCGCGTATGTTACGCATCGCTGGGGTGAGGCCATCGAGAAACACGGCGAAGCTCTTGCTGTGTCTCTCGATATATCAAAGGCCTTTGACAGGGTCTGGCATGCTAGTCTGCTTGGCAGGCTTCCCGCATTTGGTATCCCTGCTGACTTTTGCAACTGGTTATCGGACTTTTTGAGTGAACGATCGATCCGAGTGGTTATTGACGGCTGCGCATCGGATCTCATGGCAATCAATGCCGGTGTTCCTCAAGGGTCTGTTCTCTCTGCTACTCTTTTTTTGCTGCACATCAACGACCTACTTCAGCTAGGAGCTGTTGGGTACGCAGACGACAGCACAGTCTCAGAGAGATACATTTCCAGTGCAAAAGCCGGTAGGGATGAGATAGCTACTCTTAGAGAGGCCATGGTTGAGCGGATGAATTTGACCTTAAACCTTGTTTCCCAATGGGGTGATGACAATCTGGTCAAGTTCAACGCTCAGAAAACACAGGCTTGTCTTTTCTCAGCCAAAAGGAGCCCATTTAATTTATCCCCTACTTTCCGAAGTACATCTGTACCCATTACCGACCGTCTGGAGCTCTTGGGCATGGAGTTGACGTCAGATCTCAACTTCGGTCCAACCATCGAGTCAAAAGCACAGACTGCAGCTAAAAAGCTGGGCATCCTAAATAAGGTGAGGCGATACTTCACGCCGGGACAGCTTTGTAACTTGTATAAAGCACAGGTCCGTTCCTGTATGGAGTATTGCAGCCACCTGTGGGATGGCTCGGCAAAATACCAGCTCGCTGCACTCGACTCGGTGGAACGCAGGGCCAAAAGGCTCATAGGCGATGAGATGCTTGTGTCCAAGCTTCACAGCCTGGCGCATAGGCGTAACGTTGCCAGCTTGTCGGTTTTCTACAGATTGTACTTCGGAGAGTGTGCGCTGGAGCTCCATGACCTGATCCCACCATCTCCGTTTTACTACCGGGCTACCAGACGCACGGCAGGGTACCACCCGCACTTGGTCGATATACCGTCTTGTCGTACTAAGCGCTTTTCCTCAACTTTTATTGTGCGCACGGCCAAGGTGTGGAACTCTCTGCCAGCTTCTGTGTTCCCTACCACATACGACCCGTCTGCCTTCAAAACAAGAGTTAATAGGCATCTTCTGGGCTCGCTCGCTCCATCGTAGACCTCATCTGTCGCTTACCATCAGGCGAGATCGAGGTCAAGAGTGAGTTCATTATAAATAAAAAAAAAAAAAAAAAAAAAAAGACCCGTTCCAATAAACAAAAACGAGTCGTTTTGCTTACGGATAGTAAGATTTTGACATAAGTCTCATAGAACTTATGTCAAAATACTACCATACGTAAGCAAAACGAGTCGTTTTTGTTTATTGGAAACGGGGCTTTAACTGATTTGAAAATAAAATGTTGAAAATACAAATACAAACTTTGGATCTATAACTATGAACTACGAACTATGGATAATGGCGGCATAACGTACGTCGAGACTGAATGGACAGTTTTTTCAGAAAATCTGCTAACTGTCAATGGCGTGACGCATTTGCAGTTATTATTATATTTACAGTGTTAGTTTAACAATGTAGTATAATTGAACATGATATAATATAATTAAAAAGTGAGCAAAAGATACTAAAAATCATCAGCGTCTTGTCTTTCGGATGCTCGAAGCAAGTGGAAACGTTTGTTGTATGTTCCGTTGCATTTTTATTTGTGCTTTAAAAATATTTTTCTTTAAGTGATTTCTTATTAAAACTCGTTATTAGTAGTCGTTGTTGGTTGGTAAATACCAACCACTCGCGCAACCACATGTTGCCTGTCATGCGTATCATCCAAACATAATATGTTTATTTTGCACGTAACTTGCTTACGTTACGTCTTCACGCCTAAATCGTTTAACCGAGTTTGATCAATTTTGATTCAGAGATAGTTTGGACCCTGGAGACGGATATAGCCATTTTTTTTAATGAGAGATGAGGGAGAAAGAGGGAAGAAAAGGAAAAACTTAATTGACATCTGTACCTATGTTCTACAAATAAAAGATTTGATTTGATTTAGTTTTGCTTTTACAATAAATAAGGCCCAAGGGCAAAAACTACTGGTACCAGGTACCTGCAAATCAGGAAAGAGGAACTGTGTTGCCCCGAATTTAACGCGAGCGAAGCCACGGGCAAAAGCTAGTATATTAATATTTTAGTTTGTTTTATTATATTCTAAACAAATATTTTCAGAAGAAACAACAATACCTTTTCAGTTTTCGTTCCATCGTTGACTTCATCTCTGTTTTTTGGATAAGATTGAAGTTAAGAACCGCTTCATCTAATATTAAAAAGTAAAATTTATTAACATATTGTATTTAAAGCTAATCCCGAATCCAAAATTATTTTATAATGTATAATAAGTCTTTAAGTTTTGGAAAAGATTAAATATGATAATGGTGCAACACTTTCAATATATAATCTTTTTACGTAGTAGGATTATTAGTCGGTTTTCATATAAATACTCTGCTCTATCCATGATTTACAATCACTCCTCGACGAGTATTAACACTATGCGTATCCTTGCTGTGCTCGCCCTTTGCTTTGCGGCCGTCGCAGGTATGTTTTCAAGGAATTCGTTATTATTGTAAATCATTTAATTTTTTAAACTGCTTATTGCTTGTTTGTTCATTTTTTTAAATTTAGCAATAAGCATAATTATTATACCTATTGTCATATTTATTCATTTATTTATTTGTGTACATATTTTATATATTTTTACATATTTCTTAGCAAAAACATTAAAACATTAAAAAATATAAAAATATTATCATAATCATTAATGTTTCTTAAAAAATATTACACAAATCTCAGGCTTAGGTAATGTTTTTTTTTGAGAATACAAAAATGTATAATAATTAATTATAATCTAATTTTAATAATTAAATATATTTTTTATAGTAAATATCTATTTATTCGTTCTTTACAAAGATTAAATCATTCACATTCACATCACAAAGACAAAATGGTACATGAACAGTAGTCGAATTGAATCTTCTTGTTTACAGCCGTCCCGTCCAATCCCCAGAGGATTGTTGGCGGTTCGGTCACCACCATTGACCGGTACCCGACCATCGCTTCTCTCTTGTACACATGGAACTGGAGCGCATACTGGCAGGCATGTGGTGGGAGCATCCTCAACAACAGGGCCATCCTCACCGCTGCTCACTGCACCGTGTAAGATTTTTCTTTTTAAACGCATGAAGTTTTATTCAAATAAGAAATCAAAGACCAGTTGTTTAATGTTTACTTTCCTTTTTCAGTGGTGACGCAGTTGGCAGATGGCGCATCCGTCTCGGTTCCACTTGGGCCAATAGCGGTGGTGTTGTCCACAACGTGAATGCAAACATTGTTCACCCATCTTACAACGGCAATACTTTCAACAACGACGTCGCTATCCTGCGGTCTGCCTCCACCTTCTCTTTCAATAACAATGTCCGCGCCGCTTCCATTGCTGGCTCCAACTACAACCTCGGTGACAACCAAGCCGTCTGGGCTGCAGGATGGGGCACAACTTCGGTGAGTTTATTGATGATTGCTATGGTTTTCAAGTCACAAATCAATATGTTTGATATGTTATTAATTTTTGCATCGTTTCGCAGCAAGGTGGTTCCTCCTCTGAGCAGCTCCGTCACGTAGAGCTCCGCGTCATCAACCAGAACACTTGCAGAAACAACTACGCTTCCCGTGGTATCGCTATCACCGATAACATGTTGTGCTCCGGCTGGTCAGGCGGTGGTCGCGACCAGTGCCAGGGTGACTCCGGTGGTCCTCTCTACCACAACGGTGTCGTTGTTGGTGTCTGCTCTTTCGGTATTGGCTGCGCTCAGGCTAACTTCCCTGGTGTCAACGCCCGTGTGTCCCGCTACACCTCTTGGATTAACAGCAACGCGTAAGAAGGGATTTGTTGTCAGTCGACTAAGCGCGTGTTTTTAAAATAAACTTTTCATCCACACAATGTTTTTGTTAGTTATATAACACATATTTTACTACCCCAATGATTTCAACGAAACAAAACCACAAACGACCTTATTACGACCATATTTAAGTTGACCTTACAAATATCTGTGGTGATGACATAAAATGGTCAATGGTACTGCCTACTACTACTGTGTTACTGCTACTATTTCTGCTATACCTTATAACGAGTGCTTTTTTTTCTGTGGTGGTATAAGATTGACTAATTGAAGCAAAATAAATCTTTTGAAATGTGTATCCTAACTCATATAGCAAAATCCGTATTTATTCAAAACAAAAACGAAAAGATCCTCGCTTAATTAACAAAAGCGGCAAAGTGCATCACATTATTTAAGTAGGTATGTTATTCAACTGGCTTGTTTTAGCATTAAAATACTGCTTAATTTAAAAGGTATTATAGTAGCATATTTTGAATGTTGTGTTTTTTTAAAACATAGCTAAGAACACTCTCGATTAAGATCTAAATCGGTTAACAGGAGCTACGAAGCCACAGACAGACACACAGATATACACTTCAAACTTATAACACACTTATTTTTCAGTAAAGGGTTAAAAATGATGGTATCAAGCTGCATCATGTTAGACTGGAAGCCGACTTAAAGCTAGGCTAATAATGAAACTAGTAATTTCCATTTGTAAAACATGTGAACTTATTCCATGCGTTCGCATTGGGCGCAATTCGCCCAGTTAACAATCAGCCGGATGGCTGTACCCAACTACTCCTTACTTCCTGAAAGACAGAGCCTTCTCTGTCCGGGCTAACTCGGGCTAACACTACTCAAGCAACTCGAAATAACGTGAGGTCAATGGCCACTTATTAAGGTTATAAATTGCCTATAGGTAACTACAAAGTAACAATTTCGTTATAAGATATAGCAGAAAACAGTAAAAGTAAATCACCATTTCGTTTCATCACCACAGAGATTTGTGAAATCAAATCAAAGATTGTAGTTATATGGTCCTATGATGAATGATTTTTATTATTAACCGACTTCAGAAAAGGAGGAGGTTCTATCGACCGTTTAAGGAAGTATTGAAAGCCAAGGAGCTTCACGAGCGCTTCTATCGATGTAGATTTTCTAGCATCCGTATCCTGGCTACGTCTGGGCGACCCTTTTGGGGAAACAGACGGTTTTTTATGTGTGAACGAAGTTATTTTGATGGACAACCACCGGAAATATATTACGAGGGTCGGGGCGGTTGAAGTGTGGCAGGCCTACCACCGTCCAGGTGAGTCCATCAGATATATTGTTTCAGGTCGTTCTCATTTAGCTAGCGGTGAGTACTTGCACAGGCACAACCAAGAAGCCAAGATTATTCACCGGCAACTTGCCCTGAAATATAAACTTGTAAAATCTGAGGTTATTATGTACTGCAAGTATGTGCCAGACCCAGTTCTCGAGAAAGACAATGTCACGTTGTACTAGGATCAGTCTATCATATCTACTGACAGGACTATTGTCGCCAATAAGCCTAGACCGACATAGACTAATTTAAAAAAAATGGGAAATGAAGGAAAAAGAGGGAAGAAAAGGGAAAACTTAACTTTGCTATTACAATCAATAAGGCGCAAGGGCAAAAACTACAGGTAGCAGGTACCTGCAAATCAGGAAAGGGGAACTGTATTGCCCCTAATTTAACGCGAGCGAAGCGGCGGATAAAAACTAGTAAATAAATAAATTATTAATAGACCGACTTTGTTTATTTCTCCCTCCTGGCCTCACTGAAGATAGAGTAGTCAAAGAACACTTAATACTTCTAACATGAAGTATCGTAAAAATGCATATGTTTTTTTTTTCATTTAGGAGTAAATTATAATAATTACACCAATTAACGACTTTTGCCAGAGCGCTATTAACATCAGTCAGTAACTATCTGCTGACGTTTGAGTTTAAATAAAGAGAAGTATCGTCTGCAAACAACACTACCTATAACTTGATTATCCTTTATAAGGTAAGGTTAGTCATTTATTAACCCCCGACAAAGTCAAAGTAAGAAACAAAAAGGGCCAAGTATTGAGTGTTGGGGTATCCCCATTCTTACTACGGATACAGGAGATCTTTTCCCGTCAACGTTAACTTTTTAAATCCTATCACTCAAAAATGAAGTAAGAAGATTCAGAGAGGCGTTCCAGATTCCTAAGTATATCTTAGGTTTATTAAAAAATATTTGCATTTATGATAATGTAGTCTGTGGTTATCTTGCGTTGAAATCATTGGGGTATAATATGACTAACGAAAACAAGAAGTGTGTGTGAATTAAAAGTTTATTCTTAAAACATATGCTTAATCCCACTAACATATTTCTTTTTACGCGTTGCTTTGAATCCAAGAGGTGTAGCGGGACACACGGGCGTTAACACCGGGGAAGGCAGCCTGAGCGCAGCCAATACCGAAAGAACAGACACCAACAACGATACCATTATGGTACAGAGGACCACCGGAGTCACCCTGGCACTGGTCGCGACCACCGCCTGACCAACCGATGCACACCATGTTGTCGGTGATAGCGATACCACGGACAGCGTAGTTGTTTCTGCAAGTGTTCTGGTTGATAACGCGGAGCTCGACGTGACGGAGCTGCTCAGAGGCGGAACCACCAGACTGCGAAACGATGCAAAAATTAATAACATATCAAACATATTGATTCGTGATTTGTACACCATAGCAATCATCAATAAACTCACGGAAGTTGTGCCCCATCCTGCAGCCCAGACAGCTTGGTTGTCACCTAGGTTGTAGTTAGAGCCAGCAATGGAAGCGGCGCGGACATTGTTGTTGAAAGAGAAGGTTGAGGCGGACCGCAGGATAGCGACGTCATTGTCCATAGTTCTGGAGTTGTATGATGGGTGAATGATGTTCCCGTTCACGTTATGGACAACACCACCGCTGTTAGCCCAAGTGGAACCGAGACGGATGCGCCATCTATTGTTTGCGTCACCTCTGTGGAAGGAAAGTAAACATTAAACAACTGGTCATTGATTTCTTATTTGAATAAAACTTCATGCGTTCTAAAAGAAAAATCTTACACGGTGCAGTGAGCAGCGGTGAGGATGGCCCTGTTGTTGAGGATGCTCCCACCGCATGCCTGCCAGTATGCGCTCAAGTTCCATGAGTATAAGAGAGAAGCGATGGTCGGGTACCGGTCAATGGTGGTGACCGAACCGCCAACAATCCTCTGGGGATTGGAGGGGACGGCTGTAAACAAGAAGATTCAATTCGACTACTGTTAATGTACCATTTCGTCAATGATTTAATCATTGTAACGAACGAATAATGAACAAACAAAAAATAAGCAGTTTAATTTTTTTTTAATGCTTATCAATACAACATACCTGCAACGGCCGCGAAGCAAAGGGCGAGCAGAGCAAGGATACGCATAGTGTTAATACCCGTCGACGAGTAATTGTAAATCGTGGATAGTGCAGAGTATTTATATGAAAACGGACTAATTACCCTTCTACGCGAAATGATAACGATTTTTTTATCGTTGTATCATTATCATATTTTAATTTGTATCTATACTTTAAGTCTTTTTTACGATAAAATAATTTGGAAAAATAAATAAAAATTAAATCTAACTATATAATCATAAAACAAGCTTTAATCTTAAACAATGAACTAAAACGTTGAAAATATTCTGGGAACTATACCCTCATCTCATAATTTACGAGTTATATTAGGTAAGCCTAATATAACTCGTGGTAGTTAAACGTGGTAGTTAAATTACGTAGGTAGAAGATACATAAGTTTTAAAGCTATATTTATAAAAAATAAACATATGTATTCAAATTAAAAAATAAAAGCATTTTAAGAGTTTGAAGAGGCAGCACCCATTGTAGGTTAGGTATTTACAATGCGAAATGTGCCTGAAACTTTTAAAATATGCCAACAACTCGCCCCGGATATGTTTATGACTAAACGTTTTTTCTGTCGTGGTACTGTATCTGCTTTTAGAGTTTTGTATGTTAATTCTACTTGGTAATTGATAGCTCACACTCAGAATTTTACGTCTTTAAGGAATTCGAATAGTGTTGAAAACGTTTTCGTATGCTCTTGTTTAGACTTTTATTTCGTCCTTTGCTGTACTCAACTTCAAGTGGTGATGAATTTTTGAGTTCTTTATGAACCAGGGAGCATTTGCTATTTGCTTTAGGATCGAGTCTTCAGCTCTTTGAATGATTTTTATGTTGGAGTGGAGTCACAAGTGGAAGCCCACATGGCCATATAGGCTTAAGGAAAGATCCGTATATCGGAAGATTGTTGTCCAAAGAAAGCTTGCTGTTTCTACTAAGTAGCCAGTACAGTACCCGATATAGAATGTTAAGCGAATATCTCTTGATTCGAATGTGGTCTCTCTAAATCAGTGTGCGGTGGAGATGCATTCCTGGGTATTTTACGCAGCTAAGAAGCTAACTGTAAACTGGTGTATAATTATCTCACCTAAAGGTAAATGTTATGTAGACTGGCTTGGGTGCGCTGACCCTAAACCTCCATTTTTGCATCCGATATTAAATTTCTGCTAAGTATTTTTGCAATGTTCTAGAGGCGACGCCGACGGCAGGATCCTGACTAGAACTGAGTATTGTTGTGTCGTCTGCAAATATAGCCACCACTATCTCCGGGCTCTGTAGTAAGTCTGCTATAAATATGGTATACAGTACCGGGCCCAGAACAGAGCCTTGAAGTACACCGGGTACTATTGTGAAAACCTGACATGTTTTTACCTTTTCGTGCTTGGAACAGTCATCCTGACATACAAAACTCTATCACGCGATAGAATAGAGTTTGTAAAAAAAGACTACTCCTCTATAACACATTTTTTTACCCCCACAATTTGTTTTTTCTGTGTAAAGAAACTTTTACAAATCCTTATTGTTTGTATCTCTATTAAACTGTACAAAATCCACATTAAACGTTTGGTGTATAATTCAGCAGACATGCATGTTTCGCCCGCCCTGAAGTGTAAGTACCTGTAACAATAAGAAAACAATATTTAGATATGTTTAAAAATAATTTATCTGAACGTTCCGTGAAAATACTGGTAGGTATATAGCTGCCAGTATTTTCTGCATCGGGTTGGACTGAAAGCCGCCCCAACGCTGTTGATGTGGACTGGGCATCTTGAAAGTCAAGTCATTTGACGGGCCTGTTGGTCTAGTGGTTAGTGGCCCTGACTGCTGAGCCGGAGGTCGTGGGTTCGATTCCCACCCAGGACAAACTTTGTGTGATGAGCATGATTGTTTGTTCTGTGTCTGGGTGTGATTTATCTATAATATGTATGTATTTATAAATTATATAAGTATGTATATCAGTTGTCTGGTTACCATAACACAAGCTCTGCTTAGCTTGGGATCAGATAGCCGTGTGTGAGTTGTCTCAAGATATAAAAAAAAAAAAAAAATTACCCCGTTCATTGACTTATGAAACATGAATGGTCAGTAAAACATGAAAGTAAAACAGATCTAAGTAATCTTACACTGTTTAGCTCTAATAGCAACTTAATTTATTTACGACAGTTAGAACACCCTCCAATAGCTAATACATCGTTAAATAGGTATTTTTGATCTTTGCTTTGCGTCCAACTCGTCACACATTTAGATCAATTATTTCAAATGCATTGCGAATTTTAAAAAGTTCTCCACCTAAAAGCTCTTTTTTTTTATAAATCAAAGCTCTTTTTAATAAAAAAAAGTTTTTTTTTTACGTAAAACTCATTCAGGCTATTGGGGGAAATATTAAAGTTAAAGTCTATAAAAAATAACCGGTCAAGAACGAGTCAGACTTACGCGTCGAGGTACATATTTTCAATATAAACGGACATATCTTTTGACTTTGATACCTCTACGCATTCCCGAGATAAGTCCGTCACATTGTAGATGGAATACAATGTGATCCTATAACGGTTCCGTTTTTTTTTCTTTTAAGGAACAGAAAGCAAAAAAGGGAACAAACAATAAATTCTCATTAGATTATCAGATATATTATTATATTATATTATTTTAATATAGGTTCTACTCCGTGTAATACGCACAAAAATTGCAACATTTTAGAAAAAAAAAACATAGGAAAAAAACCAAATTAGCCATTGTTTGAACTGCCATGTTCATTTAATAAAGCATAACTCTAAATGAATTAAGATTTGAAACTTTGTTTAGCTTTAAAATATCTATTCAACGATATATTACCAGTACCAGCTATTGGAAGTGGGATCAGAGTTCACACTAAAAATGACATCGTCATTTAGAGGTAAACAAATACAGCAATTGAAAATGGGATACTAGGTCGATCCTCATTGATAAGCCATTATAGCATTATATCGCAAAAAACTGTTAAAGACAGAAGAAATAAGAACCATTATCGTATTATTTTACTTCCAAAGCGAGTCTGACTCACTGTTTTGATGGTATACGTGGTATTTACGCGATGAATAATTTAAATTGTTTCAGTCCAACTTTCCATCTGTTGTGGTTTGCCTGACGAATGCCAATGTCAGCGGCGAAGACACTCGAATGGTGACGGAAACAGCCGAACACCTGGATCGATTTTTCTAGTTGAACTTACAGCGGTTCATGTATGCTGGCGTTCTATTTGTAGTACTAGTTTAAGGCTATTAAAAGGACAAGTTCTGACCTCTATTTCAATGTACAATGCCAGGGTCTGCAGTTAATGGTCGAGTGGAAGCATAGCGTGTGTTTAATAAGCGCTTTGTTTCTCTCTGATCAAATCTGCAAATAATATCCTTAATTCGAATTGTGTATTCAGAATGATACAGAGAGAAGACGTTTCAAGTTTGATAATGCGTGCGATTATCTAATCATTGATAATGGACTGGTGTTGTTGATGCCGTTACATAACGTGTATACAGGCAGTTTTTTTTAGATATAACTCTACAAAGCAAGGCCTTTCTACTTTTTTTCGGGCTATTTAGGCGAAGCAGCAGATTTTTGTGCTAGAAATTGTAACACTGGGGAAACTTATTTAATTACACTTTGCTCTATGTGAATTCCACAGCATTTTATTGACTCACTGTTGGATGTTACCCGGACTGCGTATAGCGTTTATAATGCAACAGGGGGTGAAACCGCTGCACATCTATATATCCTTACAAATATTATAAGCGAAAGTTAGTTTGTTTGTTACATCTTCACGCCTAAATGTCTAAACCGATTTTGATAAATTTTGGTACAGAGATAGTTGGGACCCAGGATACGGACAAAGGCTATTTAAAAAAAATAAGATATTAGGGAGAAAAAGGGAAGAGAAGGGAAAACTTAGCATTGCTATTACAATAAGTAAGGAGCAAGGGCAAAAACTACAGGTAGCAGGTACCTATAAATCAGGAAATCAGCTGTGTTACCACGAATTAAACGTGAGCGAAGCCGCGGGCAAAAGCTAGTTATTAATATTACAAGGAGGTAAGTTTTGTTCGTTTGTGAGGTTGTACGGGGTAATCTCTGGGTCTACTGGACTGATTTTGAAAATTCTTTTACCATAGAAAGCCACGTTATTTGTTAGTGTTATAGACTATATATTATATCACCACGCTACACATATAAACTGAGCAGCGTTTGGAAACGCTTAGCACAGCTGGTAATATTATAAGGAGCTAAAGTTTACCCATGAGTTTGTTTGTAAGGTGTAATCCTTGGATCAAATGATCCGATTCGAAAATTACTTCACTTACAGAAGTTATATTAACTCTGAGTGTTATAGACTCGAACTAAAACGTTCCATTGGGATAATTTCTGACTATAATGCAAGCAAAGCCGTGGGCAAAGCTAATCATAAATAATTCCCTACTGTTTTTCATAAATCATGACACGAATCAATTTTCAATAATCGCGTGCGCAAGTAGCGATTAATTAGTGCTTCACGATATCTCAATAAATAAATATTCTGGTTATCTTGTAGTTAGTACTTTATTTTGTCACATTAGGTCCGCGTATGATCGATAACATTGTTATTATCTGCAAATGAATTATTTGTTCGAAAACATTGAGCCTCATTGACAAATGCCATATTAATTTGGATTAATAAAAGAGGAGCACGTAGCTGCTCGGGTAGATTTTTAGGTTAAGCCCCTTGCCTTCTTTTTTTTCTGGTGGGAAATCATCAAATAACTTCCCCCGCTCTGGGCGGAGCGGGGGGGCGTGTCAGACTTTTACTGACTAAAACCCACCCATGTTCCTTTTATTGCCCTTTACGTTCCGGGGCCGCGGTATCTCTTTTGAACAACCCACAACCCCGACAGGTGGAGGCTCTGGCAAGCCCCTCTGCTTTGCTGACATCTCTTTGAGGCGCGCGTGAAACACGAACGCGCCGTCGACACGGCCTGTCGTCAATAGACGGACGGGCGGTGAGCTACCCATTGCTCACCGTCCACAGGCCTGTATCTACGGTGGCCGGGAGTCGTCTCGCGGCGCTCGGTGCCCGGGGCGTCTCCCGCGGCGGCTGGGTTGGGTAGATGATCTCTCCCTCAAACGCCCGGCCACCTCCTTTGCTAGCATTACTGCTTCGCAGAAGGAGGTGACCGCTTCCCATTCCCTCTCGCCCCGGACCATGGACTGAACCAGGGCCGCCGATCGCCTCCGCGAGGGCACGGCGGTGCACCGCCCAAGCTGGGCAGACCGCCACTGTGTGCTCCACCGTGTCCTCGTCACAATGGTGACACCGGGGCGTTTCCTCCTGCCCGATTATGTGCAGGAACCTCCCGAAGCTTCCGTGTCCGGTGAGGACCTGCGTCAGGCGGTAGGTGAGGACGCCATGACGTCTTAAAATTTTGATAATGTACCAAATATTTGCACGCCCCCAGTGGCAGAATATGATGAGACCTTTGTTTATATTTAGACCATAAAAATATACCATATTCAGACAATTAAATTAATTTGAATTTAAATACACTCGAGAGCAATGAATCCGGGTCACTTAAAGAATCCTAAAAATCTCGGAAACTAAAAATGCTAGGTTAATGCAATAAATTGTATTTAATAGACAATGTAATACTCCTTAAATGAAGGTATTAAAACTTCTTAGTTATTGTAAAGTTATATCATAAAAAAATCAAATTTGAAAAAGGGCCACTTTCGAAGATGGAACTACGAAATTACAGCATTTGGTTTTGCTTTTGTTTGTAATCTGTCATTTATGTGGGTACATAAACCATGTTGATAGTGCTCTATATTCATTATTCAAGCTGAAATTATGTCGCTTACGCCTGAAGAATGCACCAGAATACTTACAATGCTGGAAACCGGCCGGAGTCAGCGCGATACAGCCAGGACTGTCGGTGTGTCGCTGTCAACAGTACAAAGAGTTCTCCGACGTTACGAACAAACTGGTTCTAACCTACGCAGACCAGGAACGGGCAGAATCAGGTGTACCACAGCACGAGAAGACCGATACTTGGTGAACACCATGCTTCGAAATCGCTTTCTCACAGGAACTGAACTCACAAATCAGTTTCGACGCCTCGGAGGAAGTAACCCAAGTGCATGGACAGTAAGACGTCGGCTTGCTGAATCTAACTTAAAACCCCTTAGACCTGCAAACGGCCCTAAACTGGAGCGTGGGCATCGTATTTCAAGACGCCCAGAGCCACGTAAATTGGAGTATTGAAGATTGGTCAAAAGTTATGTTCTCCGACGAATCAAAATTTATGCTCTACAAGCACGATGGAAGACACAGAGTGTATCGAAGACCAGGGGAAAGATTCAAGCAAGCATGCATCGAAGAAAAAGTAGCCTACGGTGGTGGGTCTGTACTTGTGTGGGCCGGAATTTCTTCGGAAAGTCGCACAGAGCTGGTGATCATAGAAAACGGCTCTTTAACTAGCGAAAGATATGTGGAAGAAATCCTCAATGATCACGTTGGTCCATTTATGGTCAATTTAGATGAGGATGCTATATTTATGCATGACAATGCCCGACCTCATACAGGTAGGATTGTGAATGACTACCTTCAAGAGATGAACATTACTCGTATGGAGTGGCCAGCGCGCAGCCCGGATATCAACCCGATCGAGCATGCTTGGGACGAGCTAGGCAGATGCGTAAAACAACGAAACCCTCCCCCAATCACGCTTCGTGAGCTCAAAATTGCTCTCACAGAGGAATGGGAGAATATTCCCCAAAATCGTATAAGGAACTTGGTGTACAGCATGCCAAACCGCGTAAACGCAGTAATGGAAGCACGAGGAGGCAATACGAAGTATTAAAATTCAAGAAAATCGTAATAAAGTTCAAAAATTTCATGTTTCCTATTTTTGTTTTAAGGAGAGATCAGCAGTTTTTTTCTTTATGTAATTTTGTGTTAATAAAATGTATGGTGACTCATATTTTTTTTACTTTCATTTAAGGAGTATTACATTGTCTATTAAATACAATTTATTGCATTAACCTATCATTTTTAGTTTCCGAGATTTTTAACATTCTTTAAGTGACCCGGATTCATTGCTCTCGAGTGTACTTCTAACTTGTATTACAACTACCGGCAACTGGTTGTTTTTGTAGAACAGTTTGTCTGTCGACAAAGGCCTCCTCCAAAGATTTCCATGAATTCCTGTCTCATGCTAACCGGCTCCATACCGGGCTAGCTATTTTCTTTAGATCACCTTCCCATCATTTCTCTGCCCTTGATTTGTCTGCCTTTATTTCTTTTTCCATCTCTTGGATACCATTCTGTGACTAACTTAGTCCATTTTTCTTTATTTTCTCTCAACCTATGTCCTGTTCAGCGCCATTTCAACTGTCTGTAAGCGGGTGTGTAACGATTGACATAATAACAAAATATCTAACGTTCACTTGACATAATTTTAGTCAACATAATTTTGTTTAACATAACGATCAGTTGACATAATGAATTGTTGATATAATTTCATTTTACCTAATTTCATATGACATAATGAACAGTTCCTATAATGCACATTTCACATAATATTCTTCTTTATAATTAATTTAATTGATCGATAATATTCTTAAAAAAAGGAATACACTGAAATTGAATTCCTTCGGGCTTTGGCCTCTAATTTAAAACTAAAATAAGATGTAATATTTATGTTATGATTAAATAAATATTGTATTAAGTTTTTTTTTTACTTCACTTTATACTCTATACACCTGCCACCCTCAGTTATTGTTACCAGGAGAAACTGGATGCAATCTGGACTTTAGGGCACCCCGACTCGGATAGGTTAGGTTAGAAGGGGATGGTGGGGTCGTGTGAGCGAGCAAAGCGAGCGAATAGACCCCGCCATCCCCTTCGTGGTTATTTTTTTATAAACCACCCAGAAGTAGGAGCCCCGCTTTGCGGGGCTCCGTCGACCAAGCCCACCCTCGCCCTATATAAAATGAACGTTATACTAAATGTTATTATGTTAAATGAATGTTATAGGATATGAAACATTAGGTCATATGAATTTATGTCATTTGATATTATGTCATATGAACGTTAGTTCAAGTGAAATTAGAGCATTTGTTGCCAAACATTACACCCTATTAAGCATGGTATAATGCAGATTTATCCGTCATAATTCCCTTAAAAGACCAAAACCTTCTCCAAGTATTAGTAAATCGTCGTTCTATTTCTTTATTCATGCAGTCTAATCTGTAGATTTAAGCGATTGGTTTTATAAATCGCCAAATTCGAACAATAATGTTTTAGGCGCGGGATAGCGCCTAGTTTGTCCAATGAAAGACCGGTCCAGTATAAAACGATTGTATAATGATGTTTCCACAAAGATAAGTTTTTGATTATTACTGACACACAAAATGTATCTTATAGTTACGGTATTACAATATGATATTCACAATGATGTCCACGATACAAGTACGGTCGTGGGTTAATTTTACAATGCAATTCAATTCGACGGGTAACGACTTGTCAGAACGGTGTGCGCGGTGTGTCGGGCATAGACAAACATAACCATAGTGTTGCCACTATGGATTATGTTTGTATTACCCCAGATAATATAACAAATTAGTTCGCTACACCACCCCCCTACGGAGAAAAAAAGGGTATATACAAAAAACAAACACAAAATAACAATTATAAATCTAAAATGTCCCTAAATCTAACCCGTCTGCCAGTTCTGGTGGTGACAGTAGCTGGAGGTGGTGAAGTAATAGGAGCTGGAGGAGATGAGCGTGCTGGAACGGATTGATATTGCGGAACAGGAGTCTGGTCGGAAGGAGATGCTTGAGGTGGAGGTGGTGAGGAAGACGCTTCGACGTCCAGGTAAGCTGGTTTAACACGGTCTATGCTGACCGTAGCCTCTCTTCCATTCATGTCCAAAGTAAGGGTTTTGTCCCTTCTCCTCAGGACACGGTATGGACCAGTGTAAGGAGGTTGCAGAGGCCGTCGAACAGTATCGTCGCGGAGCAGAACGTGAGTCGAAGTCGCCAAGTCTTTGAATATAAATGATGACGGGCGAGTGTGGCGTGAGGCTGGAATTGGGCGTAAAACCTCCATCCGGCTTCTCAGCTCCGTGACGAAATCTGCGGCGTCGTTCGGACTCCTGGGTTCATCCGCTGGCACAATTAGTTCTCCAGGAAGGCGGAGAGGTTCTCCATATACTAATTCAGCAGATGAGGTGTTCAAGTCCTCTTTGAGCGAGGTCCTCATACCAAGAAGTACTAGTGGGAGCGCTTTGCTCCATGTTTGGGAATGGCACATTAAGGAAGCTTTTAGTTGGCGGTGCATACGTTCTACCATGCCATTTGCGCACGGGTGGTAGCTGGTTGTTCGAATCCGCTTTGTTGCGCACACGTTCATGAGGCGCCGAAACAAGTTGGATTCGAATTGACGACCCTGATCGGTCGTAATGGTGCTTGGTACCCCAAAACGGGATATCCAACCGGATACCAGCGTGTCTGCCACTTCTTCCGCCGTGATAGATGACATAGGCCACGCTTCGGGCCATCGCGTGAATCTGTCAACCGCAGTGAGACAATATGTGTAATTATTTGAGAATGGCAGTGGACCTATAATATCGATATGAATATGACAGAATCTACTTGAAGGGCTACGAAAAGATATTAGGGGCGCAGAGGTGTGCCTAGTGATCTTATTGCGCTGGCACTGTATGCATGACTTTGCCCATTTCCGGCAGTCAATATTCATCCGTGGCCATACGTATCGCTCAGCCACCAAACGTAAGGATGCCCTCACGCCTGGGTGACTGAGACCATGCAGTCGATCAAAAGCTGTTCGACGAAAAGGTAAAGTGAGATATGGGCGAGGTCTACCTGTTGATGTGTCACATACTATGAATGTGTTGGTTCCGGGGACAACGACTTTTTCCAACTTCATGGAAGAAGATGAAAACATCTCCTTGAGTTCCTCGTCATTTTGTTGAGACTCGGCAAGAGCTTGGCAGTCCTCCTCCAAAGAAATGGATTCAATCCGTGACATGGCGTCAGCAACCACATTGTCAGGGCCTTTTATGTATTGTATGTCGGTAGTGAATTGACTAATAAAAGTTAACTGATTGAGTTGTGTTGGTGGTAGTTTTTCGCGTCGCTGAACGAAGGCGTAAACTAATGGCTTGTGATCAGTAAATATTGTTGCGTGTTGCACTTCTAGTATGTGCCGAAAGTGTTGAACGCTCTCGTACACAGCTAGAAGTTCCCTATAATATGCAGGCCACTCAGTCTGTTTGGTAGTTAGTTTTTTACTGAAGTATGCGAGGGGTTGCCAGTCGTCGTTGATTTTCTGTTGTAAGCATGCGCCTATGTGCATGCTGGATGCATCGGTGAAAAGGCCCAATGGGACATCACATTTTGGGTGCGACAAGATAGTAACATCAGTCACACTCTTCTTGCAATCATTAAAACTTTGTTCGAGCTCGGGTGTCCATGGAAATGGTTTTGCGCCCTTGCTGTTTGTTGCAGCGACTGCGTCAATTAATGGAGCCTGATACTTGGCGGCGTTGGGCAAGAATCTGCGGTAGTAGTTTACCATGCCCAGGAATCTGCGCACGCCTTGTACTGTCTTGGGAAGAGGAAAATCCATCAGTGCACGGATGCGATCTTCGGGTGGGTGTGTGCCTACAGCGTTAATGCGGTAACCCAAAAAGGTAACTTCGGCTGCGCCAAGAACGCACTTTGCTGGGTTGATGACCACTCCATACTCATGCAGTCGACGGAACAGGAGCCTGAGGTGTTCAGCATGCTCTCTCGGGTCTCTTGAGTAAACCAGGATGTCATCCACGTACGCAAAACAGAAGCTAAATCCCCGTACCACTTCGTCAATAAACCTCTGAAAAGTCTGCCCAGCATTTCTCAGGCCAAACGTCATGTAGGGGAACTCAAACAGACCAAAAGGTGTAATTATGGCTGTTTTACAAATATCATCAGGGTTTACAGGAATTTGTTGATAGGCTTTAACTAAATCTAAAGTGCTAAATACTGAACATCCGGAAAGGTTCTGGCAGAAATCCCCCACATGACGGACGGGGTAGCGGTCCGGAATAGTGCGGGCATTAAGCGCTCGAAAGTCCCCACATGGGCGGTAAGTGTCATCCTTTTTAGGTGCGAGGTGCAGTGGAGAGGACCAAGCGCTGCTAGAAGGTCTAGCTGTGCCTACCCGAACCATCTCTTCAAATGCCTTTTGAGCTTCTTGGAGTTTTTGTGGAGCGAGGCGACGTGGTCGCGCTGTCACTGGTGGACCGTCGGTGGTGTTGATGAAATGAACCGTGGAGTGCTTCGGTTCCGTAGGAGCGCCAGGAGGTCGTAAGATGCTTGGGAACTCGGACAAAATGTGTGCATATGGAGAGTCAGGTGATTGGATGACCTTAATACTGGGTTGATCTATTGACGATAATTCCGTCACGGTAGACAATCCAGTTCTATCGTCCTTTAATTTTCCAAGTGCACAGTCTGGTAGCAGATGATAATGGGCCAGAAAATCTGAGCCAATTATTGGAGTTCCGACCTCTGCAACTATAAATTTCCACACAAAGTCACGTCTTAATCCTAAATTAAGTTTGAGCTCTACAACACCGAAAGTATTTATTTTGGAACCATTCGCTGCTATAAGATCATAAGGTAGCGGCTGCTTGTTACCCCGAATATCAGAGACCCGTCTAGGAAGGCATGATAGATCGGATCCGGTGTCGATTAAAAATCGTCGGCCCGAATACCGATCTGTTACGAATAGACGGCGACTTGAAAGGGAGCAGTCAGTGGTCGCCATTACTGACTGCTGTTGCAGTTTCCCGGAGAGGCAGAGTTAAACCAAGTGCAGGGTTGTATACATTTTGTTGCTTTTGAAGCAAACTGATTATGGTACCAGCATAGTTGGTTGTTGTGAGAGGGTGATGGCCGTCGAGAACGACTGCGACTACGGTTATTAGTACGTCGGTGGTTATTGCTTGTAGTTAAACAAGTTACTAGTTGCGTAAGATCCGCAACTTGTTTTTGGAGTAGACTTAATTGCTCCCTAGTATCATCGTTTAGAGATGGTGCAGCCCTACTAGCTGCAATTTGCGCCGCTGGGGAGCTGATTTCCTGCAGCTTGTCAGCTAAATCGCCCAGATCTTCAAGGGATGACAGGCTTTGTGCCACCAAAATCCCTTGGACACGTGGAGGTAACCGATTCATCCAGATCGTTTTTAGAATCTGCTCTGTAAAAGATGAACCTGCAAGAGCCCTAAGGTGACGCAGGAATGATGAGGGCTTTCTATCCCCCATCTCCTCTTTTTCCAGGAGCCTCTTAATTTTCTCATCATAAGAAACTGAGAAGCGAGTTATAAGGGCTT
Source organism: Ochropleura plecta (assembly GCA_905475445.1). NCBI lineage: Eukaryota > Metazoa > Arthropoda > Insecta > Lepidoptera > Noctuidae > Ochropleura > Ochropleura plecta. The sequence continues at coordinate 6,622,523 of FR997723.1, read as the reverse complement.
TTTTTAGAGTAGAGTATGGTTGCTCTTTCGGTGGATCTGTAATTATGTCCTCGACTTCAATTGCAGATTTAGTGTCGAGTTGACTGATGGCATGGTAATATTTTGTTGTCTCCTGTGTAATGTTATTAATGTGAAATTGTGCTTCTAAACTAGCAAACCAAAGACCAGGTCGGTCAGACCAGAAGGGAGGAACACGGATAGATACTCTGTTTATTGAAATGTTTTGAGAGCTAGATTGAGAAACGCCAGCTGACTGTCCACCACCAGTTTCGGCCTCAGAGTCTTGGAAAATGTCTTTTCCTTCCGTAGCCATAGTGTCAATAATTAAAAAATATTAGCATTAACAAACACAAACACACAATAATTAGTTACAGCATTAATTAATAAAATGTAGCGCAGCAAACCATATAACAAATTAATCACAGACAACAAACAACTTGCACATTCAAAATAATTATAAAAGAACAGTACTGAAATTATTATACATGCAACATACAAGTAAAATGTAACATATTTATTAAGTTAAAACAGTAAAACTTCAGATTTTGTAAAAAAATTAGGCTTGTAGCAGTATAACACCAGTATCAGATTATACTAATTATGCAAAATTACTTTAAATAAGTGTAAAAACAGAGGACAAAGTTTTAAATTAAATATAAATTTTTCAGTTAAAACGTAATGATTAGTAGAAGTTTCAGCCAGATAGTTCCAGATAAAAAACCATTGAAGCACTCATAATATTGAGGGTGTGCTCTATTACAGTCTGTTACAGTCAACAGTAAAGTCCATGCAAAAGTTAAAACTTACAGGTTTTTGATGTCTCACCGTTCTTCAATGACGCATAACGCGATATCTCCGGCTCTGGAACGCGGCTGGTTGACGTTTGCGAGCGATGACGTAGTGTCAAATGTCAAACTTCGCGCGCCAACATTGACAACATTCATTCAGTTTCTCTGAAAACCCGCATGTGAAAAAGTGGCGTTGTTGTCGCGGAGAAAATTTGATTTTGAGTGTTTTTGTTTTTTTTTTTTTTTTTTTTGAAAATTTGTATTTACGCACTTTACACAATTTGCACTTATATACACTATAACACTGGTTAAACTTTTGAAACTATGAAGTTAGCCGGCAAACTCGCGCTAAAGCTGGCGAGTTGGTAGGTAGTTATCGCTTCCTCGATGAATGCGAGTTCGATGCGCTGCAAGGATCTGGAACCCAGGTCTTCTTGTTACCGACGTGCTACGCCGATGGTTAAGATCTTCGTACGTCGGGCGCCGTCGGGGTCACCAATTTAGGCGCGGGATAGCGCCTAGTTTGTCCAATGAAAGACCGGTCCAGTATAAAACGATTGTATAATGATGTTTCCACAAAGATAAGTTTTTGATTATTACTGACACACAAAATGTATCTTATAGTTACGGTATTACAATATGATATTCACAATGATGTCCACGATACAAGTACGGTCGTGGGTTAATTTTACAATGCAATTCAATTCGACGGGTAACGACTTGTCAGAACGGTGTGCGCGGTGTGTCGGGCATAGACAAACATAACCATAGTGTTGCCACTATGGATTATGTTTGTATTACCCCAGATAATATAACAAATTAGTTCGCTACAATGTAATATAAGACATTTCAAAATATTGCGAAACATAAAAATATATTAATTGAATACAATGACAATTGAAATATTTTAAAGTAGTATTTTGTACCGTTTAAAATCCACACTAGATAAGTAATATATTTGCACAAGCGTTTTATCTTTGTAAATCTGGGATTAATGACTAAAACAAAATACGATTGATAATAACGCTTAGGAAAAACCCGTATCACTTTATCTGTTGATTTGATGTTCAAATTGAATGTTAGTAATTGAGATAACAACTAATTACCTAAATACTGTATACGTCACAACGATGAACATCATCATCTGCCAAGCCTTTTCCCAACTATGTTGGGGTCGGCTTCCAGTCTAACCGGATGCAGCTGAGTATCAGTATTTTACATGGAGCGACTGCCTATCTGACCTCCACAACCCAGTTAGTACTGGGTAATACGATACCCCTTGGTAAGACTGGTTGTCAGACTTTCGGGACACTGACTACCTGTAACGACTGTCAAAGATCTACAAATGACAGCCGGGACCAACGGCTTAACGTGCTTTCCGAGGCACGGAGGAAACTCGGTATGTAACGGGTGGTCACCCATCCACAGACCAACCTAGGCAAGCGCGGCTTAACCTAAAGATCGACCCGAGCGGCTGCTATTATTTAGCCACGAGCTCCTCCGTCACAACGATGAACAATAAAATTAATCATATTTTGTTTTTGAGGGTAAGAAATGCATAGTCCCAATAAAAAGTATAACAAACACTTCAATAGATAACCTTCTTATTAAAGTTGGTCATGAAGTGAATTTTTGAGTGTAATGAACCAATATCCTTCTTCTTCAAAACCACTTTCACCTATTGAGTCTAAAACTATTTGATCTTTCAAGATAGAATCAACCTTCCTGATAAATAAATAAATAATTTATTTATTTTAGTAACCACTTTCAGACGAATACAATATTCTTACAATCGTCTGATATCTTCATATAATTTCATTGGAGGCAATTGGGTCGTTATTAAGGCAAGTTAATTACAATATTTACTACAATCCTACTAATATAAGTAAAAAAAGAACAAGCCGCAAGTACCTATATTTCTGCCCTTAATATTACTTTTTTTGGCTGTCTATACTTTTTGGAAGCCTAACAACACTAAACAAACCGGGACCGCCATAGAGGAATAAACTCTAGAGTTACATAGATAGACTTACGACCTGTTATAACCGACCAACTGACCTGCATTTAGCCTGTTTTTTTTAATAACCCTTGAGATACAACATGAACACTTTCCCTCTTTCGATAAAAAATAGACCACACACTGATAACACTGAATAATTAACCCTCAATGCGATGGCAGCCTTGTTATAGAGACAGTGATATGTTCGTGTGACATTGATTTGTGGTATTATTATCGTAGCGCCCTTGATACATCTACTTTAGGGTTGTTTTATGTCAGCTGATAATATAACGCTAACACGCTTGTGTTGAGACTGTAGTCAAAGAAATATCAGACAAAATACAGAGTAAGATTACAATGACCCGCTATTTTTAAAAATAAAATCTGTGTTGATAAACTGTAGTTGAATGTCGAGTAAATTTTTAATTGAAAATGTCCTGAAATATTATTTTATATAAGTACTTTCATTTTAAAATGTTTTGTATTTTTTATTTTACAGGTTGTTAAATTGAATTCAATCAAAAACTTAACCCTCTATCACTCATAAACTGGGATTTATTTGGATTGGAGATGATTACAAGAAAATAAATACACATAATATGTCTGGGTTTTAATATTTTTTAGAATCAAAACAAAATTACGAAAATTTGAACTGTTGCTTTTAGACAACACTGAGGTTTTGATATTGGGTTTTCATTAGTTTGAAAAGTAGACTACGAAGTACAGTACGCGATTGCGGAATGAAATCAATTATTTTAATTTTTGTGGCGTTTGTACGGTATGTTGCTTACAGTCTACACAATGATATAGATAGAGGAAAATTTACAAACGTAATGTTATCAAAAAAAATCAACCACTTTTATGAATAAAGATTCTTAATCATCTGTGATAAAGTTATTCACTATTCCTGTCACTTGTGTACTACTAAGTAGTGCCCATGCAGTAGGTATTAAGGTAACATTCTATTTCAAGAACATAATATTAACATTATCGACCTTCGATGCTCACACGAGCCTTGGATCGACATAATAAAGACCTTGACACATTGCCACGGTCAATTTACATCGAAACACCGTAAATTAATGAACATATACCCGTAATAGGAAGTTGTTTTTTCAACAGTTATTTAAACTAGACAAGGACGTGAAAATGCATGAAAGATTTCTCTTTTCTTGCGGTACTATTACCGGCATAAAAAGTATCCATATATATCCATCCAAGTATGTGATTTTTCATCAAAGCATATATTCCCCCGCTCTGGGCGGAGCGTTAGACTTTTGCTAACTAAAACCCATCCATATTCCTTCTTTTGCCCTTTGTATTCCGAAGCCGCGGAACCTCTTTCGAACAACCCGTGACCCCAGCAGGCAGTGGCCTTGGCAGACCGTTCTGGTTTGCGGACATTTCTTTGAGGCGGCGCGCGGCGTGTCGACGATATTCGATAGTCGTCTCGGTGCTTGACGCCCGGAGCGCCTCCCGCAGCGGCTGAGTTGGTTTCAGGTTCTCTCCCTTAAACGTCCGACCACCTTCTTCGCTAGCGTGATGGGTTCGCAGAAGGAGGTGACCGCTTCCCATTTCCTCTCGCCCCGGACTATGGACTGAACCAGGTCACTGCCGCCGATCGCTTCTACAAGGACACAGCAGTGCTCCGCCCAAGCGGGGCAGACCGCCACAGTGAGCTCCACAGTCTTATCTTATCATATATAAATACATATCTTAACCGACATCATGGACTAATTGTGTTTTTTTTTCCAAAATCCTATTATTTCTTCGTTTTTGTAATAAATCGTATCGATGATAAAACATAATTGGAGATTTCAGTTGAGAGGTACATACGACTATCAATGAAGCTTTACCAAAACCAGTTTATGCGGATCTCTCATTACGTACGGAAAAAATATTTAAAAGCCATGTCGTACTGGAAATGTATCGCTTAATGTGTCACGGTGTGCAATAGTAGACATTTTTTTGTTACCGACACGGCCCGACATCATAGGAAACTACTACTACTACAAAAAAATGAAGAGGTTATCAATGCGAATGCATTTTTCATCTTATTTATGCTGGTCACATGTTAAACCGATTTTTATATTCAATTTGAAAACTGGTGCCTTTCGGGCGACCATTACAATTTGATTCTGTTCCGACATTAGCATAAATGAGAAAACCATATAAGTCTTAAATTCTCTTCTGATGTATTTGAACGATATGACGTCACTTATTAGCAACGAAAAATGAAAATTTGATAAGGATTTGTGCAAAATACCACCATATCACATCTATAAAGGCTGAAATTACGAGTCGGCTTTCAGCCTATCCGCATGAAATTGAGCAATTTAGATGGAAGAACTGCCTGTCCACGTCCACAACCCAGTTAGCACTGGGTAATACGAATACGAATATTGCCTCATCATAAAAATCTATATTGTCATTCAAATCTTGACTAAGAATCACGTTTTTATCAATAAAAAACAATGAACTGAAATAAAATACCTAAGATTATTCTAATCTAATCAAAGTGACCATCCTGTAATGAACATCATTTGGAACCAAACTTATTATTACTTCTTTTTAGATTCAAATGAGTGGTTATAGTCTTGTTGTTTATATTTGTCAAATGTAAGAAACGGTCAAGTGCGAGTCGGACTCGCGCACCGACGGTTCCGAAGAAACTTGTGAAATAAACGGCCATATCTTTGACTTCGTGGTCTCAAAGGGTTATTTTTCACAGCTCCATATACTCAAGTCTGTGAGTATATGGTTTTAATTTCAAATCGAGTGCTCCAGGCGTTTCTAAGATAAAAGGTCTTGACAAACAGACGGACAAATAGACTGATAAATTGTCTATCTGTCTGTCTGTTAACTAAGTGAACCTATTTTTTTTTCTAAAAAATAACTAGTCCATTATTTTTAGGCGTCCGCCATATTGAGTTATAAATAATTTCACTTCACTAACCATACATTGACATTCGAGCTGAGCATGTGTGTAAAATTTTATTTCAATTGTAAACCGGGAAGTGGGTCAAATTTAACTTCTGAGGTTTGTTTACATAGGAAACTATTGAACTATGAGAACAACTAATAACTCCAGTTATTTCTAATGAAAATTCATAGAGCCACGTATTGCCCATGAGTCTCTCAGGATCTCTGCCCGTTCCTTCGGAAACCCGCGAGATGAATTGATAGCTCAAACGAATTCTCAGCAGGAACGATCAAAAACAAATAGACAGTAATGATTTTATTTAAAGCGATAAAAATGTACGCACGGCAACGAATAAAGCTATACAAAATTAGTTTACGCGGATCTCCCATGGTATTTTAAACCTCTAGAAAGCGAGGGCATGTTGTACAAGAAACGTATATTTCGATGTGTCACCGTGTGAACGTTGAGACATTGTTCAACAATCGGGACCATACTACAGAACCAAGCTACTGGTTGTAATTGCGTGTGTTGCACAGTGAAGAAACGAGTTTTAGGCTCAAGTGGAAGTAAATACACTTCTTATCAGAAAAATAGAAAGACTTCTGTTTTTATGACTTTTGTCCTAATTAAACACAAAAAGTTTTCATTCCATGATAAAAATCACATGATTACGTAACTGGCAGTTTAGCCATTACAGCGGTAAACGAAAATTCAAAATTAGAATTCATTCTTCATCATATTTTGATTATGTTATAAATGAAATGATTCACTGTTTTGTGACAAATGTGTGTTTAGAGTTGGAGTACATTTCATATTTGAAAACTAAACACAAAAAGTTTTCATTCCATGAAAAAAATCACATGATTATGTAACTGGCAGTTTAGCCATTACAGCGGTAAACGAAAATTCAAAATTAGAATTCATTCTTCATCATTTCATTATCTTATAAATGAAATGATTCACTTTTTTGTGACAAACGTGTGTTTAGAGTTGGAGTACATTTCGTCTTTGAAAACTAAAAATGGGGTTTTAAGTTCCTGTGGGAATTCATCAAATAATTTCCCCCGCTCTGGGCGGCGTAAGGTAGGACACGGTCTGGATCGATGGAGCTGATAGCAGCTGGATAGGTTTTTTTTTTGTGTATTTGTTCTGCGATTACCCTTTTTCCGGAATATATAGTTATATAACGGGCAAAGGAAGGAACAAGGGTGGGTTTTAGTCAGTACAAGTCTGAGTTCCGGCTGAGTCTCCGCTCAGACCGGGGACGTTATTTGATAATTTTCCATCCGCATAAAAAGGCCTTGGCTGGCAGACTTATAATCAGCTAGTATTATTGAAGTGGACTGTAAATATTTTAGTAAATTATGATATCTGTCTAAGCATAATCGCTAGACGACCTTCGTGTCTAATATAATAAGGTTTTAGGATACTGCTGGGGCTGAATCGTTGGAACCGATTGTTTTAAAACAATTGTGCGTAAACGTATTGCTTCTCTGATGCTCCGAGTGTGTGTCAGATTGTCGTCTGGTGCGGTACTGGAACAGTGTTCACACGGGTTCCAGGCCAATAACTTTTAATATTAGAAAAGTTTTTTACTAACAGTTTTTTTTAAGCTATTGCATAGCTTCTATCGCGGGCCTTGAGCGCGGGGACCGAATCCAGAAATTCCGTAACGAAAAAAAACCTGACGCTCCCCACTCCGACGGGCACGGAGGTGTGGCTTGAAGGCCGTGCATTATCTAACGTCGTTTACACAATACGGTCAGTTATTTCAATCCCGATTCCATTACTAATAGCGTGTTTGGTAGAGAATCGGATAGTCAATCAACATTACGCTGGATCAAACCACCTTGGGTTTTCTTTTTTCGACTTCTTTTCATTGGAAGTACTTTTTAAATATTATATTTAGTTTTTTATTTATTGTCTAGGTTGATAAAAAAATGTTTCTTTTTGCGACTTCTTTTCATTGGAAGTACTTTTTAAATATTTTATTTAGATTGTTTTTATTTATTGCATAAGTTGATAAAAAATGCTATGCAATAGCTTTACCGCGGCAGTCCCCGAGTGCCACACGTATTTTTTTTTATTTACTTACTAACAATTTATGGATTTTTTCTTATCTGAAATAAATGCTAAATAATAATAATAATGCCCACAGTAGGATCCGGAAACAAGTCTCTCGATTCGATATCTGCCAAAAAAAAAAGTCCGGTTTACACCGTATCACCAAGTCAGTGCCGGAACTAACAATTTCCTTGAAAGAGATTAGAGATCGTAATTTGTTGTCGAAATTGTGATACTGGAACACGCCCGGTGTTCACGGCGACGTATTCAACGCCATTTTTTAAAAACGTTGATGATTATTTTTGTGCACACCCGTGTAAAAATTATCACTTGACGCTATATAGGTAATTATTATTAGTAGTTCTGTTATCAAATGTTTTTTTTTTCAAACTATGACACCAAATTCTAAAAAAACAGGAAAGATACTAAAACATTACTTTAATCAATACAGTACCTACAGTGCTCCTATGAAATCATCATGTGTGTCAGTGTTTTTGTTTTTAAAATGTCAGGTTAGGTAATTTCCTGAAGATTGAGATAACGATATAAAAAGATGATGACTGTCCGGATAGGTAAACTAACATTTCGTACACGGTTTCGTGCGCTCGTATTTTGTACATTCGTTTATAAGCAGCGTTATTTTTAACCGACGAAAAAAAGGAGGTTCTCAATTCGACATGTATATATATTTTTTTTTATGTATACCATGCATAACTTTTTACTGAGACGTCCGATTTGAAAAAAATTTTTCATTGGAGAGAGTATATTTCAAAGCTGGTCCCATTTCAAATTGAAAAAAAAATCCGCCCCTAAGGGTGGAAAAATAGGGGTTGATTGATTTTTTTTCATACTTAATTTGCAATTGTGAACCGATTTTGTTTAAATTTGAAACACATATGTAGTTCTGATGATAGTACGGCGTCAAAATGACCTGATGATGGATGATGGAGACAGGAAATACTTGCATTTTGCAAGAGGTCCTCAACAGTTTAAAGCAGCGATATATCGTGTTTCAACTCATTTCATGCACGTTGACGACAACTTTAGACCTAGCTGGAGAATAGAGCTGTCATTGAAGGTCTGACGATGGAGACGGAAGGCTTTTGAAAGAGGTTCTTATCAATTTACAGCCGCAATATTGTGTTTGGGCTCGTTTTATTAACCTTGATGAGGACTTTGAGCCAATCTGGATAATTACTGTCACTGAAGATCTGACGATGGAGACGGAAGGTATTTGCAAGACGTTCTCAACAGTTTACACCAGCTATATCGTGTTTGGGCTCATTTAATGCACCTTGACGTGATCTTTAGACCTAGCTGGAGAATTACGGTCATGGAAGGTCTGATGATGGAGATGGGTAGTATTTACTAGACATTCTCAATAGTTTACAGCAGCTGTGTTGTGTTTAGGCTCATTTCATGTACGTTGATGAGAACTGTTGATGCCTTGCTGGAGTATGATTGTCATCAAAGCTATGGCAGTGGAAATAGAAGTCAGTTACAAGAGGTTCCCTACAGTATAACGCCACTTGGGCTTATTTCTTGAACTTTATTAAAAACTGTAGAACTTACTGGGTTACGCGTGTCATCGACGGACGGATGCCCTTTTTTTAAAAAAAAACATAATAAGTATGTTTTAGCCATTACTGCAAGAATTAAATATCTCTTTATGTGCAGTGCATAGTGGGTTAACCTTTCAGTAGCTGCATTTCAGTCAGCGCGCTCATCATGTGGATTAACAACTTATTTGGTTAAAAATTTGATAATGATGCTAATAAAATGTAGTCCCAGGTCATTTCTTGCTTTATCGAGGGTCGTCCCTTGAAGTTTTTGTAAATTGACGGCCCAGCTTAGAATTATGGGGAACATCATGCGTTCAAAAACATTTCTAGTACGTGTTCTTTTGAAAATTGCAACCATACGAGGTCTAGCAACACAGTCATTGCTATCACTCTATTCCCTTTGCTTTCATTGTTAACACAATTCTTCAGATTTTTGGTAGGTAATAGAATATCTGGTCTATTTCCAAAGACTCGATAGTGTTTCGAATTCATGGTAGTCATCTTAGTACTTGTCAACCTGTTTGACGGTTAGGAACATTCTTATCGAAGCTCCCATCCCCGAATCCTTCATCTTACGCGTCTGTTCGCCTATCAAGGATTTTTATTAAATATCAAAAGCAACTAATGTGGGTTCAAAATAATAGCTACCAAATATTTAGTAGTGTCGAAGTATATATATTTATATATATATAAATCGACGAAAAAGGAAACAAGATAGCAAAAGACAATATTTTGTTATAAGAAGCCGAAAAAATTGGAATTTGAATAACAGTCAAAAATTTTACACAAATTAGATTAAGTAAAGCAACAACAAATTTGTTGTAAGAGAAAACCAAAAAGAGTAAAATAAAAACTTCTTAACAAAAAATTGAACCGACGAAAAGTGAAAAATAAAATACCTTTAATCTAGCTAAGCTCCAAAGTTAAAGTATGAGATTAATTTTGAGGCGGCGCCAACAAACAATGATCGACGATCAATCAAGTTGTTAACGTTTACCATGTTACGGTATGAAAATCAATAAATGGGTGAATATCCCAGGCGCTAATTTTACGTGTCCACGTTGAGAATCATGGTGTAAAATGATGGGATGTTTCTTAATTTTTTTCTAGTGAACTACTTAACTCACTTAGGGCCACATTTTTTTTTAGATAGAATAGTAACGTATACATATAAATGAACACATTTATACATATGTATAATCTTGTGGAATCTGAGGTACCATACTACAAGTATGTGCCCGACCCAGTTCTCGAGAAAGACCATGTCACGCTGTACTGGGATCGGTCTATCATTACTGACAGGACTATTGTCGCCAATAAGCCTGACATAGTGGTGATAAGATGTAATTATCCCGCTTGACGAGGAACTCGTGAAAGCTGAGAAAGAAAAACAACTAAAATATCTCGACTTGGCATACGAGGTTGTCGACATGTGGAATGTAAACTCGGCTATCATTGTGCCGATTGTCGTAACGGCAATGGCTTGATTGCCGAGAGCCTCGACGAACATCTGTCGAAGCTCTCCTTAGGCGGTTGGATCAAGGGCCTGATTCAGAAGGCAGTTCTCCTCGTTGTACCGTATTGTGAGGAGGTTCCTGTCTTCTTCGACCCTGTTCCCGATATCGGTGGGGTACTATTTTTTGTATTTTTAAATGTTTCTTTTTTATTTTCTATGTTTTTATTAAGAAATATTTAAAAATTTAATTAAAAGATTCATTGCAGATTCATTCGCAATGCGGCTGTTGTTACATCACTGTTGCCATTATACCTCGATGGTGTTCGCATTGACTATACTGATACAGCCAAAGATCTGGGTATACTTATTGAATCAAATCTCTCATGGCGGGCTCAAGTCAATGAGGTCAGCCGTAAGGTACATTTCTCCTTCCATTCGCTGAAATGCCTTCAGAGTCTCCTGCCTTTGAAGACTAAAATTACTTTAGCGCAAACTCTTATTCAGCCGATAATAGATAATGCCGATGCCTGTTACCTGGATGCTACTGAGGAGCTATTAAACAAGCTTGAGCGCTTGCAAAACTTAGGTATTCGCTTTGTTTTTGGTCTTCGGAAGTATGACCATGTTTCTCACCTTCGCAAAGAACTCAAGTGGCTCCCTATCCGCCTTCGCAGGAACACCCGGATACTATGTCTCCTTTTTAATATCTTACATAACCCGTCCTATCCTTCCTACCTGCGTGAGCGTTTTACTTACGCTCGCCCTCGGGACACCCCTTGTAGATCGCACCTCAGATCCCTCCTTAAATCCCTTCCTCATAAAACTAGTTACTATTCCTATTCCTTCTCTATCCATGCCGTAAGATTGTGGAACTCACTCCCGCCCAGCATTAGAAACTTGAAAAGCATTTCAATTTTTAAAATTAGATTAAAAGAGCATTACCTTTCCTCCCAATTGTGAATATTTATAATATTGTATTTACATATCTGTCTATGTATTTTTGTGTTATGTATGTATACAGTTAAATATTATTGTGCTTATATGTGTACTTATATTTAGGTTAGGACATTCTTATTTTAGTTACTATTCTCTTCCTGTTCTCACACTCTATTGTCTACGTTTCTTTTTTCATATTTCCTCTCGCAGGCCTGCTGGTAGAAATTTCTTTAGAAAAAGCTGTGCCTTTGTACTCTTTGTTTTTTATGATGTTTTCCTGTATTTTTTCTTGTGTGTACTTAAATTATTAAATAAATAAATAAAATGTATGTACAAACGAAATATTATTATAACAAGACTGAGTTTTATGAACTGATGGAGTTTTTTGGTCATTGAGCTTTATTGCGAGATTTAAGTTTGTGACATAAACTGAATTTTAATGTATTGTTTTTAGCACTTTCAATTTTGGTGGACCAATATCAATTTTGGTGGTCAACTTTCAATTTTGGTGGACAAGTTTCAATTTTGGTGGCTACACTAGTCTTTGAACTCAAATATCTCAAAAAGTTACCAGGATATTTTCAGACCTCATGAAGATTCCTAAAGCTTGAACTTTCTATTTTGTCCTAGGTCAATAGTTTTCACGAAAAGTAAAGAAAAAATGCACTTGTTGATATTCACCCAAATAGTTTGTTTGGCGCCGACTTGAAATTAATGTCATACTTTAACTTTGGAGCTTAGCTAGAATAAAGGTTTTTTATTTTTCACTTTTCGTCGGTTCAATTTTTTGTTAAAAAGTTTTTTTCAACTGAATAAGGAACTTCTAGTGGCAAGTTGCAATATTCTGAACTGAATACACTCAATCAAAAATCGATCAAAATCAAAATATTTTTATTTCACATAGGCACTTATAAAGCATCGAAAAAAGGTGCACGGTTCGGGTTGGTCGGTTTCTATGGAGAAGAACCGGCAAGAAACTCCATGTATAGCTATATTATTGTAAAATTTCATTAAAATCCATTCATTAGTTTTTGCGTGAAAGAGTAACAAACATCCATACATCCTCACAAACATTCGCATTTATAATATAAGTGGGAAGTAGGATAGAATTCCTACATTCTGAGCAAATAAATGAATACTCTATTCATTTCTAATAGTTAATAAATAACCTTATTTATTCAGTGCCGTCGCAACGCTTAAGAGGCGACATTTTTCTAAGAATTTTTGATTATTTTTCCTTATTTAAGTTCAAAGGAACTAATTGCCCTTTTATCGGTAATGAGTGGCTTTTTTGAAGAAAAACATCTTATTTTTAGAAAACATAATTTGTTGTTCGTCAAGAAGGCCTATTTAAATAAATATCTTGGGACAACTCACACACGGCTATCTGATCCCAAGCTAAGCAGAGCTTGTGTTATGGTAACCAGACAACTGATAAACATACTTATATAATTTATAAATACATACATATTATAGATAAATCACACCCAGACACAGAAAAAACAATCATGCTCATCACACAAAGATTGTCCTGGGTGGGAATCGAACCCACGACCTCCGGCTCAGCAGTCAGGGCCACTAACCACTAGACCAACAGGCCCGTCATTTGAGGCTTTAGTCTTTTAATAACTGTACAGTGAGACTTTTTCATTTGGCTTCCACTTGATCTTCGTAGAAAAGCACCGATAGCCGATCTTGGATAGAGGATGTAGGGCTATAAATTACAATACGTGGTTCCTCCGTGCCTGGAATCTACATACAGCCGTTGGTCCTACCTAGCTAAAAAGAACTTTTTTTGCCAAAAAGAAAAACTGACTTCCTAAACAAACACTAAAAAAAAAGAAAAAAAATCCGAATGTCGGTGGCAGAGGGTGGAGCTGGTTGTTTCAATGTTTTTTTTTGGCAAAAAGATTTTTAACATGAATAGACGATGAATCGATGACATACCATATCGATATTGATAGACCATATCGATGGAGTTTGCATTTGTGCACAGTTGATTGTAATAGGGTCGCTCGCGATTACATGAGACTTCACCATAATTGTTGGAATGTGGATGCCTATCTCACGGGGTTTTTTTGTCTGCGGATAGGAAATCATCAAATAACTTCCCCCGCTCTGGGCGGAGCAGGGAGTGTCGGACTATTACTGACTAAAACCCACCCATGTTCCTTTTTTTGCCCTTTATGTACCCCGGTAGGTCGCAATACCAGCAAGACCTTCGCGGATTACACGCGTGATATTAAGTGAATAAACCCCATTCCAGTAACCCTAATACTTAAAACCAGACTCGAAACTTTAAAACTCCAAACTGCAGTTCACAACAATGGCAGGTAAACCAAACAGGTCGAAATCACGTATCGTATCGTTGCAAACTTTGTACCCACCCCACACGTTGCAAACATAGAGGGGGGGCGCCTCACACGTTGCCAACGGCCAAGTTACAGAACTTACACAAGTACAAGTACCTACAGAAATTAGTTCTAGAACTTTCCTCGCATTGCCCGGGATAATATCACACATTTATGGGTCCCTTATTGGGTCACGCGGACTGTTTTGCCTGGTGCATTGCCACGACTCAGTTTCATCTTCAACTTGGTCCAAAGTTTTTTTTTTTATATGTATGTATTATATTTATTGTATGCATTACGTAAATTGTATGTATTAGTTGATTTTATCCTCACTAATATTCACTAATATTATAAAAGCGAAAGTTTGTTTGTATGTTTGTTACGTCTTCACGCCTAAATGGTCAAACCGATTTTGATGAATTTTGGTACAAAGATAGTTGGGACCCTGGAGCCGGACATAGGATAAAAATAATAGGAAAAGGGGGAGAAAGAAAGAAGAAAAGAGTTAAAGATAATATTTTTTCGATCATCACGCGGGATAAAGTTAGCGTGAGCCCAAAGTAACTATGCCACGCGGACGAAGTCGCGGGCGGAAGCTAGTTAACTTATATTTTAGTTTTGATTGTTTATGCAAATTAGTATAAACAAACCTCAGATTTTGTTTTGCCTGTTTCTTCGCAGAGTAATCGGATACGAAACACCGCCTCACAAAAAAAAAAAACGATGTGTAAAAGTATTTGTAAAGCCTTCTTCTTTTCGGGAGGTTCCTGCACATTATCGGGCGGGAGGAAGCGCCCGGGTGTCACCATTGTGACGATCGCCCGGAGGACACGGTGGAGCACACTGTGGCGGTCTGCCCAGCTTGGGCGGAGCACCGCCGTGCCCTCGTGGAGGCGATCGGCAGCGGCGATCTCTCGCGTCCGGCCCTGGTTCAGGCCATGGTCCGGAGCGAGAGGGAATGGGAAGCGGTCACCACCTTCTGCGAAGCAGTAATGCTAGCAAAGGAGGTGGCCGGGCGTTTGAGGGAGAGAACATCTGCCCAACCCAGCCGCCGCGGGAGACGCCCAGGGCGCCGGGCGCCGCGAGACGACTTCCGGCCACCGTAGATGCGGGCCTGTGGGCGGTGAGCAATGGGTAGCTCACCGTCCGTCCGTCGATTGACGACAGGCCGTGTCGACGGCGCGTTCGTGTTTCACGCGCGCCTCAAAGAGAGTCAGCAAAGCAGAGGGGCTTGCCAGAGCCTTCGCCTGCCGGGGTTGCGGGTTGTTCGAAACAGATACCGCAGCCTCGGAACGTAAAGGGCAATAGAAGGAACATGGGCGGGTTTTAGTCAGTACAAGTCTGACATGCCCCCCCGCTCCGCCCAGAGCGGGGGAAGTCATTGGATGATTTCCCATCCGAAAAAAAAAGCCTTCTTCTTCACATATCCTCGTTTGCAAATTTCTCATTTTAAATAATAGCTCGCCGTTGTACATAAGTATTGCAATTTGTGCGTATATTTCTTAATTTTGTTAGCAATAAAGATTAAGGATAAGCAACTAAATATGTTTACAAGCCATTTGTGTCAGTCTACAGGCTTCAAAACCCGTTGAATCCTTATGACCATTTTTGCAAATCTTGCAATAACAATGAAAGTTTGCATAACAAAACCCAATTCTGGCTTTAGTTAGCATTTAAATGTAGTGTAAAGGCACGGAAATATTTTTTTTCGTGCCCGCTAAAGAGATAAGAATCAAAATAATCAAATTTCTAGTGCGGTTTTCAAGTGACAATGGTTAGATATCCTTATCCTTTCCTTACTAATATTATAAAAGCGAAAGTGAGTTTGTTTGTTTGTTTGTTTGTTACCTCTTCACGCTTTAATGGCTACACAGATTTTGATGAATTTTGGTACAGAGATAGTTGGGAACCAGGAGACGGACATAGGCTAACTTTTATTTTAAAAAAGTGGGATGTGAGGGAGAAAGAGGGAAGAAAAGGGAAAACTTAGCGTTGCTATTACAAATCAATAAGGCGCAAAAGGAACTGTGTTACCCCGAATTTAACGCGAGCGAAGCCGCGGGCAAAAGCTAGTATTACTATAAAAGAAATATATGATCTCATTACTCGGTATCAGCATTTCGTACAGACTTAACGATCCATATTTTTCACTACAACTCCTAATGAATAGCTAAGTGCTGTAAAACAGCTTCCAGAGCTTTGCCATTCATTAGAACTTGACTTGAAACGGAGAAAAGCGCTTTTTCAAAGTAAAAAACCTTTGGTATTTCTACTAATCTAGGTAAGCAAAAAAATGCAAGCGACTAATGGTGTCTTGTTATACAGAATAACAAAAATATTCCTTTTTTTAGAAGACCGTAGAACTCGTAATCTGATAAACAATGCATCGCATTGATATCCTGTGTAGTTATTTAAATTTGTTTTTATAGAAACCAACTTATTAATTAATTTCATAAACCAATAAAAGCTCGAGGCCGGTCTCTTGTATAACTACCTAGCTGAATGTCCTTCATCACACCATGAATAAATGCCATGGTCCAAGACTTACCTTGACTAATACTGCTGTAGCCATCCGGGGTCATCAAAGGCGTGCCTCCTCCGTCATACATGTTTCAAGAAATATTCTACACAGGTAAAAAACAAAGGAATTCACATCACTATTCTCCAGTACACAATTTTGTTTCCACTTTTTTGTAACACTATATATAACATTCACAAATTCATGCGTGGTTTTCACGTAAGGTATGATTTAATAATCGTTAATTTTAGAGACCTTCGCTAGGCTACGTGTTAAAACATACACCTACACTCCAATGTTAACTTTTCTTGTTAAAATTCATAAGCTAATATTAAACGTTCTCGACTTTTAAAATAAGTAAAACATTAACTACTCTTCCTCTGCTCTACAAAAGGAAAGTTCGAAAACGAAACATTGAAGCCCTATCTCAAAGACATGACTTAAGTTTAAAATTCAAGGAACAAAATTTAAATGATAGCTGCTTTCAAAGAATATTTGAGAAGTTTAACTAAGTTTATCTGCTGAGTCCAACCTTCAAGTTTATCCATAGAGTTGTTGGCCCCTCTTTACAATTTCATTACAGCGGTGCGAAAGCTCATCATAAATCCTGGCGAAATAGAGCCTCCAACAAAGTTATTTACGGAGATGTTGGTTTAACAATGAATAACTGTTTCAACTATGTATTAGCTTTGGGTTTAGATATTGAAACTATTAATATTGTCTTAACAAACTAGCTATAATTTTGATTTAGGATAATCGATTGGGAAGGCTTGTCACATGCAACAATACACTCTGATTCTGGGTGGTGGATTACACCAACAGTAGAGATGAGACCTATGTTACAGTAATGGGTACATAATATTCATAAAGGCATTCACCCTGAAGGAAGCTAAAGGCATTCAGCCTGAAATCTAGCAGTCTCAATGTTTTAATTAAAAACTTATAATGTACCTGAATCTTGAATCATATTTAGGGTCGTCACTGATTGTTTTGCCATATAACATCCCATTAAGGTCCAATTTTGTTTTTTTTAACCTCCGGAAATCCACAAATTTAAGAAAGAACACCAAAAAAATATTTTATTGAAGTTGAGCATCTCGATAAAAAAAAATACGAATGTGACACTAATTTGCGATTTCAAACGTTTATTAAAGTTACAGTAAAGTTAAATGATAAAGCTTGTTTTTAAAAGGGATCGGTGAAAGTTTTGTTTCGAAAATAACTTTTTTTTTTAAAGTATAATTGTTTTTTAGGGGCTGCGAAGTCGACATACGCCCGACCAATCAACCAATGGGCGCTATCAAAAAACATCGCGTTAAAAGAGACCCGTAATCGTGGACCAATGGTTGTTCACTATTGAGTTGTGGCCGTAGTTCTGGGGTATCTTGTAAGTCACAAGTCACACGTCACATTACATCTCATCATATATCAGGTCCAGTTGAAAACCAGCGTCGGGAGTTTGCTGAACTGGGCCTATTTGGCGCAGCAGTGAGACACACAACATTATATTTTTTTGTTATTTAGATTTTAAATGTTTATGTGTATGTAGTGCAAAAGAAACATGTTTTCTTTCTTTAAATCTGGACCTCTTTTTATAGTTTTCATGATAACGTTACCCACAAATATTTATTGCATTATGCTCCTGCTGCAGTCTAGGCATAATCCGAAAAGGGTTGTGAAGTAAGACACCCATATGCTTCAAATATTTAAATTGTTCTCAATTACTGTTTTCATTCTTATAGAACAATGTTAATAACTAGAAACAGTTGCAAGCGACATGGCTTTTTCATCGAGGCCTGTTGAATTTGTAAACATTCATGTTTTTTGGTTTGTCCTTCCCAAATAATCTATCAATCAATTTATTTTAGGCATTGAAAGCCCCTACAAACATTACACAAAATGATCTAATCTTTGGGTCTTGCTAGCACGGTACCGCACTGGTTCTAACAAGGAGGTTTCTTCCTCTTCTTCCTCTAATGTAATATTTGCCACTGTAAAATTGATATTATCTACTGAATAATAAATGTCTCCAGTATTATCAATGGTAAACTCATTATGTATGAGTTTACTCATTATGTAGTAATGTAAAAAAATATATAGGAAAAAAGAAAAACCATTACATTTTGTCTAGTCTGTTTCGAGTAATGTTTGATGAATGTACTGTTGATAAGTAATTAGGCCGTAGTTAATTAGTCAATTAAAACATGTTCATAAAATTGATGTTATTCTCCTAAGTTTTTAACACAATATTAAAATCCTATTTGCAATCAAAACCCTTCCTAAGCAAACCAGCCTTACATTTGTAATGTTATATAATGATGTAACAGCACTTGTGGCATTATTTGATTTATTACAACAACAACATCTTGCATTTCCTGTGTTATGATTACTGAAGAATATTTGGTTGAAGTCACAGCATAACAGCATGTAACTTATTATAACAAAAAATTAAAGCTCTATTATTTTCACAGCTCATAGTACCACAGTACAAGCAACTACTTTTAAGTACAATTTTTAAATAAAAAAATTTGAATCACTTCAATTGCCAATCACTAATACAGAAATTTTTGCCTTTGAATTTTCACAACGGGATTTTTACGTTGTTTTCGCGGCGACGTGGCACGTCGGTACGAGCCTCGTGGTGGGACTCCACTACCACCCCCATGGCACCACAAAACCCACCACACAGAACGTGAAAATGAATGGAGTCGGCATTTTTTATCGAAGTAAATAATGCCGGGCATTTATTTGCTTCGTTACTGAGCTGTTTATTCGTCGTGTTGATGTGATCATTTTAGCTGTAGAGAAGAAATACATTATGTTAAAGTAGAACTAGTAGTTTTGTGTGATAGGGACCATCACAAATAGCTCTGAAGTCTTCAGAACTTCAGTGAAACGAAAGCTCTGAAATAATATTCCTGTGCAGTTTACTTCAATATGAAACCTCAACTTCATTTTGATGAATTCTCCCAAAGTAAATTCAAAAGAGGAGGATATCACAACATTTAAATGAAATACGCCGCACTGCTGTTAGTTTGACAAGATTATTTGAACAAACTCAGTGGCCGTACTTGGTATGCGGAACGTAGAACGGAGCGTATCGTCGATAGCACTTTGACAAATTAACGTTGTAGACTCCCGCCAGTCTTATTTCAGATTTCATTTGATTCATTTGAATTGAGTTGAAGTTAGTAAGGACTAACATTAATCCGTCTCTGACTTGTTTTTTTAAAATCAAGTTTATCCTTTCAGCTATGAATGATTCAGATGAAATTTAATATAACATATTAGATACTTAACTCTGGCTCTCTTTCTCTCTCTCCCTGTCCTTCCTCTCTCGGCTTGATTTATACTATAAAATGTATAAATTTTGTTAGTTAATACACATTACACAAAGTAAACTATAAAATTGTTATATTGTATATATGTTACATAACCATTTAAATTCCAATACCTTAAAAGGAAACTAAATTCTAAAAATGAATTTTGAACATCTTCAAAATTCTGTTCACTAAGTTCGCATTGAATTTGAACCCCTTTCTATTTTCGTAATACAGTTGTAAATCTGTAAAAAAAGCTCTATCCATTAAAACTAAGTAACCACAATAAAATATTTCTAGTTGAATGTCAGCCGGTGTCTGAACTCGAAATAGCCCACTGAATTTTTAATAAGACATTGAGAACTTACTTTCATGGCTCCTAGTAATTTATGTAGTCGTAGTACACGACCGTGACCGTGTCCATGGAACATTGCATGACAATACTGTATCGATTGCTTGCACATCACTCCCTATATTTTATGAGAGTTGCTTGTTAATTCTGCGATCCTGGTACCTCGCCTGTTTAATTGACTAAGTGGGAATAATTATTAGAAATGCAATGCTCGTTTGCGTGGTTGGCACTCCTTGTTTTCGCGTGTATGCAATTCTGCGTTTGTTTATTTTGTTCTATAAACATTACGTGGTTCTGTTTGTGTCCATGGAAGAAACTGGGTATATTTGGTGAGTCGTGTATAGAGATGGTATGTTCGGATGCATATTTACCTAAAGTTGGGAGGTTATCTTTTATGGAAAGCGGTTTTTTATCAAGAAATCCCGCGATCCCGGGAAATTTAATTTAAGTGTGACGTAACGTGAGATGTGAAAACGAAATTTGACACAACATTGGATATTTGGATGCATTTTAACTTAAAGTTGAAAGATTGAGGCCAACATCTCAACTTTATGTAAAAATGTATGGAAAAAACTTTTTTAACTAAAAAAATCCATGATCTAAAACCCAATTTGACACAAATGACTATTGTTCTGTTCCAACGGAATATGGTTGTTTTTCCCTACTTTTCTTGTCAGTGATTTTTGTCGAGGTTTGTAACAAATCTTTTAACGGGCCTATTAAACCTCAAGAAATATAAAAGTAAATAGGGAAGTAAAGTAAATGCACATACATCACATTAGTTTTGCAATCCCAAAATACCGTGATTTTATTTTTGATAAATTGATCACAATAAGTCGCTTCTATACTTTGTCAGCTAAAATTATCCCATAACTAGTCATGAGTGTATTAGAATTGGTTTAAAATTTTTGTATTATAAGTGCACTTAGAGCTCCTTTACATTGGTGATTTGCAATTAAAATTTATTTGAAATTCAACCTTATTTGAATGACATGACAAACCACACACTATCCCTTTCAAATATTACGCCAGTAATCCTCAACGAGTTAGGTAAAGGTATGCTTAATAGTACCCCTTTATTTCCACTAATGATTACGTTCCATGTAACCGGCGTCGAGTCCATTGCCTATCAACACAGACTCCGTGTCTGACACTGAGAAATGTCTAATGAAAAACCCAATAACATCATGGCCCGACCCGGGAATTAAAACCAGAACTTCATGCTTAACAGTCATCCTACACCAGTGTGTGGTACTCGCTCTTTCTCTCTTTTTTATCTAAAACACCAAACTAAACCACTTCGTGTCAGACTTTTTGTAACTACGTTCCTTATCACGCGTTGCGAAAGGGGGCTAGACGGAAAAAATTAAGACCAAAAGCTGTTACGACACTTTTTGCTATAGTTGTAAGTCGTGCGGCGTACCTACGCGTGTTTCTCTGTCTGTCTCTCTCTCTCTAATGGAAAGCAAGCCAGTTATTTTCGTCTTTCTATTTCGCATTGAACAGTGTGGTGTCGCGACGATTATTTTTGTTGAGTGTATACAGGTTTTTTTTACATAATAAATAATAACTTCGTTCCCGGGTGTCTCTTGAAACTTTTCTAGTTATTTTTATTTTTACGAATGGGAAATCATCAAATGACTGCAATAACGGGAGTGTCAGACTTGTACTGACTAAAACCCACTCATGTTCCTTCAATTACCCTTTATGTTCCGGGGCCGTTGTATCTCTTTGGAGCATCCCGAACTGCTTCGTGTCAGACTTAGTGAGCCCAGTAAGTAGCATTAAAATTGCTATAGTGACCCATATGCATGAAGTTTGCACGAACATGGAAATGCTTGATAACCTGCAATGAGCCCTAACATGTTAGCTTTTACGTGTATACTTAGTATATGTACAAAGTAATTACTAAATAGTGTTTGAGCTTCGTATATGTATGAGCAATTACTGTTATTAACTGACCGTTAGATATCGCTTTACTACGAGTTCATGTATGTATTACAGTTATACAAATGGTTATAACATGCTATCAGATTACATTATTTATACCTATTCAAGTGTATATACATTATTGCTGGTTCAATTTTTTTCCCCATGGAGTATGAACAAATAAAAATGACTCAAATCGTAAATCGTACAATAAGTATCAAGTTTTAATATTTTATTATGCCATATAATATGAAATTTATTTGCGTTTATTCATTTAAATTCATATAAATTACATTCTTTTATATTATATTTCTTATTCATTACATATATTTATTAATAAAGACAGAAAAAAAAAGAAACGGCATTCAGGGCTCCAGAGAAAAGAACCTCCTAACAATACGAGCCGTGTCCAGGAGTACGGTTAATACGGTTGTTAGAGTATGGTTGAGGCTCTTGGCAGTGACTAGCGGCACAATGATCGCTTAGTCCACATCCCATATGGAATTTTGTTATTAAAGCCGGTCATAATGCTGGTTGTCATTAAAGCACGCCTGCCTGCGTCTGTATTCCTGAATTCATATAGCCCAGATCTATCCAAGTTACCAGTTAATAGGCGTTTCTGGGTTAGAACGTTCTACTGTCAACCTCATCTCTCTGTTTGGAGACGGTTGAGGTCAAGAGTAGGCCAATCCTTACTATTAATATTATAAAAGCGAAAGAGAGTTTGTTTGTTACGTCTTCACGCCTAAATGGCTTAACAGATTTTGATAAATTTTGGTTCAGAGATAGTTGAGACCCTGGAGGCGGAAATAAGCTAAAAAAAGTGAGAAAGAGGGAAGAAAAGGGGAGAGAAAGATATTTTTTTTTCGATCATCACGAGCGTTAAAGTTAGCGTTAGCCCAAGTAACCATGCCACTCGGACGAAGTCACGGGTGGAAGCTAGTCTTATATAAAAAAACCATCGAACCGATAGTTTAAATTTTTCGTCAGTAGAAAGCTAAATTATGAATATAACTTAAGTTATAGAATATCGTCAAACTACGACACACAGGAGCTTAAATAAATACCAAGAATCAAAATACCTGTACTCGTGTGATAAATATTTTATTATTTGCAAGAAAGTACTTAAAGACAATGATAATTCCTAATCCTTACTTCGTAGATTTTTTTATTTAGATACTGTTTTGCACTGAAGACCGATTAATCACTACATAGTATAAAACAAAGTCGCTTTCTCTGTCCCTATGTCCCTTTGTATGCTTAAATCTTTGAAACTACGCAACGGATTTTTATGCGGTTTTTTTTAATAGATAGAGTGATTCAAGAGGAAGGTTTATATGTATGATGCTTTACGCTGTGACTCTTAGGAGGTGAGCAGCGGGTGAAACCGCTGGGCGGGTCACTAGTTTACGATAAGTCATAACAATCGTACGATTGATAAATATTAGATAAGCATAAATGGCTTTGGACGTGTCTTTTTTATGGTACCAAGTGATTCATATTAATTTATTAAATGGGATTATGTCTTTGAGAATGGTTATGTAGTATTTGTAACAGGATGAGGGCGTATATGACCAGATGTATAAATGTGAACGAGGTGAAATATAGGGTGGTATGAGAAGCTATCCATAATTTACGATACACGAACTTCATGATTTTATGATCTCCCCTTCCTATACCAGCTGATCACATTTGTTAGACCCCTCATCCCCTCCCTAGTATGATGTGGCATTAGCAATTTTACAGAGTTGTTTTTTTATAGTTTACTAGCTTTTGCCCGCGGTTTCGGTCGCGTTTAATTCGGGCCAACACAGTTCCCCTTTCCTGATTTGTAGGTACCTGCTATCTGTAGTTTTTGCCCTTGTGCGCCTTATTTATTGTAACAGAAATGCTTGCAGTTTTCCCTTTTCTTCCCTCTTTTTCCCTCATAACTCAATCTTTTTTTTTAAATAGCCTATGTCCGTCTCCAGGGTCCCAACTAACTCTGTACCAAAATTCATCAAAATCGGTTTAGGCGTTAAGACGTAACAAACAAACAAACTCACTTTCGCTTTTATAATATTAGTAAGGATAGTAAGGATGTGACGTCACTAAATCTAGCAACCCCTTGACACACAAGGTTACCCCCCCCCCCTCCCCTTTAACGTGTGACGGAATTGCCCATTGTCCTCTCAGGTGACGATTTGAAAATAACTTGAAGAGGAATTTGACAAAACTTAAACGGTTTAATTTTTCTTACCTGATGAGAGACACACGGTCAGAAAAAACCTTTTTCTAAAATCGAGGTTTCCTTAGTTACAACATCATTGTCAAAATCGATCTCGCCGTTTTAGAGATTAATCGCAACAAACAGACTGCTAAATGTTTACGAAATTAAACAAAAATACGTACATTAGTTAATTATTAAAATTATTTTTTTATTCGGACAAAAGTACCGCGTATAAGTGTAAACATATAAAATACACGGTGCTTATGTCCGATTAAAAATTACATTACAAACAGTATTACATTTTATATAGGTTGTATTTGTTTTCTTTTCTTCCCAGTAACGGTTTGTATCCTTTCCGTTTGTTATTTTCAAACAATACTCCCTTTTGCCTCGTCATCTGCCCAACCTTTTCCTAACTATGAATATTAAGACCGACTTCCAGTTTTTTTTTATTCATTTAAATGGTGGTGAACAGCTTCTGTATAAAAATATCATAAAAAATAAAAACTATAGTATTGGACTTATTTATACAGTTGCCAATTACAGGTTAACCAACATTTTTACCTAATGTGTAATAACAATAATAATTGTGGAATGCTGATTCGTAAGTGCAACAACTATTTACTGAAAACACTGCATTTTATACAACAGTGGTCAGCAGTACACTGATGCCATTTAAACTTAGCAAAAAGTACTACAAAACCTTATTCGCCTTATTGGCGCCCAGCCCTTGTTTCGCAACAATATTTCAGTAGCGAACTAACGAATGTAGGGCAAGCAGGGCTGGCCAAAGAAGGGTCGCACGCGATCATCTGATAAACCTGAGGGCCTGCCATGACCTCCGACAATGTGAGAAAGAGACAGAGCTATATGGAAGTTTAACTCCATCTCTGTCCCACGCTTAGTAAGACTAAAACAATACTGCTATCAAAGGTGGTGGTACGGGGCCTGTTCGCAACCTCTGGACGTTAAGCTGGTAATTTTGCCCACGATTATGGGAAAAGATGGCTATTAAATAATCTGTTTTGCATATCTTTATAGTCGTTTTTCATTACGGAATTTGTGGGATGTTTTATGATAGGCGTTCAAGGTGAATGCGGCTTATGCTGTTAATGCGTTGATGTAAAAATATTGCCAGTGAAGCTTTCAAACGTGTGCTGAGCATCATCCTTTCAGGGATTAGTGTGGAATGCATGAAAATAATATAAAAGGGCAATGCATATTATATTCGACCAAATTACTTTACATCCAACTTTTACTTTGAGGAGTGCTTTGGCAATGGAGAATGTTACTAGGTATGCCAAATCGCTTGAAATGTTGTCTCAGTAAAGCATGTATGTATACAAACACACTAGTTTTTGTTGTAGTAAAAAAAACCTACTAGTTTTGATTTTATAGGCATTCAAAGTTTCGAAAAATATCGAGCCCGCTAACAGTCACGTGACCGCTTGTGACGTCATTTCACAATGCGCTGCGCGTTGCATTTTTACATTTAGGCACAACACATGATTACCTAGTATTTAGATTGGACTTTTTTAAAAGTATTTAGTTATAATTTCAACGGTAAGGGCGCGCGACCACGAGCGGACTGAATGAGCCAGACTGAGCATGTTGTGTGATGACGTCACATCGTAACCGGCAGCCCGCGTCTTGTTTGACTTCTAAATCGGAAACTAATTAACATATATAAGTAATTCTTTCACTAGTATTTTTTATTTTTGACAGAGAATATGGACCGCTAATAATCAAAATTAGTTAACATTCTTCATTGTACTTTGATTACCCTGTATCACGAATGCTATCACCTTCCTATAGACCGTCTAGAAAGAATATACGTTGGGGATGTTCCCGACGTATCTTCTGAGTCAGACAGTCAGCGAGTCTTCGCGCTGACTGTCTTATCCTTTCGCTAAGATGTAAACCAAAGTCCAAGGGATTATTATTTTGCGGGTTGTTCGAAAGAGATACCGCAGCACCGGAACGCAAAGGGCAACAGAAGGAACATGGGTGGGGTTTAGTCAGTAAAAGTCTGACACTCCCCCCCGCTCCGCCCAGAGATTTTTGATGATTTCCAACCCCAAAAAAAAAGGGATTATTATTTCGAATGATTTTTGAATTCTAATCTTCGTCAATTTCGTCCTTTGACTATTTACCCTGGTATTATGAAATGCTTTGACCTCTTTGCTACTAGAAAGAGTTATCAAAAGTTTTGAAATTGACTGAATATGCGTCTAGCTTTTGAATTTATTTATTTATGACTAGGCTTTGCCCGCGGCTTGGCTTGGGTTAGTCAGAGATTGTACCTCGGGAAGTTTGAAAGCCTAATAGACTTGGAGATAATGTAGCTTCTCATTAGTGAAAGAATTTTCACAATCAGTGCAATGGTTCATGAGATTACTTCCCACAAAAAAAATACCTCTTCTATTAATCGTCGAGAAAATCTAGTGAATTTAAATTAAAAAAAACTGGCACTTACGTTTTATTATTTCAAGTTTTCATCTTGAAAACTTGAAATACTAATGAGCAGTATCTCCCAGTATCTGTCGTGTACAGTATTAAACTCACTGTGTTTGCAACTGGCCAGGTTTTTCAACGCGTCAAAGAGTATAAATAAGCGCTTCCCACTTCAACCACGTGATGGGATTTACGACTCATAATCCCCTCTGAGCTTACGTACTCTAGACTTGTCCAAAATAAGTTGTGCAAGGTTTAATGCAATGGATTTACTGAGGTCGGAGTTGCTCCGGGAATTCGAAATTTAATATTAGTCACTTTTTTTTTTGTTATTTTATTGAAGCTAAAGCTCTTCCAAAGAAGGGTGACATACAAAACCTACTAGAAAATATCTTTTGAAAAGAGTAACTTCAATAAAAAAATTTTGGCGGGCCTGTTGGTCTAGTGGTTAGTGGCCCTGACTGCTGAGCCGGAGGTCGTGGGTTTGATTCCCACCCAGGACAAACTTTGTGTGATGAGCATGATTGTTTGTTCTGTGTCTGGGTGTGATTTATCTATAATATGTATGTATTTATAAATTATATAAGTATGTATATCAGTTGTCTGGTTACCATAACACAAGCTCTGCTTAGCTTGGGATCAGATAGCCGTGTGTGAGTTGTCCCAAGATATTTATTGATTTTATTTATTTATTTAATACTAGTGCAATAGTTTTTCTTCTCTTCTAGACACAAGAAACAATTTATTTTATCTATATATTTATCTTTAGTGGGTATTTTATGTGTTCCAAGCAAGCACTGGCGAGAGCAACCCATTTCAGGACAGCATTTCCAAAGTCCAAATTTAATAGTGGCTGAAGATTAACTTTTGCTTTCTACAAGCTGAATTAGAAATTCAGCTGAATTAGAAATTCAGCTTGTAGAAAGTGCTGCATCCACTGTCCGATGCAGTAGTAACCAGTAGTGCTCCTCAACTAAAGAAAATCGATTACAGCGAATATTCGGAAACTGTCACCGATACATACAGAAAATACTCTTCACAAGAATGAGTGTTAACAATATAACTAACAGTTTTGATACTTTTCATGAATTATTACAAAGTCTTCAGGGGATTGAGGAGCTAAAAAAAGAAAATCACATCTGTCTAAATTGTGATATGACAGTGCCAGAAAATCAGCAATTGTTTATGACATATCCAATAGCCCGTTTGGCAGTAGCAGCTCAGTGTAGTTCTCCTGATTCCATTTTTTCATATGTCGAGATTTTAAAGAATTCAAACCACAACATAGTTTGTTATTTCTTAATGATAACAACGATAGTTATGACTATGACTTTAATCACTGGATTAATAGAATTGCTGACATTACGTGGTCCTGGGTTTATCAGACGTGTACAGAGTTTGGTTATTTCCAAACTTGTTTTTCAGACAAACAAATATTTTGGGAATACTATTCCTGTAGAATTCTATTCCTGTAGAATTCTATTCCTGTAGAATTCTATTCCTGTAGAATTCTATTCTAAAAAGTGCAGGATGCTCTCTGGAGAGGAATTCGACGAGTGAAATGAACAATAAATTAACAATCGGGACTATAGAGATATAAAAAGCAGGATTCCTTCTGATATCTATGGTCGGGACCTATTTAAAAACCTAGACCAGCTCAAATCTTCCCAGTTATGGGTCCCGACTGTTAAAAACTGGACTTCTTTCTTTAAAGTTATTTGGGCAGTTTGGTATTTTTTGTTTTTTTTCTACACCTGGACATATTTTATGTTTTTTTTTTTCTTTGACTACCTGCATTTGTGAATAATGATTCTATTCTACACTGTTTTTTAAGAACTACTCGGTTTGAATAATAATATGATGTTATATTGATGATTGGTTAATGGTTTCTAATTAATCAGATTATTTGAATGACTTATTCATTTACAGTAAATTTCTAGATTTCATCAGATTTTAATTTCACCATGTATATTTATGACTTTAAAACGTTTTATTTGATATCTGTTTAAATGTTGATACAATTGGTTGTAGATTTTCAGCTATTCTGTTCTATTTTTGAAACCTTCCAAAGTTTTCTCGCAGAAAGGTTCAATGACACAAACACGCAATTGAACTAGTTTGCTATCGGTTCAAATGGTTGAATCTAACGTATCTCTTACTTGCAGTAGCCACTTCTTGGAATTGGACGCCCCTTCTCACATCGTTTGCTCTTTTGATGTTTCAGTACAGTGGAACGAAAAGTGGCTTAGGTCATTTGTCTCTTGCACGTCATTTGAATAGTTAGTAATAGTGTTCGAAATAAATAATCGTTCAGTTCAATAACTGGCTGGCAAATTTGTAAGTTAATGGAGAATATTTTACTTTTGCGGTCTGTTGTTTGACATATTAACTGTGTTTCCACGAGATAACACTAGATGGCATTGCTAGAGAACCAACTGATTAACTCCAATATCAACATTGATTGGCCTTGACGTGCAGTTAGGGAAAAAAAACCAGCAGAAAATGTGATTTTAAAAGGATAATTGATATTTTTGTCAAATAACTGTTTATCGAATGTAGAAATTAAAACCTTTATAACACACTTCAGTTGATTAAACGACATCGAAATAAATATGATAATAATGTCAAGCGCCTGATTTCAGCTGTAGACAAAACAAAGTCTCAAGAAAGATTGCCGTTCTATTATCCGTAGGTACCTTCAAATCCATTCCATTCGCATGCGACATTTTGAAACAAAAGAATCATGAAACTTTTCAAATAAAGAATGAAAATGAATTCGAACGATGAGCATTAAAAGAAAAAAAAAACAGTTGAACTTCGGTCTTTAAAAACGCGATGATACACAAAGACATCATAATCTTGGTATATTAGAAACCGCAGGCGAGTAAACCACTGAGTTCATTGCCCTCACAGGTACCAATTACGAACCCGAAGAAGTTCAGCACGCGAAGTAGTTAAGTACTTGTATTTGCAATGGATTTCATGACACGAGTTTATGGTGTGCAACCATAGTTATATCGATCCATTGCAATTTAAAAATATAATGTAGCTCTTTTAGAAAGCTTTGGATTGTCAACTTTCTATGAATCTATATGGTAGTGACTTTTACACATCATGAATTTCCTGTGCTATAAGTAGATTTTGATTCAGTTTCCACTTTTGCCAAGAAAATAATGTATTCCCAAAGCATTGTGTGTGTGTAAGGCAGACGGACAACAAAGTGATGCTATAAGGATTCCGTTGTTTCATTTTAACCAATAAAAACTAAACACGAAATGTGACGTTATTAAAAGTATTTTTTATCGGATGGGAATTACCCATAACCCCCTCAGATCCAGCCTATCCCTTTGCAGTCCTCCCCCATCGAGGCCCTAAGCCAAGGTTCGTACAAGGGGTTCCTTTAGCGTGTACTCGCTTAGTTTGTTAGTTTTTTGTGCTGGCTGTGTAATTTCAAGGCATCCACAGGAGTTGCCCGGTTAATAATATAATAATTATTATAAAAGCGAAAGTGAGTTTGTTTGTTACCTCTTCACGCCTAAACCGATTTTGATGAATTTAGGTACAGAGATAGTTGGGAACCAGGAGACGAACATAGGCTAATATTTTTAAAGTGGGATGTGAGGGAGAAAGAGGGAAGAAAAGGGAAAACTTAGCGTTGCTATTACAAATCAATAAGGCGCAAGGGGAACTGTGTTACCCCGAATTTAACGCAAGCGAAGCCGCGGGCAAAAGCTAGTAAAAAATAAAAACCCCATACCACTCTGTCTAACATTTTGTGGAAAACAGTCGTTATTAAATGTAAGAACCAGCTAGCGAGCTACTGCATTATCGTTTTTTTTTTTACACTTAAGTGCCAGTGATCGATGAACATGAACATAGAGTATTTTAAAGTGAGCTTGATGAATGAACGATCTGCCGCCGACATCCATCTGTCTCTACTTCGACAGGCGGATGGGAAACGATTTCAACAGTTTTGGTTGTATAGATTCCGATTTTTTCATAGACAAAGAAGACCGAATCACACTATTTATATTATAAAGGTGAAAGTTTGTATGTGTGTGTTTGTTACTCCTTCACGCTCAAACGTCTGGGCCGATTGGGATAAAATTTGGTATTTTAATAGATATTTTCCTGGATTAACACATAGGCTACTTTTTATCTAGGTCTAAGAGAGTGAAACCGCGGGGCGCAGGTAGTAAATACGTTCAGTCATATAGGTTGAACTGTAACTTGTAAATAGACAAAAGTCAAGAAGAGTCGTGGTTAAATTATATTAGTCAAAGGTTGACTGGTAGAAAATGACTTCGCATTTAGTCCGACTCTGTACTCTGTGTTTGAAGTGTTAAATAAATCCTTACTTCCTTACTAATATTATAAAAGCGAAAGTGAGTTTGTTTGTTTGTTACCTCTTCACGCTTTAATGGCTAAACCGATTTTGATGAATTTTGGTACAGAGATAGTTGGGAACCAGGAGACGGACATAGGCTATTATTTTGAGAGGGATATGAGGGAGAAAGAGGGAAGAAACGGGAAACTTAGCGTTGCTATTACAAATCAATAAGGCGCTACCGAATTTAACGCGAGCGAAGCCGCGGGCAAAAGCTAGTAAGTACATAAAAATAGCCGCACTTGTCGAACCTCAAAGTTAAGCGACAGTTGTTGAGGGGATTTCGAAAATTACGATGGCATGGCAGTCATTTGTAGTTAGAAACCCGAATGTGTAACAGCCAGGACTAGCAATATCCATCAAAGTTGTACATTAGTACCATGAAGTTTCAGTCTTGCTTACTCAAAGTCAACATGGAGTCCATGAACGGCTATTCACTGGCACCAGATCAAACAAGATTCAGAGCAAACCTAGCGAGTATACAGCTAGCTCACACGGTCGTAAACATGCACCCCTAAACACACCTTATTTGCATTGGACGGTTAACCAGTTCAGACAGGCTACCATATTCTAATGTGTGAAAGAGACAGAGTTATACACGACGTCTAGCGCCGTCTCTTTCCCACAATAAAATAAGATTAAAACAGCTTTAGGTTGTCATGGTGACAACACAGTGCATCAGTAACCCTCCATCTCCACTCCCTATTGCTCCACTCAGCCGCGCCTTTTAACCCTTTGCTCACCGTACATAAAGTTCAGAATTCACAAAGTAATGCAGAAGTACGTCAAAGTTTAGGAAAGAATCGTAAATCGTGTGGAACTTTGTTTCGCTTTTACATTGCAGATGTTTAAAACTGGGCGTAATTTTTGTTGATTTATGCGTGGGGTTCGGTTTTTTTTTTCTGTAATTAAGGCTGGATAAAGTCGAGCTTTGCGAGTCGGGGCTTTTTATTTGAAGTATTATGATAACATAGGGTAAAGTCAGAAGCCCATCAGGCGTAAAAATAATGTTCTGAAGTCACAATAATCAACATTGTTTTCTAATAACATAAGCCTGCCATTTTATTTCTAACCACTGCAACTTTTGAAAGCCAGAATCAATAGAAGCGATTGCCTTGACTTGAAAATAACCAAGGCAATGTAAATCAATGAGAACCAGAGATTTCATATCTTAGCTCCCGCAACGAAATTTATCCGAAAAGAATAGTGGAGGAATCATAAGATAGATAGACAAGAAATCATAACAACAAGAATAATTATCTTCAATCAAAGAAATTGATTAGCAAAAAAACCATATTTAATAAGAACAGACAAGCCAATACCAATATTACTGGTTCCCATTCTTCCTGAAATGTGAAAGTCAATCTGTCTGAGTGGAAATTGCAACGCATAGGGAGGCGGCAGGCTTCGACTGCCAATCAATGGCTGATGGAAGAAAAAATACGTCGACCGTGGAGGCAGGGACGGATTCAACTTGTATTTTTATTACATAAAAACTTATATCACATTATTGTTTACCAAAATTGTAATTCAGCTCTTTACAATAATTAATGTGTATTGGAATTGCTGCATTTATGAGCAAAAAACGATTACCAAAAAAAACTATACAAAATGACTTTTGACTTGATTCATTGATTTTTTGCCGATATGCCGACCGACATGGAAGTAAACTGTTTTTCCGTCTTTTTAGTTTTTTTTTGTAGCCGGTTTTAATTACAAACATATTCTTATCGAGTACCTACTATTTTTTCATTATTACCAAAATATTTAAGCATATTATCTACATAAATAAGACGAAAAAATATGTTTTATAACACATAAACTAAAGAAGCAATATAGAGAAAATTGAAAGGTATAGGATCCCTTTCGATTATAAAAATAATTTTGTAAATTGGCACACAATTGACGGAAAAATCGCGTAAAAAAACATAAAAAAATACAGTTATCTTATTGCTGACAGGGCTATCTGCCAGAAAACCTTTTATATGAACTCGTAATCATGATCATCAGCCTACATCATTTCACAGCTGGAAATAGGCCGCTTCAATCATACGCCACTAACTCTAACTCACTCAATTTTCGGTAGTTGTTTGGTAGATCATCGCCACTACCGAGAAATACGCAGGATAAATAAAGTCTGTAAGAACTTTCGAGACAGATGTCCGAAGAATTTTCACTGACATCTTTCTTATTGTGAATATTTTCAATTATTGTAGAATATTTTCAACACGGTAAATATTAATATTTTAAAATTAAATATATTGTTAGTTAATTAATCATCATTTTTTAAAATAAAATCTGTTGGCAATATGGAACTGAACATAGCTGCCAATATTTACTTGGTACGCCTCTGCCAAGCTCTTGGGGTAACAGTGATGTTGATGTTCTAAAGCCTATGTCTATTTCAATACAGGTGCACTTTTATTGTTAGTCAATAAATATAAAGTAACAAAGAAAACTAAAATACACAAAGCCAATAAAACAAAGAGATAAACATTAACTTAAAGCAAGTAAGTTGGTATTCACTTAAACTCAGTTTCAGTAAGTTTGTTTCAAGGCGAGGTTTTATCAATTATTGACTCTTTGGAAGAGCACCATGAAAAATTATTATCAACATATAACCAACCGTTGTGTGAAATCAAAACATGATATAAATAAGTTGTCTTTATGAAAAAAAAAGTATTTCAATGAAATTATATCACAAAAAAGTATTTTAAAGTTACATAAAATGATAAAACTTATATTTTAAAGGGAAATGATGTTTTTTTTTAATAGGTACTATTATTTTAAAATAAAAAAAACACACTTTGCTGCGAAGTCAACATACATTCGACCAGTTCCATAAGAGAAAAATCTTCGCGGTAAAAACAAGCCTTAAATACGGCCCTGTACTACATCATTCATGATAGGAACAGTGAAAGTCACACGACCCGAATAGTGTGCGAAGAATATCACACTACCGTCCGAATTCCTCTGTAAGCTTTTTGGATTTACTTTTTTCATGACATGTAGGACAGTGTAACTTGGATTTTTTGACATCGTCGAGAGGGCGCTGTTGGTAATAAAAAAAGAGTAATTGTCTTTGAAAATTTTATTTAAAAAACACAATTGCTGTCAAGTATCGACTCAAACTCTTCGAACCTCGAAATCAAACTCCACATATCATGTTTTTTTTTAAATTATTACAATACATATTTCTTCGATGTCATACTTTGTTCCATATGGTTCAGAATATTTATTCTTCACATCGGTCTTAAAGACAGACCAGACTGTTGTTTTATGATGAATTACTGATATTCAACCTTAGAGCGTTAAAGCAAAGTCGAATAATAGTTATCTTTATTTATTATCTAATCCAGTATTTCGGAGAAACAAAATGACATTGATACTAGTCAAAGTCAGTATTTTTCATATTAGTTACATCAGTACAAGGTGTTTTTCTGCTGCTGCGCTGCGTGTCGCGGGTTCGATTCCCGCACGGAACAAATATTTGTGTGACTTACAGGTAGTTGTTTTGGGTTTGGCTGCTCGTGTATGTAAGTTTAAATGTTTGTGAACGCATCCACGATACAGGAGAAATTCCTATTGTGGGGCAACTTTTTTTTTATAAATCTTAAATATTATTTAAAAAAATGTGATAATCTATTGCTTCTTTGTAAAGAAAAGCAAAAAGCTGATTCCATTTATATTCCACGCCTAGATTACCATAGTAATACCTCAATAAAAATATCAAATTCTCTTGGGTAATTGGAGGCTTTGCCAACATCTGGAAGGATCTAGGGAACGAAACATTCGTAATTTACGCGACCGACCGGTCCTCTCAAAATTTAGATGTTGCATTATCTCACGCTAAAACGAGCCTTCATGTTGACATATCGTGAAAAGATAATACAGGGATATATATTTAGCTAGCATTACTCTGCAGAAGTAACGGGTATCGGGTACTTCTAAACAATATCCTATCCTACTTATATTATAAATGCGAAAGTTTGTGAATATGGATGTATGTTTGATCCTCTTTCACGAAAAAACTACTGAACGGATCCTGATGAAATTTGGCACAGAGGTAGATTATAGTCTGAAATGACACTTAGAATGCTTTTTAGGGTTCCGTAGTCAACTAGGAACCCTTATAGTTTCGCCATGTCTGTCTGTCCGTCCGTCCGTCCTCGCTTAATCTCTGTGACCGTTAGCACTAGAAAGCTGAAATTTGGTACCAATATGTATATCAATCACGCCGACAAAGTGGTAAAATAAAAAATGGAAAAAAATGTTTTATTAGGGTAGCCACCCTATATGTAAAGTGGGAAGTGTTTTTTTTTTAATTTCAACCCTAACGTGTGATATATTGTTGGAAAGGTATTTAAAAATGAATAGGGGTTTACTAAAATAATTTTTTGATAATGTCAATAATTTCTGAAATAATCGCTCCAAAAGTAAAAAACAATATGTCCCCCCCCCTCTAACTTTTGAACCATAAGTTTAAAAAATATGAAAAAAATCTGAAAAGTAGAACTTTATAAGGACTTTCTAGGAAAATCATTTTGAACTTGATTGACACAACAGTTTTTGTATAAAAAAGACAAAAAGTTGTATTTTGTACAACTTTTTGTCTTTTTTGTACAAAAACTGTTGGAGCGCCTACCGCGGAACGTGCAACATTGCACGCTCCTCCACCTTTAAACTCATAAGTGGGAACACTTATTGTGACGGACGGGAAACTACGGAACCCTACACTGAGCGTGGCCCGACACGCTCTTGGCCGGTTTTTTTAATCATCACGCTGGCGAAGCCGCGGGCGCCTGCCAGTAAAATAATAAATTAAAGATTCAAAAACTTATTTTGAGTAACTTGAAGCATGTTAGTATTTTTTTTGTATTTCAATATCGATATGCCTATGAAATAAAAAAAAGAAAATGGAGTTTTGAACTATCCTATATTATTCTGTATTTTGAAGCACTCAATGATCCAAAAAGAAAAAATGTTGAATCTGTTGTTTGGTTACAGTTTCTTGTTTAGATGTAGATGCCCAGAATGTCGTATAGAATTTCGCTAGTTTCTAGAGAAACTTATTGCTAACTAGCTAGAGCTAGTTAGCAATTGTGCAAAAAAATGTGCGAAAGTGCAATTTCACCTCGTATTTAGCGTGAATATTTTTTACCGTTTACGAACATGGTCGTAAGGATATATATATAGATAGACTATTCTTTATTATGTACACCATGCAAATGACAAGAATAACAGTATACAACTTATAAATAGGGTGACACAATGGGCGGTCTTATCGCTAAAAGCGATCTTTTCAAGACAACCTTTGGATGGATTTAAAGGAGGAGAGACAGTACTGTATGTGCGGTAGTCTGTGATGTTTGATTTTACAAACGAAAGGAACCAGGTGTTAAGGAGCCAGTTGTTCACATATGCTTTAATATGACCACACCTTACTGATACATGCTGTTAATACAGTTTCGAATATGAGATAATAAGCCGACAAAATTAAGTCGCGCTCCGCATTACCCTGGCAAGCCTGTAGGTATATTTACGGTCTAAGTCGGGTAGATTACCTTCTGTCTCGGCTTGAGTTACGGCCGCCTTATCTCTGACTTTTATAGTGTCGTACGTAATCAGGTGGACGGCTCTCGCATGTATCTGTGAGATATATTGCGTGGATGGATAATGGATGAATTTAAATGTGTGGAGAGAGATTTAAATCAATGTCATATGGTTTAGATTTCGTTGCAAGTACAAGGTTTCGTTTAGTGACTGGGAATTAGAGCTACTATTCGATTATTCTATTATGTACTCGATAGCAGCCAAGGAGTGTCAGACGTGTGCTGACTAAAACCCATTCATGTTCCTTCTTTAACCCATTGTGTTCCGGGGCCACCGTATATCTTTCGAACAACCCGCAGCCCCGGCCCCCTCTGCTTTGCTGACATCTCTTTGAGGAACACGAACGCGTCGTCAACACGGCCTGGCGTCGGCGGTGAGCTACCCATCGCTCACCAAACCCAATCCCACGTCTAGGCTCAGCCCTGTGTATGAAATTTAGGTACATATTTTGCTAATCCGTTTAAGATTACAAACTTCATGATATGTTATGTTTCTACATGGATAATACTACAGACATTTATGAAAAAAGACTGTTAAAAACAGGTAAAACCGGCCTTAATATTACTAGCCTAGGGTGATATAGGAACAGTCACAATAATATGTGTGGAAAAAAATCTTTTAGAAAACTCAAAAATTTATTAACTGACAAAAAAAGGATGAGCTACAATCCAGTCACAAGGCATAATAACTGTGCCCTCGTAGAGGCGATCGGCGGCGGCGATCTCTCACGTCTGGCCCTGGTGCAGTCCATGGTCCGGAGCGAGAGGGAATGGGAAGCGGTCACCTCCTTCTGCGAAGCAGTAATGCTAGCGAAGGAGGTGGCCGGGCGTTTGAGGGAGAGAACCTCAAACCAACCCAGCGGGGCGGCGTTCGCCGCGAGACGACTCCCGGCCACCGTAGATGCGGGCCTGTGTAGATGTGGGCCTGTGGACGGTGAGCAATGGGTGGCTCACCGTCCGTCCGTCTATTGACGACAGGCCGTGTCGACGGCGAGTTTGTGTTTCACGCGCGCCTCAAAGAGATGACAGCAAAGCAGAGGGGCTTGCCAGGGCCTCCGCCTGCCGGGGTTGCGGGTTGTTCGAAAGAGATACCGCGGCCCCGGAACGTAAAGGGCAATCAATAGAAGGAACATGGGTGGGTTGTAGTCAGTAAAAGCCTGACACTCCCCCCCGCTCCGCCCAGAGCGGGGAAGTTATTTGATGATTTCCCACCCTAAAAAAAGGCATAATAACTGCGAAACGACTGTTATTGGGGTTCACAAGGTCGATAGGTCTTGCGTAGGAGATTTGTCTTTGAAAAACCCTTGAATTTAATCAACTAAATTAATTTTAATCAAAACTTTTCTAACCTCAGCCTTCACCATAACGATATAATTATATTTACTCCATGTAATCATCTTAGATCCTAAGCAGTAAAATTAATTATGAAGACTGTTGACAGGAGATAAAAGATATAATTGTTACCATTAATTGTTTTATTCATTATGACAATTCTGTTGCATGTTATTCGTTTAAAATGAGTGCTAAAGACTGTTATACTGTGAAGAAAAAGTATGAGTTAGTGGCTCCTGATGGTGGATGGGGTTACGTGATAGCGATAGCTGTCATTATTAATATTGTGAGTTTATTTTTGGTATGTTTAACCTTTAGTGGTATTCTTCAGAAACTACAGCAATCGTACCTAACTGGCAGTCGTGCGTGTTTTACCAGCTAAATGAAATGGACGACGCAAAGAGTATGTAAGGATCATAGATACAGTGGTTTCGGAACGTAAAGGGGAAAAGAAGGAACATGGGTGAGTTTTAAACAATTTCCCACCCGCAAAAAAAATAACAAGGATCATAGCAGAGGATGTTTTTTAATTGTAGTTTCTGAGTATCCCCATTGCAAAACAGTTGATTATGTATACAATGTGTTTGTTTTTATTGACGTCCAAAAATAGGCATACCTTTTTACACTGCTAAACATTGATGTTGTGGGCCGGATTGGCACTTGTATAACAATAACAAGCGCTTGATATATTTGAGGATATATATTTCAGGTCTTTGAGATTTCTTAAATAGGTATTACAAGTTTACACAAGAGGAGGCCTCCATTGGGTCGCGTTTTGGATAGCCAGTTAACAAAACAACACAAAAAAATATGAGCTACGACATAAACTGACAAATGACAAGTTTATTCGTCGAGCGGTAATCCACCAAGCACCACATCTGCCAACTGATGGCAAAACCGTGTCCTCATCTCCTCACCTCTATTATTAGTATTATTTATTTATTTTACAGACTACAATGTGGTCCAGTGTGTTAGTAACAATATGACAGCCTATGTTAGTACTTATTAACTAGAAGAAATCGAGTGCGATTAGTTAGCCCGCACATTAGCGGGCTGTCTGCCCGGTCAGCTATCTATAAGGTCACGTGAAATGTGCAGCTGGTTTTGCTTATGGCAATTTTTTTTTCGGATGTAATATCTTCAAATAACTTTCCAGTTCCGAGTGGAGCAGAGGAGTGCCATTTTTACTGGCTAAAACCTATCTATGTTCCTGTCATGTTTTTTTGCCCTTTTTGTTCCGGGGCCGCGGTATGTCTTTTGGCCCCTCTGTTTTGCTGATATCTCTTTGAAGCGCATGTAAAACACGACCGCGCCGTCGACACTACTTGCTAATGGCATAAAGTTGCCTTTTGTACTTTTTTTTAAATTTCGCCATACTAGGAATGTCTCCTGTATCGTGGGTGCGTTTACAAACATTTAAACACACGTACACAAACAGCCAGACCCGGAACAACTCTCTGTAGGCCATACAAATATTGGTTCCGTGCGGGAATCGAACCCGCGACACGAAGCGCAGCAGTCGATCGCTC
This sequence comes from Ochropleura plecta, assembly GCA_905475445.1. Lineage (NCBI taxonomy): Eukaryota > Metazoa > Arthropoda > Insecta > Lepidoptera > Noctuidae > Ochropleura > Ochropleura plecta. The sequence continues at coordinate 6,582,802 of FR997723.1, read as the reverse complement.
AGCCACTGCGCCAACCGTCTCGTCAAATATCGTTCTATGTTGCATGTGCCGTGCTCCTGATTGACTGGTCTATCAACTCACAACAGAACGCAGAACTGATTGCGCTGAAATTTGGTACACAGGTCGTTATTATAGCGTAGGCATGCGCTAAGCAAAGACTTTTTAAGTTTGAATGTAATAAAGAGATTAGATTGTCTTTTTTATTAAAAAATAACCCTGAAATTCGGCATTTGGTGGTGGTGCTTTGCAACGGTGCTAAAAATATGGAAAACTAGCTGGCGCGGTTTGCCCGCGTGATTATCGAAAAAAGTATCCTGTGTGTTATTCCACACTATAATATACCTGTGTGCCAAATTTCATCAAGATCATTTCAGCTGTTTTGACGTGAAAGAGTAACAAACATCCATACATCCTCACAAACATTCGCATTTATAATATTAGTAGGATTAGTTTATAAGAAGATATATATAACTCAAAATAAATAGTAAACGTGGTAAACATATCCTGTATCATAACGTTGATACGTTAGTGCCTATTTATGTTCTTCTCCCAGTTCAATACTATTCAAAATACACAGACACTTCAAAATGATTTCAGTCAACATCAACTGCATTCACAGCCAGCTATGGAGTGCTATACAAAGAGTTTCTACAAGAAATCGGAAGGAGCTCAACAAATGTCTCCTTGATGCGTGGTTTCAGCGCAATATGTACAGCGATAGCAGGTAAATATAATCTCTATTGTTTTTTTTATATCTTCAGTAGCTGTGCCCAGCCTTTACACCCGCTGCTCAAGTCCCCTTCTTACTTAGGGGTTTGAAAGATATATAGTAGCCGATTCTCAGACTTACAAGGCATGCATAAAAAAAAACATAAGTATCGATCGAGCCATTTCGGAGGAGTATGGGAACGAACATTGTCACTAGATTTATTTATAGGGTTTACTAGCTGTGCCCAGCGGTTTCACCCGCTGAGGTTTAGGGGTATGAAAAATAGATGTTGGCTATTCTCAGACCTACCCGATATGTACACAAAATTTCGTTTAAATCGGTCCAGCCGTTTCGGAGGAGTATGGGAACGAAAACTGTGACACGAGAATTTTATATAATACCTAGATTTTCTGTTAAAAATATATCACCCCGATGACTGAATACAATTAAATTACATATACTGATATGACTGATATCCTTCTGCCTACTAATCCTACTATCCTCCTAATATTATAAATGCGAATGTTTGTGAGGACGGATGGATGTATGGATGTTTCTTACTCTTTCACGTCAAAACGGCTCAACGGATCTTGATAAAATTTGGCACAGAGGTAGATTATGGTCTGGAATAACACATGATATACATTTTTTTTCGATATCACGCGGGTTAAGCCGCGGGGGCCAGCTATGTTACTAATATTATGTTACTCTTTCACGTCAAAACGGTTCAGCGGATCTTGATAAAACTTGGCACAGAGGTAGATTATGGTCTGGAATAACACATAGGATACTTTTTTCGATATGATGCGGGCAGAGCCGCAGGCGCCAGATAGTGTGCTATATGATAAAGCGTTCTAGCCTCATCTGACAATGGTAACGCCAAAATTGTGTAGTAGAAGCTTACATTCAAATTACTGACAAACGTTTGACGCCTTTCTACTCCTACACGAACACACTCCACCAGGATATGATGCACATCTTCAATGACTTGACGGCACGGTTGGCGCAGTGGCTGAACGATTGATTGCCGTGCTGCGTGTGGCAGGTTCGATTCTTTCTTTCTTTGTCACTAATTGTCTTTTTAAATTTTCAGGGTTCCTGACCAGACCACTGCTATCGATCATGAGTGTTCGAATGCTGATGCTGGCAGCCACGCTGATTTTCAATACTGGTGTAATTTGCATCATGTTCGTGAAGTCTGTCTTCACGTTCCACCTATGCCATGGAGTATTACAGGTAAATGTGGATAGTGACGAAATAAAGAGTTTTATATACGGATAGTAGAATCCCATATATCAAATTCTCGCGGTGTTTGCTACCAAACTTCTCCGAAACGGCTTGACCGATTTGTATGAAAGGTTTTGTGCAAATTGGGTAAGGGTGCACACCAGCCTTACTCGTTAAGGGTATGAAAAATCGATGAACAGTGAGTGAAACCATTGGAGCACAGCTCAATGTCAGAATATAAAGCTATGACCTAAAAAGTCAATGATATTCTGTGGTGCCCGCTGTATGCTCGAAGTCTCTCGACAACAATAGCAGCTCATCAAATCTATCAATTCTCCTGAAACGTCATTGAATTCAGTTGGTATGACCGAAATTGGCTAAAAAGCAACATCATTTTGTCTATAAACCAACTGCATTTTTTTCTTTTTGAAGGTTTGGTGTATGTAACCGCTTAGTTTAATTAATTTATCATTTTAATTTCAGCCTTATTGGATTTGATTTAATGTTTATCTGTGTATGTGTAACAATATTATACTAGTTTAAAACTTCTATGGATCTATACCACCCCAAATAAAGTTTATTCATTCATTTATAGTTATCATAATTTAAACACACTCGATATACTAAACGAAACTGTAATTTATAGGTAACTAGCTTTGCCCGCGGCTTCGTTCGCGTTTAATTCGGGGTAACACTGTTCCCCTTTCCTGATTTGCAGGTACCTGCTACTTGTAGTTTTTGCCTTTGCGCTTTATTTATTGTAATAGCAAAGCTGTTTTCCCTTTTCTTCCCTCTTTCTCCCTCACATCCCACTTTTTTTTTAAAGTTAGCCTATGTCCGTCTCCAGGATCTAACTACCTCTGTACCGAAATTCATCAAAATCGGTTTAGCCATGTAGGCGTGAAGACGTAACAAACAAACAAACTCACTTTCGCTTTTATAATATTAGTAAGGATAGGTAATTTATTACAATTAAAACTGTTATCTAACAAACACTAAAGGATGGAAATGTCAGAGCTTAGTTTACTACGCTACGGTGAAGGCACGTAGTAGCGGTTCATCGGTTGATTGGCAGTCGTTACGCTACCAATGAATTGTCCACTGGGTGCTATCGACAACCAACAGTTTGCCTCTATATGCATACTAATTTATGAACTGGTATGAGAATGAATACAATGTGCGCCCGGGTTGCGGGTTGTTCGAAAGAGATACTGCGGCCCCGGAACATAAAGGATAAAAGAGGGAATATAGGCAGGTTTTAGTCAGAAAAAGTCTGACAGTCTCCTCTTGAATTGTCGTTTAGTCCATTTTCAGTAATCTTAAAATTCTTCTCTGTTTTAGGGACTTGGCTTCGGGTTCATATACAATTTATCCTGCACTATACTGAATGATTACTTCGTGAAGAGGCGTCTCATGGCGATAAGTTTAGTCCAAAGTTTTGTTGGTAAGTTTATTATACCACTAGTTTCTGCCAGTTAAATTCGGGGTAACACAGTTCCCCTTTCCTGATTTGCAGGTACCTGCTACCTGTAGTTTTTGCCCTCGCGCCTAATTTATTGTTATAGCAAAGCTAAGTTTTCCCTTTTCTTTCCTCTTTCTCACACATTTCTCACTTTGAAAAATAGTAGATTATTAACCAAGGGGATAAAGCAGTGTCTTCTGTCGCGGGTGACGATTTAAATCGCGACCGTAACGAAGGACTCGAGGTTTACTCCCGAGCGTAGCGAGGATGTTAAAAACTTAAATCACGAGCGAAGCGAGGGATTTAAGACGAGTCCTGAGTGTAGCGAGAGATTTAAGTTCACCCAAGACTAAGACAGCTTTATCACCGAGGAAAATACTCTACTTTTCGTACCATTTGCGAAAAAAATTACACAGTAATAATATGAGATAAGCCTTTATTAAAAATAATGACAATTAAAAGTAAAAGTTAACATTCGAAACATTGGTCCAATTATTGATAGAGAGAGTTACATTTTTGTTTGGTACATTTATTGTTGATGAGTATAATTGCGGCAGCATTTGCACTGATGGAATCCGACAATTCACTGTCACTGTCGCTTTGATTTAACATCGTAACGTATTTTTAGAACATTAACTTATTTATAAAAATAAATTACAATAAACTTAACGTTTATGTATGTGAAGAAAACAAAAATACGACAAATTCCTAGACCAATATTTTTTGTCGGAAAAACAGGCATCAAGCTCATACGGTCTCGTCGGTTTTCGTAATTTTATTTAATAATCATAACTGCATAATAAATGCGTATTCCTTTTCCAAAAAGATGTATAATGCTTTATTTACAAACTCAATGGTGTAAACACAGATGTAGTTCAGTATAAACGGTAAGTATTCCAAATTTAAATCACATTCTCCCCCTAGAGCATGAATAAAATTTTGTACAATTTTCTTTCCCTGTTTTTAACAGATTAAAAATGACTATTGTTATGTTCGCTTTTTGTGGCATAGAATGTCACTTTTTTGAGCAAGTGGTACGAAAAAATACTTTTGTCTCTGTACCAAAATTCATCAAAATCGGTTTAGCCATTTAGGCGTGAGGACGTAACAAACAAACAAACTCACTTTCGCTGTAAGGATTTACTGTGTTGATTTTATTAGGGATTTAAAGAAGTTATATTAAATTCGTTTATTGCAATCATGAGGTTGTTACAAGTACGCCGAATCAGCACTTCCCAAAAGGCGATTTGTCGACAGACGCAAGCCTATTTCGTATACAGAGATATGCTACATACTTTGACGGCACAGTTAGCGCAGTGGCTCAGCGATTGACTGCTGCACTGTGTGTCGCGGGTTCGAGCCCCGCACGGTACAAATATTTGTGTGGCCTGCAAATAGTCGTTTCGGGTCTGGCTGTTTTTGTATGTGAGTATAAATGAATGTAAACGCACCCACGATAGAGGAATAAATCCTAGTGTGGCGTGCGGGGTAAAGTCTGATGACCGCTGCTGAGGAATTCCTAATGGAAAAAGTCAAATAACATTTTGCCACACCCGGGACTACAACCCAAGACTTCATGCTCACCACTCGCGCTTTCGACTCCGTCTCCTAAATCAACGAGGTAGTATTCGTAAAACCAATGAAAAAGACGATTTTTCTAAAGGCCCTTTTATTTAAAGAAATGGGAAAACATCAAATAACTTTCTCCGCTCTGGGCACAGCAGAAGTGTCGGTTTTTTACAGCCTAAAACCCATACATGTATGTTCGTTCTTTTGCCCTTTGTGTTTTGGGGCCGCGTTATCTCTTTCGAACAACCCCTCCCAAAGGCCTTTTCAACAATACATTTCCTTTTAAATGCACATTAAGCGATTGAAAATCTAAAAAAAGTCCTTTGTTTGTGCTTGGGACAACAAAGCACTCTGTCAGCTCGCTGTCATTGGCGGGTCCATCCAAATTGTTTGACATGTCATTCATCAAAATCAGCGCAGTGTTCGCTTTATTTATTTTGCATTGGATTTTTTGAAGGTTGTTTTAGACGGCGTGTTTATCATGTTGTTGTTTAAGAGGAGTTGTGGAGCTTTTCAGTTCTGAAAACGATGTTGTTTTTTTAAAAAAAAAATACTTTGCCCCACACTAGGAATTTCTCCTGTATCAAGGCTGGCTTACAAACATTTGAACTCATAAACACAAACAGCCAGACCCGAAACAACTACCTGTAGGTCCCCACGACACAGGGTATCCTAGTGTGGAGTTCAGTGTTATTTAAATTATGTATTAATGTACTTTTTTGTAGAACAATAAATAAATAAATACAAACATTTGCTCCGTGCGGGGATCGAACCCGCGACACGCAGCGCAGCAGTCGATAGCTCAGCCACTGCGCCAACCGTGCCGTCAAATCGTCGTCATGCCGTTTATAGGCATCAGATAAATTTTTGCTTCAAAATAAATACCTATTTAGTTAAAATATGTTACTGATATAAAAGAAGATTGTCTATTTCCATTTGAATTTGAGGAGATCCTGGCCAAATAAAAACTGCCGCGCGGGTCGATCTTAAGGTTAAGCAACGCTTGCCTAGGTTGTTTCGTAGATGGGTATCCACCCAAAACATGCCGGGTAATCTCCGTACCTCGGAAAACACGTTAAGCCGTTGGTCCCGCCTGTCATTTGTATTTCTTCCACAGTCGTTACTAGTACTCAGTGGCTCAAAAGTTTGACAACAAGTCTTACCAAGGAAATAAGCAGTCGCTCCATGTAAAATACTGGTAGTCAGCTGAATCCGGTAAGACTGGAAGCCGGCTCCAACATAGTTGGGAAAAGGCTAGGCAGATGATGTACATTTCCATTTGAAACGCTGACTCCTGTGCTAGGTAAGACCGATGTTACAGGAGTCAGTGTCTTTAACCGATTTTGAAACTAACAATTTATACAATAAAACTTAAAATTCGAATAATTTAATGTATGCATACTCGTATGTCGTGTGTGCGTGGGTTTATGCGTTGGTAAACCCTAATATTATAAAGAGGTTGATGTTGTAAGTTTGCATGTAGGTGATTATCTCCTAAACAACAACCGATTTTTAAACACCTTTCTCTGATGGTAAGCTATTGGGTTGGTAAATGTGGAGTTAGCTCGAGAAAAAACTGACCCAGCGACGATTAGGGTTACCGCAAAAGAAAGTATCATCAAGTGATGTTAGTTCATGGCATACGTGATAGATGGCGCCACTTGTGGTAAAAGGAATCCTTAGCAATGACACGTTCGGTTTGATGATAAACGTTCGTGTTTTCTAAGTGTATTTTTAGTCCCGTTATCTCATGAGTGTTAAAAGTTCACGACTTAATAGGCGCTTTTATGTAACATTTAATTATTTATGCGAATAGAACGTTTTGTTTTTATTAAAAACCTATGACCTAGTACTAACTGGGTTATGATGGTCAGATAAGTAATCGCTCCATGTCGCTCAAAAACTCGGTTAGATTGGAATCCGACCCAACATAGTTGGCAAAGGATAGGCAGATCTGCCTAGCCTTTTCCCAACTATGTTCGGGTCGGCTTCCAGTCTAACTGGATGCAGCATATCAGTATTTTACATGGACCGACTACCTATCTGACGTCCACAACGCAGTTACTACTGGGTAATACGATACCCCTTGGTAAGACTGGTTGTCAGAGTTTCGGAACACTGACTACCTGTAACGACTGCTAAAGATCTACAAATGACAGCCGGGACCAACAGCTTAACGTGCTTTCCGAGGCACGGAGGAAACTAGGTATGTAACGGTTGGTCACCCATCCACAGACCAACCTAGGCAAGCGCGGCTTAACCTAAAGATCGACCCGAGCGGCTGCTATTATTTAGCCACGAGCTCCTCGTAAGAGTCATAGTTAATTACCAATCTTCATTTATCTACCCCTCGCATCAACCCGATAACAATGATCCTAGGTAGGTACATAATAAAATGATAATATTTCCTTCTTCATACAATGTAATTTATTGCGAATGGATGTGCACGGCATCCACTCAGCCGTGGTCTCTGTATAGAAACGTTATGTTCGCTTAAGTGCATCGTGTCTCGAATTGATCTTTTACCGGAACATTTTACTGGTAATAGTACGCCTTGGGCTATTATATTTAATTTTATATGGAATAGGATTATATTATCTGTTGTAACTACACAGACGGACGATGAGCCACCCATTGCTCACCTTCTGCAGACCCGCGTCTACGGTGGCCGGGAGTGCGATCGTTTCACGGCCCCTTATTTCTTGAAGTCGCAATACGTTTTGCAAGCCATTCTGCTATATCCACCAGCACGCTAACATTTACTCTTTTTGGAAACACAAACACATACCAATTATAATAAATATTTTCAGAAACGCCTTCACTTGTCTTAACTCACATGCAATTACACAGCTCCTTTTACACCAGAAGGATTCATTTATTAAACCAGACTCCTCGGTTTACCGCAAATGTCTAGTTAACACATTGGACACGGATTCGTTGCGCCTGTAGCATCTGGAGACGGCACTTATTCAGTCTTCGTGCCAACAGTACTTACAATTAGCATCTACTTCTTTTTACCACAACTGTTCCTCTTTAAAGCCTGAATGAAAAGTGGCTCCTTTTTTTGTGTATCTCTCGCACGTCAACCTATGAAGTTGTCATCTACTTAACCGGATAATCATGTAGGTGCCTTGAGAGTAAAGCCTCCAGCCAGAGCAAAAACCTTAAAAACTAAGCGACTATACGCCAAGGACGAACGTCCTGTTTGGTACGAATCTCAAAAGTTGCTCGACGTGTCCCAGATATTTATTACAACCGTTCCGTTCCAATTTTACAACGAAATTAATCACAAAAGATTATTGTTGTATAAATTGGTAGGTGCAGTGCATTATAAAAGCGAAAGTAAGTTTGTTTGTTACGTCTTCACGCCTACATGGCTTAACCGATTTTGATGAATTTTGGTACAGAGGTAGTTTGGACCCTGGAGACGGACGTAGGCTAACTTTTTTAAAAAAGAGTGAGAAATGAGGGAGAAAGAGGGAAAACTTAGTTTAGCTATCACAATAAATAAGGCACTAGGGCAAAAACTACAAGTAGCAGGTACCTGCAAATCAGGAAAGGGGAACTGTGTTACCCCGAATTAAACGCGAGCGAAGCCGCGGGCAAAAGCTAGTCAATAATAATTAAACAATGTAGAGAGGCCTGCCGGGTTTGCGGGTTGTTCGAAAGAGATACCGAGGCCCCAGAACGTAAAAGGCAAAAGAAGAAAGATGATCAGTAACAGTCAGATGCTCCCCCGCTCCTCCGGGAAGTTATTTGATGATTTCCTATTCGCAAAAAAATACTAACGAAACAATACAATTTTGTACGTTCACATCACAAGAAATGTTACTGAAGGAACATTTTCTACATTTTATTAATTTTCGTCTCTTATTAACTACGTGACAGAGACGTGACGCTTGTAATTTATCACTGTGTTACCGCTCACAATTTATATAGACGTTCTAATAGGGTAGGCAATATGTGTTGGAAGGAGATACATTACTACATTACTTCCGTTAAAGATGTCGAACAATGATACCTATCGATGTACTCAGACATTTTTTTTACGTATTAAGCGTAAAAAATCTATGTATTTGTACATTATTTACAATCTACAAATAGACCTAAAATAATAACCATGACATGAAAACAATTACAGGGCGTCAAAGTTAGACCTACAATATGAAGCGTTTAGTAATTTTTTTAACCAAATATCACTTTAATTTTATTGATGTATACATAATCTTTAAATATAGTTTAAAAACAAAAAATAACTTAAATAATAATCAAAATGGAAAAACAGTAACAGGGCGTCAAATAATCTGTCCACATTACTGTCAATTAGAAAAATCCAAAAGGTTGGCAGCATTCCCACGTTGGATTGCAATGCTGATTCCATGGTCGTCGTACTTGTGAACACTAGACCAATAAAACAGTCATAATAAGACTTTATCGAAGCCTAGAAAAATGTTCTTTCTTTACATATTTATCACCGTTTCTTTTTCAGCGGTCATCTTAATGGTAACACCCCTGTTCGTCAAATGGTCACTAATAGAATACGGGTTCCGTGATACAATTCTGATAATGTCAGGGCTAACTGCGCACAATTTTATAGCAGTAGCTTTAATGCAACCTGTCAAACGGCATAGGAAACGGATTGAAGTTCCTGATGGCAGTAATGGTAAGGTTATTCTCCTTATAGTCCTAAATATGTGTCTTTAGTCACCTTCAAAGTTGGGATAATACTTGGTCCATCAGAATCATGTTCTATGTGAACTTTCGATACACGAGTATCTTGGAGATAGTATTTAACCGAAGCGGGCCGGAACCGCCGTGTAGTGGCTAAGCTATCGACTGCTGCGCTGCGTGTTGCGGGTTCGATCCCCGCACGGAACAAATATTTGTATGGCCTACAGATAGTTGTTTCGGGTCTAGCTGTTTGTATATGTGTACCCACGATACAGGAGAAATTCCTAGTGTGGGGAAAAGTTTTTTTTTTTAAAGTAAATTTGGATAATGGTAGAAGAATGATGATGATAATGTTACCTTACTTAAACCATTTCATAAAAAAGTCATATTCTCATAGTTACAGGGTTAAACTATCTTAGAAGACTTTTTCATTAAAACAAACCCATTTTCCATTCTATACTACTATAAATTCGTTGTGACCAAATCGTTCTCTCAAGCAATACTAAAAAATAAAAACTTTGTTACAGAAAAGTTGTTACGCGACAAGAAACTGTACGAAGAAGCTGGCGTTGTTGTACCAATTATCAAACTGACAAACGCAGACGGTAATCTTTCCAATCCAAATGAAAAATTGTATTTTGCTTCGGAGGACGGGGAGTCCGGCGGAATCAAGTAAGTTAATTTAACATAAAAATATTAAATACTATCACATTTTTATTAAAGTGAGGAAACTTTATCATTGCAGCCGAGGTGCGTTTGACGCTTTTGTTCTAGGCTCTATAACAAATGAGCAAATTTTCACTACAAAACATGCGCCTACATCCTTACTAATATTATAAAAGCGAAAGTGAGTTTGTTTGTTTGTTTGTTACGTCTTCACTCCTAAAACGCTTGACCGATTTTTGATGAATTTTGGTACAGAGATAGTTGAGACCCTGGAGACGGACATAGGCTATATTAAAAAAAAAACTAAGTGGTGAGGGAGAAAGAGGGAAGAAAAGGGAAAACTTAGCTTTGCTATTACAATCAATAAGGCGCAAGGGCAAAAACTACAGGTAGCAAGTACCTGCAAATCAGGAAAGGGGAACTGTGTTACTACGAAATTAACGCGAGCTCTATAAAAAAAAAACTCTTCTTGCATATATCGGGATTTAAACACCTGTATATTTTTATCAGTGGCGAAATAAAAAAAAAACTAAAGCCCTCATTATGACAGATAAGAAAAAAAAACACGAGTGTGAAAAACATTTCATGCTGGACCTTATCGCAGTGGATTAAGATCGTGGGGGCGTTTACAAAAATTTAAACTCACATACACAAACAGCCAGACCCGGTACAACTATCTGTAGGCCATACAAATATTTGTTCCGTGCGGGAATAGTCGGGCGCAGTAGTCGATCGCTCAACCACTGCGCCAACCGTGTCGTCGATACCGCACAGCAGAATAGAGAAGTTTGGAAGGAGAAAGGTCTTTGCCTAGCAGTTGGACAATTAGATAGCAAAAAAAAAAGCGTATGGATAAGAATCTGACTATTCTAAAAATGGGATTACAAAATGGCAACTACAGTACTTTCATAAGTTATTATGTCTTGTGACTGGGACTGTAGCAGCATCATTTTTTTGTTCTTGTTTTTATGACATTCAAAAGTGCCTGTAATGGTCTAATTGAAATAAATGCTTTGAGTTTGAGTTTGGCACTACTAAGGACAAGGAAAACTTTCAAATGCAATAGGGTAGTTTCCAGGGTCAAAGTAATCACATTCTATTTAGTTTGTCTTTTAGATTATTCAAAAACAATGGACACGTATTTTTTTATTTGTAAATTAGACCGAACATGACAAATATATAGCCCATTAAAGTTAGGTACGTGAAACGTCACGCGTTGCTGCATTTTTTCGCAACAAGTGACTTATATTTTTTAATAGCCTATTATTTGTGCTTCCATATGAATATTTTAGAAAAACGTTACCTGTTTACGTCGTTTTGTTTCAAGCTCCATACGATAAGATGTTCAACTTTGCTGAACAGTCCGTTTTTAAGTTTAAGCTCTTTTTGAAAACGGGGAAGGGGAAATCTTACCAAATAGAGAATGAGTATCACAAACCCAGACTATATGGTTGCTACTGAGGAATTCCTAATAGAAAAATCTTTTAACAATTTGCGCAACTTGAGAAACCAACCCACGATGACCTAATTAACAATTATTACTAAGTTTCAGGAAAATCATCAATGCATTATTAGACAAGTCGTTATGCGAAGAGTTTTTAATGTCATGCGTGTGCGCTGGTCCAGCGCTTGCCATGTTCGCTGATATCACCTACTCATCAATCCTACCACATGCACTGTTAACTGCAGGACGGGTACAAGTAAGTTGAAAATAAGTAACTTAGTTCCCTTCCGCTCCGCCTACAGCAAGCGAATTCATTTGATGATTTCCCACCCCAAAATTATAAATAAATAAATGCATAATATCTGCTTTCTCATATCACGACTGATTTTAAACGCAAAACTATTAAAGAGAAACGCGGAACTATTGGGTAGTTTGACACCATTAACAGATTAAATATAAATATATATTTTTCATTTTAGGCCCGGATAACTGTAAAATTTGTATTTTTAATTACTTTGAAATATTATAATTTGAATTACAACTATGTAATTAAATATTTCAGACCCAGTAGAATCCATAATTGTTAGTGAATATACTTTTATAATAAGTTAGTGTTATTAGTAATACCTAATTACATGATCTTATAGCTGATTTTACCCAGTGCCTTTGAATGGGGCAGTCGGGCCTACCAGCAATCATTTTCAGGTGATGATAATTTTTTGGTGATGTCACTTGTAGCTTTTGCCATTCAAAATATATGGAGTAATCGCATTTCAACAGCTCCTACAAAAAAAAAGTTAGTTCCCACGTAACAAGAGACTGGACTTGAAACTTCGTTTTTGATTCCGGAGATAGTAGTTTTCCGCTTGTTTTTATGCAAATTGGAATAGTTTATCTATGCTATCGTTATCTCCGGTTAAATCAGACTTGTTATCTAGACTAGAGTTAGATCAATTTATTTTAGTTGCAGTTATCGATATTTTAACATCTTAAATTATTCAGATTGGGTCGGATTGTTATGTCACTAAATTGGTGTTATTTACAACAGTGTTTTTTTTCGATATTAGGTTTTACTGAACGACATATAGAATACAGTCTTCTTAAGTATGTAAATCTAAAGAAGCATTCATATCTACATAATCAAAACTCAATATTTGAGTACATATATATAGAAGTAAAGATAACTTAACAGTAATTATTTGCTTGCAGGATAACATCGCTTTGGCCCAGTCTCTGTATGGGTTTGGCGACTTGGCGTTGCGGGTACTGTTCGTAGTTCTAAGTAATTGTCTACACAAGTTGGGCAGTCAGGAGATTTACCTCATTGGAGTTTCACTCGGTTTAGTGTCAAGGCTAGGTAAGTTTTACATCTCAAAAGGCTATTCTTATAACGCACGAAGGCTTTTTTTCTTTTTGCAGAAGGGTAATCATCAAATAACTTCCCCGCTCTTCTTTTCGTCAGACTTGTACTCACCCATATTCCTTCTATTGGCCTTTATGTTCCAGGGCCGGGGATCTCTTTTGAATAACCCGCAACTCCGGTAGGAGACATGCATTCCTAGAGTTCTATTTCCAGGACAAGCAATGAGTATTTAGAATGTTACGATCAGGAATTTCTTCAATAATTCAGTAACTGGAAACTGTAAGACTCCCGGGTTCCTGACTATAACAGTTATATAAGATCTACAAATGACAGCCGCGATAACGTGTTTTCTGAGGCAGGGTGGATATAAATAAATGATCACCAACTACGGACCTTCACTCAGATCCGGCCTGTCCCTTTGCTGTCCTCCCTCAGCGACGCCCTAAGCCGAGGTTCGTACCCCACAGGGGGTGCCCTTTTTTTTTTTTTTCGGGTGGGAAATCATCCAATGACTTCCCCCGCTCTGGGCGGAGCGGGGGGGCATGTCAGACTTGTACTGACTAAAACCCACCCATGTTCCTTCTATTGCCCTTTACGTTCCGAGGCCGCGGTATCTCTTTCGAACAACCCGCAACCCCGGCAGGCGGAGGCTCTGGCAAGCCCCTCTGCACAGGGGGTGCCCTTAGCGTGTAGTCGCTTAGTTTGTAAGTTTTTTGCCCTGCCTGGAGGTCTTAATTTTAAAGGCATCCACAGGAATCGCCCGGTTAAGCAGACAACAACAGGTTGAACTGCGAGATGCTATTCAGAAAAAAAAAACTACGGACCAAATTTCGCAAGCCTTTTTTTCACTCCTCCTAGGTCCTCCGCCCTAGGTCTCTACCTACCTACCTACCTGAAGGAGTCTGTCAGATTTAAACTGATTACGGAGTCATTTGATGATGTCACATCCAAAAAGCTATTTCCTCATAATATATATTTTTTGAAAGTGATTGTTGACTGTTTTTTCCCCAGGTATGCTATGGTCGAAGAGTTTCATAGCCATGATGGTCTACATCCCACTAGTGGGGGCTTCTCATTGTGCCGTCACCATCCTTATACCACTGGTGGTAGCTGATGCTGTGGCTCCTCACAAGTTTACAGCAGCACTCGGCATGCTGATGATGCTATCAGGGCTAGTCAATCTGGTGTTGGGACCTGCTATTGGTACGTTAAACTGCCCTGTCTAACCCAAGAACACATACTGTAGACTGTAATTATTGTTTACTGGCTTTTGCCCACGGCTTCGGTAACACAGATCCCCTTTCCTGATTTGCAGGTACCTGTTACCTGTAGTTTTTGCCCTTGCGCCTTATTGATTGTAATAACAAAGCTAAGTTTTTCTTTTTCTTCCCTCTTTCACCCTATTTCTCCTATGTCCGTCTGCAGGGTCTAACTATCTCTGTACCAAAATTCATCACAATCGATTTAGCCAATTAGGCATGAAGACGTAACAAACAAACTCACTTTCGCTTTTATAATATATAGTAAGGATAATGTAAAAGACAAGTTGAATGTTGCGCCGACCCTAAATAAATTGGTATAAGGGTAAGAGAATGATAATAATGGCTGGAAACGGGATGACTGTTCTTAGATACACACGACTAATAAAGAAGTATAATGAAGAAAAAAAAATGGTGTGCTGATCCCTATAATAAAAGTCACAAAAGAGCACTGTTTCTCTGACTAGGTAAATCTTATTTGAATTGGAGAATTATTATATTAAATAACAAAAAAAACGCGTGTAACGCAAATCTCATGACTTAATTACATTATACTTATCTAAAAATGCTAAATCAAACGTGACAGGCAGACTTGGTAAATAAGACACTTCTTATCATTGAAACGTCATTATGTTTCTTTTGTAAGATTAATCTTTAAATGTTAGATCAGATAATATGTAGAAGTTTATCAGAAATCGTTACCATAACGATAACGATAACACATACTAATGGTCACCCGGTGTTCGAAATTCAAAATGTTAATCAAGTCCGTTTAAAAAAAAACTCATTTCTTACTTATCATAATAAAAACTCGAAAAATAGTACATTTTGATTTAAGTGAGGAAACTTTGTCATTGCGATCGAGACGAAATTCACTCCCAAGCTGCTAGACGAGGGTGTTATGGAGCCGATAGTAGCAGTGACAAATTCCCACGTGAACAAATGTACTATATTAACGACGACGACGTTATTAACACTCTTCAGAAAGTGTTTGAGAGATGATTGCAAAACAGGCAATCGCAACTGCTGAGCATGAAGTTTTGGGTATGATTTTCGGGTTGGCCAAAGTGTTATAGGGTTTTTCCATCAAGAATTTCTCAGTATCAGCCACGGAGTACGGATTTGTGCCCGGTTGATGGCAATAGGCTCTCCCCCTATTATATGAGCCGTAAAACATGTCGTTCTACTATTATATCCACACATCTTTTTCTTACTTTGTATTGCTTAGGGTTTCCTTCTTGTACAACAAATACAATCTGATATCTGAATCTGAGGTGTGATCTATTATATTTTTCAGCTGCAGTCCGAGAGCTGTCAGAAAGTTACGGGCCAGTGTTCTACCTTATTGCGTCATGCTTTGCAATTATCGTTCTCTTCTGGTCGATAGAACTATGCTACAAGAGGAATAAACACAAGAGACTACAACGTAGAGAATACTTACGCCAAAAGAAGTTAAATAAATGATTAAATTGTTTATCTGTTTTCTTTGCATTCCACGTTTCTTCTTTGAAGTTCAGATACCCTAGTGCGAGTGCGCGGTGTAAACTTTAATACGAAATTAAATATTCAAAATACTCGCTGTTCTTACAATCCTTACTAATACCCATTATAAAAGCGAATATGTTTGTTTGTTTATTACGTCTTCACGCCTAAATGGCTAAACCAATTTTGATGAATGACCCTGGAGACGGCATTGGCTAATTTAAAAAAAAAAGTTAGAAAAGGGGGAAAAAGAGGGAAGAAAAGGGGAGCGAAAGATATTTTTTTTCGATTTTTCGATCATCATCACGCAGGTTAAAGTTAACGTAAACCCAAAGTAATTATGGGCGGAAACTAGTATTTTAATAATTTTAAGAATACTTTCTACTGGATTGGTCAGACAGAGTCAAAACACCGAGAGAGTTGGAAAATAATGAAATTATTTAGGCTTACAAAAATAAATAAAAAATGTCTTATCTATGAATGACATGGAGTGTGCTTATTCCAAACAATTTCATTCAAATCCGTTATAATAATTGTTTTCGATGTTGTGCTTACATTGTGCGCTTGCGCCAGTACCTCTGTAAAGCCGTTACGGACAGACAACAACAGTGTTGTTTCACGAGCATTCGATTAATACTTTAGTATCCTAATTGTCTGGTTCGTAATCTACAAGTATCTTTTGGGCTAAATTTAAACTAGGAACATTTGTAAAAGTTTGATCAGAGTGGTACACACGGCGGCACATCAACCTACACATAACTATTTTAACCTGATCTCCCTACTAGGGTGTGCGATTTGTAGTAGAGATATCAGGTTATAATAGTTTAGTATAGGTTGACCTGCCGTGGTCTGTACATACAAATTCGTCGGCACGGTTGGCGCAGTGGCTAAGCGATAGACAGCTGTAGCCAGTGGCGGATTTACCACTAGGCTGAGTAGGCTGGAGCCTAGGGCGGCAGATTCCAAGGGGCGGCAAATTTAGTTCAATTTTTTTGCAATAATAATCTAGAAACGGTTACAACTATCCCCTAGTTCACGATCATTCTAATAATTTGAAAGAGCCGATGTAATGAGGACGATAGGCACAAACCACAAAGTTATAATTTCAGAATAAATGTAAATAAATGATTGTAAACTAAACTAGCGTACCTATTGAATTTAAAGGTCAGTAGGGGCCGGAGTCGTGCAGTCCATGGCCTTTTACGGGGCCCCGGCATGGGCGCGTTCTTTAGGGCGGCGCGCCGCCCACTACCTGAACGCGCCCCAAAATGTGGTAGCCATACGGCTGATCCGGGGCTACCGCACGATCTCCGGCGAGGCAGCGAGTAACCTTGCCGGATTGGCACCGTGGGATCTGGAGACGATAGTGCTCGCGCGCCTGTTTGAGTGGCGCGCGGAGGCACTACACCGGTGGAAACTCCGCTGCCGCGGCAAATTGCTGCTCAGCGGACAGACCTCTGGTGCGATCTCATGGTGGCATGGAGAGAGCGACTGTCGCAACCCCGCGCAAGAACGCCACAATAGCGGCAGTAAGTCCCCTCTTTGAGGAGTGGCTGGTGAGGCGTCATGGCGTCCTCACCTACCGCCTGACGCAGGTCCTCACCGGACACGGAAGTTTCAGTAGGTTCCTGCACATAATTGGGCGGGAGGAAACACCCGGGTGTCACCATTGTGACGATCGCCCGGAGGACACGGTGGAGCACACAGTGGCGGTCTGCCCAACGCGGGACGGAGCACCGCCGTGCCCTCGTATAGGCGATCGGCGGTGGCGATCTCTCGCGTCCGGCCCTAGTTCAGTCTATGGTCCGGAGCGAGAGGGAATGGGAAGCGGTCACCTCCTTCTGCGAAGCAGTAATGCTAGTGAAGGAGGAGGCCGGACGTTTGAGGGAGAGAACATCTAGCCAACCCAGCCGCCGCGGGAGACGCCCCGGGCGCCGGGCGCCGCGAGACGGCTCTCGGCCACCGTAGATGCGGGCCTGTGGACGGTGCGCAATGGGTAGCACACCGTCCGTCCGTCTATTGACGACAGGCCGTGTCGACGGCGCCTTCGTGTTTCACGCGCGCCTCAAAGAGAGTCAGCAAAGCAGAGGAGCTTGCCAGGGCCTCCGCCTGCCGGGGTTGCGGGTTGTTCGAAAGAGATACCGCGGCCCCGGAACGTAAAGGGCAACTGAAGGAACATGGGTGGGTTTTAGTTAGTAAAAGTCTGACATGCCCCCCCGTTCCGCCCAGAGCGGGGGAAGTCATTAGGTGAGTTCCCATCCGAAAAAAAAAAGGTCAGTAGGGGCGGCAAAAATCTATAGCCTACTGGCGGCAAATTTGTAAAGCCGCCACTGGCTGTAGCACAAAATAAACTGCACTGTGTCTCGGGTTCGATTCCCGCACGGAACAAATGTTTGCATGGGTTAAAGTAATGGCTCCAAGTCTGGCTGTTTTTGTTAAATGTTTGTTGGCGCACCCAGAATACAGGAGACATTCCAAGCGGAGGCAAAGTTTAAAAAAAAAATGTTGTCGCGGCCATTAGACACTGGTACATATTGTAAAGTACTGCGTTAGGTCGTATCCAGATACGACCTAGACGTCCTATCTTGCTGCGAGACGAATCCCGGCTACCGTACACGTTCACGGTCTGTGGACGGTGAGCAATGGGTAGCTCACCGTCTATCCGTCTAGTCACAACAGCGCGTGCGTGTTTCTCGCGCGTTCACTTCATGCTTCCACCCTGGAAGGGACATCCACGCACAAAAGGACACCTCAGAAAATCTCCAAAAAACAAATCATTTTGCAATGAAATAATATGTAATCACTAGTTCACAACTATCTTTGCACAATTACACTGCGTTAGACATTATGTATTTTATCATTTTAATGTTTCTTTGTAGCTTATAAATGATTCTTCAGAATAATTAAATCCCTGGTTAAATACTGCAGTTTAAGTTACAAAATGTTGTGTAATATTTAATTATTTTACTTATTTACGCATATTCATGCTAACAGTGATTATAGCTAAGATAAAAATAATAATAAAATATTATTTTCATATTAGCTAAGATGGTCACAGGCGCAGTAAACATATTATTTATGTCGCGTTGTGACCATTTTAGGAATTGAACCGTTATTCATATTATCTTACTCTGAATCTGCTAAAGTGGTCATTTCAGTGCCACTGATCTATTTATCTGAAAACATTTTTTTTTTAATTTATCGTCCTCCTTAAGTACTTATCCGTTACCCAACTATTTCTTTATTATAAATAGTTATCACACTTTCGACAGCCTGTAATGCCAGGGCCATGGATTGCCGGGGTAGCGGGTTGTTCGAAGAGATACCACCATAGTATAAAGAGGGGAAGTACGATGACTTCATACAAACGCGTAGCGCGCGGCTTGTATGTGTGCGCCGTAGTATCTATGCGTCGCCGCACGCACACTAAACAAAATCTCGGCTCCTTTCGCGCTGCGCCAGTCGGGGCTAACACTGCACGAGGTTCGCGCGTCACGGCTTTTCGGCACCGCTAAACGAATAAAAAATGTCTGATAACCGCGGGAGAAAGTATTGCTGTGTGTTTGGGTGTCTTAATAATTCATCAATTTCAGAATTGTCTCAGTTCAAATTACCTATTGAACAGGAAAGGTAAGCTACTCACTTATTCTAGCATAATTCAATTTTTTACTTCATAATGAGATACCTACCTACCTACTGACTTCTTTTTGTTGTATTAGCATATTAGTTTTCTATCACACAGAGGAAGTAGAATAGAATAGAATAGAATATATTTTATTGCACACCAAAATCTACGAAACAAAACTGTTTTACAAAAAGATGTTAAATCTATGGTTACAATGGCGGTCTTATCGCTAAGAAGTACCGCGAGTTATCGCGAAGTAGTTAGGTAGGTAGGTCTACTTTCCCACTAGAATGTTTGTACTTTTGATCTGTCAACTGATTTACCGCTATTGCTTTGTTTACGTTTAGTTGTGCCGATTTCTCAGTATTGTAGGTATATTAACTAAGTACCTAACTACCCACAGTCATGAAATCGTAATTAAAAATAAGTTATTGACTAATTTTAAATTATATACAACATTATTTTTAGTATATGCGAAACCTGAATATAGTTTGTTCAGAATAAGTAACTGAATCGATTCCAATAGTTTTACACCATGTTATATTTTGTCCCAAAAATATTAATAAAAGGTTACGAGTTGGACACTTAGTAGGCATACGAAATCATACGGCGCGCAACAAGGTCACGGCCGGCAGGTCAAAGCGACAGTACCTACGTGCGGCGTAGTTTGTGCCGCTCCGTGGCGGTTTATTTTATCTTTTGTTATTATAAATAATGCTGCTCTGTATCTTAAATACATTTCTATATTTGATAGGAAAACCATTGTTGAATAATTTTATTGACTATTATGAGATCTTTGACAGGGCTGGGCTTTAAACTAATGAATTTGTGATAGTACAAATTAGAGAGGCCTGACAAACCCTGTACCCAGAAAATAAAAGTAAAAAATACAACTTCTCGACCCTTGCCAATTTATAGGTACTGAATTAAAATTTAGCTAAAAGTGACAACCCTATGACAGTAGGCAATTATATCGCGAATTGGGCCGGAGATAACCTACTTCCCCTCTATTTACTTTGATACCACGGCCCCGGAACATTAAGGGCAGTAGAAGGAACATGGGTAGGTTTGAGTCAGTATAAGTCTGACACTCCCTCCCGCTCTGCCCACAGCAGGGGAAGTTATTTGATGATTTCCCATCCGCAAAAAAGGGGATGTTTGACAGTGACAATCATTTTACTTTTTGTTCTCAAACTCAAAGCTTTAATTTCAATTGGACTAAAATAGAAACTCACTAGAATTTGAAAACAAAAGATGAAGCTACAATCCCAGACCGTTGTACCATAGCTGTCAACATTTGCCTCCCGTTTGGCATGTTTAATTTTAAGTAAAACGTATGAGAGTGAATTAAAAATAAATTCATTGGTTAACCGATTTAACTTCGTTGAATTTCAGCACTCAGCATCTTTCACTCGTAGTCATGTAAAAAAAATAATAGGACGTGAAATGAAAGAAACAAAAATGAACAGTCACACAATAAACTGTTCACTTGACGGAAGCGTCTGATATCATTGTACAGGGTTTTGTCGTCATCGTTTTAATCAAGAAAAAGAATCGTCGAACCTTTTGATGACCTTGATAATAGCAAAGATATAAGTGGTAAGAGAGGAGGTGGAAAACCAAACAATAATATTGTTTTATCAAGTACAGTCAGGATTACCAATAAACTTTATTTATATAGAAGAAGAAGACATTAGGGCGCCGATCTCAAATAAATTGGGATACGGACAGGAGAATGGTTGTGATTTCATACATGTTGTTATAAACTATTAGGAACCCAACTATTGTGAACCAGGTCTTATGTCAAAGTTTGAATGTCGATTCTACGAGTATTTCGCGTTTCAATTTAGGTAACTATATTATTATTTGTTTGTAACTGTACGCACGGCAACCAATCAAGCTATACTAAACCAGTTTATATGGATCTCTAAATGTACGGGAAACCTATTCAAAATGAGGCCACGTTCTACTGGAAATGTGAAGCTTGTTCTGCGCCATCACAGCGGGGCCTACACACTTCTATTATTTTAATAAGTTAAATCTGAAAACCGTAGTAATAAAATAATTGTTAATTAACGTTTTGTGATAACATAAACTATTACTCATCATTACACGAGCACTCTTAAATTGTCCGTAGTATTATACAGCATGTTCATTTTCATACGTCGTTAATTGTGTAGTTTACCCCGACATAATCGTGAGGGATCGAGCGAGAGGAATAAAAGGTAGGGGAAGGCTGGGGAAGCGGAGGGAAATTTTAATTTTGACTAGTCATTCTTACTGTCTTATTTAAGTCTCATCTGCCTAGCCTTTTTCCAACTATGTTGGAATCGGCTTCAAGTCTAACCGGATGCAGCTGAATACCAGTATTTTACATGGAGCGATTGCCTATATGACCTACACAATACAGATAGTACTGGGTAATATAATACCTCTTGTTAACATTGGATAATAAGATTACGTTTTTTTTTCAATACACATCTATTTTCTTTTTTAAATAGATACTTCTGTCAAAACCCACCCATGTTTCATCTTTTGACCTTATGTTCCGGGGCTGCGGTGTCTCTTTCGAACAACCCGCAACACCGGCAGGCGCTGTCCCTGACAGGCCTCTTGGTTCTGCTGTCATCTCTTTGGGGGCGCTTGGAACACGAACGCACCGTCAACACGGCCTGTCGCCACTAGTCTCGCAGCGGCAGCGTTGGTTTGAGGTTTTCTCCCTCAGACCTGCTTCGTAAAAGGAGGTGACCGCTTCTAATTCCCTCTCGCTCCGAACCATGGACTGAACCAGGGCCGGACGCGGGAGATCGCATAAACCATCCCTAAGACCATCACACAAAACTGAACTCCTGATTGCCAATTCCCCCCACGTTTCATAAAAGATACGATCAATAATATGTATACACTTACTAATTCAAACGCAATTTTATCATGAAAAAATGGTTTCAACTTTGACATCACACTATATCACCACTGTCAACACTAGGTGTGACTGGCACATCTATAGTACAATTATCTCATCATAGAACAAAACCATTTATTACAAGTTTAAATACAATGCTTGCATTAGATAAAAGAAAGTAAATATATGAATCTTAATAAAACCAGTGGCAAGGAGTGTGGGTAGTTTTGTTTTGTGTCGTTAATGGTATCAAAATGGTGGCCGGTGAAAAGAAAGAGAATTTAAAGTTGGTGGAGAAGAAGTATAAGCTTGTACCACCCGATGGAGGATGGGGCTATTTAGTTTCCATCTCGGCTATTATTAGTTTTGTGAGTAAAGTGCTAATATTTTTGCATGGATGAAGTAGGAGGGTTGTAGTTTATTGTGTACATTACAAAATATGAATTACTAGCTTTTGCCCGCGGCTTCGCTCGCGTTAAATTCGGGATAACACAGTTCCCCTTTCCTGATTTGCAGGTACTTGCTACCTGTAGTTTTTGCTCTTGCGCTTTATTTATTGTAATAGCAAAGCTAAGTTTTATCTTTTCCCTCATTTCTCACTTTAAAAAAATTGCCTCTATCCGTCTCTAGATTCCCAACTCTCTCTGTACCAAAATTCATCAATATCGGTTTAGCCGGTTTAGCCGTTTTTGTTTATTGGAACGGGGCTTAAAGCGTGAAGACGTAACAAACAAACTCACTTTCGCTTTTATAATATTAGTAAGGATGAAAAAAGCGTGAAAAAATAAAACCGATAGCCGAATGACCGCTTAAGGCGCTGTACAAAGCAAACACTTCGTAAAACGTCTAGATTTTCGTCGCAAAGTTAGCCGTATCTGTAAAAAAAAGTGGTCTAGTACTACGAAAAAAAAATGTTTAAAAAGACGTGTTTCGTCTCGAAATCCTCAATTTTTTCAGCGACAACCATCATATTTTTTATATCTATAACAAAGGAAATGTTATAGACTAAAGAGATATCTAAAATTTTTCAAACACGGAACTGTATTTTTTTATATTCAATTAAAACTGCAAAAAGACCTACATTTTGGCGGACATGATATTCAAATAAAATCAAACACCGAAATATTTTCGACCTTATTTCTATTCTTTCGATGCAATAATGTCGTGTACTTGTGTCAGACCATGCCCAGTATGCAGCTAGCCTCACTTCCGCGAATACGTAAAGATTAGCTTGTTACCGCGCCTTAAGCAGAAACAAAATAAGAAAATAATACGAATTACGTTACCATTCGTAAAATAGTCACAAAGTAGCAATTTACAATATTTACCGCGTCTGTGACATTTTCAAGAATTTTAACGTAATTCATATCTATTATTTTCCTATTATGATTCTGCTAAAATAACCAATTTAGACCCCCAGGTATTATTAGAATCCAATTAACACGCAAAGAAAGAAGTGAAAGTAGTGCTCTTCTTTAAGATTTGGGACACTTAAGCTTTATAATATTTTGCTATAAAGACTTAAAAGTTCCACTAACTGAGTCAAAAGGTACGTTTTCTGACCGCCACGCCATTGCCATATTTATTTTTGTTCTAGACTATAATGTAGAACCTTCTAAATATTGGGATTCGAGATATTGGGGGTCAAAATTCCAAAATTTTCACATGTTTAAAAAAAACAAAGTTTTCAATGTCATTACTTAAAATATCTCTCCGATCCCCGTACTTTAATACAATGCATTCATCAGCACAATGCTTTAAGTGCGTAACATTGAATTTTACAGTAAAACGAAATTTTTCACAAATGCATAGTTGACGGCTTCGGGAAGGGTTGGTTTAAACCCTGTATAATAATTATGTAATAGTTATTGTTGTTGAAACAAATAAAATATCTAACAAACCAGCCAAGTGCGAGAGTTCCGTGGAACGTGTGATATAAACGGCTATATTTTGACTAAGTGGACTTAGAGTAAGACTAACGGACCACAAACTTGAGTATATTATGATTTTAATTTCAACTCGATACCTCCACGCGTTCCTGAAATTGTCCGCTCGCGTGTTTGTCTTGACAAACAAACACGCGAGCGGACAATAAAGTGATACCTATAAGGGTTCCATTTTTTTCCTTTTGATGTACTGAACCGTAAAAACACGCGAGAAAGGTATTCTATTTGCACCTGGAGATGTGACTGAATTCACGTGTCGGACGATATCTAAAGTTTAATTATAATATTTGAACAAGTTTATATGCATTTGTTTAATATTTGTTTTGTGATCGTTTTCAAATAACAGTTCTCTGAGTTTTCCGTGTATTGAAACCAAGACCACAGGTTATGTGACTGCTACACCAACATGGATATAACTCTTTCGTAACAGTAGGACATTTAACCTAAGAGTATTAAAACCAAGGTACCCCGCGAAATTCAAATCTTCTTACGTTTTTTTTGCAATTAGCAGGTCAAGCTATTTAACTCAACATACTCGTAAAGTTTGACATTACCCTCTAAATTTGCAAAAAAAATAAGAAAAATAGGTTACTCTGGCGCTACGCCTTACAAAAAAAAAAACAGATGTTGTGCGTGTGATTTGATTAATTATTGCACTCTTTAACGTTCAACTTTTTTTTTGCGAATGGGCAATCATCAAATAACTTCCCAAACTTGTACTGACTAAAACCCACCAATGTTCCTTCTATTGCCCTTTATGTTAAGGGGCCGCGGTATCTCTTTCGGACAACCCGCAATCCCGGCAGGTTACTTTCAGCTTTCATTGGAATTAGAACTCATTTAGGTGTAATTTATATAAATGACGAAAATATGTTGTATCTTACAAAAGTGCATCCTTACTAATATTATAAAAGCGAAAGTGAGTTTGTTTGTTACCTCTTCACGCTTTAATGGCTACACCGATTTTGATGAATTTTGGTACAGAGATAGTTGGGAACCAGGAGACGGACATAGGCTATTTTTTATTTAAAAAAAGTGGGATGTGAGGGAGAAAGAGGGAAGAAAAGGGAAAACTTAGCGTTGCTATTACAAATCAATAAGGCGCAAGGGGAACTGTGTTACCCCGAATTTAACGCGAGCGAAGCCGCGGGCAAAAGCTAGTAACCTATACGGTAAAAATAATCAAAGCAGTTTTTTTTTAATAATTACTGATGATAAATAACTATGTGGGGTGTTGATGTACTGAATACGTGGTCATTGCTTGTACGTTGATACCTCTTCCACCTTAAAGATATCGACATTAACATGACAGTGAATTTACCTTTATATGCAAATTAAAAATCTTGTTCAGACATCCACATGACAAACAATAGTTGACGTGTGCTACTAAGTAAAACAAATAGTCACCCAAACTTTTACACAACATAACGTAATAAGTATTAATGAGAGAAAGATAACAATATTACGAAGTAAAATAAAGAATGGTCATATTTTAACATTGTAGGTATCAGTTCTGACATTTCGTTATCACTTTACGCAAACTGCAGAATAGTGTTTGTTTTGAGGAAAAAATAACGCATATTTATTTATGTAGTATATTCCTTTGCTTTGTTATTAATTTGGATGGGAAATCCTCAAATACCTTTGGGAATGTCGGACTAATACTGACTAAAGCCCATCCTTGTTCCTTCTTTGCCCTTTGTGTTCCAGGTCCGCGGTATATCTTTCGAACAACCCGCAACCCCGCTAACGTTAACGCTCACATCAGGCTTTTTTTGGAAGATGTGCCTGTAGTTAAAAATAAATAAATCTAACCAGCGATTTAAGTCATGAATGGTTTGGTCAAAACAAACTGAGGAATATTTCAACACTTGCAATGAATAAGTTAACAAATCAATAAACTCTAGTAAATTCTAAATGAAGATTCCAGCCATGACAGCAGAGGGAGATGACGTGAGACGACTCCCGGCCACCGTAAACGCTGGTGCACGGTGCGCAATGGGTAGCTTACCGTCCGTCCGCCTAGAAAGATGACAGGCCGTGTCAATGGCACGTTCGTTTTCCGAGTGGCCACTGCCAGCTGGGGATGCGGGTTATTGCGGGCTTCCGCTCCACTCAGAGCGGGAGAAATCATTTGATCATTACCCATTCGAAAACAAAACCAGGGCATCTTTTGCATCTTGACTGTTTTTGTCCGTATACCAATTTATTTGTTGTTTTTAAAAAAAAAACATTCAAACTCACATACACAAACAGCCAGACCTGAAACAGCTCTCTGCAGGTCTTACAAATATTTGTTCCATGCGGGAATCGAACCCGTGACACGCGGCGCAGCAGTCGATCGCTCAGCCACTGCGACAACCGTGTCGTCAACTGGTTGAACTAACCTAAGATGAAGATGGACCAACCTAAGATAATGAAAACACATGACGAGGAGCAGCTTAATATTACCAGCCCTACAGATCGTTCCTCTGCTTAAAACGCGAAGCTGGTATTAAGCTGCATTTGGTTAGACTTGAAACCAATATTCGGAAAAAACTTGGCAGATGATGATCCCAATATATTTGGGGTCGCTTGTCGTTTTCTGCCTTCTTTCTCTATTCTTCAGTATCCCACAAGGCACATGATATTAATATGCATAACATTAAAATTTCAGAACTAGGCTTGGAGTCAGTATAGAAGGTTTTCCATCTAAATTCAACTTAAAAAGAACAAAACTTCCAGAAAGATAAATCATTCTGGTTGTGTCACTGAATTTTTTTCTACTTTTTCAGTCAACCACAACGGCGTTTGGTGGGACCTTCGGTATGATGTATGATGACTTCATAAACGAAGTATCGATGAGTTCTGCCGGTATCACGCTCCTCACAGGACTATTCTGCGTGTCGTCTGCTTTAGCTGGTAATTATTATTATTTATGGTTGAGATTGCTACACGCTTGACCTTTTTGAAGGATCTCACCAATAAGGTCAGTGCGTGTATGACCACCACGAACGTGGTGAAGGCAAAAGGAGTATGTGAGGATCGCAGCAGGTGGCGTTCTGTGGTTTTTGCCTAAACTAAACTCACGCCTTTTCGCCCAAGGATGTAGGACCCTTGGGCGAAAAGGCGTGAGTTTAAGAATTGTATGCATGTATTATTGATTAAATATTAATACTAAAACCTAATGCAATAAACCTTAGCAAGGCGTCTGAGACATGGGCGTAGACAAACATAAACAAGCTAACATTTTATCTATCTTCTATATACTTATAATAAATCTGTAGAGAGGTTAATTCTGTACATGAAATATATTTCCAAAATAACTATCAGGGGGTGATTAGTGATCGATACTGATGCCAAAAATGCAATCAGTAAAATTTTTGTCTGTCTGTCTGTCCGTCTGTCTGTCTGTCTGTCTGGATGTCTGTATGTTCGTTATAGAAACAAAAACTACTAGACGGATTTTAACGAAACTTGGTACAATTATTCTTCATACTCCTGGGCAGGTTATAGTATACTTTTCATCACGCTACGATCAATAGGAGCAGAGCAGTGAAGGAAAATGTTGGGTAATCGGGAAAGGTTGGTTAAAGCTACACAGAAATCATGTATGACGGAAATGTCCTCCTTAAAATTATATAAAAAATATCCTACGACAGCATAGGTCTATCTTATATGGTTGACTCACAATAACACGTGTAACTCCCGATAACTTAACAGTTCGGAGTTTCTGATTATATTTGTCTACTCTTACGTTTATAACACTCCCACTCATCTCTAATTAAAAACAGTTAACATTATTACTTATTCAATAAAAAAAGAATCATATAAATCGGTATACAAACACCAAAGTTATGCATGAAATACGCTAATAAGCCATCGCGCGTGAATACTGAATCATGCTATAAGGATTATTTTTGTGTAATATTTGGCTGTTGATGCGAATAGAGGTTTTGAGTGTTCGACCTTATTGACAGACAATGCTTTCAGCCCGACTTTTAGTCTTTAAATAATTTCTTTTTAGATTTCTTTCGTTGTTATTTTATAAAAAAGGTATTAGTTATTTTGGTAGTGTTTAAATATTCCTTCAAATTACAAATTATTCATAGTTTACATTTTATTTCTTTTTTGGTGAAGTAGTAGTAGGTACGCACAGATTTTTAGATACCGAGTTTCGGCTAATTTATGTTCAGTTTTTTTTTAAATTATGTTGGTAAAAGCGTAGTTAATTATACTAATTATAGTTATAGGTATTATTAATTATAGTATTTATAGGTTTTTATTTTTATGTAAAGTAGGTATAAGTAGATAGATATTGGACAGGCGTTTTAGCTTTATTTTCATTTCATTTTTTGTTACAAGTTGTAGTTACCTATTATTTCTGGGTATAATTCTATTAGGATTATACCCAACAGGAGTTTTAGTACCTATTTTATTTGGTAATTAATAGGTTCTTAAAGATAATAGGCATAATTAGATATATTTAAAAAAAAAACAAAAAATATATATATAATTTAGTACGTAAGTACTTAAATTATTTTCAGGTTAATTATAATTATTATTTTTTAATTTATTTAGCTGTAGTTTTATTTAGTTGTTGCTGTAGTGTATTTAGGATCAGTTTTATTGTTTAAGTAGGCACTTGGATTTTTTAAGTGTAAGGTAGCTACAGTTAGGACCTCTAACGTAGCTTATTTTGTTAGTAACCTTCAGTTATATCCATAAATCCTTACTAATATTATAAAAGGCCACAGTGAGTTTGTTTATTTGTTACGGCTTCACGCCTAAATGACCCAACCGATTTTGATGCATTTTGGTACAGAGATAGTTGGGACCCTGGAGACGGAAATAGGCATTTTTTTTAAAGTGAGGATAGGGGGAGAATGAGGGAAAAAAGGGGAGAGAAAGATACATCTTTTTCGGGTCATAACGCGGGTTAAAGTTAGCGTTAGCCCAAAGTAACTATGCCACGCGGACGAAGTCGCGGGCGGAAGCTAGTTACAAATATAGCCATGTTTCGTAACAAAAATTCTAATTTGTGCGATGTATATGTACACTCTATCTAGATACTATCTATATCTGGCCCCTGTGCTGGCACTTAAGGTTACTATCCGCATGGAGGAGAGGAACCATAATCCAATGCTCGAGTCTGTTCTGGTCTAGCCACGTCCTATGTACAGTCGGCTAAAGAGATAGTAGTAACCAGGCTTGTCAGATGTAGTTGGAGTTTTTCTTACCGCCGGAGTCTTAACTCAAATTCTATTTATGAACTGTTTGTTATATATTACTTACTAGTTTTTGCCCGCGGCTTCGCTCGCGTTGAATTCGAGGTAACACAGTTCCCTTTTCCTGATTTGCAGGTACCTGCTACCTGTAGTTTTTGCCCTTGCGCTTTATTTATTGTAATAGCAAAGCTAAGTTTTCCCTTTTCTTCCCTCTTTCTCCCTCATTTCTCATTTTAAAAAGCCCTGGCCGTCTCCATGGTCTCAACTGGATCAAAAAGACATAATACTGCGCTTTTCTCTAAGAGCTGTCTAGGCATGTGTCCTAAGATTTTTAATAAGCTACCAAATAAGTTAAAAAGTATATCCACAACAAAGCATTTTAAATCTAATCTGAAAATATTCTTAGTGGTAAAGGCATACTACTCTATTAATGAGTTTTTAGAGGATAAAACATAAAATAAAACTGTCCGATCTATGTGTTTTTTTTTCTATTGTGTTTTTGAAACTTTTTCTTGTAATTAATTTGTACGCCTTGCAAGGCAAAACATAGTGAGACAATAAAATTCTTTATACCATAAACCATGTACCTATGTTTCACAAATAAATAACTTTGACTTTGACTTAACTATCTCTGTACCAAAATTTATCAAAATTTGTAGAGCCATTTAGGCGTGAAGACGTAACAAACAAACAAACTCACTTTCGCTTTTATAATATAAGTAAGGACTTTAAGAAAATTTCAACGGTATCTGACGCGCCTGCTTATTTATCTCTTTTGCTGATTTTACACCAAAGTTATTGTAATGATTTCAGGTTTCTTCACCTCTGCCTTGCTGACTGTCATGTCGATGCGAAAGCTTGCTTTCTTGGCTTCTGTCATATTCGCCATGGGGACTCTTGGCACAGTCATCATGACGTCGAGTCTAATGTTCTTCCTAACTGCAGGAATTTTCCAGGTAAATTGATAGTTATTTATGTATTAAAACTTCATGTAATAGTGGTACAAAGGCGGACTTAATGCCTAAAGGCATTCTCTACCAGTCAACCTTTGAGTAAAATACGACAACATTGTGATAGGTAGGTACAAAATAGTATTTAAAAAAATGTATATTACACTATTTGTTTTAGAAAACTTACATACTTATACATATACTAGCTTCCGCCCGTGACATTGTTCGCGTGGCATAGTTACTTATAGTCTGGAATAACATATAGCATACTTTTTTTCGATCATCACGCGGGTAAAGCCGCGGCCGCCAGCTAGTAGGTACACCATATTTTATAATCACTAATCCGCAAAGCTTGAGTTAAAATACGGCCGTAAATGAAAACAGACTGTTTTTATGTTCCAGGGTTTTGGCTTGGGCGTGATGTACAACTTGTCATGCACAATAATGAACGATTACTTCGTTGAAAGAAAAGTTTTGTTCATGAGCTTCGTGCAGACCGCTACAGGTGAATTTTAGAAGAACCGCTATATCAATCAATGTATTTCAGGCATCGAAGGCTCGTACATACAATACAAAAAAAAAGATCTAATCTTAAATAATATTATAAATGCGAATGTTTGTGAGGATAAATGTATATATGGATGTTTGTTACTCTTTCACATCAAAACGGCTGAACGGATCTTTATGAAATTTGGCACAGAAGTAGATTATAGTCTGGAATTTTTAAATTATCCTCGAAAGAAAATGAGCCTTAATCATGTTTAATTTATTTATTTACTCAAAAACAAAGGATTGAAGTACACGTTAACAATAAAGTTTTACAAAAAACTTAAAAAAAACGACTTTAAAAAAAACTAAAAACTGAAAAATAAATCTACTTCCGTAAGTCGGTGACTTTGTTTGTTGCGATAACTTTTTTACACTAAAAAATTTTACTTCAAAAAAGTTTTTCATTTCAGCATTATTTGTTATGGTATAATCATATGTCCCACCATTATTTTGATCGAATATTCATTTTCCATGGTTACTAAAAGATTACGGTCGAACATAAAAACTCATCCTTTTTTGAAGTCGGTTAAAAATAAGTAGGTACTATTTCTACAAACATGTGGGTGTGCACTGCTCTCGTAGCTAGGTTGAAGAAACTTGTGTTAAGGCTCATTGGGGACCGGACTGGACCGGACCGGACTGGAAAGGACAGGGGGTCCTCTCCGGTCTGGTCCGGTCCAGTCCGGTCCCCTAACTAAGGTATAATGATGTTATTGTTACATAGTGCTTCTGATGTTACTGCTACAATTTAGGAGTATTAAGTTTAACAGTGACAGTTATTGACTTTGTTATTTGAATAATGTGACGATTAATGATTTTACAGGAGTCAATGCCATGGTCGCTCCAATATTCGTCCAATGGTCAATAGAACGATATGGATCAAAAGGAACCCTACTGCTCATTGGGGGCATTTCTCTGCACAACTTTGTTGCGGTTTTGCTGATGCAACCTGTCCAATGGCACATGAAGAAAGTTGAGGTTCCAGAGACGACCGAGCTTAGTGAGTATAAGTTATAGGTATTTTTTTTCCGTTACGAAAACGTTATACAAGGTAAAACACTTTTTGACTTCTTCCCAGCTAAAACACTAGGAAGTGGTGAAGAGCGGGCGTTTTGGAGGACTGTGTCTTGTAGTGCAGATTCTCAGCTTGAATAAATGACTTTTGTTTTTGGCAAACCCTTTACTTTACAAAGCAGTCAAGCAATGGAATGCATTTATGTAGTTATAATAATGTTAAAATTTTTGAGTAAATATTCCTATTATTATTTTACAGAGCTTCTGCTAGAAGTAAACAATGACGTGAAGAAATTGGAAACACCAGTTATAAAACTAACAGATATAGAAGGAAATCCTACAAAAGAAGAATTGGCGAAAGCCCTAGACTTTCCCGAAAATTATGAAAAGAAGAGCGGTATAAGGTACTTTCAAACTATTTTTTTTTGCGCCATCGGCGCACCAGTCAATGCTCAGCCAAAACGTGTTGTTGAAATGTCGTGATGTTGTTGTTTAGGCCTTGTTGTTTTATTTACTTTACTAGCTTTTGCCCGCTGCTTCGCTTGCGTTGAATTCGGGGTAAACCCGGGAGTTCCCCTTTCCTGATTTGCAGGTACCTGATACCTGTAGTTTTTGCCCTTGCGCCTTATTAATTGTAACAGCAAAGCTAACTTTTCCCTTTTCTTCCCTCTTTTTCCCTCCTTTCCCACTTTAAAAAAAATGCCTATGTCCGTCTCCAGGGTCCCAACTATCTCTGCACCAAAATTCATCAAAATCGGTTTAGCCATTAAGGCTTGAATACGTAACAAACAAACAATATAATAAACTCACTTTCACTTTTATAATATTAGTAAGGGTTAATGTACCAGCATTGTTTTCTTTTACAGGAAAATCGTGGAACATTTCTTTGACACGTCACTGATCAAGACATTCCTGTTCTCTTGTGCTGCCATAGGAACTGCCTTATGTGCCACCCTTGAAGGCTTATACGTGGTGATGGTACCACAATCCTTATACTCTATAGGATGGAGCCAGGTTAGTTGTGTTACATGCTATTTTTTAAACCTTCAAGCAGAGTCGTAGGTAGCCAATATTAAAGCTACATTTTATCGGTTATGTTTCGGCTCGCGTCCTGTCACATAGAAATGTGTCAGAACGCGAACCTATTGACATCAAACTGGCACAAGTCCAGGCTCCGTAGCTGCTACTGAGAAATCCCAAATGGAGTAATACTTTGCCCTAACTGGGAATCGATTCAAAGACCACCGTGTTCGGCAGCTGCACTTGCGACCACAAGACCAACCAGACAGTAGAAGAGTTTGTTTTAGTGTCGTCAAAATAGGTAGATAACCGTAGAGAGACATTTGAGCCTTGACTCTGTGATGGTAACGCATCTGCGATGATTTAGGTATTAAATGATGTTTATTTTGCAAGTAGGTTTTCACAAACACGTTTACACGTCTTTTTTAAAAACTAGATGAGACCGGTGTTTCGTACCCGACTACTCTGAGAAGAAACAGCCGAAACAAACTCAGAGGTCTCTATTAAGGTCCAGACAAAAATCTTGGTCAACTTACATGAGGACTATGCAGATTAGTGTCTGAAATAGTCATTTTAAGAAAGCACCACACAGATTGAGTGGACCTGTCCAGTCAGTTATAATTCAACATACAACATCAATGTCTCTAAGTACCACGTATTTATTTAATAACCTTTAGTTTAAAGAGATATCAGCACTTTCATTCGAAACGCATTTGTGATTTCAAAACTCTTCACAGTGTTAATCGGTGCCCAACAAATCGGAGACGACTGGAGAGGAGACATGCGGGAGTCAATCAGGCAAATTCGTTGAAATCCACCTCGCGTTTCCCACTTTCCTGTTCTAGCTTTGCTGCATTCTCATGTCTCACACTGTTACAAGAATGTCCTTTCATAGGTTAGGTAACCTATAAGAACTGACTTAACCAACCACTAATAGGACTAGCTAAGCTCCTACCTTAATCTAAAAATTCTTAAATATATAAAGCAAATAATATAAAAAAAATACTAACAGCTAAATAAAAAATAACTTATTTTGCAGGAAAACGTAGCGATGGCCATCACTTTGTACGGTTTTGGAGACTTGGCCATGAGAGTCATATTTACTATCGTCTCCAAATGGATGTTTAAATTGGGAGTGCAACAAATCTACATCGCTGGAATAATTGTTGCAGTGGTTTCAAGACTTGGTAAGAATTATTACTTTTAGAAAAACTCGTACAAGTGCTGTGATAAATCTGTATGATGTTTTCCTTTCGACTGAAGCTTAAACGGCTGTTGTTCAAGCTTTCATTCTCTTTTCAAAAATTTTTTTTCGAATAGGAAATCATCAATAACTTACCCCGCCAGACTATTTCTGATTAAAACCCACCCCGGGTGGGGTGGGTTTTATTCTTCTTTATCCTGTATTCTTTATGTTCTTCTTGTACCCTTTGTTCCGGGGCCGCGGTAACTCTTTCAAACAACCCGCAACCCCTGACTTATCCGTAAAATTTATTGTAAAAGTAGCTCTGTCTATTACTAATTAAAACCTGAATCACTGAGCGGTTTTTATTGGTACGTCCAGTTTCACATAAATGAAGTTGCAGGTACAAGCTAGCCTCAAATCATCATCATCACGACTAGATCGATATCTGTTGCATTTCACTCGGGCAATTCAAAAGCTAAGTCCACCTAAATATAGTTAGCTATATTATCTCATCAGCACACCGCGTCGTTAACATTGTAATTTTTTATTATTATTATAAAAAACTTTGCCCCACACTATTTCTCCTGTAGCGTAGGTGCGTTTACAAACATTTAAACTCACATACACAAACAGCCAGACCCTAAATAACTATCTGTAGGTCATACAAATATTTGTTCCGTGTGGTAATCGAACCCACGACACGCAGCGCAGCAGTCGATCGCTCAGTCACAGCGCCAACCTTGTCTTCAAAATATATATTGTTAAGTGTTATTTCTGTATCTTCTCTTGTCTTTTACTTATCTGTGTTTGCCGCGTCATATCGTACACTTAGTCGAATTCTTTGTGACTGTATTGATTTTATTTATCAGTGTAACATTTGTAGGTAAACCAATAAATAATAAATCACAACATCTCATTTGCGTGATAACGATGAAATAAGAGATTTTCATCGTAATCACGAAAATGGCGCATAAACTGCAAAATTATAAAAAAAAATACTGCAGACATCCCGTGAGTGATAGTTAAACAGTCCCAACTAATTAATTGTTATCTTTACAAATTACAGCAATGCTGTGGTCTAGTAGTGTTATAGCAACTATGGTGTTCTTCACATTGATGGGCGTGGCTCACTGCTCCATCGCAGTCCTCATCCCTATAGTCATCTCGGATGCTGTGGCTCCTGAAAAGTTCACCTCAGCTATGGGCATCTGTCTCCTACTCGTTGGGATTTTAAGCATTGCTATTGGACCTATTGTTGGTATGTATGATGTGTTTTATTTTTCTTAAACTTAGTCGAATTATATTTATTTATGATAGATAGATAAACGATTGATTTGATGCAACAAAAGACTCAATATAGGAACTACCAAAAAAATATCAAACTCAGAAAAAAAGAAATAGTTTAAAGAAAAAAGTAAGGTAGAAGTTAGATTGACCCATAAACATTTAGACACATTTTCACATAGGGTGAAAAGTCAGATATATGGTATTTACTAACTGCTCTTTTAAATCTCGCACGTGCACAAATGAGAATGAGAAACTAGTGTTTTTTTTTATCTATCTATCTATTTTATCTATCACAGTTTTTGTGATTATTTGTTTAAAAATGAAGCAAAGAACAAAAGTGATATCAAAAATTAGGAATT
This sequence comes from Ochropleura plecta, assembly GCA_905475445.1. Classification (NCBI taxonomy): domain Eukaryota; kingdom Metazoa; phylum Arthropoda; class Insecta; order Lepidoptera; family Noctuidae; genus Ochropleura; species Ochropleura plecta. Next base: position 6,546,905 of record FR997723.1, on the reverse strand, counting down.
AATTACTACAAGTCAAAAATAAATCAATAATTGATTGCTATCTAAGTCTTTTGACTCTAATAATATTGAAATGACCTCATAAATTCGAATAACGTAAATCTTGCTACTTTAAACGATAATTATTAACATAAGTAGTTTCAAGTTTGTCTGTATAATGAAGTTAAACGGAACCTATTAATATCATTATTTTGATTTGTTATTATTTAATGTTAATCTATGCTTACTTTGGCGACACGTGACTGATTGCTCGTATTTTATTTACAGGCGCTATTCGAGACTTCACGAATAGCTATACAACAGCGTTTTACATTCTTATATCAATCTACGCATTCGTAGCTGTAATGTGGCCGATAGAACTATTTATAAAGAGCTCCAAACGAAGAAGAAAAGCAGCTAAGAGTTCAAAATCTAGTCAATTCAATAAATAATCTAAGTTAATATTTTTAATGTGTTCGTTTTATTTTATTAGTCAACTTCAAAAATAGGAGGAGGTTCTCAATTCGTCGGATTCTTTTTTTTATTTTGCTTTTTTTTAATGTATGCTCACCGATTACTCAAAGATGCCAGGACCGATTTGCAAATTTCTTTTTTGTTTGATAGGAGTATACTTCCCAGGTGGTCCCATATCAATTTTATTTATATTGCTTAAGTAGTTTATGACTTATCGTCTATAATATCTAATACATATAGTTTTTCCTCTATGTCTATATGGATGATTCTTTTTTGTTGTTTTTTACTGTTCGACTGTGCAAACCACTGCTGGGCACACTTTATGTTTAAATTTAGAATCTGCTGCTACTCATTTATTGTATGGCCAACTACAGCCTTTTAAAGAGTGTAATACCAAAGCCTAAAAGCACGTATGCTCCCATCATTGCGATATTTTTTTTTGTGTTAGTAGGGACTAACACAAAAAAAAACTAACCCACAATATATCTGTAACTAGGTAAGGACATAGTTACGGATATATTGTGGGTCAAAGTTCCAACATTTTCACATATTTTAATGTTATAACTTTACTTTAAATAACTCCCCGAACCCTGTACTAGACGATGCATCCAACAGCATAATGTTTTAAGTGCTTAATAGTGAGTTCTATCTATCTATCTATGTGCGTAATAATGTAATCTTTCACCCCAAAGAAAAAGTCGTTTCCCAAGAATTATTTTTATGTAGAGTTACTTAGTTTGAAGCACAGAATTGTTGACGTCATCATCATCATCGTAAAGGGTTGGTTTAGACCTTATACTGTATCTATGAAACATCATAAAATGCATGCTGTAACACAAAGAAAGGATATATAACTGTGAGCTTATTGGTTCACCTTTCCTTTTTTCTGGTCTCAATTTTGATCATGATGCTTCTATTTTATCGAATTCCTTACTGTTTCAGCAAGATGTTTATAACAATGTACAGGAACTAGGTGACTTTCTTTCCCTATTGCCTCCGAAGGCAAACAAATAAATGACTAGTGCTCTCCCACTTCAGCCTGGAATTTTGTAATTTGATTCAGTTATGTGCAGTGTGCTGAACTATAAATATCCAAAGAGGTTTACTTCTAAATCCTTATTTTATTTACTGCCCTGTACCTACCCATCAATCAGTTCCAATTCTCATCTCACAAAGTCACAGTCTAATAAACAACTGTTAGGTACTAAATGTGCGCACATCGACCAATCCAGCTATACAAAACGAGTTTAGCCGGGTCTCTCATTGTACAGGAAATATTTGCAAAGCGAGGCCAAGTTATATTGAAAATGTATAGCTTGGTGTGCCGCCGTGTATACAGCATTCATTTCTAACTGCACAAAATGAGTCAACAAAGTTGTCGACCAAATGGCGCGAGAGCAAACAGAATAGTATGGTGGTGGACTGTGGAATCGGTTTATTTATTCGATGTGGCGAGGGTATTTACTGTGCAGTCACAAAGTAATGAGCTTCTTTGGTTAGACACGGAGAACATTGGGTTTGAATTATCAATCAGTACAGTATAAGTTTCCATGACCTTTACAGAAATCACAATGCTGTATATGATGAACGTAAAAAATGGACGCATTATCATCAACTGCCTAGCCTTTTCCCAACTATGTTGGGATCGTTTTCCAGTCTAACCGAGTGCAGCTGAATACCAGTATTTTACATAGAGTGGTTGCCTATCTGACCTCAACAACCCTGTTAGTACTGGGTAAGACGATACCCCTTGGTAAGACTGGTTGTTAGACTTTCGGGACACTGACTATCTATAACGACTATCAAAGATCTACAAATGACAGCCGGGACCAACAGCTTAACGTTTTTTCCGAGGCACGGAAGAACCTCGGTAAGTAAAGAGTGGTCACCCATCTACAGACCAACCTAGGCAAGCGGGGATAGCTTAAAGGTCGACCCGAACGACTGCTATGATTTAGCCACGACCTCTTCCTATTAAAATGAACGCATTATGCAAACGTTTAATGAGGATGGCAACTGTAAAATTAATGGCACTAGCATAGCTGGTTCCAAAGATCGCCATTGCTTGGCAATCTGGCAATGTTATTATATATTTTTTTAAATAGCTTGACCTCCTTGGTAAGGCTGATAGCTAGGTATAGTGGCGCCATCTACATTTGACTTTATGACTATACTCTAGTCTATGGCTCTACTCTTGTCTTTTGTGTGGTTTTAGTGCAGTTTATTGTATCCTTGTATTTTGTCAGTTAGGAAATAAATAAACGGGTAGTGTAGAGGCTCTTTATTTTATCAATACCTTTAAATTTGTTGCTTTACTAAACTCTGGTCTATTACATCTGGAGCAAGAAGTCTTTATGTCTACACAAGTTTCCGAGTTGTATTATCTTTAATGGTCTTGCACTGACAAAGGAATGAACATTGTTAAGATAGTTGAGCAATTATTTTTTATTTATACTTTATTTATGCGAATTCTGTATTTATGTTATTGACATATAATTTTGTAAACCAGTTACGACCTGTTCAGACACGGTCTATTAATATCGGCTACTAAATGACCAGTTCGGAAGCAGGATGCAGACATCACATTGGACATCTTTAGCCGGTGCCTGGCTATATGTTGCTGTATCAGCAACTCCCAAACTCCGGGCTATCATTTAAGAATTCTTAATGGAATCCTTACTAATATTATAAAAGCGAAAGTGAGTTTGTTGGTTTGATACATCTTCACGCTTTAATGGCTAAACCGATTTTGATGAATTTTGGTACCTACAGAGATAGTTGGGAACCAGGAGACGGACATAGGCTAATTTGTATTAAAAAAAAGTGGGATATGAAGGAGAACGAGGGAAGTAAAGGGAAAACTTAGCGTTGCTATTACAAATCAATAAGGCGCAAGGGCAAACTTCAGGTAGCAGGTAGTGTTATACCGAATTTAACCCGAGCGAAGCCGCGGTCAAAAGCTAGTTTCTCAATAACATTTGATACTCGTGCCTTGGAAAGCACGTTAAGCCGTTGTTCCTGCGCCTGATTTCTCTGCGGTCGTGCCGAATTTCAGTCTCTACCGACTATGAGAGTGAAGGAACAGACAGTGCACCTGTGCCTCTGCACTAACTTCAGCATCATCATAGTCCTGCCTTTTTCATATTCTATGTGGGGTCAGCGCATTTTCTTCTTCCGTTCTCTCCTGTCAGACGTTACGATATCATTTACTCCTTTCACCTTCAAATCATGACTAATATCCATTGAGATTGGCCGCTGTAAACGGTTAAAAGAACTATAATAACGCTTATGTTGGTGCTAGATACTTTTTGACATCACATTTCTCACAGTAGCTGAGCGATAGACTGCTGTGTACCGCAGGTTCGATTCCTTATCTGAACAAATATTGGTATGGCCTACAGGTAGTTGTTCCTGGTTTGGCTATTCACGTAAGTATATAATTTTAAATGTTTGTTGACGCAACCACGATAAATAAAAAATTCCAAATTTGTGGCAAATTAAAAATGAATAATAATATTCAGATCCACACGTTCGCTGCGGTAGTATTTGAAACATTTACGTTATATCATCTTCATCATGTCTTCCAGTCTAACCAGATGCAGCTGAATACCAGCGTTTTACATGAAGCGACTGGATATCTTATTTCCACGATCCCCGCCAGACCATCATATAGACTCCCTTTTTTTGCGGATGGGAAATCATTAAATAACTATCCCTGTTCTGGGCGGAGTGGGGGGTGTCAGACTTTACTGCCTGAAACCCACCAATGTTCCGCTTTTGGGTTTTATGTTGCGGGGCCGCGGTATCTCTTTCGAACAAATCGCAACCCCGGCAGGTCCCTCTGCTTTGCTGACTCTCTTTGAGGCGCGCGTGAAACACGAAGGCGCCATCGACACGGCCTGTCGTCAATAGACGGACGGACGGTGTGCTACCCATTGCGCACCGTCCACAGGCCCGCATCTACGGTGGCCGGGAGCCGTCTCGCGGCGCCCGGCGCCCGGGGCGTCTCCCGCGGCGGCTGGGTTGGCTAGATGTTCTTTTGCTGACATCTCTTTGAGGCGCGCGTGGAACACCAACGCGTCGGTCGTGGACACGGCATATAAAGACTCCCTGTCTACATATTATTAGGCTTGTAGGAATCTCATTTGTGACTTGGAACGCAAAAGCCCTGATATTTTTTTGCTGAGATAGATTCTTTTTAGGTTACTTATTGCAGGGCGGGATACACAAAAATTTGCCTCTGCCTTGAGCACGTGCTCACAAGATAATATTAATTTACGCTAAGCGGCTTTCTTGAAACGTAAAAGACCTGCGCAAATCACATACAGTGTGGTTAACAACATGATACTTAATTATTATGCAGATAGATATTATTATAATACAAACTAGCTTTCGCCCGCGGCTTCGCTCGCGTTAAATTCGGTATAACACACCAAGCAGATCTGCAGTTTTTGCTCTTGCGCCTGATGGATTTGTAATAGCAACGCTAAGTTTTCCCTTTTCTTCCCTCGTTCTCCCTCATATCCCACTTTTTTTAAATAAAAATTAGCCTATGTCCGTCTCCTGGTTCCCAACTATCTCTGTACCAAAATTCATCCAAATCGGTTTAGCCATTAAAGCGTGAAGAGGTAACAAACAAACAAACAAACAAACAAACAAACAAACAAACTCACTTTCGCTTTTATAATATTAGTAAGGATAGTAAGGATGTCTAACACATTTAGACGCCATCACGTGTGTAGAAAGGTGATCAAACAAATAATTGGAATATGTATAAAACTGTAAGTCCGCGTTCAGAAGAGACATTTTGTATCTGCGATTTTTTCTTGCACCATCTCAACGTGAAAGTGAGGAACTGTTTGAGTATTAATTTATATGGCGTTAAGAGTAGAGGGATCAAAGAAATAACAGACTGTGTTAAGGATGATATGCCTAAGATGGACGTGACTGCTGACGCTGCTTGACGAATAAAAAAGACGTAAGTCAAAATAAGATATGTTGCGCTGACCCCAAATAAATTAGTAAAAAGGCAGTAGAACGATGACTAGGTTCTCAACGTTCGACTGAGCAGGTAGAGTTGAAACTCCAAAGACGCGCTCTTTTCCAGCACTAAGGGTGCCCCCTGTTCCGCCGCGGGAGACGCTCCGGGAGTCGGGCGCCGCATAACAACTCCCGGCCACCGTAGAAGCGGGCCTGTGGACGATGAGCAATGGTTAGTTCACCGTCCGTCCGTCTATTGACGGAAGGCCGTGTCGACGGCGCCTTAGTGTTCCACGCGCGCCTCAAAGAGATGTCAGCAAAGCAGAGGGCCTGCCAGGGCCACCGCCTGCCGGGGTTGCGGGTTGTTCGAAAGAGATACTGCGGCCCCGGAACGTAAAGGGCAATAGAAAGAACATGGGTGGTTTAGTCAGTACAAATCTGACGCTCCCCCCCTGCTCCGCCCAGAGCGGGGGAAGTTATTTGCACGACAACGACGAGGAAGAGGACGGCCACCAGCGGGTTTGGGATCTAGGGGCCAACAGGCCCCGATCAGGGTCCCCGCTGCCGGTGGAAACGTGTCGCGCAATGATTTACCAACCGCAAAAAAAAGGATGCCCGCTATCAGTCCAGCGCGCGGTTTAAAAACCACGCGGGAAAAAAACCGCTCGTGCGTAGGCGTATTCATAAGAATTGACTTGATCATCGTAAAACCAAAAGGCGAATACATACAGACATCGTTAATACATTATGTACAATAAATCTGCTAGAGCATTTATTTTTGTTTTTTATTGCGTTATAAATATCCTTGTTGTAATGATATCCAAATTAGTTGCGAATAAATAAATTAAGTGTATTATACCTGTTAACCACGGTCTTAATGACTTTTTTTTCTGAATAACGATCTTTTTCTACATTGAGATGTCAATTTACTTTTATAACCCTAGCTTCTTAAACAAAATAAATATGTACATATACAAATAGCGACTTCCTATTTATTTTTCAAAGGAGTTCTGTATAAGTATTCTCGAAAACAAATAGGTACCTATACATAATTTTATTTTAGAAATAAATTTTTGACCCCTATCACAATGTTGTCGTATTTAACCCAAAGGTTGACTGGTTGAGAATGCTTTATGGAATTAAATCCGCCTATGTGCCACTTTTGTAGATGAAGTATAAATAAATAAGATTGTATTACCTGAAAATCTTAGGTGTAAGTTTTTAGTGCAGCAGTAATCTATTTTAACAGAGTTTCAAAGCCTTTAAGAAAAGCACGTCTGTTAAAATGACCTGAATACAATAAGATGGACCAAATAAATATAACTGTTTCTGTTAGGATAGAATATATGTCTAGGATCTTCTGCCATTACCGCATGTTGGTTAGAAATTATCCCAAGGAAACTCATTTTTTAACTGTAGTACATACCTACTAGCGGGACAAACAAGCATTTTATGTCCTACCCCAAATCATGATCTACCTGCCTTTTTCTTTATGGTCTGGAAAGGTAACAAACAATCAGACAAAAAACTTCAAACTCAAATTCATTTTGTGAACACAGGGTACAATATTATGATGTCGTATAAAAAAAAATATCCATACAATGTCCCGCCGAAAGGCATACAAAAAAGCGTTGTTCGTTCAGGTTACAATAGTTCGTTTAAAAAAAAAACTACAAATACTCATAAAAAATGGGTCAGCTAAATTAAAATTAAATAGTCAATAAATAGTGTCAGAGTCGATGAATTTTAAACAATTACAAATATTAGTATGAATTGTTTAAACGTAAAAAGCTATTTGTAGGCTGAACAAAAAAGTTTCATAGGCCGTGAGTCACTTGTGACAGCATCAAAATGTTGGCTCTTATTTTGAATTTTAAACGATTTCTTATTTCTGAAACGCCATGCTATATGGCCAAGTCCAAGTCAAAGTATTTTCATCAATTGTGTGATCGACTCTTCCTATTAGATTGTTTTTTTTTTAACTTTGCCACACACTAGGTATTTTTCTGTATGGTGGGTGCATTTACAAACATTTAAACTTATATACATAACCAGCCAGACCCGGAACTTACTACCTGTCGGTCACACATTTTTTTGTTTTGTGCGGGTATCGAAGCCAAGCGTGACGTCAATTTCTGTTGAACAACAGGCTGAAATTAAATGGAGCTTCTGTACTTGGAACTTTAAAACATTGATGGCTGATCACGCATAGGTATAGTGCCAAAACTAATATTATTATTACACTGACTTTACAAAAACACAGAACAGTATAAGAATCTAAAATGAAACCCACACACAATAAATAATTTTGTTCGATGCACATCTAAATTATAAAGTATTTGATTTCATTGTGTTATTTGTAATTAGGGTTACCATTTCGTAATGAAATAAAAATAAAAATCCTGACACAAAATCAAGAATTTGAAAATATAAAATCTTGATATTTTGTTCAGTAAGTCCGGACAAATGACAAGGCTTGACAAAGTCCGGACTGGATATCAAAAAACAAAAAAACACCAGACTTGTCCAGAAATATCGCTCAGGTGGTAGCCCTATTTTTAAATTTAATCAAGATCAAGATAAAAATCTGATCAGACGTTGACAATCAAAATTTAAATGTTAACAAATCTCTATTTGAGGTTAGTTTTTATTTTTACCTTAGTATAGATTACTGAGGTCAAGGATATAAGCTGTATTGGAAAAATCCTATATTAAAATTAGATGTGAAATATTTTGTATTAAAAGATGATTTGTGTAGAAAGGACGTGACTCTGATGATTGAGAAGAAGTTGTGCCGACAACAAATTAAAAAAAAAAACATATTATGAAGAAAAATCTTGGTTGTATGGTGCAACCATTTTTACCAAGGGGTATCGTATAATCTAGTACTAACTGGGTTTTAGAAGTCAGATAGGCTATCGCTTATGACACACTGGTGTTCAGCTACACCTAGTCAGACTGGGAGCCGACTCCATCATAATTATGTAAGTAATCTTCTGCCCATCTTTTTCCCACATAGGAAAAGCCTGGGCAGATGATTATTAACCTAATTATATGGTGAAAGAAAAACTGTTATTAGCAGGGTCACCAGGGTCTGGTTCCTGTATGGTTCCTATCAATTCACGGATACCTCTACTGATTATTAGAATAGAAGACCTCTGCTTCTCCTTATTTTCACTACTTATTTTGATGTAGTATAAAGAAAGGCGAATTAACCAGCCGCGTTCGTTTTTTTAGGGATTGGATAACTAGTAGTTGTATATTATGGTGAATATGACGAGTCGGGTTACCCCCCTTGTCACATGCAGGTTGCATCCAACTAGCCACTCAGTATGTTCGCAGTAACGTTTGTGGTTGTGAAAGGTTTAGCCCAAGCTTTGTTTGGCCCAACTGTCAAAAAATACTCAAAAAAAAAAGAATGATTGTATCTATTGGTTCAACTGTCAAAAATAAATATTTCCATGGTGCTCGAAATAAACAACCAAAAATATGACATAAGCAATTTTTGTCAAAACAAACTTTCAATTTGCGTAAAGTTTCGCAACATGCGACCCCCTTTAGAATGCTTTCAATGCTAATCAGCTGATATTTTCGATATTTTTTTCTAATCCCCGTCTAGAACAAACAGTGGAAACTACCGCTGTTTATTTGGTTCACGTCTGTTTATATTAAATTTGAAATGTAGGACCTTCCTAAACAAAACCACTAGTGAGCCTTGAGGCTTTTACGAGCCTTATAGTACATTTTGTATCAAGTGAGGAAACTTTGTCATTGCAGCCGAGACGGATCTAACGCCCGAGCCGAGAAGCAAGGACGTTATAGACCCGAGAACAGCAGTGACAAATTCTCAAGTCTAACAAATGACGGTTTTTAGTACACTTACGAAGAAATTACAAAAAGTACTGTTCTTAATCAATATGAAACTATGATTTTGAAAGAGAAACAAAGGTATGACACCGTTAAACAGCCTATTTTTTAGAACCTAAATAAAGGTCAATTTGATGATGAAATTATTTTATAAATGATCGTGTTTATTTGTGATATTCCTTCAATAAATACACTTAAAATTTATACTAAATGTGAAGGCTTCGAGAAAATGCAACTTCTTGCTCTAAAAAAAACACCGCCCGCTATAGGAATTTGTTTATTGTTTGCCGTGGTGGAATCAGACAAAATGAAAGTCCACGTTGCGATAAATGACAAAAGTAATCGTAGTGCAACAAGAACAAGTTTGAACATAAAAAATTCCACGTTCTAATAAACGTGCATGGTTTTGATTGAAGACGTCAATATTACCAACGGTAATGTTAACGTCTTTAATCAAATCAAATAATAATACGGTGGTAAAAATCACGATATTTTTGAGTTACCTTAGCGTATTGTTCATCGACCCGCATTGTACCTCTGTGGTGTATTAGGGTCCACCTTCTCTGAGTTAATCATCTTCCTATATTACTCTACTATCTGGCGCCCGTGGCTTCGCCCGTGAGATGATCGAAATAAAGTATCCTGTGTTATTCCCGACTATAATGTAACTCTGTGTCTCGATCCTTTCAGTCGTTTTGACGGGAAAGAGTAATAAAAATCCATACATCCATCCACCCTCACAAACATTTGTATTTATAATATTAGTAGTATGGTAATTATACCTCCTGAGTAGTCCTTAGCCTAACCTACTTGTGAAAAGTAAATTTTATGTAAAGGCAGACAATCGTGAAAATGACTCACTTTTCTCAGGATAATGATTATAAAGATATATGTTGAAAACTTTCCTTTCAATATGATAAAATATTATTCAGTGGTGTTACGTATGTACATAAGCATTTTTAAATTACCCCCTGTAAAACATGAACATGTTTATTTGCGACACTTTAAGTCAATGTTGATTCGCGGTTGCTAAAGATACTATAATATAATTCATTTTAATGTTTTGAAGTGAAAATGGGTTTCCATACCGACCTTGCTGTAGGACGAAAACAGCGGCAGATTTTTATCTTTGCGTAATCGTTAGGGTTTAGCGCGTTTATTGCAAAAACATGTTCATGTTCTGAGTGTGTATAGTATGAGTATTATAAAATTTCTACATTTCAATTTTCTGCTGAAACAACAACAATAACATCGTTCTCACATATTTGTATAATCTCAACACGAATGATGTAAATACGATTTTGTAAAAATATTATAATTTAAAAGAGTGTCCATGGAGTTTCTTGCCCATTCTTCTCCATAGAGATCAACGCTTTGGAATGGGCAACTACAGTACTTTCACAAGTTATTATGCCTTGTGACCGGGATTGTAGCAGCATCATTTTTTTGTTCTTGTTTTTTTTGACATTCAAAAGTGCCTGTAATGGTCTAATTGAAATAAATGCTTTGAGTTTGAGTTTGAGTTGAGTTTGAACAATTGTTCCACTGTTGAGCAAAGACCTCTTCTCATACAGAGAAGGCTGAGCATGGGCCTGTGGACGGTGAGCAATGGGTAGCTCACCGTCCGTCTGTCTATTGGCACTCGTGGGCAGCAGCTGAAAATCAGCGTCAGGTGGCGGCCTCGTGTTGCCATCTGGCATTATGCTGAGCTGAGGCCCTTTTGGCATTATTTATTTTATTTTGTTAATGTGTTTATGATTTTTCGTTTTTGTTTTTAATGCTAAATAAACGCAATTTTCTTTCTTTCTTTCTTTATTGACGACAGGACGTGTCAACGGCGCGTTAGTGTTCCACGCGCGCTTCAAAGAGATGCAAAGCAGAGGGGCCTGCCTGGGCCACCGCCTGCCGGGTTATTCGAAAGAGATACCGTGGCCCCGGAACGTAACGGGCAAAAGAAGGAACATGGGTGGGTTGTAGTCAGTACAAGTCTGACACTCCACCCCGCTCCGCTCAGAGCGTGAGAAGTTATTTTATGATTTCCCATCCGCAAAATAAAAAAGACGACATGAGCATTGATCACCACGTTTGCTCAACACGGGTTGACGAGTTTTTTTTTAGTTTACCCTGAAAAATCCTACTTAATTCTAAATGCGAATGTTTTGAGGATGTATGGAAATTTTTACTCTTTCACGTCAAAATGGCTGAACGGATTTTGGCGAAATTTGGTACAGAGGTAGATTATGGTCTGGAATAACACATAGGATTTTTTTTCTTTATAACGAGAGCAAAGCTGCGGGCACCAGCTAGTCATAAATAATAGTTTCCCTTGGGACAAAGCAAACACAAAGTCGTTGCCAAACTAAAGATCGACGTAAAAATATTACGAAATATTCCGACGATCGTAAAATCTTTCTTATAACCTACATGCGACGGATTTTTCCACAAAAACAAAATAAGCAGTATCTGCTCTGATGAAAGTTGTTCAAGTTAACGATGTTACCGAGTGGGAAGTTAACTAGATCGGCGGTAAAATAGATAAGTCTTTGAAGATTTTGCGTGATATGATAGCTCAAAAAAATGTTCACAACTTCTAGCCCATACAAACAGCAATACGTTTTCGTCAGCTCCTAAAAAATTCCCCTTTTTTGAGTTGTCTTAGAAACATTGAATAAAAACAACCTGTAGATGTGAAACTCATGCACTCTCCTTAGTTAGGTACACCTCTGCGTAACTCTTCGAAGATGTTGCGTGATTTTGTGTGATATGATAGCTCAAAAATCGAGAATTTTAGTTATCCTTGCATTCGAATGCTCGGTGATACACACAACTTTCTAACAGAACACAATTTACATACACATTATTAAAACCTATTTAAGATTCGAGTATCGGGATAAGGGTATCTATCGGAAGCGGTTTTTTTCTTTATCATCATCATCTGCCTAGCCTTTTCCCAATTATGTTGGGGTCGGCTTCCAGTCTAACCGGATGCAGCTGAATATCAGTATTTCACATGGAGCGACTGCCTATCTGACCTCCACAACCAGTTTATACTGGGTAATCTATGACTTAATTAAATTAAACGGAGTTAAATTAAACGTAGTGTAGTTCTTATATAGGGGTTTATTTTTTTACACCACAAGTTTATTTTTTAACAAAAATGTAAGGTTGTTGATTAACCGTTATTAATATTTTAAGATTATAAATACTTGATGTGTCAAACTTGTTTAAGATATTGATCTGGAGATTATTTTGATAGGTCTATTCGGTTAGCGATTGTTATCTATGATATGACTATGTTGGTATATTTCCAGTAGATTTCCTTTTAAGAAGGTCTTATTATTCCTACTTTAATATTATAAACGCGAAAGTTGGTATGGATGGATGGATCTATGGATGTTTGTTACTCTTTCACCCAAAAACTATTGAATGGATTTTAACGAAATTTTACTATAATATAGCTCATACATCAGAATAATACATAGGCTACAATTTAGAAAGATTTATTTTACATTCTATCACCACGCGAGTGAAACCGCGAGGCGCAACTCGTAAACTGATAATATAGGGTTGAGACGCTTATACAAAATGTAAATTTATATAATTCTTGATTTGAAGTTTTTCTAAAGAGACCGGGGTTAAATAAAGTAATTTATATTACACATCATATTCTTTACATAATTGTAATTTAACTATTTACATTAACTCTTTTAAATCCTCAAGTTATTTTAAGATTACACGTGTTTTCCTTATCTTGTTCTTGCTATCATTCATCTATCACGAATTTTATTTTTATAACTTTGTCGTTATGCAGATTGTTTTTATCATTGTACCATAATTGACTTCTCTAATTTATCTTTTAGGCTAAGATTACTATCGCAATCAGAGAAAGATAAGAATCGAGCTTTAATTTCACTGTTTTTCGACTTTATTTATACATCATGTTTCAGAAAGGTAGATCATCAAATTTAATTTAGCCGGAAAAGGCATCACGTCTCATACAAAACTTCAATACCCACTTGATCCAAATGTACTGCAATATTTTTTCTGTATGTTCCAAAAAGTAATGTATACACGACGGCACATCAACTAACACAAAACCATTTTAACCTGAACTCTCTACTACGGTGTGCGATCTGTGGTAGAGAGACAGGTTATAATAGTTTTGTACACATGTGTACATAAAGGGCAATAGAAGGAACATGGGTGGGTTTTAGTCAGTACAACACCCTTAACTCCGCCCAGAGCGGGGGAAGTTATTTGATGATTGCCTATCCATAAAAAAAAATTACTCGATAACGTTTTTGATCGCATGGAGAATGTAGTTCAATTTAATGGTCTGTACGATAACCTTAACCCGTTGAAAAAAGTTCGCAAAAACGCTCCCAAAAATCGACTTTATGAGTTTGATTAGTAATAAAAAAAGATTTTACCGTTAAACCAATTGCTACACCGTATACCATGTACTGTACTATGTGGCGGTTTCACTTATGTTCCCCCGTGGGAACTTAACGACATTCATCTTCCGCTACACGCTGTATATTGTAGGCTTTTGAATAAGTTAGTACTTTAATGATTATTTTTCACTAGATTATCCGATATCGATTATAAACTGGCACATGGTGGTTGCCATAAAAATTGATTAAAAGATAAGGTTTTAAAAAAGGTCATGAGATTCGATATTTTTCTTCACCATTTTGAGAGCAGCGATGAGGTGTGTGATAAAAAAAATATAAATAGATAAACGCAAGCCAAATAAGAGGCCTTGGACAGGAGATTCCGTACACTGCTGCCTACAAATTGGTGATGAGACTGAACATCCTGCAGAAGTGCGGGATGCTGATGCTTTTTAAATGTGCAGAATCTCCCCACCCGCGAGACTAATGCTTTTTATAACCGAAGGTGATTTACACACCGGAATGTGGTCGCAATGGAAATATGTACCCCGTTAGCCCTCTTAGTCATGGCTAGCTAAAAAAGACTAGCGCAAACCTGTAGTACTGTAGAAGGTAGACAACTCTACGTAATTGAAAGCGCATAAATTACTTTTCGATTATATTAATTTAGTTCATAGTTTCAGCAGTACATGTCACACAATAATGAAAATAACAAGGCACAGCCCTTCTATTCTTTATTTAAAAACTTATGTATTCGAATATCTTTGCAAACCAGCCTGTACTGTCACGGGTTTGGTTAATGTCATCAGACATTTAAGGTACTTACTATTGCCATACTTCCTTACAGACAGCGGTGTGTAAGGAATTATGGCATGGCAAAGAGCTTTACGTGAGCCTCTTCTTGGGTCTAATGTCCACATAGTGTCGCTTATATTCTATCTATCTATATTTACGTTAAAACGAGTAGTACTAACATGTATTTGGTTGATTTGTATCATAAACCGTACGTCCTTCCAATAGCCAAACGGTTAAATAACCGGTATAACTGACCATTACACATTTTAATATATTCCACTATCGGTTTTATTAACATGGCAACCTGAAGTATGAATTTTACGTAAGTGCTGACCTAAGTTAAAAACCGGGCGTTCAATACAAACTTGTAACTTAAACGGCCGTATCTATTGACTGCGTTAACTTAGAGGGTTGATTTTTTCACAGCTTTAAGGGATCGCAGATTTAAGTAATATAGTTTTAATTTCATTTCGATACCTAAACGCTTTCTTTAGATAAATGGTATTGGCCTTGTAGATTCTTAGACCCTTGTTAACTTTGGTTATTTATTATTTTATTTTACTTTCTGTAAAGTAAGAAATGACTTATTGTCGGGCCTACGCTGTCCTCTCATACTTAAGTACTAACGCTGTAACAACAACATTGTAAAACCAAATGATTTTAAAATGGAGTTCTTGCCGGTTCTTCTTCATACTAAACGACCAACCCGAACCGTGCATCTTTTCTCGACGTTTTATAAGTGCCGTTTACGTTTTATAAGCCTGTACGTTTTATAAGGCCTACATTATGTGAAATAAAAATATTTTGATTATTATTTTTTTGACAGACAGGCAGGGAAAGAGGGGCAAAAATTATCCTATAAGGTTTCTTTTGTATCCTTTTAGGGGTACGGAACCCTAAAAATATGTAAGCCTATAGATAAAATTGCTTATATTTCATAAGAATAAATTATTTAGTTTGAAAACTGTGATGCCGAAGCAGCAGAAGGAAACCGCTTTATATATTTTTTTTAATTATCGAGCAGCTCATTAATCTTTGGGTAAATTAAACCAACTAAGTCGTAAATTAAAAGAGGCATAATGACATTATAAACAAGCCATAATCTGTAGAATTCCATTACTGTATAGGAAACTACCTTACTATAAGCATAAGCAATAATCAACCTTGTTGTAAGTATCAGAATAAGGTGCTACTTTCGTAAATCGATATATGGAAAAAGATCCAGGCTCGGATGCAGGATACATACTGCCTTCCCGCTCAAGAGCTCAGGTTGTCAGATCTTTTCTAGTTGGAGGCTAGGTCACTGGGTCTAAAATGACCACAATCCTGGATCTACTCCATGATTATGTTTGCTGGTAATGTGGCATGCAACCTACACCAGTTGTAATAAGCAACCAAATAAATACTAGTTTCAACCCCTTCGGTGCTACATCCTGCATCTAAGCCTGGATCCATTTACGAAATTAAAACTGAATATTTTTCATAACATTGCCAGCGTTGGGTGTCTGACGCCTAGCATATGCTGAGTTGGTAACCCTTTCGTTATGGGCACGCTCAGCGCAACCTTGTCCATGTTTTTCCGTTCTGTGTACCTTTTTTTTCTTTTTGCTGTCGTGTTGTGTCTGTTTCGAATAAATATTTTTCTATTCTTCTTCTATTCTATTCTAACATTGAATGATATCCATATCGTACAGCCTTATTCCAAATCAAATCAAATATTTGTAAACCATAAACATAACAACTATAAGTCTTTAAACTGACATGGTCACTAACATTATTATTAACACTTGAAACGGGATATTTACCATGTTTGATATTTATTATTTTTTCCGATATTTCAGCTATGTTGTAGTTCATCCGTTATAATGGCGTTTGCAACATCGTCGAAATATCGGAAACTCCCGGTAAATACCCCGTTTCAAGTGTTATTAAAAATATCAAAACTACTCTAAATATTCAAGCGACAGAGAGACTGATAAACGGTTGATTCCGCTGTTAAATAAAATAATAAAGCGTGGGAAGTTTCCAAGCAGTAAGGTTTAGACTATAATAAAAATGAAATCATCTTATCTAGTTATCACACAAGCCTTCTACGCAAAGTAATTAAAATACGATTATATTAAAATTAATTTATGAATCAAAACAAAATTCTAACTAACTCAAGTTTTGTGGTCACGAAGTAATCGAATCCCAACATATCAACCACCTTACAATGGAAACATTTTTTTTCTGTTTTGTTTCACATTAAATGGTAAGTCAATGCCAATGATAGACAAAATCTTCCCCTTGTGTGTAATATCGATGCAAATACAAAGACAGTTTATGAGGGACTGACTTTTTATTCGTTTACCCACACATCACAATATATTACACCCCTAAATGGTTTAAAAGAGATAAAAGTTTGTACGGAAGTTCGTAATTTTTGCTGATGGTAATTCGGAAGTTACACTAAGTGGGCTACTGCCCAAAGGTAGGTAGCCTAATTTTGCATGAAAATGTTAATCGTGCGGACAAACCTGATCTCACTACCTACCAATATCTAAAATTCCTCAGTGTTAAATATGGTATAGTGTCGATGTATAAAGGACCCTATCATCATTATATTGAAACAACGGCAATTCTACGCATTTACGTTCTAAACTTAAACAAACAAAAAAAAAAACAAAGTACCAGATTAATGTTCGTACAGAAATTCAATCTTCCAATAAGTTTATTGACTCATACCGGTTCTTCATAGGCCCGAATAACTCGTCGTCAATTATGAATAGGGCAACATTTTTATTTGAGTGAACTCCTAATTAAAATTAGATAAGGTTGCGCAATATTTCGAAAGTGGTAAAGTAATGATGCTTATACAATATTTAAAGTGAAATTGAACAAATGGGCATTCTCCTTTTATCGTACAGAATACCTCCTTGTTTTGCGTGTCACAAGGGACACTTAGGCACGGATAAAATAAATTATTAACAGTTTCAAAACGGAGATTTAGAAATAAACGTTACGCAATCGAATTGAACTAAATTGTGTTTTAATTTCTTAATCAAGTGATAACGCTAATTGGATTTTAAAGGGTTCCAATATCATTTGTTTTTTTTTTATTGCTCAATTGTGATCGAATAGCCTAGGTCAGTGAACGGCCTGACATCATGGATGACGCAGGACGGATTGACAGATTTGGTTTTCTATGGAGTCAAAAATCTGCCAAAGTCCTTTGAGACTTTTGGTTTTTAGTATAGGTAAACTTATGGCTTTCTTGAGATTTAAAGTAAAACCATAAAATTTAATCGGTTTCGTCTGGCACGTAGTTAACAGGTGAATAGATTTACGTCATGGATACATTAAACAAATTTTTGGTTAATCTTTACGATTCATGGGCCGTCTCTAGTTCCGTTGACCAAGATTAATCTTTTTGGTATGTTAATAAAACATACCTATATGTATAATCTTTATTAGGCTGAAATGTTTATTGACTATTATGAACTACTGCTACGGATTGAAAAAATATTTTAGTCTTAGATAGCCCATTTATCGAGGAAGACTGTAGGCTATATTTCGACGACACGATTGGCGCATTGACCGAGCGATCGACTGCTGCGCTGCGAGTCGCGGGTTCGATTCCCGCTCGGAACAAATATTTGTATGGCCTGCGGGTAGTTGCTTGGGTCTGGCTATTTGTGTATGTGAGTTTTAGTGTTTATAAACGCACTCACGATACAGGAGAAAATCCTAGTGTGGGGCAAAAATAAAAATAAATGTCTATCTATACTTTGCACTATAGCAATGGTAGAAAAACGATATGTGATCCTAAGATCAAAAATACCTACGATTAGGATTTGATTATCTTAAAATTATTGTACATCGATGCGCTAAATAATGCTAAAAATCTAGGACATGATTTTAAAAAGCACAGCGTAAAAAAAAAATAAAAAAAATTACAATGCGGGTTTTAAATCATAAACCTAATTCAAGGTAATAGTTAGCACGTCACTGTTCGCACGTTGAAATATCAATGTGTAATATATAATAATAACTCATGATAAATTTGTGATCAAAAAATACATAAAACACTTTTAACACTATATTATCCTTATGTACTAATATCCTTACTAATATTATAAAAGCGAAAGTGAGTTTGTTTGTTTGGTTGTTTGTTTGTTTGTTACCTCCTCACGCTTTAATGGCTAAACCGATCTTGATGAATTTTGGTACCTACAGAGATAGTTGGGAACCAGGAGACGGACATAGGCTAATTTTTATTTTAAAAAAGTGGGATATGAGGGAGAACGAGGGAAGAATAGGGAAAACTTAGCGATGCTATTACAAATCAATCAGGCGCAAGAGCAAAAAATGCAGGTCTTCTTGGTGTGTTATACCGAATTTAACGCGAGCGAAGCCGCGGGCGAAAGCTAGTAATATTATAAAAACGAAAGTGAGCTTGTTTGTTACTTCTTCACGCCCAAATGGCTTAACCGATTTTGATGAATTTTGGCACAGAGATAGTGGACCGTGGAGAGGGACATAGGCACATCACGAAAGAGGAACTGTCATACCCTGAATTTAACGCGAGCGAAGCCGCGGGCAAAAGCTAGTAGTTTATAATTTAACCAGTGCTGCGTGTCGCGGATTCGATTCCCGCACGGAAGAAATATTTGTATGGCCTACAGGTAGTTGTTTCGGGTCTGGCTGTTTGTGTATGTGAATTTAAATGTTTGTAAACGCACCCACCACGATACAGGAGAAATTCCTAGTGTGGGGCGAGGTTTTAAAAAAAAAAGAAGAATATATATATATATAATAGAATGGCTTATATTCTATTCTGTTCTATTCTATATTTATCCTTACTAATATTATAAAAGCGAAAGTGAGTTTGTTTGTTTGTTACCTCTTCACGCTTTAATGGCTACAC
The DNA here is from genome assembly GCA_905475445.1 of Ochropleura plecta. NCBI lineage: Eukaryota > Metazoa > Arthropoda > Insecta > Lepidoptera > Noctuidae > Ochropleura > Ochropleura plecta. The sequence continues at coordinate 6,527,513 of FR997723.1, read as the reverse complement.
CGATTTTGATGAATTTTGGTACAGAGATAGTTGGGAACCAGGAGACGGACATAGGCAATTTTTTTAAAAAAAAAGTGGGATGTGAGGGAGAAAGAGGGAAGAAAATATACATATACTGGAAAAGATTTTTTTAGAAAGAAGCATTGACTTTGTACCTTATTTTCTGGTTCTGTGTATATATAAAAGGCTAAAATATAAATAAAGGTTTTTATCGTCTTTAGCCTTTTTGGCATTACCCATTAAAACTAGAAAAATAAATTAAGATAGTAATATGATAAACCCCGGGCCAGTATTCAAATAAATAAACATGTTAACTGATTAAAACACAATTTGCAACAATTTAATCATCATACGGGCATGTCATGGTTGCCATCTTAAAATAACTATAAAACTACAAAGCAAAACAGAAGAATGTACACGTTTACTTGTCAATCATGATAATACCCGCAGATTGATTGCGGAAAAGTCTGACTTATTAAACGTTATAGAAAATATGAATGCATAGGAATCATGAGAAAAACAGCATCTCTGAGATATATTTGACTCGACGGTATGTTAGATCAAGTCAAAAGCCCATGGGCAAGAAAAAAAAACAGGTTACGCAATAACCATACAATAAATAAAGCTTTCGCCCGCGTGATGATTGTAAAAAAAATGGATGGGTTTTAGTCAGTAAATACGGAAACTCCCCTTGCACCGCCTAGAACGAGAAACACAGAGAACTAATTTTCTTACTAAAATAAAATTACAATGACGCCTGTAATTACCGACGGATTGGGCAGAGGCGTACCATTTTTTTTAAAACTCACATTTTCATATAAAATGTATTGACATTAAAGCTAACTTTGACATTTGCAAAAATATCATGGAAATCTCTGGAAGGAAATTTAATGTTGGTAGTTTTTTTTTTTCGAACAAGTCTAAATAATAAAATGTTTATGTGTATGAAATTGCGATTAGGTAAACTTTATCAGATAAAGGTCAATGCAATTTTAATAATACAAACAATTCATTTGTGGGTATCAAAATAAAACTGGTTTGTACATAATGATTGTATTAAAAGTCTAAAGTACTAGAAAAATAATTTCAAAAAGTGAAAGTTTATGTAGGAACTTAATTTGACAGCGATGCGAAAAGTAATTATTTTTTGCTCTTAATATATAGTTTTAACAATAAAACGTTTCTCATTACAGATTTCGCGTCGACTATTTTCAATACAAGAGTTTATTTTAGACTTTTCAGTCAATGCTCACATATTTCCAGAATAGTATAGCTCTTCGTTGCAGCGTTCTGTGAAAGGGGCATCAATTTTATATACCTGTAACAAAAAAAAAAATGTTAGTAGCTATAGTAGAGTACAAAATTAAGTCGAGGTCCCGAGAATAGAAAATAGTAGAATGAAAGAATTACAATGATGATAAATGGAATTCTATTTGTTTGGTATAGTGTGCTAAATGTTTAACATCACACACAAGATTATTTCGACCTTTAAATTCAGATTGGAACGTAGGAGTGGAAGTCGTATTTCTTAATGTAATTTTTATAGCACTAGTTGTAGTAAGGTTGTCATCTAAATATTTAAAATACAACAACTTTTTTTAAATATCTAAACAAAATTGTCAATTTTATAAACTTGATTATTAATTTTGAATTTACAAAACAACATATTTTAAATATCTTAAGCATAAAACGTCTCATAACCAGTTAAGGTAATTCCAAAATGATAAAGATATTATATATCTTTTTGCATTCGATATTTTAATATGCATAGTGCAGTGTGTGTGTTACCAAATATCAAGTAAGGGGATAAAACATGACGACAAGGACAAGAAAGGTGGCCCATTGGAAACCATGCAGGCATGGACGGGTTTTAGTCGATAAAAGTCTGACACCCCTCCCCGTAAACATAAGCATTCTCATGAAACATAGACATTCTCGTATCATCCTCATTAATAAAAATGAGGTTAGTCCTGCCTTATGCTAGACATACGTATATTATAATATTAATAAAAACAAATAAGAAAACGTTCATAAACGTCAAGTTTTAATGAATTAACATTTGTAAAAACATTTCCGAAGGCTAATTTAACTTTCTTTCTACAATAAAAACGTATAAAAGGAAATTTCAATTAAATATTTTTTTAACAAAACAATTGTTTTACGAAAATTGCAGATTTCGGACCACCTTTTGTTGTGAAATACAAAGAGAAGCGGACGAACTTTTGTTTTGTGAAACCGCAAAAATAAAATCAGTATTATAAACGTACAAAGGTTAGGTAGTACAAGTTCGGATTTAATTTACTTTTTTTTGGACAAGCTCTATTCTAAAAGACTAAAAGAGTGATGGATATGAATGTTGATGCACGGAGAGCGAGAGGAAGGCCAAAGAAAAGATGGATGGATTGTGTAAGGAATGATATGAAGGAGAAATGAGTAATTGATGCCGTGACGTCTGATAGGGGAGAATGGACGAAGAAAACGTGTTGCACCGACTCCAAATAGAATGGGACTACTAATGACATTAGTTCACTATATTGATATTGATATAAATAATCTAGAATAGAGCTTGTCCATCATTTTCCTGCCCTTGTCCCATTCTATTTGGAGTCGGTGCAACACGTTTTCTTCTTCCATTCTTCCCTATCAGACGTCACAGCATCATTTACTCCTTTCTCCTTCATATCATTCCTTACGCAATCCATCCATCTTTTCTTTGGCCCCTGTCAATGCACTTCTTGTGAGTTGACATTAGTAATGTCAATTCACAAGAAGTGCATTGACAGGATTTGTCTTCACTAGCTAAAAATTGATCGAATACATTAACATAATTTATTACAGCTGATTACTAGTATTTTAATCTAATCTCCACAATTTGGAGTAACACGATGACCCATGGTAAGACTTTTTGTCACACTTTTTGGCTTCTGACTACCATTAATGACTGACAAAGTTCTACAAATGGGATCTAAAAACTGTAGAATCCTAGTATAGGACAAAGTTTAAAAATAACTGACATTGGTGTCACGCAACTACAGGATATACTTCGGTAAGCGTTGTTTAACCTTAAAGTTTTAGCTGTTATTATTTTTCAGTATACATATTAAATGGCAGAAAGATAAACGTGTAATGTACGGTATCTATTGAATATCTAGTCCTGGTTTTATGTTTTTGTATCCGCCTCCGTATTATCATTTTCCTACCCTTAACGTGTTCTATTCGAGTAACAACATGCTTCTATTCAGAGGGGCCTGCCGGGGTTGCGGGTTGTTTGAAAGAGATACCGCGGCCCCGGAACTTAAAGGGCAGTATGAGGAACATGGGTGGGTTTTATTTAGTACTAGCTTTCGCCCGCGGCTTCGCTCGCGTTAAATTCGGTATAACACACCAAGCAGACCTGTAGTTTTTGCTCTTGCGCCTGATTGATTTGTAATAGCAACGCTAAGTTTTCCCTTTTCTTCCCTCGTTCTCCCTCATATCCCACTTTTTTTAAATAAAAATTAGCCTATGTCCGTCTCCTGGTTCCCAACTATCTCTGTACCAAAATTCATCAAAATCGGTTTAGCCATTAGAGCGTGAAGAGGTAACAAACAAACAAACAAACAAATAAACAAACAAACAAACTCACTTTCGCTTTTATAATATTAGTAAGGAAGTACAAGTCTGACACCCCCCCGCTCCGTCGAGAGCGGGGCAAGTTATTTGATGATTGCCCATCCGCAAAAAAAAAGTATTCCTTTATTATTCCTAATCTCAGCAATCACCTCCTATCTAGCCATGTCATACTTCAATGTTTCTCTATCATTTCTTTGCAGCTTCTTCAACATCAATCTATACTAATATTATAAAGCTGAAGAGTTTGTTTGTTTGTTTGTTTGAACGCGCTAATCTCAGGAAGTACTGGTTCGAATTGAAAAATTCTTTTAGTGTTGGATAGTCCATTTCTTGAGGAAGGCTATAGGCTATATAACATCACGCTACGACCAACAGGTGCTGAGCAGCGTGGGTGAAACCGCGAGGAACAGCTAGTAATAAAATAATTCCCTAATCAGTGTATCGGCACAGACGCTGTAAATACTTACTTAGGGTATTCCCAACACCCACAATAGGCGCAAATGCAAACAGTTTCTCAAGTAAATTATTCTGTCAACATCTCTGTTATTATTTAATAGGATTTAGATAGCGGTGTTATAATAGTACTAGTATTATAGTACTTAGTGGGAATAGTACTAGCAGCGAGCACGTAATATTCAAAACAGTTATCGTAGAGGTTACCCGACCAATGCACTGAATGTCTTCCATTATGTCTTGGCATTTTGTTTTGCACTACCCCCGCTCTGAGCGGAACGGGGCGGGGGGGGGGGAGTTTCAGACTTTTACTGCGCACCCTTGTTCCTTCTTTTGCCATTTATGTTCCGGGGCCGCGGTATCTCTCGCGGTAACAACCCACAACCCCGGCAGGCGGTACACCTGGCAGACTCCTCTGCTTTACCGACATGACTTTGAGACGCGCGTGGAACACTAACGCGCCGTCGACACGGTCTGTCGTCACTAGACGGACGGACGGTAAGCTACCCATTTACCACCTCCTTCGCTAGCATAACTGCTTCGCAGAAGGAGGTGGCCCTTTCCCTTTCGCACCAGGTCATGGACTGAACCGGGGCCGGACGCGAGATGCCATGGTCTAAGTACAAGACATTAAAGGGACTACGAAACTAGGTGGAACAATGCTGTTGCAACTGGTTCAGATGGAGGTTTACTTATGAAGCACGCTGCAACTGTGAAGCCTCATTACAAACCATAGCCCTGTCTTGCAATTAATGCTAATCCACCTTTACTTTAAGAGACCTGAAGGAATCCACCATCATTGCCATCGATGTGGCCGAGTTCTGGTCGTAGATAATTTAATAACAATGACGGCACGGTTGGCGCAGTGGTTGAGAGATCGATTGCTGCGCTGCGTGTCGCGGGTTCGATTCCCGCACGGAACAAATATTTATATGACATACAGGTAGCTGTTTCGGTTCTGGCTGTTTGGCTATGTGAGTTTAAATGTTTATAAACGCACACACGATACAGGAGAAATTCCTTTTGTGGGGCAGTTTTGACGTGATAACGTCTTTAAAATCGTTTTAGTCGGGTGACATGTTCAGAAACTTGTGTCACACCAAAACCTCACGAGCGCGATCGATCGATCGATCGTCTTATTGGTGATAACTTATATCACCAATAAGACGTTATCACGTAAACATCTCGATCGTAAACCTACTTTACAAACAACCAATTTTTTTTTTAATAAGAATATTTGTGAATCTTCGATACGGTGAAGAAGATTATACTAAGCATAAAAATAGGTATATTGAAATCAATATCGGTAGGTACAAAATTTGTCTGAGTTTGATTGTACATGATATCGCATGCCCATATTTTCTGTAGACAATGTCCCGATATGTCGCTAGTCTGATGAGTTTCGTTTCAAAACACTCTGTAGTTATTAGGTAGAGACAACTATCACCTTCCAACTTGCTACTGAGAGTTTTACTGCAATTATAATAAAAAGATTCGCGAACTCGAGCGTGTTTGCTTTATTTTTATCGTCTTCCTCTTTATCGCAACGGAAATCCTTTATTACAACACGTCTATGGTCTTTATTTAGTTTTAAAACGTGTTGTAGGTTTATTGCATAAAATAGTTGTCAACCACGTGTTCGATAAGATTTGTTCGCATTCACCGCTTGGCCACGACCTTCAAGCTAGCGATATCTGTATACAGCGACTGTGAGCAAAAAATATAAATCACGGTTAAAAAAAAGCTTGCTTCCCTTATTCTTCTCAGAAAACTCTTTCATTTGATGCCCATATCATAACAAATAAGTAGTCTGCCATCTTTGTGAGTCGGCCATATTAGATTTATAATAACGTCACTTGCGCTGTCATTCAAACTAAACATATATGCAAAATCACGGCTCAACTAAAACAAAAAAAATAATTCTAAGATTGTTCCGGTAGGTGGAGCTAATGACAGACATTGCTTGGAGCATGCTAGGTACTTTACATAATCTCACGAAGAAAGCATGTTCTGAACGCCCGCATTGCTAGACGCGTACCGCGTGAGGCCATGGGCAGGGTGTTAAATTAAAACCCCCAATTGAATCACTTTCCAAGTGCATCTGCATCTGCATAAGTTCAGAGTTTAGTTGCATAACTTTGCAAACGCAAAATCTAGCTGATTCCCGCGGCTTTCCCCGATTGGACGTCGAAATTATCCCAAAAGTACATAATACCGGATTTAACAGTTAATTCAGGTTCCGTATGTGAAATTTCATTGAATTCCGTTCACTAGTAACAAACATCCAAACATTCTTACAAACGTACGCATAAATAAATTAGTAGAATAAGAATAAAAAAATGCCTGAATATAAAATGATTGATATAATCATAGAATGATCAGTAAAGCCGTGGAAAAGTCCTTGTCCGGAAAATTCCGGTTATAAATCTAAAATTAGACATATTTTTATTTATTAAACTAATAATAGCATAACCGGTTACGTAACCTCACAAAGTTTATTTGTGTACTTCACGGAAAACTTCACCAACTTAACTGTAGTTACAAATTGTTATTGTAACATTAACATTGCGAACGTGTTTAATGTATTTGGATGATGGTTATTTACCATATTATTCATGAATATGACCTACTTTTTATCAACAGACAAAAAAGGAGAAGATTTTATGTTCGACCGTTTTTGGAACGAAGTTCCTAATCGCGCGTTGCGAAAGGGGGCTAGAAGGAAAAAAATAAGACCGAAAGTGTCGTTACAACTTTTGGTATTAATTATTTTCCATTATAGTTTTTTGCTATAGTTGTAAGCCGAGCGGCGTGCGCGTGTTGACTGTCTCTCTCTCTCTCTCATAGAAAGTAAGCCAGTTATTTTCGTTTCGTTTTTCTGTCTCGCATTAAACACAGTGGTGTCGCGACGATTATTTTTGTTGAGTGTATACAGGTTTTTTAAACATAATAAATAATAACTTCGTTCCATCCGGGTGTCCCTTGACACCTCTTTAGTTTTTTTTTTGTTATGTATTTTTACCGATTACTCCGCCAACTGTGGACCGATTTTCATTTCTTTTTTGTTCGATAGGTTATACTTCCCTGGTGGTCCCCAATTTTATTTAGTTTGGGTAGTTTAAGAGTTATCGTCATCCTTACTTAATATTATAAAAGCGAAAGTGAGTTTGTTTGTTTGTTTGTCACCTCTTCACGCTTAAATGGCTAAACTGATTTTGATGAATTTTGGTACAGAGATAGTTGGGAACCAGGAGACGGACATAGGTTAATTTCTTTTTAAAAAAGTGGGATGTGAGGGAGAAAGAGGGAAGAAAAGGGAAAACTTAGCGTTGCTATTACAAATCAATAAGGCGCAAGGGGAACTGTGTTACCCCAAATTTAATGCGAGCGAAGCCGCGGGCAAAAGCTAGTTGATATATATTTTCCTCTGTCCATTTAGATGTTCTGCTAATACCTTTTAGTAATAATGAAAAATAAATATTCGAAAAAAAAAATGAGATTGCTGAAATAAAAAACATTTGTGGCAAAAAAAGTCAACGACAAGAAAAAAGGCACGGCTTCCGGAAGTAAAGTAATTTTCCACCTTTTTTTTATTTTATTGATATGGGTTTAATTCTGCTATGATTAGCTAACCAACGGTATCTTATTAATTTAATTGCGAGGCACAGATGAAGCTTAGTGTGTGATAAATGGATAACCAACACAGACCATGCCTGACAAGCGTTGCTTACCCTTGAAGATGACTCATGCGGCTGTCACTAATCGATCATTCAATATTTTATACATTACTAGCTTCCGCCTGCTACTTCGTCCGCGTGGCATAGTTACATTGGGCTAACGCTAACTTTAACCAGCGTGAAATAGAAAAAAAAAAATTCTCTCCCCTTTTGTTTCCTCTTTCACGCCAGTTTGTCAATTAAAAAATTTGCATATGTCTGTCTCCAGGATCCCAACTATCTCTGTACCAAAATTCATCAAAATCGGTTTAGCCATTTAGACGTGAAGGCGTAACAAACTAACAAGCAAACAAACTCACTTTCACTTTTATAATATTTGTAGGGACCAACTTCGCCCACAGTTTCGCCAGCATGGACTTCGGAGTAATTGTACCACAGCATCAGTATCCGTTCCGCTGTTATGGCGCGAATGTGTAACAAACAGCTATCCAATCTTTCGCGTTTAAAACATTACTATAGACTAGATACGCCCCACGGTTTCACGCGTGCAGACCGGGATAATCCAAGGCCCATGTGTTATTCCAGGGTATAAGCTATCTACGTACGAAATTCCATCCAACCAGAAGAAGTAGTTACAAATACGCACAAAGAAGCTCTCACTTTAATTATATAGTGTGTTTAACAGTTTACTTCATTAAAAACCTATAACAATTAACGCGTGTTGTTTTCAATAGTTTAAGAAGCAATTTACGTTAAATTCCGCAGTTATTACAATCAACTTTTTTTCGGATGGGAAATCTTTAAATAACTTCCCCCTAATTCTAAGAAAACGACGAATCGACGGGCTTAAATCCAGAGACTGAGAAATTTGCGGTGGAAAAATAGAACAACATTTTGCCCGACCTAGGAGTAGAACACAGAATCTCATATACAGGAGTAGCATTTGTAATAATTATACCAACGACGAAGTCTTCATTAAAATATTTAACGTAAAACCATGTAACCCTCCACCGCTGAGTTAAAATTGAGATGTTGATACGTCAATATTTGGTACAATGTGTACCCTAAGTAATTATCTTGAAATCAACAATTAGGTACTTATTCAAATGGATTCGCAAGGAAGACTGATTGACGAAAGCTTGTAATTTTCCTGAATGAACTTCATTAGTTGATTTTGGTTTAGAATTTGAAAACCAAAAGACATTATCTACATTTCAAATTTGAAATTGCAAAAAGGGATTTTAAGTAAAAACTTACTACTTATTAAAACAATGTGAAAGTTTGTATGGGTGGATGAATAGATAGATGTATGGATGGACATATGGATCGACATATGGATGGGTATGCATGTTACTCTTTCATGCTTTCATGCATAAACTATTAGGCGGTTTTAAATGAAATTTGGCACACAGATAGTTTATAACCTGGAATACTTTTTATACCATGGAGGAAATTACCAAACGCCACGCGGCAAATTTTTCTTGATTCTATCTATAATTTTGTTTTCTGATTATGTCAAAATCTGTTTACTAATAAAATTCATCTAGTTGGTTTTTTCCTTGTCTGAGGAATCCTGTTCAGAATAATAGACACTAGGTATTTATTCTGACTTTTACAACCATTCTGGCTCTTTTCAAGGTATTATAGCGTATAAATTCTCCGAGCGGACACATTTAAGCTTTTTTAGAAGCCAGTTTTTAAATGTCATCTTATCTTAACTGAATTAACTGTGCTATTGGGAAAACTAGCACTCGAAATTTATCCAGAATTTAGTCTTGTTGCGAGTTTTCATTCACACAAACTTTAAATCCCGTTAAACCTCGATTCTATGGCATGTTTAGTCCTTCCAAGAGTTTGTCTTTTCGCGGAAAAATGGCGTAACTTAACATTAAGTTACACATATTTGGGATAGTGATTAAATATGTATAATATTATTTTCTTCATTTTCAATATTTCTTATCATCTTTAGCAAAGGCTCATAATTCACGTAATTATGAGGTTGTCTATTAAAGTAATTAATAGAACTAGAAGTTGTATTCGGTTAAAATATAAAGTCCAATATATACTTTTGCATCGAATGCAAATAATTAGTTCACTCTACGTGCATTTCGACGTCACGCATAAATAAATGCTGATATCAAATACAGCCTAGTTACAGTTAATGCCTAGTTTCGTAATTTTCTATTAGCAATATACTGATAAATAAAACGTAGGTATTCAATACATTTTATGAAGATTCATAGTTTGCACGTTTGTAACATGTGAGCTATCGTGAGTGTATTTTGTTCACAATAGTGTACTTACCCCTTTTTTCACCATGAGATAACAATGTAAAAGTAATTAACAGAACAGGTTCTAATAATCACCAATTAGTAACACTCTAAATCGTTTAGATTTTCATTCACAACTTCAACATGACATCAGTAAAAAAAAGATTCGGACATAGCAACCCAGATCTAAACTTGCCAGTAACTATCACCGTCATTAATGGGTTAAACGAAACGCCCGAAAAAAAACAATCAGTGTTTGTGTCATTGGAACATTAAAATGGAATGCGTTGTAGTGTAAAGTTTGAATTTGTAAATCGAATGCTCATTGAAACCGCGGGCGCGGCACGTGGAGACCAACCTCACCGACTCAGGAGGATAGCATGGCTCATCTACTACCGAACTGCCGACCAATTACAACGTCTCAAAAATTAAAAAAAAGTTTTTTTTCTTAAAATATCGGCCATCTGCGGTCTTTTAGGCTACGTGAAAAGTGGCGTGTTATAATATTATCTACCTTGTTTATCAATCGTGTTTGTGGGAAATCCGAACAATCTGTTTACATTATGTACCCTCAATAAAGGTGTTACATTTTAAGCTACAAGTAAATAGCCTCCGTACAATTGACGATAACATTAGATTTATAAAACCGACGCTAAGGTGATATACGAGGAGAAAGAAAAGGTTCTGTGACAATGAAAGTGAAGGAAAATAAAATTGAGTATGGAGACGTGGATAAATATGAATATGTACCTCCCGAGGGAGGATGGGGGTACATGGTGTGCGTCGGACTGTCTGTCATATTCGTAAGTTGATTTATATTTGTTTTTTTTTTGGCGTCGTCGTTCGTGGTATTTTGTCAATGTTTGTGTTTTGAGCGTAGAGTCACAAGTTTGATTCCCACAATTCTTTTATTAAGTTTTTTTTTTTTGTAAAATAAGTATCGTATTGTTTTAAAATACAAAACATGTAACAAAGATTAAAAAAAAAACTTTATTCTTCAAGAGTCAATTTAGATCAATAAATAACTTGAAGGATCTTAATTGGGAACAATTAAGAAAACTAGTATATTTTTTTAATTGCCTTATATTATATTTATTTAAGAGGTTATTTTTTTATTCAAAATCTAATCTCCAGAACGTTAATGATGTGCGTTTTCTGAAGATTTTTTATTATGTTACTAGCTTTTGCCCGCGGCTTCGCTCGCTTTAAATTCGGGGTAACAGAGTTCCCCTTTAAAAAAATAGTAAATTAGTGCGATATAATTTAATTAAGTAACCACGTTTCCGAACAAACGATGCTCTTTCAACATAGTCTATGACTGTGAATGACGTTGACATTTGTTACGCGCGTTTTTTAAAATATGCAAAATTAAATGTATTTTTTTCAATTTTTCTAAAACCGTAAGAACCTTCTACAGAGTATTAGAAAACTACAAAAAAATAATCAGCAAAATTGGTCTAGCCGTTCTCAAGTTATGGCGTGACAACGGGAAACGGGTTTCATTTTTATATAAATATAAGATAGCTAGATAGTACTTTTAATGAAATATTACTTTTAATATCAAATTAACATACCAATGGAAAAGCACTTCAATTGCTCTAAAAATAAGGTTTATAGGAATTTAATAATCTATTAAGAATCATGAGAAATTCTATCTTGGACAGTTATTCACATAATTCAAACAGCAAAATCAAATAAAACATAGGTAATTATAATGTATTCAAAACATAGAAAAGTGTAGCAGTAACAAAAAAAATTTACGATATTTACCAAATTACTTGAAAACAAAAAACTACGGAAGTTATGTATTTATTTGTGTGCAAAATAAATTAATATAACATCTCGCCAGTAAAAATAGGAGGTGAGGTGAAGGTCTATACCTTCACCTAACCTCTTATTTTTACTGGCGAATTTGGTTAAAGTCTCATGTATCTATTTTATTGCCATCAATCGATTGGAAATCCTGATTTCGTGGCTGGTATTAATTTTTTTATTTAATTTATATACTTAATTTGTAAAATGGCCACAATATTAACTGTCTCTTCAGGCTTAAGCCCCTTAAGCCGTCTGCTACGATTATATACTACTATATATTTAACATTATACTATTAGATATTTAACATTCTTAAAAAAATAAGTGGCTATTTAATAATAGAAAACCAGTCAATATTAATATAACAGTAAGATACTAAAAATAAAACATAACAACTTTTTCGTTCTTTTTTTAAACACAAAATATTAAATGGGTTTGGCCAACTATGTGGAATTGTGGATTGGCTTCTAGTATAATCGGATGTAGCTGAATACTAGTACTACTATTTTTTTTTTGTTTTAACTAAATTTGTATCACTAGAATAGATCAAGTATGAAAATGAAGCCTTTAAAAACGTTCCGTTTCAAAATCCAGTCAATTTGCATGACATTATAGACAAGTTATACATATATTATGTAGGTATAACATCTACACAATATAATACGACACTGTGCCTGAGCAATCTAATGCTGCGCTGCGTGTTGCGGGTTCGATCTCCGCACAAAACAAATATATTGTAGTAACCTTACTACCAGTTCCAGGTCTGGTTGTTTGTGTATGTGAGTTTAAATGTTTGTAAACACACCCACAATACGGGAGACATTCCTAGTGTGGGAATAGCTGGTGATATACAAACAAATGCAAAAAGAGAATAGTTCACTTTACAAAATACCCCATAGAGTTTGAAAAGCGTAGTAACTAGGATGGCAATGCGGCATTTGTTGACCTAGAGTGCTCAGTACTTGCGCACTAATTCGGCACTAACCTACACATTAGCCGTTCTGTTAAGGAAGGTTCCACACTAAATCAACGTGAACTGGTCAGAAATAGATTTATGTCTATGCAAAACAAAAAAAAACGATAATGACGTCGTTCGCTGCAGCTGACGACGCGACTTTTGACAAAATTGGTGATTTTTGATCAAATCAAGCTGATTGCCTTATTGATAAGTACCTTTAATATTCATCTGTGATCAGCTAAGACATGCTCACAGTTCAGACATGTTCGCAGTTTTTTTTTTACTCTGATCATTTAAATTATGATAAAATTACGTTTTGCATAATATAAAAATTATACTATTATAAATGACAAGTTATACAATTTTACATTTTATTATTTACTAGCTTCCGCCCGCGACTTTCGTCTGCGTGGCATAGTTACTTTGGGCTAACGCTAACTTTAACCCGCGTTTTTTAATTTTTTTTCAACCTAAAAAAATAGCCTATGTCCGTCTCCAGGGTCTCAACTATCTCTTTACCAAAATTCATCAAAATCAGTTTGGCCATTTAGGCGTGAAGACGTAACAAACAAACAAACAAACTCACTTTCGCTTTTATAATATTACCAGCCTTAGATTATTAATTGAAGTCTTGCACAAACCTGTAACGGTGTTAACTTACATACAAATAGACACGTCTGTTTTAAGCACGTCAATTAAATAATATTCTAATTAATAAGACAAAAATTCAACTGTCAAACACGTAATTTAATATATTTAGTAATTGGCGTGCCTACAAGTAATTTAATACAAATATCAAGCTCCTAATTAGTGCAGTTGATATGATAAGATTTCCTGAAGTATCTAGTTACATATTAACCATCGAAGCCTTGTTGCTACGACATTATTAACCCACAATAAAGCCAACATACCCTCGATATCTATTGTTGTCTGATCGAGCGTTTTTTATGCACAAATTCCACTCAATTTTAATGAGAACACTGCACGCAAGAAGATGCTTCAATACAATATTATTCTTAGTAGCTAGCGCCCGCGGCTGCGCTCGCGTGATTTTTAAAAAGAAAGTATGATATGGTTTATGCCAGACTATAATCTACCTCTGTGCCCAACAAGATCCGATCAGCCGTTTAGACGTGAAAGAGTTACAAACATCCATACATCCATCCATTCTCACAAACAATACAAATATTAGTAGGATTAGCTGTGCCCAGCGGTTTTACCCAATGCTCAAGTCCCTTTCTGAAGAAGGCCACTCAAAGGTATGAAAAACCCGGGGTTGCGGGTTGTTCGAAAGAGATACCGTGGGGTCGGAACATATTGGGCAATAGATGGAACATGGGTGGGTTTTAGTCAGTCTGTACAAGTCTGACACTAAGAGCGGGGGAAGTTATTTGATGATTTTGCAAAAAAAATGGTATTCCGATTCTCAGACCTATCCGACATGCACACAAAATTTCAAACAAATCGGTCTATCCGTTTCCGAGGAGTTTGGTAACAAACACCGCGACACCAGAATTTTATGTATTAGATTATGTAAGTATATTTCGATTTGTGTTCGATTGATATCAACATTATCCCCCTTATTATATATATTTTTTTAACGATGCCCCACAGTAGGAATTTCTCCTGTATCTTGGATGCGTTTACAAACATTTAAACTCACATCCACAAAGAGCCAGACCCGAAACAACTATCTGCAGGTCATACAAATATTTGTTCTGTGCGGGAAATGAACCTGCAACAAGCAGCGCAGCATTCGATCGCTCAGCCTCTGCGCCAACCGTGCCGTCTAATAAACAAATAATATGAAACTTAAACATAGCTGGCTAAATATGCGTGTGCTACGAGTCTTAGTTACAACTCTGTTACTCTCTGTCATATAAAAAGGCGTAATGTTTTGATAAATATTTAATCATCAAATTGTTTCCACAATTTTTTGTTCAACGGTCAATGCCATCAGCCAGAGTTATTTCAATTAGTTAAGAGTTACGCCGTGTTGCACCATATTTTTCTATATTACGAACCTGTTATATTTCGAAGGTTACCGTTGACCCGTTGGGTCTTATTTCCGTCAATTGGTTATATGTTGGGCCATTCATTGAGCACGTGGGTTGTTGCTAGCTTCTTTCTTCTAAACGTGACTGGTAATTAATGTTAGCGCTCAGTAGGTGGCAACAAGCAACGGTATTGACGTCATTGACTGAGGTTTTGGTTCTCAGCGTGTCGATAACAATTCAAATTGAGTCAGTCCAAAAAATGGCGGTGAGTTTGGCGCTTTCAGTAGCTTCCATTATCTGAGATGTGCAAGCAACAGGACAGGTAGGGCACGATGTCAAGTGTCCCATCGTTTGTGGAGCAACACCATAATTACACTTAAGGGCGGATTCAGCCGGGGTTGCAGGTTGTTTGAAAGAAATACCGCGGCCCCGGAATATAAAAGGCAATATAAGAAACATGGGTGGGTTTTAGTCAGTACAAGTCTGATACTCCCCCCCGCTCCGCCCAGAGCGAGGGAAGTTATTTGATGATTTTCCATACGCCAAAAAAAGGGCAGAGTCATATATTTATTTATTAATTGTTTATTTGAGGCACTTACCCATAGAACTATTGCGATGTATTTTTAAATTAAATGATTGCACAACAATAAAATATTAAAATAAATTATTTAAATTACAATTAAAACACAGTACAAAAATATGTCATTTCAATGCCTTAGCAAGTACACACAGCGAAATATTACAGACACTAACTGATTATCACATGGACATAATCGAGTCAGGAAAGATGCTCTAAATCACCCGTAGAGTTCGTACAAATCTGTAAATCTATGAATCCCCACCTGAACAGGTTTGTTATGCTTCTGCCAACGTAGGTCAGCATCGCAACTCATGTCGGTTGAATTCAGGTTCTTTGGTGGGCCATATTAGCAGGACACAACCGTGTCAGTTGTTTATATATTTTTATACAAAAGTGGTACCTCTTGAACCCTCAGTGCTCGCACACTGGTTCAAGACAGGGTTGAACAACCAACTTTTGTCAGATTCACATTATTTCTTAAATAATATTTATTTTCAGAAATATATTATTATTACATGTCTTGTCGGCTAGACAATCAAACAAAGTAACATAGTTTCTAGAATTCCAAAAAATATAATTATACTATATGTGGTATGTTCTAGAATTCGCATGATGACAGCTGTTTTATGTGACCATGACCATTCCAACCATTTATTTCGTCTATATTATGATTTTTAATATATGTACCTATTTTTATTTTAAAGTAATATTCTAAAACGTAAACTTTAATATAAAAAAGTTGCAGAGCTTAAACGTCTTTATATTTTTATAATAAGTGAGAATGCATTATTTATTATTTATTTGTGAATAAATTAGAGTATTTTTTTTACTTGTTGGCATGTCGTTAGTAAGTTTATTTATATGTGAATAAATTAGAGTGTTTTTTTTTAGACTGGTTGGCATTCTATTCGTAGATTGATTTAAAGAATTTGTGGGGAACCACAGATAAATATCCATACTATTAAATAAGCAAAATGCCTGTCTAGCTAATATTTTCAAGCCGTACTGGCTTATCTTACTTCAATGAAACAAAGGTTGACCGTGATCTGGGTTCGGACAATCCGTTCCCGTGGGATAATTTCTGACCTAAACGAGGGCAAACCACGGGCAAAAGTTAGTAAGTTAATATACTGGCCTATGAAGAAAGTGAAATCTATGATTAAAAAATAACAGCGATATGAATCAACTCGAGCACTTCGTTTTGCTTAGTGAGAATTGAACAAGGTCATTGACCGCCATTTATTTAGATCAGCGCTATTATTATTAGGTAGGTATATATTTAACAGACTTCGATAGTTTTGTTTTATTTTTACTTGATTTTTCCGTCAAATTTGGACCAATTTTCAAAATTCTTTTATAGGGTAACATTTACAACCCTTTCGATTATATCTAGCTAAAGTCGATGAAACAAACAAAAGTCACGGACTTCCGGAAGTAAACTTTTTTTCCACTTATATGTATAGTGGTATTTTTTTAAGTCTTTTTTTACAAAAAAAAAATTGTGTATCACTTTTTTAAGGTGTAGGAGTCGTTATCAAGACTTTATGACTAGCGCCTTCAATCACGAACTAACAATTCTTCTTATTACAAAACAATATCGATCTTATTTATCGATCCATAAATATTTTTTCCTCTCTAACAACTGAGCTAAAGTCGAGTGATCTGCTAGCGTCGTGTAGTGACGACAGTGAGCCGTCGGACTTTGTACTTTATAGCCGTGTTGGTAGAATGCTAAAATTACATGCCAAGCTATATTTTAATAATCAATGCCGTTTAAGATTTTATTTCTTTTTAAATTTTGGAACACGCCAACAAAATATGAGACGCCATTTGTTTTTTCAGATTGCCGGCACAGCCCACCAGCCAGTATTCGGCTTCATATATAACGACTTTTTGGACGAATTGGGAGTAGGAACAGCGGCCGTCACAATCGTGTTTGGGGTGTTCCAAGTCACGTTGGCTATTGCTGGTAAATATCCATAGCAGTTAATTTTCTTGTTAATGATCCTTTCTTTGAGGATGGGAAATCATCTAATAACTCTGGGCGGAGCGGCGGGTAGTGCCAGACTTTTACTGACCAAAACCCACCGTTGTTTCTTCTTTTGCCCTTATATTCCGGGGCTGCAGTATCTCTTTCGAACAACCCTCAACCCTGGTGTTAATGGTCCTAATGGCAGAATAAAATGAGACGATTAATGGCTACTAAAAAAAGTAAAGTATTGTTTGACAATAGGTGCAAATCTGATTTCCACATTAGATACTTCATTGCTTCATTAGATCCTTCATTACGTCCAAAACTATTAAAGTTTGCTTTATTTTTGTAAACTGTTTTATCAATCCATTCAAAGTACAGTTCTGTAACTGATATACGTAGGCATTGGGCCTTAGAAACTTATACATACACGTATGTAAAAGTAATAAGTAGGTTCTATGGTTTTTGTCTACCACCATGGAAAAAAGCGTGAGTTTAAAGTATTTTATATTTAGCCAGCCATACTAGTGTATGTAGCTGTATAACTTTATTATTTCTGTCCTCATAACAACTTTGCTGACTGACCAAATTTTTTTGCAAGATTTTTACGTAATTGCTTTGTAGAGCTTTAAAAACGTTTTTTTAGTTTTAATTTTAGCCTTGTGAAACTTCTTAGACATAAAGATTCAATATAAATCAGTTACAGTGCAGATTTTCTATAAATGTTCCAAGATAATTAGGTGTTGCGTAATTACATAATGCTTAATAGATTTCTTTTTATTGTAGTTGGCGGCATTAATGGTTTAAAAAAATGCACTTATATATTCTTACATTTAAAATCTTTTGTGTCTAGCAGTACTATTTATTAGTGGGTGTAAATCAATAAAAATCAAATCCAAATTATTTTTATTTTACATAAGCCTAGGTAGGCACACATAAAACGTCGAGAAAAGGTGCACGGTTCGGGTCGGTTGTTTCCTATGGAGAAAAACCGGCAAGAAACTCCATGGTTACTCTTTTAAAATCATTTGCTCTTACAATGTTATCGTTACAGCGTCAGGACTTAAGTATGAGAGAACTGCGTACTATTAGGTATTCTTCGTCTGCCTAAGCCTCAATGGGTTACATTGCGTAATATTATGTCAAGAAGCTTTATTTTAATTAGACATCGATACATATAGATGCGGGCCTGTGGGCGACGAGTAATGGGTAGCTCACTGTCCGTCTGTTTAGTGACGACAGGCCGAGTCCACGGTATGTTCGTGTTACAAGCGCGCCTCAAAGAGATGTCAGCAAAACAGGGCCACCGCCTGTCGGGGTTAGGGGGTTGTTCGAAAGGGATATCGTGGCCTTGGAACATTAAGGGCTAAAGAAGGAACATAGGTGGGTTTTAGTCAGTAACAGTCTGACACTCCCTCTGCTCCTCCCGGAGCGGGGGAAGTTAATTGATGATTTTTCATCAGCAAAAAAAAGAAGACATCGATACATCCTCACGAAGTTATGCGTGTATAAAATTATTTAGAAGTAGTATAAACCAGCAAAAAATACCCAGTGGAACTGGAATTATTAATAAATCCTGTTACACCGACGTAATATTTTTTTGCTAGGTTATTATCCTTGGCATATATTTTATTATTGGCATATATTTTATCCTTGGCATATATTTTATTCTTGGCATAATTATATTTTATCCTTGGCATATATTTTATCCTTACGTGTCTCAATGAAGTAAAGTCTCAATCCTTAAATTCCAAAGAAAAAAGTCTATGAAAACGAGAGCGGGTTGTAGAAAATTCGAGCACAATACTTTTTAAGCCAAAGGGATACTGAAACACGTGTCGACACGTTGTTTCAAGTATTTTGCTGAAGATTTTTTGCATTTTCGTGCCTAGCGAAGAATGGGCAACAAAATAAAGCCTGTTTTAAGCTCTATGATGCAATTTTAAAACTTGCTGCCTGCTTGCCATGCTGTGTTCTAATTGCTACGTCTTTTTCTCCTTGTGTTTATTAAGCAAATACATAAAGAAAATAATTGTATGTAAATCAGAATGTTTACTACATTATTTTTTTAATGAATGTTTTGAATTCATTTCGTTCATTCATTGGAAATTTCATTATAAAAAATTGTGAACGAATAGTAAGTTATCTATACTCCTCTTAGGAGTATTATAATGTACTAGCTGGCGCTCTATATCGAAAAAAAGGATCCTATGTGTTATTCCAGACTATAATCTACCTCTGTACCAAATTTCATCAAGATCCGTTCAGTCGTTTGACGTGAAAGAGTAACAAACATCCATACATCCATCCATCCATCTTTACAAACATTCGCATTTATAATATTAGTAGGATTTCTGTTTGTACGTCAGTCTGTCTAAATGTATAAACAAAAATTTTGTAATGCCACTTGAAGGGGAAGTACTCTTAATACTTTAGACAGAAAATTTTACTTAAAGAAAACATTCCTTTATTTTTGAAAAGAAAGAAAACGGCATTCAAAGATTTTAAAAATTCGTTTGCCGCACACGGTAATCGAACCGACCAAAATCTGTAAAAGATGCACCCTGTACTTTTATTGCATCGATCGTTAGGGTCAATAAGGATGAAATCTCTTTAACAAACTTCATAAGTTATATGAAAGGAAAACAATGACATCTTAAATTATTAATTCACTGGGTCAAGTTAAACTTTTTATACTCAATCTTTTAATCCATCTGTGTACTTATGTTATTAATTAATTATTATCATTGACGTCATTTATCCATTGAAATGACGAATTACTATTTAGATAAGACAAATTGAGAAAGAAAATGGAGCCCATTTCGAGCAAATAATTAGTTAGTTTACCATTTTTTGTAAATAATTAAATTAATTTTAGTTTTCATTGTTTTCCTTTCATTTAATTTATGAAGTTACGATCGATGTAATAAAAAAAAACAGATTTTAGTCGGTTCGATTACCGTGTGCGGCAAGCGAATTTAAAAAAATCTTTTAATGCCTTTGCTTTCTTTTCAAAAATAAAGGAATGTTTTCTTTGAGTAAAACTTTCTATCTAAAGTATTAAGAGTACTTCCCCTTCAGGTGGCATTACAAAATTCCACCCTGTATAATGTATCACACAGGTAGACCATAATTAAGTAAAGATTCTTATTCCGTATGCGGTACGGTCCCATGAGATATTCTCCGTCCTCCTTGCAGGCGACGCCACGGTTTACAGCTAGTTTCATTAGAAAATTCACCACATCAATGTTTTATTGTCGTGAATCCACTTCTAACGATCGTCAAATGTTTTTGCCCACGTTATAAGTTTGAAAATTAGTAATTATTAATTTATTAAGAAGATTATGAATATTTACAAAATAATAAGACATGATCTGTTGATCTAATTTAGTCATTAATCCTTACTAATATTATAAAAGCGAAAGTGAGTTTGTTTGTTTGTTTGTTACTTCTTCACGCTTTAATGGCTAAACCGATTTTGATGAATTTTGGTACAGAGATAGTTGGGAACCAGGAGACGGACATAGGCTAATTTTTATTTTATAAAAGTGTGATATGAGGGAGAACGAGGGAAGAAAAGGGAAAACTTAGCGTTGCTATAACAAATCAATCAGGCGCAAGAGCAAAACCTGCAGGTCTGATTGGTGTGTTAAACCGAATTTAACGCGAGCGAAGCCGCGGGCGAAAGCTAGTATCAAATAAACATGATAATATGTCAAACTTGAAGAAAAAACTGATTTTATCTACAGACGAGACCGAGTAAAAAATCTCCTTTGATGACAAAAATTATTGAGCCTGTAATTTTTTTCCTAAGAAAACATTTCAAAGATGACACCAAAGATAAAACATACGACCGTTTTCACGGAATACATAAAGTTATGTCTATCTTACGTTACGAGTCTGCGTAGACGGTTGATACACGGTGTCTACCTACGCATTTGCTACGCGCAATCTTGCGTCTACGCGGATGCTACGCATAGTAAAGCCTAGCGCGATCGCGCCAACTAAACACTACTATTACACATACACGAAGACAGTTTTACTTGCATCAAATTTATATTATTACTAGCTTTCGCCCGCGGCTTCGCTCGCGTTAAATTCGGTATAACACACCAAACAGACCTGCAGTTTTTGCTCTTGCGCCTGATTGATTTGTAATAGCAACGCTAAGTTTTCTCTTTTCCTCCCTCGTTCTCCCTCATATCCCACTTTTTTTTAATAAAAGTTGGCCTATGTCCGTCTCCTGGTTCCCAACTATCTCTGTACCAAAATTCATCAAAATCGGTTTAGCCATTAAAGCGTGAAGAGGTAACAAACAAACAAACAAACAAACAAACAAACAAACTCACTTTCGCTTTTATAATATTAGTAAGGATATCAGTTTTATAAAAGATACTATATTGTCATCATTGACCTGCTCAGGGCAGATCAAATTTCTCCTCTATTTCTTATAACGTAAGCTAAATATGTTTAGCAGCCAAAAATATTTTTACGACCTAACATTAACAGATAGATACGCAAAACAGCAATCGAAATTTGTTTTAAGTTTGCAGATTAATTCTTATTATACTATAATTGATGTTTTCTAGTTAATGATGAAATAAATTGTATCTGATAACTGTGTGACAACTCTATCAATGTATATTTCCCTACCGTTTAACGGTGGCAATAACTTTCATCACATGTGTGATGGCGCCTTATATTTTTGTCAGGCGTAACCATATCTACATATTACACCCATTCTCATGTCCATAATATTTGTTATGGTTCGCTGATATTTTTGGTTCGGGGTTGCGGGTTTTCCGAAAGAGATACCGCGGCCCCAAAACATAAAGGAAAATAGACATGGGTGGGTTTCAGTCAGTAAAAGTCTGTCCTGTGATTTCCCATCTGCAAAAAACAACAAACAATTCGCGTATCGGAAAACATAGTTTGGAATCCTCAGCTTGATCGATGACTTTAAAAAGGGCTGCGTCAGACCTGGATTCGATAAGTGCAGGACTGAGTGTTGAGTTGAGTTGACTGCGACATTTTAAGTTGATTGATTGAACCACGGAAATTATTAAAAACCCTAAGAAACTAAAAATACATTCGTTTCATCGATTCGGTTCACAAACTAAACTTAAACTATTCAAAAAAAGCACTAAAATTTTGTTTATTCCTGTCAAACGACGTTTCTTATTCTGAAATTGATTGAAGTGACACAATTTAACTATATCATAGTTTGACAGCATTAATGATAGTTTAGTACTCAATTTAAAGAAAATTGTAATCTCACTACTCTGAAAGATAGTCCGATTTAGCTTGTCAAGCACTGTTTTTGATGAATAACGTTATTATTTTATCAAAAACAGTGCTTGCCAAGCTAAATAGGACTTTTTTTTTGGGGCGGGAAATCATCAAAAAACTTCCCCCGCTCTGGGCGGAGCGGGGGGGCGTGTCAGACTTTTACTGACTAAAACCCACCCATGTTCCTTCTATTGCCCTTTACGTTTCGGGGCCGCGGTATCTCTGTCGAACAACCCGCAACCCCGGAAATAGGAATATCTTTATATTAAAATGGTGTGGAATAAAATAAGATGTGATTAGGTTTGTTATTTTAATCTTAGTCTCGTTTAATCCGGTGGTTCATCAGAAATGGCGTCATTGTGAAGCATTTCCGCTATCTCGATTCCTTTTACGTCGATTTGTGTTTTTTTATGTTGATGTATTTATCGTCTTTTATTTCTCCTCTACATGGCCGTCACAGAGGGCAGTCGCACTAAAACGAAATAAGGCTATGCTCTTAATAAAGTAATTTGAATCATCCGCTGTTTATTATTACAAAGCAGATATTTATTGTTACTGTTGTGAATTCACTGCAAGTATTAACATTTCACAACAGCAGCGTTTTTATAGTTATACAAAGCCTTAATATCTCTTCGTACTAAAAGAAACTGAGAACGGAAAAAAGCCTTTCAAATCCAGCGGATTACTTTACACCGCGCGCTGCAGCAAAGTTTCTTGAAACTTACCTTGGCTTTGACTAGAGAAATGGATAACATTTTCATGATATACACTCACACACGCACACATAGCGATTTGATATGGCAGTCAGGTACAAAAGCTAATGTAATTTTGTGGAGTCGTATCATGGCGCAGTGGCTGAGCGATTAACTGCTGCGCTGCGTGTCGCTGGTTCGATCCCCGTACGGAATAAATATTTGTATGGTTAACAAATAGTTTTTCCGGGTCTGGCTGTTTGTGTATATGAGTTAAAATGTTTGTAAACGCACCCACGATACAGGTACAGGATAAAATCCTAGTGTGACGTGTACATTTCAAATGCTTACTAGTGTCAAATATTCGTAAAATCGAATGATTTAGCCTTAAATACCGACGAGTTAGGCATAGGTGTACCTTATAGTATACCTCCGGTTATGTTTAAGTAATTGGGGGTAAGCCTATTGCC
Organism: Ochropleura plecta; assembly: GCA_905475445.1. Lineage (NCBI taxonomy): Eukaryota > Metazoa > Arthropoda > Insecta > Lepidoptera > Noctuidae > Ochropleura > Ochropleura plecta. The sequence continues at coordinate 6,503,730 of FR997723.1, read as the reverse complement.
ATCAATCGGACACAAATCTAAACCCCGTGCATCCTTCTGAGAAATTTCTGATGGAAAAACTCAATAACACTTTGCCAGCAAGTTGAACTATGATCTCATGCTCAACGAGGCTCGTAATATAATAATTATTTTTCAATACACTTCCTCGAAAATTGACTCTTATTGCACTACGATTAGGTTCAACATGGAATGTATTTCACACACGTGTTTTTTTCCATTGATTGCAACAAGGGCTTTAATTTTTTCTGTTTCATCCCGGATTATAAACAACTGCTGAAAGCCTATAGCCAGCAGTATTTTTTTAGAGTAGAGAGGCGCTTGGTTCTAAGGCCTCCATATTTATAAAAAAAAGAAATTGTGTTAACAAAAAATGATATTTATTTGAATTTAAGAAATTCTAATGTTTTTTTAAACTTAGAACATTAACTTTTTAATATTAGGCTGTTTAGCGGTGTCGTGCATTTGTTTCTCCTTTAGTACGAGAAGACAAAGCGCGGGGAAAATCAAATTAAATCATAGTTTCATATTGATCCATGACAAAAGTTCTTTTTGTTCTGTTATTTAATTTCACTGAAGTGTATTGAATATATTTTTTTCCTCTTATTTCAGGATTCTCAGCAAACATAGCATTAAAGAAACTATCGTTAAGACAAGTGGGTTTAATAGGAGCAGTTATATACACACTAGCGTCATTCCTAGCCATATTCGTGGTATCTACGACTCAGCTGATCATAACGAATGGCTTCCTCCACGGCTTGGGAATGGGGCTACTCATACCTGTCTCCTACACAAGTTTCAACAGCTACTTCACGAAGAAAAAAGTGCTTTATCTGAGTCTGTGTAAGGCCTCAATTGGAATGATAACGATGTTTTACCCGTTGTTTATCAAGTTTACGATAACTGAGTACGGGTTTAGGGGAACACTCGCTATACTTTGTGCGATATCAGCGCATAGTATTTTCGGGGCTTTGGTCATGCACCCCGTGAAATGGCATATGAAGAAACAGCGGAAACCTTGCGAGAAAATTGTTTGTAAGTTCCCATTACTACATAAAACGGAAAGTTTAGAACGGTCACTGTTCTTTGTGCGAATTCATTTCGCTTTGCGAATCTGTTCGTACTGTATAAAGTAAAGTTTATATTTAATATTAAACCAGAGAAATGCAATTTGGCTTTGAGTTCTGGTGCTGCTTTTTGTTTGTTTTCTTGGTATTTCAAATTAATATTTTATCAAAGGCTGGCCTTATTTTTCTATAGTGCATTTAAAAGCACTTTGAAAACTTCTACTGGAAAATTACTACTTATTGAAAAATCGCATTAACTTGATACTTTTTTATTTTCCAGTGATACCACCAACACCAGCCAAAGAAGACAACAAGGATAAATTCGATTTCGCCAAAACCAAATCGAGTATCGATACATCAGAGAACGCAAGATCCGTCGAGAATTTGTATCGAATCAATCGATTGGAAAATCCCCAAAAAGGAGCCGAATTACTATTTGTATCCAAATTAAGCGATTCCAGACGATTAAGTATACCAGTTGTCTTGATCCCGGCAGACGGAAAGATAGATAGTAAATTCGACTCGAGTGATCACGTGTATCGAGAGAATTTGTACAAGGCTGCTTCTGTATCGAGTTTGGGAAACTTTGGGAACATTGCTGCGGAACCGATGCCGATTATAAAGAATAAGGAAGGGAAATGGTATGTTTTGTTGACATATTAGTACATACTTGATTATTGGATTGAATATAGGAAGGCCATGCTACATCGACGTCATTTGTAAATCTTTCACAGTCGTAACAGTAGACCCCTGCCGAGGTTTCGGGTTGTTCGAAAGAGATGCCGCGGCCTCGGAACATAAAGAGCAAAATAAGGAAGAAAGAATGGGTTTTGATCAGTACAAGTCTGCCACTCCTTCCACTCCGCCCATAGCGGGTGAAGTTATTTGATTTGATGATTTCCCATTCACATAAAAAACAACAGTAATTATTATTATATTAAAGACTGCTTTTCAGAATTGCGGCCAGCTGCACATAGTTCTGACAACCAGACATTCCGAGGTGATAACCAATATCGTGACTAAAGAGGACTCATAAACATTCTTTCCATGAAAAATACTGGACCGAAAGACGAGCCTCTATAGTTGAGAAAAGGCTAGGCAGATCATGGTATTGAGCGTATAGTCCAGTCATTTTAGGTTTTATCTGGGGAAAAATTCCTAGTTTTTCGCAAAATATTTGCGCAAAACTGATTTTTGTGACCTTTTGACCTTTGTAACTTTTTTGCGCCGGCACGATATCGATTCGATATATCGATTGTCGATTCTTCATATTTTCATAACAACACCGTAATAAAGGTGTATACAAAAACTTCAAATTCAGCTCACTAGGAATTATTCCCCAGATTGGGGTTTAAAATGACTGGACTAGTATTCTCATTTTATTTTAACCAAGTATTCTAGTCATTACCAAGACAGCTAGGTAGGGAATTTTACCCGTTTCAGCACCATATATTGACATAATTAAATGAAGCGTGTCATAGATAAAACTACTAAAATAAATTGCTTATTTTATTCACGATACATTAATTAATGAATTAGCCTGCGTTCATCGCGTATTGTCATGTATTTATTCAAAAATGTTGATTTCGTCTCGTCGTGATTCTAAATAAAAAATGGCGATTTTGTCAGTTTTTTAGTAATCTTGAATTTAATTTAAAGTTTAAAAAAAAGATAATAAAAAACAAAATTAATTAATTTATTCAAACTAGGCTGATAAACAGCACTTTTTAACGTCATTAACAAATCCCCCAAAATACCCACCCTTCGCCACGTCTTATAGTTTTGGCTGGGAAAAAAAAGCGGCGGAACAAACATCTCAACTGTCTCGTAGGTTTGAAGAACAAGATTTTAGTTACAAATTGCCTTCAACATTCCATTTTAAGAACTGACAGTCACTGACTGACAGTCACTGACTGTCAGTCAGTTTGAAGCAGTGAATACTTATGGGACTTAAATATTAATGTAGGTATGTGCCCGGTTGATGGCAATAGGCTCACATGGGTCTTAAAAATAACTGGTGAAATGTGAGTGTATTGGGTAAAAAGAAAGAAAAAACATTTGTTAATCGCAAATTACGACGAGCACGCAAAATAAAACAAAAAAATAAAAAAAACATTAAACATGCAAAGCATCACAAAGATTTACAAATACATACATATAAAATAAAAATAGCTTGCACGTCGTGACTGCGAGCCCATGGCACACCGCTGGTTTTCAGTGTCAGCATACATAAATATTTTAAATACTTAAATGAATAAAAAAAATAGTATAAAGATTTAAAAAAAAACTAAAATAAAACAACCCAATGATTTGAAGTGACACTGGAACAAATAGAATAAAATATACATAAACACAGGCCATGGCGTATTTTTTGGCTCGCTCGCCCCTCAACTCGCGTCGGTTGCGCGCGCGCCACACCTCTGACTAACCCTTCAGAGATTTGTGTTATGTAATATAGGTAATTTACACCAGAGAAAAAAGCTACACCAAGGAAGGATAATAAATAATTGGAGTAGGTAACTTAAAAAGCAATGCGTGCTGATAAAGAAATCATTGAGATTTACTACAATTATTTTGATGTAAAAAAATACAAAAGAGGCAAAAACTCAGCTTGATTTTGCATAAGAAATTTGATACAACATAATAGCGGTTTTTATTCGAACGCATAAAAAAGTGTGATCTTATAATTTAGTGCCAACCTTGTGGGCTAGGTGAATTAGAATTCCTGAATTACGTCGTACCTATTATAATAATATCTAGTATTATTAAAATACATTCTTGAACATGTTTGTTTTTAATAGCAAAACCAGAACGTGGTTGAAAGACAACAAAAAAAAGTCGTTGCACTTATCTCGGAATGTGAACAGATTTGTTTCTACATATTATCACGAAAAGTGTCAGTTTTTAGCATACCTTCTGATTCATTGACTTATATCACTACTAGCTTCCGCCCGCAACTTCGTCCACGTGGCTTAGTTACTTTGGGCCAACGCTAACTTTAACCCACGTGATGATAATAAAAAAAATCTTTCTTTTTCTTCCCCTTTTCTCACTTTTTTTTAGCCTATGTCCGTCTCCAGGGTTCCAAAAACCTTTGTACCAAAATTTATCAAAACCGGTTTGGTCATTTAGGTGTTAAGACATAACAAACAAAAAAACTCACTTTCGCTTTGATAATATTAGTAAGGATTTGATAATATAGAATTTCCATTTGATTTACTAAATCATCTCGGTTCGAGACACTCGGGTCGATGTTGTCAGAAATTCGGCTCACTGACCATCTGCATCGACTGTCAAAGATGAACAAATGACAGTCGGGACTGACGGTTAAAGGCGATTTCCGAGGCACTGAGGAAACTCGGTATGCAAACACATAAAAACGTATTTAAGCGCAGTTAACCCTAAATATTGATTCGACCGCCGGTAATTATTACAAATTTCTGTTTGATTATTTTTATAGAAACACACAGAATGCTTTATGAGGATGACTTTAAAGTTCTTTTTTGGAGTTCCGTACTTTAAAATAAATTACGTGTGGCACTCGGGGACTGCCGCGGTAAAGCTATTGCATAGCATTTTTTATCAACTTATGCAATAAATAAAAACAATCTAAATAAAATATTTAAAAAGTACTTCCAATTAAAAGAAGTCGCAAAAAGAAAAACAAGACCTTGGGTTTGATTCAGCGTAATGTCGATTGACTATCCGATTCTCTACGAAACATGCTATTAGAACATTAGAATCGGGATTGAAATAACTGACCGTATTGTGTAAACGACGCTAAACAAGCCACACCTCCGTGCCCGTCGGAGTGGGGAGCGTCATTTTTTCTTCGTTACGGAATTTCTGGATTCGGTCCCCGCGCTCAAGGCCCGCGATAGAAGCTATGCAATAGCTTAAAAAAAAAATCAGCACTGTTATCACTTTGTTGTCCGACTGTATGTCAAGACCTTTTATATCGGGAACGCGTTGATGTATCATGTTAAAATTAAATAACCATAGACCCAAGTATATAATCCCTTAGAGCTGTGAAAATAATAATTACCCAGTCAAAAGATATGGCTCTCGGTGCGCGAGTCCAACTCACACTTGGCCATTTATGTCCCACAGTTGGGCAAAGGCAAAGCCCTTCCCACAAGACTTTCCAGAAGCTTTTTCCATGCTCCTGACTTTTGTGAGTAGCGCGTGACTTTATATCTGGTTTCTCTAAATGTTTGTAAAGCCATCTTGTTATTTCTTTTTCAGGCAAACCATTGCGGAATTTCTGGACCTATCCCTGCTAAAGGACTTAGTTTACGTTAATATTATATTTGGACTGGCACTAACTTTCTTTTCTGACCTTACATTTTTTACTCTGGAGCCATTATTTTTGGACAAAAAACATCTAAGCAAGGTAAGGTTCTTTAATATTTTTGCCCCGGAATGAATATTAAGCTGAAAGCTGGCTTCTACTGAGATCGTTTTATCTTGGCTAACCACTTTAGTGGTTACAAAATTGTGTTTGTTGGTGATAAATCTTTGGTTTTTGTGAACTAACGATTTCGAATTGCGGTAACATGAAAAAATACTAACAACTTACAAAGAACACACAAGCTAAATAGAGTCTCAAACAAATAAACAACATATAGAAAACCAAAGAGCTTAAATAAGCCCTTGGGAACTTTCCCAGATGCTCGTTCACTGCATATGTAGCCTGTATGCATAATTCTGATCTTCAACCACATTGCAATTCTATTCTCGAATTCAAACAGCACTGTGTTGCCACTTCAATTAAAATGTAAGTTAAAACTCAACGTTTCTGTCTGGCAACACATGCGAGGAAGTGACAATAACAACTTCCATCGTTGCGTTGTTCCGGCTTTTGGTGATACAGCTTGTAACAATGGCTGCATTTTTGCTGTTGTCATTGATTTTTCCTGCTTGGAAAATACGACATTCTGTTATAACTGTTGTCTTTGAAGGAGTAAACAGAGCCGCATTACAACATATTGTTTTTCATGCACTTTTACAAAAGACATTAACTTTAAGATTTTTCCTTATCTCATTAGGTCAAAGTTTGTAGGAAGCTTTTAACCATCTCCAAGTGAAATAGATCTGAAGTGTGGTGTCTCGTCATATAATAAAATATCTATACCTAGTTATTAATGTATCTCCTATCCCAGAGATCTAACCTAATATTATAAAGACTACTCAATGCTCATACGATTCCAAAATGTATACTGATGTAAACTACAATAATCTACATGTGGGTCATTACGTTTTTATTTGTTTTTGACATCGGTCTAGCAGTTTGAGTACTAAAAGCGACCTACGCAAATGTCCTTTTTTAGGAATTTTTCGTGTCGTTGAACTGATTGGACATGTCCACCTAAATCTGTGTGGTGCTTTCTTAAAAAGACCATTTTAGACACTAATCTGCTTAGTGCTTTGACAGAGTTTTTGAATTTGACCAAGATTTTTGTCTGGACCTTAAAAGAGACTATGACCTCTGAGTTTGGTTCGGCTATTTCTTCTCAGGGTAGGCGGGTACGAAATACCAGCCTCATCTTATTAAACGACGTGTGATAGTGTTTGTAAAAAATTACTTGCAAAATAAACATAATTTATCATCTATTACCGAGAGCCACGGGATATGTTTTCGGGCAAAGTCGCGGGCAAAAGCTAGTTTAAGATACACACACTACAATAGTACCAATTTAACAATATCTTATTACTTTTCAGGCAGAGATAGCGAACATAATAGCAGTAGGAGGAGCGATGGATATGTCAGCCCGACTTTTCCTGGGCGTTGCCGGACAATTCTTCAGGATGAACAGTCGCTATATGTTCTTCTGCGGTGCTTTATTTACAGCAATATTTAGATTCAGTAAGTGAATTTACTATTTCATTTATTTCTATAATAATATATTTATCTATAAATCTATGCGTGTGTATAATGCATATCTAATAGGCATAGATACAAAAGATTTCGCCCCACACTAGGCATTTCTTCTGTATCGTGGGTGCGTTTACATTCATTTTAACTCACATACACAAACAGCCAGACACGGAACAACTATCAGCAGGCCATACAAATATTTGTTCCGTGCGGGGATCGAATCCGCGACACGCAGCGCAGCAGTCGATCGCTCAGCCACTGCGCCAATCGTGTCGTCATGAATAAAGATGAATGGATTATGCAAGGACTAATATGAAAGAGAATGGACTACTTAATGCCGTGGCATCTGACAGGGGAGAATGGAAGAAGAAAACGGTTTTCGCCGACCCCAAATAAAATGGGACAAGGACTGGAAGATCATGATAATGATGCATTGTTACAAAATCATATGTTTGCGAAGTTAGTCTTAAACGAGTATGGTATAGAATTTTAGTAAGCCTAAAATACTAGGTACTTGCAATAACAAGCATATAAGAAAAAATCATCCTTTACGTCCTTTAGTCATTCAATCAAACCCAGTACTTTGACATAAAGGCTTCCTAATAACCAATGAGACTATTGAACCACAGACATTTAAATCAAACTTATGAATTACCAAAGTATAGTTTTTTAGTTGGTGTAGAAAAATAACCTTCAAACAATTCAAAAACATTAATTGCACTATTTTATTACTTTAAATATCAAAGGCTATTTGAGTTACTAATTAATGCTATACCAATACTAACAATTAAATAATAAAGCTGATTTTGTATTTTTATTATTTAATTCTAACTGGCTAAGTGTCAATGATTTTTCAAAAACGACGAATAATAGTAGGTATTCGCAATAAATATATTTTTGGATGGTATGGCTCTCAATCGCCTGATAAATAAAAAAAGAATATGGAATACAATTTTATAATAGCTTATATATGAATTTTAAACAGTCGAAAACAAAGGGGCTATTTTAAAACTGTTTATATTATTTAATCAAAGGCCAAACACAATTTTATTATGTCTTAAAGATAAATTTGAAATGATTTTGTTGTTTTCTTAAAAATAAAACCAATTTAGCAATGATATTATTAAATCTGCTTTTAATTAAATTTTTTATATAAAACAAATAAGTAAAATGTGAGTTTGTTTATTTGTTTCTCGTGCCTTCAAACCGTAACGGCTGAATAGATTTTGATAACATTGATAAATGTGCTTGGTTAAGACATAAGATACTTTAAATTTTATAAAAAAAATATGGATGGAAAGGGAGAGTATATATTATTATTATTACTCTAACGTACGTACGTCATCATCTTTCTGCTTTCTAATGTTATTTGGGTTTGGCGCAACTCTTATTTTCTTCCATTTTCTCCATCTTCAAGCTACATTTATGGCGTGCTTTTGGGCCATTGCGTAAAATGTCAATGTGTTTTATGTTTTATTTATAGTGTGTTAATGTAATTATGTGGATTTATACCTGGAAAGTAAGATTTCGTTTCATTTACTCCTGTTTTCTAGTTATGAATGGATTTTGTCAGAAATGATTGGAGAGGGAAAATGAGTAAATGACGCAACTGATGATGGAGCATGACAATTCGAAGCTGGAAGCAAAAATTTATTTGAAAAATAAAAAAAATATTAAAAACATATCTATAAGAGGATTTTTTATCTCTTCAAGATATATCTGAAATGATTTCAATGTTTTCTTAATGGCAAACAAATACAATAGGGACAATTTTAATAAGTAATGGTTTTTCGTAATCCTAACTACTAGGATTATGAATTATTGTTATCCTTTATTTGTTTATTAGCACACAATTTATTATTCAGCAAGTCCCTAATTATATAAACCTAAAAAAATTAAAAAATTGCCCCACATTAGGAATTTCTCCTGTATCGTCAGGCTCGGCTGCGTTTACAAAGCTCGAATACCTACACAAACAGCTAGAACCCAAACATCTGTAGGTTATACAAATATTTGTTCCGTGAGGGGATCGAACCGGCAATACGTAGCGTAGCAGTCAAACGTTTAGCCACCGCACCAACATCAACATCATCTGCCTAGCCTTTTCCCAACTATGTTGGGGTCGGCTTCCAGTCTAACCGGATGCAGCTGAATTTCAGTATTTTACATGGAGCGACTGCCTATCTGACCTCCACAACCCAGTTAGTACTGGGTAATACGATACCCCTTGGTAAGACTGGTTGTCAGACTTTCGCTTTAGCCACCGCGCCAACAGCGGTGTAAATAACTGGTGAAACGTTGGTGTATTATAAGCTACACCACTGCCTCACCCTTCCGGAATTACAGTCGTGGCGATAAGTTCATATTATTATGAAATTAAAAGTTTGTTTGTGCATCACCATAACGGCTGAATGGATTTCGACGAAATCCTTTTTGACATAAAAGAAGCAAACCAAAGCTAGAAATAATAAAAATATTAATATCACTTATGATTCTTTTGTAAAATAAATTTTGTGAATTTTAAATAGGTAATTAAATGAAACAGACAAAGGGGCTATTTTTAGAGGGCTTAAATTATTTGTGTAAAGGTCAAATACAATTAGCTCTCCATGATATATGAAATGATTTTGATATCTCTTAATAGCTGAGATATAACACCACAATTTAGTTAATCATGATATAAATGATTATCTAAATTGTGGTGTTTAATCATCTGATTTAATATGACATCAAATCATAAGTAACCTAATGCTTCTGAATTAGGACCGTTTTTATAATTACATGTTGTTTAAAAGTAAAACATATTTTTAGAAACATACAAGCGCCATTTTGTCCATCGACTTAATAGACTTACTCACACAGACAACAGACATAATTAATTGTATTATTTATGTATACTAATTTTGGAAAACCTGTAGAGTACCACACACAAACGTTTTAATTATTAAGATTTTTCTGACCCCGTAATGAATTTTGACGCACTGCTTCTCACAGATAAGAGGCTTGTATTTTGTCTCAGCAATGGGAACTTTATGATTAAGCAGTGGTTGGTTTGTTGATGGGTGACCATTTATTTATTTATTTATGTACACACAAAACACATATTTTGAAAAAAAACATACAGACAAAAGAGCACGAAGGTACTGCTTATTTCATAAAGAAATCTCTTCCAGCTAAATATTATTTATTTTTAATGCTTTTAGAATAAGATCTGATTGATATTTATCCGTTTTGTTTTTGTTAAAAATAAAGAAATTTAAAATCAATCAAATCAAATCATTTATTTCAATTAGAACAGTACAGGCACTAATGAATGTCATGAAAACAAAAAAAAATGATGCTACTACAGTCCCAGTCACAAGACATAATAACTTGTGAAAGTACTGTAGTTGCCCATTCCAAAGCGTAGATCTCTATGGAGAAGAATGGGCAAGAAACTCCATGTACACTCTTTTAAATCATAATATTTTTACAAAATCATGGATACATCATTCATGTTGAGATTATAAACCTAAATGTGAGAACGATGTAGAAAAACGAGCACATTAAGAGCGTCCAGAGTAAAATCTTCCAGCAGACCAGCGATAGGACGGATAGATAGATAGTACACGTTGACACAGTGTGGCCAGTGTGTGACCATCGATTACATTCAAAATTCTCTCCATGCGTCAGAAAACACTTAAAACCGTTAGTCGCGGTTGTTACTTGTAGGTCTTTGACAGTCAGTGGCCCGAAAGTCAAAAAAAAAATAAAAAAAACAAAAGCATTTATTTCAATTAGACCATTACAGGCACGTTTGAATGTCAAGAAACAAAAAAAAATAAGCTATAGTCCTAGACACAATGAAAAATAACTTGTGAAAGTACCGTAGTTGCCTCCAAAGCGTTGATCCCTACAGAGAAGAATGGGCAACTCCATGGACACTCTTTTAAATCAAAATAATTTTACAAGATCATGGTTACATCATTCATGTTGAGATTATGCATGTCTGTCAACCAGACTAACCAAAGGATATCGTAATACCCAGTGTTAACTGGGTTGTGAAGGTCAGATATGCAGTCGCTCCCTGTAAAATACTGATATTAGGTATTATGCGGTTGCATTCGCTTAAATTCAAGAAGTCATCCCCAACTTAGTTGGGAAAAGGCTAGACAGAATATGATGATGTCTTGCTTACTATATCTACATAATAATGTACATTTATTATCGTAATCCTATTAATTTCCCAGTTATTATTTTTTTAACGTTGCGCCCCCCTAGGAATTTTTATGTTTCGTGGGTGCGTTGAAAAAAAAATGTTATGTCGTAAAAGAGTAACAAACATCCATATGTTTGTTACTCCTTTACGTGAAAACGACTGAACGGATCTTGATGAAATTTGGCACAGAGGTAGATTATAGTATGGAATAACACATAGGATATATTTTTTTCGATATTACGCGGGCGCCAGCTAGTACTTCATACTTTACTTGAGAGTTTAACTGCTGTTAGTCCCAGTTGAGAAAACGGTTAGGAAGAGTATATAAAAAGTGAGAAATATTTTTATGTTAGTTAGTACATTTTGGCAGAATTAAGCTTATTATTTTATTTTGGTCAAAGGTAGATATGAATTTAGTACACGCACAATATTTAGGGCTTCTTTAAGTAAAAGTTTGTTTACTTTTTAATTGACTGATATGTGTTTATAAATTTTAACATCCGCCAACATCGCTTCTTTGCGATTGTAACTCACAACTTATTTTATTAATACTAAGTAGTCAATACTGTGGAAAAGTTTCGAAATATTTTATTAAATATTTGTTCCTCACCTATCAAAAATATTCGTATTATGATAATGCCATTATTCTATTTTTAACGATATTCAAATATGATATTAAAATATGTAAATGAAATTGATCACCAAATTATAAAAAAATATATAAGTTCTTTTTGCAAACACAAAATGTCTGGCACTTAACAAAACGATTTTAAATTATAACAACACACATTAGTCAATCTAATAGAACAATTAAATAAGATGGAAAATCATCAAATAACTGTGTCAGTTTTGTACTGTTTAAAACCCATGTTCCTTCAATTGCCCTTTATGTTCTTTCGAACAACCCGCAACCCCGGCAGGGAAATGTAGGTGTACCCTTAAAACGTGTTTTTTGTTATAAACACAACATACAAAAAGAAGCAATAACATAATAGGCATACAGCTAAGGTGATAAGTTTAGTAGTCTTTGTGCCTGTTCCCAGATTCTCAAATACTATACTTTTAGAGAAAATACGTTTTAGTTTTATTTGCACGAACTCTATGCGACAACTCTAAAATCAGCTTAAGAGCCAAGTTTGTTTAATAAGTATCTCTATATCCAGTGGGTAAGGTTAGTTATTCCAGTAGGTAAGGACATTAGGAAATGTATTTTATGTAACCAGCGCATTCATTCGCACTTAATATCTTTAGTACTACCTACCTACACTATCGTCGGCCATTGACCTAAACGGCTAGGGTTGTAACATCAATGATTTTAATAATGATTCTTTCACAGTGTATTCTTTAAATGATATATGTGCCTAACTATTAGTTTTAGTGCCCCTTTCTTACACGTTGTATATATTTATTAACACTATAACATTTTATTTTACAGTTTTCATCCAGTTCTCCACATACACGCCTCTGCTTATCTTGACCGGTGTGCTGGGTTCCTTGAGATCGCTGGTCCATATAGCTCAACCAATAGTGGTAGCAGAACACGTTCCTATAGAGAGGTACCCACCAGCTTATGGGCTCTACATGCTATTAGCTGGAGGTATCAGTTTGAGCGTCGGACCCATGATTGGTAAGTCCATTATCACAATATTTATTTATTCCCTAGATTCCGCCCGCTACTTCGTCCGCGTGGCATAGTTACTTTGAGCTAACGTTAACTTTAACCGGCGTGATGATCGAAAGAAATGTATCTTTTTCTCCCCTTCTTCTCACTTTTTTAGCATATTTCCGTCTCCAGGGTTCCAACTGTCTCTAAACCAAAATTCATCAAATTCGTTTGGGACATTTAGGCCTGAAGACGTAACAAACAAACAAACTCACTTTCGCTTTTATAACATTATAGTAAGGATTTAACACTTCAAGCACTAAGTACAGAGGCGGACTAAATGCCATAGGCATATTCTACCAGTCAAACTGAGGGTGATACAGAGACAAATAGTGGTAGGTGAAAACAAATAACATAATAATCTGACGACACGTTTGGCGCAGTGGCTGAACGGTTCGATTCCTGCTCGGTACAAATATTTGTATGGCCTACAGATAGTTGTTCCGGGTCTGGCTGTTTGTGTATGTGTGTTTAAATGTTTGTAAACGCACCCACGATACAGAAGATATTCCTAGTGTGGGGCAAGGTTTTTCTAAAAAAAACAAATATATAAATAACTAGCTTTTGCACGCGGCTTCGCTCGCGTTAAATTCGGGGTAACAGTTCCCCTTTTCTGATTTGCAGGTACCTGCTACCTGCAGTTTTTGCCCTTGCACCTTATTGATTTGTAATAGCAAATCTAAGTTTTCCCTTTTCTTCCCTCTTTCTCCCTCATATCCCAAGCCTATGTCCGTCTCCTGGGTCCCAACTATCTTTGTACCAAAGTTCATCAAAATCGGTTCAGCCATTAAGGCGATAACAAACAAGCAAAGAAACTCACTTTCGCTTTTATAATAGTAATAAGGTTCACGGTACTGCACAGCCTTAATTCAACCCTTCAAATGCCAATCAACGTGTAGAATGACAATTATCACATTTGCTTACTACAACACGATTCACCAATCGTGTGTAATCAATATCGTTCACATCCGCTGACGTGTGTGTCCCTATTATGCTTGTCGGTTCAATTTGTGTCTATCCGACGTTTCAACTGAATATTCAATACTGGGAATCTGTTAATTTGATATCCTAGATAAATAAAATACTAGCTGGCACCCGCGGCTTCGCCCGAGTGATGTCGAAAAAAAGTATTCTATGTGTTATACCAGACTAATCTACGTCTGTGCCAAATTTTATCAAGATCCGTTAAGCCGTTTTGACGTGAAAGAGTAACAAAGATCCATACGTCCATCCATCCATCCATCCTCACAAACATTCTCATTTATAGTATTAGTAGGAAGTAGGATAGCTAGAGACCGCGGCTTCGCCCGCATGATTTCGAAAAAAAATCCTATGTGTTATTCTAGTAGACTATAATCTACCTCTGTGCCAAATTTCATCAAGATCCGTTCAGCCGTTTTGACGTGAAAGAGTAACAAACATCTATACATCCACGATAACTGACAGCATAGCTCGACTTACAAATTGAATGAACATATGAAGTTAAAATGTCACATTGATACTAGCCCAAATTTGGACCCACCCTCTAGTGCATGAAAGGAGAGGACTTAACGACTACGCAGTCTGTACGAACTCATTATGATAGACGTTTCAATTTGTGCCTATACGACGGTTCAATCGAAAATTCGATACCATTACTGCAGTATTTCAGTTAAAATACCTGGAATAATTCGGTTTGAAGCCTCGCTACAGGAACAAAGGGTTCTGGGAACTAGTTTCATGAATCCATCGAACAAGCTTTGATGAAAATTAATAGCTGTAATTGAATGATGTTGTTCCTGGTTATGTTTTGTGATGTATTTATCGCATACGTGACATTTATCGGGGTTACGGGTTATTTGAAAAAGATACCGCGGCCTCAGAACATAAAGGGCGAAAGAAGGAACATGGGTTTGACACTCCCCCCTGGTCCGCCCAGAGCGGAGGAAGTTATTTGATGACTACCCATCCACAAAAAAAAGACGTCACATTTTATTCGCACTCATAGTGATTTATGATTTCTCTTTGTTTCTTTTTGGTCAGCTGCATGTTTTTATTTACAAATAGGCTTTTAAACAAAAGCAAACCTCTTTTACATAGGACTCTAAAAAGAAGTAGCAAAATGGGGATATACTATACATTACTTAAAAAAAAACCTTGCCCCACACTAGGATTTTTTTCCTGTACTGTGGGTACGTTTACAAACATTAAAACTCACATTCAGAAACAGCCAGAGCCGAAACAACTACCTGGAAGTTATACAAATTTTAATAATTGTTCCGTGCGGGATCGAAGCCGCGATACGCAACGCAGTAGTTGATTGCTCAGCCACTGCGCCAACCGTGCCGTCAAAACACTTAAATACATCTCTTCTTTATATAAGACGTATTGTTATGTTATGTTACTTATATATTTGTGTTATATATTTTTTTAACTCATGTGTGTATTACTATGCAGTAAACGGTAACACGGTTAAATTGTTGACAATGGCCGACGAGGCATCTCCGAGCTCTGTCAGATTTACAAAGCGTTGTTACCATAAAAAAAAATATATGTATTCTGAATTCAATTAAAAATCCGTACAAAACGTTTTATTTGAGACCCATAAACTAACATAAGATAGACAGTACATCACGCTTGTAATTACCTATGAGTGAGGCAGAGTTGTATCTAACACTAGCTGGTGCCCGCGGTTCCGCCTGCGTAATGATCGAAAAAAAAAGTATCCTATGTGTTATTCCAGACTAAAATCTACCTCTCTGCCAATTTCATCCAGATTCGTTCAGCCGTTTTGACGTGAAAGAGTAACAAACATCCATACATCCATCCATCCACACGAACATTCGCATTTAAAATATTAGTAGGATTACGCCCACATATCGCCAGTCATAATAATAAATTCTTGATGGAAAAATCCAGTAAAACTGCCCAAACTGGGAATCAAACTCTCATGCTCAGCAACTGTGCTCGCGACCACTAGACCTACGTATTATTTATAAATCTATTTTCCGTTTTGCAGGTTTTATCCGAGACTACACGGGCAGTTACGCTATAGCATTCAATATGATGACAGCATGCAACCTTTTCTGCGTGGTACCCTGGGCAGCTGAAGCCATAGTCAAATACAGGAAAAACAAGAACTCTGCCAACGCCCTTAAGACATGAGTCTTGAAGCTATAGGCTGTAGTAATAACACGAGTTCGTTCTTTTTATAAAAGAATTTGAAACTCCCACCGTGATTTAGAGATGTGCTATTACGACGGGGCTGTTTAGTCGATTAGATTCTAATTTCAAATGCAATGACTGGCCTTACGTCCTGTGGAGCAACTCTAATTTAAGTATTGTAGATATTATTGAGATTTTTAAAGTAACTACTTCTTAAGACTAGTTTTAATTGATTGATCAAAGATTTGCTCATTTTGTTATCGCTTAAAGTGAATGCAGTTGTGATTTTGTAAATAAACTCGAATTTTAAGTGGCTAATTGTGTACTTAACAATCGTTAGATAAGAACATTATGAATTTAGAATATAAGTTTTGTTTGTATAAAGCTGCCAAATTCTTGCCATATTATAGGACTTTGGGTAAAATAACCATAACTTAGCGACCCGGAACAACTGTCTGTAGGTCATACAAATATTTGTTCCGTGCAGGGATCGAACCCGCGACACGCAGCACGGCAGTCGATCGCTCAGTCACTTCGTCAAGTACAATTAAGTACGTACACTGCCAATGAAGATTAAGGATAAGTGTTCAAGGTATAAAACAGTTCAGTGTATTAACTGTACTATTTACTTAGCGCAAATGCATTTTTGAAATGGTATTCTAGTAAATAGGTTTTAGTATAGATACAATGAATGAAATGGAAACATGATTTCCAGAATAAGTGTGATATATAGTAAAACAGTTGATTATGAAATAAATATTTTTTTTTACAAATGTGACTCTGTTCTTAAACCTTTTTTGTGTGTTTTTTTAGTACTTACCGATATCCTTCGATAACTTACCGATATCATCAGTCTTTCCTACACATAGGTCCTATTTATAGGACCTATGTGTAGGAAAGTTCAACTTCAACTCTTCATTAATGGCTTTTGTGGACGAGAGATACCACAATTTTGCCAATAACACGTGTACTGGTAATAAACTATCAAACGCTGGACAATATTTAGCAAGTAACCACAGTAATATAAAAAATATAAAAACAATAAAAGTATTTCTTTGCAGATTTAGATTATCAATTCATGAAAGAATGACAGAAACAGAAAAGAAAAGAGACTACAAGTAAAAAAAGTAGGAAAGTTCGATAAGCCGTTAGTTCCGACTGTCATCTAAATTTATTTGACAGACGTCTGTCAACTAATGAGAACTAGGGGCCCATAATTGCAGCCGCATAAGCAGAATCATAATAGAATAATAATATGAATCATGTCAAAATTCTTAAAATGGTCACAAACGCAGTTAATATTGTGAATTGTCATTTTGTGATCATTTTAAGAATGGTAACGTAATTTATATTTCTGACTAGCTTCCGCCCACGACTTCGTCCGCGTGGCATAGTTACTTTGCGCTAACGCTAACATTAACCCGTATGATATGATAAAAAAAAAACTTTCTCTCCCCTTTTCTTCCCCCTCTTTCTCCCCCTTTTCTCAGCCTATGTCCGTCTCCAGGATCCTAACTATCTCTGTACCAAACTTCATGAAATCGGTTTGGCCATTTAGGCGTGAAGACGTAACAAACAAAGAAACTCACTTTCGCTTTTATAATATTAGTAAGGATTTCTGATTAAGCGGTCATTTTAGACATACTTATTCGTAAGCAGTCTTCCCGTGTAAAATATTGATTCAGCTGCATCCGGGAAGACTGGAAGCCGACGCCAGCATACTTGGGAAAAGGCTACTGATGAGTAGCTAAACCATGTCCAAGGTAACTTTGACGATGCTGGGGTCGGGTTGATACCGGATTCTGACAACTACCAAAGAGTATCATATTATCCAGTACTAACTAGATTGCAAAGATGCATCTGGTAAGACTGGAAGGCAACCCCTACACAGTTTGGCAGATGATGATGTTGATAGCGGATTCCGGAACCCATTAGAGGACTATATATTACTTATTAAAAAAAAAATATATATATAAATGTCGAAATGAGATCATCCTCCTTTTTTTCGTCGGTTAAAAAATCGCTATCATCAACATATGATAGCGATTTTTTCATCGGCAACAGTAATCAAATTATCGTAGTTAACAATTGCAATCTTATACCTATATAAGATTGCATGACAAATAAGTGATACCAATAAACCGATATCACACGTCGATTAGGTTTGGTTATCAGTGAACGGCGTGAAGATTGCATGTTGGACAAAAGACATGCAGTGTAATTTTATTAGAACAATAATGGATGTCTGTCAGTTCAGAAAACAATAATAAACATCGGTGGTAAAATGGTAAATTGGGTAGATCTTTTCATCGTATAACTTTCTCTGCCGAGGCTATGGGTTGGTTCGAAAGAGATACCGCGGCTCCGGAACGTAAATGGCAAAAGAAGGAACATGGATGGGATGATTGATGATTGACATGATTTTAGTGAGTACAAGTATGACACTCCCTTCTACTACGCCTAAGGTGGAAAGAATCATTTGAAGATAACCCATTAAAAAAGCGAAAAACTGAAACAGCTACCATAAATTCAGTGATTCGTTCTGAACGGTCCCATAGATATTCATTCAATGGTAATTTAAAAAAAAAACTTCCGTATACGATATGTAACATTATTTTTAGTTTATGCGAAAGCCGAAACACCTGTCCAGTATTTTTATATAAAGAATCTATGCACAAAATTTCAAAACTGTATAATGAAAAACTACCTGGATATCCGTACAAATTCACTGTCACCAACGGCGCACGGCGTCACCGCGCCGCGCATTTTTTTTGCCGAGGTCCGGCCGGGTGTTTTGTGCGCTTGAGAATAGGTACCTACTTAGTGTCGCATGGTGTCCATATTATAAACTTTTTTAAATATTTTTGGGAAAAAATATAACATGGTGTAAAAATGATTGGAATCTATTCAGTTGCTTATTCTGAACAAACTATATTCAGGTTTCGAATATGCTAAAAATAATGTTGTACTGAATACGTGCTAACAATATATGCGTCAGTGTCCTTTTTTACGGACGATCATCAAATAATTTCCCTCAATCTGGGTCAGTGCCAGACTTTTACTGACTAAAACCCATCCAAATTCCTTCTTTTGTGCTTGTTACCAGGCCACGGTATCACTAACGAACAACCTGCGATCTCGAAAAACCTCGTCGTGGTCCCTTGCACCCTGTATTAAGCATGTGACTTTAAAAGTGATCCTTTTAATGATAATTGATGAGACAGATATTATGCAGTCTATAATAAATAAAAATAAATAAATAAATATCTTGGGACAACTCACACACGGCTATCTGATCCCAAGCTAAGCAGAGCTTGTGTTATGGTAACCAGACAACTGATATACATACTTATATAATTTATAAATACATACATATTATAGATAAATCACACCCAGACACAGAACAAACAATCATGCTCATCACACAAAGTTTGTCCTGGGTGGGAATCGAACCCACGACCTCCGGCTCAGCAGTCAGGGCCACTAACCACTAGACCAACAGGCCCGTCAATAATGTTATCAAACCGTATTGATGGAACACACTTTCAGTATAGAGTATTCTTAACCCTTGGCTACGACCTGTGCGTTCAAGGGACAAACACGAACTAAACGCATCGTATATGGTTGTGGAGTTTTCTGCGGGGTTGGGGTCACCCAACTTTGGAGTTATGAAGAACAGGGTGTACAAATTGTTTCAGAATCCTCTCGATAAAGACACCTTTCAACAGAACAAGAGTAAGTCAGACTCGTGCACCAAGGGTTCCCTACGAAATTGCGACATAAACAGTCATTTCTGTTGACTGCGTAAACTTAGAGGATTGAGAGTACAGAAGGACCACAGAGTTGAGTATATGGTTTTAATTTCAAGTCGATACCTCATCGCGTTCCCAAGATAACAGATAGATGGACAAGAAGGTGATTTAATAGAGGTTCCGTTTTTTCTTTTTAAGGTATGGAACCTTGAAATCTTAAGCATAATCGATTCCTTCGTTAAGAAGCTATGATGCCACGGACAGACATACACATAAAAAGTTAAACGAAGCCTCTTTTTTGGTAAGGGGTTCCAAATTTGCGATTGCGATTATTGCAAAGCGACGGTTTTCAGTCACTGAAGAAAAAGAAGACGCCTGGGCGTTTCTTTTGATGGAATTCGCTACTCTACATGTCGTAAATGGGGCTATAAACACACTGTATCACAAAAATAAGATATGGCTACCTACGTACGTACGTAATTAAAACGTATAATCTGTGTACCAAAATAGGTCTATGCGCACCACCCACTAAGCCATTTATATTTATAGAGTTATAACGTTATCTTTACATGTGTATAACAAATTCTGTTGTGTACACGTGAATAAGTGAACAAAGAAATATTTATCAACGTAACAAACACAGACCTGTGTGCATATGTGGCTTAAGACAGCACACACTATGCGACTAGTCGATGAAGTATTGAGAAAAAAGTTGAACTAATATGTTTTCAATACATTTCCTCGTAAACTGGCTCTAATTGCGCTACGATTAGGTTCAATATGCAATGACCATTAATCGCAGCGAAGGCTTTCATATATATACACAACACCCTCGCCTAACGGTTCGGGCGTTCATTCCGCCTCGGTCGCAATGACAAAGTTTCTTCACTTGAATCAAAATGAACTGTTAACGTACTCTAACTGTTTCTTCTATATTATGGGTGCGTTAACAAGCATTTAAACTTGCATACACAAACAGCCATACCCGGAACAAATATCTATAGGCCATAGAAATATTTTTTCCGTGTGAGGATCGAACAGCAGCTGCAGTCAATCACTGGCGCAAACGTGTGTCGTCAGAATAAATTATGATGACTTTTGATTTTCGTGCGTTGGAAAATTCTAGAAAAGACATCTGATCTGAATGTACTAGAAGATATAGTAATTTTACAATGCTACCTTTTTTAACACATGCGGTAGCACTAGTATCGCTTTTGTTTATCTATATAGATACTTAATTATCTTTTAATATGAGTAAACGAGAAAAATACTTATCTTTTTAGACAACTTACTTTTACGGCAAACCATTCAAAAAACGATCAACGACGCCAAACGATTTTCGTAATAGAAGATAGCCATATGTAAACAAAGATACCACGTGAATCTAAATAAATTAATATTTTTATCAGAAAAAGATTCAATCTCGTTACTCTGTCTGGGCTTTGAATCCTTTCAAGGTACCTACATCCAAATCAAACCCAGATGTAAATATTTTTTCAAATCTGAAACCGTACCGTTTATCTCGAGATTTTTGCTTCTGAAATGAAAATTGGATACCTACGCCAATAATTGATTATTTGAACTTTGTATAAAATTTGAATTATTTAACATCTAAGTATTTATTTATTTAATCATTTATATACACACAGGAGGCAACATTAAGAAATATACAATAAAACAAAACTTGTAGTACAAAGGCACAGCTCATTTATAAATATCTGTTTACCAGCTGGTCCTTTTTCATCATATAACTTCCTCCGCTCTGGGCGGAACGGGGGGGGGGGAGTCATACTTTTACTGACTAAAACCCACCC
Source organism: Ochropleura plecta (assembly GCA_905475445.1). Classification (NCBI taxonomy): domain Eukaryota; kingdom Metazoa; phylum Arthropoda; class Insecta; order Lepidoptera; family Noctuidae; genus Ochropleura; species Ochropleura plecta. Next base: position 6,482,217 of record FR997723.1, on the reverse strand, counting down.
ATGTTCCTTATTTTGCCCTATATGTTCCAAGGTCACGGTATTACCAGCAGGTTTGCAAAAGGAAATGTGAAGAAAACGTAGGCAGAAACGTAGACGTAAATAAACATGAAGAGCATTTCATCATTGTTTTTATTTGATTTCCCTTACCAATATTTTTTAGATCAAATCCAAAATAGACAGACCGGTACTTTTAAAAAATGTAGCTTCGTTCGTGATATAATCTTGAAATTAATAGAATTTAATTTTCGAACTCATCTGAAATACTCGACAAAACTAATCCACGGAAAGAAATACACGCATAGTGTGCGCCCACACTATTACAGTCAACTGTATATTAGAGTATGTGTCCAAGCCCTAAGGCAGTCCATATGACAGTTGTTTATCAGTCGCGTCCGGCCGCAGTACATTTGCGACGCTATCCAACGACACAGTGGAATCGTGGTTCAGAGCAATGGATGAAACAAAAGAACTTAAGGAGCAGAGTGACCCAGAAAATGATAACAAAGAAGAATCCGTGGACACAATTAAGGAGAAGGCTGATACAAATAGCTGGGGTTATGTTGTTGGATTTGGAACTATCCTAACCTTCGTGAGTTTTGTTTTTTTTTTAAACGAGCGACAGAATTTTTGTTTTGTCTACATTGACAGCTTTTGTTATCGTTGGATTTTGATTATTATAAGTACTTTAAGGATATCGCAGAAAGAATAACGTTTTTTTGGGAAAAGACGAAATTGTTGATAACAACATTATTACTCTTTAAAAATATTAGGTTATTGACGCCATGAAAAAGCTATATTTATTCTATCTATTTATACAAATGGCTTCACATTCAGTTGGAGTGTTTCATCTGGGGGCCTGATTCCGCTGTATCATCTGTTGTTCTTTTATTGTATGTATTCGATATTCAAAAAAAGTGTGATTCTTTTGTTTAGCTAGTATTCTTGATCAATAGCGAATTGCTGTTAGTAACATCGTTTTGTCGCTACTAGTGGTATTGGTAATTGGGTAGATTCCTTAAAAAGGGTTATACAAGAGCTAGTTTAAAGCAATTTTGAGCCCCATAACTTCTAATATCCAGTACAATTACTTAATCCCAGTCAATTTTGTCTAAATCAATCATTTCCATACCGTTGGCACTTCAAGCTATAAGATTACAACACACCTATGATCCACTATCATGAACCCTAACGTTATTGGACTATCTCTCCATTGGATACCCTCGAGTTTAATATAGATATAATGATATAATTATCCGTTGACTCGAAAGACCAGTCACATTGGTCTAAAGAAGTGGCTTTATGTTTCTTTGGGTTGAGAATCATTGATTGAGAAGGATTGAGAAACTATTCTCAATCCGAAACTATTTACAATAAAAGTCTAGCAGTAACAGTGACTAGCAGTAAAAAAATAAAAGTCTAGCTGTAACAGTGACTTTATAGAGCTCTATAAAGTCACTGTTACTGCTAGGCTTTTATTTTTAAGGATGGGAAATCATCAAATAACTTCCCTCGCTCAGGGCGCAGCGGAGGGGAGTGTCAAACTTTTACTGACTAAAACCCACCCTTCTTTTGCCCTATATGTTCTAGAGCTGCGGTATTTCTTTTAAACAACCTGCAACCCCGGGTTACTCCTAGCCTGTCTTGCCGTTGTTGAGCGATAGGTTCTGCCCATGACGTGCACAATTATTGATCCAGCTAAAGATATGACCACTGTTTCAAAAGTAGCTCAAAATCTTTTCTGTTCATTAAATGTTACTTTCCTTAATACCACCTTCGTGTCCTTAATATAATATGGTGGTTGAAGTTTTTTTCTAGAACTTAATAATACGGTGGTCGAACTATTACTTTCCTTCTAGGTACAACTCCAATATTTCTTCCTCCAAACAAAGGCTAGTTTTATTTCTTGCTATAACTTCACATTGTACGCCAATAGTAGTTTCCAGGGTTAAAGTAATTACATTCTATTTAGTTCGTCTTTTAGATTATTCAAAAATAAGGGATACGTATTTTTTTATTTGTAAATTAGACTAAAAAGTACCAAGATATAGCCCATTAAAGTTACGTGTGACGTCACGCGTAGCGAAAAAATGCAGCAACGCGTGACGTTGTAATTTTTATTTACAAATAAAAAAATACGTGTCCCTTATTTTTGAAAAATCTAAAAGACGGACTTATGTTTTTTTTTTTAAACTAGCCAATTATGTTACTCAAGTAGTTTAATATTTACCCCAATGTCATGGAAACGTATCTTTCTTAGCTTTAGATGTACTTATGTATAATTGTATGTATCAGGTTCCTAAGATATCTATTCTTACTCACATAGTTACGAACTAGTTATATTAGCGTGTGTTGTGTGTAATTACACAACAACTTATATTGTAAACACTGATTGCGGTTTGTATGCATTAATTATGATATGATTAATGTGATTGTAAAATGCATTCATGTTATTAATTATTGTACATATGTTGCACCTACTTATGTATCTAATGAATATGAGGATACCATGTGATGAACAATTCAGTTATGCCCCTTTTGTCAAATTGGAAATCATCCAATAACTCTTGCTCTTGGCAGAGCGGAAGGGTGTCAGACTTTTACTGAATAAATCCATCCATGTTCCTTTTGGTCTTTGTGGGCCGGGCTGCGGTATCTCTTTTTCACAACCCATAACCTCAGGCAGTGGCCCTGACAGGCCCCTCTGCTTCGTTGACGTCTCTTTGAGGCGCACGTGGTACGCAAACGCGCCGTCGCCACGGTCACCTACTTATCCTAGTACTAGTGCAATAGGGGGTTGATAAGCAAAAAGCAGTAAGAACAAATTCTTACTGCTGTTTGCCTCTCAACCTCCTATGAAAAGAAACTTAGTCGCAGTATACATATACATAGTATATTTGATAATCAACTACCTATAATGAATACCAGCTGGTGCCCATGGCTTCGTGATATCGGAAAAAGTATCCTGTCTTATTTCAGACCTTAATATACCTCTGTGCCAAATTTCATCAAGATCCGTTCAGCCGTTTTGACGTGAAAGAGTAACAAACATCCATACATCAACACATCCTCACAAACATTAGCATTTATAATATACATTAGGATGATTAACTCACACACACACCTTGTGATCTCGTACAATCATCTTCATTCTCCCACCCTTATCCCAATTTTATTACACATCATGGCAGCAGAAACTCTCTTACTTGCCACATAATAACAATTTAAATAAGGTTAATAACCAATAATTAAAAGACCCGTTAAAAAGTCTTCAAAAACAAAATGGCGTCATTCTCGCAATCTCAAAGTCAATTAAAGTATTAAGTAATCTTTCCGCGCAATTTGTCCGAGTCACTGGAAGAAATGGCTCACAAATTCACAATGACTTTCGAGCAATAGGCTCTAAAATCACAATTTAAAACCGGAATGGCTATAATTAATTTATTTTTATTTAATCTCATGGAAATCGTCAGACAAGCCATTGCGGTGATCGGGAACAATGTGAGACTGTTTACAATAATTTTATTCAAAACTATAGCCTATCCTTACTAATATTATAGAAGCGAAAGTGAGTTTGTTTGTTAGTAACGTCTTTACGCCTTAATGGCTGAACCGATTTTGATGAATTTTGGTACAGAGATAGTTGGAACCCTGGAGACGGACATAAGATATTTTTTTAAAGTGAGAAATGAGGGAGAAAGAGGGAAGAAAAGGGAAAACTTAGGTCTGTTATAACAATAAATAAGGCGCAAGGGCAAAAACTACAGATAACAGGTTAGCCTATGTCCGTCTCCAGGGTCCCAACTATCTCTATACCAAAATTCATCAAAGACGGTTTAGCCATTTAGGCGTGAAGACGTAACAAACAAACTCACTTTCGCTTTCATAATTTAGTAAGGACTGTGAGTTCTGTTATTCAAAGGCTTTTCATATACACTGCTTCATCAGAATAATATTCTTCCTCACATTCATACAGTTTATAATTCCGCAACGTTGGTTCCGATGAACATCCTTTGTGGGTATTTTGGTGCAACGCTTTTACGCCGTAATTTCATCGTCATATGAAACCACCACGGTTTCCGAGCCAGTACAAATTATGAAACAGTATTTAATTAATCGAATTCCGTTCTCTAAATAAAACAAAGAGAACGCTCGTTTCCCAATACTGTAATTAAATTGTGAAATTGAATCCAACTGTTCTATTTAAGTAATTTTAATTGATGTTGACTCTGTTTTGTTATATTAATTAAATATGACCATTATATTACCATTTTTATACTTGTGCAGATTTTTATTATTATTTTATATCCATTTATGGTTTGTAAATAATAGTAGTTAACTTTATGAGAGAAATAAAGACAATTCTTTTACATATGTATACATAAAAAATATATATTGAAAATATAGAGATGCTCGCGTTTAATTCGGGGTAACACAGTTCCCCTTACCTGATTTGCAGGTACCTGCTTGTACTTGTAGTTTTTGCCCTAGCGCCTTATTTATTTTAATAGCAAAGCTAAGTTTTCCCTTTTCTTATATCTTTCTCCCTCATTTATCACGTTAAATAAAAAAGTTAGCCTATGTCGGTCTCTAGTGTCCCAACTATCTCAAAATCGGTTTAGCCATGTAGGCGTGAAGACGTAACAAACTCACAAACTCACTTTCGATTTTATAATATTAGTAAGGAATATATTAATTGCTTAGATGGTTTTAACCGTATACATACTTACAAATTTAGTACAATCTAAGTATGCGAAAGTGTGACTGAGATTTTCTGCAGAACAATGTTCTCGAAATTGGGTTAAATGATTTAAAGTCCTCTCGCTAATCTTGATCGTACTTCGGTTGTGACGCATCGAGGTATGAAATAACGGATTATGGGATGACAGAACGGGTAGCTAATTTATCTGTACCAGTTTTTATCGAATTTTAACCGACTTTTAAAAAGGAGTAAGTTGTCAGTTCTACTGTTTTGTTATTGTTTATTTTTTCATTTGTTCGTCAATTATAAGCTGATTTTCAAAAAAATTACAAGGTATACTCCCTATGGAATCCCATTTTTTTTGCATATTGTTTAGGTACGTAGTTTATTAGTTATCTTCTATAATATTTATATTTTTTCTTCTAATGTAAACGGACGATGTGTCAATATCTCATAGTAGCATTGGAAAATGAATATTTGATAAGAATTCGTGTGAGATACCATCATACCGCAACAAGGCTGAAATAAAAACGTTTTTGCAACAAAAAACTTTAAAAAAAAGTTGGTGTCAAAAAATCGATGAATCAAATAAAAGTCACTGACTTTCGAAAGTACATCTACAGCTGAGTGAAGCCATAGCTATTAACCCATTTAAAACTATGTTTTCAGATAGCTGGTATTGGACACGTCAACTCCTTTGGGCTGATCTACAATGATTTCATTAATGAAACTCAGTCAACTGCCAAATCGTTAACATCTGCACATGGGGTTTTTGCCATCATGTTGGCTATTGGAGGTAAGGATTTTTTTGCCTTCTTTGCCCCACATTAGGAATTTCTCCTGTATCGTGGGTACAAACATTTACATTCACATTCACAAACAGCCAGACCCGGAACCACTATCTGTAGGCCTTACAAATATTTGTTCCTTACGGGGATCGATAACGCGACACGCAACGTAGTAGTCGATCGCTCAGCTACTGCGCCAACTGTGCTATCATCTTCAGTTTATTAGTAATCTTGTATGAATTGATAGTAAAAAAATCAGAAGTTTTTTACTATAAATTTTAATAATTTAAAAAATTCACAGAATTATTTATAAAAAATGCCTTATCTTAGATTATCAATTTACCTTTTATTTTTTGTTTCTATAAGTATTACAATTTGTCAGCTTATGAATGCAGTTGTCACTTGTAAGTTAAGAAGTAAATTGTCGTCAATGATTTATTTTTTATGATCTGTCTTTGTTTTATATTGAGATCCTAAATAAATAAATAAAGGGCTGTGAAAGATGCCAGTAAGAATTAAAGCCCCAGATGGCAATCTTCTTAATATTTAGATTTCCAAACTAATTCAACCTCGAATGACAAAAAACTTCATTTCGATTATAGTGAAATACTATTCATCTATTGACTATTTTCAGGTATAATACTCAATAGTATAACAAGAAAATACTCATTAAGATTCGGAGGCATTATCGGAGCTGTTCTCGTATCAACTGGTTCCTTTAGTACTATATTCATCACAAACACCAACCAACTTCCTCTCACATTCGGAGTTCTCCAAGGAATTGGTTTCGGAATGGTAGTACCAGTCTGTTACTCTACCCTGAACCATTACTTCGTGAGAAAAAGAACCACAGTTATGAGCATTTGTAAGGCGGTCCAAGGAGTTGTTCTGATGTGGTATCCTCAGCTGCTGAAGAAAATAATGTCTGTTTACGGATTTAGAGGAACCCTGCTCTTTCTTGCTGGAATGTCGTTACACATTTTTCCTGGAATGCTCGCAATGAAAATTGAGACCACAGTACCAAAGAAAATTCGAACAGCAAGTATTTTTTCATTTGAAGTTGTTCTCTTTTTAGAATGAATTGTTTATGAAAATGAATGTGGTTACGCTTTCACAGATGATGTAGAAAATGGAAAGGGACGTGAAAATGAGGATTTATTGCGTCCTAAAGAAATGAATGAAGATTCGTTGAAAATGAATCCAGCTGGGAACATAAAAGTTCTTAAGAAAATCAGGTAATTTAAAAAAAGCGTATTTTATTTAATTGTAACAAAAACAAAATTAGTTATTTTAAATACTGTCTTCTCACTTTTTAAATAAGCATTTGCCCATTTTATCATACACTTAAATATGCTGTTTGTCTTGATTAAGAATGAACCTTGATGCGTTCTTTCTTTTTTAAAAACGTTGCTTCACACTAGGAATTTCTATATCGTAGGTGCGTATACTAACATTTAAACTCACATACACAAACAGCCAGACCCGAAACAACTATATTATGCAGGTCATTCAATTTTTTTTCCGTGCGGAAATCGAACCTGCGACAAGCGGGGTAGCAGTCGATTGCTCAGCCACTGCGCTAACCGGGCTGTCAAAGCTTTGCAAAGATCCTTTTGGTTTGGAGGTTCTGGGTTCGATTCCCATGTCGTGAAAGTCCAAAATGTAATTGGATTTTACGATCTTGAATTACTCATTCATTCACTTATCATTACGGCAATAGGCTCGATCCTTTGTTATATAGTTTTATTCTTTCTTTACAGACACAAAATTATGGAAATATTCAACTTCAAGATCTTGAATGATGCTGTGTACTGCAACATTTGCCTCGGACAGAGTTTCGTCAACTTTTCCGACCTCACTTTCTTTATCTTACAACCGATGCTACTGTTTCAATATGGCTATGATAGTGTAAGTTCTATATTCTATACCTATTCCATACTAGCTGCGCCCCGTGGCTTCGCCCGCGTGATGACAAAAAAAAGTACGAAATGTGTTATTTCAGACTATAATCTACCTCTGTGCCAAATTTCATCAAGATCCGTTCAGTAGTTTTGAAAGAGGATCAAATATACATCCATGCTCACAAACTGTCGCATGTTTAATATTAATAGGATTTCATCGTGTTAATGCGAATTTTTATGAACCTGCCAGAGCCAATGCCTGCCGGGGTTGCGGGTTGTTCGAATGAAATACCCCGGCTTCCGAACACAAAGGGCAAAAGAAAGAAAATGTATGGGTTCGCCCAGAGCCGGAAGGATGTTATTCGATGATGTCCACATCCCAGATGTCGACAACCTCGCGAGCCAAGTCAATATACTTGATTTGATGATTAATTTATTGTTAGTTTTATTTTAACTTATATTTTTATTTAAATGCAATAATTGTATTGTGTAATGTTATGATAATAATGTAGTGTGTATTTTGTAGCTTTTCAAATCAAATTAAATTCAATATCATTTATTTCAAATAGGCCAGTTACAGTCACTTTTGAACTGTCGAAACATTGACAACAATAAAATGAAGCTACAGTCCCAGTCACAAGGCATAATAGCTTTTATTTTGGGAATCACTTCCTGAAATATCATCATCATTTTCCTGCCTTTGTCCCATTCTATTTGGGGTCGGCGCAACACGTTTTCTTCTTCCATTCTCCCCTATCAGACGTCACGGCATCATTTACTCCTTTCTCCTTCATATCATTCCTTACACAATCCATCCATCTTTTTTTTGGCCTTCCTCTCGCTCTCCGTCCATCAATATTCAGATCCATCACTCTTTTAGTCACATGTCCTCTTCCTGAAATATATGAATCACAAATAAAAAAATAATTGTAACTAGCTTTTGCCCGCGACATCGCTCGCGTTAAATTCGGGGTAACACAGTTCCTGATTTGTAGGTCCCAGCTACCTGTAGTTTTCGCCCTTGCGCCTTATTGATTGTAACAACAAAGCAGGGTTTCCCCTTTCTTCTATCTTTCGCTCTCATTTCCCAGTTTAAAAAAAATAGCCTATGTCCTTCTCCAGGGTCCCAACTATCTCTGTATCACACAAACAAACAAACTCACTTTCGTTTATGTATTCTGTTTTATAGTAAAACGTAAAACTTCACGCGAGCGAATTTGCGGGCAGAAGCAAGTTAGCTATAATTTTGTTATATAAACCCAATAAATTGTTATATATACAAGTCGTAACATAACAATAATACCGTCGTAATTCACACAGGCCTATATTCTCATAAAGATAACATTAAAGTACACCGAGGTGACATTAACAACTTGCTTACTCACAGACGCCAATAAATATAGATATTTTTATCAAGGTTAGGTTTTTCTGGAGTCAACGATGAATGGTAAAAGGCCGGTCGTTTGAAATTAATTGAATTTCTAGCAAAAATCCTTACTAATATTATAAAAGCGAAAGTGAGTTTGTTCGTTTGTTTTTTACGTCTTCACACCTAAATGACTAAACCGATTTTGATGAATTTTGAAACAGAGATAGTTGGGACCCTGGAGACGGACATAGGCTAAAAAAAGTGAGAAAAAGGGGAGAGAAAGATATTTTTTTTCGATCATCACGCGGGTTAAAGTAAGCGTTAAACCAAAGTAACTATGGCACAAGTACTACCACAAAATCAATGTGTGCATCACACAATACATGTTTGGTGCTACGGAACCCTTTGTCCATTGATGATTTAAAAATTGAAATTTTCGTTCCGGGATCCATGGCAGTTAAATTGTTTCTGAGGGCCTATGTCGAGTTCCATTGTCTCGGCGCTTTTAAAGTGGTCTGTTGGCTGGCTTGTCCCATTAAAAAAGTCGGACTCGCTAAGGTTCCGTACAAACTTGCGACAAACGGCCATATCTTTTGACTGAGTAGACTTAAAAGGTAAATTTTCCCAGCTCAAAGGGACCACAGACTTGAGTATATGATTTTAATATCAACTAGCTACCTTCACGCATTTCTGAGTAAAAGGGTCTTGATAGACAGACACAGCCAGACAACAAAGTGATCCTATAAGGGGTCCGTTTCCTCCTTTTGACGTACAGAACCCTAAAACACACAATATTCTTCAAGAATGGTATCAAACTTGAACGCATTCTATAATTTCTGTTTCAGAGTGAAGTGGCAATGTGTATTTCAATCTGCGCAGCCGCCGACGTCGGTGGAAGATTTGCTTTGGCTCTCATCAGCAGCATATTTCATATAAACACAAGAGTATTATATTATTCAGCGACACTGCTCACCTTCCTTATCAGACTAGGTATGAATATATGTGTCTGTCATTATATTGTTATCTTGTTTGCTGTTTTGATGATAGTATCTTTTGTTTACTTAAGGTTTTACATCGAGTTTTCTATTCGATGTCTAATGCTGGCTGTTTACATTTCATAGACAATTAATTTTTTTTAAATGAGCCAAGTTTTTTAAGAGACATTCATCTATTTTGTCTGTTAAAAAACAGACGGGGGTGCTGTTAGTAAAATTTGAGGAAGTTAGAGTGGAAATCCTGGTACAACTATAAGAAATAATTCCTGCTATTTTGACACGACGCCCGACTGTCCCAAGAAAAAAGTCTATAATTTATTTTTCAATTTATATATATTTTTAAAATCGTATCTTCTGTATCGTGGGTGCGTTTAAAAACATTTAAACTCACAAACACAAACAGTCAGACCCGAAACAACTACCTGTAGGTCATACTATCTGTTCCGTGCGGGAATCAAACCCGCGACACACGATCGATCGCTCAACCACTGCGCCAACCGTGCCGTCAACATCAGCCCCAAGTCCCATCATCAACAACTTCACGACACAACACTTTCTTTTTCAGTTATGCTACAAATCACCCAGTTCGTATGGATGGCGACTGTAACCGGTGCACTAGGAGTCCTAAGAGCTTGGCTCCACGTGGCCAGTCCATTGCTGATCTCCAACCACGTGCCTCACGAGGACTTCCCTGGAGCGTATGCTCTCGCCATGCTGGCTGCTGGCACTGTTAATGTGACATTTTCTCCACTTATAGGTAAGATGCATTCTATTTGTGAGAACAGCCAGCACGTCAATTACTTTGCTTATATTTTTGTCACAATCCGTAATATATTGTCCAGTAATTACTGGGTAGTGTGAAACCTCTTGGTCAGACTGGTTGTCAGACTTTCGAGGCTTTGACTATTTTTAATGGCTATCTATACAAACTAGCTTCCACCCGCAACTTCGTCGGCGTGGCATAGTTACTTTGGGCTAACGTTAACTTTAACCCGCATGATGATCGAAAAAAAATATCTTTCTCTCCCCTTTTGTTACCTCTTTCTCCCTCTTTTTTTAAATTATCCTATGTCCGTCTCCAGGGTCCCAACTATCTTTGTACCAAAATTCATCAAAATCTGTTTAGCCATGTAGGCGTGAAGACCTAACAAACAAACGAACTCACTTTCGCTGTTATAATATTAGTAAGGATGACAGCCGTGAACAACGGTGCGAGGCAGGGAAGAAACCACCCAGTGGTCACCTATCTACGGAAAAACCTAGGCTAGCGCGACTTAACCTAAAGATCGTCTCGAGCTGATATAGCAATAGCTCTAGAGTACTAAAAATGGAGTCCATTTCATTATCATTCTAACCCCAGTTTTAACCCGTATTCATAAATCCCATACCAAATAAAAATCAAAAGCAAAAATATTGTTTTTAATAAAAAATGATATCGATACCGTTGAGTGCCAGGGACGTTGAAGAATAATTACATGAACGACGCTCAAAGCGACGTTTCCCAGAATTCATCGGTCTAGGCAAAGGAGGCAGGCTTTTGGCTTGATTACTCCTTGTTACCGTTGAACGTGAGGTTTCCAAGTAGCAAAAAGCCTTTGTGTATGGGGAAATGTTATTAAACGTAACGTTTTCGGGAAATGCAATGCTGTTCTGTGTAAAAAACACTGTTATGGAGGCAAAGTGTTCGTGTTTTTTCGTTCGTGGCTGTTTTTCTTTTACATTTTTCAATTGCTATAATACATACTTGAATGTGAAACCCAAGTAAGAGTGAAGCAGTTTTAGCCGAAGTTAAAACAGTATACAATTCTGCAACAGGCATTGTTTTATCGCTTATGAGGAGCTCGTGGGCAAATAATAGCAGCCGCTCGGGTCGATCTTTAGATTAAGCCGCGCTTGCCTAGGTTGGTCTGTGTGGTATTCAGCTGCATCCGGTGAGACTGGCAGCCGACCCCAACGTAGTTGGGAAAAGGCTAGGCAGATGATGACATAGGAAATTGAGTCTATACAATGCAAAGATAGTCTTACAATCTACTACAGCTGCCACAATAACTTCAGATGCTGATCAATTAGTTTGCTCCTATGGTTGTGGAGCAGAACCGGCATTTAACCAAGCATTTATATCATTAATATATAAGATGATGATGCATTGTTTTATCGCTTGTTTACCTCTCTTGTTTTGGTCGGGGGTAAAAATTAACTATAAATGAGGATGTTTAGAGAATATTTTGCTAAAATAGATAACGTATATATAACGTAACGTATAAATAGATAACGTATATAGTCAAGAGATCTAGCCGTTCTTGTCGCAACTTTGTATGGAACCCTTGGTGCGCGGGTCCGATTCACAATTGGCCGGTTTTTGATACTATATTTCATATCCTAATTGAGTTAACATTGTCTGACCGGTAAATGGGTTGTCGAGGTCAGATGGGCAGTGATGACACACTTTATATTTAGCTGCATCCGGTTATACGGGAAGCCAATCCTTACATAGTTAAAGACTATGGCAGATAATGATTTTCTGATTGAATTCTGAATCAAATCAAATTGAAAAAACATTTTTACTAGCTGGCGCCCGCGGCTTCGCCTGCGTAATGATCGATAAAAAGTATCTTATGTGTTATTCCAGACTTTAATCTACCTCTGTGCCAAATTTCATTATGATCCGTTCAGTAGTAGTTTTGACGTGAAAGAGGATGAAACATACATCCTCACAAACATTCGCAGGATAATATTTGTAGAAAAAAAGGTATCCTATGTGTTATTTCAGACTTCAATCTACCTCTGCGCCAAATTTCATCAAGATCCATTCAACAATTTTGACGTGAAAGAGTATCAAACTTCCATGCTCACAAACATTCGCATTTATAATATTAGTTGAAAAAAAAGTATCCTATGTGTTATTTCAGACGATAATCTACCTCTGTGCTAAGTTTCATTAAGATCCGTTCAGTAGTTTTAACGTGAAAGAGTAACAAACATACATCCTCACAAAATATTAGTAAGATTAAGTATGAAGTAGGATATAATATTAGTGGGATGTTGCCGTGTAATATGTTCCGCCACTTCTATTGACTGCTCCACTGATCTCACCGTCGCAAGCGTGACTGCTAAGCCCCCGTGCCTTGGACGGACGAAGGACGTTAAGCCGTTGTAAAATGACACTTAATGTAAATAGTAATATGGTAGATAATTGCGGTTGATCAATCACTGAGCATTCGAATACAAAAGTAACAAAAAATTTACGATTTTTGAGTTGTCTCCGTTTAGATAGGTGTACGATATTTGTCTTTCTGAGGTAGGTATATAAAATAAAATAATAAAATAAATATCTTGGGACAACTCACACACGGCTATCTGATCCCAAGCTAAGCAGAGCTTGTGTTATGGTAACCAGACAACTGATATACATACTTATATAACTTATAAATACATACATATTATAGATAAATCACACCCAGACACAGAACAAACAATCATGCTCATCACACAAACTTTGTCCTGGGTGGGAATCGAACCCACGACCTCCGGCTCAGCAGTCAGGGCCACTAACCACTAGACCAACAGGCCCGTCATCATAATCATCGTCGTCGTCGTCGTCGTCGTCATCATCCGTAATCATATGATTACTCGAGCAATATCCTTACTAATATTATAAAAGCGAAAGTGAGTTTGTTTGTATGTTTGTTTGTTACGTCTTTACGCCTAAATGGAATAAACGATTTTGAGAATTTTGGTACAGAGATAGTTAGGACCCTGGAGACGGACATAAGCTATTTTTTTAAAGTGTGAAAAGGGGGAGAAAGAGGAAAGAAAAGGGGAGAGAAAGATATTTTTTGTTTTCGATCATCACGCGGGTTAAAGTTAGTGTTAACCCAAAGCAACTATGCCACGCGGACAAAGTCGCGGCCGGAAGCTAGTCTTACTATAACAGTAAATGTTCCACTCGTATCCTGAAACGCATGCAAGATATATTCAAACCGTGAAAATAAGATATAAATAGATTGGCTAATCATTTTATAATACATCAATAAACAATCGAACAATAAAACTGTGTGAGATATTCTAGTAGATAAGATGATTGTTGACGATGGAAACTTTTTGTCTTTGCATGGCTGACCGGATTAAACATGAGTCATAAATGTAATTGTTATTTTAAAATAAATATACCTACTACAAGCTTTTGGTCGCGGCTTCGCTCGCGTTAAATTTGGGGTAACACAGTTCCCCTTTCCTGATTTGCAGGTACCTGCTACTTGTAGTGTTTGCTCTTGCGCCTTATTTATTGTAATAGCAATGCTAAGTTTTCCCTTTTCTTACCTCTTTCTCCCTCATTTCCCAAATTTAATACTAAATTAAGTCTTGAAAGAAGTTGTTCTGGATTAAGTAGCTTCCGCCTGCGACTTCGTCCGCGTGACATAGTTACTTTGGGCTTACGCTAAATTTAAACCGCGTGATGATCGAAAAAAGATATCTTTCTCTCCCCTTCTCTACCCTTTTTCTCCCCCTTTTCTCAGCCTATGGCCGTCTCCTAGGTCCCAACCATCTCTGTACCAATATTCATCAAAATTGGTTTAGCCATTGACGCGTGAAGACGTAACAAATAACCTCACTTTCGCTTTTATAATATTAGTAAGGATGACTAGCTGTGTCCAGCGGTTTCACCCGCTGCTCAGGTCCCCTTCTGAAGAGGGCTACCCTTATCACATAGTTTTTTTTATGAAAAATAGATGTTTGCCTATTCTCAGACCTACCCAATATGTACACAAAGTTTCATACAAATCTGTTCAGCCGTTTCGGAGGAGTTTAGTAACAAACACAGCGACTTGAGAATTTTATATTTATTACTAGCGCTGCTCAGCTCATTTTCTAGAGAAGGGTATTAAAAATAGATGTTGGCCGATTCTCAGACCTACCCGATATGCACACAAAATTTCGTTGAAATCTGTCCAGCCGTTCCGGAGGAGTATGGTAACTAACACTATGACACGGAAATTTTATATATTATAAGATTATCCTGAATATTAAAATTATGATTTGTGCAATTCGTTTATGAGTTTCTTGCTAATAAAATAAGCCATTTAGAGGGGCCTTTTTTTTCAAAATTTTAAATCGACAAATATGTTACCCAATAATATCCCCATGCCTGAGTAGAGCGGGAGGCGACGGGGGTTAGGTATTGCCGCACGCCCTCAGGCAATGCGATTTATACGTACTTTCGTCGCGAGAGTACCGTCCTTCGCTCCACAAGTCGCGTCTTGGACCCACGGTGTCATTTCGTTTGTTGTCTCACATTGGTCAAGAAGGTGGGTTGCAGGTTGTTCGAAAGTACCGCGACCCCGGAAAATAAAGCGTAATAGAAGGAACAGGGCTGGGTTTAAATCGGTACAAGTCTGACTTTCCCCCCCACTCCGCCCAGAAAGGGGGAAGTTATTTTGATGATTAACCATTAACAGATTAACATTCAGTAAAAAATAAAAAAATGCTCAAAAAGGTTTATCACAAATCATAACCTTTTTGTTTCTCTTTTCAGGTTTGCTGAAAGACGTGTACCAAGACTATGTGCCTGCATTCTATGCTTTAACTTTATGCTGCATTCCCTGCCTCTTGTTTTGGCCGATAGAATACGTCATCAAAACGAAGTGAACTACTGCTAACACATTATAGTTTTAAGAAAAACAACTTTATAGGTACAGCTTTATAATGTATGTTGTGAAAATATTGATTGTATGATGTTTTGTTTTTGCCATGTGTACATTATTTGGACTTTGTCCAGCAATAAATGCGTAATTGTAACTTGATTTGTTTACTTATAAAATGAAATGAGTAACTGGTAACTAAGAAGTTATACATAATAAAGACAGGTATATTTGGGTACCTACTATGAATATTTATTTTATCACTAAAATTGCTATCAAAGTACTTAAGGGGCTCCTTACCCTGCCGGGGTTGCAGGTTGTTCGAAAAAGATACCGCGGCCCCGGAACGTAAAGGGCAATAGAAGGAATATGGGTGGGTTTTAGTCAGTACAAGTCTAACACTCTCCCCCGCTCCCACCCAGAGCGGGGAAGGGAAGTTATTTGATGATTTCCCACACCAAAAAAAAGGGGCTCCCTACGAAAATAGTTTTAAAAAAATACGTTTTTCAAATGGTACCTAGTATCTTAAAAGGCATAAAAAAAAACCAAAAAAATATATGCAATACTATGATTCATGCTCTTAAATTTTGCAGAAATACTATTTCCTATATTGTTTATTGAAATAAATACAGACAACAGATATACAAAGGACATTGGTCTGTGCCCAGACATTGTGGGCTCTGGAGCCGAGAGCTGGGAAAATGATATTGTATGATTGTATTCTCTACTACTAGTAAACTAAACTAAACGAGTGGTTTTTAATTGAAAAAATGATATCAAAATATATTTAGCTACTATCAACATCTTCCTAGACAATTAGTAGGTGCATTTTTTTTCTGACTCATAAGAAGATGTTAGTGCAAAATTACAATGCTTAGAAACTATTCATATTATTATATATAACATACCTGCATTCTTAACATTAGGCGTTGATGGCGGATGTTTTTAGTCGCGTAAAATAACTATATTATATAGTATTTTTAACTTACATAATAAAAAAACAGTTAATTATCGTGTATTCCGATACTCTTCATTGCACAGCGCCATTTTGGACATTGTTCTTTAGGAAACTGTACACATATTAGTGTCCGTGACTGTACACGCCTTCTTGGAAAACGTCGCCCAAAATTAACTGTGCTACTTACTTCCTCCATCATTTCATTTACGCAGATCTTACGAAAAAAGTCTTCAGGTAAAATATTATCAGGTACTTTTTCAGTGTTACCTCAGTATTACGTGGGGCCTTCTCAAGAGCCATCATTATTAACCCTTAACGTGCGGGGTGCTTTAGAAAAACCTTCGGCCAACCTTCCACATCAATCTTTCTGACGCTTTCTTATTACCCTTTTCTGTGGCTAATCGGTTTCAAACGTGTGAGGTTTTTAGAAATATGATGGGCGGATTTTTGTGGTTGATTTCTGGGTTTTTCGTGTGTATTTTTAATGACGAAGGATTTAAAATGGGGAGGCGAGAGGGTATTGAAAGATAAATCCGGTTCCGTCATCAAACAGCAAATTTAAAGGATTTTTGGATTTTTATCCTATATAACATCACGTCTGTAATCTTTGAGAGGTTAGGTAGAAGTGTACTTAATCATACACCTACAATTTGGCCAAGAATGTTGAAATCTCGTGTAATTGGAATGAGAGGGCTATTTTTCAGGCGGATGTTCAAATTCTTGATGGAAGAACTTATAACACTTTATTCCCGACTCAAGAATCGAACCCAGGACTTGCTTGAAAAAAGATATATGTAACAATTTCTTTGGTACAGATGCTAATACACAAATACAAATTAAAAAAAAAATGTGTACTGTCTGTGTACTTTGTAAACCTGAACAAAAGAAACCAACAGCACCTTTCACCTCTTGCATAGAACAACCCTACCGTACATACTTTACTACCTAAGCGGATTATCAGCTCATCTTAAAACACATGGCGGAATCAGCTTAACTTAGAGAGAACCAGTAAAATTTATTTATAGGTTTTCGACAACTTAGTTTGCGACGGCTACATAGGAGTCAGTATGCGCAGCTTTTATTCTACTGCCCCGTTTTTATCAGGAAATTGTTGCATTGCAGTTTTGCTTAAACATTTTTAATTTATTGCCTTCATCGTAGTTTTTGCTCGTTTGTTCGGTGGAATAGAATATGCAAAATAATGCATATTAATTCGGGATGGTAGAGGGATATTGAATGTTTCAGTTTGTGATTTTATTTAATAAATTGTTGATGGGTTATGCAGATTTTGCGCAAATAATTCCATTATTGATTAATTTATGAGTACAGGAAAGTATTGTATACTTTTAACAGTTTTTACACGACTGCCCCAAAAAAAGAGTGTTATGTTTTTAGGGTTCATGTATGTTTGTATGTATGTGAGTTTCTTTATTCCATCATAACTTCTAAACGCCTGAACCGATTTACATGTATGGGATATCGTTAGAATCCTTGCATCCCGAGTAACATAGGCAACATATTGAAAAACTATAGAAATCGAATGTGGCGGGTATGATCAATAATTGAACACCCACATATTTTTTTTATTATTTATTCTGTTAATGCATGTGGTTATCGTCTAGAATTTGACGAGTGGATTCCAAAAACATAAATATGTTACATTGTTAATCAAAACTGTCGATAAAAAAATGACGTAAGTATTCCATAGTGGATTCGTTGAAAACAAACAAGGTGCGCCATCTAGTGGCAATTAGAAGAACTAGTGACGAGTAGATTTATAAATAATCTATTTCTATCCCAGAAAATCATATAATAATGTGTGCCAAACTTAAACTTAATTAAAGCTAGGTTCGAACTTCGAAGCAGATATAGGCAGTTAAATACAGATAACATTTAAAACACGACATCCTTTAAAAGTTAAATTTTTCTTACCTAATGCTTACAAACTATATTGTGTTTTATGATATATTTCAATATAAAACTTATCACTAAAATAAAAATAAATAATTAAGAAAATTAAAAAACACGACTGCCGTGTCAAAAAAGTGAACTAAAAAGAAAAAAACAAGATGTTAGTCGAGTCGGGAGACTGTTTATGCAAGACAGTATTCTACAGATTGGTCCCCCGACTGCGATGAAAATTTTTGTTGAAACTAACATCTTGTTTTTTTCTTTTTAGTTCACTTTTTTTTAGTTATTAATTTTTTCCTATCTGGTCAGGTTACAAAATATAGTTTGAAACTATGACACGACGCAGACGATTGCATGGAAAGCTATTATGTTCTACTAGCTGCACCCTGCGATTTCTCCCACAAAGACCTGGATAAAATCCTTACTTAATAATATTAAGTATAAAAGCGAAAGTAAGTTTGTTTGTTTGTTAACTCTTCACGCTTTAATGGCTAAACCGATTTTGATGAATTTTGGTACCTACAGAGATAGTTGGGAACCAGGAGACAGACATAGGCTATTTTTTTTTAAGTGGGATGTGAGGGAGAAAGAGGGAAGAAAAGGGATAACTTAGCGTTGCTATTACAAATCCATACGGCGCTAGGGGAACTGTGTTACCCCGCATTTAACGCGAGCGAAGCCGCGGGCAAAAGCTAGTAAATAATAAATGCCTATGTGTTAATTCCAGTTTTATTCTATCTGTGTGCCAAATTTCACCCAAACCGTAGCTTCGTTTCGTAGCTTTTGCGTTAAAGAGTAACAAACGTCCTCACAAACTTTTGCATTTATAATACAACTACACCCTTGGTTTCTTCCACAAAGACCGGGATAAAAAAGAGCCTGTGTTAATCCAAGTATATTCTATCTGTGTGCCAAATTTCATAAAAATCTGTTTCAAAGTTTTTGTGTAAAAGAGTATTATATTCATCCATCCATCCTCACAACTTTCTTTAACTTCTTTCTTTTCCTCTCTTTTTTTTCGCATTTATAATATTGGTAGGTTAAACAGTCCCTTTTGCCATTCTTAGAACGTAAATATCTTTATTCAGACTCCGTCCAAAATGTGCCTGTTTTAATTACTGATGTTGCCTACAAAATTTACTTCACTGCTAAGCACATTAGGAGTGCATTAAGTGGATATTCCGGATAATGTCAGCAGCAAGCCTTGACGATAGCTAACACGATTAGCGCTTAAGCTTCTCTCAAACATTTGGAACCGGAAACTTCCTAATTCCATGCCAAACGAGATTATGGATGTGGTTTCTAGACAGGTAACAGAGGAATGTTGGATAAGTTGAGAAATGCAGGTATCTGTGACGACAAAGATTAAGTTGATTTTTGTTGTCAAAAAATTAAATCATAGTCGAGCCCTCGCCGTATACATTCCCCATGAAACGACAGACATAATAATTACCTTATTGCTTTCGCCCGCGGCTTCGCCCGCGTGATATCGAAAAAAAAGCATCCTATGTGTTATTCCAGACTGTAATCGGTAGATTATAGTCTGAGCCAAATTTCATCAAGATCCGTTGAGCCGTTTTGACGTGAAAGAGTAACAAACATACATATATCCATCCATCCTCACAAACATTCGCATTTATAATATTAGTAGGAGAAGTGTCAACGAGACAATTAACAAGTTAAATCTGTATATGAATACCAACAAGCCTAAAATATAAAAATGGAACTTTGAATTTGCAAAGGAAATATTTCCGACATAATTTATTTACCGGAAAAAGACAGGCTTACCTATTTTTGATTTCTGACAAATGAAAATTGATGTAGGTTGGGGAGAAATATAAATATTAGCTATAACATTTTGTGTGAACGGTATAAAAGTTAGGAAGGGAATGAGGAAAAATGAGTGTAGAAGTCAAAGGTCAAGAGAATTTGTAGTTGCTTTGGTGACAGGTTGGTTATTGCTGCCTGTTTTGGCTGTCATGTCAGCAAGTGGATTAAGACAGCCATAGACATTGGTTTGGTATAATTAGGAGCGAAAAATTTTTTTTTTTTCATTTTGGTTATAGAGTAACGTTTATGGAGTTTCCTCTACAAATACATAAACTAAACTCCTTTAATTACCTTTAGAAAAAAAGTGGTCCGTGCGGGAATCATTACGCCAAGCGTCAAAATGAAAATCATATAAGCATAAAAATAATAATACTCTTATTGTCATTCCACTCTTCGAAATAAGAACATGCGTAGTTGGAAATGAATAATTATACAACATTCATTCAAATTGCGTAAACAAATTCAAATAAATTATTGAAATAACAATAAAAATACGACAAATATTGCCTATTCCCAGACTAGAATCATTTAAATAATGCTAAAATTAACGAATTTGGAAACATTTTTTGGATCAAGCAGGTTTTTTCTAAAAGTCTATAGCTTATAAGTGCTAGACCACAATTATAGATTTTTAGGCAATAAAAATATAAAATATTGGTAATTTAGATAACAGACGTTGTAGATAAAGGTAGCTACACCCAAAAAATATTCATTGCTAATACTATTATTATCCAGTATATTTTATCTACCTGCCTGATACAAAAAAATCTTAATTACAGTGCGTCTGGGCGATGATCCTTCGAGAATTGTTCAGAGTTTATTGAAAACGTCCTCAACATATATTGTCGTTGTTCTTGTATCTTTGTTGTTGTTTTGATATTATCGGTATACCGAAAACTACTGTTACGAGCGTAAATACGCACAAACAAAATTGCTCAACAAAGCACCTTGCACGCAATAAATGACACTGCATAAGCATCGATGTATTTTCTTTCTCTCTGAATGAATTTACAAAAACAATATAAGTTCTTTCAAATTATTTTTGTTTAACTTCATACCCCATAGTAATAAAGGCCGATTTCAGATGGGGACCTGAGTAGCGAGTGAAACCGCTAGGCAGAGCTAGAGTTTTAAAAGGAAGAATTAAAGTCCACGTTATTGCGTTAGGATTTTCCTGTAATATCAGCAGTGTTTGTGATAAATAAGAAAAATTAATAAATTTTGTACTCATAGACACAACACTAATCACATTTTTGTGTATTTTCATTGATCAACATCACACAATTTCCTCCCTAGCTTGCCTAACTATTGTAACAAAATCTAGACTAAAATACTAGTACATGCAATCATAACTCGTAACGCGAAGACCTACTTTGTACCCAGACGCTCTCCCGGGCTAGCTCTATCGACCCGCGCAGAGTCAGTCATCCGCCGGGACAAGCTACTGGTATTGTCAGGTCAATTTGTCTTAGTACGGTGTGATGTCTAAATAGTAAGGAAATCGTTTGTTGTATAGGGTGATATTAATATGTTTCTTAAGATAATGGCGTCAACGCTTAATGAAAACTAAATAATCGTTCAGTTTACCCGGCCACACCAACTAACATGTTTATTTTTGAGATGGTATGTTTATTTTTTATTTAAAACTCACTCATATAAACTTTAGTTTTCGAAATTACATTCGTTAATAAGGCGTTTTAGGATTCCGTACCTCAAAAATAAAAAAAAAACTAAACCCTTATAAGATCACTTTGTTGTCCGTCTGTCTAACTGGGTTGTCGAGGTCAGATAGGTAGTCGCTCCATGTAAAACTGGTATTCAGATGCATCCGATTAGACTGGAAGCCAACCCCAACCTAATTCGAAATTTGAAACGGAACACGTCTGCCAATCCCAGAACTTTTACGCAAAGCTGTCCCTAATATTTGATCGTTTTTTTTTTTGATTGATTGCTGCGCTGCGAGGAGCTCGTGGCTAAATAAATAGTAGCCGCTCGGGTCGATCTTTAGGTTAAGCCGCGCTTGCCTAGGTTGGTCTGTGGATGGACCCGTTACATACCGAGTTTCCTCCGTGCCTCGGAAAGCACGTTAAGCCGTTGGTCCCGGCTGTAATCTGTAGATCTTTGACAGTCGTTACAGGTAGTCAGTGTTCCGAAAGTCTGACAACCAGTCTTACCAAGGGGTATCGTATTACTCAGTATTAACTGGGTTGTGGAGGTCAGATAGGCAGTCGCTCCATGTAAAATGCTGATATTCAGCTGCATCCGGTTAGACTGGAAGCCGACCCCAACATCGTTGGGAAAAGGCTAGGCAGATGATGCAAACATCCATCCATCCTCTAACATATTCGCAATTATAATATTATTACACAATATGTTGATTTGCATCCTCGTCAAAATTTAGGAGGTGCTAGTAAAAGTCATAAATAATCAATGAAAATTACGGTACCTGATCAATAATAATATACGGCGCTTTTATGATCTGTCTCTGTGTGTTTAAATTTAACAGTATTACAGAATATTTCACTTCAAAAGTAGAGAATCACCTACAGAACACACAGAACAGTGTGCGTGAGCGTCGGCGCATACGTATCATACAGCGGCATGCACGCACCTGTGTGCACTTACCGATTTCTGAAAATACGAAAAAAGTAAAAAAAAAAACTACTTATTTTATTATCGATTCGGGTCGAGAATCATTAGCATAGTTACGTCCTTGAATTTGACGAGGATGCAAAACAACACGCTGTATAGTAGGATATATTAATATGTATTGTGTTGAGACTTCCCAGCATGGTGCCTGACCAAGTGATAAAATTGACATCTTTATAAATAATATCATACAATCATATAATTTATGTCAAGCAATATTTGTCGCCACGGGGGTCAAACAGTCAAAATAAATTTTAAAATAAATCGCAAAAAATTATTTTTGCTAAAATGTCAACTGTACTCTTGTCACAGTAAAAAAATGGGTATGTTTTAAAAATAAAATTCAAATATTTAAAAACATTAAAAATAAGATGAGCAAACGATTGGCAGAAAGTTGTCGCGGGAGTCAGAAACAGGTTGCGGGTTGTTCGAAAGAGGTACCGTGGCCCCGGAACACAAAAGGCAAAAGAAGAAACATGGGCCGAAGAAACATGGGTGGGTTTTAATCAGTAAAAGTCTGACACTCCCGCCGCCCAGAGCGGGGAAGTAATTTGATGATTTCGACTAATGATTTATGACATTATAACAAATTATAGATGAACTGTGAACTTTACGCAATAAACCTTACTTGAGAAGTTGATGTGTAAAAGAATTCCCAGAAAATTAAGACTGCTTGTACACAAAATACTGGGAATTCGACAGTAATTTCTTTTTCGACTAAAAGAGGTGCTCAATCGAGGCTCACATTTATGTCAAGTACACACTCACTTTGTTTATAACAGAAAATACGCGAGAAAATGTTAAAGGTCACAAAATGTCAAATTTGATTCCATATAAGTGCTTAAGTCAGAAAGCTATATTATGAATGTAGGGTTGACATCCGTTCGAGATTCCCCGGATTTGTCCTAGGCGGGTCCGTCCGGAAGGGGTTTTAAAAAGTGTCCAGTTAAAACTTTTGTGGCAGGAGAATCTGATTTCTTTTTGCACTTTTTGTAATACTCAATTACAACATTGTTCGAACTCGATTTGCTCGCCTTTATATCCAACTTACGTCAGATAAAACTTTCTTTATTTTGTGAATTGATGAATTATTAAAAAAGATAATCAGAAGGCACGAAGAAAGAACATGTGACTAACAGAATGATGGATTGTTGATGGATGGAGAAGGAAAGGATGGGCAAAAAAAAACACGTACACTTGTTGCTCAAACTCACTACCACCCACCATGATTTTCCATTCTTTAATTTTCCTATTTTATACTGTGGTGTCAGGTATACTGGATTTCACCCAAATGTCCGGGCCTTTTAAATTTATGTCCCTCTTTGTCCGATTAGGTAATAGCAACCCTATTTGAACGTGATGATCTATACCTCTCTACTACCCTAATGCTTTGGGGTTAGTGCAACATGTCTTGTTCCTTCATATTCTCTGTTACTCGTCTTATCAGCAGTCACCTCCTTAGAGGGGCCTGCCAGGGCCACCGCCTGCCGGAGTTGCGAGTTATTCGAAAGAGATACCACAGCCCCGAAACATAAAGTAAAGGGCAAAAAGAGGCCGTGTCGACGGCGCGTCAGCAAAGCGGAGGGGCCTGCCACGCCACCGCCTGCCGGAGTTGCGGGTTATTCGAAAGAGATTCCGCGGCCCCTGTACATAAAGGGCAATGGAAGGAACATGGGTGGGTTTTAGTCAGTACAAGTCTGACACTGAAGTTATTGTATGTTTCCATCCCCAAAAAAAAGCAATCACCTCCTTTTTAGCCACATCTAATCCATCGTTTCTTTGGTCTCCGTCTATTACTCTTATACTCATCTACATTCACACTAAAAAACTTCCCTCACTACTTTTTCCTCATTCCCCCGCATTCCATGCCCACACCATGACAAATGATCACCACATAACTTTCAGAAACTTTCAGAAGCCAATTTCAACCTTCCTCTTATGTATATTAAAGCGATAATATTGATACATTTTATTAGAACAGCTATAAGGTACGTTTTACATATTGGAGGAAATATTTTACCTACAAAGATAAATGGACTGGGCTCTAGAGTTACGGCTGTAAAAACAGCGAAGTGATGATAAATTCGATGTGACGGGTATAAAACCTTAAATATAAGGTGTTTCGTACTTCAGTATATTATTTACCTTTTTATGTGTTTGTAATGCGAAGGGACAAGGTCATATTATCTACTTGGACGAATTTTCTTGTTTCCCAAGTGGTTAAGTGTACAAGAAGGTGGGGAACAAAATTAAATTAGTGTGGGAACAGTAAAAATAAAATGTTTATGAAGAAACTCTCTTTTTTTGAAGTTTTTTTCTTCGTTTTTAGGGTTCCGTAGTCAACTAGGAACCCTTATAGTTTCGCCATGTCTGTCTGTCCGTCCGTCCGTCCTCGCTTAATCTCTGTGACCGTTAGCACTAGAGAGCTGAAATTTGGTACCAATATGTATATCAATCACGCCGACAAAGTGGTAAAATAAAAATTGGAAAAAAATGTTTTATTAGGGTAGCCACCCTTTAAGTAAAGTGGGAAGTGATTTTTTTTTTAATTTCATCCCTAACGTGTGATATATTGTTGGAAAGGTATTTAAAAATGAATAGGGGTTTACTAAAATCATTTTTTGATAATGTCTATAATTTCGGAAATAATCGCTCCAAAAGTAAAAAACAATGTGTCCCCCCCCTCTAACTTTTGAACCATAAGTTTAGAAAATATGAAAAAAATCTGAAAAGTAGAACTTTATAAGGACTTTCTAGGAAAATCATTTTGAACTTGATTGACACAACAGTTTTTGTACAAAAAAGACAAAAAGTTGTACAAAATAATTTCCTCCTCCACCTTTAAACTCATAAGTGGGAACACTTATTGTGACGGACGGGAAACTACGGAACCCTACACTGAGCGTGGCCCGACACGCTCTTGGCCGGTTTTTATATTGTTGCGGATAGTATCCTTACTAATGTTATAAAAAATTAAGTGAGTTTGTTTGTTTGTTACGTCTTCACGCCTTACCTTATTAGGTGCAAGGGCAAAAACTACAATTAGCAGGTACCTGCAAATCAGGAAAGGGGAACTGTTTTACCCTGAATTTAACGCGAGCGAAGCCGCGGGCAAAAGCTAGTATTATGATAAACAAAATAATATGGAATGAATGCCTGTTAGCCGAATTAAAGGCCGCTATTGTTTTTTATGTCCAGTTAAACGCTGATAAAATTCTAATAGTGTACATACATACACACGATGTTTGTGTGACTTATTTGTAAAGAAAACACAATTTTTTTGCGGATGGGATATCATCAAATAACTTCCCCCGCTCTGAGCGGAACAGGGGGAGTGTCAGACTTTTACTAACTAAAACCCACCCATGTTCCTTATTTTACCCTTAATATTCCGGGGTCGCGGTATCTCTTCCGATCAACCCGCTACCCCGACAGGCGGAAGCATTGCCTAATGTTGTTTGCCTACAAATTGAAAATAATATATCCTACTAATTTTATAAATGCGAATGTTTCTGCGGATCTATGGATGTTTGTTACTCTTTCGCGTCAAAACTGCTGAACGGATCTTGATGAAATTTGGCACAGAGGTAGATTGTAGTCTGTAATAACACATAGTATACCTTTTTTTGACTAATATTATGAATGCTTGTGAGGATGGAAGTTTGTTACTCTTTCTCGTCAAAACGGTTGAATGGACCTTGATGAAATTTGTCACAGAGGTAGTTTATAGTCAGGAATAACACATAGGATTTTTTTTTGACATCACGTGGGCGCCAGCTATTACCCAATAATATTGTTGCGCAATAAGATAGAAGAAGAAATTAACGCCAATTTATTAATCTACTCCCTTTTTCGATCGCTATTTTAGCAGCCAAATCCTACGTTTTAAGTTTTTTGTCAAGTAAAACTATTAAAGTACCATATACCGCAAACATAATCCAAATTGAGAAGTTCCCTGTTCCTTGAGGGAACACGTGAACCGACGGCAATACAAGTTGGTGCCCAAGTTATAACCAAGTTTGTAATAAAATTTTAGCTGTTTCAAGTTATATCGGAATTTATAACTGAATAGACCTTCGATAAAATAGGCATTTTGGACGTCTATTTGTGCGTACGTTTTATTGTGTTTTTGTGATGTACTTTGTGTTGGGGTATACCAAGCAAATCTGAATAAAACATAAGAAGAAACTTTCAGAAAACTGTATACTTGTAGATGATCACAGAACATTTTACGTTTGAATTAATTAGAGCCCTTAGACAGACTTCGGCAAAGATGCCTTCCAAAAATGTCTCAAGGCTAAATTCCTGCAGGGTTTATCGATTCTGGAATAATTTTTTATTTTTGATTGTTATAGTTTTTCATCTTACAGTTTTCTGCAACGGGTCTGAGCGCAACGGGTAGCTCACAGTCCGTCCGTCTAGTGAAGATAAGACAATCCTTATCAATGGCGTGGTTTGTTCCAAGCGCGCCTCCTAGAGATGTCAGCAAAGGAAACAGGCCCGCAAGGTCCGAGGTTGCGGGTAGTTCGAAAGATATACCGTGGCCCCGGTACACAAAGCGTGAAAGCAAGAACATGGATCGGTTCTAGTCGGTAAAAGTCCGACACTCCCACTCCGCCCACTGAGGAAAATCAACAAATAACTTATTTTTATGATTTTCCATTCGAATAAAGGCTCACTGTAATATTACTATTGGGTCTTACGAGTTCGTAAAATACAATCGTTTCTAAGTTTCCCAGGTGATATTGCACCGGATCAATAACTATAGTCTAGCTAGAAGCGACACCCTAATCCAAAATTCTAGTCAAAACAACCAAAAAGTTTCATAAATATTATGCTGAAACCCACTGACCCAATTCCTCAACAGAACCAGCTTACATACGAAAGAATACCCGTAATCCTATTCTCGTTTAAATGTAGTTTTTCTCACAGTCTTGTAGTCCTCGACAAAGATTTCTTTTGTTACTTCCTTTCGGTCCAGTGACCACATAGAGAGTGCGCGAGGTAAATGGCTATTTTCTGCCAAGTTGAACAAAGCCTCGGGTGCAAAATGCTTGTATTCTCGAAATGGTTCGCTCTATCGTGAATTATATACCTATATCTTGTTTAGCAATGCCGTTTTGACTAGTCAAAGTCATGCTTTTTTTTTAATGTCGTTTGAGTTTTTTTTTTATTTTCAAAATATGGTTTCGAAAAAATAAATGTGATGTCTTTCTGAATACTCTAAGCAAGGTCAATAATTACAGTTTTTTCTTTGTTTACAAGATTTTGCTTGATGTAAGGTATTCATAATATGGTTTGTATTCAACTAAGGAAAGCTGGAGACCATAATACATGAAAAATTCTTCCTTTGTCCAAATTCCAGAGCCCTCGAAAAAAAAGCAACAAAGAAAATCCGCTAATGCAGGCCATTCAAATACCAGGACAGCAGAAAATTAAACAGGTCTCAAGCCTCCTTGATACCACGTCAAAAAGTAAAGTGCTTCTCGCGTTTCGCGACAAATCGTTGAGTCGGCATAAATCATCCCTGCCATGTTATGTTTCCCTAGTACTTTGTAAACGAGTAGCTCGAACAATTTGATGATACAGTTTGGATTGTCGCCAAATTCTGTTGTTTCTATGTGTTGAATTTTGTTTCCGAAGGCATTGATTATATCATGGGGAGTTAGAAACTTCCTGTTTATTGTTTTGTTCACACGATCCTGTTGTGAGCCGACTCAGTTACTTTTTTGTTTGATCGGGGGAAGGCAGAAAAGTAAATAAAAAGAAACAGAATGACTTTTGTTCTAAGTAGGCTTAGGTAACTTACCAATTCTTGGTAATATTCAGTAAGATGCTGCCGTATGTAAAATCATACTCGTCATCAATAGCACCTAGCTTATCATATATAACAATAGCTTACCTATGTATTCAGCCGAGTTATCAAATGTTCCATGCCGCGGATAACTAGTCGATTTCTTGAGTCAGGGAAACAGCTCTTGCTGTAGGAAAATTGTTGGTCGTTGAATAAACTTTTCGGTAGGGTGTGACATACCCACCTATTTTTCTCATTAAATCAAATTGTATCATAATATTGAATGAAAGTAGTTCTTGTCTATATTCTGTTGTCTATCAAAATAGTGGGTGCATCTTACCAGCTGGTAAATACTTTCAGAATAAAAAGCCGTCTGAATTTAAACTCGTCTGTTACAAACGGCACTGAGAAAATTAAATATTCTATTGATCTTAGGTATTATCATCAAAAATAGCTAGTATAAATTATAAACCGTTTACTAACTATTACTTTCGTCTCAAAAATATATCTCAGCAGCGCCACCTATTGCAATTTCCCGGAACTAGATGAAAACGCCATCTAGTAATACTACTCTGTATTACAATGAAAGGAGGAAACTGAAAATTGAAGAGGTTCTGCGTGAGTACATGTTACTGAACATATTAAAACGACACGCCAACGACACGTTTTTCTCATAGATGGCGCTGTTACCAATTTTGCGGTTGAACTTTTTGCACTGGGATGAAAATAATAAAGACTTGCTCAGATTAAGAAATGGGAAACATCTGTTGTAATTTTTTACCTGCCAAAGGTTTGATATATAAAACTGTACCCTATTTATTATTATATATATTTGTTAACTATATTTGTTAACTACACGTTTTGTGCACGCTATTTATTTTTAGAGCATGGTTGACAACCATTCAGGTTGTTTTCAATTCAAAAATTGTTGTATTTTAAGGCATCCAAAACAATAACTTGAAGATTCTGTTACTTATTTCATATAGTTATTTGTTTCATATAGTTATTTGTTTCATACAGCTATTTGTTTCATACATATTTGTTTTATGTAGTCATTTCTTTTATAGATTATTTTGTACCAATTCTTTATGAATGAGTGGACATTGTTGGCCTTGTAGATTCTTAGACGCTTGGTAACTTTTGTTATCTCATTTTACGTTTGGTAAAGTAAGTAATGACTTACTGTCGGGCCTACGCTGTCCTCTCGTACTTAAGTACTTACGCTGTAACAACAACATTGTAAAACCAAATGATTTTAAAAGAGTGACCATGGAGTTTCTTGCCGGTTCTTCTCGATAGGAAACCACCAACCCGAACCATGCACCTTTTCTCGACGTTTTATAAGTGTCCGTGTAGACCTATGTCAATTTTTTTTTATTGTTTGATTGATTTGATTTGAAGGGATTCCTAATTATGCAAGTCACCAAAAATTTAACATCTATGCTGGTGACTGTGGTACTCACCCAGAAATCTCGTTCACAAGCTCCAAATACCTATAAAAGAACTTTTTACCCTAATTACGTATGAGTTCCACATACCTAAGTAGTTAACCCGCAAAACTTAGTTTCCTCAGCAGCAGTTGTATCGACCATACGTTCAGAATTACAATTTACTTATCGCTAAATCATTGTAGACGTCAAAAGTTTACCTAATTTATTAGTTGGTAGAATTATTATTGTATCTGAGAATATCTAAGCAAAGTAGGTAATAGTTTCCAATGAATACTAAGTTTTGTTTTAGTTTCAGGAAATAGTGTGATCGATTGTCGGAAAATCGACTCTAGCTGGAAAACTGTTGAATAACTCGTTCCATTTTTGTTGTCAACGTGGTATAACTTTTTAAACTCACATAGACACTTCTTTTTCTTGTCGTTGGTGTCTAAACTGGTGTTCGTTTTTAAGCCACCCATTTGCCTTTTTTTTAATAAAAACGTTGCCCCACACTAGGAATTTCTCCTGTATCGTGGGTGCGTTTACAAACATTTAAGTTGACGTACCTAATTCAAGACATTTAAATTTTTGAATTTTTATTGACAATGGTGTCAATTTTATTGTCACAAACTAAACTACGTTAAAAATCACTAAAATGTAGTTTTCTTGTCAAATAACGTTTCTTCTTCTGTAATTAAGTAAAACACCTTATATAGTTTGATAGCATCAAATACTGTTTATGTATGTGAGTTTAAATGTTTGTAAACGAAACCAACAATTCAGGAGAAATTTTTAGTCTGGGGCAAAGTTTAAAAAAATTATAAGTATAGTTTGGTTACTCAATTTGGCTCTCTCGCTATTTTGAAATTGCCGTTATTCACCAATAAAAAATAGTGGTTGTCAAGCTAAATCGGACTATCTTTAATTGCGACTTAAATGTCATTGATGTGTGATTAGGTATGTCATTTTAATATAAGTCCAGTAGTCCGGTAGTTATTCAAAATTGGCACTAATGTCACTTTACTTAAGATGTAGGTCTCATAGTGACAGAGATTTTATTTCTAGAAATGATGAGTTACTATCTCAACTAGCTCAGGGTTAAATTCTTTAGAACTACAAACTTTAACCTCCTCTTCAATATTATTATAATCGAACTTGGAGCAAACGTTCTGCGGTTTCTGCTCATCTAAAAGTTTATGTAGACTCTCGATGTTTCTGCCAGCCGTATCGATAGTTCTGAGGTTTATGTTAAACTCTGTTTTAATGGAGGTCTCGGTTATGCTGGGGCTTGTATTGATTGATGTTGAAGAGGTAACCGATTTTGATGAATTTTAGTACAAAGATAGTTGGTACCCTGGAGACAGACATAGGCTAAACCAGTGAGAAAAATGGAAGAAAAAAGGAAGAAAAGGGGAGAGAAAGATTTTTTTTTCGATCATCACGCGGGTTAAAGTTAGCGTTAGCTCAAAGTAAGTATGCCACGCGGACGAAGTCGCGGGCGTTTGCTTATGTTTTCAAGCAGGACTATACTGGATCTCGGTAGGCTGGTACTTACCTAACGTCAAGGGCTTCTTTTGCGGATTGGGAAATCATCAAATAACTTCTCCACTCTGGGCGGGGGGAATGTCAGACTTTTACTGACTAAAACCCACCCACTTTTCTACTTTTGCCCTTTATGTTCCAGGGCCGCGGTATCACTTTTCGAGCAACCCGCCACCCCGGCAGGGTATTCAATGATTGGGACTTCAGTTTCTAACTTTATTTGCTTTGAGTGACACAAGAAGCAATGAGGTGGTACCTGCTCTAGAAAGTCATTGATCTACCGATGCAATAAGATGACCAGTTGGAATCCTCAACAAAAAAAATAACATCACGTCTTATAATCCCCAAAGTTTCAGGCAGAGCTGCTACCCTACCATGACATCTTAAAGCAGAACTTATTCCACTGAGGGAAAGAGACAGAGCTATACAGGGTGTCTAGCACCATCTCTTTCCCTCAGTGGAATAAGTTCTGCTTTAAGGACGTCATAGTAGGCCCTGTACGTTATAGTGCGCCCATATTTTACCAGTTCTGTTTAAGGCTCTGTCGTAATAAAATAATATAGTTTTAATTAGCGAAATGTATTTTATTATAGATGAACAAACGAACCACACATTAATAGGTTTTTGGTAAGAGAGTTGTCAGATCGGTACACAGTGTTGCCAATAATCTAAAACAATTATGGTGGAATTACATTGTTATATTTTATACTTAATGTTTTTAACACCCCCCCTCAATGTAATTGCACCAATTAAACTAATGAACAAAAGAAACATATCCATATCTTACTTCACCTCAAGTATAACACCTAAATACAATAAACAGTAAACAAAATAAATGTATTTAACAATTATACCATCTGTATATTAACTACACCACATTTTCCTAAGAAACGAGTTATCAATTCCCTACTTAAAGATTTTGTTAACATATCTGCAGGTTGATCACTTGTTTTGATGTATTTTAGACACAACCTTCTATTGTTAATTAATTCTTTTATAAAGTGATATCGAATATCAACATGTTTCAATCTTTTGATAGTGTCAGTACAGGCAACTGATATAGCAGATTGATTATCACAGTAGATATGTACTGGACAGACATTATTTATATTAAAATCCTTTAACAAATTAACCAGCCAGCAGGCTTCACTGGCTGCTGTACTAATGGCAACATATTCCGACTCCGTAGAAGACAGACTAACAGACACCTGTTTCTTTGAACACCAGGAAATTAAACAATCAGAAAATTTGAACAAATAGCCTGTAGTTGATCTTCTATCGTCGAGATTACCTCCCCAGTCTGCATCACAGTACCCTTCCAAAACATTATCTTTTGTACATTTATAAACTAACTTATAGTCTAGAGTATGTTTGACATAACGCAATACTCTTTTCAAAGCACAACATCATTTGCACATTTTTGGTATCTACTCAGCAAAGACACAGTAAAACATAAGTCAGGCCTAGTGCCGGATACAGCATACATTAGGCTTCCTATTATTTGCTGACATAATTTTACAATGTTTCTGTCCACTGCACTGTTGTGGTTTTGAAAAAGCTTTAAATTAATATTTTGATCTAAAGGTGACGACATAGGTTTACAATTTTCCATACCAAATTTTGTAAGAACTTGTTCTAAATACTTTCTTTGGCTTAGTTCAGTTATTCCTGTGTCTAAATTTTGTTTTATAGTTATACCTAAGTAATCAGTTACAAATCCTAAATCTTTCATTTTAAATTCCTGACTTAGTACAGTTTTTAACCGTTTAACTAGAGCATTATTTGTTCCAAAGATCAGAACATCATCAACATACAATAGTAAATAGACCTGATCGCTATCAATACACTTTGTGTAGAGACAAGAGTCACAATTGGATCTAACAAAACCTTCTTTAAGCATAACACTAGTAAATTTTATATTCCAACATTTTGGGGAATTTTTGAGGCCATAAAGTGATTTATTTAATTTCACAATGTTATTGCTACCTGAGTAAGCTCCCTCTGGTAAACTTATATAAACACATTCATTGATATCCCCATACAGGAAAGCCCCAGTTACATCCATTTGCATTATAGGCAGATTAAGTTTTGTTGCAATTATTATAAAGAGCCTAACAGTTGACAATTTTGCAACAGGAGCATAACATTCATTTAAGTCTAAAATATCATTTTGTTCAAACCCTCTTGCAACTAATCTAGCCTTATATTGAGGTAGATTTTGACCCCCCCTTTTTATTTTAAATACCCACTTAGCACTTATAACCTTTTCATTTTCTGGTACATCAGATATTTCCCAAGTATTATTTTCTTTTAGTGTTTGCATCTCTCTGTTAATTGCTTCCTTCCATTTATTGCTGTCACTTCTCTTCATTGCTTCTTTATAAGTAACCGGTTCACATTGTTCGGAATGCACATTTTGACACTGATAATAAACAGGTGCTTTCCTTATTCGCTTGTTGGGTTCTCTTTTACATACGTCGACAATTGACTCTATTGAGCTGTTACTATCTTCATCAGGATCATATTCAGATCCAGACTCTTCTGTCATACTAGCCGTTGTTATTGTTTCGTTGAGATTCGATGATG
The DNA here is from genome assembly GCA_905475445.1 of Ochropleura plecta. Lineage (NCBI taxonomy): Eukaryota > Metazoa > Arthropoda > Insecta > Lepidoptera > Noctuidae > Ochropleura > Ochropleura plecta. Next base: position 6,448,126 of record FR997723.1, on the reverse strand, counting down.
TAGTTTCAGGTATATTATGCTCTTTACTAGTCCTATCATCACTTTCTTCTATGTTCAATTTTATTTCGACTTCATTATAGTTTTGTTCCTCTTTTAAGAAAGCTATGTCGCGCTTTATTTGTACATCATTCCTATGAGAGAAGTATATTCTATATCCTTTGACTGTTTCTCCATATCCTACCATTACTCCTTTTTCTCCTTTGCTGTCCCATTTCTTCCTCTTTTCCTTTGGAATGTGTGTAAACACTGGTGTCCCAAAGGGTTTTAATTGATGAATGTCGAAATCCTTTCCAGACCACACCTCATATGGCGATTTTTCACCATCCTTACTTCTTCCAGTCCTATTTAAAACAAATGCTGCCGTGTTTATAGCCTCGGCCCACAGTGATTTTGGTAGATCCTTGCCTGCATTCAGCATTGTTCTAGCAGCCTCAACTAAGGTCCGATTCTCCCGTTCTGCTTTCCCATTTTGTTCGGGAGTATAGGGGACACTTTTTTGATGCAGTATGCCATGCTTACTAAACATTTTCTGGACTTCTTTGTTTACAAACTCGAGACCATTATCGGTTCTGAACATTTTTATTTTATTTCCAGTCATATTTTCTGCCTTGTTGATAAAATCTTCGATACAATTCTTTATCTCTGACTTTTCCCTCACAAAATACACAGATCTATAATTGGAGAAGTCGTCCTTCAATAAAACGTAATACCTTGATCCACCAACCGACGCAACCTCCATTGGACCGCACGTATCAGCATGAATTAGTTCACACGTTTTAGTAGTAACTGTTTCACTATTCCCAAATGGCAGCCGGTGTATTTTTCCTTGTAAACAACTTTCACATTTTGTAACTGAGGTTTGCTTCACGTCAATGTTATTTTTCGACAGTACTTTTCTTACATGTTCATAGTTCTGATGCGCTAATCTTTCGTGCCACTCTTGCAAAGTAGTTTTAACTTTCTTGGCCACATTAGCCACTTTGTTTTTATTGCGCAATTCCAAGTAATATGAGCATCCAACACGTTTTGCAATAGCACAGACTTTATTGTTTTTGTAAAATTGACAGGAGTTGTCATCTGTCACCATGACATATCCTTTATCTGACGCACAGTTCACAGAGAATAAGTTTGTCTTCAACTCCGGGACGAAAAGAACTTTGTTTATGGTTGTGTTAACCCAATCAGTCCCGTCAAACACCTCTACCGCCATCTGTCCATAGCCTAGAACACTAATCGCTGCACCATTACCGATAATAACGGACTCGTGTTCTGTGTCCGTAAATGATGCAAAAAGTCCACGATCACGACACATATGTTCACTTGCCCCCGTATCTACTAACCATTGCGATTGACAATATTCTGTTAACGAGTTTGACACAACAAATGCGTTATTTTTCTTATGTTCTTTGTTTTTCCTATGCCAGCACTGTGATTTGTTATGTCCACCCTTTCCACAATAAAAACACTTGTTATTCGGTCCTTCGCTTTTATAGTTATTTTTACTTTTACACTCACTAAGAAAATGTCCCATTTTATTACATTTGAAGCACTTTATGTTCTTTCGGTCCTTAACAACGAATGCAGATGAACCTGAAGGTGAAGGTTGTTCACCTTTTTCTTTCACTCTTTCTTCTTCTATCAGTAACCTTGCAACTAAATTGTCCATTGTTTGTTTATCATCTGGGGCTGACTCCCAAGCAGAAATAAAATGTTTATACTCATCCGGTAGTGACATTAACACTTTAGTTATCACAAACTTGTCAGAAACACTTTCTCCTAATTGTTTGAGTTGATTTTGTAATTCCTGGATCTTAGATAAAAATATAGACATTTCAGTGCCTATTTCAAATTTGTATTGAAAGAAGCGCTGCTGGATTATATGAATATTTGTTTCTGTTTTCTGCTCGTAAACGCTTTGCAGCTTCCTCCATATTTCAGCTGAAGTAGTACATGTAATAATGTGTAACATTACATTTTCTTTCATCCTAGTGACCAGTAGTGTCTGCGCCTTCGCGTCTTTATTTTCCCAAGCGGTTCTCTCAGTGGGATCTTCAGGTTTTAAAGCTCTTCCTTCGACAACATCTAGCCAGCCTTGCCCTCGTAGCAAAACTGTCGTTTGATATTTCCAGATGTTCCAATTGTTAGCTCCTTCTAGCCTCATCAAGCCATTATTAGAATTTAGATTTACTTCCATTTCGCTATCCTTCCTTGCGACGCTCGTCGAACAAGTATTTTTAACTAACTTCACGTGGCCGTGCAAACTTAACCTCACTTTCTTCAAGCCGCGCCGGATCGTGAATGTTATACTCACGAGAGTTTTACTTCCTGTATTATTTTATACAGCTATGTGCCTGGGCCCATAACCTGTCGTAATAAAATAATATAGTTTTAATTAGCGAAATGTATTTTATTATAGATGAACAAACGAACCACACATTAATAGGTTTTTGGTAAGAGAGTTGTCAGATCGGTACACAGTGTTGCCAATAATCTAAAACAATTATGGTGGAATTACATTGTTATATTTTATACTTAATGTTTTTAACAGGCTCATTTAATAGGGCCATCGCATATCGATAGGCATATCGCCATCAATTAGGTACGAACGAAGACTTCAGGACTGCTACTGAGAAATCCCTGATGAAAAAACCCAGTAACAATTTTCCTGACTCGGAAATTGTACCAAGGACCTCATGGTCAGCAGTTACGCTTGCGAAAAGTTGACCAACAAGGCACTAGGTATACAACACAACTACGAAATAATAAGCCTGTTTACAAAGATTTGACTGTCTCTAAGGTTCTTTTGGCGTAGCTGGTGCCCTCGGCTTCGCCCACGTGATATCGGAAAAGAGTATCCTAAATGTTTTTCCAGACCATAATTTACCTCTGTGCCAAATTTCATTAAGATCCGTTCTGCCGTTTTGACGTAAAAGAGTAACAAACATCCATCCATCCTCACAAACATTCGCATTTATAATATTAGTTAGAAGTAAGACTATCGAATCCGATATAACTTTTTCTAAGTATTCAACGATTTTTTTAAATGAAAATAAACCCAAAAATTCGACGGTATTAAAAAAAATAAAAACCCAGTTAGACATTGAAATCTAAACACATTTCATCAATGCAATTTTAATTCGCCTCCACGAGGCAGACGGAATCATGCAGCCGAAAATATCCGTCCTCCACACGGTCAGGGTGACAGGTTGGTCAAGGTCTGCTGGTGGAAATAGACAGGCTAATGAAACAACTCTGAAAGTGACAATAGACTGGTTTCAAGGACTTGAATATTATAGTTTGGGTTGTTTTGCTTTGGACGGCTGTATTCCGTGTATAGGTTAGGTGTTAAGGATTAGCAATTGTTTATTATTTGTTTAATTTTACGAAAGGCGTGTAGATTAATATTAACATAATAATATTATATTACTAGCTGCGCCCCGTGGCTTCGCCTGCGTGATGATAAAAACAGTATTCTATGTTTTATTCCAGACTATAATCTACCTCTGTGCCAAATTCGAATAGTTTGTTTCGTGAAAGAGGATCAAACATGCATCCATACTCACAAACTTTCGCATTTATAATATTAGTAGGATCTATTACAAATAGTTAATTTCAAGTCTCCATAGATAAAATAAGTCGATGAAAAGAAAGTACATACAAGTTAATTTAATGATGATGACAAGTCTATGGTGATTTTGTTTTTGATATTTTTTTGTGAGAGAAAAGATAGCCGTTCGTTTGATTCACTTGAGAACTTGTCACTGCTGTTCTCGGCTCCATAACACCCTCACTTAACGGCTCGTGTGTGAATTCCAACTCGGCCGCAATGACAAAATACCTTCAATTGAATCAAAATGTACTATTGATTGAACAAAGGTAATACAAATTTTTGAGATACAGCTTTTTAGGTTAGCACGGCAGAACAGCCCCTGTTCAATGTCAACGCCGGATTTAGAACAGCCTGGACATTGGGAGCAGTGTCAGCATCAGGGTCAGTCTGAACAACACTGAAGGTTGAGCCAGCTAACCTTCTAGTTTTAACAAGGTATTGTTTGATTATTGAAGTGGGAGATAGCTTTTGCCATTGGATTCACTTGCTTTGTTTTTTTTTTTTGGTATATCTAATGTGTTGAATTTTCATCTATTTAGTCCGGTCAAATTAGACCAAAAAATAAGAGTAATGTTACCTTAATTGCCACCAAGCTGAAAATCGGTAAGATTTTTGAAGATTTTTTTCAAATTTTGTTTTTAATGATATTTTAAACAATCTTACCGATTTTCAGCTTGGTGGGAATTTAGGTAACTTGGAATGTCTAAATTGACCGGACTATATTTGACTAATTTTGGGATGATATCGACGAGCGTTAATGAAAGATAAACAAATATCGAATTTTATTAGCTTCATCTATTTAAGAACATATAATAAGGTAAACTTTTTTTTATTGGATGGAAAATCATCAAATAATTTCGCCGGCTCTAGGCGGAGCAAGGGGAGTCTTTACGTTCATTTTTATTATTTTTAAGACATGCATTAACAGTATAAATAATTCGTATGACAATGTTACATTTTAAGATACTCTTTTACATATTTATAACTAGATACTTATGCTATTATATGGTAAAACTTGTAAATTTACAGCTCTAATTATAAAACCTTATGTTACATGTTTTCATAATAATAAATATTATTTTACTAGCTTCCGCCCGCGACTTTGTCCGAACGCTAACTTTAACCCGTGTGATTATAAAAAAAATATTTTTCTCTCCCCTTCTTCCCTCTTTCTCCCCCAGTTTATGTCCGTCTCCAGGGTCCCAACTATTTCTTTGTCAAAATTCATCAAAATCGGTTCAGACATTTAGGCATAAAGACTTAACAAGCAAACAAACTCAATTTCGCTTTTATAAAATTAGTAAGGATTTTATTCTCGGAGAACGCTGAGTTAAATTTATTCGCAGATTCGTTATTAGAGTCTTGTTAGTTTTGTAGTCCCACGAGCTTATGCTGAGAGGTCCTTGTGTTAAATTCCTAGATTTTCCTCTTTGGGATTTCTGCATAGCCACGAGTCTGGTTTTATCAATTACTAGCTTTTGCCTGCGGTTTTTAAATTCGGGGTAACACAGTTCCCCTTGCGGCTTATTGATTTGTAATAGCAACGTTAAGTTTTCCCTTTTCTTCCCTCTTTCCCCCTCACATCCCACTTAAAAAAGGTACATATTTTAAATTAGCCTATGTCCGTCTCCTGGTTCCCAACTATCTCTGTACCAAAATTCATCAAAATCGGTGTAGCCATTAAAGCGTGAAGAGGTAACAAACAAACTCACTTTCGCTTTTATAATATTAGTAAGGATTAGTAAGGATTTTTTTTTCACACGTTTTCTCTTTTTTTTTCTTTTAATCGACATCAACATAGGAAGATATTCTATTTAAAAAAATATGTGTACATTTTTGATAGTTTTTTGTCTTTCTTTCGACAGCAATGGTCTCGCCATTTATAACAAGAACCTTAAACACAACTAGCGAAACATGAGTTTAATATTATGTAGGTACTTCTACTTATCCCCTTCGGAAATTACAGGCGTGATGTTATGTGTGACAATAAACAGTAGACAGACACAGTTAATTAATTCTTGCAGTCGTTATTACCGAGTGGAGCGGTACCTAACTGTGGTAAACTTTTATATCGATTGAATACTCGATGTATGTAGGTTTTTTAAAATTTATCTTTTATGCTCTGTACTGACCGACAGTGAACTAAATATACTAAATGCCATGCCTATTTCTATTATTTTCTTAGAAACGAATAAAAATTATCAATTTTAGGGTTCAGTACCTATCTCAAAAGAAAAAAATAGAACGATCTCTTTGTTATCCAGCTGTCTGTCAAGTTTTAAATAAAAAACATATACTCAAATCTGTGGTCCCTTGAAGCTGTGAAAATTAACCCAATAAGTTAATGCAGTCAAAAGATATACGAAACCCTCGGTGTGCGTGTACGACTCACGCCTCGCCGGTTTTTATAGAGTAATCCCGAAAAAGGTAATATCTATTTCAATATTTTCGAATATTCCTGAAACTACCAAAGTAACTGGCTGAACTAACAAGAAAATATAATGTTTTTTGGAGATTAAACATCCGGTTGTGCGAAACCCTTTTACTTATGTATGGTTATGTGATTATCGTTCGGATATCTTTGTTATGATTTTCGTGATGTTTAGCACAAATCCCAAAAGCTTCTAAGTGATTATTCTAGAAGCTGGTGTGCATTAAATAAAAAGTGCCTTTATTCTAGCACAAAACATTTCTTTCTGCTTCATAAAAACGTAATATTATTAGAGTAAGAATTAACATTAACACAAAATCATACCTTTTTTTAATTTACCAAAACTAAAAATCACAATAAAAAAACATTTAAAAAATGGTGAAGCATATTTCTTAATGTAAGGACCTAAATCCTTGACGGGGTTACGGCTTGTTCGAAGGAGATACCGCGGCCTCGGAACATACAGGGCAAAAGGAGGAATATGGGTGGGATTAAGTCAGAAAAAGATCCCCCGCCGCCGCCGCTCCGCCCAGAACCTGACAATTTGAAAATCTGATAACTTCTAAAGAAATCCTCTAAAAATCAAAAATTCAAATACAGAGGAGAGAGGATTTTTTTTCAATGACATTCTTCAGACTTCCCCACACAAAACACTATGGAAAATAATTGAAGTACTGCCTCGGATAAAAGACAATGACATTTATTAGAATACAACAAAACGTTTTCTTTGTTTTCTCGCTTTCAATAAAAGGAATGCCACCTTTTTGTGGGAGCAAGCGACGCGACGCTCGAAAACAATTTTCTAAAACAATGGCCAGTATTTTCTATAGAAGAAAAAAGAATTTAAAAGCATTATGGCAATAATTCCTGGTAATATCATCTTTTGCATATTTGCTGACTCCGTAATGTGATTTTGTTGGAACGGTTAAAAGTGATTTACGCTTATATACCTCGATGAGTTTTATTTCATTGCAATTTTATTTTCTGGTTTCGGAATGTTTTTTTATAATAATTGGTGTAGTCACCTATTTTAAATATTCTGCGAAGTAATCATTGTTTATGTTACTTTTTCTTTCGCTTTATAAAAGGCTAGTAGTCAATAGCCAGATATTATTTTAATTTTTTAATCCTACTAATATTATAAATGCGAATGTTTGTGAGCATGGATGGGTGGATGAATGGATGTTTTTTACTCTTTCACGTCAAAACGGCTAAACAGATCTCGATAAAATTTGGCACAGAGGTAGATATAACTAATAACACATTGGATACTTTTTTCGATCATCACGCGGGTGAAGCCGCGGGCGCCTGCTAGTTTTAAAATATGTACATTAGCTTTTAATGTCGTCGTAGACGCATGTGCGACTGCTGAGGGCTCAATTCTGGGGTCAGACAAAGTTTTATAATAATATATAAGGGTATGTATATGACATGAAACGATAACTGACGAAGTGTGAGTGTACTAGTGAAGAAGTAATTGTCTCCCACCTTTAATCCCCACAGGGTTATGTTACGTTATTAACATAATCACATAAAATAACATAATATTTAGACCGAAGAATGAAAATTAAAAAACAAATTAAACCCAAACCTTGGCTCGATTTTAATCACAATTCTGAAATATCATACGATCATTTCAACAAGACACTTTTCTTTGAAACACGAATGTTGCGATTTTGATAAAGACCATTTCGTTCGCCGTCTACAGAACCATAAATCATCTTCTGTCAAAGTCTGTCGATATCAAAAGATATATTAGGAACGAAAGCTTCGCGACTGTACGGGATATCTTGCAAATAAATGCTGCACTCGAGATTACCTGTAACAAAAGAAATCTTTGTTAATATATTTGTATAATTAACTAGCTTTTGCCCGCAAATTCGGGGCAACATAGTTCGCCTTTACTGATTTGCAGGTACCTGCTACCTGTAGTTTTTGCTCTTGCGCCTGATTTATTGTAAAAGCAATGCTAAGTTTTCCCTTTTTTCCCTCTTTCTCCCTCATTTCTCACTTTAAAAAAAAAGTTAGCCTATGTCCGTCTCCAGGGTCCTTACCTTACTTAGTCCTACTATCTCTGTTCCAAAATTCATCAAAATCGGTTCAGCCATGAAAGCGTGAAGACGTAACAAACAAATAAACAAACAAACTCACTTTCGCTTTTATAATATTAGTCAGGATAGATTAGCTGCTACGCTGCGTGTCGTGAGATCGATTTCAGCATGGAACAAAAAGTTTTATGGCCTACAGTTAGCTGTTAAAAGGCACCTTAGGTACAGACGACGACACATCATTCTACACAAAACCATTTTAACCTGATCTTTCTACTACGGCTCGTACACCGTAGTAGAGATCAGGTTATGATAGTTTAGAATAGGTTGACGTGCCGTCGTGTGTACATAAGAAATCGCACCTTATAAATATTTTTCTAAAACTGATTTTAAAGTAAGTTATTTTTGGCCGATTCGCCAAAACTCAATACGTTCAGCATTTAACACGTTTAAAATACTATTGTCTCTGTTTCTTCTTTAAATTGATAGAAATAGGGGTCTAAAATAGTCGTTTTAGCAGAATCATAATAGGATAATAATATAAATTACGTGAAAATTTATAAAATGGTTACAGACGTTTGAAAACGACGTTTTGAATTTTACGAATGGTAACGTATTTTTTGCCCCACACTAGGAATTTCTCCTGTATTGTGGGTGCATTTACAAACATTTAAACACACAAACAGCCAGACCTGAAACAACTACCTGTAGGTCATACTATCTGTTCCGTACGGGAACGAACCCGGGACACGCAGTCCAGCAGTCAATCGCTCAGCCACTGCGAAAACAGTGCCGTCAAAAAATTCATAATATTAACCTATTATGATTCTGCAGCGCCCATTTTAGACCCCCGGACATTATTTTAGAACGTTTTGCGCTAAATTTATTTTTACTCTGTTCTGGGTGGTTCTGACAAAGTCAAATTTCTTTACATTGTATTCTTTGCTCAGTTTCATAACCGCATAATATACATTTGATGCTTCTTTTTTGCGGATGGGAAATTATAAAATAACTTCTCTGCTCTGGACGTAGCTTCAGGGGACTGTCAGACTTTTACTGACTAGAACCCTTACTTTTTTTTTCTGGGGTGGGAATTCATCAAATTACTTCCCCCGCTCGCGGAGCGGGGGGGCGTGTCAGACTTTTGCTGACTAAAACCCACCCATGATCCTTCTATTGCCCTATATGTTCCGAGGCCGCGGTATCTCTTTCGAACAACCCGCAACCCCGGCAGGCGGAGGCTCTGGCAGGCCCCTCTGCTTTGCTGACATCTCTTTAAGGCGCGCGTGAAACACTAACGCACCGTCGACACGGCCTGTCGTCAATAGACGGACGGACGGTGAGCTACCCATTGCTCACCGTACACAGGTCCGCATCTACGGTGGCCGGGAGTAGTCTCGCGGCGCCCGGCCACCTCCTTTGCTAGCATGACTGCTTCGCAGAAGGAGGTGACCGCCTCCCATTCCCTCTCGCTCCGGACCATGGACTGAATCCGGGCCGGACGCGAGAGATCACCGCCGCCGATCGCCTCCACGAAGCTGACTAGAACCCTAGTTCCTTTTTTTATTTAATTTTTAATGTTCCGGGGCCGTAGTATCCCTTTCGAACAACCCGCAACTCCGGCAGGGGGTGGCCCTGGCAGGCCCCTCCGCTATACATTTGTTGATTAAATGAATGTTAAACCTCAATAAACTGCAATGTACAAAAAGGGATAAGAAATTCCCTCCCAACCTCATAATATGACGCCCTAGTTTCACATTTAATGAAGTCCTGAAATCTCGTTAAATAACTTGTCCAAAGGAATCCTAATAAAAACCAGAGTATTTTTAACTTGCTCGGGGGTAGTAAAAGGGATAAAATAAGTAGTGAGAAAACGTACGTCATTAAAATAATACTGGAGAGAGAAATTCTTTTACCGCTGTTGTGTGAAGTGGTTTCCCCTCGTTCAAATAAAGTAACCGTAATGACTTCACATGATATGTATTAAATGGCTGAAATTAAAAAAAAGTATCTGCTAATATTAATATGAAGTTATTCAAAGTGTAATTTAATAAACGCAATACTCCTTTTTGCGTATGGAAATCATCAAATATCTTCCCCCGCTCTGGGCGGAGGGGAGGGGAGTGTCAGACTTGTACTGACTAACACCCACCCATGTACCTTTCTGTTGCCCTTTATCGTCCGAGGCCGCGGTATCTCTTTTAAACAACCCGTCACCCCGGCGGGCGGAGGCCCTGGCAGGCCCCTCTGCTTTGCTGACATCTCTTTGAGGCGCGCGTAAAACACTAACGCGCCGTCGAACGCGATAGAGATACAGCGGCCCCGGAATATAAAAGGGCATTAGACGGAACATGGATGTGTTTTAGTCAGCAAAAATCTGACATTCCCCAAATTTTCCATGTAAAAGAAAAAAATGTGTGCCATCGAAAATATCATTTAAGTAGAAAATGATATCGTTTACCCGAATAAAACCTAGATAAAAACGAAACCTTTAAAGTTTTTTTTATCGTCTATCACGTTTATTAAAGTTCCTCCAGAATGTATTATGTGGTACAGTGGACTGTGATTAACTGATAATGACTCGACCATATCTGTTTTTGAACCCAAATTAAATGGCAACTCTTCTGTTATGCAATTTCTTTTTTGTGCTTTAGTTTACAGTGTTCCCTTTCCATGACAGCCAATTAAACACAAATTCCTCAAGTGGTTTGTGAAACAATTGAGGTTCAGTTACAATAGTCCAATTAAAATCCATTTGCATCCGAGTATTCAGCATGGTAACGTGCATTCACACTAACTTAACGTGAGCAACGCTACACTGAGATAATTATGATTCAAGTAATTTCTGTCCTTGGCAAGAATGAATAGCCCTTGTACTCTTGCGTTTTCTTGCAAATTTCTCGGCTAAACCAGAGTAGTGGTGGCCCAATGGTAACTGCCCCGATTGACAAACCATCCATACTAATATTAAAAAAGCGAAAATGAGTTTGTTTGTTACGTCTTCACGCTTAAATGGCCAAACCGATTTTGATGAATTTTGGTACAGAAATAGTTGAGACCCTGGAGACGGACATAGGCTGAGAAAAGGGGGAGAAAAAGGGAAGAGAAGGGGAGAAAAAGATATCTTTTTTCGATCATCACGCGGTTTAAATTTAGCGTAAGCCCAAAAAGTAACTATGTCACGCGGACGAAGTCGTAGGCGGAAGCTACTTAATCCATAACAACTTCTTTCAAGACGGCGAAGAAAAACATTGCAAAGAAATTTAAAATTATGTGCGTATTGTTTAATTATCAATTGCTTAGGTGTAGGAAAACATCTTTGAGGAAACCAGCATGCCGGTGAGATATTACCCGAAAGAATTTTAAGCTAAGTTAAAGGTTCATAGGTGGTTTAAAAAATCTGATACCAGCCTATGCACTAAATCCACGAAAAAGGGAAGGGTGATTTTTGTAGTAAAACGTTTTACTTTTCACTGACGTACAAAATAACGGACCTTTTCTTGCGAGAAAAACAGCCAAGATGCCGCTCGTGTGTAAGGGTTTTAAGTCGGGTGGGGAAAGGATGGGGGTAGAAGTCAAGAGGCTGCAATTTTGCCTCTAACTAGTTAGCAGTCAACAGCTCCTTTGTCAATGCACAATCTCTGGTAATTAAGGCCCCAATTGCTCTTGGAAGAACTTTGCAGTGTAATTACAGGTGGGTTTGAGTTATTGGCTAGGTCATTTTGAAATAGAACGTTATCATAACACAAAAATTATTTGTTAGTTTTTGCATTATGGTGACGTTACATTTGATTTCAAAATGGCGGTATTAAAAAAGCAAGAGATTTATGGTACACTAGCTTTTGCCCGGGGTAACACAGTCCCTCTTTCCTGATTTGCAGGTACCTGCACCTATAGTTTTTGCCCTTGCGCTTTATTTGTTGTAATAGCAAAGCTAAGTTTTCCCTCTTTCTCCCTCATTTCTCACTTTAAAAAAAAAATAGCCTATGTCCGTCTCCAGAGTCCCAACTATCTCTGTACCAAAATTCATCAAAATCGGTTTAGCCATTTAGGCATGAAGACGTAACAAACAAACTCACTTTAGCTTTTATAATATTAGCAAGGATTTACAAAATAAATATTTCATTACACAGTTTGGTTTGTGTTTAATTATACAGGCTGTTTGTGTATGGTAACTTAAATGTACCACGCACCCACGATACAGGAGAAATTCCTAGTGTGGCCACAGATGCTTTTTACATGCAGTATTTCATTCGTTGTATTTAAAGAGACAAAATACTTCAACATACCATGGCCGAAAAAATATCTGACCTCTGTATTAATTTTTTGGTAATAGTACAAGTTGACAGTAAATCTAGCATGACATTTAAGAATACAGGATTTAAAATAAGCTCTTCATGAACCAGTTTTATATAAAACCTGGTAAAGCTGGTACATTTACGTGCCGAAGTTTCAAACCACCCGAAGAATGACGGAGCGACGAGGCTGCAGATTATTTCAAGGAAATTGGATTTTAGAACATAGCCGAGCATTAATTTTCAATTATTTTTAGCAAGGTTTTCAAGGTGACAAATATAAATCGAAGGGCAGGCGACGCGACGGGCGCTTTTTCACGATTCCTTAACATTTGATTCGAAATCTAATCAATAAAAGAGTACTGTAATTTTGAATTTAGCATGCCTTTGCCGTTTTTAACGATCTTATCTAAAACCGACAAAACAGGAATTTAATTTGACACGGTTGGTGCAGTGCCTGAGTTATCAACTGCTACGCTGCGTGTCGCGGGTTTGATCCCCGCACGGAACAAATATTTGTATGGTCTACAGATAGTTGTTCCAGGTCTAGCTGTTTGTGTATGTGAGTTTAAACGCACGATACAGGAGTCCTACTGTAAAAAGATTTTTTCATCAAATATATATTTGATAAATAATTATTCGTCAGGACAAAGCGTCAAATTGACTGTACATACAGTCATGTATGTACAGTCAATCTGACGTTTTCATGCAAATGGCAAAGATGATTGTGATTTGAGAATAGAACCATTTTAAGTTGATAATACTGCTGATCGTTTCTGACTATTGCTGACTGCTGAGCATCAGGCTCTGGGTTCGATTCCCGGTTTGACCCCTATAACAAGAAACTTCAAAAACTATACAGGCTGTTTCTTCTACAAACATTATAAAATATTTGACTTTTTTTGTCTAGTTAGTTATCTCGTAAAATTTTAAGGGCATTCAATTTACTTCCACACACACGTACACACACAAACACAATGTTCACTTTTAATTTTTGTTAGACTACGATTCTAAAGTTAACTTCAATTAATTTTTTTAATTATTGTGTTTATTATCACGTTACTATACAAAATAGGGAGGAGCGGAGTTTTCCGTTACAGGCATTATTTGACTAAGAGAAGGTTCCGAACACAACTATGTAAACGAATGATTTGACACAATAAATATTAAATTTTTAACCAAAGGTATTCTCAGCCCTGAATAACTATAAATCGTCATCATTAAAAGCATTAATCATAACAGAACCAATTTCCACTTCAGTTTCTAAATCAATTCCCGATTTCTATAACCCTAACGTACCTATTACTTGGTCTAATACTTCTATACCCGCGGGACCGAGAGTACCGAACTTGGTACTCATCAATCATATCCGTCTAACTCATGTAAGAGTTGATCCATCAACTTTTAAGGGATCCTCTTTAGATGGCGTATATTGTCTTACAGGCTTATAGTTTCATGTGTGGTAATTTTGGAATTTATCTATGAGTAGCTTTTGCCCGCGGCTTCGCTCGCGTTTAATTCTGGATAACACAGTTCCCCTCTCCTGATTTGCAGGTACCTGCTGCTTGTAGTTTTTGCCCTAGCGCCTTATTTATTGTAATAGCAATGCTAAGTTTTCCCCGTTTCATCCCTAGTTCTCCCTCATTTCTCATTTTTTTAGAAAGAAAGTTAGCCTATGTCCGTCTCCAGGGTCCCAACTATCTCTGTACCAAAATTCATCAAAATCGGTTTAACCATGTAGGCGTAAAGACGTAACAAACAAACTCACTTTCGCTTTTATAAGGAGTAAGGATAGACTATCTTGTGTCTACTGCTTCGCTCGCGTTATATTATTATTCCGAAATTTGTTCGTCTGTAATTTTTTTTTGTTTTTATTCAAACTTTATGCACATGTATAAAAAACACTGTACAAAGGCGGACTTAATGCCTTGGGCATTTTTTAACAGTCTACCTTAGGGTGATGCAGAGAGAAAACATAGTAGGTGCAGGGTAACAGAGAGTATTCGAAAAAATTATAATATTTTCACTTTACTTACTTTAATATTGTAAAAGCGAAAGTGAGTTTGTTTGTTTGTTACCTCTTCGCGCTCTAATGACTAAACCGATTTTGATGAATTTTGGTATAGAGATAGTTGGGGACCAGGAGACGGGCATAGGCTATTTTATTTAAAAAAAATTGGGATATGAGGGAGAACGACGGAAGAAAAGGTAAAACTTAGCGTTGCTATTACAAATCAATAAGGCGCAAGGGCAAAAACTGCAGGTAGCAGGTACTGTGTTATACCGAATTTAACGCGAGCGAAGCCGCGGGCAAAAGCTAGTATTTTTAATAAAAACATACATACAAAAAAATCTTTGTCTAGTCATCGTAAAATATAGTTGGTATTAGTCCTTGTACGCCAGCTGGAAGCTTGAACAAAACTAATTCAATAAAACTATGCCCTAACTATACCTAGCAGGGAAATTTAATTTCCCTGCTAGGTATAGTTAGGGCGAGGGGGGGTTTAGTTAGTGACGACAGCCACATTTATTAACATTAAACGTTGGCGGGAACTTGATTAATAACTTGAAACAAGTTAGCACTTGTTTGTAGCGGTACCCATATCATATAGTGCTGCCGGAAGTTTGATTACCGGTTCTAAACTTAGAGTTTACTAGCTTTTGTCCGCGGCTTCGTTCGCGTTTAATTCGGAGTAACACAGTTCCCCTTTCCTGATTTGCAGGTACCAGCTACTTGTAGTTTTTGCCCTAGCGCCTTATTTATTGTGATAGCAAGGCTCAGTTTTCCTCCCTCTTTCTCCCTCATTTTTCACTATTTTTTTAAAAAAAGTTAGCCTGTATCCGTTTTCAGGGTCCCGAGTATCTCTGCACCAAAATTCATCAATATTGGTTTAGCCATGTAAACGTGAAGACGGAACAAACATACTCACTTTCGCTTTTATAATATTAGTAAGGATTAACCTATACTTACCGGCTCTACATATTTATGAGCCAAATTGGCAACTTAGACTACTTACTCGAAACTGAAAGTCATAACATACCATCACGCTTCTAACCAAAAAACCGTTACGCAGAGATAAACTTAACAGTATACTCATATTTCGGGGCGAGCTGTAGGTTTCGGTTGTTATTTGTAGGTAGTACGTAGGTCCCGTGGTAGTAGCGTGAAGTTATTATATCAGTTATTACTCCGTAATAATGTACCTTTCTAAATGGTGCAAGAACTTTAAAATTGGTTGTGTAAATTTTGAGTTAAACCGTATCGTTATACAAGGTTTTGCAAAATGTAACCCTATGGGGGGTATGAAATAAGGTTGAAGAGTTAGTATGCGGAATGCCTTTGCTGGATTGACTAGATTTTTTTCATAGACATGCTTTCACGAACTTAAATAACTTCTCTATATAAATAACTTCACGCTGCGACACTGAAGAGCTGAGCAGTGGGTGAAACCACTGCGTACAATATTATAAAAAAGTTATATCATAACTTTTCAAAATGCCATTATAACGTACCAAAATCATAAGATTCCTGACCACGGTCCTCTAAAATGTCACTTCAATAGAAGTTAAACCCCATTGAAATAGCCTTGTGTATTAAAAGTTCCACAAAATTGCACGTTTTTGATCCCTGATCCCTTGAACCGAAAATTGAATTTCCCGAGCATAACTTTATAGGCCACAAGCCTCTTAACTTTGACCGCTATTCGACGCACCTTTTGGTCAAAAGTTAGGAGTACCAATTAAGTTATTTTCTTTTAAGTATATATTTTTTGGCTCAAAGGATTAAGAAGAAATTTGTTGTTACATTCTTAAATAAGAAACGAGAATAACATAAAACTAGTAGATCTGGTGACTGTAAAGTTAGGTATATAATGCGGAAGAATGAGGAAAATGTCTAGAGAAAAGTTTTGACTGAAATCTAAATGACTGAAGTCTTAATGGATAATCTGCTAATATATTTTTAAGAATTTGTGTAAGATAACTTCGAACCATAACTAAAAAGTCTAAAATAAATAAACTGTAATGAAATAAACAAAAGTCATCAACACCCGGAAGTAACCTTATTTTAGAAAGGCCTAATTTATTTTTTAACAAAACGACCTCTAGGCTTTAGGCTAAATCCAACGACAATAATATTCGGGATAAACTAAACTTAGAAACAAGTAAATAGTTGTGTTAGAAATTAGGTGAATACCCATATCATAGAGTTTTGTTGAACTTTGATTAACCCGTGTGAAATAATACTCAAGTTTCCCAAACCTTGAAGACTTTAGGACCTTGAAGTGCTAAGTATTAGGAAACTATAGAACTAACTGGAATTTGAAACCAGTGTTGATTAGGGTCCCGAACTAATTAGCAGCGTAAGACAGAAGACGTATATGGACTTGAAAAGGGGAAACAAAATGACTTTAGCCAATAATTTGAATAGAAATTACGAACGTAAATATTGATAGAGAGACTAATTGATCTTTTGAAGCCCTAACGCGCAGACTCTGTCGATTAAACAATAATTTTTAAACTGTATTACTTCGCTTATTTTCGTTGGATCCCAGTTTTTGATCCCACTTTAATATTTTTGGCGTTGGATCCCACAAAACATTATTATATATTTCCGTTGGATCCCAAATTTGAAAAATACAAAAAAAATACGTTTTATTGCCACTGAATCCCAAAAACTATTTCCGTTGGATCCCAGATGTTTAAAAACATCTGAATGCGGGTACATCCAACAACAAAATCACAATAATATTTTAAGGCGAAATTTTGTATGTATGTTTGTTATTCTAACACGCTCAAACTTCTAGACTGATTTGGATGAAATTTGGGTATGTGGATAGGTTATGTTAGAATAACGGGTGCCTGCCGTTTTGCCGAAAAGATTTGGACAAAATGTCATTACCCAAACAAATTATAGGAACCGGGAACTAGGTTTGGTTAGGTTAAAACTGTGACCTCCTACGCACGAGCCGAGCGAGCGGAGCGAGCGGTGCCGCGGCAGCGGCCGGCGAGTGCCACAAACGACTTGCATTTATAGAAAAAAGAGATTGTTTTTAGTTGTTTACCCGGAAGCGTATTGCCATTGTGTATATCAGTACAGACACCCATAGTCTGTACTAGATCACTTTGTGCTCTTAAAAATAACAAATACTCTAAAGCAAACTACGTATAACTACAGACCAGTCTGTATAAGTATACAGTTTGCTTGCATATTTTTAAAGCAAACTACGTATGACTACAGACCTGTCTGTATAAGTATACGGTTTGTTCGCATATGTCTAAAGCAAAATGTGCTCTCACTGATTACTACCTATCAAAGTGGCTCGACGGAGCCCCGCTTCGCGGGGCTCCTACCTCTGCATTCAAGGTTTAAAGTAACCTAACACGAAGGGGATGGCGGGGTCTTTCAGACCCCGCCATCCCCTTCGAACCTAACCTGTCCATGTCGGGGTGCCTACTACGGCAGCCAAATTGTCTGTACTCGTATGTGTTTTGCTCTCACGAATTAGAGCAAAGTGTATTTTATTTCAGTCTGTCTCTGTACTGATATGCAGTATGCTCTCTAGCTACAAGAGCATATTGCGTGCGATTACAGAGCAACCCCTGTCTGTGCTAGTATACATTATGGCAATACGCTACCCGGAACTGAACTATTTAGATTAGGATAAATACTTATTTACAAAAAAAAAAGGTTAGGTTAAAACTGTGACCTGTGTGCCAGAAACGGCCACATTATAAAAAAAAAATATGGAAAAATTATGACGGCAGTATTTTTTTTTGAGCTTAGACGCGCTTGTTTTGAAGGCGTTCATATTTATTTATTTATAAACATCACAAATAAGCCTGATCCTTTTTAACTCATGCCAGTCTAGTACTATTTGGAGTACATCATTTGTCTCATTTATTCCCCAGTGGCGACAATCCTAAAAAATCCAAAATACACATACGTTTTTGAAATATTTAATAAAAGTAAATCGCTTTTCTTCTGAAATGTACACATGTTGTCATAAAATGGGATTCAATGGTAATATCAAATGGGACCCATCGTTAATACCTAAAAAATGGGATCAAAAACTGGGACCCAACGAAAATAAATCTATTACTTAGGGATTTCCAGTCGCGAGACCACTACCGGTGACCGGTTCCGGGCACCGGTAGATGTGGGTCTATAAGCAATGGGTAGGTCACCGTCCATCCGTCTAGTGACGACAGATCGCGTCGACGGAGCGTTCGTGTTCCACGCCCTTTTTTTTAAAAGCCTGCCAGGGCCACCGCCGGTTTGCGGGATGTTTGAAAGAGATACCGGGGCCCCAGAACATAAATGGCAAAAAATAAATATGATTTGACGGGCCTGTTGGTCTAGTGGTTAGTGGCCCTGACTGCTGAGCCGGAGGTCGTGGGTTCGATTCCCACCCAGGACAAACTTTGTGTGATGAGCATGATTGTTTGTTCTGTGTCTGGGTGTGATTTATCTATAATATGTATGTATTTATAAATTATATAAGTATGTGTTTCAGTTGTCTGGTTACCATAACACAAGCTCTGCTTAGCTTGGGATCAGATAGCCGTGTGTGAGTTGTCCCAAGATATTTATTTATTTTATTTATTTATTTATTTTAGTCCGTAAAAGTTGGCACTTCCCTCAGAGTGGATGAAGTTATATACAAAAAAGACCAATATCCAATCGGACTCATTATACAACTCACTACCAGTTTAGATCGCCCAAATAATATCTCCAAGTAAATCAACTAATTATGACGGAGACGAAAGAAAATGGACCTCTCAACAAGTTTATGAAGAACGAGAAAAGTTAAAAGGATTCTTTTACCAGCGATAATAATCAGTTCACGAAAGCAAAGTTCGTTAACCAACACTTTTATATCAACGAGCGAGTTAGTGTTTGGATAACTTTGAATAACCACAAGGGTTTCAGACTCGGTAAACTTTGATTAACTTAGACGTCATAACATTTTCCTTTTTTTCTTCTGTGAGCAGAAATTTTCCATACAGACGGCACACGGCACTAATTAACGGCAGTATTTAGCCAGTTAAGACGGTTACAACTGAGATGACGGTTTACTCAGGTAACTATTATATTAAAAATAACCGACTTTAAAAAAAAATATCAACAAAAAAAACATTATTTCATCGTTTTCAGTTAAGGTATGATGATATCTCACATTTTTTTAACGAGTACTTATAATTTTTTCATTGTTTCTAAAAGATAATAGCAGATTATGCATATAGACATACAAGTATAAGTTGATATAATTGCATCATCAAAATGCATAGAAACCATTCTTATAATTAGGTATTTATAACATAGGAAGGTACTACCTGTATTCTTAACATTCGGCTTAAATGGCGGCTGGCGGATGTTATTAGTAGTCGCGTAAAATACCATAAAATATACATTTTGACATAAAGCCAGTCCGTGTTACAGAAGTATTTGCAACTTACATAATAAAAAAAAACAATTAATTATCGTATATTCCGATACTTTTTATTGCACAGGGCCATTTTAGACATTATCTTTTACCTTGTGAAAGTCAAAATATTTTTATTTTACATAGGCCTACATGGGCACTTATAAAACGTCGAGAAAAGGTGCACGGTTCCGGTTGGTCGTTTCCTATGGAGAAGAACCGGCAAAAAACTCCATGGTTACTCTTTTAAAATCATTTGATATTATAATGTTGTTGTTACAGCGTTAGTATAGTAGGGGAGCCCAAGCGGGGATTTCGGGATTTACTAAAGCGCGGCAGATTAATATACAGGGGGATACCTTGTACCCGGTTAAGTACCTCCACAAAACATGAGGCCCATATATAAGGCCGCCCGTGAAGGATACAGGATCAGATTAGTAAAAAAAAATTGACCATCAGAAATTCTCGAGCGCGTCAGATTAAGGTAGGGTGAGTTAATTACATCCTAAAAAGTGTATATTCCACTAATCTGACAATTTGAGAGTGATGTAAAAAAAGGGGAGGGCAACAAAGTTGTAAAAAAAAACGTCATCTCGACATTCTCGAGCGTAGCTAAATTTTTTTTTATTTCGAAGGAAATAATTCAAGAATAATGAAAAATATATAATCTGACGATTTCCGCAAGCCGAAATAACAAAAATTCGTCGATAAAGTTAAATCTCAAAGCATTTATTTCAATGCTTTGAGTGCGTGCAGCTGCGTGATGCCTACATTTCCTTCTCCGCGTTTCTATTCCTCTCTCACTCTTTCTCTATCTATTACTCTCTCACTCCGTCCCCACTCTGGTTTCTGCTGCCATGACGCCATCACAGCTGATCATAAAGACTCGTTCGTGGCATACTGTTTACGTGTTTAAAATTTTAAACAATTCGGGAAGTTATTGGTTTTACCCCGTTTTGCGAAAATCGAGTTTACATCAGATCTTGACGTTTTAAGGTCATAGGAAGCTTCCCTGACTACCCCCGTGATGTTATCACTATGTCCATAGTATAAAGAGGGGAAGTACGATAACTTCATACAAACGCGTAGCGCGCGGCTTGTATGTGTGCGCCGTAGTATCTATGCGTCGCCGCACGCACACTAAACAAAATCTCGGCTCCTTTCGCGCTGCGCCAGTCGGGGCTAACACTGCACGAGGTTCGCGCGTCACGGCTTTTCGGCACCGCTAAACGAATAAAAAATGTCTGATAACCGCGGGAGAAAGTATTGCTGTGTGTTTGGGTGTCTTAATAATTCATCAATTCCAGAATTGTCTCAGTTCAAATTACCTATTGAACAGGAAAGGTAAGCTACTCACTTATTCTAGCATAATTCAATTTTTTACTTCATAATGAGATACCTACCTACCTACTGACTTCTTTTTGTTGTATTAGCATATTAGTTTTCTATCACACAGAGGAAGTAGAATAGAATAGAATAGAATATACTTTATTGCACACCAAAATCTACGAAACAAAACTGTTTTACAAAAAGATGTTAAATCTATGGTTACAATGGCGGTCTTATCGCTAAGAAGTACCGCGAGTTATCGCGAAGTAGGTAGGTAGGTAGGTCTACTTTCCCACTAGAATGTTTGTACTTTTGATCTGTCAACTGATTTACCGCTATTGCTTTGTTTACGTTTAGTTGTGCCGATTTCTCAGTATTGTAGGTATATTAACTAAGTACCTAACTACCCACAGTTATGAAATCGTAATTAAAAATAAGGTATTGACTAATTTTAAATTATATACAACATTATTTTTAGTATATGCGAAACCTGAATATAGTTTGTTCAGAATAAGTAACTGAATCGATTCCAATAGTTTTTACACCATGTTATATTTTGTCCCAAAAATATTAATAAAAGGTTACGAGTTGGACACTTAGTAGGCATACGAAATCATACGGCGCGCAACAAGGTCACGGCAGGTCAAAGCGACAGTACCTACGTGCGGCGTAGTTTGTGCCGCTCCGTGGCCGTGTTTTTGTACGGACAGCCAGGTTAAATAACAAGCTTATAACTTAAAAGCTTATAACTTAAAAGTGACAACCCTATGACAGTAGGCAATTATATCGCGAATTGGGCCGGAGATAACCTACTTCCCCTCTATTTACTTTGCTATGTCTGTATGTGTGTGTGTGAGTATGTGACTCGCTTATAACTTTTGAACGACTAAACCGATCGGAATCTACTAAACGGCGTTCTAAAGACTTCCCTCAAAATTAGATTTCCTGTGAATTTGAACCGATTCGGACCGATAGATTTTGAGAAATTTTGAAATATCTCAAAAAAAATAAGTTTTTTTTAAAGTGGTTTTTTTGGAATAACTTTTAACCGGCTTTATCGATTAACTCCAAAAACTAATCCGCCTTTGAGCTTGAAAAACCACGTCGATCGCCACCAAGCTGGTCAAAATCGGTTGATTCGTTCGAGAGATATCGTGAACGAAAGAAACCCGAAAAAGTGTTTTTTCGGGTTCCGAAATTTGTGGTTCGATCAATTAAAATTGCAAAATTACTTATGAGGATGATAAAATGCTGCGTCGAATGCCGCCAACCACGTGAAAATTGCTTGATCCATTCAAAAGTTATTGCGGTTTGAAAATTCCAAAAATAGTGTTCTATGAAACTTCTATCAGACTTTCGAGCTGGGAGAGCTCAAATGCATAGAAATATTATTTCTTTGAACTCAGCGAGCTCAAAAAAGTA
Source organism: Ochropleura plecta (assembly GCA_905475445.1). NCBI lineage: Eukaryota > Metazoa > Arthropoda > Insecta > Lepidoptera > Noctuidae > Ochropleura > Ochropleura plecta. The sequence continues at coordinate 6,425,567 of FR997723.1, read as the reverse complement.
CAATTTTAAGCGCCGAATGGAATTAGCGGGAAGTTGCAGGGCCTTTAAGGTGAACCCGTTTTTCTAAATTTTTTTTGTCAGATCAGGCGAATCCCTCTAGATAATCGTCAGATTATGAAACAGAACGTTTAGAACATAAAGATGAACCATATATATCTTAATCTGACGCGCTTGAGTATTTCAAAATGGCGATTTTTTTTTGCACGTTATGAAAATGGCCGCGAGTTTGCGTCCCATCGAAATCGTCAGATTAGTGAATAAGAGCTTTTATTTGGTGCACTTAACACTCCCTTAGAAAATCTGACGCGCTCGATTAATTTATTTATTTTTTCATTTTCAACCCTTAAATACAACCACCCGCATCATGCAAACGATCAGATTAACATACGTACATTATTAAAAATACGTAGGGCATTGATATTATCAATATCTGACGCGCTCGAGGATGTCCATGCAACAGTTTTTTTTGACATATTTAAAAATCTATAGCCGCTTCTCCCACCGATGTAAAGGTATAATCATATAACATTTTTTTCTTCTTATCATCTAAGCTTTGCATCCCAATAGGTCTTTACGACGCTCGAGTAAATCCCCATTTAGCATCGTGGGCTCCCCTACCAGTACTTAAGTATGAGAGGACAGAGTAGGCCTGACAATAAGTCATGGCTTACTTTACAAAACGTAAAATAAAATCATACGTTAACAAGCGTCTAAGAATCTACAAGTGTGAAAAATGAAATTGTATAAAATCTGGTTCTTCTACCCAGGCAGACAGTTGTCTTGCTGGGGAGTTGGTTCCGCCACTTCTTCTTTCCAGCTTAAACACTAGGAAGTGGCAAAGGGTGGGTGTTTTGGAGGACTGTCTCTTGTAATGTTGTCGTTCAAGAAGTGCTGATTTTCAGCCTTATTTGAATAAATAACTTTTTTTTGTGCACTTTCAACGCGCTTATAAACGCTTTATCGATTTAATATATTCCTGTTATTTCCCGTTTCTTATTTTATCTTAGTTTGTTGGCACTAACCCCACGAAAAAAGTAAGAACTTCGAATTAAGGAACGCTTGAGAACATCATAATTATTAATGGTAGATGACCCAACAAAGTGAAAAGTAATGTGTGTAGAGCAAATAACTATTCTAGCTTATTTGCACATAAAACTTGGGTAAAGATTGCAATCTTATAAACTAACTTTACGCCACAAGGTTAGTTCAGTGTTTTAAACTTCAAAACTCGAAACTAAAATGATACCCCACATTACGTAAACATAGAGACTACCAAACTAGAGCACGGTGACACAGCGACGACGTTTAAACTTGGTTTAAGCAATCTGCAAACTAAGAAATATGGCGGGAGACGTAGTCAGTACCTGTAGATAAAGCTGTGTAAAGTAATGTAGGTTAATCTTAAGTACAAAATTTGTTTAAAGCCTGGTAATTTTACTTTGTTGTTTTATTTGGACCACTAAACAAATTTGATTTATTCAACTTTAAAATTAGAAAACGCTTGAAGATAACTTATCTGACTTTCACATTTCTTTTCAACTTCAATTTAATATCGAAACCTGGATTGGAAATGATCGCCATTGTACACTGATATTGACAATTTCGTACCCCGATATTCTGTTATTACATAATCGAATTAACGTCAAATCCAATACCAAAACGGGTGATAACCGAATCAGAGCAATTTCAAAGGGTACAGTCAGCTTCCGGTACTTTGGTTTACTTCACTGACCTGAGGGCTTCAACCAGTTCAATATATTTTAGTAATGTAGAACATACTAATATACGTTTGGATTAGATAGATAGATAGAATATTCTTTATTATTTACACCATACAAATAACAAGAATAACATTAAACAATTTATAAATAGGGTGACACAATGGGCGGTCTTATCGTTAAAAGCGTTCTTTTCAAGACAACCTTTGGATGGATTTAAAAGAGGAGAAACAGCACTGTAGGTTGTCTGTGGCGTAATTTTTTTTAAGTTTCTCTCAATTTTAATAAATATTTTAAATCAGAGTAATTTTTTTTCACCATTCCTTATAACTACCCACAGGAGAACCATGGAAGCATCATTACCAATATCTTTGTGCGTATATAGATTATATAAGTACTAGATTTCTGGCATGCGTTGCAATGCACTTTTTCCTATCTACTACTTGTCAGCCTACCTACCTCCTACTTGCCTACCTTCCCTACTTATCTACCCCACCTGCCTACCTACCTACTTTTTTATATATAGATTGAAGTTGCTTTTCATATACCATACCTACACATTGGTTTCCAAAAAAACCACAATACGGTTATTGATGCTGTCATTGGCGTCATTTCACAATGTTTATGAGTAAAATACCAACATTAATATTCAAATAACTATATCATTATTTTGACGCCCTGTAATTCTTGTCCAATTTTGTAAATTGTACATGTTTTGTTATAAATAATATTGCAAAGTAAATGTTTATAAAGTTTTACATTGTGGAAATTTAGTCAAATCGTAATAACCATGAAAACCAATCATCGGGAGGACGGTCAGTCGAGAGATATAACCAGTTTTTAAATAATTTTAAATAGATCTGTTTGTAGCACTGTCTGAGACAAATACATGTAATGATAATGAAAGTAACTGCACAAAAATTCAGCGTGTATACAGATACAGCTGAAAAAAAAGAACTTACCACATTAATCCACAACAAAATGTTGTCAAAACAAACACACAAAACAGCAATACTAACAAAACTGGGTTTACAAGGCTCTATGAAATGAATTTCAAAAGTCGTTAGTTCAAAAAAACTAGCACAGATGGCGGTGTTTTTTGCGTTTGACGCCAGAGCACGGTTATCATATTTCGTTTCAAAGTCCTTTGCTATTGCCCAGCACAAAAACTGGCCAAATGGTGGATCCAAGTTTATACTTTAGTGAAAGGAAGCAGAGGGTTAGGAAGGCCATGGTTCCGTACAAATTCCGTCCGTCTGTTTGTCTCAAATCAATCAAATCAAAATCATTTATTTCAATTAGACCATTACAGGCACTTTGAATGTCAAAGGCAAGAAACTCCCTGGACACAATTAGAATATTAAAACAAAATCTTATTTACATCATTCGTGTTGAGATTATACAAATATGTGAGAACGATTTAGAAAGACGCGCACAGTAAGAGCGTCAAGACAATGGGTCTTGGTAGGAAACATGTGAAGGTATCAGGTTGAAATTAAAACCTTATACTTTCTCTCTCTCTCTCCCTTGGGGTAAAGATATGGCCGTTTATTTTACGGAATTATATTTGTACGGAACCTTCGGTGTGCGAGTCCGACTCGCACTTATCCGGTTTTTTATTTATTGGTTGGATGAAAGCATAATGAAATGTTCAATTACATCTACAAATATGTGGAAATATCATTGAACCTTACGATTATTGCGATTTAAGCGACCAAACTGGTATGTGTCATTAATCTCATTATATTTAATGATCCTAAGACGTCTTTCATTATTTTTTCATATGAAATTTCAGACTACTCACCCCGTTCTGCGTGGAATAGTAGGGAGTTTCAGACTTGTACTGACTAAAACTCATAAATTTTTCTTTTTTTCCCTTTTTGTTCGGGGTCCGCGGTATCTCTTCTGAATAAAACTGCAGCCCCTGTCAGTGGCCCTTATGGCCCTTAGATTTGCTAACATTTCTCACTAGCCGGACGGACGGTGAGCTACCCATTGCTCACAGTCACGCACCTACGGTGACCGGGAGTCATCACATGTCTCCCTACGCCTGGAATGTCTCCCGCGGCAGCTGGGACTTTTCAAGAACCTCTCCCTCAGACGTACAGTTACCTCTATCGTAAGCAAGACTGCTTCACAGAAGGATGAGACTGCTTCTCATTCCCTCTCGCTCCGGACCATGGACTGAATCACAGCCAGACGCGAGAGGTCGCCGCCGCCGATCGCCTCTACGAGAACAGAGCGGTGCTCTGCGTAAGACGTCAGCAAACTGTATGATCGACGTCGCCTATCGGCAGACTCTTGCTGGTTTTTGAAGTATCGGAGGCAAATTATGAAATGCCTGATCATTTGTTAGTAGTCTCACAAAATGATGATTAAAACGGAATTCCACAAAAACGCCACGACCGTTTGCACGCAGATAACGTCATGGGGCATCGTACAATAAATAATTGCATTCACAGTTGATATAATTTGAGTTTTTATGATCTTAGATATCATAATTTTTAAAACGTTTATTAGCAAAGGCACCTAGGTACAGTAAAGTACAAGTCGATGACTGTACTTTTATAAATCAATCTTTGATCACGTTACCAGAGCTGTCGCTGCGTTGAAACCAATAATGCTAGTTTCATTTGTATTGATGTTACATTACGGTTTTAACTAGTTGAGTATCAGACACAGACATTCCTGTAGTTTTGTATATTTCGTTATAAATGACTATTGGTGGATTAAATGCTGAAATGTATCAGTTAGCAAGCCATTTTTATTCGCTGTATATGATGATGAATGTTTTAAAAAAATCTTTGCCCAGCACTAGGAAGGTCTCTTGTATCGTGGGTGCGTTTACAAACATTTAAACTAACGTACACAAACAGCCAGACCCGACACAACTAGGTAGGTCACATATACAAATATTAGTTCCGTGCGGGGATCGAACCCGCGACACGTAGCGCAGCAGTCGATCGTTCAACCACTGCGCCAACCGTGCCGTTGAATTTAATCATCATCATTCATAATTTTTCATACTGATCTGAAAAAATATGCCTTAATGATATGTTTATTTTGCAAATAGGTTTTCACAAACACTATTACACGTCTTTTTTAAAAACTAGATGAGGTCGGCGTTTCGTACCCGACTACTCTGGGAAGAAACAGGCAAAACAAACTCAGAGGTCATAGTCTCTTTTAAGGTCCAGACAAAAATATTGGTTAACTTACATGAGGACTATGCAGGTTAGTGTCTGAAATGGTCTTTTCAAGAAAGCACCACACAGATTCAGAGGACCTGTCTAGTCAGTGCAAAAAAGACTAAAATTATTTAAGTAAACAAATTAAATCGAATCAATTCAAAACATCGACTCTAATTGATGAAGTATTAAATGTCATGGACTGAGACAACGAAAGCAATTGTAATTAAAAACAAGGTATCAAATCACGAGGTGGAGGCAAAAGGCTCTATAACTAACAAAATTAATAACGCTTTCACCGTTCAAAAAGCTATTTAATTACTTCCAGACAAATTGTTACCAGAAAAAATTAAAACTCAAAAAAATCATAAATATTTTTTTTCCGATACTTAAGAGCTTATTAAACGAACACGAGAGAGCAGAAAATTAATAATTAATTTGATAAAAACCACTGGCGAAAATGTGCAAACTCACGCAGACCGCAAAAGCAATTATTAGGGATCGTGTATGCTTGATGAAAAGGTCAGTATCGAAATGGTAAAGGGCATGACCTGATAAATGGAACGTGATGAAAAAATGTTTGATTGTGGAATATTGAGGTTGTTGGTTTTAGGGATATTGGTGTGAATAGAAACCTGTGCCAAAGTTGTGTAAGTGGAACGAGTCAAAATCTAGATGGCCGCTGCCAAAGTGGTGAACTGACACGAAGCATAATCAGCTGCCAGGTGCAGTTGATTTTACTGGTATAGAAATTTGTTCCATGCTAAATATATGCTTTATATCTGATGTGATATGGGCTATCAGAATTTAAAGTTTCTGTATTTCCGTAACGACAGTCAGATATAAACAAACTAGCTTTTGCCTGCGGCTTCGCTCGCGTTAAGCTCGGTATAACACAGTACCTGCTACCTGCAGTTTTTGCTCTTGCGCCTGATGGATTTGTAATAGCAACGCTAAGTTTTCTCTTTTCTTCCCTCGTTCTCCCTCATATCCCACTTTTTTTTAATAAAAAATAGCCTATGTCCGCCTCCTGGTTCCCAACTATCTCTGTACCAAAATTCATCGGTTAAGCCATTAAAGCGTGAAGAGGTAACAAACAAACAAACAAACTCACTTTCGCTTTTATAATATTAGTAAGGAAGTAAGGATATAGTAAGGATGACAAACGGGACCAAAGGTTTAACGTGTTTTTAGGGTTCAAAACCTCAAAATAAAAAAAACCGGCCAAGAGCGTGTCGGACCACGCTCAGTGTAGGGTTCCGTAGTTTCCCGTCCGTCACAATAAGTGTTCCCACTTATGAGATTAAAGGTGGAGGAGCGTGCAATGTTGCACGCTCCGTGGCAGGCGCTCCAACAGTTTTTGTACAAAAAAGACAAAAAGTTGTACAAAATACAACTTTTTGTCTTTTTTGTACAAAAACTGTTGTGTCAATCAAGTTCAAAATAGAAAGTCCTTATAAAGTTCTACTTTTCAGATTTTTTTCATATTTTCTAAACTTATGGTTCAAAAGTTAGAGGGGGGGGACACATTGTTTTTTACTTTTGGAGCGATTATTTCCGAAATTATTGACATTATCAAAAAATGATTTTAGTAAACCCCTATTCATTTTTAAATACCTTTCCAACAATATATCACACGTTAGGGTTGAAATTAAAAAAAAAATCACTTCCCACTTTACATATAGGGTGGCCAACCTAATAAATTTTTTTTTTCCAATTTTTATTTTACCACTTTGTCGGCGTGATTGATATACATATTGGTACCAAATTTCAGCTTTCTAGTGCTAACGGTCACAGAGATTAAGCGAGGACGGACGGACGGACGGACAGACAGACATGGCGAAACTATAAGGGTTCCTAGTTGACTACGGAACCCTAAAAAGGGAATTCTTATTGGATCACTTTGTTGTCCGTTTGTCTGTCTGCCTGTCTATCAAGACCCTTTGTCTCGGGAACGTAACCTGGAGGTATCGAGTTGAAATTAAAACCATTACTCAACTCTGTAGTAACTCTGTGATGTGAAAATCAACCCTCTAAGTCTACGCAGTCAAAAGATATATTTGTTTATGTCGCAAGTTTGTATCTACGGAACGCTTACGCTACGAACGCTTTTAGCCGTTTTTTCCTTTAAAAGATAGATTTTAATCCATATAGGTACATGCCGCCCTTGGTAGCTTCACCCCAATCGACGTATAGAATATCACAGTAGCACCTTGGAGGTAATACAAGAAACAAATCTAATTATGTTTACTTTTGTATTTTAGTACTAGCTTTTGCCCGCGGCTTCGCTCGCAATAAATTCGGGGTAACGCAGTTCCCCTTTCCAGTTGCGGGTTGTTCGAAAGAGATACCGCGGCCCCGGAACATAAAGGGCAATAGAAGGAACATGGATGGGTTTTAGTCAGTAAAAGACGACACGGTTGGCGCAGTGGCTGAGCGATCGACTGCTGCGCTGCGTGTCGCGGGTTCGATTCCCGCACGGAACAAATATTTGTATGACCTGCAGATAGTTGTTTCGGGTCTGGTTGTTTGTGTATGTGAGTTTAAATGTTTGTAAACGCACCCACGATACAGGAGAAATTCTAGTGTGGGGCAACGTTTTTTCAAATAAAAGAAAAAAAAAAAAAGAAAGTCTGACACGCCACGCCCCCCAACTTATTTGATGATTTCCCACCCCAAAAAATAAAATAAATAGGGTCCCAACTATCTCTTTATCAAAATTCATCAAAATCGGTTTAGCTACTTGAAGTACAAGTACAAGAAGGCATGAAGACATAACAAACGAACTCACTTTTGCTTTTATAATAATAAGGAATGATTACGTGTCCTCTGATTGTGCCATTTGAAATGTCTTTCTATATCTCACTCTACCTTGCTAGTTCAAGCTACTTTTCTTTTGAAAATAAAAAAATGCCTTTTTAAGTTTGCTTGCCGTCTTTATTATTGAGTTTATTTTATCCCTGGACCTAGTTTTTTCCACTCAGTTGGAAGGTTTTTATGTTTTACTTTAAGACTACAATATCTCAATTATTGCCTTGGAGTAAACAATATCTGAAACATTTTCTGCATGAAAATGTTTCAGATATTAGGAATATCTTTTTAGCAGCCACGATGCCTGGATTTGTGCCCAATTGATGGAAATAGGCAATATTATCAGAAAAATTGTATATTACAAAGATCTTGAGCTTATAATTAACACTTGAAACGGGATATTTACCATGTTTGCTCATTTCAAGTTTCCGATATTTCGGCGATGTTGCAAACACCATGTTTCTTGAGTTTAGTTTAGAGATGAGTATATATAAGCAGTTTTGCTACCAAAATCTTCCAAATAAAAACAACATTATTTTCTTAACAAATAAAGTTATTCTAACAAAGCTGCTTTTACTATGTTGTACAAATTGTCGGGTCGGAAGGAAACTCAAGTTAATTCAAACGGAGGTCTCTACCCCTTTTTGTTGTCATTTTTATTTGATCATCGAGTAAAGAGTTTCGCTGTATGTCACGAACTGTTCTAGAAAAAATAAATAAAGGCTTATTTAATAGTTTTTTTTCTGCTAGCTTGCTTTATCACACTACTGCCATTTCTCTTTAGTCCTCCTTCTAGTTCTGATGGAACCTCACAAATTAAACCCTTCCACCTTACCCTAATACTTTATGCTTGCAGTTAAACTTGGTTGGTGCGCCTCAAAGAACGATGTCAGCAAAGCAGAGGGCCCTGCTGGGGTTGCGGGTTGTTCAAAAGAGATACCGGGACCCCGCAACATAAAGGGCAAAAGAAGGAACATAGGGGGGTTTGGTCAGTAAAAGTATGACAGTCCCCCCACTCCGCCTAGAGCGGGGGAAGCTATTTTATGATTTCCCGTCCTTAAAAAAGACTAAACCACTATTAATAGCTCGCAACAGCGCATCTAACATCTTGTATTAGATTATTCTAGAATTAATTTAGTCTAGATAAAGACATCAACAACCGAAGATCCAACGCTGTGGCCGACATAATCATATTTACGACCACAGAGACGATAAAGTAAAAGCTATGAAACCAATATTGTTGCTTTATTATCAATCAACAATAGCTTCATGAAAGCAAAGATACTCAACGTTCTAGAAACCTGCAAGTATGCTAAAAGTCAAGTTCAGACGGAATAGAACCAAGGTTTCGGGTTATGCCAGAGTTGCGGTTTGATCGAAAGAGATACCACGGCCCCGGAACATAAACGCAAGAGAAGGAACATGGGTGCAAATGTCTGACAATTTGTCCCATTTCGCCCAGAGCGGGGGAAGTTATTTGATGATTTATTTGCTTAAACTGTAGGTACATAAAAATATGATAATAAGGATAGACACATAGGAAAATTCGTCTCTTAGGCTCGAGCCTTTATTGCTTACAATTCACACCAAGAGGAGAAGCGCGCTTCGAGACGAGAGAAGAGAGCAGGCTCAAACGCGACAGAGAAACTAGGATTTGTTAGTATGCGTACGTCAGAACTTCGTCGGGCAATTTTGTAAGATCTGCTCCATTTTTGTTTTCGGGGAGATAGTGTTTATCTAGAGATGCTACAACAAGCCATAGCACAGCATCATGCTGAGTAGTGACCTACCTGTCGTAGTCACGACGTGCAAGCTATTTTTATTCTTTGTCTTAAAAATGTATTTGTAAATGTTAGTGATGCTTTGCATGTTTAATGTTTTTTTTTTGTCATTTTGTGTGCTCGTCGTAATAAAGACGGAAAAAATTAAGACTCAAAATTGTAACGATACTTTTTGCTAAAGTTGTAAGCCGTGCGGCGTGTGCGTATTTCTCTGTCTGGTCTCTCTCTCTCTCTCTCTTTCATATAAAGCAAGCCAGTTATTTTCGTTTCGTCTTTCTATTTCGCATTGAACAGTGTGGTGCCACGATTATTTTTGTTGAGTGTATACAGGATTTGGACATAATAAATAAGCAATAATAAATTCCATCCGGGTGTCTCTTGACACCTCTCAAGTTTTTTTCTTCGTTCCATAATGAAGAAAAGTAGCCCAAGAATTTACAACAATCCTAAAGAAAACAACGTATATTTGTCCACCTCACCTCTTCACCATACAGTCCACGTTTTATTTGGAAGAGCACCCAGCTGCAGGCATTCCGCGGCTTGCGTTAACTTTTAAGAAAAAAAAAGTAAATAAAAAACATAAACTCTTATGTTGATTTTCTTTTATCGGTTATTTATGGCGTATTTCTATTATTAATGTTAAGTTTTTTTTTTGTAATTAAAAACTCCGTTTAGTCTATTTATTCATGGATAATTTTGTTTTAGTACCTTTGACACGTTTGGAATAAAAATATGACTGTGAGTTTGAGAATCGCTGATTTGGATTTAGTTTATTGGTCGTAAATCTTTTAGAGATTTAGTTTGGACAGTCATGTTGCTACTTCATTATTAAATACGGTGCTTTTATTTGAGATCCTTACGAAATCTGTCTGGTCTGATATTACATTTACAAACATCATTCCTACTCTATGTTTAATGCATGCCGTGGCAGCCTTTAATTAAGGCTACACTACATTTTGTAAAGATGTGAGCGTTTTAACATGTATGTTGGTGTAGCTTTGTTGGTTGTCCTTAAATAAATAAATAAATAAATCATGTAAATGTTTACTCTTTAATGCGTTTATTCTAATAAAAATTGGTTGTTTGTAAAGTAGGTTTACGATCGAGATGTTTACGTGATAACGTCTTATTGGTGATATAAGTTATCACCAGTAGTGACATCTAAAATGAAATTAAGTACTAATTTAAAGTTTTTTTTTCGAGCCAAGTAACAGATGGCGCTACCATCTTTATGAAATGTCGCTCGTGAGGTTTACAAGTTTCTGAACATGTCACCCGACTAAAACGATTTTAAAGACGTTATCACGTCAAAAAAAATTAAAGACTTTAGCGTATATTTTAGTTTATCATTTAACCAATACGTCTTGCATAATGAAAAAACCTATTCTCTTCTACATTCTTCTATTCACTATTTAATCAACTTGAGTATTCGAACGTCATTGCAGATCAGCCTGCACGCTGCTATTAATCCTTTACAGTACTTACTAGCTGTGCCCAGCGCTATCACCCGCTGCTCAGAACCCCTTCTGAAAACGGCCGTCATCGGCACTTAGGAGTAAGAATAAAAGATTACAACCGATTCTCAGACCTACCGAATATATACATAAAATTTCATAAAAATCGGACAAGCCGTTTCGAAGAAGTATAGAACAAATCGCTTCCCGCTGTTTGTCTGTCCTTATGTATTCTTAGATCTTTAAAACTACGAAACGGATTTTGATGCGGTTTTTAAATATATACAGTAATTCAAAAGGAATGTTTGTTTATATGTATTATATTAGTATCTACATTGCACCCGTGCGAAGCTGAGGTGGGTTGCTAGTTTTATATATAAGAAGAAAGAAGAAGATAATCACTAGATTTGCTACCACTGGTAATAGTTTCCTCCCTTTTTCCATAGATAACACATAACTGTCACACAACAAATTAAGGATAAATGCACTCTCTGTCAGTCGATTTCTGTTTTGTTTCTCATTTTTTTTTGGAAAACTTTGCCCCACTTGGAATTTCTTCTGTATCGTGGGTTCGTTTACAAACATTTAAATTCACATACACAAACAGCCAGACCCGAAAAAACTATCTGTAGGTCATACAAATATTTGTTTCGTGCGGGAATCGAACCCGCGACACGCAGCGAAGCACTGCGCCAACCTTGCCGTCGTCTTGTTTTTGTTGTGTTTGTGAATCTCTGCCTAACCATTCAGGGAATACAATTTTATTGATATAATGCATTGAGGTCATATTTAAATAAAATCCAAGAGTCACAACAAGAAATTGTTGTGACTCTTATTAAAGGTTGACTGGTAGAGAATGCCTTATGGCATTAAGTCCGCCTATGTACCACTATTGTACATGAAGTTTAAATAAATAAATAAATAAATAAATTGTATTTCTCAAATTTATGAAAAAAAAAACAAATTCCATTGAATGGTCCGCAGCTCGCAGACAGTTGTAAAGGGCCAATTATTTCCAGCTCTTGGTGCGTTAGACCTGCCAATTATATGGCTTCGTCCAGACGATGTTCCAGGAAACTTTTCTAGTACAAATGTGGAAGTTAGCTCTATCTATGAATAGGTACGTACCTAGCTTTAACTTCATTTCAAACAAATGTTATTACTCGAGTGATAGTTTTATCAATGAAAAATTTACCTAAATATTTAACACTAGCTTTTGCCTTTCGCGTTAAATTCGAGGTAACACAGTTCCCCTCTCCTGATTTACAGGTACCTGCTACTTGTAGTTTTTGCCCTAGCGCCTTATTTATTGTAATAGCAAAATTCACCAAAATCGGTTTAGCCATTTAGGCGTAAAGAGGTAACAAACAAACAAACTCACTTTTGCTTTTATAATATTAATAAGGATTATTTCCTTTAAATCATATAATTTAGCTCCTTGGCTCCATTGAATTTTGACTTATATAAATAATCACTTCTACAACTATTATTCAATTTATTTATGACTAGCTCCCGCCCACGACTTCGTCCGCGTGGCATAGTTACTTTGGGCTAACGATAACTTTAACCCGCGTAGTGTAAATAAAAAATAAAATAAAAAATATCTTTCCCTCCCCTTTTCTTCCCTCTTTCTCCCGCTTTTCTTCCCACTTTCTCCCCCTTTTCTCACTTCTTTTCCCTTATTCTCGCTCGCTAGCAATACATCAGATCAATACACTTACTAATACAGCGAGCTCCTAATGGAAGGCAGTTCAAAGCTATACAGCACAGATAACGTAGCGGTATCTGCGGAGTGATTGCTTTCATTGTTTTCTCTTCGGAGCGAAACAAACTGCAATATCGTCGTGTTATCCGTTGCAACTTGTACTCTTGTTTGCTTCAATAAAGATCAATATTGAGGTACACTTAAATTTTAATCATAATCTTTAAAATATTTTAAACTAGCTTTTGCCCGCGTCTTCGCTCGCGTTAAATTCGGGGTAACACAGTTCCCCTTGCGCCTTATTGATTTGTAATAGCAACGCTAAGTTTTCCCTTTTCTTCCCTCTTTCTCCCTCACATACCACTTTATTTTTTTTAAAATAGCCTATGTCAGTCTCCTGGTTCCCAACTATCTCTGTGCCAAAATTCATCAAAATCGGTTTAGCCATTAAAGCGTGAAGAGGTAACAAACAAACAAACAAACTCACTTTCGCTTTTATAATATTATACTAGCTTTTGCCCGCGGCTTCGCTCGCGTTAAATTCGGTATAACACAGTACCTGCTACGTGCAGTTTTTGCCCATGCGCCTTATTGATTTGTAATAGCAATGCTGAGTTTTCCCTTTTCTTCCCTCTTTCTCCCTTATATACCCACTTTTTTAAAATAAAAATTAGCCTATGTCTGTCTCCTGGTTCCCAACTATCTCTGTACCAAAATTCATCCAAATCGGTTTAGCCATTAAAGCGTGAAGAGGTAACAAACAAACAAACAAACAAACTCACTTTCGCTTTTATAATATTAGTAAGGATAGTAAGGAAAGGATGATTTGTATCACTTCTATTAACTACAAAAAAGCTGTTAAAACTGTACGGCCGAGGATTTCAACTTATTTTTTTAGGCTTTTGTACCTCAAAAGGGGAAGAACGGAACCCTTATAGGATCACTTTGTTGTCCGTCTGTCTGTGAAGACCCTGTATCTCGGGAACGCGTACAGGTATCAAGTTGAAATTAAAACTGTATACTCAAATTTGTAGTCACTATGTATTGTGAAAATTAACCCTCTAAGTCTACGCAGTCATATATTGCCGATTATGTCGCGTACGGAATCCTCGATGCGCGTGTCCGAATCGCACTTAGCCGCGTTATTTTTATGAATTAATGTCACTTGATGCAAATAGGAGAAAACTTTAAAGACAAAGAGACTTATCCTCTTATTTAGTAACAGTAGATAATGTCTAATTAAATGAATGCCTAATTAAATATACACTGTTATACTTTCAACTCTCGGCTCGATGCCAAAGGTTAAGTTTACAGAAAATGGATATTAAGAAATCAGACATTAAAATCCTTTGTCTTTAAAGTTTTTTATCATCAAATATAAAATTGGTTCAGGAGAATGATGAATGCTTAAACCTGGTTCACGCTCCCGTCAAATCTTTCAGTGCTATTGTCCTAACCAAGTGGGGTGTATAATTTGACATCTACCTTAGCGTGGTCACGACAGTTTGGCATTGTGCCACAGACCCTTTAAGGGTGACCCGGCTGTGAAGATAAATTGTATGTCTGGAGATATCTAGGGACTGCCAAACTAAATGGCCAACCAATATATGGGGCTATATTTTTGAGAATGAAGTCTGTTTTAACTTAAAACCACAAAATAAGTCCTGGTTCAACTTATTATCTCGCATACAATTGCTTCGAAAAACCACAACTGAAAATAAAAACAAATATTATCTCTGAAAGATTAAGCAGACGTTGGCCGCATGATTGGCGCAGTGGCTGAGTGATCGACTGCTGCGTTGCTTGTCGCGGGTTCGATCTCCGCACGGAACACATATTTGTATGGCCTACATGTAGTTGTTTCGGGTCTGGCTGTTTGTGTTTGTGAGTTTAAATGTTTGTAAACGCACCCACGATACGGGAGAAATTCCTAGTGTGGGGCAAAGTTTCTAAAAAAAATAGTACACTCACATTTCGCCAGATATGATAATGTTCCCTATAAAGGGGGCGAGCCTATTGCCATCAACTGGGAACAAGTTCAGACTTCGTTATCGGCTACTGAGAAATTACTTCACAGACAATGTAGGAAAAATGCGATATCTTATATGAAGAAGATTCGTCGCAGGATGGTCGAGACATCATGGCGGAGGACACGAAATGATACTCGCAAAACTTTTGTTTACACTTGTATTGTCTTTTCACAAAATCAATAAAACAAAATATCTAAAGATGCTAATGATCGATACAGATTTAAATCAGGAAAGCGGGAAGTTTAGCGCGGAGTAATGGCTAACCATGTCGCTCGCTGCGCGGTCCAAAAAGAAGTGACCTCCTGTCAAGCTATCCGCTCCACATCAACATTCCAAGATGACAACCGAACGAAACCGTCATTCGGTCATTCAATTTCGTCCAGTACTGTCATTGCTCTGCACCAACCATTCCCAAGTTAATACTTGACGTTCGTTCCTACACGAACAACGAATTAGTTCACAAGAACAAAGTTAGATGGCGTTAGTTTAAATGTATGCGTCGGCGCCTCGATATATTAGGTCCTTACATATGAAATTGGCGTTTTTCGTACTGGCCACTTTAATCACGAATTTCTCCTCTTTGGTAAGGAATTCCAAATTCAAATTTGTACAGCTATTTACTCATGTATTTGTGCTTCGATGACCGTCATTCATTTGTTTTTTTTCTTCTGTTTTTTCTGTTTGCGTCACTCATTTTACAAAATGGAAAATTTAAAATATCGCATTATTTACGAGTACGAGTTCCGCCGTGGCACTAGTGCTGCGGAAACGACTCGAAGGGTGAATGATGTGTATGGCGGTCATGTTGCAAAAGAAAACACAGTTCGTTTTTGGTTCCAACGTTTTCGTTCTGGAAATTTCGACCTGCAGAACAAGCCCCGTGGACGGCCTGAGACCCAAGTTGATAATGGAGAATTGAAGGCTATTGTGGAAGCGGACCCATCGCAAACCACGTCCGAGTTAGCTGCAGGCTTCGATGTTAGTGATAAAACTGTTTTAATTCACTTGAAGCAAATTGGGAAGATTAAAAAGCTTGAAAGGTGGGTACCTCACGAATTGACTGAAGCAAACCGGCAAACGCGCGTCGACTGCTGCGTTACATTACTGAACCGGCACAACAATGAAGTTATTTTAAACCGAATCATTACCTGTGATGAAAAATGGATTCTTTACGATAATCGGAAGCGCTCAGCGCAATGGTTGGATCCTGGCCAGCCAGCCAAATCCTGCCCCAAGCGAAAATTAACCCCAAAAAAGTTACTTGTAAGCGTTTGGTGGACTAGTGCCGGTATTGTTCATTACAGTTTTCTCAAATCTGGCCAGACTATTACAGCTGATGTCTATTGTCAGCAATTACAAACCATGATGGAAAAGCTAGCGGCTAAACAACCAAGGCTGGTCAATCGCTCCACGCCACTGCTGCTTCACGACAACGCCAGACCACACACTGCGCAACAGACGGCTACCAAATTAGAAGAGCTTGAATTGGAATGTCTTAGACATCCTCCGTACTCCCCGGACCTTGCTCCAACAGATTACCATTTTTTTCGCAATTTGGATAACTTTTTGCAAGGGAAAAAATTCAACTCCGATGGGGCAGTCCAAATCGCCTTCAAAGATTTTATTGATTCCCGTCCGACTGGTTTTTTTAGTAAAGGGATCAATGAACTACCTATAAGATGGCAAAAGTGCATTGAAAACAATGGTTCATACTTTGATTAATTAAATATATTATATTAAAAAATATTCGACTTTTTGTTCCTTCCATACAAAACGCCAATTTCATATGTAAGGACCTAATATATATCATCGGATACTTTTTTGTCGTGCGAATCTCTCTAACCCTTGGTGCGGGAGTCCGACACGCACTTGTCCGTTTTCTTTTTTAATTTTATGTTTTTTTTTTATTCTTTTTTGAGATCTTAACTGTAATATAACATGACTTAGATATCTTAATCAAACCCCACGTTTTAGTTTCAGTAATAAAGGCTTTTTAGGGAGTCATAAAGTTACTCTACATAAATTTACCTTTCTGAAATGTGGTCAAAACATTTCATTAAGGTAAGTTTCTATTAAAGTTTGAACTTAAGAGATCCTCTGGACACAGCTTCTCTTGTCTTTAAAGTTTAAGTGGTCGTAGTAACTTTAAGCGTCTTAAGTTAACCTGTAACAACGGTTTAAGTACTTACGTGTGCATGTCCTAACTTTCAAATAATAGATATAGCGGAATTCATGCGTCCTTGCCTTTTTGGTTCTGTTGAAGTAGTGGGTTCGATTACTGGTTGATCTTAGTATGGATACCACTTTTAGTTTTTAATTTGTGTATGGGAAATCAACAAATAACTTTCCCCAGTCTGGGTGGAGCAGGAGGGAGTGTCAGACTTTTACTGCCTAAAACCCACCCATTTTCCTTCTTTTGCCCTTTATGTTCCGGTGCCGCGGTTTCTCTTTCTGCCTTTGCTTTTCTTGCTATGCTGACATTTCTTGAAGGCGCGCGCGGAACACTAACGCGCCGTCGACACGGCAATAGTTATAACATTCAACTGCATAATAACATAAGTTTAATAGTCAGGGCATGAAATAAATAATTTTGTTTTTGACCTCAGGCCCCGGAACATTACGGGCAATAGAAGGAACAATGGTTGGTTTTAGTCAGTACAAGTCTGACACGGGAAGTGTATAATAACTTCTTCCGCTCCGCCCACGGCGGGGGAAGTTTTTTGATAGTTCCCACCTAAAAGGGGCCTTACAAAAAACATATAAAATTAAATAACTTCCATCCAAATAAACACTAGGAATTTTTCAACTGTATTTCAAAAATGTTTATCGTTTACAATGTCAAATACTCCAACGAGTTTCATTCAGATAAAACGGCTTTGTTAGAGTTTGCAATCCCGCATTCCTCGTTCCCGCGTTTTGCAGAGGCATCCAAAATAAACATTATTAATTTGAAAGAGAATATCTATTTTTACAACCAACAAACTATAAAAGGACATTAAAGACTTCTCATAAACTTGTCAGCTGGTTATGTGCCAAAGACAACGGCGGCGATGCCACGTTGTATGGCAACACTTAGCTTCTGACCAAGAAAATAACCCAAAATTAAGATGAAAATAATACGAAAATATTTCAGGAAACATTTGTTTAAGTATAACGTTCTCGAAAACAAATAGGTAATTATATATATATATTACTAGCTTCCGCCCGCGACTTCGTCCGCGTGGCATAGTTACTTTGGGCTAATGCTAACTTTAACCCGCGTGATGATCGAAGAATCGAGAATATCTTTCTCTTCCCTTTTCTTCCCTCTTTCTGCCCCTTTTCTCACTTTTTTTAGTCTATGTCCAGGGTCCCAACTAACTCTGTACCAAAATTCATCAAAATCGGTTTGGCCATTTAGGCGTGAAGACATTACAAACAAACAAACTCACTTTCGCTTTTATAATATTAGTAAGGATATCTGACTCACGCATAAATATGTATATGCGTGAGTTCTATTCGAGCAGATCCCGAGGGAAAGTGTGTTTTTCTACAAGATCTTTCGACTTCTAACAAGAATTGCTTAAGCTTTTCGTTATATTTTGACTTTTTATCATTATTATGTTACTTTGTCTGTTTCTCAAGTTCATCAGCGAAGGTCAAGGTTATTTTGTTACTGAGATATTCAGAACACATTTTCGTGAACTTCATCGTAACTAATTACGTAAGAAAATTTAGAAGTTAAATTTGAGGATGACAATGCATGGCTAGTGGAGAGATGTCATTTTAAATTTAATATGGCGGTCTACTAAAGATGGCGGACAACTTATTTTTGTGAAGTCCCATGATATCATGAGAATTTCTCAGCGATCCATTTACGACATTATTATTATAACCTCTTGATATTTTTATTTCTGCAAATTATGGAGATTAAAATCCGTAGGTAAATTCATTGTGTCCACGTTCTTCTACTGGTGTAGCAATAAATAATTTGAATCTCAAAGGAGAAATAAAACTTTTTCAAACACAATAAATTAACATTGGACAGAGAAGCGGTAAATAAATAACGTCATCTGATAAAGGACCTGCCGGTTGCTATTGTGTTTTTTTTTAATAATTTGTGTGCGATAAAGTGATAATTGGCAATGGGTGTAAATTACCTGAATAAATAATTTAATTAGGAAGACAAATGATTTCACGATTTCTCTTCAGAGTTTACTAATGCATAATACAAAGATATTGTGAAAAAACATTAAATGCGAAAAAAATAAAGTTATTTACAACAAGTAAGTTACTTACAACCTTTGATTTTGCAGTAGGAGTTGCAGACAAAATACGGATTTGAAGCTCTTCTACTAAGCCAAACGGATTTTTCTGGAACGTACAAATATAACTAACGAAATGTGGGTAAACCATTTTGCAAAACTCTACATTATCCGTCGGGGGTTGTGATGATGTCTTCTTTTCTGATTACACTTCTCTGTGATCATAATTTCTGTTTTAAGCGCAATAGTTAGGTATATGAAAACCTTTTTTGTAAAAAATAAAACCGAATTCCAAAAAAAACTTAGAAGTGGAAAATTACTGTACTTTTGGAAATCGGTGACTTTTATTGGCTTCGTTGACTTTTTTGCCACCGAATTCCGGAAGTAAAGTTATTTTCCACTTTTTTTTATTTATATCTATATACAACGTGTAACGGAAAGGGTATATACATATCAAGAGCAAGGCTTCTTCAAGGCTTATCAAACGATATCGCAAGGGTTTCAGCTAAATATAAAAAAAAAAAAAAAAAAAAGAAAAAAAAAAGAAAGAAAGAAAGAAAAGAAAGAAAGAAAAAAAAAAAGAAGCCTCGCTATTAGAAAGAAAAGAAAGAAAGAAAAAAAAAAGAAGCGTCGCTATTGGTATGTATATACCCTTTCCGTTACATCCTGTATATAGTCTATTATATTTTTTACATTACATTTTTAGTTTTAAAATATAGTAACCTTATTGGTAACTATTTTTTCGAGCCGTTTGGGGTTGAAACTCTGGGACCGTGGCGTCCTTGTGCTCACAGCCTTTTTAAGGAAATATCAAAACGTTTGGTTGACACTTCCCGTGACCCAAGGGCTGGCTTTTACTTTGGCCAGAGGCTTAGCGTTGCCATACAACGTGGCAACGCGGCCAGTCTCTTGGGGACGTTGCCAACTGACAGCGTTGAGGACGAATTTTTTGACGCTATTTTTTAATTTATTTGTAAGTTACTTAGTATGTTTAATAATTTTAGTTTAATTTAATTCGGAATAAAACTTAATAAAGTTTTAAAGGTATAATGAATAACACATATTTTTTATCGAGTACCTATTCATTTTCCATTGTTAATAAAGATTAGCAGATCATCCATAAAGACATAGAGAAAAAATATGTATTATAGACGATACCTCATAAACTACCTAAACAATATAAATATAATTTAACCAACTGGGAAGTATACCGACTCCAACAAAAAAAAATGAAATCGGCTGGCAAGCGACAAAGTTATGTGCGACAAAGCATAAAAAAATTATAAACATCCGAATTCATAATCTTCCTTTTTTAGAAGTCGGTTGAAAAGCAGTTTTGATTAGTCGGTTGAAAAGCAGTTTTAATTTGGTTAGTATAAGCCCATTAGTACATTGTTAGTATTGGTTAGTTTATGTGGGCCAAACTCTTACCTTTTGGTGATACTGGTATGATTTCAACCCGGTCTGTAAATAAAAGGAATACAATTTTATAAGGTTGTCGAAATTCTGCCTTGCTTTACCCCTTTTTATTTTTATGTTACGTGGACTTTGAAATTATCAATATTAATTATCAAAAAAAATTATTAAAATAAAATAGAAACCTGAGCTTTAGTACTTTACAAATACAAAATACAATCCACAGTTAAAATGTAAAAAGTAGAAAATACAATTCACAGTTAAAATATGAAAATATAAAATACAATTCTAAGTTTAAACTGTGAATTGTATTTTGTAATTGTAACTGTATGGTTGTTAACCTTTTTTTTTAATGAAAATTTTCTAGATTTACGCTAAATAACGACTTTTAGTTCAATTCCGAATATCGTCAAATTTGATTTAACAAACACTTTACAAAAGTGTTATCCTTATTTAATAAATAATGTCATATTAAACCTTGTCATGCCTTTTTGCGCCAACTCGAAATAAATTAGAAAGATGTCAAGGTTTCATAGTTCTGCAAAAGACGCTTAACCAACAACAATCCTTACAACAGCCTCAATATAGTACATCATCAAAAACATACTAGTAATTACAACTCTGCACAAAACACCCAAAACTCTCTCACTGAAGTGCCCATCGTCCACAAAAACGTTTGCCGTAATTTAACACCATAACATGGGAAACTGCTGGGCTCACGACTCACAAGGGTCCATCCATCTTGTTCCCGACACGTCTATGAGTTATGCGGCTTGTCCTGTGCGCAGTAATAGATTCTTTTTTAGAGGTCTGTACCTCAAAACGAAAAAAACGGAACCCTTTTAAGATAATTTTGTTGTCCGACTATCTCTGTCAAAACCCTTTATCTTGAGAACGCGTGTAGGTATCGAGTTGAAATTAAAATCATATACTCGAGTCTGTCGTTCCTTAGAGCTGTGAAAAAAAAAACACCAACTTTTCGCAGTCAAAAGCTATGGCTGCTATGTCGCAAATTTGTACGGAACCCTCGGTGAGCAAGCCCGTCTCTCACTGGCCCGGTTTTACTCTCATTACTTTACTTGACGTATGTTTGTGAGCGGTTGAATTAAGGATGTTTGTTTTTCAATTTACTGCTAAGGAATTGATTTAACAATAAGACAACGTATCCTTGCTAATATTATAAAAGCGAAAGTGAGTCTGTTACGTCTTCACGCCTAAATGGCTAAACCTATTTTGATGAATTTTGGTACAGAGATAGTTGAGACCCTGGAGACGGACATAGACAATTTTTTTTTTACAGTGAGAAGGGAAAACTTAATTTTGCTATTACAATAAATAAGGCACAAGGGCAAAACTGCAGGTACCTAGTAGGTACCTGCAAATCACGAAAGGGGAACTGTGTTACCCCGAATTTAACGCGAGCGAAGCCGCGGGCAAAAGCTAGTAGATAATATTTGTCAGTTAGTTAAACAAATATTAAACTCATATATTCTATCTTTATTGAGAAGCTCGTGGCTAAATTCTAACTGTCGCTCGTGTCGATCTTGCCGCGATTGCCTTGTTAGATCCGAGGGTGGGTGAGTCATTAGAAACCGAGTTTCATGCCTCAGAATGCGCTGAAGCCGTTGCTCTCGGCCGCCATTTGTAAATCTTTGACAGTCGTAACAAGCAGTCAGTGGCGTGAAAGTCGAACTAACAGTCCTATCAAAAAATATTTTATATTAACGGGCGTCCTATCAGTAACTAAATGGGCCTGTGGAGGTCAGGTAAGCAGTCACTCCATATACAATACTGGTAAGTCTAGAAGCAGATGGTAATGATGTTGAAAACCATATCATAATACGTTGAGTTATTTTAAAGAACATGGTAAAGACACAGAGACACAAAAAACAACTCTAAATTTACAGTGAATGAAGCTAATTTTAAATTGTTTCGACGTTGTTGATATTTATTTCGGAAGGGATTTTAAGGGTACGGGGGTGTAGCTATTTTTGATCTGTTTGCTTGATTTTATTACTCAGTTGCTGAGTTTAATCTACCAAAGGTTTATTGGTATTTTAAGGTACTATTAATTAAAACACGTAGATTTTAATTGTAGCTTATAAATATGTATACTAGCGGACCCAACAGACGCTGTCCTGTTTTTTTTGGGCTTATTTGTGAATCTAAACCATCAAGGGCGCCACCTAAACGCATAAAAAATCATACAAATCGGTCCAGCCGTTTAGGAAAAGTTCAGTGAGATACACACGTACAACAGAATTATATATATAAAATAAAAAAAACTTGAGAGGTGTCAAGGAACACTCGGATGGAAGGAAGTTATTATTTATTATGTACAAAAAACCTGTATCCACTCAACAAAAATAATCGTCGCGACACCACACTGTTTAATGCGAAATAGAAAGACGAAACGAAAATAACTGGCTTGCTTTCTATGAGAGAGAGAGAGAGAGAGAAACACGCTCACGCCCCACGGCTTACAACTATAGCAAAAAGTATCGTCACATCTTATTTTTTTCCGTCTAGCCCCCTTTCGCAACGCGCGATAAGGTACTTCGTTCCAAAAACTAAGACGTTTAAGGTTTTTCAGGCATATTTCTCATATTTTGTGCCATTATGATTGGTTCTACTGTGTATGCAGGAGTACTCAAGTTTTGTCCTAAGAATTTAAATATATTTATATACATGTCACATCATGAAACATTAACCCGGTGATTTAGTGCGCCATTTACGTTTTTCTTCTAGTCATTTATCAACCCAAAAATAATTTCTTCTTTCAAAATAATGTCATCAAAACTAAGCATATAGTAAACAGTTCAAACTATATTAGTAACTCTATGTGAACAACCGCATCCGGCCATGACGGGCCTACCAAAATTGAATGATTGATTACCCCAACTAGCCCCAACATTGTAACGTTTTTATTATTTTTAGAGGGATTCAGTTTTTTCACGTTAAGAAACCTTTTTGGTGTACCGTTTGCGATACGATTTTCCATTTTGAGGGATATTCTCAGAGTTTGATTTAGTTTGGGCGATTTGTTTTGGGTATAACCTTCCTTTGTGTTATTTAGTTTTACTTCTATTTACCCTTTTTGGCGTATTCTGTAAAGAGAGAAACAGCGTGTGAAAAATTGTAAACATAGTGCCTGAAAGTCAAATGTGACTTCAAGTCTTTATTTATTTAGGGCAATTCAACGACTTACTCACTTAACACTTACATATACTTACACAAAAATCACAACAGTTTTAGTTATAGTGAGTTTGTCATTTATAGAAGGTCACGGCACTTGCAGAATAATAAAAGGACAAGTAGTAGATTACAGTTAATTAAAAATTATAAATGTGAACATAAAATTTATAAATAATACAATTTTAAAAAAATACACATTACTCAATTTAAAAACAGATGATTAAAATAATAAATCAGACAAATGACGATTAAAACCCTCCCATGTCCCTTCTATTGCCCTTTATGTTCCGGGGCCACGTATCTCTTTTAAACAACCCCGGCAGTAACATAGAGAATCTTAGTGTATCTTTCTGCCTACATTCGCTTACTAACAAACTGAAATATAAATTAAATAGTCGAACTTTGCTTAGCACCTCAGACACAGGGTATCTTAGTGTGTAGCCCAGGGAATATACATCAGTCTAAATTAAGGCTATTTTTATTTTATTTACTCAGGCCAAAGAATTAGTATTGCCATTCACCACGGTAATGCTGCCAGTCTTCTGGGCACTTTTCCTGTTGACAGCAATGCGGACAAATTTTTTGACACTCTGGAATTATTTTACCTTTTTAAACGTGTACACATTTGTATTATTAGTTTATGTCTGTTTATAGTTTGTAAATAATAGTTAGAGCTTAAACTTCTAGTCTCGAAACATAAACTTTTTAATGGTCTAGTAGGTGCAAGCGCGGCTGTTGAACAAGAGGTTCCAGGTTCGATTCCCATGTCGAATATTTTTTTTTCCACCAAAAATTTCACAGTTGCAGTTACGGAGTCTTGATTGTGTCCGGTTGATGGCAATAGGTTCACTCCCTGTTACTTGTGAAATATGTGTGTATTATTAGATACGCCTCTGCCTAAGCCTTACGGAGTTTACAGGCGTGATGTTATGTGTTAATCAATTTAAACAATAAAGTTGCCGCTCTAACAAAAACTTCTGATTGTTCCGGTTGGCGAGCTAGCCAAACGTTTCGAAACAATTCCACGCTGAGCGCAATTCGGACTCGTTCCCTTAACGCCCTTAATTTGGTTCCTAAAATAACGTTCTCGGTAATGTCTATGTAATTTCAATGAGCGTTTATCGCTGAAGTAATATTTGTCAATTGGGCTATGATCAAGTAAATCTTTTTCGAAAAAAAATTAGAACCTCTTGACTGTCGCAACAAACGTGCGAAAATGATGCGCATTTATGAGTAACGTTTTAGCGAGATAGGATTTCAGGAAAACGAAGATTTTACAGTTAAACCGATAGCTACACCGTATAAAGTATGTAAGTAAAGTATGCCCGCCCTAGCCACGCCCCGTGTAGATCGCACCTCAGATTCCTACTCAAATCCCATCCGCACAAATCCAGTTATTATTCATATTCCTTTTCTGTACACGCTGTGAGGTTGTGGAACTCACTGGATTTAAAGTCCTCCATTTTGCAATCTCCTGTCCTCTCAATCGTAATATATGTATTTATTTATGGATATATATTTAAGCATTATGTTTTTATACAAGTACTAGCTTTTGACCGCGGCTTTGCTCGCGTTAATTTCGGTATAACACAGTACCTGCTACCTGCAGTTTTTGCCCTTGCGCCAAAGGGAAAAGCTAACGCTTTTCCCTTTTCTTCCCTCGTTCTCCCTCATATCCCACTTTTTTAAATAAAAATTAGCCTATGTCCGTCTCCTGGTTTCCAACTATCTCTGTACCAAAATTCATCAAAATCGGTTTAGCCATTAAAGCGTGAAGAGGTAACAAACAAACTCACTTTCGCTTTTATAATATTGAGTAAGGATTTATTAATATTTCCTTATATGTAAGGTAGGTTAAAGCACACACACATATTTTCACACACTATCGTCTACATTTCGTTCTCATATCTCCTTTCGCAGGTCTGCTGGCAGAAATTTCTTAAGAAATAAGCAGTATTTTTGTACTCAAATTTTATATGTTTTTCATCCTGTATGGTCAACTGTGTGTACATAAATAGTTAAATAAATAAAGTTCCCCAGTGAGTACTTAAGACACTTGTGGCATTTTGTCTTATGTTCAACGGGTTAAGTAGTGTTCTTAACACACTTCTGCTAGGCAGATGTGACAGTGTATGACAAAGCCGTCACGGGATGCCTTATAAGGATACGGAAGAACTTTTGGTGATTACCTCAGAAAGGTCTGGGTCAAAACCAGCAATCGTTTCATGCTTCCCAGGTATTTTATGTACTTGATCTCAAATAGATTTTTATCTTATTTAATATTGTATTTTCGTAAATGCAGAAGCCCCCCCCCCGCCGCCAGGGTCCCTGCCTGGGGGGGTTACGGGTTGTTCGAAAGTGATACCGGACCCCCGGAACACAAAGGGCAAAAGAAGGAACATGGGTGGGTTTTAGACAGTAAAAGTGTGACACTGCCCCAGTTATTTCAATATTGCCCAGCCGAAAAAATATATAAAAAGATCGAAGCAGTTTACGTTCTGTAGTTCCTACCTACCCCCATACAAATAAAGTGTGAGTTTAGTGAGGGTACCACTGAATAATACTCAGCGTTATCTTGTCATTAGTTTCAAAGTAGACTTGGCAGTTGTTATCAGTAACATTTTCAATCAAGGCTATTACAAAGTTAGATGAGTGATCTTATCAAGTCGGTTTGATGAGCTAAGCTGTCATTTCTTTTGACACTTTCAATAGATTACCAGGGCATTTTTTCTGTGCTCGTGGTGGCATCTACGATGTCATATTTGAATTTGTATCATATTTGACGTCACGCAAAAACATGGATCGTTCTGCTGCGCTGCGTGTGGCGGGTTCGATGCCCGCACAGAACAAATATTTATATGGCGTATAGATAGTTGTTCCGGGTCTCGCTGTTTTTGTATGTGAGTTAAAATGTTTGCAAACGCACCCACGATGCAGGAGAAATTCCTAGTGTGGGGTCTTTAAAAAAAAGAACATTTAAATCACTCTTATAATAGGGTAGTTTCCAGGGTCAAAGTAATTAAATAAATAAATAAAATAAATATCTTGGGACAACTCACACACGGCTATCTGATCCCAAGCCAAGCAGAGCTTGTGTTATGGTAACCAGACAACTGATATATATACTTATATAATTTATAAATACATACATATTATAGATAAATAACACACCCAGACACAGAACAAACAATCATGCTCATCACACAAAGTTTGTCCTGAGTGGGAATCGAACCCACGACCTCCGGCTTAGCAGTCAAGACCACTAACCACTAGACCAACAGGCCCGTCAAATTACTTTCTATTTAATCCGTCTTTTAGATTATTCAAAAATTAAGTACACGTAATTTTTTATTTGTAAATTAGACCAAAAATGACAAAGATATAGCCCATTAAAGTTACGCGTGACGTCATTCGTTGCGAAAAATGCAGCAACGCGTGACATCGACGGACTAATTTTTGTTTTTGTAAACTAGCCTATTAAGGTTAAGCAGAAGTGTACCTTATCGTAGTATGTTTTAAGTCTAATGTAACAAATGGCGAACCTATTGCCATCAATTAAGCATACATCCAGACTAATCGGCTGCTACTGAGATATTCCTGATGGAAAACCCAATAACACTATGCTCAACCCTGAAATCAAACCCAAGACCTTATGCTCGTTGCGGGTTGTTCGAAAGAGATACCGCGGCCCTGGAACATAAAGGGCAATAGGAGGAAGTTATTTGACAATTTCCGAACCGAAAAAAAAATTGCTTTATGCACAGCAGTCTCAACAACTCGACTAACTATACATCGAAGATACCTTACTTATGTATATATTCTTACTAATATTATAAAAGCGAAAGCGAGTTTGTTTGATACGTCTTCACGCCTAAATGATGAAACCGATTTTGATGAATTTTGGTACAGAGATAGTTGGGACCCTAGAGACGGACATAGGCTAAAAAAAGTGAGAAAAGCTGGAGAAAGAGGGAAGAAAAGGGGAGAGTAAGTTTTTTTTTCAATCATCACGCGGTTTAAAGATAGCGTGTACTATGCCACGCGGACGAAGTCGCGGGCGGAAGCTAGTATATAATAATATTAAAAACACGAAAGTTTATATGGATGTATGGATGTTTGTTACTCTTTCACGTCAAAACAGTGGAACGGATCTTGATGAAATTTTATACAGAGGTAGATCATAGTCCGGAATAACTCATAGGATTATTTTTTCGATCATTACGAGGGCGAAGCCGCGAGGGCTAGCTAGTTTAATATATAACAACCTTACAAAACATGCCTGGTTTGATTTCTGTTGAAGATATGTATCATTTAGCCAAGAAAAGCAGTGATGGCATGCCATAAACCATCACTGCAAGTTCGAACCCAAGACACACACCGCTGATTTTTTTAATAATTATCACTAACTACGGTGAAGGAATGCGAAACAAATGTGGTATGTAAAGCAAAGTTGGAGGCTCATAAGCGCCATAAAAACAAAGACACCATTTTAGGCATAAACCACACTATAAGGAAAGAAAGAGGTCAAGAATATTAAATCCTTCGATTTAGTTCTGAAAAATAAAGTTTAAAAGTTCCTCTACAAAATTTTAAAATTAATAATATTCGACTAAAAAACTTCAAATTTGGCCAATGCATTTTGTTTTGTATTTTTTTTGTATATCTCTTTATTATCGTTTGAAAAATGTATATTTTCAATAACTAATTAAGTTATTTTAAGAATGTTCTTAAAATAAGTTGGTTTTTGGATATTGTACTTATTTTCTTTTTTTGTTACAGTAGGTAACGAACAAAAGTCACAAGCATTATATTTTTTATCCTCATTCCTCCATTTAGTAATATTGAATGTGTCCTTAAGTTCGGTATATGCTGACCAAATAAGAATCCAATACATTCAGCTTTAGAATTACTACTGAAAAGCGCTTACAAATTCATACCCTAACATTTTGTCATCGAAATTTCTAGAACGTGTATCGAATTTGACGTTATGCAACCAAACTTAATTTAAGCAGACTAGCTTTTGACAGCGGCTTCGCCCGCTCGGTAATCAGAAATTATACCCCCTGTAGCGTATAATAAATACCGACACGCTTAGTGGTAGGGCGAGCGGTGGTGGGGGCGCGCTCAGTCATATTAATGGACTGAGCGTTCACTCGCTTCTGGTCCGCCGTGCTAGTAAGACGTGCTCATTGGAGACAGACTGTTGTTTAATTTAACATACCTAACACCCTAATAGTGTAACCTGTACAAGTGGCGACCCTGCCAGGATTGCATAAAATAAATAAATAAAATAAATATCTTGGGACAACTCACACACGGCTATCTGATCCCAAGCTAAGCAGAGCTTGTGTTATGGTAACCAGACAACTGATATACATACTTATTTAATATATAAATACATACATATTATAGATAAATCACACCCAGACACAGAACAAACAATCATGCTCATCACACAAAGTTTGTCCTGGGTGGGAATCGAAC
Organism: Ochropleura plecta; assembly: GCA_905475445.1. NCBI lineage: Eukaryota > Metazoa > Arthropoda > Insecta > Lepidoptera > Noctuidae > Ochropleura > Ochropleura plecta. The sequence goes on along the minus strand of FR997723.1, from coordinate 6,396,544 downwards.
CCACGACCTCCGGCTCAGCAGTCAGGGCCACTAACCACTAGACCAACAGGCCCGTCAAAAGTGTAAGGTATGTACCAAAATTCAAAACATATTGTGAATAAAGAGGTAAATCAGTGACTAATCAGTTTTATTCATTGAGATGTTCCATGTAGCCCATAACTGGGTTTTAAAATGAATTAATTACTTACTTTTATTAAATCTGGGTACGTAATTATTAAATTGTTACGTAATTATTAAATTGTTACCTAATTATTGAAATAAAATAACGAATTTAAATATAATTTTGGTTATGACACAATAATTAAAACGATTGGCTTATTTAGCTTACGTATGCTATTATTTTAGAAACCAGCATTCTAATTAATTTACGTAATTTGTGTGCTTTGAGATCACAAAAGGAATATTTCAAGATAAATCTGATTTGGTTACTTGGTTGGTACCTAAATAGTCGTTATTGACTAATCGAAGTACCTGTACATCAAAATATACCACAAATGAAAGTCGTTGATAGAACAAAACTATCAAAGGTGTTAATTAATAATTTGAATGTCAGTGTTTTCGAAGTAGCTATTGTTACAATACACGATTTCATAAATATTATGAATAATAATAAATTATTTATTGGCATAAACAAGTTAATACATATTTGTGAATCACTGGTGCCTGTGGTGGGTAGTGAAACACCTGTATTACAGGTCACCGGGTATTATATTATAAAATCTTATTCATTAGACAAACTTTATGAGAACTTATGGCTTACTTACCTGTATACAGTATAACCCTAAATATGTTTTTCTTTTATATAATTTTTACATACACAACAATTATAATAATATAGTTACAATAACTTGTTGTTATAAGTGTGAGTGTAATTGATATTAAATAACTCACTGTAGTTTATTATGTTATTTTACTTCTGTTCTGTCAACAAAAACGTGGTTATTAGAGGTAGTTTGGAAGGGAAGTTCGATGAAAATCGGAACGGTACCTATAAAGGAAATAATTCCTTCAAGAGGTAGTTTGGGTAACCAAACAGTACCTAAATGGTCTTGTAAAATAAGATCAAGGGAAGTTCGATGAAAATCGGAACGGTACCTATAAAGGAAGTAATTCCTTAGAGAGGTAGTTTGGGTAACCAAACAGTACCTAAATGGTCTTGTAAAATAAGATCAAGGGAAGTTCGATGAAAATCGGAACGGTACCTATAAAGGAAGTAATTCCTTAGAGAGGTAGTTTGGGTAACCAAACAGTACCTAAATGGTCTTGTAAAATAAGATCAAGGGAAGTTCGATGAAAATCGGAACGGTACCTATAAAGGAAATAATTCCTTCAAGAGGTAGTTTGGGTAACCAAACAGTACCTAAATGATCTTGTGAAATAAGATCAAGGGAAGTTCGATGAAAATCGGAACGGTACCTATAATGGAAGTAATTCCGTCAAGAAAAAAAAAATCTCGTTAAAAAAAAAAAAAAAAAGTCGACGGTCCCAGCGTGCATGAGGACATGTCGAAAATGGCATTTTTTTATTGTATCATCGGCTTTTGATTATAAATTATCTACATGCTGAAAAAAAAAAAAAAAAAAAAAACTTGTTTTTATTCAATAAAGCAAAATAAGAACCTTGCACAATTCAATTACTTACAAATAAGCAGTAGAGGTAGTAGACACTTTTTGTCGGTACTCATTATAGATGGTTGTTAACACAGAACTGATTCACTCTGTTCCCCGTACTAGTATAAACTGTATTACGGTGGAACAGTTTTCCTCGCTATGTTATTTTATTTATGGTAGCAGACTTGTGACAAAATAATTACTTATTAGTTGAAATTATTAATACATACGATTTTTATTTAACTTATTTACCTTGTTTTAGAAATCGTATAAGACGTATAACAAGTATTATAAATACAACGAATAAGTGTCGTATAAATGGTCATCTATAAGTTTTTCCAAAAAAAAAAAAAACGTGGAAAAAAAAAATACCTATGTACGTAGGAACCGTCGAAATACACCTACCGCCACTAGACTCGAGCGTGCGCCTGAGTTGTACTTGATCGCTACTAACGTAGCAAAGTCAAAAAAAAAAAAAAAACGGATTGCGATGTTCGCATCTGTGTACATATGATATGAGAGCCAATCGAGCTATCATTAGGGAAAAGCATCCTTTGCCCACTATGGAACGAAGCGACGAGGCCGAACATAGCACAGGCTTACAAAAAAATGTCTTACGGGTTTTAAAAGATAACAATGTTCTGCTAAACGAATCAAAACGCGCTTAATAAAAACCCTTTAAAATAAAAGCTCTGGATTGTTCAAACTGAATTATACACAAATTTAACGTTATTCATTTTGAAACTTTCATGCATTAGAAAAAAGGAAAATTAATGACTGAATTAACGTTTTAAATAATGCGTTAGGCATGTGAACGTCGTGGGAATTTAAAAACGTACTTTGTTTATTGTATTTTCCTTTGAAAACATGGCGTCGGTAATTACTAAACGAAGGCTATGTTTTTATCAAAGTAAAGTAAGATGGCTGATTGTCTAGTCAATAAACTGTTTTAGTTGACATAAAATCACGCGTGTAATCTCTGGAGGGTTAGGCAGAGGTCAAACTCAAAGCATTTATTACGATTAGACCTTTACAGGCATATTGAATGTCATGAAAATAAAAAGGATTGTGCTACAGTCCCAATCACGAGACATAGTAGCTTGTGAAAAAATTAAATACTGTAGTTGCCATTCCAAAGCGCAGATCTCTGTGGAGAAGAATGGGCAGAGAGCTCCGTGAACGCTCTTTTAAATCATAATATTTTTACAAAATCATGGATATATCATTCATGTTGAGATTATGCATACATGTGAGAACGATGTACAAAAACGAGCACATTAAGAGCGTCCAGAGTAAAAGCAAAAACAAGAGTTTAATAGATGAATGAACGAATTAATTTAAACAAAACCGTAGCGGCTAATAGTCGACTGTCAGTGCCCGTTCATGAACATAACGGCAGCCCCGTTCAACCATTTTGAAGGGAACTAAATGACCCGATACTGATAGAATCGTTGCGAGTACCAACAGTAATTGGGAGGTACAAAGCTTCTTAGGGCTAGTAAATTATGTAGGAAAATGGATCCCTTATTCAGCTACATAGACCGAATCCTTGCGCGAACTTTTAAGACTAAAACTAGGCAAAGATACGGATATCATCTCTTATTGGCACGATACACAAACACAAGCTTTTGATGATGATAATTATTTATACTTGGTAGTTGATCAATATCATCCTGTAGCAATTACTTTGCGTGAATAAAGGCAAGCCTGTGAGGGAGATTCAGAGCTAAAGTTAGTCAGGAATGAAATATAGAACAATAGTTGGGCGAATTTTATATCCATTAAATTGGACGAATTGGCTATCCATTAAATTGGACGCGTTGGCTATCCATTAAATTGGACTCGTTGGCTATCTATTAAATTGGACGCATTGGCTATCCATTAAATTGGATGCATGGCTATCCATTGGCGCATTCTTGTGGCCAAAGCCACCCGGGCATTGTAGCCATGAAAATGAGACTACGTTCCAAAGTGGACAATGATGGTGAACATTGTAGAGATTACTTTGGATAAGCCAAACCAAAAAGGTGAACTGACATCCAAATTCAAATCGTTCCACAGGGCAATATTTTAGGCCCACCCTTTTTATATATATCAATGACCTGACAAAAGTAACTGATGATCCTTGCGTAGTCTTTGCAGACGATATGTCCGTAACCATTCCTAAAAATGAAGTAAACTATATATGAGGAAATCAATAGTAATGTGAGCAAAGTAATAACTAAGAAAAAAAAGCAACTTTAACCTCTAGAGCCCCAGCGGCACAAAAACGTGCCAGTAAACAAGTATTACCGTTGAGCCCCGCTGGCACAAATTCGTGCCACCAAACCTCGATCGATTGAAAACTGTATTTGTAGTAAAGACAAGTCTTAAAATCAGATTACACATACGATAAGAATCCGCCCGGCAGTGCTTGACGGATAGTTGACGTAAATAAAAGAGCATTTTCTGTATGGCCCCCATAATTTATAATAAACTTCCAAAAGTGTGGAAAGAACTTAATGTCCATAGATTAAAAATAAAGCTAAAACGACACTTACAAGGGAAAGCATACTATGACATACGCGACTTCCTAAATGATAAAATTATTGATATTAAATGAACTGTTAAATTTACGTTGCGAATGAATTAAATTATGCTATATTGATTTAAATCGGATTATACTATAATTTTGGAATTGAATTGCATTGTATTTTATCAATGAATTCTACATGTTAAATGTTCTACATATTAAACTGTTTTGTAAGTTTTGACAACATTATATATTTGTACGCCTGATAGGCCAAACGTGACAGCTCATTTATAAATTGTCATCTTGCATGCTAAACTGTATGTACACTCATGTTTACACAAATAAAAATTATCTTATCTTATCTTAAAAATTATCTTAAATAATGGGGGTCCTTGAGAGGTTAAACCCAACATAGAAAAACCTAATATGTCCAATTTTGTAACAACAATTGGAATAAAATAAATTTGAACATCAATTATAAAGATAAAAGTATACAACAATCAGATAGTATGACTTTTCTTGGGACAGATCTAGATCATAAATGTTCCTGGATTAGTCATATTGACAAGATATGTGAAAAGCTCAGTAAAAAAAGAGGGGGAAAGAAAAGGGAATGTTTAGCTTTGCTATTACAATAAATAAGGCGCAAGGGTAAACACTAGTATGTGTGTGGCAGCTGTATGTAGCATGGTCGTGAGTGTCCAGTGCCCGAAATCTATATTTATCAGCACCAAATGGAAAGACATTCAATATAGTTTACAGTAGTGTCCTAAAATAATGCTGTTACTCACATTTATTATTCAAGTACAAATATTATTAGTAAATTAAAGTACATATATTAGGCTAGTAGTAGATATAAACAAATGAAAACATTTAACATAGATTCTGCACACTCCAAGCTTAAAGAGGTATTTTCTCGGTTAGGTGCACCCGTAAGCGTTACCACTGATCATGGTCGGCAGTTTGTTAGTTCAGTTTGAAAGTTTTTGTAAAGAATTTGGTATCCAGTTGTTCCAAACAAAAATTTCCAAATGTCGAAGTTAAGAGGCAGAACTGTTTGATTCTTTATAAGCAACTTATTGTGAATGAGTGGACATTGTTGGCCTTGTAGATTCTTAGACGCTTGTTAACTTATTATTTTATTTTGCGTTTTGTAAAGCAAGCAATGACTTATTGCCTGGCCTACGCTGTCCTCTCATATCTAAGTACTAACGCTGTAACAACCACATTGTAAAACCAAATGATTTTAAAAGAGTGACTATGGAGTTTCTTGCCGGTTCTTCTCCATAGGAAACGACCAACCCGAACCGTGCACCTTTTCTCGAATGTTATTTATAAGTGCCCATGTAGGCCAATGTGACATAAAAATATTTTGATTTTGACTAAAAACATAGATTCTGCAAAGAAAAGAAAATGCAGATAGAAAGAGGAAAGCAACAGAATCTAGGAAAGATATTGGGAAAAAAGTATATGTTGAGAATACAATAAAGAAAACAAGTTATCCACCACATTCAAGGATACGACACACACATTGGTGAATAAATAGTGGACAGCGGTTGCGCAGAAATATAGTAAGGAAAGTGGGAAGTTTGACCAAATAAGGATAATAAGCTTTCAGAAAATAGCGATACCGCCTGTAACAACGTGTGTGACGAAAATGAATAAGTGATTGTTTAACGGAATATTATTAAAATTATTTGATGATTATTCTTGAAATAAACTGATTTGTATGTTATTATATTTATACGAAATTATGCTATTTTTAAAATTTTGTAAAAGGTAGATGTAGCGTATAATAAATACCGACACGCTTAGTGGTAGGGCGAGCGGTGGTGGGGGCGCGCTCAGTCATATTAATGGACTGAGCGTTCACTCGCTTCTGGTCCGCCGTGCTAGTAAGACGTGCTCATTGGAGACAGACTGTTGTTTAATTTAACATACCTAACACCCTAATAGTGTAACCTGTACACCCCCCTATTTTAAGGGGTGGTGTTATGAGGGTTCTGTTTTTTTGTTTTGAGGTACGAAACCCTAAAAATAACTAATTTACCATGTTTGGAAGTTCGCCAAATTAGATTTAGAATGACTTCACCTTTTATACAAAACTATGTAATAATTATTCAATGTTCATAACACATAATATTACCTGTATCCCGATGGTAGAGTCATTCTTTACCATTTAAAAATAAACGATTCGATAATAACGATCCTAAAACGGATAATAACCATATATCATTTTCGAAACGCCAATATATTAGAAGAAAAAGCTTATATCAGATCAAATGACATACCTTTTTAAGTCTATTGAAACCCGATCATCTCCAAAGAGGTTTAAAGCTTCGAATTTACTTTGTTGAGTACCGAAAGGGTCAATGTGGTTACAAAGTCAAAGAGTTTCTATTTCCGCAGCGACTGGAGATGTTTCCAAGGCATTAACGATTTTCTCTATCTCTCAAGGCAGTCAACTTTGTTGATCTAGTGGTTGCTAGCGCTTTTGCTCTTGGTTTGTCAAGCAAAAATGTGCCTTTGCTCTTGTCTCCTCTGAATTTGAAGAGTCTGAATTTGTGCTAAGTTGGTGGCAATAGATTGTTTCCGCATGCATGTGGGTGAGATGTGAACTGTAGGTGCATCATGAGGCATACCTCGGCCAAACCCTCAACCACTCATAAGCAGTTTGGATTAGAGATGATTACAGAAAAAAACTTAAAACACATATGGCAACACTGACGTTTAGAGTCGTTCTTTTTGGTACTAGTTCTTAAGTTCGGAATGTAGACTACGAGCGTTTTGAGGCGTTTGTACGGTATGTTGCCTACAGTCTACACAATGATATACAAGGTTAAGAGAGTACAAGTATGATGTTATTTTAAAAGCGCTTTTTAAAAGAGACGCTTTTTAAAAGCGACGCTTTTTAAAAGCGACGCTTTATAAAAGCGATACTTACTAACAAACGATTTAAATAACGCACCTTTTTGCTGGGCCATAGTCGACACAAGTCCTGCCCACTCATCTGTTATCAATCCTTTCCACTGTTCGCAACACACGAAGCGTTTATCACAAACGTTTTCACTTTATTTGTTAGAGCTGCACCGATATCGATAGTTCGATAGTGCTCATTGTAAGTGTTAACGACACCCCTGGCCTTTGTAATAAAACAACTCTTAAGAACCGGTTTTATCGCTTCTTAGAACTTCTTTATTAACTGCACTCAGAGAGCTAGATAGAAGTACTTGTGTGTAATTGAACATTTTCTAAACTAGTGCGGAATTTTTGAGAACTAATCTCTTAAATAACTTTCTTTGTTTACAAAATTGTCCGTTTGCAAAAACTAGTATCTTTTGCGCAAAATCTATCGTTGAGTTTTATTTATCATTCAGATTTGTCGTGAAGCGCTGGGTTATATTGTAAACTAATATTGAGGGTACCTAAATATGTATCTCGCTTTTTTATGAAATATCTTTAACTCCTATACTAAGTTTTAATATGATGTTTCAACAGCAGTAAGCTACTGGCTGATCTTTAAGAGGACTGTTCTAGACAAAGACATACAAATTAATCAATTAATTTATTCTAATTCTTGTAATGCCTATGATTTCCATGCACTAAGCTTATTTAATATTTCTACACCAGCAATGGTGGTATGTGTGATCTTGTGTTTACTCTAAGATCTAAATGTACCATATACTTAAAAATAAATATATCTTACCATGTCTTAAAGTAAGCTAAATAATAATTGCATTTCCAAACACAAACTATAACAGCATCAAATCTTATACCACCTTTACGAACCGCAGTTCTAGCTAACGACTATAATCCCAAATTAAAACGAAACGTATTCCTTCAAAGAGTTCTAAATACAGCCTCTAACCTCCTTAGGGTCCCCCGCTAATAAGCCTTCAACTCCTAGGTTATGCAAGCTCATAAGTTCATTATAACCAACCATCTGTGGCATTAGTTCATGCTTTCTTGCGTATCTGGAGCACTTAATTTGTAATCTGATAGATTTCGCATCTGCTTTAATTAATGACGAAGTGGATTTTCATTTCGGTACGCTGTTAGGTTATGGGTTATTGCACGAGTTATTAAAGTTATGTGGTTATAGGTTTGGACACATGATTTGGGGGAATAAGGAATCATCATCATGTACCTGCCTTTGTCCCATTCTATTTGGGGTCGGCGCAACACGTTTTCTTCTTACATTATCCTCTGTCAGACGGTACGGCATCGTTTAATCTTTTTTCCTTCATATCATTCATAACAAAATCCATCCACCTTTTGGTCTTGGCTTTCCTCTCCCTCTTCATCCATTAACATTCAGATCCATATGAGGGAGTTAATAAATGTTGCGAACAGTTTTCAGTTTCCATTTGAACGCCATTTATGTGACAAGCGCGTGCCCTAGACGCCAATGACACATATAACAAAAAAAAAATAAGTAAAATGAGATGCTTGAGTTGGGGACACGTGCATTTTATATTTATAAAAACGAAAAAAAATAAACCCTTATTGGATTTCTTTTTTGTCCGTATGTCAACACGCTTTATATCAAGAACACATTGATTTGTCGAGTTGAAATTAAAACCCTGTCTGTGGTCCCTTAGAGTGTTGGTAAAAGCATATCTCTAAGTCTACGCAGTCAAAAGATATGGCCGGTTATGTCGCAAGTTTGTATGGTACCTTCGGTGTGCCAAAAACCGAGCAAGTGGCTCGGTTTTTTAATGGAAACTGAACTTTCAAGCAAGCTTTATATACTGTTGGAGTAGATTTCCAGTCTAACCGGATGCAGCTGAATACCAGTATTTTATATGGAGTGACTGATTTTATTTGATCTCTACAAACCAGAGCACTGGGTAATTCGATACCCTAGGTAAGACTAGTAATCAAAATTCGGGCCACTGTCAAGCTTTACGACGGTCAAAGATCTACAAATGACAGCCAGATTTACATAAATCAATTGTCAAAAACAAAAATAAAAAATGCGCCGGGCTTTTTCTTTTTTTAATTTTTCTTTTAATCCACAGTCTTTATCGAAGTAACAGTTCTTTTTTCAAATCGTTAATCATTCATTTCTATTCACCATTCAACCGTCGAAAAAACGTTTCGACTTACAACGGTATTGTTCTGATACTTTTGTACCTAAGACCGAGTGCAGAGATTTAAACCTCAGGCATAGACAATTTTCTTTTTTATTCCTTCGCACTGGAGCTGATATTGACTATTCTGGTGGTGTCAATAGTAACATTTGATGTAACAGCTTACAGAAATTCTGTTAGTAATCGTTTAAAAAAAACAGAGCAGCTTTAAAGCGATTGCTATGTAACCAGACCTTATTCAGGTCTACACATCGTTTCAGAGACGCGCTTTCGAAGGCTTATTCGACAAATCGCGCCCATAAACTCGCGACTGCGCGCGAGTTAGCACTTTCCGATTTTACCTATTTTTGTTGTAGTCAACTCGCGACCGAGTCAAAATCTGACGTATTTACAGTCATCAACAAAAGACAAAACACTTTTGAAATATATATAAGTTTATGAGGCGCGAGTTGAAGAATAAGCCCTTTCGAACAACAAAAGTTCCTTTATCAGTATACAATATGACGTTAGCGATAACGACGTGATTTTTTAAATGGCCAGTTCATTTTTTTGTTTAAATAGGCCATAAATAATCTGAGGAAATTCCAAAACGGTTCAAAGCTACCAAACCATGTTTTGTTTTGCAGTATTACATCACGTTTTGTTATTTCAGGGAGAATGAAAGAACAAAAAACAACAAATCTCAGAGGCCCGTCAGCGGGTTGTTTGAATGAGATCCCGCGGCCACGGAACACAAAGGGCAAAAGAAGGAACATGGATGCGTTTTAATCAGTACAAGTTTGACATTTCCTACCGCTCCGGGTATCGGAAAATTATTAAAAGACTCCTTATTCAACCCTCCTCATCTGAAAATAAAAAAGAGGGTTGAAAGAAGTAGTATGTATCTCTCCATGATCTAAAGAATCAAAACGTTCGTGCTTTAACTTATTTGAAAACTGATCCTCGTTTCTTTTTTTTAAATGTATTTATTAGTTTATTTTATTTGTATATGTGTATTAGTATATATACGTATAAAAGTTCTCTAAAACAATAAAGTAGGTACCTAGTTATATATTTATATTAATTTTTGAACCCTATCGTATGTTGTATTTAATCTAAAGGTTGACTGGTAGACAATGCCTTATGGCATCAAGACCGCCTATGTACCATATTGACATGAGTATGAGTATTTGACATGAGTATTTATAACACATTTTTTAATAACAGCAACAAATAAATATTGTTCATAAAGTTTAAATCATCATCTGCCTAGCCTTTTCCCAACTATATTGGAGTCGGCTTCCAGTCTTAACCGATGCAGCTAGTAGTATGCAAGTATTTTGCATGGAGCGACTGCCTATCTGACCTCCATAACCCAGTTAGTACTGAGTAATACTATACCGCTTGGTAAGACTGGTTGTCAGACTTTCAGGACACTTATGGCCTGTAACGACTGTCAAAGATATACAAATGACAATCAGGACCAACAGCTTAACGTGTTTTCGCGAATGTACTCTATATGAAATGGGTGGGCACCCATCAACAGACTAACCTGGGCAAGCGCGGCTTTATCTAAAGGTCGACCCGAGCTCCATAAAGTTTAAATAAATAAATGAAAAACTATTTTGACTGTGTACCTACACAATGTCCAACTAGCGACTACCTCCAAGTATATTTTCCTTGACATATTGTTGGCAACGACCGCAGATATTTTTTACTGCCGAATTGCCTGTAAAGTTCGACTTTGCTTTTTGTAGCGTGTTTTATATGCTTTGGCGAATGTATGAATATGATTTGAGACCTTTTGTTTATATGGCATTGAGTTCATCGCTCTCTAACGTGCCAGACTTTTATACGTGTTGTATAATTTTCACATTATACCATACGCACAATGTTGAAGGAAAATATCGTGAAGAAACCAGCATGCTTGAGAGATATTTCTCGACGGCGATGTTAAAGACAAGTCCGAGGCCCGTAAACGGTTTTAAAACTCTGACACCAGGTTATGCACTAACCACACTTATTTTTTAAGGGGTTTGGAAATCCAATCAAATGACTTTTCTTCTCTGGGCAGAGCGGGAGGAGGTAGTGTCAGGCTTTTATTGAATGCAACCCATCCGTGATACTTCTTTTTCTCTTTGTGTTCGGGGCCGCGGGATCTCTTTTAAACGACCTGAAACCCCGGCAGGCAGTGTCTGGCCCTTCTGTATCAACCACACGATAAGGAAAAAAGATCGTAATCGAGAAAATACACAATTAAATAAGATTAAAATCAACTTAACTGTGTATTCGTAATAAAAGAAGCATAGAACACTTTAGATTATGATTTTAGTTCATCATTTTACCAATACGACATGTATTGCAAAGCTATTCTCTTCTTTTTTTTCTATTTAAACAAACTGAATAATTCGATCGTCATTGCAAACCAGCCTGCACTCTTTTAGGTTTGATTAATGGTATAAAACCTTCACAGTTCACAAAAAAAACTGGAATGTAAGCCATTGTTTTTCATTGAATTTACATGAAAATGTACCTTATTGAATCACTATTAAGGGTGAACGCACAGCACACATGTTCAGTGGAACACTTTTAAGGTAAGCAAATAAACTAGCTAAAGGATGGCGTTTGACTATTCACGGCAGCAATAAAACAGCAAAACGGGTCTTGCAGCCATCAAGACCTCGAACGAACCAGAGAGAGCCAGTAAAAACTGAATGCGTTCCTATAAAATGTGGTGAACGAATAAAATTGGAATGAAACCTGGGACACATATTAGTTTGGTACCTGGATCTCTAGTCGAATAAGAATACTTTGATTTTGATGTGGGGACTTTCAATGTCAACATTGTGGTGGTCAACAATGAGATTTTAGTTTTTTTTGGAAGTCGGTTTTAGTTTCGAAAAAAAAAAGTTTTGGAGTTTACTCCCTAAGAATCGATTTTCATATTATTAGGCGCCCGGTATGAGAAAAATGTGAGGTGTAAAATCTACTGATGAATGACCTCGTTACGTTTTTGGTGCAACTTTGATGCAACCGCACCTATGGTGTTTGTCGTACAGTTGAATATTACTAGATGGCGCTTTATGAAATTTGTCGTCCGTCAGTGATATTTTTAATTATTTTTTTTATTTTTTTGTACTTAAGGAGTAAACTCCAGTCGTGCGTCGGAGCTGACACACGCACTTTTTTTATTTCAGCATTTTTAGTTATGGTAAAATGATAATGATATATCAAATAATTTTTATCGAGATCAAAGATTAGCAAATCATCCAAATGTCTTTACGGATGATTTGCTAATCTTTAAGTATAGAGAAAAATAAATGTATTGTAGACGATAATTCATAAACTACCTAAGCAATATAAATATAATTGATATTGAATTTTGCAAATTGGACCAGGCGTCTTTGAGTAATCGGTAATCGGTGAACAAACATAAAAAAACCGATGAATTGAGACTCCCCTCCTTTTTGAAGTCGGTTAATAAAATAGTGCATATCGTTAAACTTCACGTGTTACCCGGAAGGGTTAATTAGAAGAGTATCTATAGGGAGTAGCATTTGTGTCTAAGTTTAATGAGATATGTAGTGAGGCAGTCTTTCACCATTAAAAAGGGACACATTCTGACCCCGGTGTGATTCCGAAAAACCCCTTAGCATGATCTCAGCACCTGCAGGTGTGCTAGCACTAGATACACAATCTAAAAACTAGCCAAGTGTGAGTCGGTCGTTAATATTTTAACGCTCATTCACATTTAATTTACACTCAATCGCAAAAAAAAACTGTTTGTTTACATCATATTTGTGTAGGGATCTACTCTCGAAATTTTAGTTATGTAGCGCCAAGTGTTTCGGAGAAAAACGCTGTGATATACGGACATACAGACAAACGGCCGGGACAAATCTATAAGGGTTCTGTTTTCGCCATTTTGCCAACGGAACCCTTAGAACAATAAAAATTAAGTTATTTTTTTTGACAATATATATAATTGAATACTTGTACTTCACATTGAATGTTTTTTTTTCTCTTTTTTATGTTTGTGTACTTTTAACAAATTTATATTTGGAATCCTTTAAGCTATTAAATATTAAATACACGTGAAAAGCACTTAGGTTGAAACGGTAAAATACTAAGAAAAAGAAAATTATGAAAGACAAAATTGACCCACCTACCTTGCGAAAAATAGTTGGGTTCCAGTCTACAGTAATATTAAATATACATATACGTTTTCGAAAAAAAATGTATTATATTATATAACTTTGGTACCCTATTACAATGTTGTCGTATTTTACCCAAAGGTTGACTGGTAGACAATGCCTTATGGCATTAAGTCCGCCTATGTACCACTATTGTACATGAAGTTTAAATAAATATATTATAAAGACGCGTTTATGAATAAATATATGAATGTAGATCAGGCAAAAAGAGTATGTTATGACCGAAGCAAGTGGCGCTCTGTTTTTTTTGTTTTTGCCTACCCCTATGGGAAAAAGGTGTGAATGTATGTATGTTTGTACGTAATAATACAAAAAGGTGAAGTTAGTAAACTAGGCTTCATGCTCCTACGGCTACCACTACCATCACAACAACTACAACTCACTACAGGTAGTTGTTTCGGGTCTGGCTGTTTGTGTATGTATGTGAGTTTACATGTTTGTAAACGCACCCACGATACAGGAGAAATTTCTAGAGTAAGGCAACGTTTGTTTTTAAAAAAAAGCTACTCCACAATATCACACAATATGAACAAAACGACGCATTTATTACTAACATTTTAAGAGCAAAAAGTTCAAAGTCAATTCTGTAATACGGGTACCAGATTCATCCGAAAACGTTTTCGAGAGATATAGATCACAGATATAGAAAATGGGGGACCTTTTGTGTAGACCATTATTTTCTCCAAGCAGTGTACGATTTCTTTTTTTATTCGTAGCCTTTAGAAATCTGAAATACTGTGTGATTATTCCTGGAAATGAGTTCTTACTTGCATAGATAGGTAACGTTATTGTTTAGTTATTCTTTCAATCAAAAACAAATATCTATTATGATCCTTTCACAAATATTTTACCTCTGACTTTAGCAACCGGTATGTTAGTGGTCCACGCGCGCCTCAAAGAAATGTCAGCAAAGCAAAGGGGCCTGCCAGGGACACCGCCTGCCGGGTTGCGGGTTGTTCGAAAGAGATATCGCGGTCCCGGAACATAAAGGGAAATAGAAGGAACATGGGTGGATTTTAGTTTTGGTTTTCTACAGATTGTACTTCGGAGAGGGTGCGCTGGAGCTCCATGACCTGATCCCACCATCTCCGTTTTACTACCGGGCTACCAGACGCACGGCAGGGTACCACCCGCACTTGGTCGATATACCGTCTTGCCGTACTAAACGCTTTTCCTCACCATTTATTGTGCGCACGGCCAAGGTGTGGAACTCTCTGCCAGCTTCTGTGTTCCTTACCACATACGACCCGTCTGCCTTCAAAACAAGAGTCAATAGGCATCTTCTGGGCTCGCGCGCTCCATCGTAGACCTCATCTGTCGCTTACCATCAGGCGAAATCAAGGTCAAGAGTGAGTTCATTCTAAATTAAATAAAAAAATAGTCAGTACAAGTCACACCCGCTCATCCCAGAGCGAGTGAAGTTTGCCATACACAAAAAAAAGATGTACATTTATAGACGATGGTTCAATTAATTTTGAACCGTATTCATGACCAAGAAACCTGCACTTTTTGTCTTTAAATAAACTTTAAATCTAGAGTAGATGATGATGGTGATAATATCATTTTTATTACACGTCACATCTTGAGTGCAGTTGAGACCGGCTAGAATTCGTGCATAGCACCATCCATTTGACAGACGCCATCTTTAAAAGTACGTTTTGATTGGAAACTATTCCCAGTATTGATGCACTTTGCGTTAGTACTGCTTCGATAGTTCACTGAGAACGAAGTGAAGTAAATTTTTATTAATACAAGCTAGAAATTGTGTTTTTTAGGGTTCCGTACCGCAAAAAGAATAACAGCACCCTTATAGGATTACTTTGTGGTCCGTCTGTCTGTCAAATTTCTTTATCTCGGGGACACGCAGAGGTATCGACTTAAAATTAAAACCATATTATTATACTGGAGCCTGTTGGTCCTTGGAGGTGTTAAAAAATCAATCAACATATATGGCCGTTTATGTCGCAAGATTGTACGGAACCTTCGGTGCGCGAGTCCGATTCGCATTTGGCCGTTTTTTTAAAGTACAAAGCATTTTAATTTTTTTTTTTTGTATAAAAGTAATTGGTACGTTTATTTCTTATTCAGAGAGTTGTTTCGTAAAACATCTAAATTGCATATTAAATTATAAAATGTTAAAACCAATCTGATTTCCCCAGTGGACGTGAATTCATATAGTGCTACGTGGTGCTATGCTTGCGTTATGAAATGCTACATACAATCCGAAACGTTTTCTGTTGTTTTTTTTTTAATTTTCAGCTTAAATCGTTGAAAAATATATACCATTTGAACGAAATCAACCATTGCCAAAATATAGCACAAACAATAGTCAGTCCTGCTATACAACACAGTCCTGACCGATTTAAACGTTCACACGTATGAAAGTACATTAGACCTACGTTAAGGCATTCATGACAGATTTATAACTCCCAAATACCGGGACACATAGATATTAAACACATACTTCCAGCAAGAACGCCCATAACAAAATACTTGGAGCAACTGTCAGTTACGATTCGCCGCGTTTTGTATACGACAAAACTGTTGGCAAGAATATTTATGATAAAACTAGCTTTTGCCCGCGGCTTCGCCCGCGTTAGATTCGGGGTAACACAGTTCCCCTTTCCTGATTTGCAGGTACCTGCTACCTGTAGTTTTTGCCCTAGCGCCTGATTTATTGTAATAGCAATGATAAGTTTTCCCTTTTCTTCCCTCTTTCTCCCTCCTTTTTCAATCTTTTTTCAAAAAAGTTAGTCCGTCTCCAGGGTCCCAACTATCTCTGTGCCAAAATTCATCAAAATCGGTTTAGCCGTCAGGAAGTAAGGATTTGCGTTAATGAAGTTCTGAGTTAGTTTTACTTGTTCCGAGAGGTGGTATTTTTATCGTACACTAGACTCTCGGTATTGACCCTAACGTTTAGAATCAAATAGAGCCAAGCGCTTTGCTGGCTGCTGTTGCATTTTCAACACTCAATGTTAAGCAGTGTGATGAAAGTCCTGTCAAGATTTGTAACGAGTTTACAGAACCTGTTTTATGGAACCTACACATCAAAATGTCTTACGAGTTTGTTTGTTATGTCTTCACGCCTAAATGGCCAAACCAATTTTGATAAATTTTGGTACAGGGATAGTTGGGACCCTATTTTTCGAAAGAAAGGAGATAAGGGGAGAAAGTTTTGAAGGTTTAAAGTTAGTGTTAGCCCAAAGTAACTATGGCACGCGGACGAAGCCGCGGGTGGAAGCTAGCTTAACTATATAATTATTCAAGTCTTTGGTCCTTTGGAGCTGTGAAAAGGGCAGTTATAAGATAGCAAATTTATACGGATCCTTCAGTGTGCGACTCCGAATCGCACTTGGCCGGTTTTAAATAATTTAATGTATATTAAAATTAAATATTTGCACACCCCCAAGTAATAGTATAATCGAAATGGGCTACATTTATGTATAACTGAGCTATATTTATGTATAAATATTGAAATTTATGTACAAATATAGCCCATTTTCATTAATTTTTGTACACCTACAATCTGGTAAATAAATTATTATCTTATCTCAAGAATCTCTCCATTCCCAGAAACTTTTAAAATAGCAACCAATAATTTGTACATAAATGTTAGAAAATAATAATAGAAACGAAAATATTTGTGTAGAGTAACAGTAACAATGACGAGTCTTCCTACGCGTGTTTTGTTCATTCACTATAGAGCGTAAGTTTTTAATTTTTTTATGAAAACAAACTAATTTATGAAAATAATAGCTAACGCTCACGGCTTCGCCCGCGTGATATCGAAAGAAAAATTATCCTATGTGTTATTTCAAACTATAATCTTCCTCTGTGCCAAATTTCATCAAGATCTGTTCAGCCGTTTTGACGTGAAAGAGTAACAAACATCCATACATCCTCACAAATATTCGCACTTATAATATTAACTATAATGTATAAGTATGAATAATATGATATAAGTAGTATGATATAATTATGATTAACTAACTTGAAATGTCATTGTGCAAACGTTTTCCTAAATCAGGGGGTCTAAAATTGACGTTACCATTAATTGACAGTGACAGTTCGCACCGATTCTAACTACTAACTAACTACCTACCAAGTTTATTAACTATAACTAAAAAAAAACTTTCACTCAAAAATAAATTTCAACAAGATGTCGTTAGACTCAGTTAAGGTTTTTTCTTTAATTTCTAAAAGCGTGTTCCGTCTTCCGTTCGCAGCTCGTTTCCGTTTAAGATGGCAGTCAATTTGAGTGGTAGCTTCGCGTCTCCACCCTTGAGGCTTGAGGTTTCTTCTCTAATACAAAATGTTTCGTTAAAATTTTCTCTTACATTGACGTTTTTATTACAAGATTTTTTTCTTAAGATTCTGTAGCTGCTTTCAAGGTGTATGAAGTTTCAAAAGACACATTTTTACGTAGATTTTTTTTATTTAGGTTGCTTTTTTTGTGTTGAGAAACGGTTTTTATTTCCATCTTAGCATACTGTAGGTAGTTACTTCTCTGGATCTCAGGATCCTCCGACCAGACAAGAGATGTCTTTGGAAAGCTGCTGCCCGACAGTTGCTGTCGTATTTTTCTTTAGTGTCATATGTGCGGATAATATTTTGTTGTTAGTTATTCATTTTGGTCATAATTGGTGCTGTAGTACCTTTTTACGGATGGGAAATCATCAGATAACTTCTCCCGCTCTGGGCAGAGTCGGGGGGAGTGACAGACTTTTACTGACTAAAACCCACCCATGTTCCTTCTTTTGCCATTTATGTTCCGGGGCAGCGGTATCTCTTTTAAACAACCGGCAACTCTGGCAGGCTGTAGTACAGGGGTGGCGAACCTTGATGGACCAATTTTAATTTAATTCGAAACTTTTTTTACTGACTAGTAGAGTCATCGCTAAACGGTTTCTAAGCGAATTAATTTTATTCATCTCTGTAAGTAATGCATCGCTCCGGCGACTTAGAAATGATAGGAAAATAAAAATATGATTAAAATTGTTTGTGTGCCCAAATCGTTGTGTCGCATGCCGTCAATAGCACGCGTGTCAATTGTTCGCCATCTTTGCTGTAGTACCTTTAGGATTATTGTTGTTGTGTCGCTACAAGATGTACACGCACACTTTTGTTAGTTAACAATTGATAGTCATTGCATCGAAGCTCTTTCACGATATCGGGATTAACTTGATTGTCCCAAACGAGCGTCAAGCTCAGCACATAATCCTCAACTCATATACAGTTGGACTAGAATAGGACGCAGTTTCAATAGGATAAAAGGCCACCGTATATTGGTTTTTATTGCGACTGACGTTCGACATATCGTACTACCACAGCCAAGCATCAAAAGGTTTGCTTGTGTGTGTGTCTCACTCAATTGTCAATCAATATTGGCATTGAACAATGTAGTAGGTTTTTTTGAGCGTAGCTTTGGAAAAGCGAAACTATTGGTAAACTATGTACTAATTGAAACACGAAAGTTATTAAAATGCAAGTCTGTCATCCCTAGATAATGCTTCCATCTTCAAGGGATTGCAAAGGAACAAGTTACAGACGGTTTCTGAATTAAGTACTTGAAGTTGAAACCTACCTTATATACCTACTATAGGTTTTTAAGTAGTACAGTATAAATAATACTGTCAAATAATCACTGTCATATAGACAGTGATTCCTTTTGGACAAAAAAAAACCAAAAACCCATGTTCTATTTAGTTGGAGCCTTTTTTTGCGGTTGGGAATTCATCAAATAACTTCCCCCGCTCTGGGCGCGGGGGGAGTGTCAGACTTGTACTGACTAAAACCCACCCATGTTCCTTCTATTGCCCTTTATGTTCCGGTGCCGCGGTGTCTCTTTCGAACAACCCGCAGCCCCGGCAGGCGGTGGCCCTGGCAGGCCCCTCTGCCGTCGACACGGCCTGTCGTCAAAAGACGGACGGACGGTGAGCTACTAGTTGGAGCCTTGTCATTGACTTTTGTAGATCATTGGCAGTCATTACAGGTATTTAGTGTCAAATCTGACAACCAGTCTATCTAAAAAGTATTGTATTACTCAGTTCTAACTGGATTGTGGAGTTCAAATAGACAGTCGCACCATGTAATATTCAGCTTTGACGACACGATTGGCGCAGTGGCTAAGCATTTCGACTGCTGCGCTACGTGTCGCTGGTTCGATCCCCGCACGGAACAAATATTTGTATGACCTACAGATAGTTGTTCCGGGTCTGGCTGTTTGTGTACGTGAGTTTCGATGTTTGTAAACGCACCCACGACACAGGAGAAATTCTTAGTGTGTGTGTATTACCTTTCCATTTAATCTATTGTACAGAAATGGACAAAATGTGAAAAATCTTTCCACAAAGACGTGAAGAAATTGACTCACTAGCCTAGCTATTCTTATACAATAAACCGTCTACGTCTCTCAGTTTTTTTTTCTCTGAGACTCGCTACAGTTGCGTTTGCTTAGCGACACAAATTGCGAGACAAGTGTCAGACACTAATTGCTGAGCTGTTGACAGTTGAGTGAGTTTTGTGAGTGAATTCAAGAGTAACTGTGTAGTCGCAAGCAATGGGACATTATGATGCTTGATTCAATTCTGGAATGTCTGTGGATTCATACGCTACGTTCTTGGTGTTCCTTGGTTGTTTGGTGATTAGCTACAAAGCACAACATTTTGTTATTGTGGTCGCTTACACTCATATGTGTAATTGTTTGGTAAATAAACAAAAAAATGTTCAATTAAGGTAGTTTACCCCACATTTTATTATTTTTAACTACAAACGTTTTCTGCACGCTCATAAACTCTGTTATTTAAAAATATTGTTATTTTTTTTGTGAGAAACTAGTTGGCCCCCGCGGCTTTACCCGCGTGATATCGAAAATAAAAGTATCCTATGTGTTATTCCATAATCTACCTCTGTGCCAAATTTCATCAAGATCCGTTCAGCCGTTTTGACGTGAAAGAGTAACAAACACCTATACATCCATTCATCCTCACAAACATTCGCATTTATAATATTATAGTAGGATAGGATTATAATATTAGTAGAACAATAAACTTCTCAAATCATATGTTTATCACCCACTTTTCTACATAGACTATATATATAAATTATATACATTCGTAACAAAGACAAGACTACAATTTACAATTTTACGATCAATTGAGATTTCTCGTGAGGTTTAATACGCAAAAGCAATATATTAAACTCGCTTGAAATTAATTACATTGCAGCAATAAACGTCAGGTTCTCTTGGAAAGTGTTTGTTAATTTCGCAGCAAATTGTTTTAGACTTTAATTCACATGTACTTAGACCGCTATAAAACTAGAACAAAATAGCTTTCTGTATCACTCAATGAAACATTTCTAACATCACGCCTAAGATCCTCGAAGGACCAGGTAGAAAGTACACCCACAATTCTTAAATTATTTTTTTACCTACCCTATCTAAAGGGATAAAAAGTATCCTATATCCGTCTCCGCGTTCTAAGCTACCAATATCACCAATTTTTAGCCAAATCAGATCAGCCGTTCTTGAG
Organism: Ochropleura plecta; assembly: GCA_905475445.1. Classification (NCBI taxonomy): domain Eukaryota; kingdom Metazoa; phylum Arthropoda; class Insecta; order Lepidoptera; family Noctuidae; genus Ochropleura; species Ochropleura plecta. The sequence continues at coordinate 6,375,604 of FR997723.1, read as the reverse complement.
TTATAAATGTAACCAACACGACTTTATTTTATATAAATTAAGTTTAATGGCAACATTAAACGAGCACAAATCCAGCTTTCGTGCTGTCACTGATGGAATAACCCAATAACACATTGCCATGAGAAATGATCTGAGAATCGAACCCAGGACCTAATGCTTATCAGTCGCACTTGCGACCACTAGACTAACGAGGCATTCTAAATATTTTACTCATATTGAACTCATCATGAATCAGGGCTCAAGCACTACAGAAATCTTTTAGGAGTGGCTAGAAATGCGCCATGGTGTCCTCACTTACCGCCTGACGCAGGTCCTCACCGGACACGGAAGTTTCGCAAAATTCCTGCACATAATCGGTGAGCAATGGGTAGCTCGTCGTCCGTCCGTCCAGTGACGACAGGCTGTGTCGGCACGTTAGTGTTCCACGCGTGCCTCAAAGAGATGTCATCAAAGCAAAAGGACCTGCCAGGGCCACCGCCTGCCGGGTCTGCGGGTTGTTCGAAAGAGATACCGCGGCCCCAGATCATTAATGGCAATAGAAGGAATATGGTGGGTTTTAGTCAGTACAAGTCTGACACTCCCCCCAGACCCGAGGGAAATTATTTGATGATTTTCCATCCTCAAAAAAAAGCACTACAGACATGCGCAGCTTGCACTTACAGAGGCATTTACACATCCCTTTACGACGTTAAGAGTTCAATCGACACATGTCACGAGATGACATAATTTCCGTTCAGTAATTGCGTTCAATCCGATTGAGCAAACATGGCCGCCTTGATTAGTCAAATGCTTGTCTGTTTGTTTGTCTGTAGTTAATAGTTCACCGTGTTTGTTTGCAATTCAATGTGTTTAGTACTCGATTAAGTACGTTATTGATTTCTGAAAGTGATTTATTGTTTTGTGATGGGGAAAATTTCGTGATAAAAGTTTGAAGTATGATTGTGGATGATTTTAAAAATATAAAATGATCAAATAAAAGATGGAGAGGCTGTTTGTGGGTGATTGCTGCGACAGCGAAAAAGTCCATTACTCTCGGCTATTATTTCCTTTTAGGTACATCAACTTCAGCTTCACATCATGTCATATAGAAGAAAAAAACAATGTGAAGAAAATGTGAAAAGATGGGCTAGAGAGTTTGAAAGTGGCATGGTCTGGGCATGTATTCAACTCAACTCAAGGCATTTATTTCAATTAGACCATTACTTTTGAATGTCATAAAAACCAAAAAGATGCTGCTACAGTCCCAGTCACAAGACATAATAACTTGTGAAAGAACTTTAGTTGCCCATTCCAAAGCGTAGCTCTCTATGAAGAAGAATGAGCAAAACACTCCATGGACACTCTTTTAAATCATAATATTTTTACAAAATCATGGATACATTATTCGTGTTGAGATTTAATACTAACACTATATGGATCGCTTGGTCTGAAATAAAGATTTTGATTTGATTTGATTAAACAGAAATAGAATAGAACGATGTAGAAAAACGAGCACATTAAGAGCGTCCAGAGTAAAAGCAAAAACAAGAGTTTAATAGATGTGTAATGCGATAGAATGAGAAAATGTCCTGAAGAAAGTTTTGAGTATAAATGTGATTGAAGAGAAAGACTTAATTAACGTTTGATACAGGCCATGCAGGATAGTATCGCAAGAAAGAAGGTGTCTTTTTGTATAAAAATAATTACTACCCTACCCTAGGAATTTCTCCTGAATCGTGGGTGCGTTTTACAAACATTCAAACTCACATACACAAACAGCCAGACGAAACATTTACCAATAGATCATGCAAATATTTGTTCCGTGCAGGGATCGAAACCAAGACACGCAGCGCAGCAGTCGATTGCTCAGCCACTGTGTGAACCATGCCGTCAATTGTGTAAAGGACGATATAGCTAGAAAGAAGGAGTCTGAGGAGATACCAAGAAAAAGTATAGAAGAAGAAGACATGCTGCACACAACCCAAATAAAATTGAGTTCGACCAAGAGACTGATGATGTCAGGTAATACCACACAGTCCCTGCCGGGTTGTCCGAAAGAGATACCGGCCCCGGAACGTAAAGGGCAATAGAAGGAACATGGGTGGGTTTTAGTCAGTACAAGTCTGACACTCCCTGGGGGAATTTATTTGATGATTTGCCACCCCAAAAAAAAGGACCCCACAGTTACCTACATAAACTTACGCTTCTCTCGCAAGTTTATGCCTTGGGAAAAGCCCATTGAAATCACTCTTAATTGTAGCTTCAAGTACCTAACCTTTTAGTGCGTTTCATGTGCGTTTGTAGCAAAGTGCTATAATGTTCAACGTGGATTGATAAGAAACGGTATTGGTGTATGGCCCTGATAGGCTTTATTGTGACAAGCTTATCAGTAGGTAGCTTTACTATCTAATCTGAAACGATAATATATGGCGTTGGAAGCCTATAGTTCCAATCAATTCATCATTGCATGAGAAGAACAGTTGTTTCTTTAAAAAAATGCGATGAATTTCTCCTATATTGCGGGTGCGTTTACAAACATTTAAACTCACAAACACAAAAAAACCGGCCAACAGCGAGTCACACTTGCGCACCGAGGATTCCGTACAAACTTGCGACATAAACAGCTATTTCTTTTGACCAGGTAGATTTAGAGGGCTTATTTTTTTTGCAGCACAAAGGGACCACCGAGTATATGGTTTAATTTGAACTCGATACCTCTACGTGTTCTCGAGATAAAGGGTTTTGACAGACAGACAGACGGACAATAAAGTGATCCATTAAGGGTTAAATTTTTTCTTTTTGAGTTACGGGACCCTAAAATCTAGCCCCGTTCTCGTGAAACCTATACCCTGGCGAAAGTTGCAGCCATGATATATGATGCAGTCATGAGAAAAAAGTTCGTTTCACTTTCGCTTTTATAATCCTTTTCTAATATTATAAAAGCAAAAATGAGTTTGTTTGTTTGTTACGGCTTCACTCCTAAATGGACAAACCGATTTTGATAAATTTTGGCACAGAGTTAATGGGGCCTTGGAGACGGACATAGGCTAAAAAAGTGAGAAAAGGGGGAGAAAAAGGGAAAGAATTTTTTTCTTTCGATCATCACGCGGGTTAAAGTAAGCTATAGCCCAAAGTAACCATGCCCCGCGGACGAAGTCGCGGGCGGAAGCTAGTTATAGATAAAAGATAGAGCGATAAAAATTACACTTTCATTCATACCTATAAATTAAACCAAATCTTTTGTCTCCCACGCTAAATTCAATTAAGTCTAAACGTAGTTTAATACAACTCTACCTAAACAATATAACGTTCCCTAAACTGTGAATGGTTTCTTTGTTCCCGATTAGTTTAAGTTTATTACGCAGTTTGCAGACTCTTGAATAGGCAAGCTTTGTATTATAAGACTTAGGTCTTAGGTAGGAAGGTTACTTTTAAGTACGTGTCTTGAATTCAGGATTTTGATAACTAAATGTAATTTTTAATATTTCCTCATTTAAGTTTCACTTAATTAAGAGATTTTATTCAATTTATTTTGTTATTTATAACTATAATTATTTATGATTTTATTTTTTCATATTCCATATTTGTACGCCTACGGGCATAACATAGCGCTCTGTGCACTAAACTTATGATCTGTATTTCTATATCTATGTTAACGAATAAACATTGAATTGATTTGATTTGATTCATCAAATTTTATTTCCAAAAATGCCAACAAACTTTTTGGTAAAGTAACTAAAACTACTCATTGTGATCTGTCTAACGTTTTTCCAACTATGCTATGCTAGCCGGATGCAGCTGAATACCATAGATATTTAACATACAAGGACTGTATATCTGGTCTCCACAAGCCACTTAATTCTGGATTTTACAGCAGATAGGTTTACGTGTTCCAGACAGGTACGTGGGGCGACGTCGACAGCCACGCTTGCTGGCGGCAATGACAAATAAATGATAATGAATTAAATATTTAAAAAAAATGGTTTACACCTTTTGGTATCAAAATGCGAACGCAGGTCAGCTGTGTGGATACGGCTTAAACATTCCAATCTAAATATGTTAGGATCAGAATTTATCTAGAGGAATGAGCTTTAAGCGTTATGAGGAAGATTCCTTAGCGCTCCCAGGAGAGTTTTACGAATATTTCATTGAGTGCTGCCATTTGTTGTGGTAAAAAGGATATATGACATTTTACGTAAAGGTTGAATAAAGTGACAGTGATATAAAATATGTACACACGGAGGCCCTATAATATAGTTTATCAGAAACTAGTTACCGGTCTCTGCTTAGCATTTTTCCCTCGTGGAGGCGATCGGCGGCGGCGATCTCTCGCGTCCGGCCCTGGTTCAGGCCATGGTCCGGAGCGAGAGGGAATGGGAAGCGGTCACCTCCTTCTGCGAAGCAGTAATGCTAGCAAAGGAGGAGGCCGGGCGTTTGAGGGAGAGAACATCAGGCCAACCCAGCCGCCGCGGGAGACGCCCAGGGCGCCGGGCGCCGCGAGACGACTCCCGGCCACCGTAGATGCGGGCCTGTGGACGGTGAGCAATGGGTAGCTCACCGTCCGTCCGTCGATTGACGACAGGCCGTGTCGACGGCGCGTTCGTGTATCACGCGCGCCTCAAAGAGAGTCAGCAAAGCAGAGGGGCTTGCCAGAGCCTCCGCCTGCCGGGGTTGCGGGTTGTTCGAAAGAGATACCGCGGCCTCGGAACGTAAAGGGCAATAGAAGGAACATGGGTGGGTTTTAGTCAGTACAAGTCTGACATGCCCCCCCCCGCTCCGCCCAGAACGGGGAAAGTCATTGGATGATTTCCCACCCGAAAAAAAAAAGCATTTTTTTTACAACAAGACAAAACCGTCCAAACTTGAATACTTGTCCATGGAGTTTCTATTGTTATCATTGTTTATTGTTATCATTGCATCGACAATTGCACTATATTATTGTTATCATTGTATCGACAATTCAGAAGTGCCTGTAACTATGGCCTTCTTGAAATAAATGCTTTTGATTTGATTTGCTTAGTGAAAAATTGTATTCATATTTATTTTCTAAATATAAAGAACCGTATAAAAATCCGTTGCGCTAACCTAGACAGACACTGTCGATGTAGAAAATACCACGGAAGATATTACGAAATCCAAAACGAATGTTTTTTCAAATTCGATATTTTATTTAATGAATCAGAAACCTGGTCTTTAGAAACTATTTTGCACTGCGATGTTCTCTCGAAAACGCACGACCGTGCGGACGGGCGACGCTCAATGTCTTTCCGCGCGGCGCACCGACGTAATATGTACACACGACAGCAGGTCAACCTATTCTAAACTATTTTAACCTGATCTCTCTACTACGGATCGCATACCGTACTAGAGAGATCAGGTTTAAATGGTTTTATGTAGCTTGATGTGCCGTCGTGTGTACCATACGACGGCACATCAAGCTTGGCATAAATCATCACCGCCTCCGCCTACAGTTTAGTGAGTATCGTCAAATAATAGTAACGTGATAATGAATACGTCCATTAAACAAGTAATTACGCCGTCACTAATCAAAGCCTGACAAGTGTGGCATTCAAAACCGAAATACCCATTAGTGAATTGATAAGGCGTCAATACGTTCAGTAGGTAAAACTCTTGATCCTTGTCGTCATTACTTTCATTCACATGAATTTCGATGTCAATTTCAGTCTTGGTAAGAAATCGAGCTAACGTTCCAGATTGAAGAGGAATTGTACATTTTACTTTAGTTGGTTTTAGTTTAGAAAAAATCTTTATTAACATAACAGATTTATATCACTGACAGATGATCGCACGTACATTTTACTAATGTCGCCCGCACCATGTTATGGCAAAAACAGTACAATTCTATTATATGAAATTCATCTCTTAATGCCCGTCAATTTACTAAATGAGATCACATCTCACAAATGGCATTTCCTGCTCGGGACTCCTGTTTCTCTGACTGCTAAATATGTATGGGCTCATTACGTTCTCAAGTTCACAAGGAGAGGCGAAAGAGGTCTTAGACGGCGAAGGCTCTGAGAGGAGGACTTAGGAGGGTAAGTAGGTGCTGAATTTTCATGTGCATGCTTTAATTATTTTATTGTTCGTTTTTTGGTGGAAGCTTGAGTTTTGATCGTTGTTCTGTTTCGTGGCCGTTTATGCAAATTAGTTTTTGTGTTGTTCTAGTTTTATTTCCGTATTTTTAACATGTTACTATGTAAAACAAACTCGTTCGTTCTCTAGACATCCGTGTGTGATTCAGCAGAATACCAGCGTCAGGTAGTCTACCTGGCATTATGCTGAGCTGGACTCCTATTTGGTGCAATCTTGAGACACACACCGCCCAGTAGTGGTGACTCTTATAAATGTATGTGATGTGTCTAAATGCCTATGGGTCGATCTAACTTCTACCTTTTTTTATCTATTCCTTTTTTTTCTCAGTTTGATATGTTTGTGTTAATTCCTGTATTGTGTCTTTTGGTTTGCATAAAATAAATGATTTATCTATCTTAGAAATTAAATTTGACCAAATTCCCGATTTGCGATTAAGTTGAAATGTTGCATAATTATATGTTTATTTCGGATGACAATACATTGCAAGCTGCCGATATTCTATATCCAATATGGCGGACTCCAAAAGATGGCGGATTAGTTCTTTTTATGCACGCTCATGTCATGTAGGGCTTTGATAAGAAGCATACGAGAAAGCGTGTTATTTTTAAGTGAACCATTTAAAATAAAATCTCAAAAGGAAAAAACGGTACCCTTATAGGGTCACTTTTTAGGGTTCCGTAGTCAACTAGGAACCCTTATAGTTTCGCCATGTCTGTCTGTCCGTCCGTCCGTCCGTCCGTCCTCGCTTAATCTCTGTGACCGTTAGCACTAGAAAGCTGAAATTTGGTACCAATATGTATATCAATTACGCCGACAAAGTGGTAAAATAAAAATTGGAAAAAAATGTTTTATTAGGGTAGCCACCCTATATGTAAAGTGGGAAGTGATTTTTTTTTTAATTTCAACCCTAACGTGTGATATATTGTTGGAAAGGTATTTAAAAATGAATAGGGGTTTACTAAAATCATTTTTTGATAATGTCTATAATTTCGGAAATCATCGCTCCAAAAGTAAAAAACAATGTGTCCCCCCCCCTCTAACTTTTGAACCATAAGTTTAGAAAATATGAAAAAAATCTGAAAAGTAGAACTTTATAAGGACTTTCTATGAAAATCATTTTGAACTTGATTGACACAACAGTTTTTGTACAAAAAAGACAAAAAGTTGTACAAAATAATTTCCTCCTCCACCTTTAAACTCATAAGTGGGAATACTTATTGTGACAGACGGGAAACTACGGAACCCTACACTGAGCGTGGCCCGACACGCTCTTGGCCGGTTTTTTTGTCTGTATATCTGTCAAAACCCTTTATCTTGGAAACTCGTGTAGGTATCGAGTTTTACAACGATGTAGGTAGGAATTCAAGTCTGTCCCTTAGACCTGTGAACAAATTAATTGTTAGTTCTTTTTTTACGGTTGATTTGTGAGTTATTTATAAATATGATAGAAAAGAGCGCTCATGATAACATGACGTCTGACAGGGGAGGAAAAACAAAACACGTGTCGTGCCAACGTCGAGTAACATGAGTCAAGGGCAGGGAAATTAATAATAATGGTTTGTGTTACGAAGAGCCTTCAGTTTTAGAACACACTCCTTTCCAAACCTTTCAAAAGTTAATATATAAGAACGTTAGGATAAATGTATTTTTTTTTTAATAAAAGCAGGTTTTTTTATTCATAAATGTACGGGTTGTAAGTAGTTAACTCCGTACACTGATTTGTCGTGAAGATTTTTAAGTTGAGTTAGTATAGAGAAACACTTTTCCACTAAAATACACAAGTTGAGTATATTTAAGTTAATGTAAGTTACAACGGTGGAAGGCGATTATTTCTCTTAGTTGTTGATAGCTACCGAGTTATAAGTTCACTACATTGGAATTCGTCCGTCATGTTATTTTATTATGCGACAGTATGAGGCGCATCGTTGGCCGAAAGTAGGTTGACGAGTAAGCAATAAAAATGTACGGCGATGAGACCGTACATATTGGCAACCCCTTAAAGAAGCAAAGATGAGTAGAGAGAGAGAGAGAAAGAAACGCCTTTACAAAGTCAAAGAATAAAGTAAAGTAGTAAAGATAAATGTACAATATAAGTCAAATGAATTAATTAAAAGTAAAAGCAATGTTGTCGTGATGTCCTTGACGTTGAACATCGCAGCCGTCTATGGGCGACCGTTGGTTGTCTTCTCTGGCAGTCTGTTGTCGAGATCCCATTGGTTGAAGCTCGATATCTTCATGCGTAGGCTTTTTATTTTTCTTCCTTGGAAGTTGGGTTCTGAGCACTCTGCAGTATTTCCTTATTATTATCCACAGGAAAGTGATGACAGCAATTGTTAGTAAAAGATAACAAATTACATATTGATGTACGTCATGGTCTGTGATAGTGGATGGTAGTTTAGGCTCGTACTCTTCTTGGAACCGCAGCTTTTTGTCAATTTCCGCGAAGTCGTTTTTCTTGAGGCGGAACAGTTCATGTGGCGTGTTATGTAGTGTCACGTTAACAATGTTGTTTATCGGCGAATTCAAGTTCGGTACGTGCATGTCATAGTTCACGTTGAGGTTGCTGTTGTACTGATTGTATGAAGTGATGGTGAGATCTTTTGATCGCAGTACGCATCCTTGACTCAAAGTAACTATAGCCGTCGATGTGATTGTTTGCGATATTACGTCGTTATTACAAACTGTACGTAATTCGCACCTTCCGCAACAAACAACAAGCCAGCTGTTTGATCCTTGTAACTTTATCCATTCCTCCTCGCATGACACGCTGTGTACGTCACACGGTGACGTACTCGTCGTAGTACGGTGACCCAGGAGTTTTGCTTCGCACGGCGCATTTTTGTTATGTAAGTTGAAGACTGGCATGTTTGCGTTACAAATGAAGTTATGTTTTTGTCTTTTGATACATAACTTGACATCTTCATCTTTTAGTGAGATATAAGAATTCTTCTCAAAGTTTACGGCAATGTATTGCGAAGCTAACTGCATCTGTTTGTAATTCGAGTCTCTCTTGAATGGTATAGCGATGGCCCGATAGTAGGTGAACTCCACATCCGAAATTAAAGGAATGTGAACTTCGAACATAAAGTAGTTCATTGTTATTCGCGCTTTCACGTACCACAACTTGTAAAGTTCCTTGATATCTTCTTTGATATTTTCTGTCGGCAATGACAGTGTTCTCGGTAATCTGCCAGCTATGTCTTCCAGTTGTTTTACAAGATTGACTGGTGATATCAAGTGCACGTCCATATGCCCACTGTATACATTAGTGAGAGTATTCAGGAGCATGGTTTGAATTTCTTTGAGATTGTGTAGCAGTAGAGATGCTGTGAGCGCAGCAGAGTTGAAGTAACTTGTTGCCATTGATATCTGTATTTCTGTTTCTATACTGGCTAGGTTCGTCTTAGTTTCTTCCATGAATTTTTCTATCATTTTACACTGAAGCTCGATGTTAGCGTCATTTTTCTTTAATACGTCATTTTGCAGTTGCATAATCGACGTTTGATTTTTTGCAAGTTCACGTAAATAGTTTTCGTTTTGTTGTATCGCTTCAATGTCTTTATGGTATTTTTCAGCAAATTTTTGGTCTAGAACGCCGAATAAGCTGTTTGCTATCATGCCCACTCCGTCAATCAAACCGCGCTTCTTGCGCGAAGATAACTGCTTGTGAGGAGCCAGCAGGATTGTATTGTAGAAGTTGAGTAATTCCATCTCGTGGGAAAGTTGATCGATTGTTGGTTTGCAGTAGCTTTGGTGAATATTCTCGCAAAGGCCATATACTCCGTTGATGTAATTTTCAATATGTTGAATGCCGTGCCAGTAGTTAGTTAAGTTGTAGTAGGTAAGCAAAGTCCATTCATCGTGAATCAGTTCAACCTTGCCAACGGTGTCGTAGTAAATCGGTCTCTCAGGTTCCAAGTTAGTAATTTGAGTGCCTGACCTTTGTTGTGAACCGTATGATCCGTTCACAAGTATTAACATTGTGAAAAGAGACATTAAAATGTTTGTAAGACATTTTTTCGTAGTTGGTTTTGTTGTGGAAGGTTTTACCGATGTCTCAGCATTTTGTAAATCTGTTTTGCATTCTTCATCACCTTTGTTGCTCGTAGTATCGATGGGTAGAATTGATAGTTTTACAATGGGTCGTTTGATGACACCAGTTTGAGTTTTTAGGGTTGTCACTCGGACATATCCGTCCGCTCCAGGGTGAAGTTTTAGCACCCGTCCCATAGCCCATTTTCCTGGGGGCAAATTGTTATCCCGGATTAATACGATGTCCCCCTCGTTTAGATTTTTCCTTGGGTTATTCCATTTACTGCGTGTTTGTAGTTGAGAAAGATATTCGCTTGACCAAGTCTTCCAAAACTGTTGGTGCATGTGTTCCGTTAATTGCCATCGTTTTCTTAGATTTATTTTGTTTTCGTCAGTATAGTCAGCACGTGGTAAAGACATTGTTGGTCCCCCCGTTAGAAAGTGGCCTGGTGTCAGGTAATTATAAAATTCTTCGGGGTCTTCAGTGAGTTGGCAGAGCGGCCTGGAGTTCATGCACGCCTCTATCTTCGCAAGAAGAGTAGTGAATTCTTCATACGTCAGTTTTTGGTCTCCTAGTACTCGACGAAGGTGATACTTCATCGATTTGACCGCTGCTTCCCATAGTCCACCAGCAGTCGGCCAGGCTGGCGCATTAAAATGCCATTGCACTCCCATGTCTGCGATGTTGTTGAAGAAGTCAGGTGACAAGATTTGCTTGAAGTCTTCAAATTCTTTCTGCAGCAACCTTGATGCGCCGATGAAGTTCGTCCCACAGTCTGAGTAGACGTGACTTGGTGTACCACGCCTGGAGCACATTCTCTGGAAGGCTGCTATGAAAGTTTCAGTACTTAAGTCCGATGCAAGTTCGATGTGCACAGCCTTTGTTACCATGCAAACGAATATGCATATGTATCCCTTAGAAGTACGCACTCCTCTTCCTTTGTTGAGCTTGACTTCGACGTGTCCTGTGAAGTCAACTCCGGTGTGGGTGAACGGTCGCGAAGGTGTTACTCGTTGTGGTGGAAGTTCTCCCATTAGTTGATTGAAATCCGATGGCCTGTGGCGGTGACAGCGCACACAGCGCCGTAGTTCAGCTTTCACAGCTCTATTGCCGCCAACGATCCAGTATCGTTGACGAATATACGCTAAAGTTAGTCTGGCTCCTCCGTGTAAAGTCGTGAGGTGAGCTTTTTGTATCACAAGGTCAGTAAGTCGTCCACTCTTAGGTAGAATAATTGGATTCTTCATTTCAAAAGGCAAACTGGAGTAGTTCAGTCGACCCCCAACTCGGATTATGCCGTTGTTGTCTAAATATGGTCTAAGTTTATAAATATTGAATTTTGATGAAATATTTTCTTTCTTCATTAGTTGTTTATATTCTTGCGTAAGTTCCGTTTGTTGAACATATTTTATTATTTGTTCCTCAGAATTGTTTAATTCGCATAAACTCAGGCATCCGGTGTCACGTTTTTTGCTGTTACGTGCGTTTCCGATAAATCGTTGTATCCATGCTACAATTCTGATTGCTTTGGTCAACGAACTGCAATTAGTTAATAAGTTATGAATACAATTATAAGTTGAATTGTTTTTAGCGTTCATTTTCGCTTGGCATTCGCTGCCTAAGTTAGTCGTAAATGTGCTTGATAAGTTTTCTTCACGACTTTGTTCTTGTAGTGTAGTCAGGAATGTAGGGCCTTGCCACCACAAGTTGAATGTTTTTAGCTTTGTTGGTAGCAATCCTCTTGATGCACAGTCTGCGGGGTTATCTTGAGACTTCACATAGTGCCATTGCTCTGTTGGTATGCATTGTCGAATTTTTGCAACTCGATTGGCAACGTATTTTTCTCTCTTAGATGTGTCCCCCTGTATCCATGCCAAGACCACTTGAGAATCACACCAAACAGTCGTAGTGATTTCGAACTCATTCAGCGCTTCTTTGATTTTTACGATGAGTTGCGAAAGTAAAAGTGCGCCGCATAGTTCAAGTTTCGGTAATGTGATTGTTGATAACGGCGCTACTCTTGTTTTAGCAGCAAGTAATGTTATCTTTGCCTTGTCTTGTTCGTCTCTGACGCAGCTGTAAACCACGCAGGAGTAAGCTTTCTCACTGGCGTCGCAGAATCCATATAGTTCGATCTTCTGCTCCTTTGAACCGACCCAGCGCTTGATATTTATGTATTTTACGTTGGGTATGTCAGCTCTCAGTTTCAGCCATTTTTCTGCTATATGCGATGGTAACTGATCATCCCAATCAAGTTTGTTGACCCACACTTCTTGAAATATAATTTTCGCTGCGATAGTTATTGGCGATAGCCAACCCAGTGGGTCGTAAAGTTGTGAAATTTCAGAAAGCAGCCGCCGTTTGGTTATTTCCGGTCGATACTTTTCTTCAAATTTCCAGTTAAACACAAATGTGTCGGCCTGCGGATTCCAACCAAGTCCGAGAGTTTTCATTGATTCTTCCTGCTTGAAATCAAAAGTAATTTTGCTTGAAATCTGGTCATCCCTTAAGTTTTTTAACAATGTTGGTTCGTTACTGGACCACTTGCGTAAGTTCATCCCGGCTCCTTTTAACATTTCGATAAGCGATGTTTGGAGTTCTTGGGCCGCATTCAGTGAGTTGTGGCCGCTGATGACGTCATCGACGTATGCTTCGTTTAGTAGTACTTTGGCAGCCATGGGGTATTTGTAACCATCATCATAGGCAAGTTGTTTGATCGTTCTCATGGCTAACCACGGTGCGGACTTAGTGCCGTAAGTAACAGTACAAAGTTGATACTCTTGCAATTTATTTAACGTAGTAGGTCGCCAAACAATTTTTTGCAATTGTCGTTGTTCCTCAGACAGCCAAATGCATCGGTACATTTTTTCGATGTCAGCTGTAAACACGTATTTGTAAGTTCTCCATTTTATGATAAGTTCTTGGATATCTTTTTGTAGGTTGGGGCCTTTTTCTTGTAGGCTGTTCAGGCTGTATCCCGTTTTAGTTTTCTGAGATGCATTGAAGACGACTCTGAGTTTTGTAGTAGTAGACTCTTCTCGAAGTACTCCGTGGTGTGGTAAGAAACATTCAGTAGTTGAAGAAGGAATGGGATTTGCTAGTTTCATATGGCCCAACTCTAGATATTCCTTAAGGAAGTTTTTGTATAACAGCTCAAGTCTACCATTTCTTTGAAACTTTCTTTCCAGCTGTAGCAATTGTGATACTGCGATAGTTTTCGATGTTCCGATCTTATTTTGATAATCCGGACGTAAGGGCATCTTCACAATGTATCTTCCATCTGAATCACGGCGAGTCGTTTCCTTATAGTAAGTTTCACACTGATCCTCTTGTGCTCGATCAGCGTTTTTTATAGTGACATCTTCACTCTCCCAAAATTTTGTTATTTCAGTCAAGTCTAAGAGGGTGACGTTACAATTAAAAGTTTCTAGTTTTCCACACAAAATCCATCCCAGTTGTGTCTGTTGCGCAACGGGTGACCTTGGGGCGCCTTTTAGTATTCCGTCCTGGATAATTTCGGCATAAACGTCAGCTCCAAATAGAATGTCAACAGACCTCGAAATATTAAATTCAGGGTCTGCTAGTTTTAAGTTTTTCAAATAGGACCAATCTGGTCGTTCAAATGTGTTGTTCGGCAGTTTGTTGATTAATTTCTTCATAATCAAAGCTTCAGCGTTGAAAGTATACTCCGAATGGATTGATTTGCATGTTACGCTTAGTCGTCCCTTACAGTCGCCTGAGACAGATCCAACCCCTGATATCTTCGCAGTTAGTTTGTTCCTTGGTAGTCTCAGAAGTTGTGCTGCATTTTCAGTAATCAGGTTGACTTGTGAGCCCTGATCTACAAGCGCACGAAGGTTTATGTAAGTCCCATCTATTGTCCTGACCTTAACTTGGACAGTTGTGAGTAAAACTTCCATCTCGTTGGCAGATAGATGATTGGAACTCGGTGTTTCAGCTTCTTTCGATGGTCGTTGACCTGAACGTTGGTTTTCAGTACTCGTTGAGTTTGTTGTTTTGTTATTAGATTTCCTATAATGCAATAGCGTATGATGCTTCATATTGCATTCTTTACAAGTTTTCGCAGAATTGCAAGTTTCGTTTTCGTGTCGAAACAGACAGTTTTTGCATAGACGCAATTTCGCAACTGTGCTGTTTCGTTGCTTTGTATCCGAGTCAATAAACTGCGGACATTGCATCAAAACATGATTGTTTTTGCAAAGAGGGCATTGCCCGTATGAAGTGTGGTAAGTTTTCGGATGCCATTTCTTATGCTCGTAATTTCGAGAAACATGTTTTTTAGTCCCAGCTGCCTCCTCTGAGCTCTGTGAGTCTTTCTTGGAACTTTTCATGGTTTCAAACGCCGTGAACTGATTTTCCAAGAACACCAGAAATTCTTGCAGTGTTGGCACTTCTCTATTATCATGCAAACTCTTTATGTACTCATTGTAGGTCCCACAGTCTAGTTTTTGTGCCATCAAGTGCACAATCATGGGGTCCCAACTAGTTATGTCAAAGCCAATGTTTGTTAGGCCGTTCAGACATTCCGTTGTTACGTCATGCAGCTTCTTCAAGTTATAAGCGTCTGGCTTATGTATTACAGGCAACTGCAGCATTGTGTTCATAAAGGATGAGAACTGTAGTCGACGGTTGTCGTAACGTTGAGTCAGTATCGCCCAACATGAAGAGTAGTTGTCGGCGCTGATGCTCAAGTGTTGCACCAGTCTTTCTGCTTCACCTTTCAGCTTGGTTTTTAGATGTTGCATTTTTTGAGCCTTATTTAATGTCGGGTTTTTATGAATCGTTTCAAGGAAAAGATCTTTAAAAGATATCCATTTGTTGTAGTGGCCCGAAAACTCTGGAATCTCGATTCTTGGTGCTGATTGTTGATGATGAGCGGTGGACCACATCTTGCTTTTCAGTCGTTTCCTCGCTTCATCATATTTGGCTTCCATGCTGTTGAACATTTCATGGTACGTGTTTTTCGAGCCTTTTAGTAAGGCTTCTAGTTCCCAATGAGTGCTGTCAATACGCTCCCACTTCGACTTCAAGATTGACAAGTAATCGTCAAGTTCCCATTTTTCACTTAAGTTGTCAAAATCAATTTTACCCATAGCTCGATCAAGGGCCTTAAAGTTACATTCCTGTTGAGTCAGTAAAGTCTTTGTCTTCTCATCAGATTCTCCCGCCGACAAGTCTGATAGGTCAAATTTCACATTCTCCTCAGTAGCTTGCAAGAGTTTTACCATGTCGGCTTTAGTTGTTTCGTACATGATTTTTGTCTTACCGTAGACATCGTCCATAAAATAGTTAATGTTTTTATCTTCGATTTCTTGCGACAGTAGTGCATGTCGTGAGTTAAAATCCACCCATTGAGCTTCTAAAGACGACAGCCGCTTGCTCAAATATTCCTTTGTTTTTCTTGTTTTGCTATCCTTGTTATAGTTGTTGCATAATGTTTTGATGTTTTCAAAACAAGCTGATTGTAGTGACAGCTTATTCATCTTGATTACGGAAGGTTCTTCCAGTTGACGAATGCTGTGCTGGTGTAGTTGGTTCCAGTGGTTGAAGAGCTTCTAGTTGTTGAAGTTCTTCTAGTAGTTAGTTGAAAGTTCTTCCAGTAGTTGAAGATTCTTCTAGTTATTTAAGTTTCTTCCAGTATTCAATATGCCTGTACTCTGATCAGGTATATGCGCCTTCTCAATCCAACTGGGGCGACCCGCTTGTGGGAGACCAATTGAACCGATTCGCTACCGTATCAAAGACACAAACACACAAAATACACAAAGGCTCGAAGGACCATAAATGTACGGGTTGTAAGTAGTTAACTCCGTACACTGATTTGTCGTGAAGATTTTTAAGTTGAGTTAGTATAGAGAAACACTTTTCCACTAAAATACACAAGTTGAGTATATTTAAGTTAATGTAAGTTACAACGGTGGAAGGCGATTATTTCTCTTAGTTGTTGATAGCTACCGAGTTATAAGTTCACTACATTGGAATTCGTCCGTCATGTTATTTTATTATGCGACAGTATGAGGCGCATCGTTGGCCGAAAGTAGGTTGACGAGTAAGCAATAAAAATGTACGGCGATGAGACCGTACAGATAAGTAGCCCATCAATAAAATAAGACTCCATCTTTTCAAAAGATCGCCGTTTTATCGCCCCAAGCAAACCCAAAAAGATACCTTTACTTAACCTTTAATCTCGTTTATCGGAAATGTAGTTTAGCAAAGTGACGAAGACGACCCTGAAATATACCCAAAACCTGAATACACTTATACCTGCCTTTTTAAACGGACATAAAAGAGATTGGATCCATTTGTAATCCTGGATTCAAAGCCTGATAAACTCGCTTCGATAAAAAGTCACTTTTCACAAACAATATTCGAGTATGCAGATCAATTCAGCTGTATCGCAACTTCATTTCGGAAAACGAATTCCGTTCACCGATGGGCGAGTCCATTTTCATGGAATACTGAGCGATCATGATTGCTTTGAGTATCTTTGTGATGCGTATCGCGTACTCGCTTCGCTAAAAAAAGATGCATCCCTTTGAACAATACGTCGAATTGATCAAAAGAACTCTACTTTTTTTCTAGTATTTTGTAAATTGTTTCTTGTGCAGAAACGTGTTGAAAATTTAATTAAAACGGTTTTTGAAAACAATGGCTTTTAGGTCATTTTTTGTATAAACTTGCTTGTCCTCTTCTTTCAATCAAAGTTACTAGAAGTCTTTCATGGTTGTGTTACCTGTAACAAAAGAAAATACAACTTTAATATGATTTTTTCAGAAACCCTGCGAAACTTAAAAGTTGTGTTAGGGCATTTCTTTTAGCTATCATATTTTCTACTAGCTTTTGCCCGCGGCTTCGCTCGCGTTAAATTCGCTGCTACCTGTAGTGTTTGATATTGCAAAGCTATGTTTTCCTTTTTCTTCCCTCTTTCTTCCCCTTTTCTCACTTTGAAATAATTGCCTATATCCGTCTCCAGGGTCCAAATATCTCTGAACCAAAATTAATTAAAATCAACAACAAACAAACAAACTCACTTTCCCTTTCATAATATTAGTAAGGGTTAAAAATCCAAAAACTGTTATCCAGATTTGTAATGTGTTCATAATATACACGAATTTCACTGCTATGTTTTAAATCCTATGCTAGGAAGCTAGAATTCGAAAGAGGTGGCCGGGCGTTTAAGGGAGACAACCTCAAACCAACCCAGCCGCCGCGGGAGACGCCCCGGACATCGGGCTCCGCGAGACGACTCCCGGCCACCGTAGATGCGGGCCTGTGGACGGTGAGCAATGGGTAGTTCACCGTCCGTCCGTCTATTGACGACAGGCCGTGTCGACGGCGCGTTAGTGTTCCACGCGCGCCTCAAAGAGATGTCAGCAAAGCACAGGGGCCTGCCAGGGCCACCGCCTGCCGGGGTTGCGGTTTGTTCGAAAAAGATACCGCGGTCCCGGAACGTAAAGGTCAATGGAAGGAACATGGGTGGGTTTTAGTCAGTACAAGTCTGACACTCCCTCCGTTATTAATTTGTAAAGTTATTTGACGATTTCCCATCCGCAAAAAAAGGGAGCTAGACTTTAAAGAAAAATAAATATACCTAAATAAAAATGGTACGTAGTTGAACGATCCATCGCTCATATGGCCTTCCCCACCCTCTGCTTCCTTTCAGTAAAGTATAAAACAGGAAACTCCACTTAAACATTGGACTAATTTATTTTCTCGTGAATTCCGCTGGCGAGTGCCATTGTTTTCACGACAAAATTTAAGGTACCCATTACCCAATACCGATTGTGTTTGTTTTCAATTAGATTGAATCCTGACCCGTTTCAGTTTGGTTTATTCATAATTATGTTAGCCGTCAAAAGTAATTTAATTATTTTAATCGTGAGAGTTAACTGAGATCAGAGCTAATATTTGTATTACTACTTTGGATCATTCAGAAACTCGTTGCTAAAAATTTAATTTAATTTAAATTTATTTATTTATTTAAAAATAACCGGGCGTCGGGACCCGCGAGACCACTCCCGGCCACCGTAGACGCGGGTCTGTGTACGGTAAGTAATTGTTAAGGTTTTTTGCGGTCCGTCCGCCTAGTAGGTAGGTAGGTAGTGTCGACAGCGCGTTTGTGTTCCCCTCCTCAAAGATATGTTAGCAAATCTGAGGGGCCTGTTAGGGTTGTTCGGAAGAGATACGGTCTCTAAGATAAAGGGCAAAAGACGGAACAAAGATGGGTTTTAATCAGTACAAGTCTGACTCCCTTTCGCTCCGCCCAGAGCGGGAGACGTCATTTGATGATTGCCCATCCGAAGAAAAAAAGCCACTGTTTATTTGACAGTCATTAAAGTGGCACAAAAGTCTGACAACCAGTCTTACCAAAGAGTATCGTATTTTTCAGTACTAACTAAGTATTGGAGGCTAACCTCCTTGAAGTGACTGTAGTCTAAATCACAGTTACTCCATATTAAAATATGATGGTTAGACTGAAAGCTGACCCCAACATAATAGGGTAGTTTCCAGGGTCAAAATAATTACATTCTATTTAATCCGTCTTTTAGATTATTCAAAACGAAAGGGACACGTATTTTTTTATTTGTAAATTAAACTAAAAATGACAAAGATATAGCCTATTAAAGTTACGTGTGACGTCACACGTGTCCCTTATTTTTGAATAATCTAAAAGACGGTTTTTTTTAACTAGTCTGTTCGCAGATGATACAATTCTGTATGTGTGACTTGCGGGAATTAAAACAGACATACCTACTTACAGAGCAAAACCCTAAACAAGACAAATCAAATATATTTTTTATGAATAAAATAAATATTACGACGTCTTTCTTAATGCAAGCAATATATTTACAGTCCCAGATGAATAATTGAATATTTTAGAATGATATTTTTGTGAAATGCTCTTCACAAAGGCAATTTCTGACACGTTCATTAAACCGCTACGTTTTAATCCATAAGCGGTAGCGATTTCAATAATTTATGATTACGTTCCCATTTTTTTTAAATTTCATCATCTGTCATACCTTTTCTCAATTAAGTTTGGGTTCAGTACCAGATAGCAGCTCTACCTCCAACACAATAACAACTCTTTAACATGGATCGACTGCCTATCTAAGCCCCGTAACCCAATAAAAAAAAATACATACAAAGCATCAAAAATAGTTATAAATACATATTAAGACGGAATTAAACAGTCAATAACTTGCACGCCGTGATTGCGACGATTGGGTCAAACTCAGTGTCGTGTTGTGCTCTGCCCCCCTCTCTCCCCCCTCGCGCACATACGGCACGGCATAGCACAGCAGCCGCAGCACAGCGCTGGTTTTTAGTGGTCAACCAGTGAAAAAACGGATGTTCACACAACATAAAACACCGGTACACCTTTTGAAACAATGGCTGTTAAAAGTTCAGGTTACTGACGACCCATAATAACGACAGTCAAAAATCTATAAAATACTACGAAACAGCGCATTTAATTGAATATGAAGTAAGAACTTTCAGTTCTTGGATAATAATTTAAAATTATAAATAATTTAAAAATTTAATAAACATGACATCCTTATTTCATACAACAGTTTGAAACGAGGGATATGGTGAAAATGTTTGATTGTATTGTTTAAATGATGTCGTTTGCAAACCGTTTATTCTTATTACTTAACCCACACGTGCCCTTCTAAATATAAATGCTTAGGTATACGCTTTGTAAGGGCACCTTAAAGAAAATTGAAAAACCAAGTGTTGTTTTCGTAAATCTTAGATCTTTCATGTTTTGCAAATATTTTATTTTGTTACAAAGCCGTTTTATTGCATTGTTTGCTTTTGTATTTCAATTTTGATTCAGAGTATTATAAATAAAATTACGCCTTTCTGAGGATATTTGAATTTAAAGTTTTTTTTGTAATCATCAAATAGTAGGAGGAGTGTCAGAGTTTACTGACCAAAACCCATCTATGTTCCTACTTTTGACCTTTGTGTTCCGGGGCCAAGGTATCTCTTTCAAACAACCCACAACTTCAGCAAGCAGTAATTATTTAAATAGGGGATATTACTGCAAAATTCTGGCGCAAGGGCGCAGCACTAGCGTAAGCAGTAAAAAGTTTTTTGCCGAGACGTAAATGGCCGTAGGACGCCATAATATATATAATTAAAGTACAGATAGGTAAGTTATACCAAAATAATTAACACTTTGACATATTTTCACAGAATATCTGGATACGCGATTGCGCACATGACGGTTTGTTTACTGCATGTGCTAGTGGCGCCCTCTGCGCCGAGGTTTGCGTAATATTCCCTATTAGGAATGTCTCATCTCTCTCACGACTCGAATGTTTTTAATGAATTTTGGGTGCACGTACAAATCACTTCTGTCTAACCTTTACGAGATATTGGTGCAATGTCACGATGTTCTTTATTTTTTAGTAAGTGCAGCCTTTTAAATTGATTATAGTGTGGAATCATGGCACAGATGAAGAGGGTTATGTCGTAACCTACTGACTAAAACCACACCTTCCTCCTACATACCCTCTCACATGGAAGAATATCGCGCTGGGATGTAGAAAGATAACTAGAGGGAAGTCTTTTATGCTAACTACTTATCTAGCTTTCTTACCTTACCTCATTCGTATGCAGAAGGCGATGACAAAAAAAATACTCTGAACGTAGAAGGTTGTTCCTTCGTATACGTGCGACCTAACGGCCGTCAAGAATTATGAATTAACCAAGCTTTGAAGGGCAACCTATTAATAACCCATTCAGTTGTCTGTATTTAGTAGTTGGCATTTATTGTCCGTACGATGTGAATAGGAAGTGATAGAATGTTGGGAGTTAAAAATAGCGCCGGTTACAGCAGTGGTAATCTCATGGTTAAATAAAAGCAGCCGGTCAGGTCGATCTTAAGGTTACGCCGCGTTTGCCTAGGTTGGTCTGTGGATGGGTGAATACCGGTTCTATACCGAGTGCGTGAGTACGTGCTTTTCGAGGCACGGAAGAAGCCTCAAAAAGCACGTTAAGCTGGTTGGTTCTGACATTTGTAGATCTTTGACAGTTGTTACAGGTAGTCAGACAACTAATCTTACCAAGGGGTATCGTATTAAACCCAGTAATAACTGGGTTGTGAAAAATACTGGTATTCATCTGCATCTGGTTAAACTGGAAGCCGACCTGTTAATTACTGGGAAAAGGCTAAGAAGATGATAAGTCTAGTTGTATGAAGGTCGAACTGCCAAAGGTCTCGAGTTCAAACGCTAGACACGCACCTCTAATTTTCGGATTCATGTACGTATTGTATTGTTATAAGTTGTTTCGGTGGAGGAAAACATCGCGCGGAAACCAGCATGTCTCTCACATCACACAAAAACACTACTCATAAACTCATCATCATCAGGCTATATTAGTCCACTGCTGGACATAGCCCTCCCCTAATGAGCGCCATAGCGCCCTGTCTTCAGCTTGCCTCTTAAACTCAACACCCAATAAATACACAAACTTACACTACACTACTTTAAAAATATTCCTAACCTTAAGTCTATTTCTTGTATGTGACTATTCGAGTCTAATTGTATGCACATAATCTGCTCGTCCAATATTTTAGCAAAATAACAATGTTTATCAAAGACACTGCCTCCTAAGATACAGGATCTTCCTAGTTTAGGAGTCAGGGCTCAAATTTTGGATTGACTGTTCCTTAACCATCAATTGTAAACTATTATTGCATTTAATTTTCTATATGTACTCAAACTTGTGTCATTTTTTTTCCTGCTAATAAACTATATTATTATTATATCTGAGATATTTTTCGACGGCCTGTTTAGCCAAGTCTGAGGCCCATAGACAATGAAAAAAAAGTTCAAACAGCAGTTTAATCAACTAACCGCACAGTAAAAACGAAAAAATGGAAAACTGAGATTGCGTGAGGTGTGTGACAGAGTGAAATGAGTTTTTTTTTTTCGGGTGGTTAATCATACCCCGCTCTGAGCGGAGGCTGAAACGAGAGAAGTTATCTGCAATAAAAAAACCGCGTGTGTTCGATCACTGTCCCACAAATCAATCGGTCTAAATGTTGGGATACAACTTATTCTATGTAGTATACATATGATGCATTATATCCCGATATTTTGCCCAGGTTATAAACTATCTTTGAGCCAAAATTCATCCAAAATCGTTCAGAAGTTTATCGTGAAAGAGTAATAACATCCGTCCAAACACACAAACTTTCGTATTTATAATATGCAAGAGTATGAATATCGAAGCCCAAACAGGTTCTAACTTACATGAAATACAGAGACAGTTTAGTAAAAATCCACAGACACACAATGTTTAGAAAAACTTGAGCGTAACACATTCACAATGGCAATATACCTTTTGACAGTTCATTGAATACTGAACTCTAGAGATTCCCTAGATAACTAGATAGACTCAACGCTATTACCCAATTTCAAGAACTGTACGAGATTGGCGTAAATGGAAAAGGCTGAGGGCTGAGTTTATTCAGGCTCAAACTTTTTTTGACACTAACTTATTAACCTCCCTCAGAAAAAGGAGGACGTTCTCAATTGGGCGGAATCTTTTTTTATTGTAGATATTTTTGACCAAAATTGGGCCAAAGTAACAACCGATTGGGTTCCGAACAACAGGATCCGGCGACGCGGTAGGCCCAGAAGGAGATGGCGTGACGAGCTAGACTTCCACGAAAGGGACTGGGTCACAATAGCAAAAGACAGAAAAAAATGGGAGGAAGCAAGGGAGGCCTTTGCCCTGCAGTGGGACACAACTGGCTCATAATAAATAAATAAATATATTTTTGACGATTTTATTTAAGACTGCCTTCCGCCCGCGACTTCGTCCGCGTGGCATAGTTACTTCGTGCTAACGCAAACTTTAACTAGCGTGATGATCGAAAATAAATTAACTTTCTCTCCACGTTTCTTCCCTCTTTCTCCCCCTTAACTCATTTAAAAAAAATAGCCTATGCCCGTCTCCAGGGTCCCAAATATCTCTATACCAAAATTCATCAAAATGGGTATGGCCATAGGCGTGAAGACGTAACAAACAAACTCATTTTCGCCTTTATAATATTAGTAAGGATTCTTAATACGGGGTAAACAAAGGGATAAAACCTACATGTTCAGGACAAAACTCTGGTTAAATTAGCTGAAGGTGAGTTAGATTTTCACGTTTGTTACGTTTGTTTTCACACATAACAAAACAGACCATAAAACAACTTTTCTGTCCCACCCTAGGAATTTTTCCTGTATCGGGTGTACGTTTAAAAACATTTAAACTTACATACACAAAAATCCAGACCCGAAACAACAATCTGTAGGTCATACAAATATTTGTTCCGTGCGGGGATTGAATCTGCGACACGCAGCACAGCATTCGATCCCTTAACCATTGCACCAACCATGCCGTCAACTGAATAACACAACTATTCAGCATGACTCATGATCACCTTCTGGGCTCAAACTATGGCGACTATCAAAGGCAAAATTAACAACTGCTACCATCAAAAAAGCGCCGAGAAAATGAAGCTCATCAAGCAAAAAATCAACTTAATCGTTTAGAATCTAACAAAATTAATCAGAAAAGAATTAAATAGCCGAAGCGTTGGAAAACATTATTTCTACTTTTCTCCATATCATTAGGAGATAGAACAAAGCAAGGCCGAAGAAAACAGAGTACTGTAGACACAAAGTGATTGAAGAGAAAAGGTGGTAATTTTTCATACCTTGTGTCCAATGTTCTAAGCCAGCACATTATCTGGCTGTTATGATTATCTTGAGGCAAGAAACGTGACCGCAATGTAAACCAGACATTTTGTTACGTTTTCAACCATTTTTGTTATAGTATGTTGACGTTTTAAAACATTGTTCGAGAACACTGTATTCTTTATGTATAACTAGCAACCCGTCCCGGCTTTGTACGGGAGCAATGTGGAAACGAATGTACTAATATTATACATATAAATCTTTCTCTCATTAAATTCTTTTGAGTAGTTTAAAAGATCTAAAAGAAAAGACAGCCGAAGTGACTACATTTTATACCATGTAAAGATTAAGAGTTTTATTTAATAGATGAACTTATTTTATTTTAATTTGATTTTGCTAAGTGCTGTGTTATAAGCAATTATACATTTTGTTTTACCCCCAAAGGATTAGGTAAGGATGTACTAAGTACCTAGTACATACAGGCAGACGCCAGCTTATTGCTATCAACAGGGCACAAAAGGAACAACAAATTTTGACTGCTACTGATAAATTCTAGATGGAAAAACCCAATAACACTTCTCCAGGCGTAGGAATCAAACCAACAACACAGTCATTGTTTCCTTCTCGATCTTTTAAGTATACATGACTAATATTTCCTATTTATTTAATTGATTTTTCATGCAAAAGGAAACCATATTTTTAAATCCTTAAGAAACCACAGTTCCATTGCATTTTCAGGCTAATTCTTTCGGAGTTTTCAATTGAGAAAAAAAAAACTTGAGAGGTGTCAAGGGGCACCCGGATGGAATGAAGTTATTATTTATTATGTACAAAAAACCTGTATACAGTCAACAACAATAATCGTCGCGACACCACACTGTTCAATGCGAAATAGAAAGTCGAAATGAAAATAACTGCCTTGCTTTCTATAAGAGATAGAGAGAGAGAGAAACAGACAGAAACACACGCCGCACGGCTTACAACTATAGCAAAAAGTGTCGTTAAAACTTTTGGTCTTATTTTTTTCCGTCTAGCCCCCTTTCGCAAAGCGCGATAAGGAACTTCGTTCCAAAATATACATACGGTCCAGAGGTATACTCAACATGTCAGGTGCTGAACTTTACTCTCGCTGAAATAACAGTCAGTGACAAGCCAGGTTTGCTCAACGCCCAGCATCCTTTTGTCATGCAAATGAGATGTGTTGCTTTTTCTGGTTGATTCCATTAGATGCAAGCTTTTTACCTTTTGGAAACATGATAATTTATATAAATAAATGCAAAAGATTTAAATATGGGTGTGTGGATTGGTGCTTTTTGTTACTCTGTCATGCAATAATTAAAAAAAAAAATTTTGTAAATGCGCACAGATAGTTTACAACCTAATGACATTGAAAAATGAGACCTAAAATATGAGTTTCACGTCATTGCGCTGTTAGAATGATATTATAAACTCCAATCCCGTTGCGCTACCATGGGATGTCTAGGCGATAGTCCACGCGCGCTGTTACGATTTGCCGATGCGACCCGATGGTGGAATGGAGAGAGCGACTTACGCAACCCCGTGCAGGGTACGCCACAATAATGGCGATAAATCCTATCTATGATGAGTGGCTAGAGAGTACTGCGTGACTCAGGTTTTCACCGGATATGTAGTTTCGGGAGGTTCCTGCTTTTAATTGGGTTGAAGGAAGCGCCCGGGTGTCACCATTGCGACCATCGCTCGGAGGACACGGTGGAGCGGACTGTGGCGTTCTGCCCCGCTTCGACAGAGAAGCTCTGTGTCTTCGAAGTGGTGGCCGGTGGCGGTGACCTCTCGCGTCCAGCCCTGGTTCATGGTCGGGAGCTAGAGGGAATGGGTCACCTAATTATGCAAAGCAGTTATGCTAGCGAAGAAGGTGGCTGGATGTTTGAGGGAGGAAGCCGTGGAAGACTCTCCGGGTGTTGGATACCGCGAGACGACCACCGTAGACGCGGGTCTGTTGACGGTAAGCAATGAGTAACTCATCGTCGGTCCGTCTAAAGTAACGGTGGGTTATTTGTAAACAATAGACATAGGTCGGTAACCCACACCAGCCGACACCTGAAACTAACTGTCAGCAATGTTGTAATATGAAAAATATATTTATTACCTACTGGAAGGTTACTGTAAACGGTTGGCTTGGTATAGGCGTGTGATTCGGAGGAATGAGGAGAAAACTCTTAAGAAAAGTTTCAAGTATAAATGTGACAAAACGATATCCTTACTAATATTATAAAAGCGAAAGTGAGTTTGTTTGTTACTTCTTCACGCTTTAATGGCTAAACCGATTTTGATGAATTTTTGTACAGATATAGTTGGGACCCTAGAGTCGGACATAGGACGGACGGACGAACGGACTATTTGAAAAAAAATTAGATATGAGGGAGAAAGAGGGAAGAAAAGGGAAAACTTAGCATTGCTATTACAATAAATAAGGCGCAAGGGCAAAAACTACAGGTAGCAGGTACCTGTAAATTAGGAAAGGCGAACTGTGTTACCCCGAATTTAACGCGAGCGAAGCCGCGGGCAAAAGCTAGTAAAAAATAAAATTGTTTATTTATCCAAATAATAGACACAGACAACAGTTTGAGATAAAGCAAAATACAATACAACATATGCATATTATCATATATTTGTGCAGAGATAATTATGGTACACAAAATTAGTCTATGCATACTAAAAAATTATGAACCCTGCCTCTTAAACTAGGAGACTTGTATCTTAAGAGACAGTGATCGGCAAAATTGAATTCTATCAAACTTAAGATGTCTGAAATGGAAAAGTGTCAGTGCGACATTTTAAATGCGTTTTAAAATTAGTACCCATTAACGATTAGTATTGACGATATGACGATACGATGGATTGACTGTGTGTGGATGCTATGGCAAGAAAGGCGTGTAATGAGACAATGAGTTATAGAGGAGTATGAATGAAGTACGAAAACCAAAGTAGGAAAACATATTCCATGTGTTCTACCGTAACTAGTGGGAACAAACCCAATCGATGGCTTTGTACATTTCAAGGACTAAACAACTATTCACCATTATCTTTCTAAAAGCTCCAGATTTTCCAGGAATTTAAATTAATTATTCAAATATAATACTAAAGCACACAATTTCGGAGCGAATCAAACTACGGACCGGGACGGATTTGGTCGTCGACACCAAAACGTGACCAAAATTAATGATTTGGTATTTGCAGTGAGAGAGGCTCATTACAGCCCTGGAATCTAATTTGTAATTGTTTATTCTGTAGAAAATGTTTCGTTTTATGAATAAATTGGGCTAACAACGAGGAAAATGCAAGGAAATTAGATTTGTGGATTCAAGGTCTGGTTTGACTTGTGTGTTTGTAATGTCTGGCGCTAATGCTCGGTGGGATTTGAATCAGATATTGTAATGTAATTTTGCGAATGTGTTTTTCTTGTTATGTTGTAATCTGGTGGAGATACATGCTTCTGGAGTTTGGGTAACAAACATTCTTTGATTTATTTGACTTTTTCTTTCAAGTTACGACTTGACATTTCATTATACTTGAAAGATACAGTAAAACTTTTTTCCACACGGGGGCAGGCAGAAACAGCAAAACACCATCATTTTATCATTGATTAGAACCTCAGTTAGGTACTGTGTTTAATCTAAAACTGACAAAAAAATTGACAAAAAGATAAATTGTTACGAATGTGTCATGAAAATCTTTTCAGATTTCATTTTTGTAGAACACAAACATATTATTTCGACACAAGCAGATACTTACCACACTCTAAGTTAGCTCATGCCTCCCAGAGCCTTGTGCACTGGGTACTAGAACAGCTTCACCTCGACCAAAGGTCTCAAGACTATTTGAGCAGCTGAGCTGTAAAGCAGGCTTTTGTGGTAATTATCTCGAGCGCGCACAAAGCAGGCTGGCGCTGGAGACTCAACTGAGGGTCAAATTGATCCTATTACTTGTATCCGTTAATTTTCAGTAACTGACTTTGGTCACGGCACACGTTTAGGTTGAAAATTGTCCCACTTTCACTATACGTAAAGTACTGGTATTCAGCTGCATCTGGTAAGACTGGAAGCCGACCCCAACAAGGGTAAGCAGATGATGAGATACAAGAATTTTAAAACCAAAAATCTGTTCTAACAACGCATTCCTCAATTAAAGATAACTTTATTTAATAACATTCATCCGCTTCCAAACGGTATACCTAACCACGCGCCTAGTTTCCAAACTTTCGGGCCTTTTAACCTACCTATTTCCATTAAGGCTGCGTTCAGACGACACGCTCCTACTAAGCGCACACCAAGCGTGTCAGCACCCGCGTCTTACACGCTTGGTTTTTTTTTATAGTCTTATGTAGTCCAACCGTGCACGCCACGCACCCGCCTCATGCCAACCCCGCGCTCACCCCGAGCACGCGCTGCAGCCACCCGTTAGGTTAACCTCTTAAGGACCGCCATTATTTCCGTCAACTATCCGTCAAGCACCGCCGGGCGGGCTCTTATCGTAAGCGTAATCTGATTTTAAGACTTATATTTACTACAAATATAGTTTTAAATCGGTCGGGGTTTGGTGGCACAAATTTGTGCCAGCAGGGCTCAACGGTAATACTTGTTTACTGGCACGTTTCTGTGCCACTGGGGCTCTAGAGGTTAAACTACATTGAATACGCTGATTTTGTGCGTACTTCACTAAGATCTAGCCTGTCCCTTTGCTGTCTTCTCCCAGCGACGCCTGCTGACGCTCGTTTCCCACAGAGGGTGCCCTAAGCGTGTAGTCGCTTAGTTTATATTTTTTTTTGCCCTGGCTGGAGGCCTTAATTTCAAGGCATCCACAGGAATTGCCCGGTTAAGCAGACGAAAACCTCCTAAGTTGAACTGCGAGATGCTTCGATCAAAAATGTATATTATTGATCGAATTAATGTATATTATTGATCGAAGGCGAGATGCCATTCATAAAAATAAAAAAAAACAATTTGCTAGTACCAAGTGCGGGTCTAACGCGGGCACAATGTGTGTACGTGCTCGGCGCCGATCATCTAAACACGACTTTAATGTAACTATGAGAAAATTGATTTTGGAGGACAAAACATTAATTTGGTAGTTTACTTTTTAGTGCCTTTTGTTCGGTAAATGCAAAACACAAACACAAGATAGTTTGGTTTGAAATAATTTATTTTATTTACGGTTCTTGAAATATTGATTTTTATAAATGTATCTAATGTATTAACTTTTTTAAAGTTTACAAGTAGACTTTAGGTTGTAGTTAAAAAAAAAGCATTATGCTTTTAAAATAATGATGCCTTTTCATGCATAATAAGTTGACATAACTTTGGAAAAGTCAGCGGTGTGGCCAGTTCATTGTAACAGTGTGTGTTAAGGAAAATGTTTTGTTTTCCCATGACATGAGCCAACTAGCAATCAATAGAGACCCTGGTCACTACAGCTAGTGTAAGGTTCAATTAACCAATAGAAACCAACAAAAATATCCCTAGTTTCAAATGCGTTGCAATTACATTACGAATCGGCATGGTTAGCGCAGTGGCTGAGCGATCGACTACTGCGCTGCGGGTCGCGGGTTAAATATTTCTATGACCTCAGGTAGTTGTTTCGAGACTGGCTGTATGTGAGTTTAAATGGTTTTTAAAGGCACCCACGATATAAGAGAAATGTGTGTGTATGTGTATGTGTAGGGCAACAAAACAAAACTACGTTTTTTTTTTTAAGAGCCTGATATGATCCACTACTGGCGAAAGGCCTCCCTTTCCTCTTTACATTCTAGTCTTGAGCAGAGTCCAGGTTGTCACGTATGGTATGATAATATCCATAATACCTATACTAACTAACTATTTATATATATATCTATTTCTAGATCTTTATCTAGTAATAGTAGTAGATCTATAGGTCTAGTAAAAGATCTGTGGAATATAATAAAATATAGCCACAAATGTTTTATTTTATGAAACGCTGAGGCGAACTAAGCCGGTTATTGTTATAAGAGGATTTTACTTATGAGAATATTTAAACGCTTCTTTATAACTAGTTCTTAAGTAGGTTGATGGCCATTTATATTTATGTTCATGTTTAAGTCACGTCGGTAAGTATGAGTACTTGCTGAAGTTATTTGGTTTGACAAATATAAAATAAACATAAAGTTTAGTTGACTGTGACATTATAAACTGTATTTAAATGACAATCCTTGGTTTTTATATGTTTCTGATTAAACTTGTGTACGTCGTATAAACACTTTTGGAGTGCTCTTTTGGTGTCGTGGACTCAAGTGCAAGTTCGCTTTTCGGGTCGGGCATTATTCTGTTTTTTTTTTTTTTCGATTAGGAATTTCTCAGTAGAAGTTGGTGGTATGATACCCCCGCGCTTTGGAAAATTCGATTAGCCGTTGGCACTTGATTTCACTCCAGTCGTGTCAGATTGCCGTCCCATCGGACTATAGCAGTGATGGAACAGAAAGTGCACTGCTTGTTTACCCACTTGTACACTACAATATCTCCTACGCCGATGGCTAATCGCCACTGAGACGGTCAGGATGACTTTATATAAAAACACTTTAAATTCTTATGTGAATTTCTAACAGGTATTTCATACTTAAAAGGAAAGCCAAGCCAGCCGCAGTATTGCAATCTGTGTGTAAATTATTTAATTTTGATCTTTAATACTACTCAACGGAATTTAAAACAGTTTCCAGCAACAGATAAAGTGATTCAAGAAGAAAGTACATTTATATGTATATGTATACGTGGCTAAAACCGTGGGCTGCAGCTTTTGGGGTGGGAAATCATCAAATAACTTCCCCCACTCTGGGCGGAGTGTCAGACTTTTACTGACTAAAACCCATCCATGTTCCTTCTATTGCCCTTTACGTTCCGAGGCCGCGGTATCTCTTTCGAACAACCCGCAACCCCGGCAGGCGGAGGCTCTGGCAAGCCCCTCTGCTTTGCTGACTCTCTTTGAGGCGCGCGTGAAACACGAACGCGCCGTCGACACGGCCTGTCGTCAATTTAGACGGACGGACGGTGAGCTACCCATTGCTCACCGCCCACAGGCCCGCATCTACGGTGGCCGGAAGTCGTCTCGCGGCGCCCGGCGCCCTTGGCGGCTCCCGCGGCGGCTGGGTTGGGCAGATGTTCTCTCCCTCAAACGCCCGGCCACCTCCTTTGCTAGCATTACTGCTTCGCAGAAGGTGGTGACCGCTTCCCATTCCCTCTCGCTCCGGACCATGGCCTGAACCAGGGCCGGACGCGAGAGATCGCCGCCGCCGATCGCCTCCACGAGGGCACGGCGGTGCTCCGCCCACGCTGGGCAGATCGCCACTGTGTGCTCCACCGTGTCCTCAGGGCGATCGTTACAATGGTGACACCCGGGCGCTTCCTCCCGCCCGATGATGTGCAGGAACCTCCCGAAACTTCCGTGTCCGGTGAGGACCTGCGTCAGGCGGTAGGTGAGGACGCCACGACGCCTCTCCAGCCACTCCTCAAAGAGGGGACTTACCGCCGCTATTGTGGCGTGCCCTTTCTATTGCCCTTTACGTTCCGGGACCGCGGTATCTTTTTCGAACAATACGCAACCCCGGAGCTAATTATAACTAAGAATAAAGCCAAAGTATGTTGCCCACAACAAAATCCCAAATATCTGCTGAATTAAGCTCCCAGTAACTTATGAACACTTTTAAGTCTCGAACGAAAGCATTTACTTCGCTCATGTTGGATTGCCGTGCCGTCGGACTTACTAAGAGAGTAAGAGAGCTCTTCTGGTTGCCCACATAAGTATTTCCTGTCAAGTCAATGGTAAGGTACTGCTCCTTGCGGCAAACGACTTCCCGTCGTTGTGCAAGTCGCGGAGACTCATGGCATGCCCTAAACAGCTTCTGCCTATCGTTTTCCCCGTACTGTCGCAAAACGATGTCGCTAGATCGCGTGACTTGTGGCCCATGGCTGAAGCGATTAAAGTGGACGCTAACTGACAATGTCCCGCGACACAATTCACTGTCTTTCAGTTAATCTTAATCCAGGTTCCTATTCTTGGTTGGGTGTGCGGGAGAGATAACTAGTTGAATGATGGTTAGTTACAGTGAATGTAGTAAAGTGCAGATAAATAGAATCTTCAAAAGGAAAAAAATGGAACACTAATAGAATCACTTTCTTGTCCTTCTGTCTGTCTGTCAAGACGAGACCCTTGATCTCGGAAATGTGTGGCGGTATTGAGTGAAATAAAAACTATATTATCAACCTTTGACGACACGGTTGGCGCAGTGGCTGAGCGATCGACTGCTGCGCTGCGTGTCGCGGGTTCGATTCCCGCACGGAACAAATATTTGTATGGCCTACAGATAGTTGTTCCGGATCTGGCTGTTTGTGTATGTGAGTTTATATGTTTGTAAACGCACCCACGATACAGGAGAAATTCCTAGTGTGGGGCAACGTTTTTTTAAAACAAAAACAAACAAAGAAACAACAACTCTATGGTCCCTTGGAGCTGTGAAAAAATCAAACCTCTAAGTCTACGCAGTTCAAGGATATGTCCGTTTATGTCGCAAGTTTGTAAGGAAACCTCGGTAGGCGATTCCGGCTCGCACTTGTCTGGTTTTTTCTATTTTGGCATAAGCTACCAGTGTAAAGGGATCCAGCTAAATACCAGTTTATTACTGGGAGCGACTGCTCATATCTGACCTCCACAATAGGGTAATTCCATCCTGCCAGGGTTGCGGGTTGTTCGAGAGAGATACCGCGGCCCCGGAACGTAAAGGGCAATAGAAGGAACATGGGTGGGTTTTAGTCAGTACAAGTCTGACACTCCCCCCCGCTCCGTCCAGAGCGGGGGAAGTTATTTGATGATTTCCCGCCCCCAAAAAAATGGTAATTCCATTCCCCTTGGTAAGACTGGTGGTCTGACTTTCAGGCTACTGTCCATCAATCCTTTCAAAGGTATACAAATGACTGCTGGAACCTACGGCTTTAGGTGTCAAGATATAATGGAAACTTGGTATGATCACCCATCCTAGGAGCGACACAACCAAGTACTGTTTAACCTTCAATGTAATTTCCATGCCTCATTATAATTTGTAGGCACTTAATTTGAACAAAAGGTTAACTAAACACCCGACTCTCTCAATACTCATAATATTATTATCGCTAACAATTTCATGCTTACCTTCTCAAAACATTTAGTTGAAATAATCCTTATTGATAGGTTAATTGCTAGTCTCGATTATGTAGAGTAAATCAATTAACTCGATGGATAGATGATATTCCGATTTCAGAATATCCCGACCCTATAATAATTTAATAGCTGTACGGTCGACATATGTCGGGCATGTCACCGTGCGGACGAATCAATTCGTCACATTATTTCCGGTTGTTCTCGTCTAGCTAACGGAGAATACTTGCATAGACACAAACTTGTGGCCGTGTGGATCCATCAACAATTTGCCCTAAAATATACCCTTCTCGAATCGAGGAAGCGGTACTCTTGGACACGACTCGTATTGTTAGGAGGTTTCTTTCTCTGTAACTCTGACCACTTTGTATACCAGTAGAATATTATTTTTGTGTTTTACATGTTCTTTTTTTATAAATAATAATAATTAGGAGTAAAAAAAAAATTGCTGCATCGATTACTGATACCTACTTTGTTTACCTTAATACCTACCTTAACTCGATCCTATTTTCTGTTAGGTGCATGCATGTAAGGAAGAGCAACTCTTCCGTTTAAAAAAAATATCCCTACAAATTGAAGAATTAAAATAAACATATTCCAATTTTAAAACCTTATTTTTCTTCTTTTTTATACTAGATTGCGTTTGACTTTAAATTCGCATTCGCATTTCGCATTAGCCTAGAAGAAACCGATTCACTTAAATTTTGAAGGGATCCAGATCATAATGACCAGGCAACAGAGAAGCCGGCAGTGAATTCCACAGATTGGTGGTTCGCACAATAAATGTAAAAGCATTCCGTCATGTGCACAAGTTTTATGATTGTAAAAAAACCTCACATAAAAAAGTCTGTACTGAAACTCACCAGTAAGGCATTACTCACTTCAAAAAAAGTCTAAATGTCAGGGGTCGCCAACCTTTTCCTTAGCAAAGCTCCTTTAAGTGGGAATACTGTAAGAAACCGTTAGGAGACAGCGATCATATTGCAATCACAAACCCATCTGCCAACAGATTATGACAATATTACACGGATAACTTTCTCTCTTGTAATAATGGGAACGAGGGGGGTAGTTATAAGAGGAATTTACACAAATGTCATGCAAGCCTCTAAAATTTAGATGGATAGATTAATCATTTATTAGATGCAACAAAAGACACAATACAGGAATTAACACAAAAAATTATAACTAAGAAAAAAAAAGAAACGGATTAAAAAAAAAGTAAGGTAGAACTTTCTTGTTGTAACAAATAAGGCGATTGGCAATTAGTGAACTTTCTATCACAGGAGAGATTATTGATTGGAAATACGATGAATAGTTTCTGAGATTGCCTCATACATCCAAACTCACAAAATTCTTCTTCTATTCGTATTAAGGCTCATTCATGCAGACACCCGCGGCTCGACACTATCGCCGTAGAACAATTTCTATGATAACGCATGATACTGTTCACATTGGCGCGGCGCGACTCGTTGCGTTTTTAATTTTAATATTATTGTAAACTACCTGTGCGTTGCAATGCAATTTTTCTACCTACCTTACCTACTCCATTTTTTTCTTCATATAAACCCTCTTCTGACATTAACCAAAACAACAAAAAAGAATGAGCGAAATCGGTTCAGTTGTTCTCGAGATTAGCGCTTAGCAACAAATTCAGAGATTCATTTTTATATAGAAGACTAGCTTTCGCCCGCGGCTTCGCCCGCGTTAAATTCGGGATAAGACAGTGCCCCTTTCCTGATTTACAGGTACCTGCCACCTGTAGTTTTTGCCCTAGCGCACTATTTATTGTAATAGCAATGTAATAAAAAGCATTTTACAAATTTAGCTGTCCGTATACCTACTGTCGACCCTAGTTTTAGGTGTTCTTTTATGGAATGAATCTCCCCCAGAATTTATTTAAAAGATTAATGGATAAATAAAGGCGCTAGTGCCATAAATTTCCCATGTCAGGTGTAATTTGGAAGGTAATTAATCAACTGAGCGCTCGGCTCTTAAGGTCGAGAGAACGCGAAAGAAAATATCAACAAGTTTCGAAGAAGGAAAATTCACAAATAAAGTCACGACTTTTTCCCATGGGGGTAGACAGTAACTTCTGAACGCGGCCTGCTCAATTCTTGGGTTCGAGTACTTATCGTTGATTTTGTTCACGTTTATACATATCCGACTTCCTATAACTATTCTATTTAGTATATTATGTGTGGATGGATGTATAGATGTTTGTTACTCTTTCACGTCAAAACGGCTGAACGGATCTTGATGAAATTTGGCACTGCGGTAGATTATAGTCCGGAATAACACATAGGTTTTTTTACGATCATCACGCGGGTGAAGCCGCGAGCGCCAGCTAGTAATATTATAAACGCGAAAGTTTGTATGGATGTTTGTTACTCTTCCACGCAAAAACCAATGAATGGATTTTAATGAAACTTTACAATAATATAGTTTACATATCAGAATAAGACATAGGCTACAATCCATAAAGATATATTGTAAATTCTATCACCATGCGAGTAAAACCGCGGGGCGCAGCTTAGTTAGTTTAGTGAATCCCATCGTACTTTTTCAGGTGTTGACTACACCTGTAAAAGTACGATGGGATTCACTTCCTCACTTATTTTTTTTTTAAACTTTGCCCACACTAGGAATTTCTCTTGTATCGTGGGTGCGTTTACAAACATTTAAACACACATACACAAACAGCTAGACCCAGAACAACTATCTGCAGGCCATACAAATATTTATTCCGTGCGGGAATCGAACCCGCGACACGCAGCGCAGAAGTCGATCGCTCACCCACTGCGCCAACCGTGTCGTCATTTATTGTTTGCAAAAGTCCCTTAAATAAAGAAGAATTTAAAAAAAATAACGATTATAGGAATATAATCGTTATTTTTTTTAAATTCTTTTCTCTTGACGTACTAAATTTAAATATTAATTTTCATTTTAAATATTTATGCGCTGCGCACAGCAAGCACCTTCGGTCCTCCAATAATCGTCTTCTACGATGTCCTACTCATCGCTCTGGTTTCCTTAAATATTCCTTCTTTGTCCAGGCGGTTTTCCTGTGGAATGCGCTCCCTCTGAATATCAGGACGGCTACCAGTCGGTTCACATTTAAGGTAAAAGCTCGCGAACACTTAGGTACGTAAGAAGTTGGCAGACTCGTCTCAAAATTAAAAAGTTGTCAGTTTTTCATCATATTTAGTAGTTTTTACCTCTCTTTACTTTTGTATATTTTCTATGTATGTATTATATATGTATTTATTATTAATAAAATTAACATTTCCTGTCACATTGCACCTACTATGTCTTTGTCTCTGCATCACCCTAAGGTTGACTGGTAGAAAATGCCCAAGGCATTAAGTCCGCCTTTGTACAATGTTTTTGTTACTTGTGCATGAAGTTTTAATAAATAAATAAATAAATAAAACGTCTTCCTAAAGGTCAAAAGAAAATGAGCGTGACTTACAAAGATTATTCAAATTGAATAGTTTTCAGCAAAGTCATGTCCCCCAACGAATTTCTTCGGCACAATGGCCCGCCGGTTCTTAAGGTTTGTTAATAATAACGCACAATTTCTTCTATAAACTTGGCTGACAAGCAACAAGTTCATAAAATAAAGTACGTAGATATCTTAAGGTTTTTGTGAGACATTCAAGTTTATTGTTTAATGTTTCGTTGTCTAAGTTTTACTTTGAAACTTGGATAAGTTGAAATACTGTTAATGGCCTGAAAAGTCAACACCCTGTATAACTGTAGAGTCTTTTTTGAGGAAGGAAAATCATCACATAACTTCGCCTTCTTGATATTTTTTTGTGTTGATTCCTGTATTGTGTATTTTGTGGCATCAAATAAATGATCTATCTATCTATCTAAACTGTTTCAAATTTAATTGATTTTATTAGTTCCTGCCCCTGGCTTCACACGTGTGCAACTTGCTTATGGAAAAAGTGTTCTTGTTCTAGCAATTACGCTAGAGGGTTCAGTACAAACTTGCGACATAAACAGCCATATCTTTGACTGCGTAGACTAAGACAGTTATTTCACAGCAC
Organism: Ochropleura plecta; assembly: GCA_905475445.1. NCBI lineage: Eukaryota > Metazoa > Arthropoda > Insecta > Lepidoptera > Noctuidae > Ochropleura > Ochropleura plecta. The sequence goes on along the minus strand of FR997723.1, from coordinate 6,338,522 downwards.
CAAGATACCACAGATCTGAATATATAGTGCTAATTTTAACTTGATACCTCCATACGTTACCGAGATAAAGGGTCTTGACAGACAGGCAGATAGACGGACAGACAACAAAGCGATTCAATAAGGGTTCCTTTTTATTCTTTAGAGGTGTGGAACCCTAAAAAGAATCAGCTAAATCGATCGAGTCGTTCTCAAATGATTTTTAATACTACGGATAGTCGACAGAAGAAAGGATACTTGTATATTATACTGTATTTCAATGATTGTCTAAATTTGAAGGCCTATATACTTTAATAGCACGTCATGATATATCTGCCGCTAGTCGTTAACGACATCATTCAATAACCCATACAGATTAGGCAACAGATTAGTAAATAATGAACATTCACTGATAACGCCATGATAATAGCTTTGATAAGACAACAAAGAGATAACTAACGCCACATTGAACACGCCTGTATATCATGAAGAGTTAGACAGAAGTTGTTGTAAGCATCTTTCACCACTTAAGTTTAAGAACAAGGGGTAGTGTGGAGAGGAGGGATAGTATCCTTACTAATATTATAAAAGCGAAAGTGAGTTTGTTTGTTTGTATGTTTGTTACCTCTTCACGCTTTAATGACTACACCGATTTTGATGAATTTTGGTACAGAGATAGTTGGGAACCAGGAGACGGACATAGGCTAAAAAAAAAGTGGGATGTGAGGGAGAAAGAGGAAAGAAAAGGGAAAACTTAGCGTTGCTATTACAAATCAATAAGGCGCAAGGGGATCTGTGTTACCCCGAATTTAACGCGAGCGAAGCCGCGGGCAAAAGCTAGTCTACTATAAGTGACCAATGTCCTTTTATTGGTATTGTTGGTTGTGTCGTTGAGCTCCTTCAGTTATGAGTCGAACTACACGATAACTGACAAATGCTTGCACTGTCTGAACAGGTTCACTCCCTCTGTGTAGTGCTTTCTTAAAAATACTATTTCAAACACTAATCTGCAAAGTCCTCATGTAAGTTGACCAAAATACCTTAAATAGACTACAACCTCTGAGTTTATTTCGGCTGTTTCTTCTCAGAGTAGTCGGGGACGAAACACCGGCCTCATAAAAACTTACTTGTTAAAATTTGTTCATTTTATTCTAGACCTAAAAATCAAACCCGAGATCACTAGCGGTAGCACTTCCGACTTCTAGTCCAAAAACGTAACAAAAGGGACACAATTATTTTATGTTTGTCCATTCTGAAGTTATACAAACAAACATCTCAGCCTATTCCCGAAGGACGCACCTTTTCCATTTCCAAAGTACATAGTGTTGACCCTCTGAAAATTCTGTAAATAACTTCATATTTATTATGTTTATCTTAGATCCCTAAGCTTTGGATTACACCGGCCAGTTTCAGTTAAAAATAATGAGCCAATTATAATTCAATTAAGTTTTGTTTTTATAGTTGAGTCCGGGGTATTTTGTTTTAGTAGAAACGGTTGGAGCATGTTTTTGGAATCTTCAGCTTGCATTTTATGTCCGGAATAAAAGTTAGATCGATAGATATATAGAGTTCATGTACAGTCAGCAAAGAGGCTCAAAGTAAATACAAAAAACCGGCCAAGAGCGTGTCGGGCCACGCTCAGTGTAGGGTTCCGTAGTTTCCCGTCCGTCACAATAAGTGTTCCCACTTATGAGTTTAAAGGTGGAGGAGGAAATTATTTTATACAACTTTTTGTCTTTTTTGTACAAAAACTGTTGTGTCAATCAAGTTCAAAATGATTTTCATAGAAAGTCCTTATAAAGTTCTACTTTTCAGATTTTTTTCATATTTTCTAAACTTACGGTTCAAAAGTTAGAGGTTTTTTTTTGAGGCACATTGTTTTTTACTTTTGGAGCGATTATTTCCGAAATTATAGACATTATCAAAAAATGATTTTAGTAAACCCCTATTCATTTTTAAATACCTTTCCAACAATATATCACACGTTAGGGTTGAAATTAAAAAAAAAATCACTTCCCACTTTACATATAGGGTGGCTACCCTAATAAAACATTTTTTTCCAATTTTTATTTTACCACTTTGTCGGCGTGATTGATATACATATTGGTACCAAATTTCAGCTTTCTAGTGCTAACGGTCACAGAGTTTAAGCGAGGACGGACGGACGGACGGACAGACAGACATGGCGAAACTATAAGGGTTCCTAGTTGACTACGGAACCCTAACAATGATAGTTATAAAAAGGTTAATACTGTGCCATTTTATGCATGTGTTTGTGACTCTTTCACGTCAAAAACCTGCTTAAACCAGCGTCGGGCACTAGTTGCTTGACAGTTTGCTGAACTGGGCCTATATGGCGCAGCCGTGAGACACACAACAATATAATTATACATTATTTTTATTTTGTGTTTAGAATTAAGTTTTATTATTTTTATTACTGTGTGCATTTATGGCTTGTGCCAAATAAACTTGTTTTCTTTCTTTCAAAACGGCTGAACGGATCTTGATGAAGTTTGGCACAGAGGTAGATTATAATCTGGAATAACACATAGGATACTCTTTTTCGATATCACGCGGGCGAAGCCGCGGGCGCTAGCAAGTATTTTTGTATTTCTACATATTTGTTTTATACATTAAAATAGTAGCCCACCGGTGTTAAAAAAAAAGCCGGTAGCTTGAACATTGTTCGGGATTAGGGTTCAAGATACCGGTATTTTTTTTCTATTGTTATGAATCCTGTTTGAGTCCAATATATACTTTTCCTTTCTTTATACATAGGTTGAAATAGACAACCAAAATTTGAAACACGTCTAGACGTGTTTCTCAAATACAAATTGAGAAAATTCAATTCATCCAATTCAATTGGATTGATCCATTTGAATTGGATGCTAGCATCCAATTCAATTTAGATGTCCCCGAGTAAAAGTTTTGTACTTTTATTATTACCTCTCTTCCTCACGAACTTCTTTGTATTTATAATACTGTCTTTATCAAAAGTTTTTGTATGGGATTTCACCTTCGTGACCAAGGTCAGACAGTACCCATAAAAAATGAAGGTTAAAAAGTACTTTATCCGTCTCTCTCTGTGTATATTTTAGGCGTTGTTTAGTCATGAAATATGGTTGAGATTAGCTAAATAAATAGCCAAAATACTACTACGTTTATAAAAGTAGAAAGAATAATTGCTTAATCATAGCAAACTGTTTTAATTAGTATAACGTGAAAATGTGTTTTTTTGTTATTTAGTTTCACTTTATAAAGTTTTGCGTGGAAGTGCCTTTTATTTGAAAAGACGTCGAACAAATAAATATGTCACATAACAATTTTGGCTTTATCACAATCTACAGCGTTTTCACAGACAGAGGGCCACTGCCTGCCGGGGTTGCGGGTTGTTCGAAAGAGATACCGCGGCCCCGGAAGCAAAAGGGCAATAGAAGGAACATGAATGAGTTTTAGTCAGTGCAAGTCTTACACTCCCCCACGCTCTACTCAGAGAGGGGGAAGTAATATGATAATTTCCCATCCGCAAAAAATATAAATTTCATAGAGTGAAATAAACCTGGCGTACCTAATATTAATCCTACCCACATTTCGTCAGTTATGTAAAAGGGGCTAGTTCTATTTGACGGGCCTGTTGGTCTAGTGGTTAGTGGCCCTGACTGCTGAGCCGGAGGTCGTGGGTTCGATTCCCACCCAGGACAAACTTTGTGTGATGAGCATGATTGTTTGTTCTGTGTCTGGGTGTGATTTATCTATAATATGGTATGTATTTATAAATTATATAAGTATGTATATCAGTTGTCTGGTTACCATAACACAAGCTCTGCTTAGCTTGGGATCAGATAGCCGTGTGTGAGTTGTCCCAAGATATTTATTTATTTATTATTGCCATCAACCGGGTAGCTGCTACTGAGAAACCCCTGATGGAACAAAAACTAACAACACTTTCCATTTTTGTATCGCAACGCATCCCGTATCATAGGCCACCCACAGCGGCCTATTAGAACTAGCTACAAAAGATTGGCCTGCAACGGTACTAGAACGCGAAAAGTGGAAGGAGGGAAGTGCCTTTGCCCTGTAGTGGAACAACAGGCTCATAACAATTATACGCCACTATTAGAATTATAATATATCTTTACTAGCTTTTGCCCGCGGCTTCGCTCGCGTTAAATTAATAGTAGTTTTTGCCCTTACACCTCATTTGTTGTAATAGCAATGCAAAGTTTTCCCTTTTCTTTCCTCTTTCTCCCTCATTTCTCACTTGAAAAAAAATAGCCTATGTCCGTCTCCAGGGTCTCAACTATACCAATACTCTGTAACAAAATTCATCAAAATCGGTTTAGCCATTTAGGCGTAAAGACGTAACAAACAAACAAACTCACTTTTGCTTTTATAATAGTAAATAAGGATTGTACTTAACTTAAATCCTTAAATTATAAAAAATACAGTCTATAATTAAAACAAACCAGTAATCGATCTCTTTACGTATGTCTTCATCAAACAAAACAATCACTTATATCAAAATCCACCCAAATCATAAAGCTTCCCACTTAGCTTTATAAGCCAAACAATTACTTACGAAGCACTTGTATCAAAACTCTCTAATATCAATAATAATTATCGCTAATGGATTAATAGTACTTACCTACCCATACATTGTTAATTTGCGGTAACTTATCACGTGCCAAATTATGATGCACACTTTGACGTGTAATGGTCTAATTACGCTATAGATACCTATGCTGCTACCATAGTAGTTAGTTAACACTGGCTGCATTTTTTTCCTAGCCTCCTTTCTCCACTTCTCGGCAAAAGCGTCCCACCACTCTATCAAGTCCTCTCCCTCCCTCCATTTATCAAGAACCCTCACGTCCTCCTCATCGTTCTGAAGGAACCTGACCAGATCGTCCCGCCATCTCCTTCGTGGTCTTCCGCGTCCCTACGCGAAAAAAATACTAGTAGAAACATGTGAAAACGGTGCATTCTGATCCTAAAAATAGGGCGATAAGAAGTAGTTTCGAATATTAATAAAACAGTTTCATAGAGTTTATAATCAATTAAATAAAATTTAGTCATATTGACTAGGTCAAGTCAATGCAGCGGCTTAGGTACTGTTGACTCAAACTTAAAAGCTTTTATTTCAATTAGACTATTACAGGTACTTTTGATTGTCAAGAAACAAAATGTTGAAGCTATAGTCCCGGTCAAAAGACATGATAACTTGTGAAAGCACTGTAGTTGCCCATGACGCCTTAGGAAGAGCAAAGCCAATGGTCCCGCCTATCATTTATAGATTTTTGACAGTCGTTGCTGATAGTCAGTGGCCCGTATGTCTGACAACCAGTCTTACCAAAGGGTACCGTTATACTCTGAGGTCAGAGGCAGTTGTTCCGCCTAAAATACATGTATCCACGGCTTCGGAGGAGAACCCTTAAACTTCTGTTTAGTAATAACTCTTTGATTTTACGCACTCAGTATAGTCAACTAGAAATATTGACAGAAGGCAGTTCACTTTTAATTGTGAAATGGAATTCAATCCCAATATGCAAATAGACGAAATTGGAAGCGAATAGATATTGCGTTCTAATAATAAACTGCACCTTTTTGTATTTGGAACTATTGGAACATATTTTTATCTTTGGAGAGCCTGTCATCTGTTTGGTGCAGTGTAGGTATCCGCTGTGGGAACGGACTGGAATGAAAGGAAAGGTGCCGAATTTTCGCTACTCTTAATTCTAATTTAAATTTGACGACACAGTTGGTGCTCTATTATTAGATAAAAAAAATAGTTTTATTGTGTCTCAAAATTATTACAATACATGTAAAATGAAACATCCCCATTAAGTTATCGAAGATACTTGTGTTGGACTTCGCTCATTCCCTTAATTATATCTAAATTGAAACAAGTACTCATGCTAATAAACAAACATTCAAGATAAGATAAAACTGAAACAAAATGAAAAGTAAACATAAAGAAACCAAGAAATCAAAATATTCTAAGCAGAAAAAATGAAGTATGCGAGTGTGTGTGTTTTGTGAAATGGTGGAGTTGTGTATGTGGAGTGTGAGTATGTGTGTGAATGTAATGTAAGTTAGATATATAGTGAAATTGACGGCTTTAAGACAGCATCCTAGAAATTATAAATTTAGACGGCACGGTTGGTGCAGTGTCTTGGCGATCGACTGCTGCGCTGCGTGTCGCGGGTGCGATCCCCGCACGGAACTAATATTTATATGGCCTACAGATAGTTGTTCTGGCTGGTTGTGTATGTTAGTTTAAATGTTTGTAAAAGCGCCCACGATACAGGAGAAATAAATATCTAGTGTGGGGCAAAGTTTTTTTTTAACAAAAAATAAATAAAGTAAAAAATGAGTTATAAATAAAAAATCCTGGTGTAATAAAGAAAGTAAAAAAAACTGTATTTTTTTTTAAATCGGTTCAAATGTAATTTTCGAGAAGATGTAAATTCACAACTGTCAAAATTCGTAGAACGATAATCCTTACTTCCTTACTAATATTATAAAAGCGAAAGTGAGTTTGTTTGTTTGTTACCTCTTCACGCTTTAATGGCAAACCCGATTTTGATGAATTTTGGTACAGAGATAGTTGGGAACCAGGAGACGGACATAGGCTATTATTTTTTTAAAGAGAGTGGGTTATTAGCGAGAAAGAGGGAAGAAACGGGAAAAAATAGCGTTGCTATTACAAATTAATAAGGCGCTACCGAATTTAACGCGAGCGAAGCCGCGGGCAAAAGCTAGTAATATTATTATTTTTATTAAAAAAAAAGTGGGATATGAGGGAGAACGAGGAAAGAAAAGCGAAAACATAGCGTTGCTATTACAAGGGCACAAACTGCAGGTACAGGCACGGTACTGTGTTATACCGAATTTAAAGCGAGCGATGCCTCGGGCAAAAGCTAGTATATTATATAATACGTTTTGGTTTATTTTCAGATCTAGGGTGATGAGTGGGATGAAATCTTTTTTTAAGACGTAATTTTTTTTGACCACCCAGTATAATCTGAACAATTTGACATATTAGATGAATATGTTATTTATGATATGAACTTAGATGATATAAGATTGTTTACAATAATAAATATTATTCTTTCGTTTATTTTCTTTACAACTATTATTGTACACCGTAAAGGTAAGTTGTCTCGGGGCTGTAGGTTGTTCGAAAGATATACCGCGGACCCTGTACGTAAAGGGCAAAAGAAGGAACATGGTTGGATTTAGTTAGTACAAGTCTGACATGTTCTTCCGCTCCGCCCAGAGAGAGGAAAGTTATTTAATGATATCCCATCAAAAGAAAAAAAACCTGCCTAAAGCGAGGCAGACTCGCGCCCCGAGGGTTTCGTACAAACTGGATGGCGACATGAACGGCCTTGGATATCTTTTAACTGCATATACAGGGTTATTCGTAAAACACCGACAACCTTGCAGGACTGTATTACAATCATCATAAACAGCAACTTTTGTTCTATGATTTTTTACAAAATTGCATACATTTACCAAAAACAAATCTTCAAGATTTCGTTGTCCTATCTAACACATTTCAACTCCGTATTTTGCTGTACCTACATACCTACACCGCCGCTTGTAGGTACCTACGTTTGCTTCGCATAGATTTCGTAACATTTAGAGCGTTCAATTTCAATATTTTTATTTTTGTATGAAAATCTGATGAACTAAAATATGATAAATGTTTAAATGTCCTAGAACAAAAGTTATTGATTATGATGTTAGTAACATGGTCCTGAGACGTTGACAGTGTTTTACAAATAACCCTGTATATAGCATTTACTAAGAGGGTTGATTTTTTCACAGCTGAAAGGGACAACAGACTTGAGTATATAGTTTTAATTTCAACTCGATACCTTAACGCGTTACCGAGATAGAGGGTCTTCAAAAAGACAGACAAAAAAGTGATCCAACAAGGGTTCCGTTTTTTCCTTTTGAGGTACGAAACTCTAAAGGAGGAGCTCGTGGCTAAATAATAGCAGCCGCTCGGGTCGATCTTTAGGTTAAGCCGCGCTTGCCTAGGTTGGTCTGTGGATGGGTGACCACCCGTTACATACCGAGTTTCCTCCGTGCCTCGAAAAGCACGTTAAGCCGTTGGTCCCGGCTGTCATTTGTAGATCTTTGACAGTCGTTACAGGTAGTCAGTGTCCCGAAAGTCTGACAACCAGTCTTACCAAGGGGTATCGTATTACCCAGTACTAAATGGGTTGTGGAGGTCAGATAGGCAGTCGCTCTATGTAAAATACTGATATTCAGCTGCATCCGGTTAGACTGGAAGCCGACCCCAACATAGTTGGGAAAAGGCTAGGCAGATGATGATGTACGGAACTCTAAAATAGAGTTTATTATAGGGTTATTTTTAAATTACCGACTGCTTATGAGCCACCCGCAACTACAATAAATAAGTATCCTTACTATAATAATTATTATAAAAGCGAAAGTGAATTTGTTTGTTCGCCTAAATGGCCAAACCGATTTTGATGAATTTTGGTAAAGAGATAGAGGACCCTGGAGACGGACATAAGCTAAGAAAAAGTGGGATGAGGGGGCTGAAAAAGGGAAGAAAAGGGGAGAGAAAGATATATTTTTTTCGGTCATCGCGCGGTATAAAGTAAGCGTTAACCCAAAGTAACTATGCTACAGGGGCGAAGTCGCGGGCAGAAGCTAATTCTATATAATTCTGATACATGTTGCATGATGCTAAGACTGTTGAATAGGAAGCCAAAATCAAGTCAGTCAGACAAAATCTCTTCATCGCTTACCGCAAAATTCTCGATACCTGCCGAATCAAAATCGATTAACACACTGACTCGATTCACACTCGACTGCTCATTTTCCTACGAAGCAGCAAATGTGTAGGGGCCTTTACATGACGGGTCGAGCAATCCAATTACAGGATTAGCGCACACTAAAGTGGGGTGAAGTGAGCCGAGACAACAACGACGGTGTCCGGTGATATCCGGACCGGGGACGGACATGGACAAATTAACTTGGACATTAATGTTAATATATTATTATGTTTTGGCTGAGTGATGGCCTAAACTCTAGTTCTTATAAGTACTTAATTATTGACGGTATGGTCAGAAAGGTGAAGACTCTTAGAATTACGGGTAGAAGAGAGATATAGAAGAAGAAGCTGCAAGGATAACCCCATTTAAATTTGTGTTAAGCAGAATAATAATGATAAGTGTTTTGAACGTGACAACGTGAGACTTTGTAACCAATGATGCTTAACAAGACTCGAGGATGAGCAAAAATGGTTACACGGGAAAATTTTCAAGGTAAAATGAACACTTGCCGCCGTCTGTAGATGAGCGACCTTTCATTTAAAAAGAAGAAGAAAAAGTATTTATTGAACTCGCAAGGACATAATAGCAAAACAACAATAAAAAAGAATAAAAATAAACCAAACTTCTTTTTTCTGGTGGGAAATCATCTAATGACTTCAGACATGTCAGACTTTCACTGACTAAAACCCACCCATGTTCCTTCTGTTGCCCTTTAAGTTCCGGGGCCGCGGTATCTCTTTCGAACAACCCGCAACCCCGGCAGGCGGAGGCTCTGGCAAGCCCCTCTGCTTTGCTGACTCTCTTTGAGGTGCGCGTGAAACACGAACGCGCCGTTGACTCGGCCTGTCGTCAATAGACGGGCGGACGGTGAGCTACCCATTGCTCACCATCCACAGGCCCGCATCTACGGTGGCCGGGAGTCGTCTCGCGGCGCCCGACGCCCGGGGCGTCTCCCGCGGCGGCTGGGTTGGTTTGAGGTTCTCTCCCTCAAACGACCGGCCTCCTCCTTCACTAGCATTACTGCTTCGCAGAAGGAGGTGCCCGCTTCCCATTCCCTCTCGCTCCGGACCATGGGCTGAACCAGGGCCGGACGCGAGAGATCGCCGCCGCCGATCGTCTCCACGAGAGCACGGCGCGGCGCGGCGGTGCTCCGCCCAAGCTGGGCAGACCGCCACTGTGTGCTCCACCGTGTCCTCAGGGTGATCGTCACAATGGTGACACCCGGGCGTTTCCTCCCGCTAGTTGAAGACCTTACAGCTCTTTTTGGTTGGGTTTGTTTTTTAAGTTTGAAAGTCTAACAACAGTCTCAGCAAGGGTTTGATATTCGGACCATGTTACATATTTAGTGGCTGACGACGCCAGAAGGAAAGAAGTGAGCTCGTGGCTAAACAGTATCAACCTCGCTCGGGTCGACTTTTAGGTTAAGCCTCGTTTGTCTAGGTTAGTTTGCGGATGGGTGACCATCCGTTACATAATGAGTTTCATTCGTGCCTCGGAAAGACTTTAAGCTGTTGGTCTTCGCTTTCGAGACACTGGCTACCTGTAACAACAGTTACAGGATGATCGGACGCATTTTTTGAGGTTGACTGGTAGAAAATGCCCAAGGCATTAAGTCCGCCTTTGTACAATGTTTTTTTTACTTGTGCATGAAGTTTAAATAAATAAATTATTTATATAGGCATGTAAAATATATATGCAGAATACTACAGTATAGACGAAAAATTTAAGTTTCTTAGAAAATAAATATTATTTGATTCTCGAACAATCCTTCATACAAATGAAAGTACTTAGTACTGATGCACCCTATTTCACTAATTCCCGGTAATCTTGTTAATTAATTTTGAAATGTAAATTGTGTATGTGTATATTCATTTCGTTGTACACAATAATCTCATTGCGCTTAACGAACGTTGGTGAAGCAAAACTTCTCCAATGAATGAATTTTACATGTGTAAGCCCTTTTCAATTAACGTTGACTGACATTTTAGACAGTTGTTACTCTAATATGTACTTTACTGTTTACTTCAACCCTATTTATTGTATATGTATAATGTATATCCGTATTATACTTTTTAAGCCTAAGTGGCTTAACACTATCCTTTCATCCTTAAATATAAACACCGTTGTTTAACAACAGTATCTGGCGCCCGCGGCTTCGATGATCGATAAAAAGTATTTCAGACTATAATCTAACTCTCTGCCAAATTTCATCAAGATCAGTTCAGCCGTTTTGACGTGAAAGAGTAACAAAACATTCATACATCCATCGTCATAAACATTCGCATTTATAATATTAGTAGGATTGTTAGCGTACGCAAACATGACTGCTGAGCAGTAGGCCCTACGTACTAAGTAAGAATCTCTTAATGATCTACAAATGACAGCCGAGATCTTCGATATCAGATATATTTAGATTCCTATGGCCGAGACCAACAACTTATCGAGCTTTTCAAGACACAGAACTCTGTATGTAATATATTATGTCTATAGTCTCGGCTCCTTTAAACCCATCCAAAGGTTGTCTTGAAAAGATCGATTTTGGCGATAAGACCGCCCTTTGTGTCACCCTATTTATAAGTTGAATATTGTTATTCTTGTAATTTGTATGGTGTACATAATAAAGAATTCTATCTATCTATCTATGTATAATAGATAGTCACCCATCCACCGACTGACCTTAGCAAGTGGTGCTTAACCTTGAATATCGACCCGTGCGGCTGGTCACGGGCTAGCTCGCTAACCACGAGCTCCACATTTCTGCTAGGCTTTCATAATAAATCCTTACACGTGTATCAGAGTTCAAAGTTGTTTACAGTGTAAAAGCCTATTGGATTTTAATCCGATTTCGCTTTTGTGATAGCACCTATAATCGGGTTCCTAGAATGCACTTCAGTTCATTGCTGTTACATTTTCCTTGGAAAACGAACGCAACATTGAACTCCGCATAATGCTTTGGACTTTTTCTTTTTAAAAAAAAAAACGTTACTCCACACTAGGAATTTCTCCAGTAATTTGCATAGTAATTCTGCGTTTACAAACAACTAAACTCACATACACAAACGGAACGGGACGACGGGACGGAACAACTACTTGTAGGCCATACAAATATTTGTTTCTTGTGGGAATCGAACTAACGACACGCAGCGCAGCAGTCAATCGTTCAGCCACTGCGCCAATCGTGCCGTCAGTCTTAAAATACAGCTTCACATAATTTCACACCTGTGATCCCCAAAGGGCCAAGCAGAAGTTTACCTAGTAGTAGGAAGACCCTCATTTAAATATGTATATTTAAACTCTATACTCGAGAAAATGCGAATGGTTAATTCAGCTGAATATGCTTATTTAAAGCGTAAAACTGACTTTCAAGTTTTGTTGTTCTTTAAATAATTAAAGACTTAAGCGAAGTCTGTTTCAACAGTACAAGAAACTTGATTATTCATCTGGTAAAGAAATTGTACAATAGCAGAATTAGATTCAACAGTAGATACAATCACTGGAAAACTCCATTTTAACTTCTTTATTATGTATGACGGGGATTCGTCGTCGGATGGTCGAGATTATCATGGCGGAGGACACGAAATGATACTCGCAAAACTTTTGTTAACACTTGTATTGTTCTTTCACAAAATCAATAAAACAAAATAACTAAAGATGCCAATGATCGATACAGATTTAAATCAGAAACGCGGTAAGTTCGGTACAGGCTGGCAAAACGACCTCTCACGCTCGTGTCCATCCAAAAAGTAACGTCCCTTCAATCTCATTCCTCTAATGCCCACAAAATGACAACTGACAGCTATCAAACAAGACTTGCCACCTTGTACCGACCTCACCCAAGCGTACTGCTTGACGTTTCCGACAACCGATAATAGATGGCGTTGTTCTAAAATAACGATTTCAATCATTTCTCTTTGTTGATTCTGCGACATGTATATTTTACTTTCTCTGACGGTAGGCCGTGTCGACGGCGCGCGGCGCGTTCGTGTTAGACGCGCGCCTTTTTTTTTAATGGCATCTTTCAGTTGGACCTACGAGGTTGTTATCTGCTAACCGGTCAATCCTGTGGATGCCTTGCATTTAAGGCCTCCAGCCAGGGGCAGGGGCATAAAACTTATAAAGTAAGCGACTGCCCGCTAAGGGCACCCCCTGCGGTATACGGGCCTCGGCTTAGGTCGTCGCTGGGAGAAGACAGCAAGGGGACAGGCAGGATCTGAGTTCCATTATTTGGGGGATTTTGAACTCGCGGGCTGGCTCTAGCAAAGGTCAGGGGGGGGGGCTTTTAATTTTAAGTCGCGACGGTCCTCGGAAAGACGGCGGTCTGTAGACACGCGCCTCAAAGATATATTACTTATAAATCTTTGAGGCGTGCGTCTATAATATAAGTAAAGCACAGGGGCCTGCCTGCCGGATGCGGGTTTTTTGAAAGACATATATGTCTTTCAAAAAACCCGCATCCGCATCTTTTGCCTTTTATGTTCCGAAGCCACATATAGTATATGTGGCTTCGGAACATAAAAGGCAAAAGGAAGAACATGGTTTTATACAGTAAAAGTTTGACTCTGTCTGAAATTATTCATTCGTGAAAAAAAAACAGCTAATAATCATAATTATGTCAGTATATTCTCTCTTTTATCATCGGTTTGCCGTCTCGACAGAGTCGTTTACCAGACGGAGAGTAAAGTTTCAAGGAGCATAACCTAACAATTTATCTATATAATTTTCCAATTTTGGCCATACATCATAACTAGAATACGTGCTTAATAAAGGGTTGAATCCAGTTCAGTAAAGAGAAATTCTCCAATAACGACGAAAAAAAGAGCCAGCAACAAAACTACACAAACATTCTCATAATGAAAAACAATACCCTCTCGCCTTTCCACTAGACCGCATTCACACCAACCGTATAATCAGTCGCTGATTGTGAGCTGGCTGACTACTGGCTAGCGTAATATGTGTAGTCGGTTTAGTGTGAATTGCTTGTGTCACTTGGAAAACGAAAGTGTGTTTGTTTGTTACTGACCAACTGCAAAGATGTACAAATGACAGCCGGGACTATCGGTTAATGGTTAATGGCGATTTCCGAGGCACTGAGAAAACTCGGTATGCAAACACATACCAACCTTTTTAACCGCAGTTAACCCTGAATATTGATTCAAGCGGCTGTTATTATGTCAATTTTTTTTTTGGTTATATTTACAGAAACAAACAGGATGCCTTAATCCTTACTTCCTTACTTAATATTTTAAAAGCGAAAGTGAGTTTGATAAAATTTGGTACAGAGATAGTTGGGACCCTGGAGACGGACAAAGGCTAAAAAAGGGAATAAGGGGAGAAAGAGGGAAGAAAAAGGGAGAGAAAGTTATTTTTCCCCTTATCTCACTTTTAAAAAAAAAGCTTATGTCCGTCTCCAGAGGCCAAACTATCTCTGTAGCTGGTTTGATGAATTTTACAGTACAGAGAACAGGCTGTACTGTAAAATTCACCAAAATCAGTTTGGCTATTTAGGCGTGAAGAACAAATCACCCCCGGCATTTTATAACATTAGACGCCATTGTCAGAAATTAAAGACGCTGGGTGCGCACACAGTCTCACACGATCGTCGCTCAAGACGCGCGCGCGGTGAATGAGTATATACGTATTTACGTTTTCGAAAACGTAATATGTTATAACGTTACGTTGTATGATATAACGTAGTAAATAAAATTAATTTAATACCGGGTACTGACAAATAAACGTACAACAAAGTGAGCCTATGAGGGCTCCGTTCTTTTTTCATTTTGAGGTACGGTACTCCTAAAAATACACGCTCAAAGACAGCACCTGAAAATATGTTAGTACTAGCTTTTGCCCGCGGTTTCGCTCGCATTAAATTCGAGGTAACACAGTTCCCCTTTAATGATTTGCAGGTACCTGCTACCTGCAGTTTTTGCCCTTGCGCCTTATTGATTTGTAATAGCAACGCTAAGTTTTACCTTTTCTTCCCTCTTTCTCCCTCACAAACCACTTTTAAAAAAAAAAAATTTAGTCGATGTCCGTCTCCTGGTTCTCAGTTATCTTTGTGCCAAAGTTCATCAAAATCGGTTTAACCATTAAAGCTTGAAGAGGTAACAAACAAACAAACTCACTTTCGCTTTTAAAATATTGGTAGGATATGAACGTAGCTGTTGTAACATCACTATTTAGTATGTTACTAATATGGTCTTCACTAGTAAATGTATTATCTGTGGTCTGCGGCACTCTGCCACACTTCATGTCATGATGTAGCCCTGTGTGTATCTCTTGTCCTGTGTCTCCTACCAATAAACCTGTATCTTACCCAACGGACTATCATTCATAAACATCCAACATAACATGGTGTCAGAAGTGGTTTAAGAAGAATCATTCAAGAAAAAGTCGAGGTCGTCGAAGAAAATGCCGGACCAAGCGGACGTCAGCCATGATGGTGAGACAAATTTTCAAACACGTGTGAAACAATTAAATATTTCGTCAGATACCACGAACAATAACGCTGAAACGTGGAAAAGATGGTGGCAACAACTTGAGTTATATTTGTTAGCCACAGGTCTAGATAAGTCAAGCGAGAAACGGAAAATCGCAATTCTCTTACATTGCATTGGAGAACGAGGTCTCAATATATTTAACTCATTTAACCTAAAAATAGACAAGAGCACGCTTGACGAAGTCAAATCGAAATTTGACAGATTCTTCGAGCCAAGAAGAAACGTGACCATGTGCAGGTATCTATTCTTCACACGCAGGCAGGAGAAATCCGAAAGCATCGACGAGTTCCTCACGGATTTGGAGAATAGAAGCAGAGAATGTGAGTTTGGCACGCTCAGGGAATCGCTCATCAAAGATATTTTCATTGCAAACCTCAATTTGGACTTGTCACATGTGCGTCAAAGGTTACTGCAAGAACATGACTTAACATATCAGAGAATGCAAGAGCTAGCGAGGACGCTCATCGTCGCACAGCAGGATGCTGAGAAAATAGTCAAAGGAAGCAGCATCGCCAGTCAACGAACGTCAGAAAACGTCATGCATCTCAGTCGGAGGAGCCGTAGTCGGGGAGATCGTCGACAGCGAGCTTCCAGTCGCAAGTCAGCTTCGAGCAGTCGCAAGCCAGCTTCAGGCAGTCGCGAGTCACCTTCAGCTTCAGGCAGCTTGAAGACATGTAGCCGCTGTGGGCAGTCTCATCGCTACAAGTGTCCAGCCCAAGGAGTTCAATGCAGGTCATGTAAATCTTACAATCATTTTGCTAAATTTTGTCACAAAAATAAAAAAGTCAGTCAGTTGCAATCGTTTAATTCAGATAATGGTAGTCAAGATTATTTCGTTGGTATGCTGAATAGTCAAAGTCATAATGGTCACAGTCATAATAGTCATTCTCACAGTCAGTCACTCAGTCAGAGACACAATCAGTCACAAACACACAGTATGACATCACATCCCTATGAGGAGAACAGTGACACGTCGGATAGATTTTTTATCCAGTCAAATAGTCAGGGTCCCAATTCATATCACATGTATGAAAACAATTACATGTCGGATAGATTTATTATCCAGTCAAATAGTCAGAGTCCCAATTCATATCACATGTATGAAAACAATTACATGTCGGATAGATTTTTTATCCAGTCAAATAGTCAGAGTCCCAATTCATATCACATGTATGAAAAAAATGTCATGTCTGAGAGATCCAATGTCCAGTCAAATAGTCAAAATAAAAAATGTCAGAGTCCCAGTGATGAAATCAGTCACATGTCTGAGGGATTTCACAATAAGGCACAGTCGTCCAATCAGTCACACAAAGGATCATCAGTCGTCAATACTTTGAATCACTCAAAGCAGTCGTGGGAAATTAGCTTATGGGTAGGTGATACAAAAGTTAAATGTATCATAGACTCAGGAGCAGATGTCAACATAATGTCAAAACAAACATTTAAAAATGTTAAAAGTCAAAATAAGCTGTCAAAATTGACACTTGTCAAATGTCAAGTAAATGTCACAGGATTTGGTGGAAAATCCATTCCGATTTTAGGCAAAGTCAACTTAAATTGTAATTTTTGCTTAAACAATAAGAACATTGTTGAAAACATAATGTTTATTATACCAGATATAGAGTGTCCAAATGTCCTTGGTCTCCCAATTTGTGAAAAGTTAGGTATAATAAAACGTGTCTTTTCAGTGTCAAAACAAGACTTTTGTGAGCAAATTCATACACAATATAATGATGTATTCCAGGGTCTTGGCTGTCTGCCTCCAGTCTGTCATCTAAAACTCAAGCCTGATGCAGTACCATGTGTGGATCCGCCCAGGAAAGTCCCATTCGCATTACAAGGGAAACTGCGTGAGGAGTTGGATCGCATGGAGAAAATGCAAGTCATAGAAAAGGTTACAAAACCTACAGAGTGGGTTAATTCAGTCGTTGTAACAGTAAAAAGTTCAGGTCAGTTACGAATTTGTCTTGATCCTAGAAATTTAAATAAAAATATCATGAGGGAACATTATCCACTCAAGTCAATTGATGAGATTAGGTCTCAGCTCGAAGGGGCTGTATGTTTTTCTCACTTAGATGCATTTTCAGGATTTTGGATGCTACGTTTAGATGAATATAGTTCAGAATTATGTACTTTTCAAACACCATTTGGTAGATATAAGTATTTAAGATTACCCTATGGCATAAATGCCTCGTCTGAAATATTTCAAAGAGTCATGATGAATCTATTTGGTGACATAGAAGGCGTACTCATATTCATCGATGACATCTTAGTCTATGGACCAAATGAGTCAGTTCATAATGAAAGATTACACAAAGTCATGCAAAGAGCTCGTCAAGTCAATTTAAAATTTAACAAGTCAAAATGTAAATTTTCACTGTCAGAAGTATGTTTTTTAGGTTATGTCTTCAGTAAAGACGGTGCAAGGGCAGATCTTGAGAAGGTCAAAGCAATTGTCAACATGCCTACACCGCAAAATGTCAAAGAGTTACAGAGAATACTAGGTATGATAAACTACCTAGGACCCTTTATAAGTAACCTGTCAGAAAAAACACAAGTATTAAGAAATCTTTTGAAAAAAGATTCAGTCTGGACTTGGGATGAGAATCATAGTCAATGTCTGAGGAAACTGAAAGATGAAATTACAAATTCACCAGTTTTAGCTCATTATAATCCCAAGATTCCATTAGTCTTGTCAGTCGATTCGTCAAAGTCAGCGTTAGGCGCAGTCATTTTACAAAAAAATAAACCTATAGCATACACTTCAAAAACCTTAACTGAAACGCAGGAAAGATATGCTCAAATAGAGAAAGAGCTATTAGCAATTCAATTTGGTTGTGAAAAATTTCACCAATATGTATATGGTAATAGAGTCACAGTTCATACTGATCACAAACCTTTAGTCTATCTATTTAAAAAACCATTACATGATGTCCCAGCTAGATTACAGCGTATGATGTTAACTTGTCAAAAATATGATTTAGAAGTTATACATGTCCCAGGCAAAGAAATGTTCATATCAGACACATTGTCAAGAGCAGCTTTGAAAGAACACTATAGGCCTGAAAATGAATCAGAAATGTCTTGTCATGTCAATCTAATGTATGCTAACTTAGCAATTACAGATGAATATAGCACAAAATTGGCTCAGGAAACTAAGAAAGATGAAACCCTGCAGCTATTAATAAAGTATTATAATGAAGGTTGGCCAAAAACCAAAAATAGTGTCAGTCCATTAATAAAACCATTCTGGAATATACAAGGAGAAATCCATAAAATTAGAGATTTAGTATTCAAAGGCTCAAAATTAATAGTACCACAGTCAATGCATAAAGAAATGTTAGTAAAAATTCACAAAGGTCACCAAGGTATAAATAAATGTCTAAACTTAGCTAAAGAATCTCTTTATTGGCCAAATATGTCTAGTGATATTAAGAATTTAGTAGAACAATGTCTAGTATGTGCAAAATTCAAACCATGTAACCAAAAGGAACCACTACAGAATTATGAAATAAGCAAATATCCATGGCAACAAGTCGGTATTGATTTAATGCATTTTGATAGCTTAGTATATTTAATTGTCACTGATTATTATTCAAAATTTATAGAGATTGCATTATTAAATAACAACAGTACATCAAAAAATGTAATAACTCATTTAAAGTCCATATTTGCTCGTCATGGAATACCATTGTCACTGGTATCAGATGGTGGACCTCCTTTTCAGTCAGTTGATTTTAAAAATTTTATGGAAGAATGGGACATAGAACATATTGTAACTAGCCCATATCATTCACAGTCTAATGGACAAGCAGAGAGTTCAGTCAAAATCATAAAAAACATGCTAAGAAAATGCAAAGAAAATGGATCAGATCCATACATAGCATTGTTACAATACAGAAATACAGGTAAAAATAATTTTTCATCACCAGCACAGTTACTCATGTCTAGGAACTTAAGAGATAACATTCCAACATCATATAAGAAGTTGAAGCCAAAAGTGGTAACATTTAAAGATTACAAAGAGTCTGTCAAGAAAAATGATAAAAATAAGTCAAAATACTACAATAAAAATGCCAAGTCAATGTCTATGTTACATCATAATGATCATGTCTATTTTAAGAGAAACCCAAGTAGCAACTGGGAACAAGCTATTGTTAAGCAAAGATTGTCAAATAATAGATCATATGTTGTTGAGGATGTCAATGGAGTTAGGTATAGGAGGAATAGAATACACTTAAGACATAAATATTCTCATAATTGTGCTAACCCTCCCATGCAATCCAACTCGTCACAAAGGGGAGAGGAAGGTGACAGACAGGAGTCTAGGCATCAAGAATCCTCATCTCAGCAATCCTCAAATGTAACAACTAGGTCAGGTCGTATTGTAAAACCTACCAGAAGGTTAATTGAAGAAATGGATTAAGTTAAATTATAAATAGAGTCATAAGTAAAGTTTAAGTAACTATAAGTATAATTAAGCATGTTGTCTTGTATAAAATTAAATAGCATAGCACTTATATTAATTGTCAGTCAGGGGTCTAATTTGAACTCAACAAGGGGGATGTTGTAACATCACTATTTAGTATGTTACTAATATGGTCTTCACTAGTAAATGTATTATCTGTGGTCTGCGGCACTCTGCCACACTTCATGTCATGATGTAGCCCTGTGTGTATCTCTTGTCCTGTGTCTCCTACCAATAAACCTGTATCTTACCCAACGGACTATCATTCATAAACATCCAACATAACATATAAAACCGGAGCTTGACAGTTACTAATAAGCCTGCGACCCTCTCCTAACTCATTAATTTTCTCGCGATGACTGACGACACGGAGCTGTTGCTTCTGTCTCAAATATTACGACCATAACTTGTAGTGGGTGAGTTGTGGTGTGGCGGAGAGAAAAATAGGGTTTCATGTTCATTGGTGGTGTGGACAGTTACAGTTAATATGCTGTGGGTTTTAATTATTTATCCAAACAGTTTTATAACTAGCTATTTAATGTTTGACTAATTATTAATATATAATATATAGAATCAAAAAAACACCAGTGATGCATCAGTTGACGTGGCCACTGACAATTGGTCCTACATGTACCATCGACTTGAAATTAAACTGTTAATGGATGACTCTTCATCTGTTTGTGGCGATAGAACTTAAATTAAAGTAGGTATCTACTGGGTTGACTTTTTAAATATCCTGTTTCCTACTTCTTTCTAGTAATTCTATCCTACTATACTATAAATGCGAAGGTTTGTGAGGATGGATATATAGATGTTTGTTACTCTTTCACGTCAAAACCGCTGAACGGATCTTGATGAAATTTAGCACAGAGGTAGATTATAGTCTGGAATAACACATAGGATACTTTTTTTCAATCATCACGCAGGCGAAGCCGCGGTCACCAGCTAGTTGATAAATAAAGGTATGATCCATTTCCTATTAAATACGTAAACTCACGGCTTTTTCCCATGGGGGTCGGTTAAACCACAGAGCACCACGTGCTACGAACCTTATTAGAGTATTTAAAAGGAGTATATCCTTTTATCTCTTGACTCTCTGAAATAATCCTTACTTCCTTACTAATATTATAAAAGCGAAAGTGAGTTTGTTTGTTTGTTACCTCTTCACGCTTTAATGGCTAAACCGATTTTGATGAATTTTGGTACAGAGATAATTTGGAACCAGGAGACGGACATAGGCTATTTTTTTTTAAAGTGGGATGTGAGGGAGAAAGAGGGAAGAAATATTTTTTACTTTTCCAATATTTTCCCCTTGGCACATCTTTTTACATATATTCGGTAAATAATTCTGACCTAGTGATAAAATAAGTGGGAAATCAAATGTCGTGACTGGCACTGTGGGGCTTCAGCTCGGCGGCGCGTCGGTGCCAATTACAGCCTTCGTATAGAGTGGCACTTAAGTCGCAGATTACGCACAATTGCATAATGAACACTTCTAGAAAAGTGTGAAGGAACCTATTTAAACGGACGGCTTGAATATTATCAGATAACAGTTATCCGCTGTTGGATTTAGGCATTCCATTCAATTCTTTTTGCGGCAAAACATCTGACTCCTATCAGCCATTCTGTGAAGACCGTCGATCAAATTAACCCGATGGCATCCCACCTTGCGCTTACCGACCCCAACTGTAATCGATGCTTCGACTAATATAGCCACTCCAGGTCGTGCTGCCGGATTAGAGAGAAAGGAACAACCATGGAGTTCCTTGCCAGTTCTTATCCATAAGAAACTATCAACCCGAACCGTGCACCTTTTCTCGACGTTTTATAGGTGCCCATTTACGTTTATTTATTTCTTCTATTTAAAAGAAAACGTTGGGGCAACGTTTGTTTTAAAAAGAAAAGAAACAACAAGAGAAACACAAGGAATTTCTCCTGTATCGTAGGTGCGTTTACATACATTTAAACTCACACACACAAACAGCCAGACCCGAAACAACTACCTGTAGGTCATACAAATATTTGTTTTGTTTTGATTTTGGAATACCTCATTCCAGATTAGATCCCTTAAAAACGACATAACAATTATTGATTTGAGGTCATTTAAACTCGTACCTTATGGAATTCAATCTGTCTGAACTACCTTAGTCTTTGCAAATTACAGGCACGATGTCGTAACGAGGAGATAGACATTAAAGTATTTCTCTCAGCCTACTCTTAATAATCGTCCTAAGCTCTCAAGCACATCCTACGCCCCAAAGGAAATCGCCTACTTCATAATACATATAATAACCAAACCTAACTGACAAGCTTCTTACAACGTAATCCCAACACTTATGTAGGCGATAAAACGAACGGAACACGCGCCCAAACGGACGAAAAACAGAATAAAACATATTTATTAGAAGTAAGATAATCCGATACATAATACTAACATCTTTGATGTCCACAACAGATATTCTTTCTGTCACTTTTGTGTGGGATGCCTTTAGATAATCTAGTATCAAGAAACTGCGGAGATAGGATACAATTTGGTATGTTATATGAAGCAACAAAAACCCTATCATAACAGCATTTGTTTTCTCTTTATATATCTTACTTTTTTCAAAATTTTTAATCATCATCATCATTTTCCTGCCCTTGTCCCATTCTATTTGGGGTCGGCGCAACACGTTTTCTTCTTCCATTCTCGATCGTCACGGCATCATTTACTCCTTTTTTTATTTTATTTTTAATAAAGTTCGTAAAACTTTTCATTTTTCAGTTAGTTTTGTCTTTTTAATTTGTGTTTTTTATTTATTGTTTTGTCTTGTGCGAGTCTAATTAACAGTTTATCTAAATTTCTTAAAAACAAAAACAGTAGCCCACCTCGGGAACAAGATCCGCGACCTCTAAAAACTAACAATATGCAAGGTGTTTAAAACCACTGCTTTCTGAATCAAGCCCCTTAATTCAGCTATCTTAACAGAGTCTACTCAGGTATTAGCCGAAGATCCGGCAATTCAACTAAAAGCTCAAACGACTACCTTTAGCATTTGTGTTATTATTATTAAATACTTTAATAGCAAATGCTACTGCATCGTAGGTGTTTTACGCGGCAACAAAACATAAAAGTCATACAAATGTAGCTATAGTAACATAAAACTTTCGGAAATTCTCTAAATGATAGCAAAATCCGAATCTGCATAGGTAATTCACAATCTCCATTTCAAAGCAGTAAATGGAATCATTTCTCTACGTCATATTTCTATTGGCTGGTTTCTCGTTTATAACAGAATCAATTATGCTGTCTGGCTTCTGTACCTACGCCAGGCGGGAAAGCAATATTAAAATTAGGCAGACGCGATTTAGTCTAATTTGAACGTCAAAGAATATGAGATAACCTCTAAAAAGCATCTGACCTTGAATTAATTTATCAGGACAGAAATTGACACAAAGGAATACTGTAGTGAAACATAAAAATGAAGCACGAAAATCGAAAACCTAATCATTGAAGACCTCTAACAAGCCGCGGTGACAATCCTAACAGCGTTAAATTTAATCGAGGTCGCAACAAACTCCCTCTAATTTTCCACTCTAAAAGATTAGGAAAGACCCTGTACCTTTTCTGATACTTCAGAAAATGTCGAACGACTCTTAAATCCAAGAACTTTTCATGTTAACCAAATGTTTTGAGTCTCTGAGGCCCGCAACAGAACGTGGAGGTTTCTAAATTAAATTACATAGAAAACCTTTCAGGGGTAGTCGACATTTTGATAGAAAAATCGGCTTTTAGACACGGAGAAGGACGACAATAATATTCTTTTTTTTTGTTATATTCGTTCTAAATAGGCCTGGCTATCCGATAATATTCAATAGTATTGAATACACAGAATATTGCGTTAACTGATAAGCAGTTTGTATCTGGAGACGCATTAGGGGGATCGAATTAGGTTACGCCGATGGGTAAGCATTGACAATAAGTACGTGTATTATATGTGGAGATAGGATTCTATTGGTTATATATTGGTTTTGCTTGTGGCTTCACCCGCGTCTGACGCGTGGAATGGCTTTCTATTATGCATTCCTATAACAAATATTCATGTGTTCAGTTTATGGAATCAACATTATAAAGGGTGTTAATTTACCCCTAACTTAGTCGAAAGTCACGTGAGCTCTTTTCCACATATTTTTTTTCTAGACCATGCCTGGGAACCTTTTAGTTACGGAAATATTTTGGGTCATATTTCCGGTTTACTCCCAACGGCCACCACTAAAACGGGCACCAGTGGTGGCCGTTGGATCAGTGCATAATTTTTTGTCCCAACGGCCACCAGTGGCGGACGTTGGAACATTCCAACTAATATTTGTCTCAACGACCACCACTAAATTACCACCACTGGGGGCCGTTAGGATAAATATTATTTATTGTGTCAACTGCCCTTGCCATTGGTGGCATTTGCAGTCAAACAAATCAAGCTTAAATGGTAGGTGGAATGTGATACAAATGGAATGCAATAGTAAGTTCCTAAAGTAAACTGCAATAACAATACCACCGAGCCCCGCCCCTCCCAATATTGGTTTAATTTTTTATTGTTTCACTCTCTTTACTTCGGTAAAAATAAATCAAAGTGGACCAAATTAGTAGGTAGGATTAAAAAGTTTATGACACCCTTCCGAGTCGTAGCCGTTTATTATCGTTCGTAGTTACTTATCTCCCTTGAATTCCGAGAACTGCTAGTGTAATTATTGTTTTTCTATGCAAATAAATAGTAAAATGAATGAAATGATATTAAGTAGAAAAGCGAATAAAATGACTAGTTTCAAATTGTTGAATTAACATTATTTAGAAATTCACCAGATATATGTATGTACCGATATCTGTAAGCAATCAATCTGTTAGTTAAATTATAGGTACATTTGCTATAGTTAGATTACATTGACAAAACACTGATAATAAATTTTATTTGGAATATTCCAACTGGTGCCCGTTGGGACAAAAAATAATGCACTGATCCAAAGGCCACCACTGGTGCCCGTTTTAGTGGTAGGCGTTGGGAGTAAACCATATTTCCTACGTTTTCATGTTCTGTTTTTGAAATAACTTCTCGACCCCCGTACTATATAATGCATCGATTCTCAGCACAACGTTTTAAGTGCGTAACATTAAGTTCCACCGTAAAATGACATTTTTCACCCCAAAAAAATCGTATCCCAGCAATCATTTTTTGCGTAGAGTTACTTATTTTGATAAATAGATTGCGTGATTGTTAGTTTACACCCTGTATTTGGAAGACTTTGTTAATTTTTTTCAGTATATTACGAGATTTCGATAAAGCACGAAACTGAGCCGTTTTAGAGAATGCCCGATGTTAAAGCCAGATTTAAACTCAGTTACGTTTTTCCCGAACTATGAAGACAGAACTTAATATTCATCATTGAGACATGCGACCGGTAAATAGCTTTTAAAATGAGTTTGGACAATTACGGTATACATACATGGTTTTCCCCGTGGCATTGTCTTAAGATATTATTTAAACTAAGTGTGACATACATAGTCAGACATAATCATAATCGTATTTATAATATTTTCACGAATTTCATGAAACTCAGATCAACATGAACTGAAAGCTAATCATTGCTAGTTTGATGAGTCATTTCCATGCTATGTCATTCTAGCTTAGTTTGCACCCTAATATGAATAGCACACCTAAAGCTAAGTACAGTCAGAAAAAGAGATATAGGATCGTCACATATAGTTGCTGGTACTGATCATAAATATATACATATGTCTGGTGCTGCTAGTAGAAAATGCCTTATGCATAAAGTCTACCTGTGTAGGTACAGTTTTTACTAGTGCAAAAAGTTTTAATAAAAATATAGTTGTTGTTTTTTTTATGCCGATGATTGTCATTAACTAATTGAATTGATTTATTTACTGTTTGTATTTTAACACATAAATATCACTTTATTCAAAAACATTCATGGATTTCTAAGAATATTTCGACTGTATCTGACAATCCTGGTTGCTATCTCTATTGCTGACTGTACTCTGTACTAACCATGCAATTGCTGACAACCTTTCATCACCCTAGTTCCTTTGTCGCTAGCACAAACACACGCCAAATCCGAGGGACGCAATCCTAGCATACTCCAGTTTGCTCCACCGTTAGAATCCTTACTAATATTATAAAAGTGAAAGTGAGTTTGTTTGTTTGTTTGTTACCTCTTCACGCTTTAATGGCTAAACCGATTTTGATGAATTTTGGTACAGAGATAGTTGGGAACCAGGAGACGGACATAGGCTATTTCTTTTAAAAAAGTTTAAGGATGTGAGGGAGAAAGAGGGAAGAAAAGGGAAAACTTAGCGTTGCTGTTACAAATCAATAAGGCGCAAGGAGAACTGTGTTACCCCGAATTTAACGCGAGCGAAGCCGCGGGCAAAAGCTAGTAATTTAATAAAATGGTCCTGGATTACATACATTGAAGGAATGCTGGAAATTCACGGATATTATTATGTGGAGTCTGGGGATCCTTTGAGTTGTGGTTTCAATGTTTGTTCTATGATTCTGTGCATTGCTATTGGTTGATGAATAAATTATCATGTTTACTTGGAAGATATTGTTAGAAGGAAAAAAGTTTTTTTTTTTATAACTTTGTCCCACACATTTAAACTCACATACACAAACAGCCAGACCCGGAACAACTACTTGGGTCATACAAATATTTGTTACGAGCGGGGATCGAACCCGCGACACGCAGCGCAGCAGTCAATCGCTCAGCCGCCAACCGTGTCATATTTATTTAAATGCGTCTTCTCTTGTCTTCAATCTTATACTGAGGGCAAAGATGAGGTCGCCGACGGGACGACTAACCCAGAAGATAAAAAAAACGAACGCTACCAGCGACGCGGTCCAGCCAACAGATGGCAACAATTATTGATTAAATCAAAATTAAATTCACGTTAGCAACAGAAAGTTTTAACACCATGTATACTCCAAAATAGACCTCCCTTTTTGATAGCAGGAAACAACCAATCACGAAACAAAAGCTAAACCTAACATAAGGCCCTCAGAACACTAGCTACTTAAATACAACCTCGATCGAAGGGGCCCTGACCTTTTAGTCGGTATTAGGTACAGATAGATACGTCAAATACAGTCGTAAGTCACTTTTATTGATGCTCGTACTGTAACGTAACTGACATGAAATAGCGGTGTTGCCAGATGTAACACTTACCTTGAATCAAGTTTGCATTGGAAGGCTGAAGACCTAACCTTGAATGGAAAATTGAAATTGATTGGTAGGTTTCAAATACATTATTTGTAAACATACACGTATAGCTAGCAGGTGAGGCAACTAGCAATAAAATATATTGATAAGTTCATCAAGTACAAAGAAAAACACTAAAAGAGTCTAAACTTTACTTTTGGAAGTCGGTTGCAAAATGTCAATCAAACAAACAATGCCATCGACTACCGAAAGTCGAAGTGCGGAAGTCGGTTATTTGTATTGGGATGTGAACGCTTATATAGAACCACTGTACTAAATAAATCTAATCTACTGAATAAGGAATCACGCAAATCGGTTAAAAATAAGACACTTTGTAAAGTTAGCAATGACTTTGTAAAGTAAGCAATGACTTTGTAAATTAAGCAATGACTTTGTAAAGTAATCAATGATTTTGTAAAGTAAGCAGTGACTTTGTAAAGGAAGCAGTTTTTTTTTGTAAAGTATCAGTTTTTTTGTAAATAATATTAATAATATACGCTACCCTCTCATACTTCAATACTAACGGTGTAACAACAACATCGTAAAACCAAATGATTTTCAAAGAGTAACTATGGAGTTAATTTTCGGTTGTTCCCCATAAGAAACGACCAAACCGAACCGCGAACCTTTTTTTGACGTTTTATATGTGCCCAATTGCCCATGTGGTCCAATGTAAAACAAAATATTTTCATTGATTTTGACATACTGCACCAACCTATAGGATATTTTAAAATTCATCTCCCTAAATTTATTACAGTTTGTCATGTTTTCATCAGCATCATCGACAGCTCGACTTCACCTACTGATGGGTAAGAGCGAGACCACACGATACGGTAAAGGAGCGGTGCCGCAACGTCATCCTACATACAAATTAATATACCATTTCACACGACGTGTTGTGCCGCCGTGCGGCGCACCGCAAGCGCATCGGATTTGTGACCTGCGAGACAAGGCAGGGAGGGATGATGCGCTGCGATCCTTTATAGCGTTGCGGTACCGTGCACGCACATATAGCTCGAGATAATTGCGATGCGATCCCGCACCGCATCCTTACCGCATCGTATGGCTTTACTCTAAAGCACTCTCTTTGCTTACCAGCTTTTCTTTGTGTTTTTGCAGATGTAATACTTTGCATGAATACAGTTAAAACTACTAGATATATTACAGTTGCATCTGCAAACATTAATAAGCAGAGGTCGTAAAATAGTTGTTTTATTGCCTTGTATTTAGTACCTGTTAGAGGACGACTACAGACTATAGTAACTTTGTTTGCAGCCTTTACGTATGATATGCTAGCTATCTTTTTTTCAGCCCAGCATTCTGACCCATACAGTACGACAGGTCTAATGGACTTAATGATATCTAAATGTTAAGCTACATAATCACACAAAGATAGCTCCGACCTACTTTTTAAGAAAGCTCAGTAACGTATAGACGTGGGTGTGCGAAATGTACCTTCCGAGCCCCCTGACCTATGGTTCATGAAGGAACCGTGGGCTTTGCGTCGATAAGACCAACATAATCCTCCGTGCTCCCTAGAGGCATGGTATCCATGAAGATTTCCTCAAAGACAAAGGTACCAAAACTGCTATTAGACACCTTTGAAACAAACTCAGTCAAAATCAGGTTAGGGAAATAAATCTCATTATAAAGAGATGAAACGTAAAACGATTAGGGTGACAACAAAACTGCAGATACCGCCAGAAAGGACTTAGTTGATTAATCCGAGGCCGAATTACTACGGTTTCCCTGAAATAGGCCAAATTACTAACTGTGTTATGTTTTGTTTTGGAATGTAGTTGAAGTATTTTTTCTTGGGTGAAAAGGATCGGGAAGAAAAATGTGTTAAATTACAAAATGATGCATTCTGTGAAACTGCAAGCCGACCCCAACATGAGGGGTTCAATATACCTATTGGAAAAAGGCACACAGATGAATATTAAACACTAGCTGGCGCCCGCGTCATATCGAAATGAAAGGAAGGGAAAGTTATTCCAGACCATAATCTGCCTCTGTGCCAAATTACATGAAGATCCGTTCAGCCGTTTTGACGTGAAAGAGTAACACACATCCAGACATCCATCCATCCTCATTCACATTTAAAATATTATATAGAAGGAAGGATACTAAAATTAACGCTGTGTCTTATTTCCTGGCAAATACATTCAATTAAGTTTAAATTCATTCAAGTGATAGAGTGGATAAGACAAAGAAAATCTTATCGTGCGTGCGTCAATTCGAGTAGTCGATTTTTTGTAAGTTTTTTTATAGAATTTTGTTAGTTAATTACTGAATTTAATTAATTATTGAAGGTAATAATAACGTGTCAAAAATCATATTTATACAAGATATATGTATAACAACATCTATGCTATATATCAATGTTGAGGTGGTTGTGAGGAGTGACAAGAATGGATTAAGTAAGAAATTAGTTTAATATAGGAAATTTAAAACTTGCCTGTTACAGAAAAATTTAAAGGTTTGTCTTGGTTTGGACATGTAATGAGGAGGGATGTAGCACATATGACTAAAAGAGTGATGGATCTGAATGTTGATGGACGGAGAGCGAGAGTGTGGATTGTGTATGGAATGATATGAAGGAGTAAATGATGCCGTGAAGTCTGTTAGGGGAGAATAGAACAAGAAAACGTGTTGCACGTGATGTTGTTGTTGTAAGTTTTTATCTAGAATATGTTTTTGTTTTTATAAGTTTACGTTTTTTTTTTCTTATTTCTGTGTTAACACTTAGTTATATACTGAATGCTGTAGTCTCCTATATTTGAAGGGAACACACACTCAAAACACCTTTTGTTTTGCATATTATAATGTTTTTGAAAATCCAAAAATAAAAAAAAATGCCTTTGTTAAAAGGTTTGCCATCCCTGCTATAGGAATATAACTAGGCATTATGTTCGAGAGTGTTTTTGTTCCCCGATTTTATGAAAAGCTGCCAGTATCGTACGTGGGCTGTAAACAATAAGGTTTCTATCGATCAGACTATTGTATTGATATAGAAGTTTATTGAATACCTGAGGATTGTTTATTAAGGATGGTATTTAAAAGTACTTCAATTTATTCCCATTTCGTTTACCTAATTTTGCCTGTGTTGCATCAAATATACTGAATGTGCACCAAAATATGTTAATTAAAATATTTCATAACGAGCATCAGCGCACTACAATAAAAAAGTGTTATATCTTTATCCATTTTCTATTAATGCAAGTCGTTACTAGCACTCGCCGGCCGCTGCCGCGGAACCGCTCGCTCGGCTCGTGCGTAGGGGGTCACAGTTTTAACCTAACCTAACCTACGCATTTTTTAAACATTCAGGAAAGAATATTTGGTGCACGATCAGTATTTTTGGTGAACACAAAAATATTATCCGTTTATTAATACCTCTGTGGGTTATGATTTCAAATTACAATAATAGTCAAATATTTATCGTCTTAAGAGACGTATTCACTTATAAAAAAAACTTGTTTTCAAGCGCAGGTTCAGGTTCACCGAGGAGAATTACTTACCAATCCAAGAAAATAATTTTGCAAGATTACCTACGCGCATCTGTACTTCCAATTATTATTTAAGTTTTGTTTTATATCTTACTGCTCCTCTTATGTGATTTGTAATCTATGAGATATAAAGAATTTTTAAACCGTTAATTCAGTTATTTCAATTATATTTTATACTAGCAACCCGCCCGGGCTTTGCACGGGTGCAATTTAAATACTAATATTATATATTAAACCTGCCTCTTAAATCATTGTATATGAAAATTAAAACCGTACCGTAACGACAGGTGTTGTCTGGCGAGCAATATGTGGTGTCTGCTACACGGATGGGTTTTAGTCAGTACAAGACTGACACTCCCTTTCACCCAGAATGGTCCAGTTATTTGATAATTTCCAATCCAATTAAAAAGTGGTTGGTTTGAGGTTCGCTCCCACAAACGTCCAGCCCCCTCCTTCGCTAGTGTCACTGCTTCGTAGAAGGAGCCTGCTTCCTATTTTCTCTCACTCCGAACCATGGCCTGAACCAGGGCCAGACGCGAGAGGTCGCCACCGCTGATCGCCTCTACGAGGACACAGTGTTCTCCACCGTGTCCTCTGGGCGATCATCACAGTGACATCCGGGCGTTTCCTCTAATACTCTAATCCAATAATGTGCAGGAACCTCCCGAAACTTCTGTGTCCGGTGAGAACCTACGTCAGGCGTTAGGTGAGGATGCCGTGACGCCTCTGCAGCCACACCTCAAAGAGGGGACTTATCTCTGGGGGACTTATGTCTTTTCTTGTAAGTCTGGAGTCATAAAGTGGCTTCGTGATAAGAATACGAATTAAACCAACCAATGAACAAAAGGAGTATACAAAAAATCGTAACAGGTGGCATTCTGTAAACTCTAGCTACCCCTAACCCCATTAAAAAATGTTAGTTTATAATCAAGGTACAAGCGCTGTTTGGTTTGTGGCTCACCGATTATTACGAACTGTTTTGTTTCTTTGATATTTAATGGTTTTATGACGGCACGGTTGACGCAGTGGCTGAGAGATCGACTGCTGCGCTGCGTGTCGCGGGTTCGATTCCCGCACGGAACAAATATTTGTATGACCTGCAGATAGTTGTTTCAGGTCTGGCTGTTCGTGTATGTGAGTTATATGTTTGTAAACGCACCCACGATACAGGAGAAATTCCTAGTGTGGGGCTATGTTTTTTTTTAAATTACAACAATATTACATACAACTTTTGTTTAATTATATAATACCTCGCTGCGTGGTCTCTTGAATCGGGCTCCGTTCAAGTTTGCGAACTTGTCGGGCTGTCTAGGAACAAACACGTGCGGGAAACCGTGAACAAGAACCTAAATGTTTGTGCTTAAATCGGCTAAACTATGAGTTGTTAAGTTGTTATTAACACCTTGAAACTTAGGAATACTACACACTTGTTCAGATCTGCAATTTAAATTTTTTGACGACACGGTTGGCGCAGTGGCTGAGCGATTGACTGCTGCGCTGCGTGTCGCGGGTTCGATCCCCAGACGGTACCAATTTTTATATGGCTACAGATAGTTGTTCCGGGTCTGGCTGTTTGTGTATGTGAGTTTAAATGTATGTAAACGCACCCACGACACAGGAGTAAATCCTAGTGAATGGCAAAGTTTTTTTAAAAAAAAATGGCAGTATAAATAATGAGAACCTGAAGCATGTACACGTTGTCAGCAAAAGAGATAATTAACCAGGCTCATCAAATATAGTTGTTTTTTAAGAAACCGATGGATGGATTAGTCCTACGTAAAGTCAAAATTTAATTGCGGGGTTGCCGGTTGTTCGAAAGAGATACCGATGTTCTGGAACATAATGAGCAAAAGAGGGAACATGGGTGGGTTTTAGTCAGTACAAGACTGACACTCACTCCCTCCCCTCCCTCACAAACTCGAAACTTGTGTTCATTGCACTTCAAAGTTATATTGTACAGTACTGCGAAGCACATGAAAAACAGAGCTGAAAGGCAAAAGAACTATTAAGCAACTTCAGCAGGGAAAGTAGCAGCGATGCAAACATAGAAAGATGCGGAGTCGCGTAACTAATATAAATTATCATCGTGAAGATTCTTGTGGAGTTTCTAAAACTTTTAACATTCAATAAAGTTAATTACTTGAAGTAGTAGAAGTTTTTTCAATTTGTTTTATTAGTTACATCGTTAGTCTAGTCGAGAGATTCTATGAACTGTCATCATCCACCTAGTTTTTCCCAAATATGTTGTGGTCGGCTTCCAGATTAGATTCAGCTGAATACCAGTATTTTGCATGAAGCCACTGCCTCTCTGACCTCCAAAACCCAGTTAGGACTGGGTTATAAGATACCCATTTGTAAGACTGGTTGTGACACTAACGTGCCGTCGACACGGCCTGTCATCACTCGATGGACGGACGGTGAGCTACCCATTGCTCACTGTCCGCAGACCCCATCTAGGGTGGCCGGGAGTCGTCTCGCAGCGTCCGACACCCAGAGCGTATACCGCGGTGGCTGGGCTGGGTTAGATTGAGGTTCTCTTCTTCAAACGCCTGGCCACCTCTTTCGCTACCATAACTGCTTCGCAGAAGAAAGCTTTTCATTCCCTCTCAAAATAAGCCCCTTAAGGAAGTAATCACACTCAACGAAGTGTGATCGATTAGAACCGGTTAGAAATAGCGTTGTGTCCATGCAACAATTCCATCTATTGATTCCACATCAAAATACCGCTGTTCTTCTGCATCCTGAATCTATCCATCTGGAAGTCAACCGCAAAGGAAATTGTAAAGGAGATAGCGATTGCAATACGTAGAAATTAAATGTAGTGGAAACATGACCTACTTCTCTTCTACACTAATATATTAAAATTAACGAGTTTGTTTGATTGTGTAATATCTGAAACTTCCTGTCAGATTTGAAAACTTTTTTTCATCAAGGCTTTTCAACGTTCTATGCACGTAGGAGGCCGAGCAAAAGTAAAAAAAAATTAAAAACGAATTACAGTACGAAATATTTATGTATTTGTTCACCCCTCACAAAAAAAGTAAATGTTCAAGTAATGTTAATCACTGATTGTACCAGTAAAACGTATATATATAATCTGCAAAAGACCTAAAAAAACTTTTTTAAGTACCTAAAGCCTATTTAAATCCTCGTTCCCATTTGATTCCACCTCTTTCTTATACAAATCAACTTGGCTGTTTAAATTAAGTTGAATTTAGAATGGCTCTTAAAAAAAAGTGAATGACAAACTGAATATTTTATGTGAGTATTGAAGTTGTTGCGTGAGTTTTGTTTTAAACTAATTTATAGCATTTTTGTGTCGTGGTGTTTGTTACCAAACTTCTTCAAAACGGTTGGACAATTTGTATGAAATTGTGTGTGCATATCGGTTAACGGCCAACATCTATTTTTAATAACCCCTAAGTAATTCAATCAATCATTTTCCTGCCCTTGTCCCATTCTATTTGGGGTCGGCGCAACACGTTTTCTTCTTCCATTCTCCCTATCAGATGTCACGGCATCTTTTACTCCTTTCTCCTTCATATCAATTTTAATAACCCCTAAATGATAAGGAATAAAAGAAGCTGAGCAACGGGTGAAACCGCTGGGCTAGCTAGTTAATTTATAGGTTTGATTTAATAGCATGTCAACAAAATATGAACAAACTCTCTCAAAGTGCTTTCTCCCACACCCTTCCACGCTTCATCGATCACATAAATTCTCCCCGCACCTCTATTTGTCTCATAATTAAATTGGAGTAAAGTTGGGAGAATAATTTAACTTTCTCCTGCGCTATGAACGAGAATGTTTGTCACGGTGATCCTGGCCAACTCAGCTCGAAGTGACAGACAACTATTTATAATAAAAACCTGTGATGTCATTGAGAAATTCAGGGTGTGGAGTCGCACATACAAGGTTCCTTAGTAGTACCAAACAATGTTTAGAATACAAAAACAATAATTTTAAGGATCATTCAAATTATTCATTGTTATTTCGTGTTATTTCCATATTTTTTTCTTAAAAAACGTTGCCCCACACTAGAAATTCCTTATATATCGTGGGTGCGTTTCCAAACATTTAAACACACATACACAAACAGCCAGACCCGAAACAACTATCTGCAGTTCATACAAATATTTTTTTCCGTGCGGGAATCGACCCGCGACACGCAGCGCAGCAGTCGATCGTTTAGCCACTGCGCCAAGCGTGCCGTTTTTATTTTAATTACTGATATAGTAAAAATATACCTTTCTGGTATCTACGGGAATATCAGGTGAACATTCATTCCTCTGTAATTTTGTTGGTGTCAAGTGAACGTGAAATTACGTCGTGCAGTGAACTATTCACTGTTAGTATGAAAGCGTTGGAACAGATGTGCGTTTGACGGTACTATTGATATTGACTAGGCTGTGCATTCAGTCACGCGAGTTAATTCGAAGGATGCAGGTCAACTTTATTAGCCAATCCGACGTGTGGACTGGACGTGACGGAATATTGGACTGGATTTATAAAGCGCCCTGTATAGTGGAATGTTTCATAATAGTTCATTGGTTTTAAAGGGAATATACTATACTATTTTTGCTTTAGCATGGTGCGAGTGCTTCATAGTAATACATCCCATCACTAAACATGTCTGTTGGTAGTCCTATATGGCTATGATATTCAGGGAAAACCTTTAAAGGCTTTCAGTCATAATCAGAAATCGAGGTAACGTTTTCTTTTTTTTGTAAAGACGCGAAATTATGCTTAAATTTTTATTACTTACATCTAATAAAAAAAGTATCTAATGGATATGTAGACTTCTATCAGTGTCAATAGCGGCTTTAGTTAGCTTTGAAGACTTTTTTCTTTTTTACTGAGTATGGGAGTCAAATTTCATCTGACTGTACTTTTGCTTTTGTTTGAAATTAGTAGCAAACATTGTTCTGAGCTATTGTAGGAAATATGTAGTTAATTAATAAATCAAAAAAATGTGAAAAAAAAACTAAAGCCGCTAAGTCACAAATATAAATGTAATTATTAATAATTTTGTACAAATATTCAAACTACGGAACCCTAAAAACGCCGGGCGGTCACTTATCCCTGGGACACATTTTATATATAGTATATAAAATCAAATCGCCTGAATTTGAGAATTCTGTTATTGTGTGTCAAGAGAGTTTATCTCAAGCGCCCTCATGCAATTTTGCTACTGGAGCTGCATCGAAGTACTTTTTTTTAATATTGCTGAATCACTTGCTAATCTTGAAACAGAACGTACAAACCTTTACCAAAATTTTGTCGTTTTTGACGTATGATCTATCAAAATCAATCTAAAATTAAGAGATGAAAGTAATTTAAAGGTAAATCTTTGGAGTTTTATTGAGTGCAGAAGCGGTTATAAAGGAAGCTTAGTTTTTAGGACACTTCGACTCGGACAAGTTAGGTTAGTACGAGATTATGGGGTCGAGTGAGCGAGCACAGCCAGGCGAATAGACCCCGACATCCTCTTCGTAGTTATTTTTTAGCATTAAGAAATAAGAGCCCTTTGGATCGGGTCTACGTTGACTTCGGCCCTCTATTATTTTATGCGGTAAGCAATTACCCCTCCACTAAGGAGATTTTTTTCAGAAATCATTCAGAAGTTGTGATCTGTAAAAAATCATGAAACAATACTACGCACCTCCAGCAGGTGGTGAAACGTAGGGCAACCCCACACGACCACCCCAAGTTCCCTCCCACCTTACCTAACCCCCTAATTCAGGCGACTCGATTCTAAACCTTACGCTAAGTACATCTTCAAACCCAGCCGAGCATATGACAAAACAACATAATAATACATTGACAAAGAAATAAACAAAACAACAAGTTCACAGTTTCTTCAAATTCAATCCATAACATCTGCTTAACGAAACCCAGCTGTTAGTAACACATTTGATAGCCGAAAGTACCTAATAAGAAAGTAGAGATAACCACTCAGTATCTACCAATGAGCGTCGACAACCTGTTGGCGGTACATAATGATACTCAGTATGACAATGTTGGCAAACGTCCAAACACGAGATAAGATTCGAGATGTTTTGTATCCGAATCTTGTCTCAATGTTGCAGCTGAGGTGGACTAAGATCCCCTTATAGTGGGGATTTTGTAGCACTATATAAGTAGGTATCTTCGTGACATATAAAAAATAACGAATCTGGAAGAATTCAGTTGGGATCATGCCCTCCCCCATGTTTTAAATTTGTGTGTGTAGCTCAAAACGGCTGAAACGATTTTAATACAATTTAGTACTCGGCTAGTGTAAAACCTAGATTATCACAAGCTAATATTAACTAAAGGATACTTTTTGTCTAGGTAAATGACGTGACTGAGCCAATTACACAATTTTCCCAGCCGAAGCCATTTAGCCCAGAGCCGAAGTCGCGGGTAGTACAATAACACGCATACAATCAATCAGGCATGTAGTCCCCGAGTTTCACAGATGTACCCAAACATTCAGCCACATTTTGCCAGTTAGTTTTAGATAACATAATTTTAAAATAGGGAGCGAGCCTATAGCCATCCAACGGCCATGAAACCGATTTCGTGAACCGTCTTCGTCTATTGTGTCACTTATGAGGGGTTGTTGGTAATGTTTGTGTTAATTGCTAAAATAGGTTAAGTTGACTTGTCTTGTTGGTTTATGTTTCGGGGCCGCGGTATTTCTTTCGAAAAACCCGCAGCCCTGGCAGGCCCTTCTGCTTTGCTGACATCTCTTTGAGGTGTGCGTGGAACACTAACGCGCAGACTTACGGACTTTTTTCTTGATCGGTGTACAACTTTTTAGGCCTCAAACGAAAAATAACGGTGTTAATCAGGTAACTAATAAATTTGATGTGGGGTTGGAACAGGGTAAGGGAGGATTCCGCCCGCTATTGAAAATACAGGGGTTGGTAATTTGACTATTCTGTTTTATATTTTTTTTCAGCTTTTTTTGCTGATTTGTGAACCCAAAAAGGTTTCACTATTGTTCATCTCTTCAATTCATACATTCGTCTTCAGTTTTTGTTCAAGGATATTTTTCCATTATAATTATACAATACCTTTTGTGAGATTATTGAAAGGTAAGTATGCTTGTGTATGTTCCCATTATTTCCGTAAATTATTGTGTTTTGTTCATCACGTTTTTTTAGAATGTTTTTAGGATTCCGAAAAACGGAACCATTATTGGATCACTTTGTTGTCCGTCTGTCTGTCTGTATATCTGTCAAGACCCTTGATCTCAGGAACGCGTGGAGGTATCGAGTTGAAATTAAAACCATTTACTCAAGTTGGTGTTCCCTTGAAGGAAAAATCATATTTCTAAGTGGGAAAATCAAAAGATATTGCAGGTAATGTCATAATTTTGTACGGAACACCCGGTGTGCGGTTTTTTTTAATTTTAGAATGTTTTTTGTATTAGTTTTATTTCTCTCATTAAATTAACTACTATTATTTACAAACTATAAATATTAATAAAAAAATATGTGCAAGTATAAAAATGGTAAAATAATTACAGGACGTCAAAATTCGTCCGCATCGCAGTTAACAGGTAAAGTGTCCAAAAGGCTTTTTTTTTCGGGTGGGAAATCATCAAATGACTTCCCCCGCTCTGGGCGGAGCGGGGGGGCATGTCAGACTTGTACTGACTAAAACCCACCCATGTTCCTTCTATTGCCCTTTACGTTCCGGGGCCGCGGTATCTCTTTCGAACAACCCGCAACGTGTCCAGAAGGCTGGCAGCATTACCGCGTTGGATGGCAAATCTTTGCGCAAAAAACAGGCCAGCCTTCTGGTCACGAGAAGAGTCGACCAACTGCTTGGGGATTTCTCGACATTTTTTCATTATTTTTTTTTGTTTCCGTTGATATGTAAAGTTTACCAATTTTTGTTTTCTTAAACGCTGGCTATTTATCATTCGATTACGATGAATGGGCATTGTGAAGTATGATATGCCTAGAAAGCAGGTGACTGCCGATATGACGAGTAATTGAGGAGTATGGAAGAAAAAGAAAAACGAAATGGGAAATAAATTGGGAGAAGGGCGGAAGAAAGCAGAGGGGGTTGCGGGCTGTTCGAAAGAGATACCGCGGCCTCGAAACATAAAGGAGAAAAGGCCAAAGAAAGCACATTAGTAGAATATAGTCAGTAAAAGTCTGACACACCCCCCTCTCCACCTAGATCGAGGGAAGTTATTTGATAATTTCCCATCCGCAAAAAAAATGGGCAGGAGAAACAAAAATTCCTTTTAAATATGTTAAACGATTTACTAACAATCGAATTATATCTAGCACAACCTTCTGAACAAAACTATATTATACAACATTAGTTTTACTTTATGCGAAACCCGAAACACGTGTCTAGTATATTTATGTGAAGAATCTATATACAAAATTTCAGAACTTTATCATGAAAAATCAGAAAGTTATAAGCTTGTTATTTAACCTGGCTGTCCGTACAAAAACACGGTCACAGAGCGGTACAAACGACGCCGCACGTAGGTACCAAAGTAAATAGAGGGGAAGTAGGTTATCTCTGGCCCAATTCGCGATATAATTGCCTACTGTCATAGGGTTGTCACTTTTAAGTTATAAGCTTTTAAGTTATAAGCTTGTTATTTAACCTGGCTGTCCGTACAAAAACACGGCCACGGAGCGGCACAAACTACGCCGCACGTAGGTACTGTCGCTTTGACCTGCCGTGACCTTGTTGCGCGCCGTATGATTTCGTATGCCTACTAAGTGTCCAACTCGTAACCTTTTATTAATATTTTTGGGACAAAATATAACATGGTGTAAAAACTATTGGAATCGATTCAGTTACTTATTCTGAACAAACTATATTCAGGTTTCGCATATACTAAAAATAATGTTGTATATAATTTAAAATTAGTCAATAACTTATTTTTAATTACGATTTCATAACTGTGGGTAGTTAGGTACTTAGTTAATATACCTACAATACTGAGAAATCGGCACAACTAAACGTAAACAAAGCAATAGCGGTAAATCAGTTGACAGATCAAAAGTACAAACATTCTAGTGGGAAAGTAGACCTACCTACCTACCTACTTCGCGATAACTCGCGGTACTTCTTAGCGATAAGACCGCCATTGTAACCATAGATTTAACATCTTTTTTTTTTTTTTTTTTATCTTTATTTTTAGGGGCTTTTGTTCTTTAAGAACATGTCAGCCCCGTTGAGTCATATTTATCTAAATAAATAACACAAAATATACAGTATCATATCAAGGAATAACAAGACCTTACTGACGCGTGAACATCCTAAATAACGTAACTGTAGCAGGTGACGTGGGATTTCCTAGTACAGATGTAAATATGCCAACTTCCATTAAATTTAATTTAAATTCACGCATCAGTAATTCCCTGTTACTCGCATATTTCTTACAATCTAACAGTAAGTGTTGTACATCATCAAGCACTCCACATATTTCGCAATTGGGGGAATTTACTTTTTTCATTAAATAACCAAATTTGTTAGAGGGATAATGTCCTGAACGTAACCTATTTCCTATGACTATAATATTCCTACAAATTTTACAGTTCATGAACCATGGAGTTCGAGGAGGCTGACATTGTATTGTTTTGAACCAAATTCCCTTAAACATCTTTTTGTAAAACAGTTTTGTTTCGTAGATTTTGGTGTGCAATAAAGTATATTCTATTCTATTCTACTTCCTCTGTGTGATAGAAAACTAATATGCTAATACAACAAAAAGAAGTCAGTAGGTAGGTAGGTATCTCATTATGAAGTAAAAAATTGAATTATGCTAGAATAAGTGAGTAGCTTACCTTTCCTGTTCAATAGGTAATTTGAACTGAGACAATTCTGGAATTGATGAATTATTAAGACACCCAAACACACAGCAATACTTTCTCCCGCGGTTATCAGACATTTTTTATTCGTTTAGCGGTGCCGAAAAGCCGTGACGCGCGAACCTCGTGCAGTGTTAGCCCCGACTGGCGCAGCGCGAAAGGAGCCGAGATTTTGTTTAGTGTGCGTGCGGCGACGCATAGATACTACGGCGCACACATACAAGCCGCGCGCTACGCGTTTGTATGAAGTTATCGTACTTCCCCTCTTTATACTATGTAGGTACTGTCGCTTTGACCTGCCGTGACCTTGTTGCGCGCCGTATGATTTCGTATGCCTACTAAGTGTCCAACTCGTAACCTTTTATTAATATTTTTGGGACAAAATATAACATGGTGTAAAAACTATTGGAATCGATTCAGTTACTTATTCTGAACAAACTATATTCAGGTTTCGCATATACTAAAAATAATGTTGTATAGCTATGCTTATACGATTCATTTTCCTGCTTAAGCCGCTAAGAGAGTTTCACCGCAATAGTTTGGTGAAGTTTGAATTTCTACCCACAGCTTGGGAAGAAGATAGGTAATTTAACGTAGAATAACAAGTTTAAGAGGGTATGAATAAATAAAAGAGAGCTGTTTCATAGCGTTTTTGGTGTGATAGGTACCGAAAATAAATTCAAAATGTTAAAACGCGAAGATACACACATCAAAAAAGTCTAAGCAACACTTATAAATTTCAATTTCACAATGTGTTTTCGAACTATATCCTTAGTATTACTTATTTATTTTTAACGCTTTTTTTAAATTAAAAAACAATTGTCTTTTTTAATAATCCTAATTAACGATTATTAGGTACTGTAAGTACGTTACACAAAGTAAGGTCCATAATCAACTAAACTTAAACTAAAATTAAATGGTTGTACAAAAATTGCAAAAAGAACCTGCTGAACTTGCTGGCACCGATTATTCATAGAATCGATGAGACTGTTAATGTTATCCTGCGGCAATTGCTCCCAATGAAATTTCAGTAAGTCCATCAGTTGTTGGGTGGTTGTCACTCCATCCAAGTCCTTTAAAACACGTCTTTGGAGCATGTCCCATGAATGCTCGATGGGGTTGAGGTCTGGCGATTGTGCAGGCCAAGGCAATACCAGGATGTTTTCCCTTGCCAAGTACTCCCGTGTGTACAAAGCTGTATGCGAACGCCATTGTCATGCATCAACATTACATGCTTTTGAATTTGTGAAAAAAAAACTTTTTAGAACCAGCCAGTATGTCCTCTAGATCAGAAAAGTTTACATAGGTATAACCTACTTGGTAAGAAATGATATAATAATCCTTACCAATATTATAAAAGCGAAAGTGAGTTTGTTTGTTACGTCTTCACGCCTAAATGGCTAAACCGATGTTGTAGAATTTTAATACAGAGATAATTGGGACCCTGGAGACGGACATAGGCAATTTAAAAAAAAAAAAAAGATTGATATATGAGGGAGAAAGAGGAAAGAAAAGGGAAAACTTAGCATTGCTATTACAATAAATAAGGCGCAAGGGTAAAAACTACAGGTAGCAGGTACCTACAAATCAGGAAGCGAAGCCCCGGGCAAAAGCGATTGATATACTATTTAGTATGTGTTGCTTAGACTTTTTTGATGTGTGTAGTTAAAAAAACATCATTTATCATTACCTATTTTTCTAAATTGCTGCCTGCGTCTATCTTAACGTAGCAGCAAACAAATTTCGTCACGCTCACGTGGTTTTAAGACAAAATACCACTTGATCCCCGCATGACGAACTAAGTAAACTTGGATCTTGTGGACTTTACCAAGACCACGCTAAGACCTTGAGAAATAGTTTGTTTAGTAACTCATTTGAATTAAATTTTATGCGAAAAGGCATTGAAATTAGAGCTGCGTTGAGACGGACTATGTGTTCTTAGAATTTTTTGAAGTTATAGGTATGTAATATATTTCATATCAAATCAACTCTTGGAATTGTTTTGAACGCAGCAGTGCAGTGGCCTACTACTTGGAGATAATGTAGGATCTGTAAACAGTAGAAGGATTTTCAGAATCGGATCAGTGGTTTCGAAGATGACCCCTTACAAAACAATCTTAAAACCAATGGGGACATTGATATTCAGATTGGCAGACTATATCGATGTAACTGAATTGAATTATCTTATTTTCAAAGCTTAGACTAAGGGTACAGCTAGTAAGTAGGATTTATAAAAGCTCGCTTACCTGCCGGGGTTGCTAGTTATTCAAAAGAGATACGGCGGCCCCGGAAAATAAAGGGCAATAGAAGGAACATGGGTGGGTTTTAGTCAGTGTAAGTCTGACACACCCCCGCTACGCCCAGAGCGAATGAACGACCTTATATGACAATTTCCCATCCGTAAACAAAAAGTCGTTATTTATAACCAAAGCTATAAATAATTTAATAAAAAAGGTACTTTAAGTTTGTTTTTGTTTGCGAATATCAGAATGTGGTTACAAAAGTTGCTAAGCTTTCTGCCACATATTCCGTTCCGGAAATAAATGAGTATCGGAGATAAATGTCAGTTATAAATATAACAGGAAAATGTTTGTTATCTTCATATTACTGCTTTTGGACGAAGAATGTTGATAATTATGAAAACACAAAGTTTCCTGACCGTCAAGTGATGAATGAAAGCCGATTATGCGAATGTGTGTAGGTATATTGCTTTAAGAAACATTGTATTGCAATTATCGTATAATTTTATACACATACTGACTGTGCTTAGCGGTTTCACTCCTTGCTCAGGTCCCTTTTTGACGAGGGTCACTAATATTACGACTGATTCTCGGAACTACCGAACAAACATATTAAATTTCATAAAAACTGTTGCGGAGGAGTATGACAACTAAAACTGTGACACAAGTTTAAAAAGACTAGCTTCTGCGGCGTTCCGCCCTATACTTCTTCCACGTGGCATAGTTACTTTGGGCTAACGCTAACTTTAACCCGCGTGATGATCGATTACAAATTTCTTTCCCTCCGCTTTTCTTCCCTTTTTCACCCCCTTATCCCTTATTTTTTAACCTATGTCCGTCTTCAGGGTCCCAACTATCTGTGTACCAAAATTAATAACAACAGTTTGACCATTTAGGCATGAAGACGTAACAAACAAACAAACTCACTTTCGCTTTTATAGTATTAGTAAAGATTTGTATATTTGAGTTTCCTCCATGCCTCGGAAAGTTTTGTTACAGATGGTCATTGTCCTGATAGTCTGACAACCAGTCTTACCAAGGGTATCGTATTACCCAGTACTACGTTGTGGAGGTCACTTAGGCAGTCGTTCTTCAGTTAGACTGGAAGCCGACTCCAACATGGTGAAGAAAAAGCTAGGCAATGATGATTCGTAGGTACACAAGCAAAACGTTAGATCGATATTAACGGTCAAACTGAAAACAAGGTTTGTTTCAGCTTGTTCCAACCTCATCCCGTTTGATTTGGATACGCTCTATTAACTGATTTTCAGGCTAACACAGTGTTGGCAAACAAACAGTAATTGTTAGACAGCTGTTTCAATTCCAATGTTAGAACTGACCAGTACAGTTTAGATCGGGGAATACCTAAGTGTTTATTACTGATTCGTAATTAGTTGGTAGTATTTCATCATCATTTTCCTGCCCTTGTCTCATTATATTTAGGGTCGGCAACACGAATTTTTTTCAATGCTCCCCTGTCAGACATCATTTACTCTTTTTTCCTTCATATCATTTCTTACACAATTCATCCATCTTTTCTTTGGCCTTCCTCTTTGTCTCCATCAATCAACATTCAGATTCATCATTCTTTTAGTCACATGGACTTTGTTCCTACTTATTACATGTCCATACCAACACCATCGACTCCCTTTCAATTTTTCTGCAACAGGCGCAACTTTCAAACTTCTAATATACTCATTCCTTACTTAATCCTTATCTTGTCACTCCACACATCCATTTCAATCCAGTACGAAGATTCTAATCAAGGACTTGTATATTTTCCCCTTAAATTTAAGGGCCATCCGTGGCTCAAACGTTGTTGTTCTAGTGCCATTTCATCCATCCTGCGTTCTACCGGTGCGTTACGTCGCGGTCTACTTTGCCATCCCCTTGTACAAGCGACCTTATAGCTGGTAATATATAATACAATTTACTAGAATATACTTTATTGCACACCAAAATTAAAACTGTTTTACAGATGCTGATACCGATATCTTCCAGAAATCCTTTGGATGGTCTGCACGGGAGTAATCAATGGCGTACCTAATGTAGTACTAGCACTTAACACAACAATAAAAATAATTCAAACAAAGTAATGTAGAAATACAATGAATCCATAAATAAATATTATGTGTTTTGTAATATTATGTGGAAAATTGTATGGATTGTGTGGAATATTTTATACTAGCTTTCGCCCGCGGCTTCGCCCGCGTTAAATTTGGGGTAACACAGTTCCCCTTGCGCCTTATTGATTTGTAATAGCAACGCTAAGTTTTCCCTTTTCTTCCCTCTTTCTCCCTCACATCCCACTTTTTTTAAATAAAAATTAGCCTATGTCCGTC
Organism: Ochropleura plecta; assembly: GCA_905475445.1. NCBI lineage: Eukaryota > Metazoa > Arthropoda > Insecta > Lepidoptera > Noctuidae > Ochropleura > Ochropleura plecta. Next base: position 6,293,587 of record FR997723.1, on the reverse strand, counting down.
TCCTGGTTCCCAACTATCTCTGTACCAAAATTCATCACAATCGGTTTAGCCATTAAAGCGTGAAGAGGTAACAAACAAACAAACAAACAAACTCACTTTCGCTTTTATAATATTAGTAAGGATAACAACATATTAACTGGGCAACCGAGCTCTGTAGGAATATATATATTTTTTTAAATTGCGTTGTCCCACACTAGGAATTTCTCCTGTATCGTGGGTGCGTTTACAAACATTTAAACTCACGTACACAAACAGCTCGACCCGAAACAAGTATCTGCAGGTCATACAAATATTTGTTCCGAGCGGGAATCGAACCCGCGACACGCAGCGCAGCAGTCGACCGCTCAGCCACTGCGCCAACCGTACCGTTAATCAATTTGTCCCCGGTTGATGGCATTAGGCTTGCCCCCTAATACATGGAACTTAAACATATCAGACAAAATGCCCATGCGGTATGTATAATATGTGGTTCCCACTTGTGGGACAACCCTCCTTTCCTCTGCGCGAGAGCAGGGCTTGCTAATAATGCTATTCTGGACAGGTCCACTCAAATCTGCGTGAATCTTTCTCAAAAAGACCATCTCAGATCTACATAGTCCTCATGTTGTTGACTAAGAATCTAAGTCTGGATCTTTAAAGAGACTTTGACCTCTGAGTTTGCATCAACTGTTTCTTCTCACCACCCTCATCAAGTTAAAAAAAAAACGACGTGTAAAATTGAACATCAAACTTTGAAAATAAACATCATTTATGGACAGTATTCCTTTGAAACGTATTTAGGCCTCTTAGAGTTTGTTTCGGCTGTTTCTTCTCACCAAAACAAAAAAAAACCGTTCCGTACAAACTTGCGACATAATCGGCCATATCTATTGACTGCGTACCTAGACTTAGAGGGTTAATTTTTTCACAGCGCAAAGCGACTAGAAATTTGAATTAACAGTTTTAATGTCAACTTGATACCTTTACGCGTTCCCGAGATAAAGGCTCTTGACTAACAGACAGACAGACGGACGGACAACAAAGTGATCCAATAAGGGTTCCGTTTTTTCCTTTTGATGTACGGGACCCCAAAAAACGACGTGTTAAAGTGTTTGTAAAAACCTGCTTGTTAAATAAACATTATTTTTCATTTATAGGCAGTATTCCTTTGTTCCTTTGATCGTATTTAGGCAACGCCAACCGAAGCATCAGTAACATGTACGTCCGCACATCTGACATACTCCTTAGAATTCTAAACACCTGTATTACTTGAACACAGCCATTACGTGCGTCTGATGTGGATAATCTAGATATTACGTGACTCTGCCTTTTGCTTGTGAATAATCCTTACTAATATTATAAAAGCGAAAGTGAGTTTGTTTGTTTATTTGTTACGTCTTCACGTAAAACAAACTCACTTTCACTTGGAGACGGACATAGGCTTTTTTTTATAAAAAACGAAGTGAGAAAAGGGGGAGACAGAAGGAAGAAAAGCGGAGAGAAAAATATTTTTTTTCTATCATCACACGGGTTAAAGTTAGCATTAGCCCAAAGTAACTATGCCACGCGGACGAAATCGCGGGTAGAAGCTAGTAATATTATAAATGCGAATGTTTGTGAGGATGGATGGATGTATGGACGTTTGTTACTCTTTCACGTCAAAGCAGCTGAACGGGTCTTGACGAAATTTGGCACAGAGGTAGATTATAGTCGCGAATAACACATAGGATTTTTTTTCGATAACACGCGGGCGAACCCGCGGGCGCCAGCTAGTACTATATATTATTATGAGAAAACCTGACTACGACACCTAAATGTCTTTTAGGTGCCGTCTGTTGCTACGTAACATAATATCACGCTTGTAAACCTCGAAGGGACAAACAGAGATGAATCTAGTAGTTCAATTACATTTTGCATTATGATTAAGTCCCATGTTTTAGAGTGCAAGCTCATTGCCATCAACCAGACACAAGCACTTAACTCCAAGGCTGCTCTTGAAAAATTCGTGATGAAAAATCCCGATTTTATTTCTCACTAGCTTTTGCCCGCGGCTTCGCTCGCGTTAAATTCGGGGTAACATAATTCCATTTTCCTGATATACATGTACCTGCTACCTGTAGTTTTTGCCCGTGCGCCTTATTTATTGTAATAGCAATGCTTTGTTTTCCCTTTTCTTCCCTCTATCTTCTTCATATCTCAATCAATAAAAATCAATAGCCCATGTCCGTCTCCAGAGTCCCAACTATCTCTGTACCAAAATTCAACAAAATTGGTTTAGCCATTTAGGCTTGACGACTTAACAAACAAACTCACTTTCGCTTTTATAATATTAGTAAGGATTAGAAATTTTCTCATTAAATAAAAACAAACATTTATGATCTGTACTTAGATTATTCATTCAAACAATCAGACTAAAATAGTCAGTTACTTAAAAAAACCCGCATCTTAATCTGACTCAAGCTATTAAGGCCAGCATCCTGTATGTAGCACAGATATCAGATTGCAACATCTTCCCTAGCCCCTTCGTTATCGCAGTCTCTAGAGAAACACTCAACTACAACCTAACTGTTAACTGGAACTCCTACTTAAAAGGGAACTGTTTTTCAACGAGTTTATTTTCAAGTCATTCTGAAGACTTACCGATTGCCATTGTACAGCTATTTTGTGTATGATTGTGTACATAATGAACTAAAGTGGGGGTGGTTACTAGCGTCGTCAGCGTAGCAAACTACGCTGACGACGCGCTCGTCCTGGCACAGGGGGGGTCGCACCAGGCGGCGGCCGAAATAATGACACGCGGGGTTGCGATAGTCGCGGAGAAGATCCGGCTACTGGGTCTCGAGGTAGCATTGCACAAATCCGAGGCCATGGTCATGGGCGCGGGAATACGCCACCGTCAGGATCCCAGCTGATGGTAGGAGGGGTTCGCATAGACGTCGGGTCGACGATGAAGTACCTGGGAATCGGCCTCGACAGCCGGTGGAATTTCGTGGAGCACTTCCGAAGTTTGGCTCCCAAACTCGAGCGGATCGGGGCTGCTTTCAAGCGGCTCCTGCCCATTCTGAGGGGGCCAAAGGCCTACTGCCGTACGCCCTATGCCAGAGTCGTGCGGTCCATGGCACTTTACAGGGCCCCGGTGTGGGCGCGTTCTTTACGATAATAACGCAACAGTAGAAAAGATCATACCTATATGACTCTATCAATTGTGTAAACATTATTCATGTTATGCAAAGTCGGTACGTTGCCCTGAAAAAAATAATTAAAATGAGGTCTTTACGCATAGTGACTTCATTGCGTCCAAGGCCTTACAGACTTGTCTTTGGAAGGGTAATAGTCTTAATCCAAGGCATTTTATGACTTTGATAAAGTGGTTATATATACCTTGTGATTATGAGGAGATTTGCAATCACGCACTGAGGTATAGTTCTCCCAGAAAAAGAACGCGCTTCTGAAATGATCGTCTATGTTTGGAGATCACAACGCGATATGAGTAACACTGTAAACTAAAAACCTAACAGCGAGGTGAAAGTATTTACATTGTATACACGAATATACAGAGGTTCAAAGTAATAAATTAAAACACTTTTGAAGATGACGATGTGCGACGAAGATTATGCGCAGAACGAATACCCAAACCCATGGTTATTCTAGAATACTCTGTAACGTGTCGATACCGAAGCGCGTGACTTTTCTAGTTTGCTTGTATGCCTTAGCATTTAAATGAAACTGTTCGATACCTAGTGTCATAGAAATATATAAATGTTTTTAAGGTTATCAAGTAATATGCTAAATGTATGAGCCTGTTCTTAAAGGAAAAAGGTAAATAGGCAAAGGCCAGTACTGGCAGTCTAATTGCTTAGATTGTTGCACTACTAGTCAATTAAGAGAACGTATGTAACCATTGCTGTCACAAACTAAACTAAAACTACTCTAAAAATCACTAAAAGTTAGTTTATTCCTGTCAAACGGCGTTTTCTCCTCTGAAATTGATTAAAATCACACAATATGACCATATATCTTACTTAGTATTATAAATGCGAATGTTTGTGAGGATGTCCATACATAAAGAGTAGCAAGCATCCATATGCTTGCTACTCTTTCACGTCAAAACGGCTGAACGGATCTTGATGAAATTTGGCAAAGAGGTAGATTATGGTCTGGAATAACACATGGTTTTTTTTATATCACGGGGGCGAAGCCGCGAGCGCTACCTAGTATATTACAGGTCGACAAAAATAATTATATAGTTACTACTACAATTTAGAGAAAATGGCAATTTCACTATTCTGAAATAGACGTTTTTCTTTAATCGCGACTAAAATAGAGTGAAATGGGTATGTAAAGAAAAAAAACTACACTTAATAATGACTGCACACATTTCTATAAATGTTATATAACATTTATATAAAATACTCTTAACCCATGTCATTGTTATGTTATAAATACTGATATTCCTACTCAGTAGCAGTTTTTACTTACTATAATATAATTTTAGATTCGTCACAGTCCGATAAATCTTTAATCCGTATAACCAACAAACGTAGCGTTATGAAGTTTTTTTTTACCAGTAGCAGGTCAATGTACTCAGTATATTATCTTGGTACTTCTACATTGAGTAGGTTATAACATAACGCCTTTTTAGGGTACCAAAAGGAAAAACGGAACTTTTACACACTAGGACAACTAGTCTCAGCAAGGTAGTACGATACCCCTTGCTGAGACTAGTTGTCAGGCTTTCGAGTCACTGACTACCTGTATCGACTGTCAAAGATCTACAAAAGACAGCTGACATCAACGGCTTAACGTGCCCATCCACAGACTAACCAAGGCAAGCGTAGTTAAACCTGAAGATTGGTCCGAACACCTGATATTATTAAGCGACAAGCTCCTGCACTTGTATCCACTATATCGTAACAATATTATACTCCAAAATTATACTACATACTACATATCATACAAATTACAGATATATATATATAGATATTTCTGCGGTCAATCAAGGTGTGAATACGTGTAAATATTCAGCCGTATCTCGTTACAATAGAGTCTTATCCCGATATGCTTGTAAATAGACTAGTATTATTTGTTACAGTCGAGTAGTTCCCTGTTAAAAATAGGCCAAGGTCCGACTTTCTCCGAAGGATGTCGTGAAAGTATCTTTAACCCGGCGAGAGTGTGGTGAAAAAATGTAACAAGGAGTATGTGGCAGGGTATGACATACCCGTTTACAAAATTGGTTGTAAAACTTGGTATTAAAAAAAAAGAATTATTTTAAATATTTTTTATCATAATAAGACTTAAATATAACGTGCTGAAAATAAAACATATGAGCCATTTTGATAAGTTCTATATTTAACTTTACTTGAAATAAATTGCTATGAATTTTCAACGAAAATTGTTAAACTCCAAAAAAATCTCAAAAGGGAGTAAAAAAAACAAGTTTTATGTAATAAAACTTAGAAATATGCTAGAACATGAAATAAACTACTAAATAAACTAAAAAAACACTGCAAAAAATAATAATAATATCTTAGGAACTGGAGTTACAATCAGTGCAGTTTTTTGCAAAAAAAAAGTTGCATGCTCCATACGAATAGCCTTTCCACAGCTTGCACATGCGTATTTTGTCTTCCGATCCTTTTTGTAAGGACAATCTCCGCATCTTACACAACGATCAGGAACATTTTAAGTCGATGAAAGTGGTTTGTTGATCTTGGCAGATATTCTCTGACGTATATAGGTTGGAATATTTTTTTGGTCTTTTCGCAACTTCAGGTGTTCGTAAACTAAAGCCAAGCAGTTACGGATGAAATCGGTGCGTTTAGTGTCTTTGCCCTGATTTTCACGAAAAATAATATTTGCATTTACGGCAGCTATATTCAAAATCCCATAGAAAATGGTCATAGGCCAGCGCTTGCTATTGCGCGACACATTATAACTACCGCACAGTTCGTCGACAACATCTACTCCAGCTTTCGTTGAATTGTAGAATGTTATCTTATGTTTTGTTATTGTAATTTATAAAGCAAGGAAGAAAACAACTGAAATTAGCAAAAAAGCAAGGTTAGTTTTTGTCACGAAATGTATACACCAGCTATGTGGCAGGGTATCTCATGCCCGAAAGCAGTTTGCAAGCATGTAACTCAAACGCGGGCCACCGCGACACTGCGATCACGCCACTATCCCCTCCCGCACCTATTTAACTCCAGCTACTCAATGCGACAATGCGTTTCAACGTCAAAAACAAAACATACCCGCAAATAAGTAAGATGGTGGGTATGACATACCCTGCCACACTCTCGCCGGGTTAACTTATAAATACGTTATGTGTTATATTGTCGTTGTTCGAGTTCTTCTATGCAAGTGTGCGCCACTTTAGCCCGCATCATTCCTTTACACCAGACGAGTTGCAGCCAAACGTAAGCTAATTTAGGTTTTTTAAAAAGTGGCTTCAAAAGTGTATGAAACCCAGGTCACGCCAAGTCTCGGCTCGAAGCTCATAACTTGTGTGAAACTGCATAATACACCAAGTCTAGGACTAAATTCTCATGGCTCTTGTCAGTCCGTGAATGGAAGACATATTAAGACCCCTCCATTCTTTGGAAAGCACGTTAAACACTTCTATCAGCAATTTTTTATACAATTTTGACAGTCACGTCAGAAACCGCGATGTGAGTCAACCAGTCTAATTTATTAAAGAAATCTGAATGTAAAATTCCATAAGTTTATTTGGATATAAAACATGGGGGGCTCAAACTTAAATGGAGAGAGTCAATTACCTAAAAGTGCTTAGTGCTTGCCCACCATCACAAACTCAAACAAATCTACTACCGTTACAAATAAACTCGTAATTTTATGAATAGTAAATAATACTACTTTTATTCTATATTTAACTATTAGCTATAAAACAATAGCAGAGCTAGCCAGCTCTTGGATAACGATAACAGAACAGTTAATACCATTGACGCACATATTTAAATCATTCGATTTCCTCTTTAAGTTTTGCCCACTACATCGTACCATTCTATGACCGTGCTATGAACGCCTCAGGCACGGAAATAAACATGACACTGATTACTATTATGCCCATCGGAAAGTGCCCCGGGATGATTGCTGAATCAGAACTCGCATTATCGTTGGGCGCGGGAGATATTTTTTCGACGCTTGATTTACCCATCTAGAAAAAGTTTTGTGAACTTAAAAAAATACGTTGTTTTTAAACACAACCAATTTTAAATCCGTGATGATGGGGTTTACAACTGCGCCGCAATATCTAAAACTTACAATAAATCAACATGGAAAATATCCCGAAAATATACCCAGCATGGTCGCTAACCTTGTAAATAAGATTTGAATCTTATTTACAAGGTTAGCGACCATGCTGGGTCGTGCGGTTCATGGCCCTTTCTGGAGCCCCGGTGTGGCCCCCTTAAAGGTGGTAGCCGTTAAGCTAATCTGGGGCTATAGCACAATCTCGGGCGAGGCGGCGAGTCTCCTTGCCACCGTGGGATCTGAAGGCGATAGTACTCGAGTCTGTTCGAGTAGCGTGCGGTGGACACAGGGTGGAAACTCCGCTGCCGCGCCGTTCAGCGGACAGACACCTGGTGCGATCTCATGGTGGCATAGACAGAGCGGCTGTTGCAACCCCGAGCAGGGCACAATAGTGGTTATAAGTCCCCTCGGAGAGGCGCTACGGCGTCCTCACCCAGCGCCTGACGCAGGGCTTAGTCAGTAAAAACCTGACACTTCCTTCCGCTCCGCCCTGACCAGGAGAAGTTATTTGATGATTTCCCATTTTTACATGACATAGTTGCAAAATGTTTAGCAACTATGTCAGTTTAAAATGCTACTTTTCATTGTCAACGAAAAAATAATATCACCATCCTTTAACGTGGTGGGGCAATTCTAGATATTTAAATCATTGCATTGACGCTGAAAAGTGTAGGTAGGTATAATCGCTGTGACTAATACGTAATTTTACGTTGTGTTAGGGCTTTGAACTTTATAAATAAGAATAAATTGTATTTTTGAGACAACAATAGATATGCTTTGTTATTTCTATCTTTTGTTTCAACCCGTTTGAGGAAGGACATATTGCATTGTCCTTTTAACACCTGTGAAATCCCTGAAATATACGTATGATTTTAAAAATGTTGGTAAACTTGTTATGTGAATTATTTTGAAGTAATATTATTTTTCGAATAATCCTTTTTTATCACGGGACAGGTTGGAAAGGTCATGGAGATTTCAGAATCCATACAGGTTCGTAGACAGTAGTATTTGAGTAGTTTGTAGTATTTGAAATTATCTAACGGGAATTTAAAACATTTTTTTTCTATTTTGATCAATTTGTCGTCCTAACCCAGGTTATGGTCTCTGCTCAGGTCAGGGTTAGGCCTGTAATTTAAGAAACACACAGATAGAGTTATTTTTTACTAGCTTCCGCCCGCGCCCTCATCCGCATGGCATAGTTACTTTAGGCTAACGCTAACTTTAACCCGCGTGATGATCGAAAACAAATAATTTGTCTCTCCCTTTTGTCTTCCCCCTTTCTCCCCATTTTTTCACTTTTTTTTTTAATAGCATATGTCCTTCACCAGGGTCCCAACTAACTCTGTACCAAATTTCATCAAAATCGGTTTGGCCATACAGGCGTGAAGACGTAACAAACAAAGTCACTTTCGCTTTTATAATATTACTAGCTTTTGCCCGCGGCTTCGCTCGCGTTAAATTCGGTAGCGCCTTATTGATTTGTAATAGCAACGCTACGTTTTCCCGTTTCTTCCCTCTTTCTCCCTCATATCCCACTCTTTTTAAAAAAATAATAGCCCTTGTCCGTCTCCTGGTTCCCAACTATCTCTGTACCAAAATTCATCAAAATCGGTTTAGCCATTAAAGCGTGAAGAGGTAACAAACAAACTCACTTTCGCTTTTATAATATTAGTAAGGAAGTAAGGATATTAAGGATTTAAATAGCAGTATGCTCATAATAGAAGTGCTCAAACCTTTTTTAAATGATCGTGAAAGAAGTTTTCATTATTATTTTACTGGATATTACACAATTCTTCTTTAACTCAAAGTTAAATTAACTATCCCCTGCTCTCAAGCAATGCAGTTTTAATTATGATAACATTTCAACAAAGACTCTTTCTTTAGCTTATACAGGAACTAGCTTTCGCCCGCGGCTTCGCTCGCGTTAAATTCGGTATAACACACCAAGCAGACCTGTAGTTTTTGTTCTTGCGCCTGATTGATTTGTAATAGCAACGCTAAGTTTTCCCTTTTCTTCCCTCGTTCTCCCTCATATCCCACTTTTTTTAAATAAAAATTAGCCTATGTCCGTCTCCTGGTTCCCAACTATCTCTGTACCAAAATTCATCAAAATCGGTTTAACCATTAAAGCGTGAAGAGGTAACAAACAAACAAACAAACAAATAAACAAACAAACTCACTTTCGCTTTTATAATATTAGTAAGGATAGTAAGGAAGTAAGGATTAGGTCGGCTGTACCGACTTACGACCAAAGAATAGTTCTCGGTCCGACGGAGAAAACATCCTATAAGCCCTTTTACAAAGATTAGTAATACCTTCTTTATTCTTTTATATCGCATATAACTTTTGTATAGAGAATTCTTATGTTGCTTGTAACAATATTGTGTTTGATAAAGTTATGAACCGTTTTTTTTGTTATTTTCATACAATAAGCCGTTTAGTAAAATGGGGTGGGGCGGGGCATGACAGCCGTATGAACAAATGACCGTTGGACAAAATAGTCTTCACACAATATGTGCCGAGGGATGGAGAGCGCCAAGGCCTGAGCAGAATGCACTGGCTACACGATTTGGATGCGTACCATGAGGGTTCGAGGTGGCAGGAGAAAAGAGCTTGTGGAAGGAATCGTGGGAGGCTTTTGCCCAGCAGTGAGATAGCATAGACTACTTAAAAAAAACAAACCTGCCAGTGGTAATGAAAACGCGACATGCGGTTGACTGTGCATAATGAAGAACAGAAACGATAGGGTCGTATCTTCATGTCTCTCAAACAGTAGTAGCATCTGTTACCCCCTTAAACAGGTGTATTAGATTATATTATTTATTATATTTAAGTTAATATATATTATAATATTTATTATATTGTTCTTTTAAATAAAACACAACCATTCAACATTCATAAACTAAATTGTATGTAATCGTTTAGTTCTATCAAATATTAAACGGCGTCGTACTAACCAATACGATCGGTCGCGCGAATTCGGGATAGCCGCGTTTAGGTCACGCGTTTTTCGGACAATCACGCAAGTCAGGTTGCCGAACAAAACGAATTCGAAGTTCGAGTGTATGCGACTATTGGTAGTAAATATATAGCTGAAAAGGCAAGATGTTCGATAGTACGGCACTCAAATTTAGACATGAACGCAACCTGTTGTGGCACTCAAAGCGAAAATAGTCAGCCGCAGTTTTGAGTCGTGACGTCCAAACCACAAAGAGGCAGATGATACTTTTTACGCTTACATTGCTCATACATAAAGCCCTGCCTGACCGTTCCAACAAGCCAATTCACCGTCGATAAGTGTGGTTGATCCCCAAACCCTTACCTTAAGAAATATTTTTATATCCCTAGTACCCTTGATAATATTTGCGTTGTTCAAATGAAAGGTGTCTGCGCAGAGGAGCGTTAGTCTTAAGCTGGATGTATTTGAAAAGGTTTTTGTTCAAATGTCGGGTCGTTTTACGAAAGTTTTGGTAGGTTTTATTGAAATAAATTAGGGCGAGAAACGGACCGGAATATGCAAACTGTTTTGATCCGGGTCTCGGCAACAGCTTGAGCGACTAAACCTTGGTTAGGCTTAGAGATAATGCGAGAATAATAACTTAGCATTATCAGCTTAGCATGTTTTTCTTATAGTCCTTCGCTTTTGTTTTGAGGCGGCGGTTGCTTAAGTTAATACGCGGTATCCTATGTGAAGTAACCGTCTCACGAACACTAGATCTTTGTCCGGTTAAGCAGACGACAGCATCGTAGGTTGAACAGGAAGATGTCATTAAAAAAAACAACACTAGACTATCGTGTTAATTCTCATGCTCCGTCTTAGTAATGATTTCTAATTACTTCAAATTTATAGTTCCATACGGTACATACATAATTTTGATGTAATTTTATCCAATAACGAGTAATCTATGACAGAAGTTGTCTGTTTTCATCTAAAATTAAATCACTATTTGTCTGCTTCAATGTTCTTGCAAATGTAAGCAATAGGTCTCCATTGCTTACATTTACAAGATCTAATATATTACTCTCTGTGCTCGCGATATATTACCTGTTAGGAACGTTGATATTTGCGATACGGACCATATAGTTCCAACGCTTTGTAAATATTAAACATGGAAACGGTATGCTAGAATAGTCAAAGGGATTATTTTGAAATGCATTTTGATGCTGTATTTGCTTTAACGTTTATGGAATTTTGTTTTGGAACTTTTACTGCACAGGTTGTGTTTAATGTTTTATTCAATACGAGGTAGTTGAATACATCTAATATTGTCATTATACTAGCGGTACCCAGTACTAGGTTTCACCCGCAGTTTAGCTCTGTGTCTTAGCGAATGCCTATACAAAATTTTAAGTAAATCCGGTCAAAGAATCGCGTTCTCCCATACAAAACTTTGCGACTCTGATTCACCCCCTTTTTAGCGGATGGGTAATCGTCAAACAATTCCCCCACTCTGGATGGATTTTCCTTCTATTGCCCTTTACGTTTCGGGGCCGCGGTATCTCTTTCGAACAATCCGCAACCCGCGCAGGCGGTGGCCCGAGCAGGCTCCTCTGCTTTGCTGACATCTCTTTGAGGCGCGCGTGTAACACTTACGCGCCGTTGACACGGCCTGTCGTTAATAGAAGGACGGACGTTGAGCTACCCATTGCTCACCGTCCACAGGCCCGCATCTACGGTGGCCGGGAGTCGTCCCGCGGCGCCCGGGACCCGGGGCGTCTCCCGCGGCGACTGGGTTGGTTTAAGGTTCCCTCCCTCAAACGCCCGGCTACCTCCTTCGCGAGCATGACTGCTTCGCAGAAGCAGGTGACTGCATTGATTCACCCCCTTAGGGTTTGTGTTTTGCAAAATCCCGTGTTAGTGAGCACCTATGAAGACGTCATAGGGTCTCTTATGCAAAATTTAAAACGCCACATGTGTAGTTTCTGATGAGTGAGTTTCTCATTTTATATCTATCTTTGCAGAATATATAATATTATAGTAACTTTCGTGTATTTCTAAGTATGTTTAGATGTATTTCTAACATAGTCTATGTTGTTCTACTAAACTAGGTAAGGGGTCGTACTTTAATCACGTGAGGTTTAAACAGGGGGGAGGGAGGAGGTCAGAAAAGAGAGGGGTATCTGAAAAACAACGTGTATTTTTTTCGTGGGACGACGACGAATTACGCGAATTAGACGAATTTAATTTGAGACATGTTAAATATATTTTAGCCAATAATGTATCTTAAACTCGAGCACGCGATCTTTTGCCTGAAAAAAACCCAAGCAGGGACCAATATTACTTAAAAAAACAAGGTGTAGCCTAAAATCTCAGGACGAATCAAAAAAACCTAACGTGATTAAAGGATGCCATTACATTTCAATTAGCTAGCACGAAACGTTTAAAAAAATTATTCTTCATCAAATTACCAACAATTTAGATCCTAAACTTGTTATTTAAAATCGTCAAGTGATTAGGTATTAATTAGGAAAGACTCAATCTTGAATTATACTAGACGACAATCGTTAATATTAATTCAACTTCAACTCTTCATTAACGGCTTTTGTAGTTAAAATGCGTTTAAAAAAACACGAACCCTTGGTCATCTGACATTTCTGAAGACCTCACTCTACACCAACGCCTCTAGCGGCGAATCCATGCACGATTCCGCGTCGATAAGTGTCATACAGAAATGGACTCAAACATCTGTCAAATGATAAAAAAAATATTCGGCCATAAACAATGACAAAACAGCAACAATGAGCTGACACAGTCATGTGATGCCGATAACTTATCTATACATGTCATGACCCGATGCAGAACCGATGACCCCTAAACAGACTTTCCTTCATTTCACGTCTGATAACGTCACTGATAACGGAACAATGAATAATGTTGTGTTTGATTCTGTGAAAGGGAGATGAATATTGATTAGGATTATTACTTAATAATATTATATGTGCTAAAGAAACTTTGTATGTGTAAAATCTAGTAAAGAACCGTTCTAATTGAAGGTGAAAAATACAAGCCCATTTTGCAGTTTAGATAATTAAGGGATCATACAGTCATGGAAAGCGACTTTGTTTTATAATAGAAATATCTACATATAGGTATATTATTATCTTTTAACGTTGCTCCTCCTGTATTATCTGTATTATAGGTAAAAAACATTCAACTCACATACAGAAACAGCCAGACCCGGAGCCAACGACTTGTAGGTAAAACAGAATATTTGCGGGAATGCGGAAATCATACCCGGTAAACAAAGCACAACACCTAGTCGCTCAGCCACTGTACCAACTGTGCATTGAAGGTGAAAACCGTATTCAAATCCATTCTGTAGTTGATGATAAAGCAGTCATACAGACAGACATGAAAAACCCCAAGTACTAACAACAAGCTTATACAAAATCTATTTACATTTACGCCACCATTAAAAATAAGCAAAACCGCGGTATTAATAGAACTCGCAGCCCATTGCACTTGAACCACAAATATACACCGGTGTATAAGCCGCGAGGTATACCGCAATGCCGACTTCTAGCCATTATGTTTATTTCTAGAATTATCGTCGACGTAGGACAATGTTTTGTGACAAAGGACAAGGTTGGTCAGAAGGTATAGTGACAAATTATCCAATATCACAAGCCAAGAGATGTAGAAGAAGAGGAAGCAGATTATGCAGAAGTCGACAATACCTGCGAAAACCACACAAAGTTGGATTGCGGACGATCCGGATTACTTCTACCGCTCTGGGGGGGGGGGGGGGGAGCGGAAGGGAGTGTCAGACTTTAATTGACTGAAACTCATCCATGTTCTTTCTTTTGCCCTTTGCGCTCCAAGGCCGCGATATCTCTTTCGAAACGACCTACCTCTTTGCCTTTGCTGCTGCGTAAAACGTACCTTCATAAACTTTACCTAAACTTCATTATCTCCGTGCTCTTATCCTTTATTTATTAGGGACGTCGTGACACGTTTATTGCCTTCCACTTTTTCTTGACAAGCTTCACGCTAATCGTTTTCTCCTTTTACTTCCTTAACATTCATGACACAATCCATCCATCTCTTCTGTGACCTTTCTCTGCTTCTTCATTCATCAACAATCATACTCTTTAAGTCACTAAAGGTCAAGGACATTTAAGGCGACATTTTTGAACTCTATGAAGAGCCTTAGAAACTTCTTCGCAAAAAAAAGGTTTATGGTCAAATTCGGACCAAAATTAGCATTTCAAACAGATTATATTATTTGCTTTTATAATACCTGTAACACGCTTATAATATTTACTTTTAGTAAGACGAGACTATGATCAACACCTTTATACTTATTTTAAAAAAAAGTTAAGAGAGTTTCAAAACGCCTTAAAAAATCAAGAACTACCGATTGGAATATTATAAAATTCTTTTAGTATTGAGTAAGACATATAAAATCACGCTGTAACATTAAGAAGCATTACAGCTAGTATTTTATAAAATATTGCTCGAAGTGAAACTTCTAGATTATGATTTTGTTGTCAACCATCATTTGCATAAATTAGCATAATTTGGGCATTATTCAAGTTTTATTCAGAACTCCCAGACAGGTTGAAGTGACAGAGAAGGGTACTTAAAAGCTGTGCATAGTTTGTCAAAGTTCACGAGCCTCTCGGGGTACATAGATATAGTGTGGATAGTAAATTTAAATAATTTACTTCGGAAAGATATAGATGTATAAAATTTCGTTAAAGGTATTGTGTATATTCCCTAAGAAACAGAGATGTAACAAAGAAGTGGGTTGGTATATATCTTTTGAAACGTTGCCTTACGATAACCAACATAACAAAATATCACGCTAATGTATTCCCCGAATAGGCTTTACAGCTAGGTCATTTTTTGCGGATGGGAAATCATCAACTAACTTGGCTCCTTTGGGCGGAGCGGGGGAGAATGTCAGACTGATTAAAACCCACCCATGTTTCTTCTTTTGCCCTTTATGCTCCGGGACCGCGGTATCTCTTTCGAACAGCCCACAACCCCAGCAGGCGGTGGTCCAGGCCTCTCTGCTCTGCTGACATCTCTTTGAGGTACGCGTGGAACACGAACACGCCGCCGCCGTCGACGTGGCCTGTCTTCATTAAGCGGACGGACGGTGAGCTACGCTAGTAAGGCCTTTTTTTTTTTTTCTGGTGGGAAATCATCCAATGACTTCCTCCGCTCTGGGCGAAGCGGGGGGGCATGTCAGACTTGTACTGACTAAAACCCACCCATGTTCCTTCTATTGCCCTTTACGTTCCGAGGCCGCGGTATCTCTTTCGAACAACCCGCAACCCCGGCAGGCGGAGGCTCTGGCAAGCCCCTCTGCTTTGCTGACTCTCTTTGAGGCGCGCGTGAAACACGAACGCGCCGTCGACACGGCCTGTCGTCAATCGACGGACGGACGGTGAACTACCCATTGCTCACCGCCCACAGGCCCGCATCTACGGTGGCCGGGAGTCGTCTCGCGGCGCCCGGCGCCATGGGCGTCTCCCGCGGCGGCTGGGTTGGGCAGATGTTCTCTCCCTCAAACGCCCGGCCACCTCCTTTGCTAGCATTACTGCTTCGCAGAAGGTGGTGACCGCTTCCCATTCCCTCTCGCTCCGGACCATGGCCTGAACCAGGGCCGGACGCGAGAGATCGCCGCCGCCGATCGCCTCTACGAGGGCACGGCGGTGCTCCGCCCACGCTGGGCAGATCGCCACTGTGTGCTCCACCGTGTCCTCAGGGCGATCGTCACAATGGTGACACCCGGGCGCTTCCTCCCGCCCGATGATGTGCAGGAACCTCCCGATACTTCCGTGTCCGGTGAGGACCTGCGTCAGGCGGTAGGTGAGGACGCCATGACGCCTCTCCAGCCACTCCTCAAAGAGGGGACTTACCGCCACTATTGTGGCGTGCCCTGCACGGGGTCTACGGTTGTATCCAGGTAGTTCAAATACGAACACTACGTAACAAATTTTGGTGGTAATATGGCCCTACCTACAATCCAAAGTGTACATCTACACAGTTTTGAGTGCGTTACATTGAGCCATACAAATATCATTTCCCAGCAATGATTTTTACGTAGAGTTAGCATGATGTATAGAATACATGGTGGCTTCGTGAACGGCCGCTTACAGCTTGTATATACCAGGTGTAACATAACAAGCGCAACCTCTCGGGTGGGAATACCAGGGAGGTTTTCCGCTGGGACCATGAAACTGAAAAACATTTGTCTCATTCAAATGATTTAGAAATTTGCAAAAAAACACTGTGACCCTGAGAAAACTAAGAAATAAGTTATGAATTTCCAAAATTCATAGAACAAAAGTTGAACAATTTCATGGCCCGAAAGACCACCCTGGAGTCTCGCACTTGTTATGTTATGTTACACCTTGTATTTAGGAAAACTTAGAAAAAAAACATCACTGTACAATACCCAGGTAGTTATTCAGAAAATCCCACACTGCTTTCCTACCCTTTCCGCTTGACTAAACGGCAACATACCTTTCTAATCCTACCCTACACACAAACCATCAAAATCACTAGGCGGCAAATTTATACCTTTTGAGGAAAATGTGGAGAGAAAAGTTTTGGGAATTAATGTGGATGGAATAGAGACAGGCAGAAGAACTGATGGATGGGCTGTGAGAAGGGTGATATATCTAGAAAAAGGGTAACTGTTGAAATGTCTAGTACTAGAACTGCATGCTATACTGACCCAAAATTAAAAAGGAGGCAGAAGAATGATAAGGTATAATAACATTTCTTTTTTTCTACTCAGAACCGCGCAATACTCTTTGCTTTCACATTTATTGTGCGATCTGGCAGTCAAGATTGCTGCCTTCTCTGTTGATGGTCATGTAATCTGGGCCATCACCAGAGATATTTTTTTAAACTTTACCACGCACCCACTATAAAGGAGGAGTTCCTAGTGTGGACAAGGAATTTCTCCTGTATCGTGGGTGCGTTTACAAACATTTGAACTAATATACACAAACAACATCCAGACCCGGAACACGTATCACGGTAGTCACCACGGCACTCAAACGCTTAGCCTCTGCGCCATCCCTGTCATCGTAGTTCGATTGAATTTGTTGCTTCTAAGCAAGCGTGCTCCACCTTGTCATCGGCTCGAGCCAATTCCGCCTCATTAACTATGGTTACCCCGTAGCACTTACGAAGTAACCACACCAATGCCAAATATTGCATTACATATAATACCGATTACGTGTGATATGTTTATTTTACCCACTGGAATAACTTCCATGAACTACGCAAAATTGATTACGCAACAGACCGTTCAAATACTCGGTTGAACTAACATGTGGATATGAATCATACTACAGACATTTCACATTTATTTTACCTAATTTCGTCGCTGCCATTTTCTTTTAGGGCTTAAAAGGCAAAAATAGAACCCTTATTGGATCACTTTGTTGTCCGTCTGTCTGTATGTTAAGACCTTTTATCCTAAGAACGCGTGAAGGTATCGAGTTGATGATAGGATATTTAGGTCTGTCTACAGATTGTGTTGTGAAAAAATCAACCTTCTAAGTCTACGCAGTCAAAAAATATGGCAGTTTATGTCGCAAGTTTGTACGGAACCCGTCGGTGCGCAAGTCTGACTTGCTCTTGGCCAGTTTTTTAACCATTGATGGCCCACTGCTGGGTTAAACCTCTCCTTAACATCTTTCTAATTACTCTTTGTGCACCACTTCAGACCAGCCATTCAAAATCATAAAGATCTTTATTTTAATTGCAATCTGGTTTGCCGTTGAGTTCTTGCCACAGACAGTTCTATCAAACCACAGTAAGCTTTATCGTCATTAAAATTAAGTTCTTGTCGGATTGCTATTAGAGGTAAATTAACTGTGAAAGGAGTATAGTTTGTTCCTGACCTTGTTGAAACTATGAGCTGCTTAATTTGCGTGTCATGCCAATATTTACCGAGCTTTGTTTAATCTAAGTATAAATATGCGGTGGTGGGGTTTTTGTCGAATGATTTGCATATTAAGTTTGCTTATATTTGAAATTGCTGTGACTTTTTGGATTAGAAGAAATAGATAGTGAGCCGACATTATATTTATATGCAAAAGATCTCTTGGCTTTTGAACGACGTTGACAGGAGGCGATGTTGTTGTTGTTTGTTTTTAATATGGTTGTTGATTTTTGCAATTTTTTACCACGCCATAAAAGATCCTTTTGCAGCCTTATAAAACTTATGTCACTAAATATATAATGAACTACACACACACATCGAAACACACACACAACATTCGTCACATCGAAGAAGAAGTATCTATGTGTTATTCCCGATCATAATCTACCTCTGTGCCAAATTTCATCAAGATCCGTTCAGCCGTTTTGATGCGAAAGAGTTACAAACATCCATACATCCATCCATCCTCACAAACGTTAGAAGGATAGAAAATTAATCTCATCGGAGAAGATCATACATGTTGTATAACATTAGTCAATAACCTTTGACAGCTATATTAATTGATGTATCTGGCTTTTAGAAGCCTGTGTTGTGAAACAGTATTGATAGATATGAAACCCTTAGATCATTTAAATAGAAATATGAAACGCATGTTTTTTAAAAAAAAAAAGCTTAATAAACTCTGCGATACTTATAAAAGTTCTGCTATGTAAATTATCTCTTCCGTTTGGCTAAATACTTACCAAAAAACTTTTCTTTATAAATGTTACAAAGAAAAGTTTCATTACAACTTCCATCAAAATATGAAAAACAAAGTATTAGACGCAAATGAGATTATTTTCATAACAAAGGCAGAACACGGACTGTTTATATAATGACATTTTCAGTCGATGTTTAGTATACAGTCAACCGCAGAGGTATGTTAACAATTCAGCATTGACAGTGACAGCACATTTCTTTGGCCGCAGTTAGGTCGATTTTCGTAGTTCTACGTGTTGTTGAACGTACCGGCATGGCATGTCAACGACCGCTATGCTAGTGTGGCGTAATTTTAACGCGGTAATGGCAATTTATGTAATGGCACCAGTCTAGCCATAATTACATGAAATTATCTTTTTCAGTTGAACTAGGAACATCGAAATCTTTTTGTTAGTCGTCTTTTATTCATTGGTGGGCCTGCCAGGACAACCGCCTGCCGATGTTGCGGGTTGTTCGAAAGAGATACCGCGGCCCCAGAACATAAACGGCAATGGAAGGAACATGGGTGGATTTTATTCAGTACAAGTCTAACACACCTCCGCCGCTCCGCCCAGAGCGGGGGAAGTTATTTTATGATTTCCCATCCGCAAAAAAGGCATTAAGTCCGCCTTTGTACAGTTTTTATTTATGCATAAAGTTTCAATAAATATAAGCATATTAGGGTTGAAACTCATCTCTCAGCACGTAATCACACTTTTCCAAGCTACTATCCTTTTTTGTCGCCAGAATCGTCATTTGCTAGACTTACAAACATAGGGAACGCTATAGCAGGCGGCAGCATTCATGATGCATTAGGCAGGATATTCTTTAACTCGCTCAATCAAATGCTAAAAGAGAACTTAGGCGTGCTTCTAGATGTGGGGTGGCCCTTGGTCTTTTAATTTTTTGTCTTTACATATTTTATACCGAAACGCTTTAATTATTTTAGGATAGTTCACAAGTTTATTACTTGGCTTCTTATTTGTTATAACCAAACAATGAAAACATAGAAAAATGATCAAGTAAGGTTGTTATCGAAAATAGTTTGCCCGGAAATTTAGCTCGTTTTGTAAATGAAAAATATTTGAAAAGAACTCTGATACTGTCATCACACAGTTCCTTGAATTGGAGTTCCTGTATTCAAAACCTTTTTAATGAAACGCACAATGGAGTTCATAGCTCTTTCTATAAATTAGAAAACTGAAACCCAATAAACTCAAAAGCAATCAATGAAACTCACAAAGGCCTCCAGAGTTCGAGGAAATTGCAGTAGTAACGTAGAATCTTCTCAGCAAACAAATGACGGCTATAAAAGCTAACTAACGACGTACTACAAACTACAACCACTCTAGCATTTTTCACAAAATACTGCAACAAGTCAAAACAGCCACGAAACATCATCTGCCTAGCCTTTTCCCAACTGTGTTGGGGTCGGCTTCCAGTCTAACCGGATGCAGCTGAATATCAGTATTTTACATGGAGCGACTGCCTATCTGACCTCTACAACCCAGTTAATACTGGGTAATACGATAGCCCTTGGTAAGACTGGTTGTCAGACTTTCGGAATACTGACTACCTGTAACGACTGTCAAAGATCTACAAATGACAGCCGGGACCAACGGCTTAACGTGCTTTCCGAGGCACGGAGGAAACTTGGTATGTAACGGGTGGTCACCCATCCACAGACCAACCTAGGCCAGCGCGGCTTAACCTAAAGATCGACCCGAGCGGCTACTATTTATTTAGCCACGAGCTCCTCTCGAGATAAAAAACAGACCAACTTCCATAAAAACCGGCCAGGAGCGAGTCAGAACCGCGCACCGATGGTTCCGTACAAACTTGCGAAATAAACGGCCATATTTTTTGACTGCGTAGACTTATAGGGTTGATTTCACCGCACAAAGGGACCACAGACTTGAGTATTTAATTTCAATTACCGATACCGACAGACAGACAGATGGACAACAAAATGATCCTATTAGGGTTAAGTTTTTTCTTTTGAGATACTGAACCCTAAAAAGTGGGAAATAAGTTTACTTTCGGAAGACAGTGACTTTTGTTTCATTCTTCGTTTTTTTGCCACGGACTTCCGGAAGTAAATATATTTTATTGTTGGTTTTTTTTTTGCAAAAAGTTTTTTTATTTCCGCTTTTTTAGTTGTGGTTTAACGGTATCTCACACAATTTCTTATAGAGTATTCATTTTCCATTACTAATAAAAGATATAGGCATATTATCCATATTCCTTCATTCATCATCATTTTCCTGTTCTTGTCATCCTATTTTTTATTTGGGGTCGCGCAACTCGTTTTCATCTTGCATATCCCCCCCCCCTGTCAGACGTCACCATTTACTCCATCATTTACTCCTTTCTCCTACATATCATTCTTTACACAAACCATCCGTCTTTTCTTTAGCCTTCCTCTCCCTCTATCCATCCATATACGAAAATTGTAGGAAAAAATATATATTATGATGATAACTCATGAACCAATACAGATAGAATTGATACGCGATTTCTTCGGGAATATACGAAGAAATCGCGTAACATACATACAAAAAAAACAGTTGAATTGAGCACCTCCTCCTTTTTTAGTCGGTTAAAAAGTATTACCGTCTGCTGAGATGTGATCAACACACTGCGGGAGGAAAACGAGAATAACAGAGTGTGTAATAAATTGTTATTGTTGTCCTTAACTCAATTCCATTAATTAACCTTTTGAATGTCGCAGAAATAGCGCGAAAATTCGACGAAAAATCGACGAATTTATGAGTAACGTTCTAGCGAGGTAGGCCTTTAGAAAAACGAAGATTTTACCGTTAAACCGATAGACACCGTACAAAGTTCCCCCGTGGGTACTTAAGTCACTTGTGGCATTTTCTCTTATGTTCCCCCGTAGGAACTTAACGACATTTAACTGTTTTAAACTGTTTATAAAGCACTGTCTATAGTAAAAATGTGGTCTAGTTTTGTTATTCAAAAGTTAAATGTAGATTTATTGGAAATTCTCTATTACTATATAAATAAAGATACTGTTAGTTTCATCATCCTACTGTTGCGCAAATACCTCTCCCCATGATATACAGTTTTTTCGATCCTATGTTAATTGGTAGGTTTTGTCTAGCTCGTCCGGCTAGTTTCTATGAGGGTTGCTGCGATGCCTTCTGTCTATGTCAGGGCTAAATAGTGCCAAGTCAACGGCACGTTAGTGTTCCACGCGCGCCTCAAAGAGATGTCAGCAAAGCAGAGAGACCTGCCAGGACCACCGTCTGCCGGGGTTGCGGGTTATTCGAAAAAGAGATACCGCGGCCCCGAAACATAAACGGCAAAAGAAGGAACATGTCGGGTTTTAGTCAGTAAAAGTCTGATACCACTACGCCAAGAGCGGGGAAAGTTATTCGAAGCTTTCCCATCCGTAAAAAAGGGCCTATAAAATGGCTATTTCGGACCGATTAGATTATTCGTAGACTGTTCCCAATTTACAATTTAGAAACCAAATTACAATTTGTTCCAATATGTCTAGCACCAAACTAAACGCTTATAACGTTTGAAACTATAAAATGAAAACAATCAGAACGATCTGAAATACATACTTTAGAAGTTATTGGATACTAAAATAACCAGTCACCAAGTTTATATACCGAAGCAATATGCTACGCGCCAGAATAACGCTTTAAAGCGCTTTCTTGAATAGCTGCGTCACAGATGAACGATTTCTATTGCCTAGCGTACTTTATAAATATAGTTATGAGTGAGTTTGCTGAGTTTATTTGAGTGTTCATTGCTTTTTGGAAGTGCCAAAACTCATCGACGCTGAACTAACTAAAGCCAATGGAGCATGAACATGAAGCTCTTTCTGACCAGCTTATGCCGATTCCACGGTTTTGTGTGTGCAATCTCATATTCATCCTTGTAATATAGGCATAGAGCATATTATGCAATATGCATAGGGTGTTTCTGTCACTGTAGAACAGACCCGCATGTACGCGCTGCAAACGCATGTAGAGAAACTTTTGATTCTAACAACAACGCGTTGTCAACACTCAGTAAAAACGTGAGCATAAACTCTTTCTTGTGTCTATGTGATTGGCAGGACAAAATATTATATACGAAACTAATCTCTGATTTTGCAGTAAGCACAGTGAGCTTTATGCTCGTTGGTATAAGGTTTAAATGAAAAGTCACACAAATACTAAATGATAAACGATAGGAATAGTTGCAATGCGTCAGTGACACGTTTTGTGGGAGTTCGCACGTTTGCTCGACTCAACAAATCGATCAGCAATCAAAGAATGCAATAAACCTACTTAATATTATAAATGCAGATGTTCGTGAGGATGGATGGAAGGATGTATGAATGTTTGTTACTCTTTCACGTCAAAATAGCTGAACGGATCTTGATGAAATTTGGCACAGAGGTAGATTATAGTCTGGAAAAACACATTGGATACTTTTTTTGATATCACGCAGGCGATACCGGGGCCCTAGCTAGTTGATTATAATATCATCATAACATGCGGTTTACTAGGTAGCCTTTATGGGTATAGACTTCAAATTCTTGAGTGGTTTATTAACTATCCAGGATTACAGAAACGGACTCTACACAAAGCTATCAACCAAGCACACTGTATATCAAACTGTTGGGTTTTAGTCAGTAAGTGTGACGAATACGCTCTGGGCGGAGCGTAGCTTTTTGATGATTTCCTATCCGCAAACAATAACAGGTGATCGGGCATATGGTGCAAGATGGAAGGTGGACCATTATCTGAGGGAAGATGCTTGATGATCTATGTGGCTTAGTTTTGGGCTAAACACATTTGAACTTTTTACCATTCATACGCTAAGAAAAGGACTACCAAAATCGCCAGTTGTCGACCCAAAATAAACAACACTCAGAAAATCTAATCAAATCCTTACTAATATTATAAAAGCGAAATTGAGTTTGTTTGTTTGTTACCTCTTCACGCTTTAATGGCTGAACCGATTTTGATGAATTTTGGTACAGAGATAGTTGGGAACCAGGAGACGGACATAGGCTAATTTTTATTTAAAAAAAGTGGGATATGAGGGAGAACGAGAGAAGAAAAGGGAAAACTTAGCGTTGCTATTACAAATCAATCAGGCGCAAGAGCAAAAACTGCAGGTCTGCTTGGTGTGTTATACCGAATTTAACGCGAGCGAAGCCGCGGGCGAAAGCTAGTAGTTAATAAAACAAAATACTAGTGGCGAAACCCGCGCCAGTGAACAGATTATAATTAAATAGAAGTACCTCAACCAACTTTACATCTCCTAGCATTTCGTATCGTAACGACGAACTGAAATTCAACTGAAAACTAAAATCATAATGGCGTGGCCGCAATCGAGTCATGGTAGGGCTGTGCCGGTTTTGTTTAATATTTTGTAGATAACTTAGTTTCCGCCCGTGACTTTGCTTGCGTTGGAAATAACCTCACGGGAAACTGTTACCATGCAAAAACTAAAATGTAACCACGTAATGAATTTTGTAAAGAAAACGATAAATAAATTATGTTCGTAAATTCCAAATTGTTCCTAATAATATTATTAGTATGGAAAAAATAATTATTCAAGCACCAAAAAAGTGACAAATCCTTACTTCCTTACCTAAATTATATAATAATATTATTAAAAGCGAAAGTGAGTTTGTTTGTTTAGCCATTCAAGCGTGAAGATACCTCTTCACGCTTGAATGGCTAAACCGATTTTGATGAATTTGGTACAGAGATAGTTGGGAACCAGGAGACGGACATAGGCTAATTTTTATTTAAAAAAAGGGGATATGAGGGAGAACGAGGGAAGTAAAGGGAAAACTTAGCGTTGCTATTACGAAATAATAAGGCGCAAAGGCAAAAACTGCAGGTAGCAGGTACTGTGTTATACCGAATTTAACGCGAGCGAAGCCGCGGGCAAAAGCTAGTGTGTTTATAATTTAATATTATCGTCCATTTATTGTTTTCTATACATATAATTAAATTTTTAAATATTTCTTAAAAACAAAAAATAAAAAACATTTAAAAATGTAAAAATAGTAGCCCACCGGTATCGGGAACAGGGTCCAAGCTACCGGCGGTCAGGGCTCCAGAGAAAGGAACCTCCTAACAATACGAGCCGTGTCCAGGAGTACCGCTTTCTGTATCAAGCCTTTGATCCAGCTGCCTAACGAGAGCCTCCTCAGGTGTTGGTCGAGGCTCTTGGCAATTAAGCCATTGGCAGATACGACTATCGGCACAATGATCGCTGAGTCCACATCCCACATGTCGACAACCTCACGAGCCAAGTCAATATACTTGATTTGCTTATCTTTCTCGGCTTTCACGAGGTTCTCATCATGCGGGACTGTTATGTCAACAATCATTGCGCGCCGCTCTGATCGATCCACCACCACTATATCAGGCTTGTTGGCAACAATAGTCCTGTCAGTGATGATGGATCGATCCCAGTACAATGTGATATTGCCATGTTCGAGAACTGGGTCGGGCTCATACCTGTAGTATGTATGTATGTAGTATATATGTAGTACGGCACTTCCGATTCCACAAGGCTATATTTTAGAGCAAGTTGCTGATGAATAATCCTGGCTACAAGGTTGTGTCTATGCAAGTACTCTCCGTTAGCTAGACGAGAACAACCGGAGATAATGTGTCGAATTGATTCACCCGGACGGTGGCATGCCCGACATATGTCAACCGTGCCGTCCTTCACAATAAATCTCCGGTAGTTATTCGTCATCATAACTTCATCCATAATTGCACAGACAAAACCTTCAGTTTCTCCAAAGAGATCCCCGGCACGTAGCCAGGCTACGGACGCTGGTTGATCTACATCGGGTCCATGTAGGGCCCGGAAAAAGCGTCCGTGAAGCTCCTTACTCTGCCATACCTCCCTGCGGTCGTTAGTGTCAAGCACTACAGGTTTGCGCCAGTTCTCTTTAGCCAAGGAGAGCGGGGTGAGGCCTTTGTCCACTGCAACCACATCCCGATGCATTCCCACGTCGGTTTCTAGGAAATATTCCCTGAGACTGCATATCTCGCGGTTGTGGAGAGTCTTGGCGTTTAAAAAGCCTCGACCTCCGCAACTCCGCGGGATATACAGTCTCATAACCGAAGAACGTGGGTGATGCATACGAAATGCCGTTAACAATGTACGGACCTTCCTATCCAGGGCGTCCAGTTCTGTTTGAGTCCATTTGAGTATGCCGAAAGAGTACATCAAAACCGGCATGACCCAACCGTTGAAAGCACGCACCTTGTTTCCGCCTGATAAGAGACTATTAAATACTTTTCTCAGGCGGCCAAAGAAGCGTTCCTTCAACGATTGCTTCATGTCAGCAACATTGATGCCCAGCGCTTCCGACATCCCCAAATACTTGTAGGTTTCGGTTGCTGAGAGGGATCTAAGGTTTATGGAATCTGAGAGCTGGGTTCCCACAGATTCCACAATTTCCCCTCGCTTTACATGCATGACCGCACATTTGTCCACACCAAATTCCATCCTGATAGAGCTACTGAAAGTTTCAGTTACCTTCAGTAGCTCCATCAGTTGTAAATCGTTGGGGGCAAAGAGTTTCAGGTCATCCATGTAAAGAAGGTGAGATATAACCTGACCACCTCTCCTCAATCGATAGCCCAGACCTGAATTCTCCAGCAGCGTGCTTAGAGGATTCAAGGCTAAGCAGAACCAAAGTGGACTCAAACTATCGCCCTGGAAAATACCTCGCTCTATCCTGATCGGTTCACTATTTCTCTGAATCTGCCAACATCCTGGATAGCGAAGGACTGTACTCCATTGCCTCATACACGAGATCAGAAAGGTGCGCAGAGTTGCATCAATTTTATACAACTCTAGCACCCTCATGAGCCATGTATGTGGTACGGAGTCATAGGCCTTCTTATAGTCTATCCAACATGTCGACAGATGCCTTCGGGAACGGCGAACCTGTTGACTAATAGGATACTATATCAATGAGGAGCAGCTCCTTAGTACCACGGGACCCGTTCCTACATCCATTCTGAGAAGCAGACATGATAGAATTGTCATCTATGTGTTTAGTGATTTTAGCCCTCAAAATGGATGTAAGAACTTTATAGATTGTAGGAAGACACGTTATTGGTCTATAATTTTTGGGTTCCGCCGTACTACCCGATTTATGGAGCAGGTGGGTTATTCCAGTCGTCAAGAACTTGGGTAGCGACCCTGACTCTAAGGCTGTCTGGAATAGGGTCGCCAAACGAGCGTGCGACCTTTGGATCCATTTTAACCAAAAGTTGTGCAGTCCGTCCGGCCCTGGAGATTTCCAATTAGGCAACGGACGGACCGCACAAGCTACATCTTGGGGGCTGATTGTTATTGTCCCCATTTCTGGTATTGGATCGCACGCTCGCTCGACTTCCCGAGTCCATTCACCCTCGGTATGACTGACAGGCACCGACCAGATGCTGCGCCAAAACGAACACATGGCGTCATCATCCGGTAGGCGCATGTCAGACACATCTTGGTCTGGTCGCTCCCATGCTCTATAGACCCACCTTTCATCACTTTGGAATGTGCGATTCAAAGTGTATCGGTCCACCCGTCGCTTATACCTACGAATACGGTTTGCCCATGCATAAACTTTCTGTTTCAGGAAGTCGATGCGCTCTGTGATGCGGGACATGTAATCTGAAGGACTAATATCAGTCTCTGCAAATGCCCGCCTCACAAAGCGCATCACTCGAGGTCGAGTGTTACCCTCCCTGAAACAGATAAGTTTGCCGATGAGCGCTCTGGCCACACCAATACGTTGCTCAATCCTGTACTGCCAGACTGGTACAGCTGGTTTCGATCGTGTAGCTCTGTCATCAGGAAATTTGACATGAGCTACACGACATGCCGCTACAGCCGCACAATACAGGAGTGAGTGAGCATCAGTGAGGTTTTCGCAGTTATCAAAATAGTTTGACAACTGCGAATCCAGAACAGCCACCAGCATCCTATTTTTATTATGCATGGGCAAACGAGGTAAGCGTGGTCTAAGTTCGGGCGATATGTACCGATATTCTCGAATCGCACCCTCCAAAGCACTCCTCATTTCCTCACTGCACTGGGTACTTACATTAGTAGCCATCTCATTACTTACCTCGTCAGCGCGACTAACTAGTTGGTGGGACTGTGGTGGAACCACAGCCTGCGACGAAGAGGTAATGACCTGGCTACTCTGCATTTCCGTTAGCAAGCGATCAAGTACGGTGTCATCCAACATACGATTACGCTGGATAACCCGCACCTGATCCGACAGTCGTTGTGCCGACACGTTGACAGCTGGCTCAAGCACCTGAAACAGAGAGAGCATCCGAACACGGTACGCGGTCAGGTTGTTTCCTCCCTCTGTAGCCCCATAGTATGAGCGCATGACGTTTTCATTGATGGAACTAGTCCATCGCATGCGCTGCACATTTCCGCCGGGAGCTGGGACCCTATCAGAGGCCGGTGGGCCTCGAAGTCCTAAGCCGTCCGGCAGCCGGCGTCCTCCCCGTCGACGAGCAGGTGGTGGCGTCGTGGGCGGGGAAAAATACTCGTCGCTCGAGCTCGACGCAACTGCCACGGCCGGTGTCACAGCGCTCACGACGAGGCTGGGTTCCGGCGGCGGTGAGGCGGAGCTGAGCGACGGGCCCGGAGGTGGAAGGCGTGCATCACGGCGAGCTGCTGATCTTGTAATCATCTTCATGCATTTACAGATTTTTTCTTTTGACAGCGCATGTGACGTATGTCTGCCATGGTGTCATTAGGTTATTATTATTAGGAATTTAATATTATCATTATCGTTCAAAATTATATTGTACGTTGCCATAACAATTATCACATACCTACAAAACATATTGCAAATAGGTATAATTTTGTGAATGATAGTGTTGTAACAATGTGACGAGAAATTAGTCACTGATTTTTATTATAATTTAATTATTTTAGTAAAAGCCATGATCAGGTCGCGGAAAGTGTTATTAGCTTATAAAATTTCAAGAATTTCTCTGAAGCAGCCTTAGGGTGCACGATTTGTAAAAAAAGACTTACATGGGACTTCAACACAACTATAAACATAGGTACCTAAGCAATCCTTACTATCCTTACTTAACATTATAAAAGCGAAAGTGAGTTTGTTTGTTTGTTACGTCTTCACGCCTAAAAGACCGAACCGATTTTGATGAATTTTGGTAAAGAGATAGTTAGGACCCTGGAGACGGACATAGGCTAAGTAAAAATGAGAAAAGGGGAGAAAGAGGTAAGAAAAGGGGAGAGAAAGATACATTTTTTCGATCATCACGCGGTTTAAAGTTAGCGTTAGCCCAAAGTAACTATGCCACGCGGATGAAGTCACGGGCGGAAGCTAGTATTATTTATTGAAAACCAAATTCAAAGCACATATGAATCGTTAAAAGGTACATTCTAGTCACAAAGCATAAGAAATAGTCCATAATAAGAAGGTATAGTCACAACCCTTATCTCCTCATCCAGGTACCTACATCGAAGTGACCTAAATATATAACGGACACAATCCGATATTTCAACAACCCTAAGTCCAGCCAACTTGTTGTCGGTATTCCTCGGGTTTCGTGTCACTGCATAATTCCACTTCGGTCGGGTTTTTTTCCTTTTTCAGTATTTCCACATAGGTGAAACTCCGCTTTTTAAGTCTAAAAGCGCAAAACGTACCTTTCACTGAAGCATTGCACTGAAAACTGAAAGCTTTGCAAAGAGTCCGGCTTAGAGAAAATGCGTCATACATTTAGTTGGAGGAGTTATTCAGGGGGCTGCAGCCTTTTTTTTTAACTACCTGCATTTTATTTTGTTGCCAGTTTGTTGTGTGTTAAGTTTTTTTTTTGTTTTATCTTTTGTAACTATCCCGATTCGCCAGCTGAATAAATTAACATCAGAAGAGTGGGTTTTTGTAACTATTTTGGTCTTCATATATTGAGTCTAATTTCGTAAACTTTTGAGCATTTATTCAATGATGTAATGTTATCAAATTAAATAAATAATTAAGAGTCAATAAAAAATGATATTATATTATAATAATGCGAAAATTATCCTGTTTGTTTATCTGATATCGTTTGATGGGAACAATAGATTTCGATTTTAAAAACAGTGGCACACAGAATACGATAGATTGCTGTAATCATATAAATATTTTCTTAACTATTTTTATTGACTACTAGCTTTCGCCCGCGGCTTCGCTCGCGTTAAATTCAGTATAACACACCAAGCAGACCTGCAGTTTTTACTCTTGCGCCTGATTGATTTGTAATAGCAACGCTAAGTTTTCCCTTTTCTTCCCTCGTTCTCCCTCATATCTCACTTTTTTTAAATAAAAATTAGCCTATGTCCGTCTCCTGGTTCCCAACTATCTCTGTACCAAAATTCATCAAAATCGGTTTAGCCATTAAAGCGTGAAGAGGTAACAAACAAACAAACAAACAAACTCACTTTCGCTTTTATAATATTAGTAAGGATTATTATTAAAATAGAATAACTGTTTAGGGATTACCAAAATCTTTGCGGGGAAATAATGTTTACTTAATTTTCTGGCATTTTTTTACAGTTTCTTGCGAAAAAACCTTATATTTCCCGAGACCTCTCCTCTCTCGCTCCATCTCCATCGCTCATCTCGAGGTGATGATGATATTTATGTAAAAAAAGGAAGTAAAAAGCCTCAAAAACAATTCTAAACAAGTACGGAAAGCAAAGAAATGTATTTATAAGTTCAGCCATAAATGACCGTATTACATAAGTAGGTAATATGGCAAATAAATATCTATTTGTTTACCGAACATGTTATTCACTGTTATACAAAAATACATGGATTAGATTAAATTTATCATTCATTCAAAGATATTCTACTATTGTGTAGACGTCAATGCGTCAACGTCACTTATCTAAGAAGCATTTTTTTTTACTGACTAAAACCCATTCAACCCACAACCCCGTGCATCGTGCAAGGCAGTGCTTTGCTGACATCTCTTAGAGACGCGCGTTGAACACAAACGCGGCGTAAACACGGCCTGTCGTAACTAAACCGACGGACTGTCAGCAACCCATTGCTCACCATCCAAAGACCCACAATCTAACAAGTCTGATTGAATTTTACTCTAATAACTAGAATCTTTATACTAGAAACCAAAATAGTTGGAAAGAAGTTTGACACATGATAATTATAGGCAAAGTTTTAAAAGGTTAGATTTGCCTTAACCGTACTCAGGGCAAAAGACGCGCAAGCAGTAAGCGGTACCTTTACTTACATTTTCTGCATGGGTTGTCCAAGAAAAACTAATCAAAACAGAACGGTGCGGTCTCTAACAATTCAAATCTTTTCAAACAGGTAGTAGATACAATATCTAAATGACACGGCCGGAATTGGTATAGAGCTGTGCCCTAACAAAAAAAAAATATTCATGTACAAAAAGCGTGGGGTGCATCTGAAGTGCTTTTTATGATATTATCAAAGTGATGATCCTTCTACTCATCTGTCAATAAATGTTTATAACTATTGACACTATGCACCCCACGCTTTTTTACAACAATGTCCATTTATTTCTTATTTACACTATTCTTAATCCGAATTTATTAGATTTTATTTTCTAATTTTTAGTTAGATTTTCTATAAAAGCGTGTTTTGTTAGTTTTTTTAAACTATTATTTTTATGATATTATCAAAGTGATGATCCTTCTACTCATCTGTCAATTAATGTTTATAACTATTGACACTATGCACCCCACGCTTTTTTTTACAACAATGTACATTTATTTCTTATTTACACTATTCTTAATCCGAATTTATTCGATTTTATTTTCTAATTTTTAGTTAGATTTTCTATAAAAGCGTGTTTTGTTAGTTTTTTAAAACTATTATTTATTTTTCATTTTTTAGTTAATTTTTTAAAATATAAATTATTTAGTTCGATTTGCTAACTATCAACCGCCCTTAATATGTACAAATGTGATCTGATTGTATCTTGGTTAAGAACACATATTTAAAGATTTATATGATGCCAATATAAACAGTGAGACACAGAGGTGTAACCTTATTTACATATTTATGTAGAGTGGTTACGGATTGAAAATTCCATACCCAAGCATTAATGTGACTGATTGTAAATTTTATGGTTTATCTCGTAATCGAATCATTTCATTCAATGCTTCACTGTTACATGGAGTTCTTCCTGTTAATTTTGAGCAATCAAGTTCTTCAATTCGTATACCGTCCAAGGATCTTCCACGACTAAGTGCCACATAAGCTTGTCCAGCAGCAAACAATCGCGGACCCAAATAAATGACTGCATGATCAACTGTACAACCTTGCATCTTGTGGACGGTCGACGCCCAACTCAGGATTAATGGCAACATCCGTCGCTCAACAGTTCCATAGCTATATTTTGCTGGGAACTGTATCGACATTGGTTTAATTACGTGTACTCCGTCCGAACCAAAATCGATACGAACGGACGGAATATCTTCAGCATATACTTGGCGCCTGCGAAAATTTGGCCAGATAATTTCTGTAATAAAACCCATGTTACCATTTACTAAACCTTTTGACACGTCAATGTTCGATCTTAGCGTCACTTTCGAACCTACGAATATTTTCAATACTTTAGGAAGACCTCCTATTTTATTGATATCATTAGGTACCACAGAATCTAAATCCTTATTACCTAAATTTCGTGTGGCATCAATGAGTTGATCTTGTGCTTTTATTGTATATATAGCCGTCCCTTTATCCTCAAAACTCTGGAGAACCTTCTCGTTGTGTCTAGCAACTTGGTCATTCGTTGGATATATCCTTAACGCTTTCTCAATCGAGAACTCGTTAGATGTATCTGTTGACACTTTTCCGAGAAGGATTTCAAGATGCTCAGACGTCAATGCTCCAACTCGTAGGGCGTTAAGCACATCTATAAATGTTGTGTCTCCTTGTTGGCGCCTGTTTTGTTTAAGTTCAACTAGACGAAACTGCCGCCACAGGTGTGTAGCAGGCTTCATATGTTCTGGTTGTTGGAAAACTTGATGTCCTCGTACAGGTGGTAACTGCATTAGATCACCAAAGAGCAAAACATTTATGCCGCCAAAACATGCGTTGGGGCTCTTCAGCTGTATTCCGAACAGCTTACGTGAAATATCAGCCTCTTCAAGTTGAATTTGCTGTATTGCTTGCGCTATTCCAGAATCTACACCTTCAGGTTCTGCTTTTGATAAGTACTTTGCGATTTAGTACGCTATCGCTTCGTTTGATCCGCATGGTTGAATATCCATGTTACCTGTCCACAGTCTCAATAATTGTGGGTTGAAATTATTTACCCAAGCATCTTCTTTTCGACGCTTTAGTAAACAAATTCTGCCACCATTACGGAGAAAATCATCTGAAGAATGTGACACAATTCGAGTCTCGTCACATTCTTGACGTGGAAAGTTGAATCGACATCTCACAGAGGTATTATTTTTTGTACAAGTTTATGTATGACGATGAACTACCATATTAGTCTCTATAAGGTTGTGCTGAACTGAGTGCCCGAAAGAGTAAGTCTGGAACTGCACGCATGCGTAGTTTGCGTACCAACTCTGTCTCTCTTACTCGCATGCAAAGGATGCGGAAAGAAATTAATTAATCCTGGCGAATCTAATTAGGATAATCGGATATTTTGATCGGATTATTGCATTGTCATCGATCTTTGACAGGTGTGCAAAGTTTGAAGTAAATCTGATCGTTCAAAGTAGGACAAAATCGAGCTCAAAGGGGTCGGTTACAAACATACATACATACAAACATACAAAGGATAATCGGATATTTTGATCGGATTATTGCATTGTCATCGATCTTTGACAGGTGTGCAAAGTTTGAATTAAATCTGATCGTTCAAAGTAGGACAAAATCGAGCTCAAAGGGGTCGGTTACAAACATACATACATGCAAACATACAAAGGATAATCGGATATTTTGATCGGATTATTGCATTGTCATCGATCCTTGACAGGTGTGCAAAGTTTGAATTAAATCTGATCGTTCAAAGTAGGACAAAATCGAGCTCAAAGGGGTCGGTTACAAACATACATACATACAAACATACAGGTGAAGCTAATAAAATGGAAAATGGACAAGAGTGGCGACCCCACAAACTTGGTTTTAGCTTTACACTGACCCCCTTTACACATCAAAAAAATAAAATTGCGTCCTCTAAAAAACGCAAGGTTAGGCCTAAAAAATGTAACATTTCAATGGACTATGTAGGACTTTACAATCAGAGAATAGGCGAGAGAATAGTAACATAGTACGATAATACGTGATAAAATCAACGCAAGATGACTGGTGAATGTAAATGTCAATGCAATGTCAGAATATAAAACCACACAATCAATGAACAAACATATAATTTTTTGCATTTTATCTCGCCAATTTTAGGGAAATGTAATTAATTTTTTTTTTTTTTTTTTTTTTTTTTTTTTTTTTTTTTTTTTTTTTTTTTTTTTTGTATTATTATTGCAATCTATCATATAGATATTCAGCAATATTTTTGAAAAATGTAACAGATTTGCACGCAGGCTGTCCAATGACTGCCCCGTTTATTCTTGTAGCCTCCTATATGAGGTCTTGAGGAACTTTTCTTCTTAGTCTCCTAGCGGCTGTTTGGGTGTCCATCAGGTTAACTGCTAGCTTGTTTGGATGGTTTGTAATTCGTTCTTTGTACGCTTTAGTTCTTTCTGAGATTTCTTCCATTACAGTGTTAATACCGAGGTCATGATGAAGTCTGTTATTTGAGACATACCATGGTGCGTTTGTTATCATTCTTAACATTTTTAACTGGAACCTTTGAATAATTTCAACATTTGATTTTGCCGCTGAGCCCCACAGCTGTAAGCCGTATGTCCATGTAGGCTTTATTATACATTTATATAGCAACAATTTATTTTCCATTGACAGTTGGGATTTTTTACTCAGTAGCCAGTGCATTGTGCGTATCTGTTGACCCATGGCCAGCCGTTTGGTGAATATGTGCTTCTTCCAAGTCAGGCGTCTATCCAGGTATATTCCAAGGTATTTGGCGTAATCCTCTCGCGGAAGTGGTATTCCATTTAGAGTGACAGGAGGACATGTTCCTTTCCTGTTAGTGAAAGTCACTTGGACAGACTTGGTTTCGTTGGCCTTGATTCGCCAGTCTTTGAGCCATTTAGATATTTGATCGAGACTAGTTTGGAGTTTTTGTGATGCAACGTCTGGTGAAGTATCCAGCGAAAGAATGGCTGTATCGTCCGCAAATGTTCCAGTGACTACGCCCTCGGTTATTGGAAGGTCGGCTGTGAAAAGTAGGTATAGCATTGGCCCCATTACACTGCCCTGCGGTACTCCAGCTTGGACAGTATGTAAAGTAGTTATTTCCCCACCCTGCTTTACAAAAAAGTGTCTATCGCTAAGATAAGACTTCATTAGATTGTAAAAGTTTATAGGTAAGTCCCGTTTTATTTTGAACAGTAGTCCGTCATGCCACACACGATCAATTGCCTGAGATATATCTAAGAAGGCGGCAGTACTGTATTGTTTTGACTCAAAAGCTTTGTTAATATGTTCCACTAATCTGTGCACTTGTTCTATGGTACCGTGCCCCCGGCGAAAGCCAAACTGGTGGTCAGGTAAAAGTTTATTTGAAGTGATAATCGGGAGCAGTCTTCGCAGGATAAGTATCTCCATGACTTTCGACGGTATAGGCAGCAGGCTAATAGGTCTATATGATTGCGCCTCTACAGGATTTTTACCCGGCTTGGCAACCATTATAACTTGTGCTACTTTCCATTGAGGTGGAACCATACATCTTCGTAGTATAGCGTTGATAATGAAAGTTAGAAGTTATAAATAATAATAAATAATAATAATAATAAAAACTGATAATGCACAGTAATTACTGTAAAGTACATTACTGTGCATTATCAGGGCAGGATCCGGCCATGTCCTTTGCATATGAACGAATAATATCTGATACTCGTAATGAAATAATAGTCAGCATCTGTCATTCAGTTGCGGTTTTGGATAAATTAGGTGGACATTAACTACATTTGGCATGAATTGATAATTTTGGTGGCATCACGATTGACAGTTTTGGTAACGGACACGTTTGTAGTCCAATGAAAATTCTAATTGCACAAATACAGGGTGGAATTTTGAAATGGGGCACAAAGAGCAGTCTTAGGTAGGACCCATGAGTTTTTAATAAAAACGTTGATCTTCATTCACGGATTCTTGAAAAAGCTACAGGAATATTTTTTCAGGACATTACCCTTTTTTTTTTTTTTTTTTTTTTTGGGTGGGAAATCATCCTATGACTTCCCCCGCTCTGGGTGGAGCGGGGGGGCATGTCAGACTTGTACTGACTAAAACCCACCCATGTTCCTTCTATTGCCCTTTACGTTCCGAGGCCGCGGTATCTAGGACATAACCCTTGAATTGATTTTTTTCAGAGTTTAGCTATTTGAAAAAAATCAATAAACACTTGCAGATTTTGGAAAAAAAATACATTACACTTAGCAGAAAACGGTAAAATATCCTTTCTTAATCCCAACCGGTCTTATTTCTTATTAGGATCAAAAACTTACATGAGACCAACAGACCGGAACATAAAGGGCAATAGAAGGAACATGGGTGGAGTTTTTAGTCAGTACACGTCTGACACTCCCCTCGGCTCCGCCTAGAGCGGGGGAAGTTATTTAATTACCCATCCGGAAAAAGAGGAGGTCAATCAGGGTGGCAAAGTTTGTATGGGAGAACGCGTTTCCTTGGCCGGATTCATTTGAAATTTTGTATAGGCATTCGCTATGACACGAAGGAACACTAAGCAGCGGGTAAACCTAGTACTGGGTATACAAAAGACCAACAGATTAAGATTAAGGTTTGGGTGCCAGAAGAGCGACAGAGTATAAAAACACAAAATACATTATTTAGTAAAGAAAGCTTTGCTCCAAAGAAAAACACACTTTAATAAACTAAACATCAAAATCCACGAAGTAAACAAACTATTGCATGGACATTTCATGCAGCCTACTGGATGTAATAATACCTAACCCTAACCGAGATGAATTTACCGGTAGCCAGCCTCTGGCGCTCATATTACATTCTCATAACGTTTATTTGCATTTGTGGCAACAATAATGTTTGAAATGCCTAGTTTATATTATGGTTGAAAGGATTGTTTTCAAAATAAAAAGGTTTATAATGTCAAGGAAAATCTAGGAAAATACACGTGGTGATGTAAAATATACAAACAAAGTATAAAATGAAGTAGCTTCTCCCGCTCTGGGCGGAGCGGGGGGAGTGTCAGACTTGTACTGACAAAAACACACCCAAGTTCCTTCTATTGCATAGCTGCCGTTGTCTGTTTGCTTTTAAACTACTGACCGGATTTTAATGCAATTTTCAGCAATAGACAAAGTGATTCAAGAGGAAGGTTGTATGTTTAATATCCCTGCCTGTCACCCACGTGGGTAAACCGCGGGGTGCTAGTCCTTACTTTCCTTACTAATATTATAAAAGCGAAAATGAGTTTGTTTGTTTGTTACGTCTTCACGCCTAAATGGCTAAACCGATTTTGATGAATTTTGGTACAGAGATAGTTGGGTCCCTGGAGACAGACATAGGCTATTTTTTCTAAAAGATTGAGATATAAGGGAGAAAGAGGGAAGAAAAGGGAAAACTTAGCATAGCTATTACAATAAATAAGGCGCATGGGCAAAAACTACAGGTAGCCGGTACCTGCAAATCACTAAAGAGGAACTGTGTTACCCCGAATTAAACGTGAGCGAAGCCGCGGACAAAAGCTAGTTAAAAATAAATTTAAGCCATTGTTGCAAAAAATTTCTTAATCTAATAATATGGAAATCTTTAAATGACTCCTTGCGTTGGGGGCGGAGCAGAAGGTAATGTCGAATTTTTACGGACTTAAACCAGCCCATGTTCCTTCTATTGTCCTTTGCGTATCTCTTTTGAACTAATTCGCAGCTCCAAAGCGACCTGCTTTGGCCCCGACGAGTACAGTGCCTCACCGATTTGCTGACATCTCTCCCCAAACTAACTAACGATAACTTATAAATAAAAGAATATTTGTTGATGTGATTTAACAAGATTAAAAGCCAGTTTTACAATCGCCAGTAAATTTTTATTCGAGGAAAAAAAATATTTTTTACAGTTTTTGCATAGACATTCTCGACACGGTCGGTGCAGTGGCTAAGCGTTTGTCGGCTGCGTGTCGCGGGTACAATCCCCGCACGGAACAAATATTTGTATGACCTACAGATAGTTGTTCCGGGTCTGCCTGTTTATGTATGTGAGATTAAATGTTTGTAAACGCACCCACGATACAGGAGAAATCCCTAGTGTGGAAAGACGTTTTTTTTATAAAACACTGTCATAAAATCGGCCAGATACAGGGTTGATCTAAGTTATCCAACATTTCTTGGCCATTAAAATTTTAACTAAAAATAGGACAAAACTTATCAATAACTTCTATAACCATTACCAAAATTGACCTAAATAAATTTCCTATCTCTGGACTCGACGCAACACAAGCACATGTTCAGCGCTGGGCATATGAACAAACAAGGCAGCTTTATTGCCAGCAAACATTCGTGTTGACTCACGACACGTTATTAGTTGTCTTCGGAAAAAACCGAACGTTCCCGAATGTTTTGTACGTTAACGGTATATAGGGTGAAATGGACCCAATTTTTTTTGTCGGTAATTTTGAAAAAATCCGGCTAAGTGCGTGTCGTACTCGTGAGCTGAGGGTCCCGAACAAACTGGCGACATAAACGGCTATGTCTTTTGGCTGCGTTGACTTAGAGGGTTGATTTCTTCACAGCTGTAAGAGACAACAGAGTATGTGGTTCTAATTTCAACTCGATAAATCAATGCGTTTTCGAGATAAAGGGTCATGACAGACAGTCGCACAGATAGTCCGACAACAAAGTGAACAGCTGTACACTCACTAGACTATCGAGGTTGCGATTCATTCATATTTATTTTAATTACCGTTATTAAGGAGACTCGCAAATTAGTACTAAACAAATTCATTACCCCTTTTTACAGATGAGAAATCACCAAATAACTTGGCCTGCTCTTAGCGGGGGGGGGGGGGGGGGTCAGATTTTACCTACACCCATGTTCCTTTTTTTGCCCTTTATGTTCCGGAGCCGAACCATCTATTTCGAACAACATGCAACCCCGGTAGAATGCATTACCCCTTTGGCAGAAGGTACTTTTCCCCGCTTACTTTTATTGTAAAAAACCTACTTACGATTTTCAATATAATAGTAGTCTAGTCTGTACCTATGAAATATGAAACTAATAATAGCGACTTCACGTTCAAGACTGTTTGTTTGTTTGCCATGCCATTAGCGAAATTGGTTTCTCTCGAATTCTAGTTCAGCTGTACTTTGTTTTGTGACGTAGTACTCAATTATTTTTAGGGTTGAGTAACCGGAGTGCAAAATGCAAAATCCTTACAAAGGACATTGCTCTGCGCTCATACATTGTCGGCCCTGAAGCTAAGAGCATCGGAATTTGATGTATTGTTTTCATTTTTCTTTCTGACGCCTGAATGGATGTATTTAAGTGCAACATTAAATGCATATAAAATTATCACATAATTTTTATTCAAAATCATTTATTTCAAGTAGGCCAGTTACAGGCACTTTTCACTATTAAACAAAGGTACCTATATTCTTAAAAATTGGCGTAGATGGCGGCTGGCGGATATTATTATAAAATGTACATTTTGTCATACAACTAGTCCGTGTTACAGAAGTATTTGCAACATACAAAATTTAAAAGACAATTAATTATCGTGTATTCCGAGAATCTTTATTGTACAGGGCCATTTTGGACATTGTCCTTTTGTAATGTCCTTCTCTCCGACTGACCATCTGTCAATTTCTAAGGATATGTACAGTATATTGTATTTGAGCCCTATCGATGAATATCTGAAGATGTGATATGTGCATGAATATACAACGTTGAGGTGAAATTATGAAAAGCGCATGTAAGCAAGAGATGGAACCGGGGTTGCGGGTTGTTCGGTTGTTCTGGGGTAGCGGGTTGTTGAAAGAGATATCGGGGCCCCAGAACACAAAGGGCAATAGAAGGAACATGGGTGGGTTTTAGTCAGTACAAGTCTGACACTCCCCCTGCTCCGCCCAGAGCGGCGGATGTTATTTGATGATTTCCCATCTACAAAAAAAACGAGAGATGGAAATATACGTTTTCGCATTTAGGTAATTTTCATGGCTCTGTTTCTAGTCAAGAAAAGCCATATTGTACAGTGAGCAAAAGAGATAAGTAATCAATCTAGCAGATACAGTTGGAATTTTCTTTAGTGACATTTATTTGATAGAAAACAAACAGCTCTTAAAAAAAAAAATTGTTGAAGACGTCCATCCATCGGTTTCCTTAGTTACATTGTCTTTTTCCTGACCGTCCATGCTCCAATCATGCCAACTACAGAACCCTTATTATGCTTTTCTACAAAAAGCTTTTTGATATTTTAAAATAGTTATTTCAGGAATCGGTCTAGCAATCAAGTTAAAGGACAAACAACCAGGTAAACTGACCTAGTTTCCCCCTCTATCACATTTAAACTCTTCCGTTTGTGGAAGTCGATAACTAAAGGAAATGCTCCATTCCGTTTATATTCCATTTCCTACACTTCTTCTCTAGTCATGTTTATTGTGTGCATTGGCTTTATCATGTTCGGATTGAATGGAGTTTCTAACTAATGATTTATTTTTCAATGTTTACTGTAGATTCAGATTTTAGAGTCTGAAATAATATGAGTCATCTAGGTATAATGTTTTCAATTGAATCAAAACTGGTGAGGATAACTTGAATATTTAAGATGTAGAATGATGAATATTAGAGCTATTATTTTTTATTATTTTAGACTTTAATGTTATTTAATGGTCTTCCGAATATACATACAAAATTTTATAAAAATAGCTTAACTCTTATTTTTTGGTTATATCGACCGGACTATATCTATGAGAAAGAAAGTAAGACATACAATAATTTATAAAATACTATACTATATTTATTGGTGGAATATCATGTCTGTATCTAATCCCCAACTACACACACATTTTTCAGTTTTGTTTAATTTCCATGTTGAGGGAGATAGCACAAACTGTGAAAACGTTTGAGAAATCCCTAATAGAATAATAATAATAATAATATAATAATATTTATTTGTTCAAAAAACATACAGAGTTTGAAATACAGTTAATAATTGGTTTAGAAATACATTGTATTGTTTAAGTTGCAAATACTGTACAAGAATGATACTCTACCTCTTAAGCTAGGGTATACCTGTATTATAAGAGGTAGTTTACGGCCAATAATCAACAAAAACTTGTATTGCAAGTGGACTGTGTCATTCTACTGTATGGTATAAAAGAGTAGAATTGTATGTTGTGTGAACAC
Organism: Ochropleura plecta; assembly: GCA_905475445.1. Lineage (NCBI taxonomy): Eukaryota > Metazoa > Arthropoda > Insecta > Lepidoptera > Noctuidae > Ochropleura > Ochropleura plecta. Next base: position 6,252,190 of record FR997723.1, on the reverse strand, counting down.
ACAAACGTGTGTGTGTAGGTATGGGTGTATGAGTGTGTATAAAGGTATGTGTGCGTGTGTGTGTGTGTGTGCGTGTGTGTGTTAGTGTGTGTGTGTATTATACAAGATATGTGAGTAAAGACTCTGTGTAAGAGTAATCCTTAAGGAGCAGCCACTCCGTTACTTTAGATTTTAGTGAATGTGAGTTTAGATTTATAATATTGAGGTGTTTGTTTATGTTTTTATATATATGAGTACTTAGTATATAATATTGGTGTTTGGCGAAGGAGGTCCTGTGTTGTATATTTGGTGGAATGTACGTGCGTTTGTTTGTTTTAAGAGGAGGAAGGCCTGCGTGCTTTCTGAGGGTGGATTTAAGCATATAAAGCTGACGAACCGTAAGTACTTTACAGTCGGAGAACAGTTCCGTTGTTGGATACCGGTAGGGCTTTTTTGTCATGACTTTAAGTATAGCTCGCTGTGCTCTTTCCACCCTCAGAAAGCTAGTTTTGGGAGCACCGCCCCACGTAACTATGCAATAACCAAGCACTGATTGGCATAGTGCAAGGTACACCATCTTAAGAGTTTTTAGGTCGGCGGATACTCTAAGAGACTTAAATATATGTATAAGACGTAAAGTTCTGGTGGTGACGGCTTCAATTTGTTGGTCCCATTTCAGTCTGTCGTCTATGTGTACTCCGAGGTATTTCACACTTTCGGATCTAGCAAGCGGAGGACAAGTGCAGGGGGTGGACGAGTTTGTGCAGGAATGGGGAGTTATACTAAAAGAAGGAGATGGTTTAGCGTTACGTCGTATAGCAAAGGGAATATAAGTAGTTTTTTGTAGGTTTAATGTGAGAAGGTTCGAGTTTAACCACATCATAACCTTACCCATGGCCACCTCCGCATTTGCTTTCACAATGTCCCAAGTGATTCCGTCCACAAGAATTGCAGTATCATCTGCGTACGCGTAAATTCTACCATTTGGGAGACTCAGTCTGCAGAGGTCATTTACGTAGATCTGAAAAAGAGTCGGGGAAAGGATCCCTCCCTGGGGGACACCATAGGACACGAGAAACTCATCACTTATGTGAGTATCAATTTTAATGCATTGCTTACGGTTTCTTAAGTAATCCTTAAATATTTCCAGAGGCATTCCACGCACACCGATACTTTCCAACTTCATGATGAGGTTGGGAACAGAGACCGTGTCAAAAGCCTTCGAAAGGTCCAGGAATATACCTAGGCATTTCGATTTTTTATCTAGATTTGAGGCAACATGTTGCGTGAAATCCAGTACTGCATCATCTGTAGACAAACTTGTCCGAAATCCGTATTGGTTATTAGCGATGAGTTGGTGTTTGTCGAGAAATTTTCTAAGAGAGTTATTAAGGATTTTTTCGAGAACTTTAGAGAGAGCAGGTAGGACCGATATCGGTCTGTAGTTATTAACACAGTCCCTGTTCCCTCCCTTGCATATTGGATGGACCACAGCTTTTTTGAAGGCCTCCGGAAAAACACCCTCCTGTAGGCAACGATTAAAAAGGTAAGTAATTGGTGGAACCAGTACATGTCGACAGCTTTTCAATATAAGCGATGATATGCCGTCCCAGCCGACTGCACAGTCAGAACGTAGTTGTAGGATTAGGGACTCAACATCAGCTTCGTCTACTTCCAGGATGGTAAGAGAGTTCACAGGTGAGTTTCTGGTGCCCGTAGGTGAGGGTGAGGGATGGCCACCGGCGGGTGATGATGCAGTGTTATTCATTATTTTTGAAGCCAAGTTTTTGCCAATGTTGGCAAAATATTGACCTACTTCATTAATCGCTGATTTTGGGCTGTCCCGTATTGTGAGTAGCTCCACTGGGCTAAGTTTTGATTTATGGGTATTGGTTATTTGTTTGATTGTTTTCCATAGGACTTTGGGATTATTTTTGGCTTTTTCAAGCTGACCGGTTTCATAAGACTTTTTTAGTTTCCTGAGTAGATTATTGCAAAAATTACGATACCGAGAATATGTTGTTTTTAGAACAATATTATCTGGTGATTTTTTTGATTTTATGTGCATTTTATCTCTATTCTTTATACATTTTAAAAGACCAGGGGTTATCCAGGGTTTAATGATTTTCTTTCGTCTTGGGATTTTAACTTGTTTTGAATGATTTGATATTACTGATTTAATAATACTGATGAATTTATTCATTGCCTCATTTATGTTCTCGAGCTCATATATTACCGTAAAATCCACACTTTCTAACTCCTCCACAATAGCTTTGTGGTTTATGGTAGTAGTTGCATATACATTGTGGGAGGGATTGACCTTTTTCAAACTTAAAAGTAGTGGTTTGTGGTCCGTTATATGTGTCTCTAAAACTAGTGTAGTAGGAGCTAGATAAGATTTCAAAAATATATGATCCAAGCAGTTCTCATCACGAGTGGGGAATAAGTGCGTTGGCATAAGACCATGAGATGCGTTTAGCGTGAGATAGTCCAAGGTTCTTTCATTCATATTATTTTGTTTTATGTCTATGTTTAGGTCACCTACAAGAACGATATTAGGGCATATAGATTTGATATTGTCGTAAACATTTATCAGACTTGTTGAGAAATTGTCAAAATGGTCCCTCGAGTTCAATGAGGGCGAGCGATAGATCGCTACCACCGATATTCTTTTGTCTAGGTGACACACTAAACAGTTTCCACCCGCAAAGGCTGGCTCCGATACTGTAGTTTGCAAGCTTGATTTTGTATAAATAATTATTCCGTCATTTTGGTTACAGTTTGTATTTGTAAAATGTGACTCAAAACCGTCCAAAAATGGTACATTGTTGATTTTACTGAGCCAGCACTCGGTTAGGACAATAATATCAATATCCAGATTTAACCGATTCAACAGTACTTGTAGGTGTGGAAAATTTTTGTTTACACTTCGGATGTTTAAATGCAATAGATTTATATTATTTCCAGATGTGTCTATATAGTTTAGACATTCTTCTGGACAGCAGACAAAGGATTTTCCCTGGGTTACTTGATCAAGGTCATTATTGACATTAATTAGGTTAGCCATTAAGAGAACAAAAATAGCAACAATAAAGATAATTTTCAAAAACCGGTAAGAGTCCGGGAGTTACAAGAGTCCCGATGGGTTGTAAATAATAAAATAATGGAATTAGAGCCTTTAAGTGGTTGCATGTGTGTGTGTGAGCAGTTTTAAGAGTGTGTGAAATGGTGTTGCAGACAGTGTTTTGATGTGTGTTATTTATTTGTGAAAGGTAATTAAGTAGATGATAAGTAATTGTAATTAAAGAATATTCTTGTTTAAGTGGCATAAATATCGTGCATTTTTCTAGTCAGATATTCAGTTTAGGTATGTTGGCATTGAGGTCTTGGATACATTTTTCCGAGTTGATCAGAATTTGCTTGTCACCTACTTGCTTTCGGAGGAAAATATTTCCGTTGCTGATCCAGCAGAAACTATACTGATTATCCTTCGCAAATTGTCGCGCCAAGTAAAACAGCTTCTTCGAACTGGCGGAGAGTCGTTCTTCGATATAGACGGCCTGGCGTTTGCCTGGGATACCAATCAATTCCGTGTTGAGTTTGTCTTCTTTTGAAGTTTTAGTTTTGTTGTAGGATCGGATAGCCATCAGTAGATTTTGCTTGGTATGTACCGTTGTAAACTCTGCTACGACAGGCCGTGATGTTTGGCTGGGTTTCCCAGGCTGACGATACACATCACGGATTTCGGATTGAGATATAGGTGTCCCAACAAGCTGGCTGATGTTGCAGATGGTATTTGATAATTTGCCTGTAGTCTCATTTTCTAGGTCAGGAATATTTCTTATTTCGACACATGATGAGCGTGTCTTATACTGCAGATCTCTTATTTTATTCTCAAGTGTTTCTATGTAGCCTCTCTGTTCTTTCCTCTCTTTCTTTAAGTCTTCCACCTCTTTTTTCATTTCTTCAAATTTCTCGTTGAAGTGCTGCATCGATCTTTCGATCTCGGCATTTGTCTTACGAATCTGGGTGTTTGACTTTTGGATATCGGCATTTTGCGCTTTAATCTCAATTACGTCCTGCATTAATTGTTGTATCAAAGTCGTTTGTGACTCCAGCATCTTAGTCACACGCGTGTCCTGATCATTTCTCCATAAACTGAGCAGATCAGTTAGTTCCTGTTTATTTAAGGCGGGCTCAATTTCTTGAGAATTCTCTCTTCTTGCTCGTTTACCTCTATTTGTTACATATTCACTCATGTCGATTGCCGCATTTATGTCGGGTTCAGATTGAGTCTGACATTGGCTTTGCAATTTTGGTGGTGAAGTGCGCTGAACGCCTGCCATCTCGCAAACAAGTATTCACCGTAGATGTAATTTGGAGTTACTTGTAAAGTCTACTAAACTATTAGAGTAGATAAACACTTGCCGGTGTAATACTTCGGTGTCGTAGCGGATAAAAAATCCGTAGCTTTACTCGTAGCACGCTCGTAGCACTGGGCGTACGCAGACGCCGCCGTAGAAGGCCCGATGACGTCAGCCTCGCGTAGCACACCGATATTTCGTCGCTCGCTGCTACTTGCTCGATGGCGCGGTGGTCAGGCGCACGGGTCGGGTCGCCCCTCCGTGCGAGGTCGCAGGTTCAAATCTCACCAATCAGTGCCACTTTTTCAAATGGTGTTGGAGACGGCAATGTCAAACAGTTATTTATCTCTTTCTAGGACCGCCCAATAGGCGTGAACTCCGGGTTAAAACAGTTAAAGAGTGACAAGGAATTGCAAAAAACTCAACGCGGCCAATCACAGAATTTAGCGACACAAATTCTAACCGTTAGCTGACACACGTCCACTCGTCAATGCGCCCGTCGGCCGAATCCCCATTAATACGTTTAAATCGCACGCAAGTCTTCATACACAGCAGTAGCTGTTGCCACCACTACACCAAATAGGCGACTAGTGTTTGTACTATAATCAGTAATCAGTTAATCACCCTACCAACCGCTACAAGGGTACGACCCACGGTTAACAGTTTACCCAGACGTTTGAGTATTTAATCTTGACCTAACGAAGTTAACTGGCATTGACCTAAGTTTAAGCAAACATGTTAATCGATTAAACAAGTGTACTGTAGGCCTATTTTAGAATCTACTAGCTTTTGCCCGCGGTTTTGCTCGCGTTTTATTCGGGGTAACACAGTTCCCCTTTCCTGATTTGCAGGTACCTGCTACCTGCAGTTTTTGCCCTTACGCCTTATTTATAGTAATAGCAAAACTAAGTTTTCTCTTTTCTTCCCTCTTTCTAGCTCAAATCTCACTTTAAAAAAAAATGCTTGTCCGTCTCTATGGTCCCAACTATCTCTGTAACAAAAACGCATGAAGACATAACAAACAAACTCTCTTTCGTTTTTATAATATTTGTAAGGATTAGGTTGGCTAACAATGTTGGGTGTCGATGGAGTTACACTACAATTTTTTTAGACTCATTTGACCTCCTTAACCCATATGAGGTCGTAGTTAAATAACAACAGCGGCATGGTCCGATGTTCAGGGTCAATGCTTCTGTGGATGGGTGACCATAAATTACATATCAAGTTTCCTCCGGGCTTTGGAAAGCACTTGGCTTCGGGCTGTCAGTTTTGGATCTTTGACAGTCGATACAGGTAGTCAGTGGTCGGAAAGTCTGACAACCAGTCTTCTTGAGAAGTATCGATATTACCCAGCTGCTAGGTGGTGCAGGTCGGCTAGTCAGTCCCATCTCTCCATATAAAAAAAGTTAGTTGGGAAGCCGACCCTAACATGGTTTGGAAAAAAGACTGATAACAAAAACCTCCTCCTCAAACGATAAATTATCCCAATTCCTTCTTAGTATGCATCTTCTTTGTATACGGAAAAGTTGACATTATGACAAACTTCTAAGCTCAGTAGTATAGGCTTTGCCTTGTTTTTTTTTATTTTGTTATTCAACAAATAACTGGTCGGAGCAGACGAAAGTGTCACACTTCAACTGCCTAAAACCCAACATGTTCCTTATTATTTTGTCCCTTTGTGTTTCAGGGCCGCGGTCTTACGAACAAACCGCAACCCCGGCAAGCAGTGGCCCTGGCAGGCCCCTCTGCATTGCTGACGTCTCTTTGTAACGCTAGTGGAACATTAACGCACCGTCGACAGGGCCTTTTGACACTAGGTGGACGGACAGTGAGCTACTCATTGCTCACCGGCTTCGGCACAGAATGCTTAATAGCTTGAACTATTGAGTACATCTCTACCTAGCCCGTGTGGGCGTAGTGTTATGTTACAATATCTAAATTTTTTTTACGCATGTGAAATCATCAAATAACTTCCCCGCTATGGGCGGAGCAGAGGGGAGTGTCAGATTTTTACTGACTAGAAACCCACCCATAATCATTCTTTTACCGTTTATGTTCCGTGGCCGCGATATCTCTTTCGGCGCCGACGACACGGCCTGTTGCCACTCGACGAACGGATGGTGAGCTAGCCATTGCTCACCGTCCACAGACCCGGTGACCCGGCCATATACGGTAGACAGGAGTCGTCTCCCGGTGCCCAACGCCCGGAGCACTAGCATAACTGCTTCATCATATATGCAACTTAAAAAAAAACATTGTCAAACATAAACTACACGAGAATTCTCCACTAAAACTTCCCTGTACTTATTTTATTACTTTCCTTATTTTACAAAACGATTCGCGTAAAAATATTTTTGCAGTAAATCTATACATAGAATTTTGTACAGTCTACATGGGGTAATAATCCCGAGACACGCCAGTCGTGGGAAATTCCGGTAATGTTGACAACGTTGTTAAAATACAAAGGAAAGTACAGGATTTTAACGTTAGGACAGCTGTCAATTTGTTTTTGTTTACATTGGTGTCAAAAAATATGTCATTTGGAGTTGCTTTTTGAAACTCGTGTAGTTTGATATGATGCATGATTAGTTTGTCGGAGAAGTAAGAAAAATGTTAGCTATCGCAACTTTAATACAGTAAGTATAAAAGTTTCGCTAGTTAATTTCTTTTATTTATATTTTAACTAAAATATTACACAAAAGGTGTTCGTTAATTCCAAACATAATCAGTATTTTATTAGTTTTTTTTTGTTGCATCGGCTGAAGATCTAACAACATTTATCTATCATGGCCGCAGAGTTTCTTTGGGTGATTTTATTTATCCCAGTAGACAGCTCTCTTTCATGTAGCTCTTATTACAACGACATAATAAAGGTTTAACATTTGTACTAGTACTTTCATGACTGTAAGACAGAAGATAAATACGGTTTAAAAATGAATGGAAGCTTCCAATATCTCTTGTATAATGTATTTTCTTGTTGTGTTCTTGTTTGTATAAATATACCATTTACAGAGGTATCCCCAAGGGTGTCGTTAGAGCTCACCGTCCGGCCGTCTAGTGATGACAGGCCATGTCGACGGCGCGTTCGTGTTCCACGCGCGCCTCAAAGAGATGTCAGTAAAGCAGAGGGGCCTGCCAGGGCCACCACCTGCCGGTGTTGTGAGTTGTTACAAAGAAATATTGTGGCCTCGGAACATAAAGGCCAAAGAAGGAACATGGGTGGGTTTTAACCAGTTATATTCTGAAACTTCCCCCCTCTCCGCCCTGAGCGAGGGAAGTTATTTGACGATTTCCTATCCGAAAAAAAGGGTGTCCTAGGAGAAGGCTTTGATAGATTACATTATCTAGCTACTAAACACAAAGTGTAAGCTTTGACGGCACGGTTGGCGCAGTGGCTGAGTGATTGACTGCTGCGCTGCGTGTCGCGGGTTTGATCCCCGCACGGAACAAATAATTGTATGACTTACAGGTAGTTGTTCTGGTCTGGCTGTTTGTGTATGTGAGTTTAAATGTTTGTAAACGCACCCACGATACAGGAGTGTGGTATAAAGTTTAAAAAAAAAACGGGGTAGGTTTCCGCGAAATGCGAATATAGACAGACCATTATACCCGACCCGAGAGTCGAACCGAACATGCTTAGCAGTCGCGCTAATGTATCTTTCTTCTTCTAAAACTTGTACAAGTCCAAGCACTGTCTTCAAACTGAACCACAAGACAGGGTTGTCACATTTATTTTTTTGTTACACCACATCACTTAAGTACCGCTTCAAAAACTAGATACGCTTCCCGGATCCCCCCTTTCCACGTTAACAAAGGAATGTGAAGCGAGGGGGGTTTTAGCAACCCTATGTATGTTTCTTGCGATGTTTTGTATGGAGTGCGAGTTGCATAAGAAAATGTAGACAGCATTTTGGTAACTTGGCAGAAGTTATGTATTTTCGATTTTGAGCTTTATTAAAATACTAGTAGAACTTAATTTCGTTTGGTAAAGTAGATATATGAACTTATTGCAGTACTAGTTACTTATCCTAGAATAATTTAATTTCAGGTATTTGCAAATAAATTAAAATGTTTTTAGAATGGCTTCTTATAACATAACTTGTCCCGCATATATCCTATAATCTTTAATAACGGAACCCGCCGGATATAGCTTTTCGAAAATTTAAATCTTGAGAAATCTACTTGTGAAAATACAATAACATTCGCTTGGGTCGATCTTCAGTTTAAACCACCTTACTTGGTCCACGGATAAGAGAACCTCTAAAGTCGTCCCAAGGATGTGCCTTAATGTGCCTGTCATGTAAAAAAGGCTGGTCTATGGATGGGTACCATCCATTATATACAGAGTTTCCTGCATGCCTCAACAAGCACGTAAAATTCACGAATTAAAGTAAAAAGCACGAAATTTCTGCCAGCAGACCTGCGAAAGGAGATATGAGAATGAAATGTAGACGATAGTGTGTGAGAGAGCACGAGAAAAATATATGTGTGTGCCTTAACCTATTATGACTTACTTATACATTAAGTAAATACCTACCTATTAATTTTATTTGGCAAACAATTATTTTTATTTCAGCCTTTTGAGTTGTGGTGATGGTATCTCAAACAAATTCTTATCGAGTATTCATTTTTCAGTGCTACTAAGAGATATTAGCATATTGTCCAGATAATTCATAAATTACCCAAGCAAATGTTAAAATTCTTATGAGACATCTTCGGGAGTAAACCCTTTCGATTTAAAAAGGATTTTTTTTAAATACAAAAAAACCATACTGTTCTATTCTCCCCTATCAGACGTCACGGCATCATTTACTCCTTTTTCCTTCATATCATTCCTTACACAATCCATCCATCTTTTCTTTGGCCTTCCTCTCCCTCTCCATCCACCAACATTCAGATTCATCACTCTTTTAGTCAGATATGCTTCGTCCCTCCTCATTACATATCCATACCAAGACAAACGACTCCCTTTCAATTTTTCCGTAACAGGCACAACTTTCAAACTTCCTCTAATATACACCTTCCTTACTTTATCCATTCTTGTCACTCCACTTATCCATCTTAAATTCTCATCTCCGCCACAAACAATCGTTTTACATCCATCTTTTTTACAGCGCAGCATTTGAATTATTACATAACAGTCGAATTGCGAACCTTCTCCTTTTTTAAGTCAGTTAAAAAAGGAGCTGTGACCCTAAATTGAACGACAGACGCAACTTTCAAGTAAAAGAGACCCGTGATTAGTTTTTAAAGCGATTCAAACGTTTAAAATAAACTTACATGCCAAAAATAATTCGTAGCTGTACAAAATGCAAATTCACCTTTAAATAAATGCAGTGGCGTTTAGTAATTTAATCACATGTAAATGAAGTAACAGTTTAATGATGCTTGACTCCTTGCATACATCAGCACGTGATGTGAGCAATTTGCCGCATTCAGATTCTACGCTCGGAGGATCCCGGTCTAACTGAATCAGTGTGTGTGTAATTGCGTGTGTGTGTGTGTGGGTGAGGTCGTGAGAAATGTTGATGAAAGAATATCCTTACTAATATTATAAAAGCGTTTTCACGCCTAAATGGCTAAACCGATTTTGATACAGAATTTTGGTACAGAGATAGTTGGGACCCTGGAGACGAACATAGGTATAGTTTTTTTTAAAGTGATAAATGAGGGAGAAAGAGGTAGAAGTAAAGGGAAAACTTAGCTTTGCTATTACAATAAATAAGGCGCAGGGGCAAAAACTACAGGTAGCAGGTACCTGCAAGTCAGGAGCGGGGAACTTTGTTACCTCGAATTTAACGCGAGCGAAGCCGCGGGCAAAAGCAAGTTATCAATATATTTACATCACTGTTTCTGTGATAGTAAGTAGTGATTTAAAAGAGTGCCCATGGAGTTTCTTGCCTATTTTTCTCCATAGAGATCTACGCTTTGGAATGGGCAACCTTATTACTTTCACAAGTTATTGCGTGTAGTGACTGGGATTGTAGCAGCTTTTTTTATGTTTTTATGACTTTCAAAAGTGCCTGTAACGGTCGAATTGAAATAAATGCTTTGAGTTTGGGTTTGAGTTTTAAAAATTACCCCACACTAGGATATTTTCCGCGTTTACAAACATTTAAACTCACATACACAAACAGCCAGACCCGGAACAACTATATGTAGGCCAAACAAATAAGAAAAACATAATAAAATACAAACACCCGCTCGTCAAGTACAAAATATAGGAATCATGTGTAAAAAACGAAAATGTTTGGGATCTAAATTTTGTATGAAAATATTGCCAAAGTCCGCTATACTCCAGATAACTCTGCGATATAATTATTCAGTATAGAAAAAAAACAAGGAAACGTAATAAAGTTATTAGGGCAATGTATTAAAATTATTTCAAAGTATAGCAGTTTTATGAGTTTTTAGCCATAATCGCCATTAACAATTCGCCCCATCAATTATGACGAGCCATAAAAAATAATAGGTTTTTAACGAGTTATTATTAAACCTTTCAACTGTTTTAGAAGTTCATTTTAACACTTTCACGTTTTTATGTGGTTTAATAAAATATAATTCAAAAATATTGAACAACTTATTTTGAATGAAATGAGGTTTATTAATATTGTTCAGGGATTTTTATTTTGTATCCAGACACTCTTTAATGTTTACATCAAACCCTATTCATTGTTTTTGCAATTTTTGTATTTATCGTCGCTTGTAAGTTTTATTATTTTAATCCTACTAATAAGAATGTATGGATGTTTGTTACTCTTTCACGTCAAAGCGGTTCAACGGATCTTGATGAAATTTGGCACAGAGATAGATTATAGTCTGGAATAACACATAAGATACTTTATTTTTCGATCATCACGCGGGCTAAGCTACGGGCGCCAGCTAATTTTGTAATATTCGTACTTCCGAGCCACAAGATACAAGCCTTGCTTAGTTTATGGCTCACCGACAATGTTGATTAAGTTTTGTTTCTTCTGATAAATAAGCTTAATACTATTATTACTTAGTAGACCTATCCCACAATTATTAAGTCTAACTTTTTACCTGGTACCTATTTAAAGAAAATATAAATAGTGTGATAGAATCAAACAAACATGAAAATAGTATTTCGAGATCGTCTGTTGTTTTTGATTAAAATCTTCTCATCAATTTGCTGAATATTAAATATTATAGCAAATCGATAGAGCCTGAATGTTTAAGCGACTTATTATTATTCGTTTATTCCTTTTTTAACATATTATTTATATTTTAACATTTTTCTTAAATATAAAAAAAAACATATAAAAATACAAAAACTAGGAACCCATCGGTATCGAGAACAGGGTCCAAGCAACCGGCGGTCAGAGCTCCAGAGAAAGGAACCTCCTAACAACACGAGCCGTGTCCAGGAATACCGCTTTATTTAGTGACTTTATTCTTAGACTTTATTATTTTATCCCTTTCATTGTTAAATCTTCACAAATACAAGTTAAAAATGATAACATTAATTTGCCTACCCATTCTTGCTTCTTTGTTAATTTAGTGTTCACAGTTCGCTTACCCCACCCATTAAATTCTTCAATTAAATGAGAACTCATTAAAATGCGAACGTTTTTATTTATTTTACCTAAATTAATTTGATAAATTAAGAACCATCGAATAAATTCATTATATTGTATAAAACGTCGTATATTTATTCATTATTCAAACATATTTTTATTCTATAACCCATGCGGTTGTGTATAAATTCAACTGGTCTAAATGTATTTTTTTTTTAATACATTGAGAAGAATTTCTAGAAAGATAAATGAAGAGTTTAGCCAGATCCTGTTGCTGAAGTTTCTAGTCTCTCACAACTACACCAGCCAAGCCCAGTTGCTATGTCGGACCGCAACTACACCACTGGTTACTATGTAACTCTTAAAACAGCAACCAGCGGTAATGTCACCTTGAGATATTTTGGTAACAATTCTGAAGTGGATCCTATAATAGCAACAAGCAAATATCGTCATTGAAATAAGTAAATCGACACACATCATGTATCGACCACTTGTGTACATTTTTTTTTATTCATGTTCGTGTTGTATTGTTATGACTGGCAGTGAAGGAAAATATCGTAAGGAAGCCAATACGCTTGCTTCTCAATGGCATGTACAGATATTTCAGAGATTCATGGGTGGCATTAAAAGACTAATATCAGGTTAGGCAGAGGCGATATTCCCATAGAAGCTATCAAGCCGGGCTTGCTAAAGCCTAAATTATAACACCAAACAGACCAATAGTTATGTTATAAAAACAACATACAGGCTTACCTTGTACCTCTAAACTACATTTTCCTGAACTACATTCATGAACAAAAATATTTTAAATACACACAAATTAAAATACCTACTGAAATACGTGACAGGTAATTAGGTAATAGATTTTTTTTTAAATTTACACATAAATTACAATAATAGTGTTACTATACCAAATGACTCTTAACAACTACGAAATACACTAGGGGGGGGAGGATATCAAAAGTCGATAGCTTGCCCTTCATCCAGGGCCCGGCCCGCCACTGGTTAGGCACTGCACTACCCATATGATAAAGAAAAGAAAGATTGCTATACTGTTTTCGCTGTGCCATGGTGCGGATGTAAGTCACAGTCAAAAAATATGGCCGTTTATGTCGCAAATTTGAGGTACAGAACTCTATAAACAGGGTTAATTGACTCTCTTCACTCAATTTCAAGACTTTTCAATATTCTTCACGAACACCAAATAAATGTGCGGAAAGAAAAGCCGCTTATAAAGTTATAAGTATCTGAACACACTACAAAATATCAATATTTCTCTCACTAACCTGAGTCGGGAAGCAGCTTCCCTTTCAGCTCCACGTCGCTCTCCGCCGACGTCGCTCCATAGTTCTTATACGTTTTACCCGAAGGTTCCTCAAATTTCGTCACTTTAAATCTTTCCGACATTTTCACTCAATTGTAACACTTATTCTTACTCTTAGAACACTGGTTTTACACTAACACTTGATATGGATATACACTGTTTTGTTAACACTGATATGTTTCGTGATACGTTTTGTTTTGGTCACTTACGTAAACATTGTTTTCACTGTTTTGTCTTGGCTCTAGTTACTGTAAACAACGATTTTATTAGAGTATGTTCTTAGAATCATCAGCCTATACTCATTTGGTTTTAAATTGGGAAAAGAAATCAAGTAGTACGTAAAAGATGATCGAAACTAGAAGCTTCAATGAAATGAAAATTAATTATTGCAAAACAGTCGATTTCTGAAAATAATTAAAAACAAAAACAGAATCTATTAGAGACCACCGGTGAGGCCATTTTCGTCTACGCCAGCAAAAAACTTTACCGTCAGCAAAATAAAAGTAAAAAAGTCGTTTCAATCCAAAGCAAAACATTTTTCCTTGCTTTTATAGAAAGTTCTCGACCTTTTTGGAGGGGCCGGAGGTTTACCTGTGAGCTAGGTTATAAATGGGTACTAATGAGAAGTAATTACTTTACTTGGTTCAAAGGTACTATGTACACGTAAACAATACTAGGAAAATTTCTGGTTGCTAAGTACTTGTTAAGGGAGGTAAGCTAGGCACTTAAATTTTCCTTTCTTGGAAAATTATGGTATTAGTTAAAGTTAAAAAGGTGAGGCACTAACCCTTCTACAAAACGGTGATGTAAACTTATATTTAAATCTAACATTGCTTTAAGCTTTCACGGTTTATTTTATAACTATTTAAACTGTCACTTAAGGGATATCTTCCCCAGAGGGGCCTGCCAGGGCCATAGCCTACCGGGGTTGCGGGTTATTCGAAAAAGATACTGCGGCCCCGGATCGTAAAGGGCAATAGGAGGAACATGGGTGGGTTTTAGTCAGTACAAGTCTGACACTACCCCCCGCTCCGCCCTGAGCGGGGAAAGTCATTTGATAATTTTCGATCCGCAAAAAAAAATGGATACCTTCCGTGATTTAGCGCGATTTCCACGAAAAGTTTACATTATTAATGAATATATTTAATTTAAAATTTTAATCATATTAAGTTTGATTTAATATTGTCAGTGAATGAGTTATTATATTATACTAATTTAAGGTTTCTATGGGTCTACGCCAACTGAAATAAAGTTTATTCATTCATTCATAATCATGGTTTTATTACATGCCAAGAATACCCGTTTACTTCTTTCCTACTTACATTTAAAGTCTGTCTTAAGTACCGTATATGCAATATGTTTCCAAATTGCATATATGCATAAGCAACAATATCCGCTTGCGCACTAACAGGATAACGAGCGTCTTCCTTTGAGAAGAGCTTAATATTATGAAGCTTATCAAAGGATATGAGATTTAGTCTAAGCGTTTGAATATTACCTAAAACATATCATCCTTCCTCTATTCTCTAAGGAAAATGAGATAAGCAGAGATGTACAGCGATGTGTACCTAAGTCCCATATAACTTTTAACTTTAGGTACTTAAATCCATTTCTTTAAACAGGTAAATGTGTGTGCTAATGTACGAATGCCGTGGCTCCGACCACATTCGCATAAAAACGCCGTGTAACCTAACTGCAGTGAGTTAATTATGCCGATTTATGCCACCGTTGATTATACGTTGAACATATAGTTATTCAATATTATTAGAATAGAACTTCAAGAGCAGTTCTCTATGTTTTTAAACACTGGTATCAAAGACAAAGGAGAAAGCATTTTGTTAAGTACGATAGCAAATGATAGCACTATTTTTATAGATTAGGTTAATAGGTACACGCAAGGTTCCAGAATCGTCTGCGAAACGACCCGGCACCGTAGATGTGGGTTTGTGGACGGTGAGCAACGGGTAGCTCACCGACCGTCCGTTTAGTGATGACAGGCCGTGTCGACGGCGCGTTCATGCTCCACGCGAGATGTTAGCAAAACAGAGGGGCCTGCCAGAGCCACCACCTGACAGGGTTACGGGTTATTCGAAAGAGATACCGGAGCAACGGAGCATAAAAGGCAAAATAAGGAACATGGGTGGGATTTAATCAGTAAAAGTCTGACACTCGCTGTGCCCAGAAGTAGAAGGAAGTTATTTGATGATAACGTCTAAACAAATAAATCTCCTTTTGGAAGTTATTTTCATAAATCTCTCTGTTCGTACATACAAAGTTCTTAAAAGCTTAGGCGTAATGTCATCGGATAAAATACCAAAAAAAACAGGTCCCAACTATTTTCCTCTCTATTTGCATGCAGCTCTCTAAGATAATTAAAACACCTAGTGACGTTGGCAGTTCGGAATGGTTCGGAATGGTCCGGAATTTTCCGGAAAAAATCCGAGTTATTAGGACTGTGATAGTAAATCGAATTAAAAAGACTCCTCTTATATCTGACGCAAGCTCGGTACGCTAAAATGCAAATGGAGCAGTGTTTTTATTTTTTGTTATCCAAAATATAACTATGCATAAATGTAAAGGGGAATGAATGTACTGATTAATGATGTTTATTTTGCTAGTAGGTTTTTACAAACACTTTTTTACCCGACGTTTGATTTTTTTTAAAAAGCTAACTAGACGAGGTCAGAGTTTTCCCGACTAGATACTCTGAGAAGAAACAGCCGAAACAAACTCAGAGGTGATCTTTTGAGGTCCAGATAAAAATCTTGGTCTACTTGGACTGTTCATTAAACCGTTCACTGAAGCATATTTAGGATAAAACGTTCACATAACATCTCATCCCCATAATCATCCTCATCATCATTATGAGTACACCTACATTTAACCAACTAGGGGAGTCTTTTGCCAATAAACCTCTGGCTGCTATTGAGAAATTTCTGATGATAGGAAAAAAGTAACTTCTGAACCAAGATACACTTTACCTGACGTGAGAACCTAACCCAGAATCGCATGCAAAAACAGCAACAGTTAAGCTTACGACGACTAAGCCACTGGATAACGCAGTGAACGTTTGTGGAATTAATAATGATGATGAAAGAACTGAGAGGAGCTCGTGGCTTAATAATAGAAGCGGCTCGTGTCGATCTTTAGGTTAAAGCCGCGCTTGCCGGCTGTGGATGGGTGACCACCCGTTACATAACGAGCTTCCTCCATGCCTCGGAAAGCACGATAAGCTGTTAGTCCCGGATGTCATTTGTAAATCTTTGATACAGGTAATCAGTGTTCCGAATGTCTCTCAACCAGTCTTACCAAGGGGTATCGGATTACCCTAAACTAACTGGGTTGTGGAGGTCAAATAAGTCAGTCGCTCCATGTAAAATACTGGTATTCAGCTGTACCCGGTTAGACTGAAAACCGACCCCAACAAGGTTGGAAAAAGGCTAGGCAGAAGATGATGAAAGTAATATTGAACTTTTTAAAATAAATAGTAAACTTGTTTAGTTACATAGTTACCAAAGTGTGTTAGTATAAATATATTATACATGGTCTTATCGCTAATAGCGATAGTATTTTATAACAGTAACCAATAAAGATTATCAGAATGATACAAACTAATATCAATTATGCAATTATCATTCTCGTTTTAAGATCTACTGCCATTAGAAGTTCTCGTATTTTACCTAAATCGCTCATTCTTTACAAAATGATGTCGTAAAAACAGAACGCCGTAAATGCATAAGAAGTTAAATTCATAAAATATTCTTATATCTGTGCAGTCACTCCTATAACTATAGGTACGTACTAACACACCTCTTGCGTAAGCGCAGATATTAAAACGAACTGATACCTGTTTTTCCTCATTTATCTGTTTATTCATAATGTTCTATTTGATTAAGACTAAAGAGACTGGCAATTCTATCAGAAATTCTAAAGGACTAAGTATAGTTTTGTAATACTAAGTTTGTATGATTTCAGTCATCGAAGCATTTTGCAAATCTATATATTTATAGAACTGAAGGAGATTGTTACAAAACCAGATTCTAATAACGCTAATCATAAAATACATAACAACAAAAACGAATAATTTCAAATGACAATGATTAAATCACATAGTAACAAATAAACAACTGTAATCTAATACCTCTAAAATTCAGGATTCGACAATGAACCTTGATGAAGATGTTGGTAACGGAGATATAGTAAATATGACCTCTCATCTCAACACTTAGAGTAGTAATTAGAACAAAGCTGTTCATTCCACTGAATATTATGATATTATTACTAGTATTTAATTAAAACATGCAAAGACACATCACACATGTGAAATCATCGGTACCTTATATACCATGCAACAAAGAAAAGATCCAATCATGACGTCATATAATCCAGGCACACACTATTATCTGTTATCAAGTAAAGTAGATCCTTGAACATTTAGGCCAGTATTAGGAGCAGTAGTATGAAACTGGTTCTAAAATTATTCTTGTGTCACACTTGTTAAGGCAAGATCAGGCTTATATAATATGCACTTGCAATCTGTATATTAATCTAAGATTATTGCACTTTAATTTATACAAAAGTAAAACTGGTTTTTATCATTACATAATATTAGCAGTACTGTTCTTCGAATCAATATTTTTTGTCAATGCAGTTACGAGAATCATAAATGGAAGTTTTTCTAAAAGTAATTTTAATAGATTCCACTCAAGCATTTGATAAGTAGAATCATTCAATCGATTTATTCATACGATGTACAGTAAGCGTCAATAGGTCCTTGAAAGTTAAGTTTAACGTAACTGGGGGATCAGGTAATTGATGCATCCCACCGTACCAATATTGGTACGGTGGTTTACTGAATTAATGATTCGATTATGACAATTTACGGTTACTTTTTTAATATCAAATGATTTCAGTATGCATCTTAAGTTGAAACCGTCAATAATAAATATTTGGAGTGTCACAAGGAACTTTTTTGGGCCCGCATACGGATTAAGATATATTTGTTAATACATACAATAAAAACCTAACCTAATTTGATATTTCAGAGAAAAAATAACACAAAGTTTGAAGGCTACTAGAAATTATCTTGTTCTACTTGCAAGATTCTGTATAATATCATGGAAGTATATCAAACTATAAGGACATATCGTTTTCAATAAACATTATTATTTATACAATTGATCGAACGTTATTTACTTTATTGTCATTCAGTTCAATTTATTTACTATGTAAATATGTATGGAACGTGATTCTATTTAACTTTAATACGTATATATTATTGAAAATAACATATTTATTACATAGCCATCACCATTTTTGATTATTGTTAACTTTGCGTAGGATTGTAAACACTTGATACCTATCATTATAAAACGTTTAAGTAAACATGCTAAAACTTGTAATCGATTAAGTACAACCAGAGTTATTAATTGCTGAGCAAACATCAATTTGCCATTTCATATAACTGTCGAAAATTTTCAGTAATCACTTAATAACATGGATATATAAAGGTTGTTATATCGTTAAAGTGTAGAAGTATACCTAGCCAATACTTATTTGTATGTCGCTTTTATTTTATTCTGTATCGCTTTTAAAAACATGACATTGCTAGCGAAATGTGTGTGTGTGCCACCAATCGGTTCACTTTCAAAGTAAAAGCTCGGGAACATTTACTTAAGAAGCTGGCAGATTCGTCTCCTAATTAAACGGTTGTAGTTTTTCTTCACGTATCTTTGTATTTTTAACTCTCTTTTCATTGTTTTTTTTTGTATGTATGCATATAAGTATTAATCATTATATTTTAATTGTGAATATTATTATTTTTTCGAATTCTATCTGTTATGCACCCTGCACCTACTAGGTTTTCTCTCTGCATCACCCTAAAGTAGACTGGTAGAAAATGCCTAAGGCGTTAAGTCCGCCTTTCTACAGTGTTTTTTTACATGTGCATAAAGTTTAATAAAAAAAAAAAATGTGGGTGAAGGTCATGTTGGGGATACATCTGCCAAACCCTTCGGGCATAACAGGCGTAGTGTTATGTTATGCATATTAAAAAAAACCGGTCAAGCGTGAGTCTAACTCGTACATCGAGACTTCTGTACAAACTTGCAACATAAATGGCAAAATCTTCAGAGGGGCCAGGGCCAACGCCTGCCGGGGTTGTGGGTTGTTCGAAAGATATACCGCGGCCCCGGAATATAAGGGCAGTAGAAAGAACATAGATGGGTTTTAGTCAGTACAAGTCTGACACTCTTCACGGGGAAGTTATTTGATGATTTCCCACCCGCAAAAAAACAGCAATATCTTTGGACTGCGTAGACATAGAGATAAGATTTTTGCACAACTCCAAGTATATGGTTTTAATTCAACTCGATACCTTAACGCGTTCCCGAGATAAAGAGTCTTGACAGACAGACGGACGGACAACAAAGTGATCCCATAACGTTTTCCCGTAACATTTCGTTATTCCCCTTTTTAGATATAAAACCCTCAAAATAAACAAGCTACAATACCTACACAAAATCACTTCCCAATACTGTTGTACAGTTAAAACAGAAGAGTACACAACATCTATGTACAATCGACAAACGCACTCGACTAGCTTGCACGAGTGGATCCAATGAATTTATACGAAGCAGCGGAGGTTGCAAATTGAGAGACAAATGGTCCCCTTATTCTCTTCACTTGCAAACTGACTTGAGATTTTCTTGACTGTGATGTTTAGAGCTTTCTAGGAAAAAGTTTAGTATGGATATTTGTTTAAGTTTTAGTCTAACTTTATTGTTTTGAGATAAAATTATGGAATAGTTAGTGGCTTTAAAATACGACTTTAAAGAAAAAAACGTGAAATAGCAAAAAACTCACGAAAGCCTCCGGAAAGCTTTAATGAAGTGGCAATACTACGTTCCTGACGCTGATTTTAGCTGTAGAAAATGTTTTGAATACTTTGCTTTGGTACCAACGTTTTTATACTTCAAGAAAATATTATATACTTGATCAAAGTACTACTAAGTAGCAGTTAAATCAATATGATCATTCCAAATAAAAAAATAAAAAAAATAAAATACTTGTAAACCAACCAACGTCATGTAAAATGCATCAAAAGACTCCACTCCAATAATGATTGGATAATTCCATCAAGCCACTCCAATTCACTGGTGACACCCGTGTACACAATGGTCCAGCATGGCTGACGCTTGGACTATATAGTGGTACCGACTAGTATTTTTGTCTGCGAGTTCTGCAACTTAGTCTGCTTGGATGTCGGAAGTTATTCCACGGCGACGGATATTAAAGTGGTATCTAGGTACCTGTGTGCCAAGTTTCATCAAAATCAGTAATTTCTAGCGACTGACAGAATTACTTTCGTTTTTATTTACTTACATTTAGAGTTTATTTTTACCTTTAATTATTTGCTAAACTTAAGAGCCGTGTTGTGTTATTTTTTATTAAAGTTAAATTTCGACACAATATACTTTAATATAATTTTTCATTTGTGATTATGGTAAGGCGAGACACCTTAAACTCTTAAGTCAATTTAATTTCAGTGGAGTATTCTACAGATTTGTAGAACTGTAACTTTCTAATTACAGTTATTGAATCCTTAATTTTGACGCTTCTAAGTTCTAAATTAGTTTGGTCACAATTTAAATTACAAAATGAAATTGCTTTTGCAAGTCTATTAACTTTTTAGTTACATTTTTCTAACTCAGTTGACATTTCATTCAATTTGAAACTGAAAAGTTCTGAAATGCTAAAGAAGTAATAAAAAATCGATTTGAGAAAGACAAATGATACTAAAAACTTTGTTTCTACCAAACAGGGTGAAACGACTTAAGTATTGGGACAACTTTAGGTAAAATAGAGTTGATAACATCCAAAACAGGTTTTTCTTAACTCTCTAGAGAAAAGATTTGGTACACTGATTCTCAATGACACTTTTTTGTTCAATAACAATAATAACAACTTCATCATCTGCCTAGCTTTTTCCCAACTATGTTGGGGTCGGCTTCCAGTCTAACCAGATGCAGCTGAATATCAGTATTTCACATGGTAGGACTGGTTGTCAGACTTTCGGAACACTGACTACCTGTAACGACTGATTGGGTCTAAAAACAAAAATATTTTTTTTTAAGATTTCCCGTATCTTAAAGGCTGGTCTTTACTTTTGCCAGAGGTTAAGCAGTCTCTTGGGGTCAGCCCCAGTCTCTTGGGGTCATTACCAGTTGACAGTGTTGAAGATGAATTTTTAGACGCCATGTTTATTAAAGTATAGATTTTGTTATAAAATATATATTGCTCCAGTTGAATTCCTAAACAGTTACATAATTTGGCTTATTTCGAAAGAGTGACGCATTATTCTCAATATCTCTTTGGCTTTTAATCTATTTGTAAATTGTTTAAGTAAATGCACGTCGTCAGCTCTTCGTATTTGCTGAATGAGTAAGTAAGTAGGTAATGAAGCGGCTACTACAAATTTCTGCAGTTATTTGTGTCTCAAAATCTGTAGGTAGCTTGGCCTCTTTGAGAAATAAATATAACACTTATTTCACCTGTAATCCAAACCTGCGTTTAGGAATAGGGGGTGCGTATAAATCTTTGTGTATATTTAACTCCCATGCAATAGGGGGTGAACCTTTTGCCATCACGCAGGCACAAATACAGACTCCAAGCTGTTATATACTCACGAGACTGAAGGTTAGTTTGAAAGGGATACCACGGCTCCAGAACACAAAGGGCAAAAGAAGGAACATGTACGGGCTTTAGTCAGTACAAGTCCGACACTCTCATCCGCTCGCCCAAAACGGAAGGATTCATTTGATGAGTTCCCATGCGTAAAAAAGAAGGTTACAACATTTATAAAAACCCAATTGTAGTTATCCCGAATAAATCATACTAATGATCAATAACGTCTGTATTTGCTACTTGTAACCACAAGATCAATGATGCAGAAAATCACAAATACATAAACTCTTCAATGATTGCGTGATACCCGTCTCGGTTTCACACAATTTTTGTTAGCAAATGTTCCAGAAAATCACTGTATAAATACCGCATGTACGCGAGTGCAACAAGAGAAGTAATTCTATAAATATATCGGGTAGCAATCGGCCGATACTGAACCGATCCAGTGCAACAAACACTCGGTCAAATGACACCAATTGATATACGTAATGAGAATTGAACGCCGGAGACGCTTCATCGGTATTTCATTTAAGGCGTCTGTCTATGTTTTGTTTTAAGTTAAAATCAATTAAAATTACTTATTTTTTTATCAGGTTTATGCAAAAGGCCGCATAAAGTAAATTGTATTGCCTTTGTATGTTAGATGCCGGGTCTGTGTCTGTTTGTGTATGTCCAAAAATACACCCACATTATAAGAGAAATTCATAGTGTGGGGCAACGTTTAAAAAAAATTGCTCATAAAGATAGACGTATAGAATAGTCCGACTTATTGCTACGACTTCAAAATAAATAGAATATGGGCAGTAGGTTTTTAAGCAATTTTCTATTCTCTGTCTGTCCTAAACAAGAAATATTCTCAATACCTTAAAAAAAATATTAACGTGATATAGTATCATGGTCGCCCCCGATGAGCAGTCACCCTTGACCCCACTCTCCCCGAGTATAAGTGCCTTTTATGACACCCTCTCCAGATCGCTGATGTTTCAAGTGCACTAGTAACAAGCACACCGATCTGTTACACTGCTTTTTCGAACATGTTTGGTTGTATATCCATGATTTTGAAGCAATGTACTTTTGACTTTATGGTTTTCAGCAATGAAGCACAGTTGTGAATGTCGCATTTGTTGTATCCATAGAACAAGAGCAGTAATGTAAAGAGCTGTGCCATTATGTTAGAGTACAATGAAGTTTATTCTGTGTAACGAATTATTTCCTACCTGTCCTGCGTGGTTCACCCGGGTCTTTAGTTGCTGCCCCACTCTCAAGGGTAGTAGCGTGATGTTGTATAGCCTATGTTACTTCCTGATAATGTAGCTTCCTATAGTGAAAAAATGGTTAAAATCGGTCTAGTAGTTTTGGAGCCTAATCGATACAAACAACAAAAAACTTTCGTCTTTATAATATTGATAGATAGAGTACTGGGAAGTATCTTTAATAAAAATGTAAATAGCGTAACACTGCAGTAGGAGATCCTTAGAATGAAAAAGAGTGTAAATAGTCTCTAGAGTACATAACTCTTTTAGTACTGTACCTTTCTCTTTCTACAGTACCATTAAAGATAGCAAGAAAATTATGTTTTACATTTTAAGTTTCAACTCTATGTGCACTACAGTAGAAGTTTAAGTTGCATGATTGTTATATGTATGTGCTTAATTTTGTATTCAAGCTTGGGTCTAATTTTTAAGGAAACCAAACTTTCTTGCATAACAAGTTTGAAAAGTAAAGCCTGATTCCATAATTTAGGTACTTAAGATATTTTTTTATTTCAAATTGAAACACATTGTTGTAAAGCACCTTATTTCCTTTTTATAATGATTTCAAAACATCATTCAAATAGAAGAATAAAATAAAACTATTCGTATATACTAAACATTGGTCTTCTGGACGTCATAACGTCATGTATTGATAAGTACCAGAATTAACATGTCCGGTCAATTGCCCGTGGTGGGAACGTTTTGTTCTTGTTTTGGAATTATATGGCGGTAATGGCCGCAGCTTGGATGAGAGTTTGAATATACCTAATGGAATATACTTTATTGCACACCAAAAGTTAAACATAACTGTTTTACAGAAATTGTTAAAATGGCGGTCATATCGCTGATAGCAATATCTTCCAGACTACCTTTGGATGAACTGTAAGAATATACTACTGCATAAACAATAAAAATAAAAATATTTATTCAAATATATAATAAAAGACATAAATAACATACACCAACTTAATATATTTATTTAATTTATGAGTAATGTAGAGTATTGTGATGAATAGTTCCTAAACAATATTTCGATAAGCTAAGATCCTTCTTGTAGATCTCTTACTGCATATATATATGTAGTAAGAGATCTACAAGAAGGATATTGTCACCAGAGTAGACAAACAGCGCAAAGAATAGTAAAAAAAAATTGTAAATTGACTTGACTAGCATAGTTGTCGACGTGTAGTATGTCACAGTAACCATGGTTGCTATAGTCATACCTGCCAATTGTTTAATTGCAAAGAGCCGCGACGAATACCTAAGGAGGCTCTCGTTAGGCAGCCGGATCAAGGGGTTGATACAGAAAGCGGTACTCTTGGACACAGCTCGTTTTGTAGGAGGTTCCTTTCTCTGGAACCCTGACCCCCGGAAGATTCGACCCTGTTCCCGTTGGTGGGCTACTATTTTTTTTTGTTTTTGTTATTTATTTTTAAATAAGAAATATATAAAAAATATGTAAAAAAGTGAAAAAGCGAAATAAAACTGTTATTCCACACAAGCATGAAGAAAGAAGTGGTTTAACGAAGAATTTCACCGGTGGATTTTACCAAAAATAATTATTATGCACTGAATTTATGGTAATTTATGTGTCGATGTGTTTATCGCTTTTGTTTTTGTGATAGCTCTCAATAACAGAAACCCACGCTCGATGACGCGCACATGAGAAGTAAAATGACTGATAAAAAGCTAGAAGTCTTTTCCACAACCGTACGAGTATTATTTTGTTACTGGAGTTAATAGTAAACTATAACCTAGTATTTCATCTACTTAGGTAATGCTAAGGGATTTTTGGTAAGAAAATAAATTCCCGAAAAAATGTGTAGTCAGAGGGGGGGGCCTTGGAACACAAAATTGCAAATGAAGGAACATGGATGGAGTTTAGTAGTTTAAAGGTGCTCCCACAGCTGGAGCATTTACTTGTAATGTAACGTTTGAGATTTACTTGTTTCTGTACAAAGTCGAATCTTGAATTGTTACATTACAGGCGAATGCTCCCGGTGTGGAAGCACCTTAAGGTGTGTTGTATGACCTGCAGATGGTTGATTCGGGTCTGGCTGTTTGTGCATGTGAGTTTAAATGTTTGTAAAAGTACCCACGATACAGGAGAAATTCCTAGTGTGGGGCGACGATTTAAAAAAAAAAGTTTTTACTTAAGAGTGAGTATGTCAATGAATAATGTAATGTTGCTTAGTTACTAATGTTAGGTGTGCTGTGTCTTACAAAAAAACTAGTTGCACGATGTTAAGTAATTAATTATAATGATAACTGTTATGATAATTAAAAATGTTGCATTATCTTTCATAACGTAGTGTGAAACGTTCATAATAAGTTTTGCTTCTCCAGTTTGGTTATTTTACCAAAAAGGCTTGGGTGATTCTCTTTTTTTAAGAGCATATAAATATGGCGCCTTTATCGCCCATCCCATAGGGATTGCACGTGATTATTTTCGATAATAGTGTTGCATGTTTTTCAGCTATATTGAGTCTCATGTAATAATGCTTTGGTCTGTTGCTTTCAACCAGGCACAACGACTCCGAGCTACTACTTAAAAAATCCAGACGAATAGACCGAATAACATTCGCGCATCACTAGACCAAGGAAGAGGAGGATTCAAAAAATCTCTAAATACTAATACAAATGAATCAGTTTACTAATCTTCTTCTTCTTTTGTTTCTTTTAATAGTGAGCGAACTGTGGACACTGTTACGCGTTTCAGTGAAACAAAACGCGTGACACATGAACAGTCGACGCGCGACGTACACGTCCAGTGTAATCTGAACTTGTCTTTACGAGTTTCGGGTCGTAGTCTTGTAGACGTCGATATATTAAACGTCTGCTGTTCTGGCATTTTCCAGCAAGATTAACGTTAGGTTGTCTCACACGGAATGACGGTTTGAGGAATGTTAATCTGAGGGTTAACGCCCCTTGAGGATAATATGTCTACCAAAGCCTGGGTATGTCTACCTAAGCCTTCTGAATTAGATTTGTTTGGTTTTGGCCTGGTAGTAAGTTTACAGAATGGTATCATGGTGGATGTAGTTACCTGCATCTGTCAAGGGCTAGATTTCTCACAAGTTATGCTCTATAACTTTTTAAACTGACATGGTCACTAAGAAACGGATTTTTACCATATTCCATTTTATTAATTTTTAAAACATATTTCTCACTAAAATATACATAAAACAAAAATCGTTTAAAATACAAAAAGGCCTACCTTTTATTACTATCTTTTAATATAATTAAACGTGGTAAATATCCCGTTTCAAACATTTTTAATAAGTTTTGCTATGAAGCTTTTATATCTCTTAAGAAAAACTGTCTATTTTTAGCTGTTTGTATTTTTTTTTTCGAAAATGTCATCGCCATTCTAATCTCTTTCAAATTAGTGAGTAACCCAATCAATCCATTTCGACTAAAAAACGCGATGTTATTCTGCTTACAATGTTCAACTATCACCATGGTACTGAATACTTTAAAATGGGGCACTTATTACACAAGTGTAATATTTGTAGCATAAATATATTACACTTGGTGGCACCATAAAGTTGTTATCATGCGTTATTACTTGATATTAATAGAACTAAATATTCAACTGCGTTATTATTAAAGAATTAATCAACTAGTATAGTACGCGTCAAACGCACCATTTAAAGTTATTATAATTCATAAACAACTATTATTTAATCATAGCGATAAATCAAACATTATGCAAATTATTTAATCATCAATGACTATTTATAATTATGTTAGTAGTCACTGATTAACAGTATTAAGTCATATTATTGGGTTTCAAGTGCAATACTTCATTATAAACAATAATTATTATTTAAAGTGCAATGATTGTAGGACCTTATCGCTACTTAATTCACTATTATCATAATAATGTTTTCAATTTGACCTGAATTTTTAAACAATTTTATTTATATAATAATCTAGCCTATATTATCTTTACTCTCACCTTTCTCACATATATGATTTTTTCTACATAAAAAAACAGAATCGTCGTTTAAAAAAAAACCTGGCCTTAAAATCAAAACTACCATGAGTGTGTCAGAAATATTTGCTTGACCTAATTTCATTACGCTGTCACAAATACAATCACAGCATCCATGTTGTCAATGGGCTATGTAGGGTCCCCTTAAAAATGAAAAATTTTGTGAGTCTACATGGGGTAACCTATAATAGGGACGCTGAATGTAATAATATACTCATGGGGGATCCGAATTCTACTTATTTTAGATTTCAAATCGTATTCTCTGTTATTACTTATTATACATTCTTGGGCCCATACAGTGAAATTTATTTGTAGTTCCTTAAAAATATAAGTACACGGACAATTGGGACGTTTCAGATAGCGAACGTTCAGAGGATCTGGCTCGAAGGACAAAAATAAATAAGTTAGAATGCGAGATGATTCAATTGAGATGATAAAATAAAACCGATCACATTTTGTAAGATTTTTTAAAATATTATTTGTAATATAACAAAATAAAACCAGTGTGAGCAGAATACACGACACGTAACTCGGAAAAATGTACCAGACATAATCATACTAAAATCAGAAAGGCGAAATTCAGTATGTAATGTATGTTTTAGTATGTACATTTAGTAGTAAATAGCTCAAACCCAGAATGAACACCTAAACTTTATCCCGGTTTAAGCGGGTAAAACCATTATTTAATTTCTTGGAGATAGTACAAGCAATGTTAGGACAGCTAAACAAATGGATAGCTACCGTTGAGACCACATAACTAAGTGAGATAGTGTCCTCAGAATTGGCAAGACTCCATGACTTGATATCTTTGCTCCGATATCATTTAATTTAAACTACATAGATTACACATAGATTGTACTATTGTTTGTTTTTCCTAAATAAAAGATTAAGTTAAGAACGAAAACAATCTGTTTGTTTTATATTTATTATAATTTTATATTTTTTATTTCCATTGGCAAAATTCTCATAAACCTCAAAGATTTAGGCAGAAAAAAGTAGTAAGCCGAGTAAAATATTCCTATAGGCAAAATACTAACGATAAAAACGATGTAATGTAATGTTGGATTTAAGTATAATATTATTGCACGTAAGTATAATGTAATATAGAACTCTATGTCAAGCGAGCTATAACAATAACTAATTAATAGCTGCTATCGGGAGGCATTTGTTTTGACTTTTTCCCTTTCATATCTCAAGTGCAATTACTCGGCTTACGTATTTATTTTTATTCTGTATTTATTGGAATGAAAACTGAATAACCTGTATCAAATAAGGGTGATTGCAAATACATCCCAGAATCTATGTTTTAGTTATCCTTTCCTTACTAATATCATAAAAGCGAAAGTGAGTTTGTTTGTTTGTTACGTCTTCACGCCTAAATGGCTAAACCGATTTTGATAAATTTTTGGTACAGAGATAGTTGGGACCCTGGAGACGGACATGGGCTAAAAAAAGTGAGAAAAGGGGGAGAAAAAGGGAAGAAAAGTTGAGAAAATATAGCTTTGCTATTACAATAAATAAAGCGCAAGGGCAAAACTACAGGTAGCAGGTACCTACCTGCAAATGAGGAGAGGGGAACTGTGTTACCCTGAATTTAACGCGAGCGAAGCCGCGAACAAAAGCTAGTAACACATAATTTTGTGACTTACTATGAAGAGATGTATTCAAGGTGCATTTTTAAATAACTGTCAGCTGCATTTCTCTCATCGGCCACAAACCCCGGTAGCTCACCGTCCGTCCGTGTAGAGACGACTAGCCGTGTCGACGGCGCATTCGTGTTCCACGCGCTATCAGAGAGATTTTAGCAAAGCAGAGGGGCCTGCCATGGCCACTGCCGGGTTGTTCAAAAGAGATACCTCAGCTCCGGAACCAAAGGGCAAAATAAGGAACATGGATGGGTTTTAATAAGTAAAATTCTGCACTTTCCTCCGCTCCGCCCAGAGCGGGGGAAATTATTTGATGATTACCCATCCGAGAAAAAAAAGGCGTGGTCCCCGAAGGACCAAGCAGCAATAAGCAAAGTAAAAGAAAGTTCACGTCGATTAGACCAAATGTTCTAGAATAAAGATAGACCTCATTATACGACTTCTTAATCGGACCAGAAAGAAAAAAGTTCACGTTGTTAGATCGATTGGACTAACCAGTTGGAACAAGTGTGCACAGAGAAATATACAAGTATTAATAATGTTCACACCTTTCTTTCGTAAGGAGGTTCCTCTCTTTGGAGCCCTGACTGCTGGTAGCTTGGACCCTATTGCCGATACCGCTGGGTTGCTATTTTTTTTGTGTTTTTGTTTCTTTTGTTATTTTTTAAATAGGAAAAAATTTAAAATATGAAAAAATGTTTGTAAAAATAAATAAACGAAGAATAATTTCTAATAATTTTACAAAGACATTTAAAAGAATCCTAGTACCTATGTCTGCGTTGCGTTTGTTTTAACTCCTGTACTAAGACTACCATGAAACTGATAAGAAAAATGCCGCAAAACTAAACTAATCCAGTTTTATAAACAGACTGAATATTTTAAAGTAAAATAATTTACTGTGTAAAAGAATTGAATAGTAATCAGTCAATGTCGAAGTGAAAAGCAACAAAACGAATCGTTGTTTATTTAAAATGTTTTTAAGTATTTTAAGTGCTTTCCAAGTATAATACTTAAGTAACTACGATAAGGTAAAGTTACAGGAGTCCAAAGGGAAAGTTTCTCCAGAATATGAAAAAACTTCTCGGTGTCAAACTGAGCGAGAAAATCGTCTATCATTGTGTTTAAATTCTTGACATATTTTTGTTTATTCACATGTAAAAAATAACTTTTATTTTATCAGAACGAAAACATCATCAAATTCATCATCTGCCTAGCCTTTTTCCAAGTATGTAAAGGCCAGCTTCTAGTCTTATCAGAAGCAGCTATATCTGACCTCCAGTTAGAACTCGGTAATACAATACCCCTTGGTTAGTCTGGTTGTCAGACTTCAAAATTTTCGTCGGTTAATAAAAAGAAATCAGCTGTTCCATACTAACGTACCTACACGGTAACAATGTATGGAACAGCTGTTTTTTTTTTCGATATCCGAAGAATCATTTCAAGGTTGTCATTTGGTCTAGAAGCATTAGTTACTGAATCCAAGGCAAAACTTTGTGTTATGGTGTTCATAAACATTGTTTATTTGCATGAACATAAATATATTCTAAGTATTTTAATCACCTATTTATTTAAGTCTACTTTCTAACACCTAACATAGTTCTTCTAACAACTAACAGCACGACAACGCATATTGTTTAATAACACCGGAAAACACTGATAACAAAACATGACTATTTAGTTGCCAGCGGGCCTTGAACGATTTAGCCGACTATGAATGAAACTGTGTTATGAAACAGTATTTACATTATCCTCCAAGTCTGTCGCGGACCTTACCTCCCTCCGTGTATATTACATACTGGCTTAGCGTATCTAATCTAATTAGTGTTGCACTACAATGACGTCACGAAGCCGGCCTGAGCCGCGAAATGTAAGTTCAATAAACTTAACCTTATATTACACGTAAATCGCGCGGCATTCGTAAACAATCGCTGTTTACAGTAAACGCACTTGTGTTTCAACACATGAAAACTGTAGTTTTTTCCAGCATTTATTTGGAAGCGGACACTTTGTGTATGTTTCCGTAAGTTTTGTATTTTTATTGGTTAACACGCACGACGGGGGCGGCCGCAGCGGTACGCGGTAGTCGCACGGCGACTAGGACTCGTCTGAACGCTGGTGGCTTCGTACAGCTGTGGGCTGTAGAGTTGTGGGCACAACGCGCCGACTCTCTGCGCAATATTCACACAGTGCGCCGTCTGCAAGTGCAACACAGTACTACCACGTTTTACCGCGCGTTCAATTTGCCCGAAGGCATTTAAATACAGTGTGTATCTAAGTGTTTTCATATTTAAAGGTGTGGTACAGACTGAGTGATTGCGAAAAGAAAAATACTCCATATTTTATGATTCACGCTGTATAGCTTTATATAATCACACAATACATTTCGATATCGTTTTTCACAAAACTATGTACAATGAAACAAATGCATTCTTTTCAAAAGTATGCTCTATTATAAATAAGTGTTTGTGTTTTATTATAATTATACTTAATTTATTAACACAACTATTGAAACGTGAGTGTCATAGAACATAAAAAAAACAGCCAAGTGCAAATCGGACTCGCGAACCGAGAGTTCCGTACAAACTTGCGACATAAACGGCCATATCTTTGGACTGCGAAGACTTAGATAGTTATTTTTTTACAGCGTCAAGAAACCACAGACCTGAGTATATGGTTTTAATTTCAACCCGATACCTTCACGTTTTCCCGAGATAAAGGGTTTTGACAGACGGGCGACAAAATGATCTTATAAGGGTTCCCTTTTCTTATTTTTGAGGTGCGAAACCGTATAAACTTTTAGTTATATATGCTGTGACGAGTGTGCTGTGATCAGTGTGATCTATTCCTTTGTCGAACCATTCGTGAAAGAATAGACGTAATGTTATGTTTATTTGATCAGTAACTATGTTAGTTTTAAATTGGTGCGTTGCGAAATTGTAAATTCGGTGCAATTGTAATTAAAACATGACGTTCACTAATCGGGGAAGTACCTAATTACGTACCTGCCTTTATATGCAAAAATAATACATCATCATCCAACATAAAACGAATCAAAATGTAGAGTATATAGTTCTTTCACGGCCATTTTACCTCTAACTTACAGATAGTGATCCTTGTTGTAGTTCCAATAAGGTTTCTGTTCGCTTGCAGCCGCACACACATCTGTCAAAGTCACTTTGATCTTTAATCACGTCACTATAGATTTTATGTTGGATTGCACTTGTCAGAGATAAAAAATAACTGTACTCTAATACATCATTATGACGATAACGCTGTAGTACCACTTATGAGAGTCTCAAGTATCTATTTATAACATTATCACAGGATAACCTAACATTTTCATTTTGCATATAAAGTGATCACAGGTTTATTTTTATTTGTTAGCACACATATTTTTTTAAATATTTTTTTTATTTAAAAATCAATTTTTTATTACTAGCTTTTGCCCGCGGCTTCGCTCGCGTTAAATTCGGTATAACACAGTACCTGCTACCTGCAGTTTTTGCTCTTGCGCCTTATTGATTTTTAATAGCAACGCTAAGTTTTCCCTTTTCTTCCCTCGTTCTCCCTTATATCGCACTTTTTTTAAAAACAAGCCTACGTCCCTCTCCTGGTTCTCCACTATCTCTGCACCAAAATTCATCAAAATCGGATTAGCCATTAAAGCGTGAAGAGGTAACAAACAAACAAACTCAATTTCGCTTTTAAAATATTAGTAAGGATTTTTAAACGACTTAAAAAGAGAAGTTTCTCAATTCGACTGTATTTTTTTTGTTTGTTTGTTACGCGGTTTCTCTGTTGATTGTGGCCCATTTTTTTAAAACTTTAATTTATTACGTATATATTTTTGGTATACTCCCGAAGGAGTCCCATATTAATTTTATCTATATTGCTTGAGTAATCTATGAGTTATCTTCTACATTAATACATATTTATTTTCTTCTAATGTACGACATAGAATATAATAGAATAGAATAGAATATACTTCATTGCATACCAAAATCTAAAAACAAAACTGTTATACAAAAATATACCTACATATGACTTAGGACATAATTATGACATAATGTAATGGTCGATGTGCTAATATCTCTTAGTAGCTATGAAAAGTTAATACTAGATAATAATTTGTATGAAATACCAAAATACCACAACTGAAAAGGCTTTTTAGACTTAAAAACTTTTTTTAAATCGGTGACTTTCGTTTGATTCCTAGATTTCTATTTATTTTTTACTAGCTGGCGGCCGCGGCTTCGCCCGCGTGTTATCGAAAATAGTAGTCTATGTGTTCTTCCAGAACATAATCTACCTCTCTGCCAAATTTCATCAAGATCCGTTCAGCCGTTTTTACGTGAAATAGTAACAAACATCCATAGGTACATCCATTCTCACAAACATTCGGATTTATAATATTAGTAAGATTAATAAAATGAATTGACTGCTTCGTTGATCTAGTAGTCACAAACGCCACTTCCTTGGTTCGATTCCCAGGTGGGGAAAAGCGATATTGGTTTGTCTCCACTAGGAATTTCTCAGTTGTAGCCACGGAGACTGGATTCGTGCCCAATTTATGGCTATGGGCTCGTTCCAACAACCATATGGTCGTTGGCTCGCTTCCATTAAATGGGACTTAGACATAACTAGTGAAATGTATACTGGTATACTGTAAAATATAAAATACACCTCTGCCTCACCCTTTTGGGGATTACTGGTGTGATGTTATGATAGCATAACATATATAGGTGTGTTTATAGAGTTCTTCAGTATCATGACACAAAATCTTAGTTGCGAGCCTGTGGACGGTGAGCAATGGGTAGCTCACCGTCCGTCCGACGACGACAGGCCGTGTCGCCGCGCGCCGGCGCGTTAGTGTTCCACGCGCGCCTCAAAGAGATGTCGGCAAAGCAGAGGGGCCTGCCAGGGCCACCGCCTGCCGGGGTTACGGTTTGTTCGAAAGAGATACCGCGGCCCCGGAACGTAAAAGGCAATAGAAGGAACATGGGTGGGTTGTAGTTAGTACTATTCTGACACTAGGAATTTCTCCTGTATCGTGGGTGCGTTTACAAACATAAAAACTCACATACACAAACAGCCAGACCCGAAACAACTATTTGCAGGTCATACAAATATTTGTTCCGTCGCGGGTTCGATTCCCGAACCCGCGACACGCAGCGCAGCAGTCGGTCGCTCAGCCACTGCGCCAACCGTGCCGTCAAATAAAGATTAATTATTTAATAGCTCTAAGGGACCACAGAATTAAGCATACGGTTTTAATTTCAACTTGATTCCTCTACGCGTTCCCGAGTCTTGACAAATAGACAGACAGATAGACAGACGGACAGCAAGGTGATCCGATAAGGCTCCAGTTTTGTACAGAGCCCTAAAAATCACCACTCGATTTCAAGATAACTACGAACCTCACTTTGGCGCAGTTCAAAACCACCTGTAGACATAAATGTGTGTTGTCAAGGGCCTACGAGCGTCCCCGGTAACCCATTTACATGTGCGAAGCTATGAATAGCCCACTTCGTTCCTTCTCCGAGCGATGTAAGATGGGGCTTGAGGACTGCGGAGTTCACCAGGTCAAGTTTTGACACCGTATTATATCCTTGTATGTGTGCGGAAAATAAGAAAATCTCTGAGGTACGAAATTGACCTGCTTACTTCGTTCAAGTGTTAATTTTAATGGAAGGTGTTAAAAAAATTTGAAATACAAACTAATAAATAAATATCTTGGGACAACTCACACACGGCTATCTGATCCCAAGCTAAGCAGAGCTTGTGTTATGGTAACCAGACAACTGATATACATACTTATATAATTTATAAATACATACATATTATAGATAAAATCACACCCAGACACAGAACAAACAATCATGCTCATCACACAAAGTTTGTCCTGGGTGGGAATCGAACCCACGACCTCCGGCTCAGCTGTCAGGGCCACTGACCACTAGACCAACAGGCCCGTCAACTAGAATAATATGTTCCGTTCATAAATGTGTGAAAGCTTGGATGGATGTATGCATGTTTGTTTCTCAATCATGCCGGAACGATGTAACTAATTTGGATAAAATTTGGCACATAAATAGTTTGTCTTTTTCCTACACTTGTAAATCAAAAATTTCAACAGCTAATAAAAAAATTGTTGAGGTTTTTATTGTTTAGC
Source organism: Ochropleura plecta (assembly GCA_905475445.1). Taxonomy (NCBI): domain Eukaryota; kingdom Metazoa; phylum Arthropoda; class Insecta; order Lepidoptera; family Noctuidae; genus Ochropleura; species Ochropleura plecta. The sequence continues at coordinate 6,217,232 of FR997723.1, read as the reverse complement.
TTCTACGCACTGATTGCATTGGATAACAATTAGTCATAATTAGTTTTAAACAATAGAGATTGATCATGCATGTATTCTCTTTTTTGAAGTTGAATAATATTAATCAGCAAAACCAGAGTTAATAACCCCGTAAATGAAATCCTTACTACCATTATAAAAGCGAAAGTAAGTTTGTTTGTTTGTTTGTTACCTCTTCACACTTTAATGGCTACACCGATTTTGATGAATTTTGGTACAGAGATAGTTGGGAACCAGGAGACGGACATAGGCTAATTTTTATTAAAAAAAAAGTGGGATATGAGGGAGAACGAGGGAAGAAAAGGGAAAACTTAGCGTTGCTATTACAAATCAATCAGGCGCAAGGGGAATTGTGTTACCCCGAATTTAACGCGAGCGAAGCCGCGGGCAAAAGCTAGTTTTCAATAAATCAATAATTCATTAAATACGTATTTATACATACGATAGAACACACCGCTATATTTACAAAAATAAACATGAAATACACTAATGAACATAAAAACCAGACCAATAAAAATGTATTAATTTATTTGTGTTATTTTCGACAATTTATTGCACATATATTCAGTAACAACTAAATTAAATGCATGTTACAAAACTCAAATCTTTATTTTGATATTTACTAAAGAAAGAACAAAAATGTAAACTCATTTTTGAACACTGACCTAAGTTTAATGCAAGCCAGTTTATACGCCAATTTGACCGCTAAAGTAAAAGTGGGATATATTAATTTGTAAGTCAAAGTGACATTGTAATGACACAGTTGGACACGAGACTAACAAGTGAAACCGGAATAATAAGTAGACCGTCCTAATTAATTTATTTTTAATACTATTAGGTAGGTACTATTTATTTACTATTCTCATGTACATATTCACAATTATAAATTTTGACGGGCCTGTTGGTCTAGTGGTTAGTGGCCCTGACTGCTAAGCCGGAGGTCGTGGGTTCGATTCCCACTCAGGACAAACTTTGTGTGATGAGCATGATTGTTTGTTCTGTGTCTGGGTGTGATTTATCTATAATATGTATGTATTTATAAATTATATAAGTATGTATATCAGTTGTCTGGTTACCATAACACAAGCTCTGCTTAGCTTGGGGTCAGATAGCCGTGTGTGAGTTGTCCCAAGATATTTTATTTATTTATAAATAGAAAAGTGCACTAAATACTATTTTGAATGAGGTACTTGTCTAATTTGGGCAAAATATGTCCAAAATAAAAAGTTTCTTTTTTGTTTTATTTTTTAAATTAACATCTAGAATACTACGACGGCACGGTTGGAGCAGTGGCTGAGCTATCGACTGCTGCGCTGCGTGTCGCGGGTTCGATCCCCGCACGGAACAAATATTTTTGTGACTCTCATACAGTTGTTTCGGGTCTGACTGTTTGTGTATGTGAGCTTAAATATTTGTTTATTACAAGAGAAATTCTTAGTGTATGGTAAAAAAAAAACAGTAGGAATCTAGGCGTTCATTTAAAGCATTCTTTGCTCCATAATCCCAATGAATTATGGATAAGAAGTCTCACTCCAGAAATCCAGAGAGGGACTGCTATTACTTATGGCGGTATTGTTTTTTTTTATACTTAATAGGCTTACCTTTCGCCGCAACCCGCCTGACGTGAAGCGATGATGCGGCCTAGGGTGGCACGTTTGCCTAGAAGAAACCGATTGACTTGAACTTTAAAAAAATCCAAATTATGATGATCAGGGAACAGAGACTCCAAAAGTATCAGTCTGTTTGAACGGGCAGATTTCCATCAACTATGAACATCTAGTAACAGAATTACGTGTTCAGGACATAATTTTGAAGTTATTTGATGATTTTCCATCCATAAAATCTGCATCACCCTAAAGTGGACTGGTTAGAAAATGCCCAAGATACTAAGTCTGCCATTGTATGTACAGTGTTTTTATATTTTCTCCTGTACCGTGGGTACGTTTACAAACTATCTGTTAGTCACACAAATATTTGTTTCGTGCGGGAATCGAACCCGCAACACGCAGCGCAGCAGACGATCGCTGAGCCACTGCGCCAACCGTGCCGTCAAAAGACACACGTCACATGTGCATAAAGTTTTAATAAGTGAAATAAATCCGTACTAATTTAATATTATAAAACCGAAAGTAAGTTTTGTTTGTTTGTTTGTTACCTCTTCACGCTTTAATGGCTAAACCGATTTTGATGAATTTTGGTACAGTGATAGTTGGGAACCAGGAGACGGACATAGGCTATTTTTTTATAAAAGAGTGGGATATGAGGGAGAAAGAGGGAAGAAACGGGAAAACTTAGCGTTGCTATTACAAATCAATAAGGCGCTACCGAATTTTACGCGAGCGAAGCCGCGGGCAAAAGCTAGTAAACAAATAAAGGCCCAATAATACGTATACGTACGTACAAACAGACAAAAACAATTTCGTCTATACAATCTTAAAAATTAACACAACAATTACTAACAGAAACACAGAGTTAGCTTTAAATAATAATTCAAAGTAGGTAATTACTAGCTCTGTAGTATACCTGCCTACATTTACCTAGTAACCCTACGGTTTGCCGCAATACCATAGTATAAAGAGGGGAAGTAGGTTAACTCCGGCCCAATCCGCGATTTAATTGCCTACTGTCATAGGGTTGTCACTTTTAGCTAAATATTAATTCAGTACCTATAAATTGGCAAGGGTCGGGAAGTTGTATTTTTTACTTTTATTGTCTGGGTACAGGGTTTGTCAGGCCTCACTAATTTGTACTATCACAAATTCATTAGTTTAAAGCCCAGCCCTGTCAAAGATAACACATCTCTTATTAGTCAATAAAATTCAACAATGGTTTTCCTATCAAATATAGAAATGTATTCAAGATACAGAGCAGCATTATTTATAACTAACTTCCGCCCGCGGCTTCGCCCGCGTGGTGTGTTGATAAAAAGCAGCCTATAGCAAAAATAACAAAATCGAAGTATAAATAAAATTAGGTACGTTTCATTTTAAGGTTACGTCCCCAATGGGTAAAAATCCTATTACTAAGTCTTCGCTGTCCGTCCGTCCATAGGTAATGGTACGGATCTAACTAATAGGTATGTATTATAAAACTTCATAAAACCTATGTTTTATTATATTTGATGTAATTAGGTCTTATTGTATCTATGTTCACAAATAAAGGATTTGAATTTAGTTTGTAAGGAACCTATTAACTCAACGTACCTACTCTGTGCTCACGCGTCTGCCCGTGTTCGGGTCGCGCACTCGAGCGATGAGCGACTTGTTCCCTCACCCCGCCCGCGCGGGCCAGCCTAGTCACGGCGACACGAAATTAATTTTGTTGCGCGTTATTTTGATTTTGCTATATCTCCTAAAGTATTTATTTAATATGCATGATGTAAAAGGAAAAAATAATCTTCATGAAATGTTCATGCCAACCAACCTATTTATAATGATAAGGATTAATACTGTATTTGTGTAAATAGCTTTCCAAGTTAGCGCTTTATAATTGCCCATTTGTTAAAGTATTAAAATGGATATAGTATGTTATCCTTAAGATATAGACATATATCACCGCTGACTTTTCTGTGGACCTATATAAGATACACAATTACACCATACATTATTTTGTTATATCTTAAAGGGTTGAGGCAGCGTTTTCGTTGAAAGCTCCCAGACAGCATACTTTTTACCGACATCTTCAACAAATATCGTTAATGTACACAGAAATAAATACAAAAACTTAACAAATTATATACTAAAACCTTCCTTAAGAATCACTCTATCTATTACTAAAAACCGCATCAAAATCCGTTGCGTAGTTTTAAAGACCTAAGCATACATAGGGACAGACAGACGGCGGATAACGACTTTGTTTTATACTATGTAGTGATAAAAAAAGATAAAATAAACCGAGCGAAATTCAATACCTAGGTAATCTGAACAGAGACAATTCTGGAATTGATGAATTATGAAGACACCCAAACACACAGCAATACTTTCTCCCGCGATTATCAGACATTTTTGATTCATTTAGCGGTGCCGAAAAGCCGTGACGCGCGAACCTCGTGCAGTGTTAGCCCCGACTGGCGCAGCGCGAAAGGAGTCGAGATTTTGTTTAGTGTGCGTGCGGCGACGCATAGATACTACGACGCACACATACAAGCCGCGCGCAATGCGTTTGTATGAAGATAACCTTCTATCTGTCTTTATTCTATGGCAATACGCCGCGTACTTTCCAGGAATTTTAATTTCCTTTCACGGGATATCTGAACGTAACTTTATTGAGCTTTGACGTGACACAGTTTACTTCCAAACAAATTGTTTGAAATCAATAAACGGCTAAAGTTTTAGATGAAGAACGTGATAAATGTCATTAAATTTTGAGGAAAAGTAGAGTACGCTTCTCGGGGATAAAGGTGTCTTCGTTATAGGCTAACTTAAATCTCAAACTTCTATTACAGCTATTAAATGTGCAAAAGAATTTAGTTACTGTGAAAACTAAATAATATAACAAAAGCCTCTGTAGGCCTACCATGACGTCTTAAAGCAGAAATTATTCCACTGAGGGAAAGAGATGGTGCTAGACACCCTGTATAGCTCTGTCTCTTTCCCTCAGTGGAATAAGTTCTGCTTTAAGACGTCATGGTAGGGTAGCTGTTCTCTCAATCGTAATTTATTTTTATCTATTTATCCTCTTTACTAAACTATGTATTTATTTATGGATATATATTTAAACATTATATATTTATACAAGTATTTGTCAATATTTTCTAAATATGTAAGTTATAATAGGTTAAGGCACACTCATATATTTTTCTCGTGCTCTCTCACACACTATCGTCTACATTTCTTTCTCATATCTCCTTTCGCAGGTCTGCTGGCAGAAATTTCTTAAGAAATAAGCAGTACCTTTGGACTCAAACTTTATATGTTTTTTTTTTTATGTCAGTAGGCCTAAGTTCTGCTTTAAGACGTCATGGTAGGGTAGCTGGTCTACTGCGTGTGCATAAATTATTATTAAATAAATAAATAAACAGTAAAAAACTGGCGAAGAGCGAGTCCAACTCGCGCACCGAGGGTATCCTACCAACATAAACAGCCATCTTTTGACTGCGTAGACTTAGAGGGTTGATATTCACAGCACAAAGGGCCCACAGACTGGAGTAAATGGTTTTAATTTCAACTCGATACCTCCGCGCATTCCCAATATAAACGGTCTTGACAGACAGACTGACAACAAAGGGATCCAATAAGGGTTCCGTTTTTGCCTTTTGAGGTACGGAACCCAAAAAAGTAATGTCAGTACTGAATGCCGGTTTAATTTGGAGATGTCACAGCTGGCAGCGGTAAAGGGTGTCGAATCGTAGCACGTATCATCATTTGGCAGCACAGGCTACTGTTCAAGTTAACTTCTTGGCACAACTTAGTTTATTTATAAAACTATCGCGAGTAGTTAGCTACCCAAGATTAGTACCTAGAAATAAAATTAATGAAGCAACAGAGCTGCAACTAGTTTGATGAGGTAAGTAAGTGTAAACAAAATAAAAAAACGTCGTGTCCCATAATAATCCATCCGATCATTCGTATTTAAACTATTCACCTACTTAATATAAACTGTTTTATGCAAAAAACACACTTTCATAATAATTAGGTACATGACATGCATAAATTATGCCTTTACTCATTGACTATTGATATATTCAAATCGTTTGATTAATTTTAAAAAAAGTATTCTTATACCACAATCAAAACTTTTTATAGCCCCGCTGTCTGGCAGTCTAGAACAAGCCAATCAACACAGATATCACATTCAAAATTAGAACATCAATAGCTGTCAAATTTTTTAGTGGTCTCGTGAAGACGGCGCGGTGCGCCTTTTTTTCTGATATTATTTTTTTGTAAAGTATTATTTAAATAAAATACAAAATGTCTTCCTCGAGGGTAACGGACTTAACAATCGATGATCTCGCTAACATCGATATTACGTTAATGACATTGCGGAAACCTACAGATTTGAAGAAAGTGATCGATTCTGTGCCGAAACCAGTGAGGGCTGTGCCAAAAAATGGGTTGCCTCTGTGGTACAAACTTGGACTGGAAAGCAAATTGCCAGTGCCCAAAATGCCAGTTGGAAGGGTTATATTTTCGCGCGGGAAGATTGGCGAAGACGTAAGTGTTATTGATATTATATTTGTTTACACACATTATGGTTATGGTTGATGGAGTGTGTTAAAGTTATACATATATGGCTAAGAAGAGGGCAACTCATAAGATTACGAATAATAGAGAAGTAAAACAATATCTATTCTGCTGTGCCGATCCAAAATAAATTGGGATGAAAAAAGTATTTTAGTTCATTTATTTAAACATTTTGAAATATTCTTTTAAAAAACATTCTAGTTATTGGCCATGGAGTTCTTTGAAACCGCAATGTGTTTTTCTTTATCAAAGTTGTTTTCTTAGTGAAAACTAAGACGTGAGCCACTGCAATTACAATCTTAGCTTGATGTTTTATCAGTCCTTTTTCACTAGCACAACATTGGTAATCCTAATAACTTTAGGGTGGCATCATAGACCAATTGAAGCAATACTTATAACGCAATGATAAACGATCATTCTTTAGTGCTCGTACGTGTTTAACAATCTTATTGCGAGCTAGCTGGCGCCCGCAGCTTCACCCGCGTGATATCGAAAAAATAATTAGCATTTGTGTTATTCCAGATGATCTACCTCTGTGCCAAATTTCATTAGGATCCATTCAGACGTTTTGCCGTGAAAGAGTAACAAGCATCCATACATCCATCCATCCTCACAAACATTCGCATTTAAAATATTAGTAGGATATGTGTTTTAGTATCCGTTGATAGCAGGGCTTTTATAATGTTAATTAAATTACTAACTAAATCACAGGGCAACCAGCACCACTAATTCTCAGTCCAGCCAGGGTAGCAGGTGGTCTGTGGATGGGTGACCAACCGTTACATACCGAGTTTTCTCCGTGCCTCGGAAAGAACGTTAAGTTGTTGGTTCTTGCTGTCATTTGTATTTGTTTGTCAGTCGTTAGACCTGTAAAGTAGTCAGTGTCCTGAAACTCTGACAATTAGTCTTACCAAGGGCTTTTTTTTTGGCGTGGGAAATCATCAAATAACTTGCCCCGCTCTGGGCGGAGCGGGGGGGCGTGTCAGACTTTTACTGACTAAAACCCACCCGTGTTCCTTCTGTTGCCCTTTACGTTCCGGGGCCGCGGTATCTCTTTTGAACATCCCGCAACCCCTGCAGGGGGAGGCTCTGGCAAGCCCCTCTGCTTTGCTGACATCTCTTTGAGGCGCGCGTGAAACACGAACGCGCCGTCGACACGGCCTGTCGTCAATAGACGGACGGACAGTGAGCTACCCATTGCTCACCGTCCACAGGCCCGCATCTACGGTGGCCGGGAGTCGTCTCGCGGCGCCCGGCGCCCGGGGCGTCTCCAAGGGCTTATCGTATAATCCAGTACTAACTGGGTTGTGGAGGTCAGATAGGCAGTGGTTCCATTTAAAATATTGGTATTCTGTTGCATCCGGATGGACTGGAAACCGACCCAAAAAGTTGGGAAAAGGCTAGGCGGATCATGAATTGACATTACTGACAGCAAATGCTAGAAAGATAATGGAGTACTTGATGTCGTGATGTCTGATAGATAAAATGGACGAAGAAAACGTGTTAAGGCGAACCCAAATAGAATAGGACAAGGGCATGAAGATTATGATCAGATACAATACAATAAATTCTATAATTGTATAGTTTGTCGAGGCTGATTTGACTCCCGATAAGTTTCAAATCTTAAAGCTAAGATCACACCCAAACCAACTTACACCAATTCATATTCAAAGTATTCCAGCACAACTTCAACAAAGGGATTTCGCTAAAACATAGCAAATTCACCGGCGAAAACTTTGCCTTTGTACACCTAGCTTAAGTCACCGCTAACATCTTTAATATCTAAGGTTTAAACGCGTTTCGTTTTAAATGTTTGTCATGCAAATACCCATTGGTAGATGCGTGAAAAGGAATGAATGGAGGCTTTAGAACTCATAAATCAACCGTTACTTTGCATTGAAATTGTTCCATTTCTTTATGAGCGCCTGGTAAGCATTCGGCTTTGTTATGAAATATTTAAATGGGCTTTAAATGCTTTGAACTTGAAGATACAGAATTACAGATGTTTGGAAGCTTTTCTTGTTAGGCCCTAGTCTTAACGTTGTGGAAGTATGATTGGAAGTCGATCCATGTTAAGTACTGATATTTGATATAAGTTTTTAAACTGCCATTTTTGAGTTACATAACCTTTAAGCCGTCTCAGCAGAACGCCATTATATACCGAGACTTGTAAGAGAAGCAATCGAGATTACCAAATATAGGAACTTCAACCGGGAGGGGACGGGTTTCAACTGACAAGAGCAACTGGTTCTATTCGGACCAGGAGGAGGGTAGACCGGTTTGTCTGCTTACAAACATAATTGTTATAATATATAATTCGGTTTATCTGTGATCATGGCGTGTGCAACTGCGCCGAAATATCGGAAACTCAAAAATTATATACATGGTAATTATCCCGTTTCAAATGTTATAAATACTGATATTTGGCTGCATCTTTTTATAGTGGAAAAAAGATTCCAATATAGTAAGGAAAAGTGGGTAGGCAGACGATGGACGTATTCATTATGCTGCGCTGCGTGTAGCGGGTTCGATTCCCGCGCGGAACAAATATTTGTATGGCCTACAGACAGTTGTTCCGGGTCTGGCTGTGTGCGTATGAGAGTTTAGTTGTTTATAAAATATGTACCCACGATACACAAGAAATTCCTAGTGTCCAACGGCAATATGGTTTTTGTGGGAAAAGTGTTGAATGCTGATGAGTGAATAATCCTTGGGAGAAGTATAATTAGTTAATCCCGTAAGATATATTGTTTATTTGCCTAATAAATTGACATTTGGGATAAATGTGAAGCCTCAAGTGATAATTAAATGAAAATTATTTCTGAAAATCTTTTGATTTCATCGCTAAATATTCTTTGTTCAAAATGATATTTCTCTTCATATTACAGATTCTAAGAATTGATAAATATAAATGGAAATTTTCCCTGGAAGAATTAATTTCATAAAACGAAATCGTTTAATACTGCTTGCTATCCAAACCAAATAAAAGCAATATGAGCTTTTTCATAACTCTTAATGAAAAAAATATTATTGCCAACCCAATGTTGTTTGCTAGAAATTATATGATATCCATCATATTTAAATGAGTGACTAGGGGATATGAATAATATTGTGTCGAAGGCATTAATGACTGACTTTAATATTATTGAAACTCAAATTCATTTCAGCAGGCGGGCAATAAACTTACTGTAACGTATAATTCATCTGTATGAATACGCTATTTTCAAGCACAAGTAAATTAGTTGATTGGGAACACAGAAATATTTATAGAAAAGAAAGAAAAAATATTTATTAGACTCGCACAGGGCAAGATAATAAAACAAATTTACTTTAAAAAATAGAACAATAATAACCAAAAAACAACAAATAAAAAACACAATAAATGATAAATGATGTAAGATGAGATGATAATGTTATGCAAGTAGGTTTTCACAAACACTTTTACACGTCTTTTTTTAATGAGGCCGGTGTTTCGTACCCGACTACTCTGAGAAGAAACAGCCGAAACAAACTCAGAGGTCATAGTCTCTTTTAAAGTCCAGACAAAAAATCTTGGTCAACTTACATGAGGACTATGCAGATTAGTGTCTGAAGTGGTCTTTTTAAGAAAGCACCACACAGATTGAGTGGACCTGTCCAGTTAGTGCAAGCATTTGTCAGTTATCGTGTAGCTCGACTCATAACCCAAGGAGCTCAACGAAACGACGAACAATACCAAAAAAGGACATTAGTGTAGGCATAGTCCCCTCTATTTACTTTGGTGTAGGTCCCTAATAGTACTCAACTGCCAGACAATCGTCAAAAACAAACAAAGTAAATAAAAGTTATGATCCACATGGTCCTCACATTCACAATAAACAACTACAGACTAGAAAATATTTACAAAATAAATTAATGAGATCATAATGAAATCATAAAATGTCACATTAAAAAAAATGTTAAATTAAATTTAAAAAAATAATAAAATATAAAACAAAGTAAATATTAATGTCAAATCATTAAATGTCAGTGTATAAAATAAAGGAATAAATAAATGAAACAAAGAAAAATTTTGACACTCACTGAGTAAATTAAATTGGAGCAGCTTAATCCCAAGCCTTTTTATCTTCAAGGTAATAATTAATATTATAGAATAGTTTAGTTTCCAAAAAATATATATTAGTCCGTCTTTTAGATTATTCAAAAATAAGGGACACGTATGCATGCATTTTTTCGCAACGAGTGACGTCATGCGTAACTTTAATGAGCTATATATTTGTCATTTTTGGTCTTATTTACAAATAAAAAATACGTGACCCTTATGTTTGAATAATATAAAAGACGGGCTGAATGGAATGTAAATTCAATTCAATTAGACCATTACAGGCACTTTTGAATGTCAAGAAACAAAATGAATCTACAGTCCCGGTCACAAGGCATAATAACTTGTGAAAGTACTGTAGTTGCCCATTCCAAAGCGTCGATCTCTATGGAGAAGAATGGGCAAGAAACTCCATGGACACTCTTTTAAATTATAATATTTTAACAAAATCGTATTTACATCATTCATGTTGAGATTATACAAATATGTGAGAACGATGTAGAAAGACGTGCACAGTAAGAGCGTCCAGAGTAAATAAAAAGCAAAATTTAATTTTAAATCTAAATAAGTTTAAAAATGAACCGTGGTAGCTAAAAATGACCAGTCCCAACTGACAGCGCCCGTTCACGAACATGACGTATGGATCAGCCCCATTCAGCTCGACCATTTTGAAGGGAGCTAAATGACCCGACACACCCGCCACCATCAGCGAGACATTTAAGTGAGCATGACACTATCAACCACCAGGGCTTCGTCAAGTCAATGATAATACATAGCACTCACATATGGGCTTAATAATTATATAATACTAGAGAATTGATTCTATACATTGCAAAGATAGTCTTACAATCTTCTGCAGCTTCCACTATAGCTTCGGATACTGAGTTTACCCCTATGCTTGTGGAGCAGGACCAGCATTGAGCCAAGCATTTTTATCATCAATATAATCCCCCAACTTATAATATGCTTGCCTACATAGTGTGCGTTTAATACAAGATTTAAATTTCGTTTCATTCAGTTGAAGAATGTGGGGAGGTATTTTATTGTAGCATTTCAAACAGTACCCCATGAAAGATGAGTCTACTTTAGCTAACCTGAAACCTGGTTGAACTAATTGGTCCCTATTTCTAGTATTATAATTGTGTCTGTCACCTCTTTTACTAAAAAGATGCAAGTTTTTCCTGACATACATGATGTTTTCATAAATATATTGACAAGGTACTGTCATTATGTTAGTATCCTTAAACTGTTCCCTTAAAGAATCTCGCCTACGTAGGTTATATATGGCTCTGATGGCTCTTTTCTGCAGAATAAATATAGACTCGATGTCTGCAGCCCGTCCCCAAAGTAAAATACCGTATGACATAATACTATGAAAATAACTAAAATAGACTAGTCTCGCGGTATCTACATCAGTAAACTGACGGATTTTTCTAACAGCATATGCTGCTGAACTAAGGCGTCCTGCAAGAGATGTTATATGCGGACCCCATTGTAGCTTTGAATCGAGTGTCATTCCCAAGAAAACAGTTTTTTCGACGAATTCTAGTTTCTCTTGATTCAATACTATGTCACACTCACTGTTTTTGACATTTGGTAGAGCAAATCTTATGCACTTCGTTTTTTTCCCATTTAATACTAAATTATTAGCGGTAAACCAATTATGTACCTGCATTAGGGCATTATTTACGTCGTCAAGATTTGAGGCACGTCTGTTTATCTTAAATATTAAAGAAGTATCGTCAGCAAATAACACCATTTGTGGTTGGTTTTTAAACAAATGGGGTAGATCATTAATATATACTAAAAAGAGGAAGGGACCTAATATCGATCCTTGTGGTACACCCATTTTTACATTTAAACCCATTGAATTGACACCATTTATTTGTACTTGCTGCTGTCTATCATTTAAATACGATTTAACTAAACTAAGGGCAAGTTTCCCTAGGCCGTAATGTTCAAGTTTTAAGAGAAGGGTTTCGTGGTTCACGCAATCAAATGCTTTCGAGAGGTCACAAAAGATCCCTATGGCATCCTGTGCTTTTTCCCACGCAGTAAATATGTGTTTTAATAGGGTGACACCGGCGTCAGTCGTACAACGTCCTTTGGTGAAACCATACTGCTTCTCATGTAAGATTTTATTGGTGTTAAAGTGGTTGAGCATTTGGTTAAGCATTACCTTTTCAAACACCTTGCTGAAAACCGGCAAAACGGATACGGGTCTATAATTATTGGTGTCTTTACTGTCCCCAGATTTGAAAAGTGGTATTACCTTGCTGTATTTCATAAGGTCCGGGAAGACTCCTTGGTCCACACACAAATTAAATATAAAGGCTAAGTACGGTGCTATAGTCTCAATGATAGCTTGACAAACTTTAATAGACAATCCCCAAAGGTCTTCGGTTAATTTGATTTTTATTTGTTTAAAAGCTTTAATGACTACAGTGGGGTTAATATGCTTAAACTGAAACTCAACCGGGCATGGTAAAACGTTTGCTCTTAATAAGTCAACAGAAAGTAAGGGTGAGGAATTTAACGTTTCTGTAGTTTTAATTAGGATACTAGTAAAGAAATCCACAAATTCTTGAGCAACTTCGTTTTTAGTGGTTAGAAGACCACGTGAAGATTCTAGTGTTATACCATTATTATATTTTTTATTTCTATTAGTTTCACTATTGATTATTTTCCAAACCGTCTTAATTTTATTATCAGCGGATTTAATCTTGTTGCTTATGAATAAGGCTTTAGCTACCTTGCAGGTGTTTTTAAACATTTTTGAGTAAGTAGCAACATAGCGATTGAATGTTTCCGAGTTGATGTAAGGCTTAAGGCCGTAAAGCTCAAACAGTCGTTCCCTACTTTTTCTTATACCCTTAGTTGCCCAATCACTAAATATAAACTTTGGGCTAATAGATTTAGTTTTTATTTTTAGCGTATCATTGAACTCTGTGTAGACAACCGAAAAGAATTCCTCATAAAAATGATTTACATTATTAATATCATATCCCGAAATTAAATAATATTAAATTTATTTAAATTACTGGGTGTTATTTGTCTGGACTGTATCTGAATTTTTTGTGATGATGTGTAGGACTCGAAAACAACGGTTTGACCGCTGTGATCAGAGGGAAGGTAATTTACAATGGATTTATCTAAGAAGTCGCAGCAACAGAAAACATTATCAATACATGTAGCGGTATTTGTAGTAATTCGGGTTGGCTCCGAAAACACATTCAACAAATTAAATGATTTAAAAAGATTTAAGAATCTACTGCTATTTGAATTTTCATCTAAAATATTGATGTTAAAGTCACCACAGATGACTAGCGACTTATTATCCGTTGAAAGTTTTGCCAAAGCATCTTCCATTACTGACTCAAATATCGAGTAGTTTTGATAATTTGGGGGCCTGTAAACGCACACTATGACATGCTTATCTAGCTCAACACAAGACAATTCAATATTATGTTCACCCGATAGATCAACTATATCAATACGACTTCTAAATTTAATACTATTTTTGACTAAGATTAGTGAACCATCTTAGATTTACGGTTAAAGCAACTGCCTACACTGTAATTTTCATAATTAATTAACATTTCATGATCTTTTAACCAATGTTCGGTGAAACAAACAATATCAAACTTAGTTTTTTCTAAAAACAATTCAATCTCTAGTTGTTTTGAAGAGAAACCTTGAATATTTTGATGAAATAATTTCAAGGAATTCTGCTTAGCCCCTTTTTTAAATTTAACTATTTGAGAGCCAGAAGGTACTTTGGTGTCTGTTGTCTTACTAGCTAGTTTAAATGAGCCGGAGTGAGCGACAATACTCCCCCGCCTTCCTTGTAAAAATGTATATTAGTATAAGTACTAATAGTCGCAGTGTTAATAATAGTACAAAACATAGACATAATATTTATGTCCGAGTGAATATTATAAGCTAATAGCCTAGCTATTTTGTGTCTACAACTAGTAGGTAGAAACACACTACCCCGTGTCGACCTAAGTTTATCAACAACAGTGTTGATATCAAGATATACAAGTTTGTCACAATAGTGACCTACCAAGAAGTGTACATGCTTATTCAGCATGTGAATGTAATTGTTTTGTTTATTTGACGTTTTATTTAAGTATGGAAAAGCACACAATATTATTTTTCGACAATTTAACTTTAACAACTCAGTTACACTGTCTGTGATGTCTTCTTTTGTAATTTTAGAACAATTTCCTATAAATATAGTTAAATCAGTACTTTTACTATAAACATTTCCAGTTACTAATGCCATTATCTGTTTATAAGTTGACCCTGGCATACAAGTATGTTGACTGGGAAAACTCAGGTTATTACTTAATAATTTACCTATACCCCTTCCTATACTATCTGAGAACATTACAGAGTTAGAACAATCATGACTATCATGTATCTCAGTCTGTACCACTTGTAAATTAATTTTTGACATATTAGCTGCATCTTGGTTGAGGATACAGTCCGGAGGCAAATTCTCAGCCTGGGATGGGTCCTCCATTACCTCAGGCTGGACAGTTTCATGGTTGGAAACTGTCTGACAACTACATTGAGACATTACTAATTCGTTTGCTGCAAGAATATGTTCCCTAATTTGGTTCTGAGAACTCAAATACCTACTGGAAATGGAACTAAGTGAGTCCTGAAGTACCTCTATTTCAGACTGCAATTGCTGAGTATCTATATTATATATTTTAATACTATCTTCTAACTTTATTTCATAATTTTTTAACTTGTTCACTAAATCAACACGTTCTTTTCTCAGTGGAATGTTTTTGGAAAAGTGTTTATGTTGTTTTTTAAATTGATAACACTTTTTAATTAGTTATTATTAATTACAGGATTAATAGGGTTTATTAATCAAATTATTGTACGAGGCCAAAAGGCATGACAAATAATCGGTAATTTTTATGCGGATTTGTGTATAACCGCCATCAATTGCATCAAAGTATTGAAAAAGTGATCTAGTACTGAACTTTTTAGTTGCTTTTTTAGTAGGAATTTCTCAATAGCAACCAACCCAAGTCTCTCCCGATTTCTCCAATTAATGACATTAGTAAAGTTTGGGCTAACCTCTGTCCTACCCTTCGGGAATTACTTATAGGCGTAATATTACGATGTTTTTTCTTGGCAGAACCTTCTTAAGAAAGAACAAGTCCATGTAACTTAGATATTTTAATTGACAAAACCATCATACCAATGCATTTATTATTTCAAGAAAACCTCAAATTCCCAGTCATGGCATCCGTTTGCAAAATGATAGTCTGAGGTCTATTTATACCAAAAAGGGTATAAAAGCCGACCACTAATATTCCGAGCCTTTGTAAACATAGCTAGATTGTACCCTTTTAGTAGGATTAAGTAGAATTACGCCAGTAGTACGACATCATAATACATTTCGTTTAATTTAGCTGCGTGAATCGTGGCCGAAATTATTATTTAAAGGATGTAACGGATTATTTTAGAGCAAATATTTTATATTTAAGGCCTAAATTATGATAGGATTTGCTGATTCTAAGTAAAATGGTGACCACCGGACCCAGTGTTTACTAATTGAAACTAAAGTACGGCCAACGAGAAGCGATACAAAAGGTCATTAACCTAAAGAACAACTGTGGCGTTGACAATCTAATATTTATCTCTTTCCATCTTGTGCCTTTATCGTAATGTCTCGTTCTCCCGGCAAAAACATGACAACGTTAAGACGGGTTCGCCAACATTCGGGCGGCCATTTTAGATGGGGTTTTAGCATGGGTTTTGTTTACATTTGGTATCGCTTCTCGTTGGCCGTACTATACTCAAGTCATATAACATCGCGGTTAGACAGAGATGTAACTAATAGTACCCACATTTCGGCAGTAATTTTTGAGTCCCATGTAACAAAAGTCATATAACTTATAACATATATCCACAGTGTATAACGGCACGGGGTATCACACCCTACAAATTAAGTATAAAAATGCAGTGACACTTTGCACCACCTGGACATCGAACAGATGACTTCACGCTCAGTTATTCTCGTACTCGTGACCATGAGACCTGACTACTCTTTTGGCTGTCAGATTGCCGGTCTATTGGACTAAGAGGTTACAGAGGGTAGACTTTTATCTGAACACTAGCTGCCGACCGCGAGTTCGTCCGCGTGGCATAGTTACTTTGGGCTAACGCTAACTTTAAACCGCGTGATGATCGAAAAAAAATAATTTCTCTCCCCTTTTCTTCCCTCTTTCTCCCCCTTATCCTACTTTTTTAGCCTACGTCCGTCTCCAGTGTCCCAACTATTTCAGTACCAAAATTCATCAAAATCGGTTTGGCAATTTAGGCGTGAAGACGTAGCAAACAAACTCACTTTCGCTTTTATAATATTAGTAAGGATTCGTGACCATGAGACTTAACTACTCTTTTGGCTGTAGACCAAGAGGTTACAGAGGGTAGACTTTTATCTGAACATTTGTGCACCGGTGACACTTGTGCACTACACTTAATATCATGCACGTCCATGAATATTCTCGTCTTTCCTTTTCCTACTCCTCTGTTATTACTTTCCGATTCATTTCGTTTCGGGATCGAAGACACTTAATTTGTTTTTTATCTGGAATTTCGTCGAGCTTCATTATCTTAGCGTTATTCTGGTGGTAACCGCTGTTGATTCTGCCTTGAGGAGTTGCATTCTGGTGGTAACCGCTGTTGATTCTGCCTTGTAGGAGTTGCATTGGTTTGGGAATGGTGTGAAGGCTTGTCCAAAAAAAAAGTAATTTTATTGGTGACCACTCTCAGTGAGTTGTACTTTTTTCTTTTTTGTGTCGAAACCTGTAATTCAGCCAACTGCTTTATTCACGGACAACAGTTGATTGTAGTGGCCTTGTTACCATGTTATCATTCCCAGATCAATGAATATCGACAAGGAACAAGATATATTCTGATTTATTCGATCCCGACTCGGGTTGTATCGTTGCAATACAATATTGTCATATTCATCTAAATGCAGTTATGGTAATGTATCTGTCAGTATGCAAACAAAACAGTCTTGATTTAATCAAGCCGTTTGTAATCTATTGTGTGAGTTGCTTCTGTGCAAATTATCTTGATTGGCGCTTAAGAGGGAACAGCATTTAATAAATAGGTATTCGAAAAAACTGTTGCTGTCGCGTTGGCCCGAACTGTCCGAGAGGACCGATAATATCTGGGGTTGCGGGTTGTTCGAAAGAAATACCGCGGCCCCGGAACATAAAGGGCAATAGAAGGAACATGGTTGGGCTTTAGTCAGTACAAGTCTATCACTCCCCCCCCCCCCCGCTCCGCCCAGAGCAGGGGAAGTTATTTGATGATATCTCACCCAAAAAAAGGACCGTTAATATACCATTTTTATTTTTTGCGAAATTGACGTTTCTTATTCTTTTTTTTTTCTCAGCGAAAACTTAGCTGATTTTATTACTTTTGATATTAAAATTTTAAGGAACAATTTAACTAGGTTCACAGATAAAGATAGACATAGGTAACGCAAGAGCCACTATTTCGCGTACAAACAAAAAGCTTACGAACTTACGAACAAAAATCGCAATCTGCTACTTTCCCGCTCAGTCTGCATCGGTGTGCCACTAGTCGGACGTCAGTTATTAAATTTAAAACGGTTAATTGCGTGTAATAAATTGTAAAAACTGTCGTTGGTCACTAAAAAGACGTCACATCACTAAAATATAATGCATGAGATAATAATGAGAGAGAAAATGGACAGCATGGGCATATTTCTGATGGGAAACTCAGGACAGAACCTTACGCTTAGCAGTAGCGTTTGTTCCCCCGATGTTATGTTTACTAGACCAATAAGGCAGCTGTAGTGAGTGCATTATCCTCATATTCTATCATAATAAAAGCGAAAGACACTGATTCAAACTCATCATAAAATCTCAGAAACTAAAAAAATACAAATTTTGAATGGTCATCCTTTTAGGACGTACATAGGTGCTCACTAAGACAGGATTTTGCAAATATCAACACCTAAGGTGATGAATCAAGCTGGCAAAGTTTGTATGGGAGAACGCGATTCCTCGGCCGGATTGACTCCTTGAAATTGTGCAAAGGCATTCTTTCACGAAATTAAAAGACTATACAACATCGCGCTTCCACACTAGGTAGATGTGCAGCAGGTGAAACCGCAAGACACAGCTAGTGATAGATGTAGATAGACTTATGTCATCACCTGCTTAACGATGCATTATAATGTCATTAATCGCGTGTCCCTGATGCCCTTGAACGTGATTATACTTGGAAAATAACATAATAATTTGTTGCATAAAATATGATTGAAATAGAATTGATTCCATTAACTGCATCGTTCGTTTAGTGGTCGCAAGCGCAACTGCTAAGCACAAGGTTCGGTTCCCACGTAGAGCAAAGTATCAAAGGGTTTTTCCATCAGAAGTAGCAACTATGTAGTCTGGATACGTGCCCGGTTAATGGCAATAGGTTCGCCCTCTATGAGATGGAACTTTAAAATTACTGGAGAAATGTGGGTTTACCTTTAGGTACACCCCTGCCTACCCTTTGGAAATTACAGGCGTGTTGTTATATGACTCCATAACCTCTGACTTTCTATCGTAATCAAATAACATAACATAAACTTACCCCTTTACTCATGGAGAGAGGCAGAAATGGTCCTCAAAGCAAAACTCGTTAATTTTACTTAACCAGAGTCCAATTTTATTAAAGCTGAAGTATTCAACTCAATATTGGGATATCCGCCATGGCGTTTAATACAATATCCGAGTTGATCCCTTATTAAGGATAGTTAGCGCTAGCCACAAAATTAAATTGGTAAATTAGGGTAGACTGGGTACGGTTGTGACAATTTTCATTCAAGGGCCAATAAAATTGTTAGTGTTGCAATTAGATGCATAAAAGATGTATTTTATTGTGAAGAGTACATTCGCCTACGTATAAATACTTAAATTATATTTCTAAGTGTTATGGTTAATTCATAGAAGCAAGTTAGAAAAAAAAAGAAAAAGTGTCACAACCGACCACAACCCAGGGACGGTTGTGACAGTACTCGGGGTCGGTAGTGACAGGTTCGAAAAATACACCGAAATGATCATTAATCACTTTTATTGCACGTGATATCTATCATATAACATTAAGTCATCGGTTTAAAAAAAATCTTAAAGATCTAAGTAGTCAGAGTCATCAAAATTGTGACAAATATAATGACGACTACCATCAGTGCACCCTAAGTGGGACCAGAATTCACGTTATCGGTGGTGATGTCTTCCGTTTGTTTTTTCTTTTTCCTTTATTGTTTTGTTTTTGGTTCATTTAGTTTTTCTTCGTCTGTTTAGCCCTCAATCGTTTTTCTTTTTCTGCATGTACTGCCATAGGTATTGCCTCATTTTCAGGTCTGTATAGATGGTTGATTTTTTGGTTCTAGAACCTTTCACCTTTCTTTCGAGAGTCTAAAAGGCCGAATAGTTTTAGAGGAAAAAACAAACGGTATGAATGAAAATGCAGTTGGCTGATTTGGAATTGAAGATACGCGAAAGCAACGGTGAAAGTGGTGGTGATGTTTCATCATTAGGTCCAGGGCCGTATTCATATTCCTCTTTTTACTTCTTTATAAGCATCTACATATTTTAACATTTCTCATCGACCTCTTTCCGTCTTCCTCAAGCGTTTCGTTGGTATCTGAAAACCAAAATAAACTTTTTAATTTTGTCACAACCGTACCCATAAAAATTGTCACAACCGTACCCAAAGTACTTTTTCGCAAAAAAACAATCATTATAGCAATATAAAATAATGTACGTACAAAATAAACACTCCTATTTAATCGCTAATGCTTAACTTATAATGAAAAAAAATACTTATTACTGTATCTGTACACGTTTAGCAACAATCACCAAAAAATATCGAATAAAAATACTTACTTTTTACTGTCAAAAAGCAAAGAGGGTCTCCACTATCGTCCACGTCGCGCGTTGGCTGACGCAACGCAGTGCAACACGTTCCGATCCGCATACTGCTCCCTTCATCCCTTACATGTTCCCCGCTATTCCTTATAGTTTCGCAAATATTACGATTGTCACAACCGTACCCTGGCACAACCGTACCCAGTCTACCCTAATTATGTTATCAAACTTTCCTCATAGGTGGTAGCTGGTGATTTGTAAATTATTCACTATTCTATCTATATATATAAAACAAAGACGGGTTTGTTACAATACTTATAACTCGAGATCTGCTGTACCGATTTTCATGGTTTTAAGTTCGTTAGGTTTGTCTCCGCCCCGATTAGCAGAAAGTGAGTTTGTTTGTCACGTCTTCTCGCCACGCTAATTGGCCTAACCGATGTTGATGAATTTTGGTACTGAGATAGTTGGGACCCTGGAGACGGACATAGGCTAAAAAAGTGAGGAAAGGGGAGAAAGAGGGAAGAAAAGGGGAGAGAAAAATATTTTTATTCGATCATCACGCGGCACGGTTAAAGTTAGCGTTAGCCCAAAATAATTATGCCACGCGGACGAAGTCGCGGGCGGAAGCTAGTTATGTATAAATCATGGTTATGTTTTCAGGCTTAATGTGTTGAGTGTCTGAATTCAAACCTGACTTAAAGTGAGGCTAAATATCGCACACCTTGATCTAAACAGATAACTCAAAAAAGGAAGTTTTTCAGGAGGCGAAATAAACGGATAACTGTTTGTATAGGAAGTATTTTTTTTCTTCTTTGGCTACTGACAACATTGAATTTATTTTAGTTTCAAATAGGTTGTAAAATATCACTGTCTGTTAATTGTGTCATAATAGATAGTTGCGTACGATCATCGAGCACACTAATACAAAAAAAAAAACAAATACAAGATTTTTGAGGTACTTCTGTTTAGAGAGATATATAGGTAATATAGATAAATGATTTATTTGATGCAACAAAAGACACAAAACAGCTTATCGAAACTTCTAAACATTTTGATTTTTTCATTACCTTCGGTATTTTCTAATTTTGGGATAAACCTTGAATATAACATGGACTGTATCACTCAACGTACCCAAATTGAATCAGTGATAGCCACCAGATGTCGTGGCATACGACAGGTGTTCATATCTACCAGCCACGAAAACGTGTCCAGAATTTTTATTACTCAATTAATGACCTGCCCGCCATAGCTGGTTGAAAATTTAAACCCATTAGAAAACTCCATTGTTCTTTTTTTAATAAGTTTGAATCTATTAACTTCTTCGAATTAATTGTTGTAGTTTGAGGCTGGCTTTTAAAAATCAAAGAAAACGTATCTTTGAAGTGTTTTTTTTTGTAATCAATTCATTTATTGTCGGGCAACTAAGGCCCATGGACCTACTAATACATTTATGTAATCCCTTATTCAACTTTAACTGCACACAAACCCGGTTTTACGAATTGA
This sequence comes from Ochropleura plecta, assembly GCA_905475445.1. Taxonomy (NCBI): domain Eukaryota; kingdom Metazoa; phylum Arthropoda; class Insecta; order Lepidoptera; family Noctuidae; genus Ochropleura; species Ochropleura plecta. Next base: position 6,195,516 of record FR997723.1, on the reverse strand, counting down.
TCGAAAGAGATACCGCGGCCCCGGAACATAAAGGGCAAAAGAAGGAACATGGGTGGGTTTTAGTCAGTAACAGTCTGACACTCCCTTCCGCTCCGCCCAGAACTGGAGAAGATAGATGATGATTTCCCATCCGCAAAAATAACTATACACAAATCACTGACAGCATCATGTTTTGCTGCGTGATTCGTGGTGCAATCGTCGATCAAAAGACCTCCTTCAAGAAGGTCTGTAGATGGATTGAAACACGTACCACGAACGACTTGAAGTTGATGTTGTGGCGCGATTCAAACTTTTCAACTCGTAGAGTCCCGGTCGGTTTTCACTCTCAAGAACTGCATGTGGAGTGATCCAGACACGAAATTTACAGCTGAGTCTGAGGCACCGCAGGACGCAGCAACATGTTCGGTCCACTTGGTGCAGTACCGCAGTTCTTCAGTTCCGCCCATTTTCGGCAGTGGATCGCAGGCAGAGAGTGTGGAGCACCCTTTTTTAGTTTTCTCCTATTTTTGTTTGTCGCTTAGGTTGAGAGGCAATGCATTATAAGGCGTCTTAACATAATTTAAAAACTATATAATTATTGAATACTTCAATCACATACCACAGAGGCAGACTTAATGCTTATTCGTTGTAATTGCAACATTGCGTCGGCGCCGGAACGAACTGGGTATGCCCATGTGGCTTCATTCTATGACACAGGGATATTCAATGGTATTCTACATTTATTTCTACTTAAACTTTGAAATGTTAACAGATTTGCTGATTGCTGTCTCAGTACCAATCCCATTTCATCATCATCATCAGCTGCTTAGCCTTTTCCCACTATGATGGGGTCGGTTTCCAGTCTTACCAGATGGATAGCCTTGGTAAGACTGCTTGTCAAACTTTCGAGACACTGACTACCTATAATAACTCAACGATCTACAAATGACAACCAGGAACAACAGCTTAACGTGCTTTCCGAGGCACGGAAAATCTCTGTATTTAACGGGTACCGATCATATCATCCTTCAGATAAATCTTCGCATTTATTTGTGCGTAAAGAAGTTGTAATCATCACAAACGTTTCTTGCTGAAGGTAGGGCAAAAGTATACATTTGTTATTATCATTTTCTTTACACTCATTTTCCTTATGACACACGGAGCACAAAGCGACGTGCGGTGACAGTCTTGTGTTGTGTCTTTATAAAAAGAAAAATAGCCTTAGTAGACGTTAGTTCGTACCTACCTAGAGTTATGTCAATTTCTATCGTAACGGCACGACACAACACATTATTATATTTTATCTTGATTAATAACATATCCGCGAAAACGAATCTTATGAAAATGAATATGCGTTTTATGGACGTTTTAACTTAAACAAATGACCTACTGATCAGTAATTTTGGAATTCGGATTTTATTATGCCCCAGTTAAAAGAAAAATTATAAAAAAAATAGTCGCAATTACGACGAACACACAAATTAACAAAAAAAGCATTTAAAAAAACATAAATATAAAACAAAAAAAAAAAACTAATGTGCTTGCACGCTAAACGTATTTTTACCATCGTCCTGTTTTTGTCAATCGTCTCAAGACGAAATAGATAGATACATGACCTTATTTTTAAACTACATTTAAAGTATTAATGATTACTGGTGTAATTTGGCCGAAAACATAATTTCTAAGGCCATTGTCACCATTTCTTTGGAACAAAATATTGACAAAGCCTTGAACATACACGCTAAAAAGAATTTCCCCCACAAATGTTTATATACAAACAACACTTGAAATCTGTTTTAAGAGACGCGGCCGTTCTCATTATGCTAATGCTAGCTATTCACAGGGTGAATGGCAGCGTGTGTATAGAGGGTTTTCGCGTGATAAATCTCCTTAGTACGCCCCTACAGTTTGTATAAATATGTGGTTAGTGACAGATTTAGTTGAGCTTGAGGTAAACTTGGAAATTATACAGAAATGGCTGCAATACAGTTTATTGTTATTTTCGTTGGCTACGAATTGCTAAATGAATGAAGAACCAAAGATATTACGCATTTCATTTGCGTGATGTACCTACCACACATTTATTTCATAATCAATGTATAATGCAGCGCATAACATTTCTGGTTTTTAGAGATCCGTTTTTTTCTTTTACCAAATACAAAGCAAACGTAAGAAGTCTTCGGTTCATTGGAGCTGTGAAAAACTCAACCCTAAGTCTACGCAGTCAAAAGATAGTCGCAAGCTTATATCAAATTTTCTACCCATCCGCAAAGGAAATCAAAATCTATAGGGTATTTCCTGTTACCTAGAATCATGAAATTTGGCAACAACTAATAGTTTTGAGTTTAGTTTTAATTTTTCCTCAGTTCAAGGGAATGCAGACTTTAGTATGTTTCATTCATTTCAACTCGACAGACGGACAACAAAGTGATTGTATAAGGGTTCCGCTTTTCATTTTGAGGTACGGAACCCGAAAAAGAGAGGTTAACTAGAGATAAGAAGAGAATATATCCAACCAAAAGAAACACAGTTCTTAATTAAAGAGAATAACGCACCTGACCCAAATCCACACCTGAACATCTCTATAAGCCCCGAAATACACGTGCTTTGGATATCGTTGTGTAAAGTTTCCCATGTTGGGACGGGCCCCCGTCGTGATAGCCTGTCATCTCCGGTGGAAGCACGTGCCAAAACCGGACCGTATCGACAATGTACGGCAGGAAGGTAGCTCCCGCTAGGTGTAGGTAGGTAGTGTAATTTGTCAAACAGCTGGGGGGAGGTTTGAAAAGAGAACGGCATATGATTTATTGTCACAGATCAGTATCAAAATACACGTGCATGGGGTGGGTGTTGGCACAGAAAGGTGTGTGTTGTCTTTTAATAATAAACATCTTGGCAAATGGTCGTCGATTTGTTTTTCATGTTTGTACGAAACCTTAGGTGTACGAGTCCGACTCGCACTTGCCCATTTTCAATTTCTTCCATTCCCGTTGCAGACTAATTTACAGCACAAGTACACACCACTTTAAAGCTCAAATACACCTACCATGTACTTAAGAAAGCTTTATAAATTACCTCAATCGATCGCCTAAATTCGCCTCGAGCTCCTTAGATATCTTGTTGAGGAGTTTTCAAGGATTTTAACATTTAAATCTCATTGTAACCTGATTGAATTGTAATCTATACAATCAGAGGGACGCTGAATGCTTCAGGCGTTTTGTCCCTTTTTGTTTCGTTTGTTATAAATACTCAATGTTATAAATCCAGGGGAATGAGGAAAAGTGTTTGATGTTCTCAGACACACTTGCGCCTTTCTCAGTACATACCAATGTGGTAGTGATCTTCCGTGGATGGCAACAAGTTTACATGCATATGTACAGGCAACAAAAGAGAAAATTTATCAGGGTCGTGAGAAGCAGTTTAAATTTTCTTTAAAATCCATGAATGTTTGCGAATAAACTTAAAAGTTCATTAAATCAATTAAATCCGTGTTGAAGACGTCTATTAGGTTTAAGAAAAAAATTAATCTATCTGCGGAACCTGTTACTTATTACGTCGTAGTATATCATTATCATAATTATATGTATAGCATTTTCAGGCCCCAATTAAAACTAGGTCGTACCACATCTAGTTACAGAAGTAGTTCAGGTTTGTTCATATTTCGTCCCACTTAGGATTGCTTCTCATCTAGCAGTACTTTTTCTGTGCTATCCTTTTCTGTCGCTCAAAACCTTTTTTTTTTGAGCGAAAGAAAAGTATAGCACCCTTGATGAGGTTTAACCCTCAAGTCCTACTTGTCCTGTTGAAGTTACAAGAGCTGATATAATACTAAAGGTGCCAAACTAGTCACTTAAGTCTGGGCCGATTCAATTTAGATCGCTATCGACAACTTTTATTTCCAATTCTTACGCAGTCTCAACAATAAAGCTCTGGAACGCGCTACCCTTTAGTATTAAAAATGCTGAAAGCAAATTAAATTAAATTAAATTTTAAAAGAAAAGTTCGTAACCACTAAACAGGTCCGACTAAATAGCTCCCAATTAAAAGTCATAGTAATCACTATTAAATTTTCTTATTTTTGTAATTTTTTTAAATGTATTTATTAGTTTATTTTATTTGTAAATTTTTATTAGTATCTGTATAAGTATATCTAAGTTCTCTTAAACAAATAGTTTGTTGTTTTAGAGAACTATAACTTTTGTACCCTATCACAACGTCGTATTTAACCCAAAGGTGGACTGGTAGAGAATACCTTATGACATTAAGTCCGCCTATTTACCACTATTGTACATGAAGCTTAAATAATAATTTCACAAACTGATTGTCTCTTTATTTCACCTTTTCCTCTCTCTCATTTACTCTACAGGAAGTCAAACCCAAGTTATTTTAACAAAATATTTTTAACTTGATTTTGCCCGCGGCTTCGCTCGCGTTAAATTCGGGGTAACACAGTTCTCCTTTCCTGGTTTGCAGTTACCTGCTACCAGTTGTTTATGCCCTAGCGCCTTATTTATTGTAATAGCAAAGCTAAGTTTTCCCATGTCCTTCTCGTTCATGTCCCTCTTTCTTCCTCATTTCTCACTGTTTTTTTTTAAATAGCCTTTGCCCGTCTCCTGGGTCCCAACTATCTCTGTACCAAAATTCATCAAAGTCGGTTTAGCCATTTAGGCGTGAAGACGTAACAAACAAACTCACTTTCGCTTTTATAATATTAGTAAGGATGTAGCTTAAATAACATTTTACATTATAAATCGCTACTCAGCGTCGCTTTTAAACAGCGACAATCACCTTTTACCATCACTTAGTCAGCTTCCGGCGTATATTGACGATGACCTTTTGTTACGCACTGCACTTAATTACTTTGTGACGTGGATCACTTTGTTTACACTATCTATCTATCTGTATAATATAAAGTTTAATTTGGGCCATAGTATGTCAACTGTTTTTCATTATAGGTAAAATTTTCTGAACGAAAAAATCAGAAAGGCGTTGACGCTTCCGATTTTTCATTTTTAGTTCTACATGAGACATGTTTACTTTTTTCGTTTATTCTATCTATGTTGTTTTGCTGCAAATCATGGTCTATACTATTCCGACATACACATCATACATCCGACAAGTCTTATATAAATGCTTTTAAGTAGTCTCGCCAGCATTGCTAAGGCAGCCTCTCTAGGAACGAGGCCCGTCATCTGGCATACACTGTGCAACTCTGGCTTAGCTATCCTGATGTACTACTTTTTATGTGTAGCATCCTATCTACACGTTTTAAGTGTTTAATATATTTAATGTAAACCTATCAAAAAGAAGTACTTTAGTTAACCCAGGATCTGATCGGATCGGACCGGGTAAAGACCAAAAGGTATTTACAAGGCAGATGTAAGTGTGCCAACGGTGCGTTAGTGTTCTACGCGCGCCTCAAAGGGGCCTGCCAGGGCCACTGCCTGCCGGAGTGAAGGGTTGTTCGAAAGAGATACTACTGCCCGGGAACATATTATAGGGCAAAAGGAGGAACATGGGTGGCTGTTAGTCAGTACAAGTCTGGCACTGAGCGGGGGAAGTTATTTGATGAGTTTCCACAAAAAAGACAGGTGTAAGTGGCAACGACGGGAGGGGATGCCCTAGAAGCACATATATACTGTCCTTATTGGTGAGTTCCTCAGAAAGGTCAGGTGCCTAGTACCCGTAACTGGCGAGCGTGTATGACCCGATGTATGAATGTGGACGCGGCATAAGGAGTATGTAACATCGTAGCAGGTGGCTATTGTAAAGCTATTCGTGCTGTAGCCTTTTTTATTTGCTTTGTTCCACTGCTGGGCGAAGGCCACCCCAACTCTCTCGGTACAAATCGTCACGCCATCATTTCTTGATCGTTCCTCGGTGACGACAACCGTTTTCAGGCACCCACTGTGTGACAATTCTGGTCCATCTGTCCTGACCTATTCTAGAAATGTTACCCGCCCAATCCTATTTTAACCTCGTAGACTTGGCTTCGCAGACATCGCTATAAATAATATCAAATAGTTTTTACCCTTGACCAAGAATTGTTACAAATTTACATAAAAGAAAAAGACTGAAGGTTATTCCTAGCCTAGCAGTGGTTATGTGCGAAACAGATCAAATTAGGCACACAGGGGATTTGCAATCAAAAACATACGTTTCGTTCCCCTACGAAAATAAAGGTATCCTCTCTTTTGATAGTTTTGTTTGTGGATTGGCTGTATGCATAAAAAATATAAGAGATGGCAGCAAATTGTAGGAGCGGGGCAGCCCCGGACACAAAGGGCAAAAGAAGAAACGTGGATGGGTTTCAGTCAGTACAAGTTTGACTTTCTGTTAAGCTCCGCCTAGGAGGAGTGATTTTATAATTTCCTATCCGAAAAAAAAAACACTTTATACAAAATATGTTTTTAAGGTCTGTTCCTCAAAAAGAAAAAACAGAACCCTTATTGGATCACTTTGTTGTCCATCTGTCAAGACCGTTTATCTTGGGAACGCGGAGGTATCAAGTTGAAATTAAAACCATTTACTCAAGTCTGTGGTCCCTCTGTGCTGTGAATATCAACCCTCTAAGTCTACACAGTCAAAAGATATGGTCGTTTATGTCTCCAATTTGTACGAAACCCTCGGTGCGCGAGTCTGACTCGCTCTTGGCCGGATTTTTTTTAATGTAAAATTCAAACTATTGTTTCTAAAAAACACTGTTTTTCTCTAATTTTTCACACGCTTCCATAAGTTTCACCTGTAACTGTGTAAAAAAATGTAGAAGTTAAATGTTACCCCCTTTCTGGTTTCCAATTGAGCATTTTATGTACACGTTAAGTGACATTTCGAAATACAAAATGGAGGACTTCCGAAGATGGTGGACTAGTTATTATTAATTCCTATGATGTAATAACAAATGAAAGGGTTTGCTGAAAATAATCAACACCATCACTATAATGTGTTTTTTTGTTTTCTTTAAAAACCACTATTATCTATTAACAATAAAGTGCAGCTGTGTCCAATCTGAACGAACGGAACGACGAATATGCGGACGTTGGCGGAGGCACAGACGTAATTATAAGTTGGCCGTTTTTGCTTTAGCTACAGAACTCTAAAAGGGTTTATTTGCGTGATGTTTGAAAAGGACACAAAGTAATTCAGTTTTCAATTAATTTGCTTTGTACCAAGTTTTCATGTTTTATATTTAAATAAATACAGGCCGCCGTGTATTTACATAACAAATTGTGCCCACATGACCGCAGTTCAAACCAACGAGTTAGTGTACACAACAATGATAATTATAACTTCCGGATAGGGGCGTGTTTTGTAACAACCATTGGTGTGCTTCTCTGTCTTTTCGATATAACGGGTGATTCATTTGGAGTTACTTTTTTGTCTATGCATTTTTTGACAGATAAAGCGTCAGTCATGACAACCTAACCTTATATTTTCATTCAGTATAGTTTGACATTTCATCATGGAAGAGCGTTTGGGATGCATGTCATTTCATTTGCTTTATAAACCTTCTCAACGCTAAAGCATAAGCGTATTTGCGTGCCCTCCAAAAACGCATTTTTGTCACATATTTGTATCGTTGGCGTCCAGAGCACGCGTTTGTGTGTCACATATATGTGACAATGGCGCTCAAAAAGTTAACACGCTTTTATTTTTTTATTGTTAATTAAAACGGTAAGACACCAATTACAATAATTAATAGAGAAACAGAAAATAAAATAGAAGTACTTAAAACATCAAGTAAACAACTTACAATAGGTAAGTTTATTAGATTTTAGGTAGGTAGGTTTGTAAGAACCTACTTGTGAATAATTAATTACAAATAACAACCGAGACCAACGGCTTAACGTGCATTCAAACTCCGTATGTAATGGTTAGCCTGGTTGGCCACCCATTCTAGAACCGATCGAGGCAAACGCGGCTTAACTCTTAAGATCGAACTATGTGGCAGTTGTTACCTGAAGGCATGTATTTAAACCGATATCTGTATATTCCCTTTTTTCGATCAAAATATTTCAAAGTTAAACCAAAAATACTGACTTGCACTCAAATTATGCACACTAAATAAATCAAATTCGATATACTGTTTAATGGTATTTGCAGAACTGTTTTACTGAACGAATAACTATTATCAAAATAGTATATCTAACAATTCTATAATTCAACAACCATATTAAACCTTTTTTAAGGAAAACCATCACCTAATTTACTTTTAGGAACATCGTTTATTCTAAATAAATCCCAATTTAATCAGTCATCTTTATATAATTAGGTACACAAAAAAATAATCAAGTGCTCACTTAACATGCACCAAACATTGGCACACTGAGTGGTAACTCAGTTTAGAAAAAACACTTTAGAAAGGATGGTATTTAAAAGTACTTCAATTTATTCCCATTTCATTTACCTAATTTTACCTGTGTTCCACCAAATATACTGAATGTGCACCAAAATATGTCATAACGAGCATCAGCGCACTACAATAAAAAAGTGTTATTTCTTTATCCATTTTCTATTAATGCAAGTCGTTACTGGCGTAGGGGGTCACAGTTTTAACCTAACCTAACCTACGCATTTTTTTAACATTCAGGAAAGAATATTTGGTGCACGATCAGTATTTTTGGTGAACACAAAAATATTATCCCTTTAGAAACAATACTGAGAAATTCCGTAGTAAGAAAGTACAATTTAGAGTGCAAGTTAGTATTTTTGATAAGCAATTTATTTATTTTTTTGATAAGTATTTTTGATAAGTATTTTTGTTTTATGAATCATATATCCGATGTACGAACCACATTTTTGGTGTGAATTCGATAAAAAAGGTCATCTCGTTTTGTGTTATTTTTTAGTTTTTTTTGCAGTACTTGTTTAGTTAATCAATTGGTTTTTTTGCACAGCATTCATTTTTCTGGTATGCATTCAGTTAATTAGTGGAGTTACCTAGTGTGCTGAAAAAAATATACAGATGTGCATTTAAAAATATCCCTTACCTGAACAGTATTTTTACCTATAGGTAGATTAATTTAATTAACGTTCTCAAAAATTATCCGGTTATATTAATAAGCGTTCGAACAAATACATTGTATTGGTGCACGCTTCTATTAAATTGGCTAGCCCAGCGTGGGTTATCGGTAAATATAATTACTGACGTGGATAGTCGACACTATCCAGTAGAGAAGCGTTGTTTATAGCTACGGTAGCCAATGATTTAATGGAGCGGTTTATCTTAAGGATATAGGATATGAAGGTGAGGATTTGATATCGTGTAGTGTATTTACGATGTTAAAGACTAGCTTATGCCCGCGGCGTGGAGTTCTATAATTTCCCCACGGTATAATACATACCGAAATAAAAAGTATCCGGGTAACAAATTATCTGTGGTGTGTGCCAAGTTTGCCAAACAAATCCGTTCAAACTATTTCTTTTCGTGAAAGAGTAGTAGACAAATATCTAGTTACACAAACTTTCGCATTTATAATATTGGCAGGACATTACGTTTTGCATCTGCGTTCGTGCATTAAGAAAACACACTCGTCTGCGCACTCATCACACGTTTCTTTTTGTGTGGATCTTTAAACTTTATCAACGTTTGGCACAGTCAGCAAGACCGTGTTGACTCGTTCCCGAAATAAAGGGTCTCGATAGACAGACAGACAGACGAACAAAAAAGTGATCTAATAAGGGTTCCGTTAGAATTGTTAAAAAAAAGTAAGAAATAACTTTTTATTAACAACTAGCTTTTGCCCGCGGCTTAGCTCGCGTTAAATTCGGGGTAACACAGTTCCCCTTGCGCCTTATTGATTTGTAATAGCAACGCTAAGTTTTCCCTTTTCTTCCCTCTTTCTCCCTCACATCCCACTTTTTTATAAAAAATATTAGCCTATGTCCGTCTCCTGGTTCCCAACTATCCCTGTACCAAAATTCATCAAAATCGGTTTAGACATTAAAGCGTGAAGAGGTAACAAACAAACAAACTCACTTTCGCTTTTATAATATTAGTAAGGATAGTAAGGATTCTAACCGAACGGGAACGCGTGGGGGTCTCGAGTTGAAATTAAAACCTACTCAATTCTGTAGTCCTTTTGCGCTGTGGAAAAATCAATCTTTAAAGTCTACGCAGTCGAAAGATCTGGCTGTTGTGTTTCAGGTTTTTTACTTTCAAGCACGCATAGCTGAAGAAGTTTTCTTATTTGCTTAGTGCTATCGCTGCCACAAACTAGTGGAGATTTATAAATAACATTGGCTACATTGTATGACAGTAATTAAGGTCCGTCCTGTTTCTTCCAGGTTCGAAGAGTTGGCCTCGGTGCCACAGGCCCAGCTCCCACTTTCGACTTAACAGATCCTTACTGCAACAACGTGTCCTATGACTACGTGCCCATGCATGACCCACATCTGGCCCACCATTTTACACAGAAGCCAGCAAGGAACAGGATGAAAGAGCTGGGTTACTGCACGAAGGATGGGCGAGCTGTGTGCTCCTTGAAGGAGTTCAATCAATACAGAAAGTATTTGTATAATCAATTCATGGATAGAATTCATATGGAAATGAAGAAACTGGTATGTTTTACTATTTTGTTATTATTCCCTTATTTATTTTACTGTTATGTTACTTACACAACTAAACGAATAACATACAGGATGAACGGGCTAGAGACGACTTAACCCTAAAGCGAGTGGAGACAGACGTGGCCAGAAGATGCCAGGTGTTCACAAGGGCTGAGAAGGCAAGGGAACACCTTGAGAAGGTGGCGAAGGAGAACAAGGAGGACTGGGCGTCAAAGAAGCGAGCGTATGTTCTCATCCTATACTATGAAATGCGCAATCTTAATACTGCTGTACGTGTGTTTATCACCTAACTCCTCCTAAACGGCTGGACTGATGTGGATGAAATTTGGGGTGTATATTTCAAATGTTCCTTTATGGTTTTTAAAATATGATAAGACCCGGTAGGCAGAGCTGCTTTCTATATGTCACCGAATTTGCTGTGGCAGGACGTCTGCGGATCTAGCCGGGTCTCATATCTGGGAAAATTCGTTTTTATATATTTTCACCTCATCAGGGCTTTACCGTCCATGTACCAACCTATTATTAAAATTAAAATCATAATTATCACATATAATACCACAAGAGCTTCAAAATTATCGGGTATTTTCCGATAGGTTCGTTGCAAACAAATGAAGGAGTCAAGTTTTTCTTTTCAGGTTAAAAAATCACGAGCGCGAAGCGCGAGTGATTTTTCCTGAAAAACTTGACGATTTTATTTGTTTGCAGGGAACCTATCGGGAAATGCCAGATAGTTTTGAAGCTCGTGTGGTATTCGGGGGATTATTTTTCCGTCCCAAATGTCGGCCAATAGAATTGCATTGATTGCATTGATGTTTTGTTTTTTATGCATAACAACGACCACAGAAAATTTTCAAAAATTTTCAGTATAATACCATGTAGGTTGTACCACGTGACGTCGAATGGTGCAATTCTATTGGTCGATATTTGGGTCGGAAAAATAATCACCATTATTCTGCCATTGTCCCATTCTATTAGGTGTCGGCGCAACACGTTTTCTTGTTTCATTCTCCCCTATCAGACGACATGGCATCATTTACTCCGTTTGATTAAAACCCATCCATGTTTTTTCTTTTGCCCTTCTTGTTCTGGGACCGCAGTATCTCTTTCGACGCATTACTGGCAGGAGAAGCGAGGCCGTAATCTGTGAGCCATCACGACATACACTTTTCCTAAAGTACACCAATATATTTTATTGTTTATACGCAAAACGTATAACTGTCTAACTCAACCTAACCTTGCACACATAATGTACCAACACAATGTACCAATCCATGTCAATCTTCTGGAAAATTCCGCGTAAACTGTAATGTTTTTCCGAATACTTTGGACAACGCTGACAGTAGCTATTCCGTGAATAAGCCGGTTGTCGGTAGAATACCCTTTTCAATATTGTGGACGAAGAATACGCTGTTTGTCAATCACTTTTTCGATGTTATAGCCTTGTTTGTCGAGAGGATTCGGAAATGGATATGAATAATATTGTCCTCATTTTTCAGCAAGGCTAGTAGATTTGGTGATATTTATTGGACTTTTTAGAGTGATTTCAGACAAGCGTATTTTTCTACGCGTAAAAACTCGTAGCGGATTACACGCGCACATATTTTTTTTGCGCTTAGAACAAGCGATTGTACACGTGTTTATGGATTCTGTCAATAACAACATCATCAGCATCTCTCGCTGGTTGCGCTTAAATCAGATTATGAGCGCCTCAACGCTTAATCCAGTTGCACTTCTGACAAAAGCACACTTAACGAGCTAATACGCGCTAAAAATACACAAATCTAGAACTGCCCCTTTTTTACGTTTACCAAAATGAAAGATTAATAAACGTTGAGAATATACTCTGCTTCTATTTTTTTTTCGGATGAGAAATCAATAAATAACTACCCACGCTCTGGACGGAGCTTTCTGGTGTCGAACTTTTACTGACTTAAACCCACCCATGTTCCTTCTTTTGCCCTTTATGTTCCGGGGCCGCGGTACCTCTTTCGTACAACCCCGGCAGGATCTGGAACCGCCCTTAAATAAAAATCTTAAAATTATGGTGTGTTCTATAATCCTATTCTACAATTTGTAAGTTGGTACGTATGTACTATTCGGGTGTTTTTTGAAAAAACACCAGTAATCCGCCCTTGCTTCAATTTATTAATCACCAACTAACTTCCAATTGTACAAATTTATATAAAAATTTCTGTTGAAACTACGTACTATACTATCCATCAGCTTAGCATCAGCATCCACCAGCTTAAAATGTTACCACCGGTTTGAGGCCCAGTGTACCCTTATTGAAAATGGTTTTCTTCTTTATTGTTATCCAGGTATTTAGGTTTTTATTATATATCTACTTAATTCAATGATGTGGACTAGGGTGAGGCACGCTGAAGCAAGCGTGCTCCACCCAAGAAACCGATTCACAAAAAGTTTAAAGAATAATGTAAAAATAATGATAATGGTACAGTGAACAGTGAAACTGGCAGTGAATTCCGCAGACTACCTAACATGGTATAGGTACCTAACTTCAGTCTAGATATACAAAACGAGTAATATTTTCTAAAAGTTCGAAAGTTATTCAACTATTGTAGCAAACTTGTACATATTTTGCCAGGGCTGTAGGGCGCTGAAAGTTAAGAACAAAGCCTACACGTGGCTCGAATATTTTAATGGCACCTACCCTTTTGTTGAAGATAGTACCTTTGTTAGTACATGCTTAGCTATCAAATTATGCTGGTTTTTGGTATGTAATACATTGCGTAAGGGATTAAGCTGACTGTATAAAGGTTAATCAAAAATTGCTTGTTTAAGACACTTCGAGGCTTAGTCTAATCAATCATACATGTTAAAATTGCAATACATTTAAAATTAAAACTATTCTTCTACTCTCCCTTGTCAGACGCCACGGCATCAATTACTCCTTTCCCCTTAATATAATTCTTTACACAATCCATTCATCTTTTCTTTAGCCTTCCTCTCCCTCTCCATCCATCAACATTCATATCTACCATTTTTTTAATCACATGCGTTTCGTCCCTCATCATTTAGTATTCCTTTGATAAAATATTCAAATCAGAAAATTCGCATTCCTATACGCACTTACATACTGGACGCAATTAAATTACACACACTTACATAAAATGATTATCACAAATTGCATGACTGTGCAGATTCTAATTAATCTTATATTGGAGTTAAGACTCTCATGCATGTATTACCGCCTGCAAATATGATTATGTAAATCTCCTTCATGCCTCGCCTTTGTTAAATTATTTTGTATGTTACAAACAACGGGGTTTTTAAAATTGCACGACACTTTCTAACGGATGAAATTAGAGATTTGAGACACATCACGTAATTTGTTTAATGCCTCTTGTATTGTGATTGCTGATGACAAGTAAACGAGTGGCATGGTAGAGACTTCTGCAGTTACCCCAATTATAGGGATAAAGGTAGAAGAATAATGATGATAATGTCAGTATTTTGACTGGTGTCAAGTCTTTCCCTGGTTAGAGTTAAGTTTCACAAAAAGTAGTGTTCATGAGTTAAAAAATGAGTCAATAGTAATCCCTCTTTCGTACCCTTAAGTACATTTCTCCTTCAGTCTAATGAGAGGAGGTCGATTACTTAGCTCTGCAGACTCAAAGGTCGTCGTTACGTGAGCCGAGGGCGTCCTGATTAATGTCGGCACTTATTTTCATTTAGTCCCTGTTTATACATCTACCTTTGTCCGGAAAACGTATTTCTTTATTTGCAACGTTATTTATGTCGTTATGGTTGGCTGTTGAGTTTCGTCTTCCTTGGTTTTTGGAATGTTCGTCGTATTATGCTTCATTTTGTATTACTATATGTATAACTGACAACCACAGCTCTAATAATACTTATTAACATAATTTAAGACCCACATTTAGGTAAACGGAATTAACATTGAGGGAGTATGCATTATACATAAGATGCTATGAGTAATTTGTCACACAGAAAGAATTATCAAACTAAAACTTTGTTTAAAACATCTATAAATATAAAAAAAATCTCATCAATCTAATGATTTAAACACGAAGCTGTACATTGGATTAAACAGAAAGAAACGTGCGCCATATTGGCAGCTGCATTTCATTTGCAACAGCACTCTGCTAAAATGTAATTACACGGAGAACACAATATGCTGATATTGCTTCGGCGTAGCGAGGATACAGTGCTATCGGACACAAGGATTAATTAGCAAATGGAGGGTTCTGTAAAATTATGAAGATAGAATTTAATTTCATCAATGTGATACAAAACATCCAATGAAACAAGAGTTGGCTTGTCAAACAATGACAATATGTATTGCAAAAGGAACAATTACCTAAAATAGTTTCTTCAAAATGGCCGAGCGTGTTGTTCTTCCACTCAATAAGCAGATAATAATGTGATGAATTTGGACGATACAAAATTGTATGGGTTAGTTGGCACGTATTACAAGCGTCAAGCGTCAGTTTAAATTGCGGCCTGTAGGTAAGTGCCATCACAAATAATTATAAAGTTTTAGGTTATTTTTTATGGACAACTTCAATTTTGATGAGCTGTGGCTTAAACATCAGCAAATTATATCACTCTGCTGACGGTCAAAGATATTGTAACTCCAATTGTTATTTACTCCGGAAACCGGACGTCAGCTATTGGGTAGTGTTCAATCAAAGCCCGATAAACTTTGAAATTGTGAGACTTTGCACAGCTTGAAGGTTGTACTTGAACTATTGTTTATAAGTGGGATGAAGCATTTACTCATAGTTGCCCATGTAGTGAAGTTTTGTTCTTGCCCGGACGTGTTAATCAACGCTTCAAAATAAATTGAAGGATTTAAGAAATCCAAGTGGACCCCACGTTTGTATGTACGGATGTTTCTGTGTGTTGTGTATGTATTGGGACAAAACTTTAGGTAGTAAAAACAATTGCTAATTGGATTCGGACCATGGGAGTAGACCCACACTAAGCTGATTGTGGTGAAATTGAAACGACATGAAAGGAAATAGAAAAACTGGACTGAATATAAATCCATAATTGTTGTGTAACTCCCAAGTAATAAATGCTAGGCCCAAGCACGAGTGCGTCGGTATAAACGTTACGTCAAAATAACTAAATTTTAGACCCGCTTCAAGTGTAGGTAATATTTCCGTAAATTACTAGACTAACTTTTGTTGACTTCTTATTTTATTTTTGTAAAGTAATAATGACTTATTTTGCCTACGCTGTCCTCTCATACTTAAGTACTAACTCTGTAACAACAACATTGTAAAACCAAATGATTTTAAAATAGTAACCATGGAGTTTCTTGCCGGTTCTTCTCCATGGGAAATTTTGTTGTTCTCTACGTTTTACAAGTGCCCATGTAAAACTATGTGAAATAAAAATATTTTGATTTCTTGACATAATTTTGAGTACTTGTTTAATATTATGTATGGATAATACTGATTGTACTTGTTGCATTACTAATTTTCTCCAGGATATTGTATTTTCGGTTTAAAATCGACGTATTTACTTTTTAGACCCCTCACTTATTCTAGGGCCCCAGATAATAAATAGCACGTACCGGTTAAATAACATTTATGCAAAATACGCGCCTTAGACTTGAAGTTGCGATCACCAGCCTGTGGTACAATACAATACAATAACATTTACACCACGCACTTGTGCCTCAGATGATAAATACACCGATAATAAGTGTATATTCACTCAGATTCAGGCTATTCCTTTGCTGTCCTTCCCCAGCGACGCGACGCCCTAACCCGAGGCTCGTACCCCACAGGGGGCACCCCCTCAGCGTGTCGTCGTTTAGTTTGTATGTTTTTGCCCTGGCTAGAGGCCTCAATTTCAAAGGTATTATCCTTATACCTTATCCACAGGAATTACCCGGATAAGCAGACGACAACTTCCAAGGTTGAACTGCGAGGAGAAATAGGTGTGTTATATTAACTTAACCGTGTCAATACACTTAACCGCGTTGTACGAATTGGTTTCATTCCCAAAGTACATTGTAACTTGTAAGTGTATTGCCAATAGTTACGGCTTTCTCATTTCATGAACCACGTTGCGAAGGGATTTGTTGAAGTGCGAAGTTTTCTTATTTTCTTCTCCATTTAAGATTAATGTTGAAACATTATCGTTGTCTCGTGTTTAATGCCATTGGGTTTATTCGCTAGATAGGGTTTGTGACTTAGGTCTTATTATATTCATCAGTGATCCTAAAGCGCTATCAGACAAAGAGCTATAAATTTTCTAATACAAATTTCTCAGAAGAAGACCGGAGCCTGGATTTATAGCCGTCTAGGCTCGCTCTTAATTTCATGAAACTGAAACATGTCTGGAAAAATGCTTGTATCCTTTGTGTTACGGAGATACTAGATCAAAGTTGAATTTGACGGCACGGTTGGCGCAGTGGCTGAGCGATCGACTGCTGCGTTGCGTGTCGCGAGTTCGATCTCCGCACGGAACATATATTTGCATGACCTACAGGTAGTTGTTTCGGTTCTGGCTGTTTGTTTATGTGAGTTTAAATGTTTGTAAACGCATCTACGATACAGGAGAAATTCCTAGTGTGGGAAAGGGCTTTAAAAAGAAGAACCCCCTTTTCTCATATTTTTTTATAGACGCTTTTTTTGTTTGTTTATTTTACTTCAATACCTTCATGACTACAATGCTCAAAGCATCCATCAGCACAATGTTATTTCCTGCAGTAAAACGTGATTGGGTTACCAAAAAAACATCGTCTTCCAGCACACAAACCTATCCTGTTAAAATCCTGTTAAAATGGGATAAAACGGATCACTTTTGTCCGTCACTTTGTTGTCAGTCTGTCTGTCTGTCAAGACCTTTTATCTCGGAAGCGAAAAAAAGTTATAAAGTTTTGTTTATTTAAGTTAGTGCTTAAGTTGTTTTGTTTTTTACACACTGTGTCTACGTGTTTATTTTTTTTTCCATCTGTCCTATCGCAGGTCTGCTGGAAGAGATTTCTTTATGAAATAAGCAGTACCTTTGTGCTCTTTTTTCCTTATGTACTTTTTTATAAATTGTTCTGTGCATACATAAATAAATAAATAAATAAATAAGCGAGTGGTGGTATCGAGTTGAAAAATTAAAACCATACACCCAACTTTCTAGTCCCTTGGAGATGTGAAAAACCAACCTTCTAAGTCTACGCAGTCAAAAGACATGGCCACGTATGTCGCAGGTTTGTACATAACCCTCGGTGCGCGATTCCGATTCGCTTGTTCGTTTTTTTTTGGTTGCACAGAGCTGCAGAGTTTGATGTAAAATATGATGTGTGTGATGTGTAGAATGCTTGGTTGATGGCTTCATGAAGGGTCTGTTTACACAATGTATTAACCAGCTTTGCTGCTGCAGTCTATCATTACATTCGAGTGGTCTCTGCCACGGTCTGGTACGGTTTGTGATCTGCTGCGGTCGCACCCAGAATTGTACTTTGTATTTAATCGTTTATGGTCGCTTTAGAAGAATCGTAATAGGATAATAGTTTGAATGAAACGTTAAAATTCTTAAAATGATCACAGACGCAGTTAATATTGTGAATTGTCATCAATTTACGAATCGTAACGTAATTCATATTATTAGCCTATTATGATTCTGCTGAAGCGGCCTTATAGACCCCCTGCTCTCGTTTACCTTGACAAAATACCTTTTCCTTTCCAAGCTATCTCGAGATTGCGGGTTGTTCGAAAGAGATACCGCGGCTCCGGAACGTAAAGGGCAATAGAAGGAACATGGATGGCTTTTAGTCAGTACAAGTCTGACATGCCCCCCCGCTCCGCCCAGAGCGGGGGAAGTCATTTGATGAATTCCAACCCGAAAAAAAAAAAAACCTATCTCGAGAACCATTGTAACTGCATAAAACATTTTCGGGTCAACGAATCCAGACTCGTAAAATTAATCACCACTTCAGTTTGTCTCCTTCGTCTCTTCGTTTTTTGATGCACTTACAAAGTTCTCATCGGAGGTAACTATCGCTTGACTAATTAAACCCACCTGCTAGATGTAGATAGGACAAGGTAAGCGTAATTACTTAAGATTTATAAAAGTGAATAAAACCTTTGTTACGTTACTCTATAATATTGAAATGAAATATGAGATGCTTCGAATGTATTTGAATATTATTGAATATTCAGCACGTTAAGTTGTTAATCTCGGCTGTTATTTGTAGATTTTTTTCAGTCGTTACAGGTTGTCAGTGGCTCAAAAGTTTGACAACCAGTCTTACCAAGGTCTATCAAATTACCCAGTGGTTAACTGGGTTGTGGAGGTCAGATAGGCAGTCACTCTATGTAAAATACTGGTATTCAGCTGAATTTGGCATACCAAATTTCAGGTTTATTTCTGACCAAGATTATAGGCAGATGATGATGATCCTAAAGTTCTGATGCTTTGCGATAGATGGAGGCCACTAACTGAAAAAAAACTATGATAGAAAGAACTAAGGTAGCCTATGAAAATATTTTTTTCTGACGTTTCTTTGCAGTTTGCAAAAGCAATGACTAAGCTAATGTGCTTACGTAAAAATATGTTTTCACAGAATTATAAATAATATTAAACTCTCTAAGTTTGTGATTACAAACAAAGTTAAAACGATTAAATGACTATTTAATTAATGATTTTATTAAATAGTTTAATTGTTTTTACTTTGTATTTAATTTTTATTATATATTTAATTTTTATTAAGTATTTTTTGCGGTAATGAGAACTTAGGGAGTTTTATTGATGATTCTAATGGTTTTATTTCCCCCAAAGAACAGTTGCCACGTGAACGATCAAGTGCGAGTCAATAAACCATTTTGCTCAATAAAACGTGCAAACGTTTAACACAAAAACAATCAGGGTCCCTTACAACATCTTAATCAGTATCACACAAGCATCCGTGTCTTGTATTGAATTGACAATCCTCTTTGACTAGTCCTTTCCATCGACCTCGCTTCCAATTTTATAAATTTTGAAATCGCCATTTTTATTTCTTTTCGATTTTAATGGTATCGCTAGGGAATGATTTTTGGGAAATTCTTTTTTTCTGAACCTTTACGGCTACGCCATGATATCCTGCCAGTCCAATCCAGTGTTAAAACATGGTTATGTTTTTGAAAATACAAATAAGGTTTTGTTTGCGCAACAACTTCAAAGATTTCTTCTGCTTTTTCAATTGTAAAACTTTTAAGTAATTCTGAAACTGTTAAGAAAACGATACATGAACAAACAAACCCATCAAACTGCAATAAACAGAAACTACGTCTCACTTTAACATTACCCAAGTTAATATTATGTAGGTATTCAATATTTGTATGCAGTGTTTGTCCTTGTTACACAAGTCGCTGCATCTTGCACTTGAGTTTGCCGAAACTCGGCTAAGTTGCATTTACATAACCTACTTAATGGCGGCATTCGTCAACTTTTGCTAACTGCTCGCTTGGGCGACTGTCGTTATGCTTAGTGCAGCTGAAATCGTATTTGGGAATCGGAATTATTGTGATGATATTGAAGAAAAGCAAAGGAGGTGGTGGAGCGTTTGAGGGAGCGAACCTCAAACCAACCCGCGTTAAACGCCCCGGGCGTCGGGCGCCGCGAGACGACTCCTGGCCACCGTAGATGCGGGCCTGTGGACGGTGAGCAATGAGTAGCTCACCGGCCGTCCGTCTATTGACGACAGGCCGTGTCGACGGCGCGTTAGTGTTCCACGCGCGCCTCAAAGAGATAAGCAGAGGTGCCTGCCAGGGCCTCAGCCTGCCGGGGTTGCGGGTTGTTCCAAAGAGATACCGCGGCCCCGGAACTTAAAAGGCAATCGAAGGAACATGGGTGGGTTTTAGTCAGCACAAGTCTGACACTTCTCCCCGCTCCACGCAGAGCGGGGTTAGTTAATTGATGATTCCCCATCAGCAAAAAAAGGGTATTTTGCGGTTACTGTCACATATCTTCCATTCTTGACTGGATTCGTCACACCAAAACCTGTCGCACATGTTGACGACATGTCACCGTCGCGTTGGTATGCAGAGCTGTTTAGGTTGATTATTGCCAACTTTTTTCCGCCTGCCTTTTTTATTCTGTACTGCCGGCTTTTGATGTTCTGAGCTCAGGTCGAGCAAAATGTTATCAGATTTTTATTTTGCTATAAGGAATTTCTCGGAGCTTCGGAGTCTGGATTTGTGCCCGGTTATTGGCAATAGGCTCGCTCGTTTTTTTTTTGCGGGTTGGAAATCATCAAATAACTTCAAGGGAGTGTCAGACTTGTACTAACTAAAACCCACCCATGTTCCTTCTCTTGCCCTTTACGTTCCGGGTCCGCGGTATCTCGCCCGCTTACGTGGGACTTAAACAAAACTAGCGAAGTGTGGGTGGACTATCAGCACCTACACCTCTGTCTAATCCTTCGGGGATTACTGGCGTAACGTTGGGATGTTATGTATTTTCAATATTTTATCTTAATACTTAAAATTGCTACTCGCTTCTTCAATTTTTTTTTTTAAAAAAACGTTGCCCTACACTAGGATTTCTCCTGTACCGTGGGTGCGTTTACAAACATTTAAACTCACACAAACAGCCAGACGTGGAACAACTATCTGTAGGTCATACAAAATTTTTTTCCGTGCGGGGATCGAACCCGCAACAGGCAGCGCGGCAGTCAATCCGTTCATGTTTGCATTTATATTCCTTTTATGAACTACTTACCTTGTATCAACTTAATGCTGGCAAGCATCCTTCCGGCACGATTCTGTAATTGCTTCGTACAGTAACCACAAGAGACGCGGCCTTGCGTCTTGCGGCCTCAGTGGTCCGGAGACACTAACTCATTAAGGTTCAGCCTGTGGGAACGGCAACTAGATTAACTCTCCATTAAATTACTAACTGTGCCCAGCGATTTCTCCTGCTGTTCAGCTCCTTATGGTATAGCGTAGCGAGATGTTAGTTTATTTCTGCATTAAGCGAAGAATTTGAAGCGGATTTTACGTCGCATTGGCTTGTATGACATCTGTTGATGCTTAACACATATCGCGCGGATGAACGGCGCTCACCGCCCCTCCGAGCGTCACACCGCCTATACGCATATATTTGCGTCGGTCACCGCCACCGTGTGTGAATTGTCTTTATGAATCGAGTGCATGGTTTCAAAATCTATTACGGACCTTTGTAGATAATTTTTTTGTGTTTAAGATACAACTTGACACAATTATAAACCGAAAGCTAACGTTACTCATTACGCAAAATTAAAATAAACCACCAAAGAGTTTTCATTTCGTGTGTTTCAACTCAAACGTCTCCCGAGTTGTGTACGTAGATGATAAGTGTAGATTTTAATTAAAAGGAACATGGCTTGCTCCACACCGCAAGGGCTTGACATCGCGATTTGAAAGATGGAGGAATTTTACCAACATCACAAGCCAAGTGAGTTTCTGATGAAGTTAAGTTTTAATTATACGTTTTCGACGATGAACCCAAGTTTTATTCGAAAACGCGAATGGAGGAGAAAGATGTTTTTAAGAGTAATAATAAGTAATCATAGGGAACCCTTAGACTGCCTCGTTGGTCTATTTGTCGTGACTACTGAGCATGAGGTCCTGGGTTCAATTCCTGGGCCGGGAAAAGTGTTATTGGTTTTTTCCACAAGGAACTTCGTAGTACCAGCCACGGAGTCAAGATTTTTGCTGATGGCGTTAGGCTCGCCTCCAATTATACATGTAACTTTAAATTAAGTAGCGAAATCTAGGTGCACTGTTAGTTACACCCTTGCCTTATCCTTTAGGGATTACAGGAGTGCAGTTACGTTTTGTAAATCATAGGGGTAGGCTTATTTTTACCACTGCCCGACTTTATTTAAGTTTTATATATCTAACTAGCTTTTGCCCGCGGCTTCGCTCGCGTTAAATTCGGGGTAACACAGTTCCCCTTGCGCCTTATTGATTTGTAATAGCAACGCTAAGTTTTCCCTTTTCTTCCCTCACTCTCCCTCACATCCCACTTTAAAAAAAGGAAATTATATATATAGCCTATGTCCGTCTCCTGGTTCCCAACTATCTCAGTACCAAAATTCATCAAAATCGGTTAAGCCATTAAAGCGTGAAGAGGTAACAAACAAACTCACTTTCGCTTTTATAATATTATATAGCAAGGATTACTTTTGAGATTATTATTTACATATACAGGGTGTCCCGAAACTCAACGTCAAGCGGGCACGGGGCGATAGGCTAGGTTATACTAGTTCTGGTAAAAATAAAAAATATAATCTATGTTACTTGGTTAAGTGGTAAAAGGAATACTTTGATAATGTTTGAAAATCCACACCTTTGATCACATATTTAGGTGCTGTGATCACAAATTTCTTAATTTCGCAGTGTTTTTTTTTTTACCGTAATCCCTAATAACTATGCCATTGATTGCAGTCACAAATGCAATAGTAATTATTGTCAGTTTAGTAAAAAAAAATAGTTTTATTGAGTCATGCTTCAAAAACATTTTATCAGATAACTTTGACAAATCATATTTAAAATAAAATGTACCATAGTACCATAGGCAAGTTATTTAAAAAAATGGCCCATTTAATCAAGATTTCGAAACGGTACAACACGTACTGCTTATCTTTACATAAAAAATATTATTGCTTACTTACTTGCAAAAGGACCTTATTTCGAAAAAGTTTTTACCTGAATTGTACTTTCGTACAAAAAGGTGTACTTCACTACAGTGTAAGCGAGACAGACAAATGTGTTAGAGTAAGACAGAGGATAACACTGTTCCTAGTTCATTAGAATGAGACGACAGAAAATTTATTTTTAGAGAAAGCGAGACAGATATTGATGCCCACCCGTCCCTTGCAAGAGCCAGCCCGCGCTGCTGAGCCAGTAAGTTAAAATAGTCCATAAATAATATCACTCAGATCCAGCCTGTCCCTTGCTGTCCCTCAGCGACGCCCTAAGCCGAGGCTCGTACCCCACAGGGGG
This sequence comes from Ochropleura plecta, assembly GCA_905475445.1. Lineage (NCBI taxonomy): Eukaryota > Metazoa > Arthropoda > Insecta > Lepidoptera > Noctuidae > Ochropleura > Ochropleura plecta. Next base: position 6,172,006 of record FR997723.1, on the reverse strand, counting down.
TGCCCTTAGCGTGTAGTCGCTTAGTTTATAAGTTTATACCCTGGCTGGAGGTCTTAATTTTTAAGGCACCCACAGGATTCGCCCGGTTAAGCAGACGACAACCTCCTTGGTTGAACTGCGAGATGCCATTCATAAAAAAAAAAAGATATTGATGTCACTGGAAATTAGTCAATTGAATATTGGTTATTATCAGTTAGTACGCTTTGTTCTTTCGTTTACTGCGCATCTATCCGTAATCGTGAAACTTTCGTACTACGACTTTGGCTTGTTTTATCCCGGACTTGATATCACGTTTGTGTTGACGACTTTGGCTTGTGTTATCCTGGACTTGATATCGCATTTGTGTTGACAATTTTGGCTATTTTCCTGGACTCGATTATTTATTGTGCTGCCGACTGTTTTGCTGTATAGTAAAAAAGTTTGACAACATGCCATTTGTGTACACCGCGCAAGAATATGCGAACATGCATATTATCTACGGTGAGTGCCACTGTAATGCCTCTGCCGCAGCCAGATTATATCGCGAAAGATATCCAAATGCGGCGCGTCACCCAGATCACCGCGTTTTCATCAACGTGCACCAGTCATATTCGCAAGGAAGATTGCCAAGTGCACATACGGCTGGTGGAAGGCCACGAGGATACGAAGAAGACGTCGTTTTAAATGAAGTCGAAAACGATCCCAGCACTTCATTACGTGCAATAGAAAGAGTTACTGGAATACCGAAAAGTATAGCTCAACGAATTTTAAAGCGATGTGACTATCACCCGTACCATGTACAACGTGTACAAAGTTTGCTGCCTCGTGACTACGCACCTAGGATCGAGTTTTGCAGAACGATGTTGGCGAAAATTCGTGAAGATCCGCAGTTTCTAAACAAAATTTTATGGACGGACGAATCGACCTTTAAAAAAGACGGTTATTTAAACTTACACAACCTACATGGTTGGCACATAGAAAACCCACATTTAATGCGGGAAGATCGGTCCCAATATCAATTCAAAGTCAATATGTGGACCGGAATTTTAAATGGGCAAGTTATCGGACCATTTGAGCTGCCTGAAAACTTAAATGGCAACAATTACCTAGAGTTTCTGCAAAACGATTTGCCGACTCTGTTAGAAGACGTGCCACTCAACATTTACAGAGATATGTGGTTTCAACAAGATGGTTGCCCAGCGCACTATGCTCGTCCGGTCCGAGATTACCTAAATAGGGAATATCCCGATAGATGGATCGGACGCCTTGGTTCAATTTTGTGGCCCCCTCGGTCTCCGGACCTAAACCCCCTTGATTTTTTTTACTGGGGCTGCATAAAAGAAAAAGTTTATTCAAAACCTATAGAAAATCTGACGGAACTACGCCAAAGAATTGCTGAAACAGCAGAAGAAATAAACACAAGAAGATACGCACGTCTAGTGAAAAGATCTTTTATGAGACGATGTAGAGCCTGTATTCGTGCCGAAGGCAAACAATTTGAACATTTAATTTAGTTTTAAAGAAAAAATAAATGTATTACAATTCTTGCTATTGTTTCATTATGATTAACTTTTGTAATAATACCAATAACAAGGTATCATATCGTACTTATTTTTTTTTTTATAAAATTTCTGTCGTCTCTGTGTCTCTTAATGAACTTGGAACAGTGTCATTCTCTATCTCACTCTAACTCATTTGTCTGTCTCGCTTACACAATATCGAAGCATATCTTTTTGTACACGAAATTACAATTATTCAGCAAAAAAACTTTTTCGAAATAAGGTCCTTTTGCAAGTAAGTAAGCAATAATATTTTTTATGTAAAGATAAGTAGTACGTGTTGTACCATTTCGAAATCTTGATTAAATGGGCCATTTTTTTAAATAACTTGCCCATGGTACTATAGTACATTTTATTTTAAATATGATTTGTCAAAGTTATCTGATAAAATGTTTTTGAAGCATGACTCAATAAAACTATTTTTTTTTACTAAACTGACAATAATTACTATTGCATTTGTGACTGCAATCAATGGCATAGTTATTAGGGATTACGGTAAAAAAAAAACACTGCGAAATTAAGAAATTTGTGATCACAGCACCTAAATATGTGATCAAAGGTGTGGATTTTCAAACATTATCAAAGTATTCCTTTTACCACTTAACCAAGTAACATAGATTATATTTTTTTATTTTTACCAGAACTAGTATAACCTAGCCTATCGCCCCGTGCCCGCTTGACGTTGAGTTTCGGGACACCCTGTATATATATGCTAAATGTTTAAGGTATTTAAAATTATTGACTGCTCCGTTGGTCTTGTGGTCGCATGTGAGACTGCCTTACACTGGGTCCTGGGTTCGATTCTGCCGGGTCGGGCAAAAAGTGTTATTGGGATGTTCGATTAAGAAATCCTCCATAACAGCCCAGAGTTTGGAAGTTGGTGGTTTGATACCCCCGTGCCTCGGAAAGCTCGTTAAGCCGTTGGTCCTGCGCCTGATCACTCTCCAGTTATGTCGGATTGCCATCCCATTGGAGTATGAGAGTGAGGGAAACAGAGTGCGTCTGTACAGCACTTGTGCACTATTTAACCTCTACTGATATTATAAAAGCGAAAGTGAGTTTGTTTGTTTGTTACCTCTTCACGCTTTAATCGCTAAACCGATTTTGATGAATTTTGATACAGGGATAGTTGGGAACCAGGAGACGGACATAGGCAATTTTTTTATAGTGGGAAGTGAAGGAGAAAGAGGGAAGAAAAGGGAAAACTTAGCGTTGCTATTACAAATCAATAAGGCGCAAGGGGAACTGTGTTACCCCGAATTTAACGCGAGCGAAGCCGCGGGCAAAAGCTAGTGATTTATAAACCAAAACACTTATATTTTAAAATCTTGACACTAATATTAAAAACGAACTTACGAACAATGACTTAAAAATGAATACACAACAAAATAATATATTGCGTCACCTAATAAAGAAATCCGTTTTCTGTTTCTTAAAGGATTCAATAATCAAATCTGGAAAAGTAAAAGCTTTTGAAACCTTCTTCATATAACCTATACCAATATTCAATGAGGAATAATGTAATTGGCACACGAAACTCATCTGGATATTCGCACATTCACAAATTGTTCTTGCAGTGAAATAATACCAGCCTATTACTGCCCCACTGCTGGGACAAAGGCTCTTCTCATACAGAGAAGGCACAAGAATAGGCATGACGACAGTATAAAAAAATCGCTGATTCAGTGATGACAGGGGAGAAGTCATATTAAAAAAAAAGTAAACACAGGTTTAGTTTTATTTAAAAATAACAGATTATTAAGATTTTCAATAAAATAAAACATTAAAATACTGCAATCGGCCATTTTGACTGAAACACCGATCACAGCGTATGACGTCACGGTTATGTGATTTATGGGACGTTGTTATAGAAACAATGTCATTTTTATTTAACTGTGACGTCATGCCGACGCCATGACACATGCGAGCTGTTTTCGAGCACTATTGAAAATTTATGAGAAAAATGGCTTCAAACTTTGTTAAACTTAAGTTTATTACCGAAATAAAGGCTTTTTTGTAAATAGTAAAAGTGTACCCACATTATGGAAGAGAATTTTAAAATCTTTCGTCACGCCTATTGATCACCACGCTTGCTAAAGACGGGTTGGCGATTTTATACCTAAATTGATTACAAGTTGACGACACGGCTGAGTGATCGACTACTGCGCTGCGTGTCGAGGGTTCGAACCCCGCACGGAACAAATACTTGTATGGCCTAGAGATAGTAGTTACGGGTCTGGCTGTTTGTGTATGTAAGTTTAAATGTTTGTAAAAGCACCCACGATACAGGAGAAATCCCTAGTGCGGCGCAAGGTTTTTTTTTATTTAAAAAAAAAATCAGGTTCTTTCATTATGTTTTCCTTCACCGTACATATTAATTTAAAAAGCCACATAAGAACTTGCCCAGTAAATATCGTGGTAGCTCAGAAGTAAAGGAGAAGTTAAGGTCTCGCCTCTCGTGCACGCTTCTGCTCGTGACCATTTTAATTTTGCATAAAAAACGTGTTCTTCCAAGTCATTAGTTTAAACATAATAATATTAATTCTACAATCTCTTTTCACAGTGCCAAAGAGCTAGAAAGGAAAATCGAAGCTAGGATGCAGTATTTACATGATTTTACCGAGAAACAGCGAAAAGAGCGCGCAACGAAAGCCCGTGACAGACAGAACAGGATTAAACAAAGGGTCCAGGCTGCGAATGAGATGGAACTCCGCAGAAAGATTACTATGATACGGCAGTGGCGAACAAATGAGAAGAAACGGCTGGCCAGACTGCGACATGACAGAGAGACGAAGTTGAGACGGCTAGAAAATGAGGTAAGGTTGTTTTTAGCCTGTTTTGTCCCAATTTTGGAGGGGGACCTCCCTTCAGTCTTTCTACATACCACCGCGATATTCTTCCATGTCAAAGGGTATGTAGGAGGAAGGTGTGGTTTTAGTCAGTAGGTCACGACATAACCCTCTACACCTGTGCTTTAATTCCAAACCATAATCAATTTAAAAGGCTGCACTTACTAAAAAAAAAATACTTACGGTGCAAATGTGAAAGAATACACGAACGGTGATGCAGGCATAGTATTTTCTGCCGGGGTTGCGGGTTGTTCGAAAGAGATACCGCGGCCCCGGAACATAAAGGGTAAAATAAGGAACATGGGTGGGTTTTAGTCAGTGTATATCTGAGACCCCCGCTCCGCCCACAGCGGGAAAAGTTATTTGATGATTTCCCATCCGCAAAAAGGCATAGTTAGTATTTTATGCTGTTTTATAACGTCAAGGCGGATGACGCGCGACATCATGGGCAGCAGCTATTGTTAAATAACCCCATAAGTATCTTCGGGCCTTGAGGTCTAGTGGTTAGTGACCCTGACTGCTGAGCCGGAGGTCGTGGGTTCGATTCCCACCCAGGACAAACTTTGTGTGATGAGCATGATTGTTTGTTCTGTGTCTGGGTGTGATTTATCTATAATATGTATATATTTATAAATTATGTAAGTATGTATATCAGTTGTCTGGTTACCATAACACAAGCTCCTGCTTAGCTTGGGATCAGATAGCCGTGTGTGAGTTGTCCCAAGATATTTATATTTTATATTTATATAAAATTCTCGTATCACAATTTTGGTTGCCATTCTCCTTCGAAACGGCTTGACTACTTTTTGAAACGGCTTGGATTTTTATATGAATATTCGGTAGGTCTGAGAATCGGTCGTAAGCATTTTATTTTCTAAAGGCAACCTGAGCAGCGGCTGAAGCCACTGTGCACAGAACAAGTATAATAATAAAATTTATTAAAGCAAATAGGTTTATAAAATACATACACGATGCAATGGAGTTTTCCAGTAAATGTACATGTATGTCGATAAAAATACAGTTGATATTTTTTTTCCATTTATCTCGCAACCGCACAGCAATATTTTAAAATGCGTGCTCGGCTATCGAGAAATTCGATTTCTGGTTGAATATTGTACCTATAGCGATGACAATGAAATGCAAAATATTTTTCAACGTGAGATTCCCGTAGGATATTGGGTTTTGGTGCATACTTAACTTGATATATTTTGCTGATACTTATAACTTGTAGGTTTCTATGCCTGATACGTTAGATAATTTAAATAAATTTAACAGTATCGTATATTTATTCATATTCTTTATTGCACACACAAATTAAAGATATATACAAAAAATAACATATCATCATCATAAATAATGAGATATCAATAATTTTCATCAACACGCAAAATAATTTAATTCGTCTTAAAAAGGCATTTATCTTATGAAGGTACAAATTAAAAAAACATTTAGACTTAACCGTGGGACATCTTACTTTACATGTTTGAACAACGTGGTCTTCGCGGTTTTGGTGAACGATAGGTTGGCAACGCACTCATTACTCAATCGAGCCAAATTGTTGGAGTAATTGGTTTCTTGTTCCAAGACTTGGGACATAGTGTAGTAAATTGAAGCAGTACCAGAAATCGAATCAATATCACAAAATAATGTTTTGATTATACCAAGACTTGGGACATAGTGTAGTAAATTGAAGCAGTACCAGAAATCGAATCAATATCACAAAATAATGTTTTGATTATACCAAGACTTGGGACATACTGTAGTAAATTGAAGCAGTACCAGAAATCGAATCAATATCACAAAATAATGTTTTGATTATACCAAGACTTGGGACATAGTGTAGTAAATTGAAGCAGTACCAGAAATCGAATCAATATCACAAAATAATGTTTTGATTATACCAAGACTTGGGACATAGTGTAGTAAATTGAAGCAGTACCAGAAATCGAATCAATATCACAAAATAATATTTTGATGATTTTTAATTCATAATACTAGTTTACCTCTTTCTAGTATCACACATTCATGATATGATGATGATAATATCGAAAGGACCCCGGATCTATTTTCTAATTCTTCTGAAATGATAATTAAATCTAAGGAACGACTATGTGCTATTTAAATGTCCTTCTTTTGTCACAATGCATGAAGCTGTTATTCAATGTCATCATCTGCCCAAGTGACCTTAACCCAACTATGTTCGGGTCGGTTTCCTGTCTTACCGGATGCAGTATTTATTGTTCATGGATTGACTGTCTATTTGACCTCCACAGTCCAGTTTTTATTTAAATTGTTTTAAACTTTGCCCCACACTAGGAATTTTCCTGTATATCTCAGACTTTCGACCCAAGATCTGTAACAACTGTCAAAGATTACAAATGACAGCCGGGACCAACGACTTGACATGCTTTCCGAGGCACGGAGGTAACTTGGTATGTAAAGGGTGATCTCTTATCCACGGACCAACCTATTCAAGCGTGGTTTAACCCCAAGATCAACCCGAGCAGCAGTTATTATTTAGCTAAGAGCTCCTCAATCCTTACTAATAGTATAAAAACGAAAGTGAGTTTATTTGTTACGTCTTCACGCCTAAATGGCTTAACCGATTTTGATGAATTTTGGTACAGAGATAGTTGGGACCCTGGAGACGGACATAGGCTATTTTATTTTTTAAAGTGAGAATTGAGGGAGAAAGAGGAAAGAAAAGGGAAACTTAGCTTTGCTGTTACAATAAATAAGGCGCAAGGACAAAAACTACAGGTAGCAGGTACCTGCAAATCAGGAAAGGGGAACTGTGTTACCCCGAATTTAACGCAAGCGAAGCCGCGGGCAAAAGCTTGTTATTTTTAATTCTTATTCAATGCTAACGCTGTTAAACTTTCAGGCGAACGAGAAATGGATCGCTCGCGTGGAAGCTCAGAATCAGAAAATTCAGGAGGAACAACTGCTCTTGCGAATATACACCGAGGATATGAATGCCGGCGCCAGGAGGCGAGAGAAGTAAGTCAACTTTGTGAACACTTTGCTTGAACTCCCTGCATGCAGTCATGTCGGATTGTCTCCTATGTCATCATCAAGAGAGGCTATCTACTTTCGTACCAAAAATGTCGATGGTACTAAAACGGCCTGTCAAAATTATAAACCATATTCATATAAAAAAATTACGTTGTGATACGATTCGGTGTAGCATGGTGCGTGACATTTAGATGAAAAGATATGTTTAGTGCTTTATCTCAGTAATACATCCCATCACTTAACATGTCTGTTGGTAGTCCTATACGGCTATGGTATTCAGGGTAAAGCCTTAAAGGCTTTCAGTCATGATCAGAAATCGAGGTAACGTTCCATATTGAAGAGGTATGGTACATTTTACTAATATCACCCGCCCCACCATGTCACAGCGAAAACAGTACAGCTCGGAAAATTTATCGAGTATTGTACCTCTATAACAAGTTAAAAACAACAGTTTCGATAAAATCCAATTAATATTTTGAGTTCCACAAAATTCTGACTTTGTTAAAGTAATAATTGGAATTCGTTGATAAAGCGTTGCCAGCGCAAATATTTTGAATAATCTGAAAGGAAAGTGTTTATTTCAGTTGTTCGGGACAGTGATACTAGAGTTGATATTTTGGACACTATTATGACGAGATTTAAATATATTTATGCGGAGACTAGCTGTGCCCAGCGGTTTCAGCCCCTGCTTAGCAGTTACAGAGTTGTAGCGTGATGTTATATAACCTATATATATATATAGATAATTAATAGGCTATCAACTTTAAAAAAAAAATCAATTCGTAACAGTATAGTTCCTGAAATTAGCGCTTTCAATCATACTAATTATGCCCGCGACTTCGTCCGCATGGAGTTTGGACATTGTCCCACAGAATCGTACTTCCGGGGATAAAAAGTAACTAACGTGTTAATCCATATTATAAACTATTTGTGTGCCAAATGTCATCTTATTCCGGTCAGCCGTTTTAACGTGAAATTAAAACAAGCATCCATACGTCCTCACGAATAATATTAGTAGGATAAATAGGTTGAAGTCCATAAAGTCCTCAGATTTATTCGGTTCTTGAAAACCAAATCATTCTACCTCTGAGATTTTTAAGCAAAACCTCTTTTAAAATGGTTGAACGCCGCAAAAACCTGAGCTTTAAGAAACCAATGAGTCTTAATATAAAGCCAGTCAATACCAAGATCGTTGAGACAATAAGCAAGCATCTAATCCTAATTTATGTTGATTCATTTCGTTCTTTATAGCGACAGATTACAGAGCAATAAAGTCCTGATTGTGTTCCGAACGACATCTAAATTGCTTTTTGTAGGAAACACGTGAGATCTTATGAAGCTAAGACAAGCTTAAAGTGGATGTAACAAATGATTCTGAATAAAATGGAATTGGTGAATGGAATTTAAATTTTGTTTGTTTAAAATGAAAAATGTCAATGGACTTTTGTTTTTTAGGGTCTTAATTGATGGACTGCAGCATACCAGCTGAAAGCTTGGACCTCCATCGAAACTCCTAACAAAATATTCTAATTCAGCTCGTCTACTCACATTCAGACAGATATACTGATAGCCTATGTCATCACACTGTTGGACAAAAGCCTCTACCTATGGCTTCCAATATTTTCTATCCAGGACAAATGTGGACCGCTTGATGGTTGGGTTTGTTTAGCTCGTCCAGCTCTCTCCTATGTGAAGCCATCTGACTTTCTAAGGGCTCAACAGAATGCTTTTTGACCCACAGTTTATAAAAAAAAGAATCCGTGAAAAACTAGCATATGGTATAAAATGTGCCCTTAACTTTTTTTTCGTATCCCAAAAGTACACTAGTGTAAAATTCTATAAATATTCCACGAAATATAATGATAACTATTCCATGTTAACCAGGAAAGCAGAAGTGTACGCGTACAACACAGATCTACAATTGCAGCGCATCAGACTAGCCAACTGGAAGTTGATTCATGGAGGCCCAGCCAAACAAGCGCGTCTCGTCAGGAAAATGGGCGTCGAGTTCGAAAGGGTAATATAAATATACTTAGCATAGAAAGAAAAAAGTTGTAGATCCTTAGACATCCCCCTCCGGCTCACTATACCTGCAGAAAATCTCTCAGTGGGCCACCAAATGCCATGAACCACGTGGATCCCTTTTATTCGGAGCCAGGTTGTCCGCTGCAGGTACAACTTGGTCTTTGACCCACCTCCTATCCTGACCTTATTGAAACTGCACCTGCTCTTTAAGAGACCTCTCAGAAACCACTTTTAACACCGTTCTGGTTCAAACAATCGAATATAGTTTTTATTTACCATCTCCCTAATTTTGACTACTTCGTTAATCTAAGGTTGCGATTTTCGCCACCCAAGTAACAGTCACATCTCTGTTTTATAAGTAAGTAATTCTTTATTTCTTCAGGCTTATTAATGCAATATTGGGTTTTTTCCAAGGGACATTTCTCAGTAGCAGTAGCATGTGGATTCTGAATTTGGGCCTGATTGGATAGCGATAGGTGTGTTTTTATGTTATGTTACATTACGAGAAAACCAACTAACAAATTGACGGTTGGCGCAGTGGCTGAGCGATCGACTGCTCCACAGAGTACTTTTATTATCCGCTGCGTGTCGCGGGTTTCATTGCCGCAACCTACAACATGGCTATCCAGATCAGATATGATCCCGGTTCAATGCAAATTACTAAATAGATTAGAGGGTCACGCAAATCAAAAACATTTTTTTTTTTCGTTTTAGGAAACGTTTAAATATAGTCACCATGTAATTGTTACTTTAAATTGTATTAGTGCTCCATAAACGGAAAAAACTACCTCTGGGTCCTACAGGTAGTTCCGGGTCTGGCTGTTTTTGTATGAGAGTTTAAATGTTTCTAAATGCACACACGATACAGGAGAAATTCCTAGTGCGTAGCAAGTGTTAAAAAAATATATCTTATATCGATATTCTGCTTGTTTTCAGTCAAAACGCGGTGCCAAAGGCATGAGCCCCGAGCTGGCTTACAAGATAGCTTCACAAGCCATGTCAGGTGCTATGTCGACGAATGGTGATGCACTCATGATCCTGGGACAGGCGCGAGCCAGAATGGACATCGAGACAATCTTGCCCATGGCGCCAGTTAATATTCTGGAAGGGGTAAGCTAAAATCAATCTAATAAATCTTTTTTTAATGTATTTTTTTATAAAAACTCTACTTGTGCACGGCGGTTTCGCCTTCTTTCTCTCATTTCATTTGAAGAATCTGGCACACTTACACTGAATCTAAAATTATAATTTAATTATAACTAAATCCTTCCCTAGAACGCCCTGTCGGGATTGTGGGTTGTTAGAAAAAGATAACGTGGGGATACCAAAGGGCAAAAGACAACATAAATAGGTTTTGGTCAGTACAAGTCTTGCACTCCCTTCCACTGCGCCCAGACCGGGAGAATTTATGTGATGATTTCCCACCCAAAATAAACCCTTGAACGAAATCTAAAAATAACTGTAGGTATACACAATCACGTCTTAAAATATTGTAATTTATGTAGGTTCTCTTACAGCCGACATATGGCCGCTATTATTTCGACCTCTGTCAGTTATAAACCGCGGTTTATACGGACTCTTTAAGAATATCCTGTACTTTGATAATTTATTTATCTAATAGAAGTCAATGTTGATTGAATTAGGTTGGTTATTTTTGTGATATTTTCCTCTAAATGCCTAAATCTATCAACTAACCCAGAAGGGCTTGCTGACAATTCGGACACAATATTTTCGGACAGTGTCCGAATTGATATATTTCAATTTTTATATTTTTTTCACTGACAATTCGGACAGCATCAAATTATTGAAGCTGTTTTACTAAATAAGTTTTAAAATATTACAAGAACTATTTATTAAAAACGGCTGCTTTCGAAAAGTCCGAAAAGACAGTGAAAAAAATATTGTAATTAAAATCTGTCAATCCGGACACTATGCAAGAATCGTCAGCCAGCCCCCAAAAGCTACAACAAGTAGTCCTCAGTCATCCTCATCATATCACTGCTCCGTCAATTATTATTATTTTCGGATAGGTATTCAATGAATCTTCAAATGACATCTCCCGCTATAGAGCTGTGGGATTGTTTGAAGGAGATACCGCGGCCCCGGAACACAAAGAGCGGCTGAGCGATCGACTCAGTTTTTTTTTTTTTTAATATTTGTATGGCCTACAGATAGTTGTTCCGGGTCTGGCTGTTTGTGTATGTGAGTTAAAATGTTTGTAAACGCACTCACGATACAGGAGTAATTCCTAGTGTGGGGCAACGTTTTTTTAAAAGAAAAAAAAAGACAGTAATGTCTAACTCTACCTTCCGCTAAACTCACAGTGGGAAGAGTCATTTCATGTTTCCCCATCTTAAAAACCAGCATAATATTCTGTGTATATATAAAGTGTTATTGGGAATCGTTCAGTATTCCCCTGGCTGGAGGTGCAAGGCATCCACAGAATAGCCCGGTTAAGGAGATAAAGACCGCATAGGTAGAACTGCGAGAAACCATTAAAAAAAAATCGTTCAGTATCAGCCCGAAGTCTGGGTGCTCGGTTGATGGCAAAAGGCTCGCCCACTTTTACATAGACCTTATATCTGGTGAAATTATGTGTGCACATTAAACTCACTTTTGATTATCTCTGTGACAGTTACAAGCGTGGAGTTATAAGGTTCTGTCTTTCTCTTTTAGATGCTGGAGTCTACTATAATGGAGTTCGCCCGTCGCCGCGTGCACCATCTCTTAAGTCACGTTGAATCTGTGGTGGAAGCTCGGGCATCCCTCATATTCTTCCAGAACTACAGGACTCCTGCCGAGAAGAAGAAGTAAGTTCGTCCTTAATAATCTAAAAGGATAAATCATAGCCCCCGCCTTATAATTTTGGTGGCAAGCACTTCTTTCTCCATGCTGTCTTTTACTATACTACAATCACCGAAGCATTTGGATCCCAGTCCTTTCCACCTCTTACCCCTAATTATAGAGAGGAAAGGATAATATTAACCTCTAGAGCCCCAGCGGCACAAAAACTTGCCAGTAAACAAGTATTACCGTTGAGCCCCGCTTGAACAAATTTGTGCCACCAAACCCCGACCGATTTAAAACTATTTGTAGTAAAGATAAGTCTTAAAATCAGATTACGTTTACGATAAGAGCCCGCCCGGCGGTGCTTGACGTAAATAATGGCTGTCCTTGAGAGGTTAAGAAACATTAATTTGATTTTAAGTAAAGAATCTTTGTCATGGCGGATTTAACCCATATATTCAAATCTGTGGTCCCTTGGAGTTATAAAAAAATCAAACCTGTAAGACTGCGCAGTCAAAAGATATAGCCGTTTATGTCACAAGTTTGTACGGAACCCACGGCGCGCAAGTTGGACTCGCACTTGCCCTTTTTATGCCTAACACTAATCTATAAGCCAGATTACAGTTAGATAATTTAGCATAGATGTAAAATGGCATTGGCGTGTGGCATTTTTTGTTACTACCTATTTTGTAGTCGGCGCGAAATTCTTCTAACCGTCACCTTGATGATAAAGCGTTTGTATGGGAAAAGAAAAAGGCTGTTTCTAGGGTTTTCCCGGCAATTATTCGATTGTTTTTCGCCGTAAAAACCATCCTTGGACTTTAACGAATATTTTAAAAAAAGGATTGGTAAAATTGGTCCAGGCGTTGTTGAGTTATGTGCATATCAACACATTTTGCGATTAATTTTTATATTATAGAAGATAATTATGTACAGACGGAGAGATGTAATCCTGATATAAACCTTAAAATGAAGTGTATTTCCGGTTTCTACATAATTAAATATTGAAAGCAAATTGTTTACCTTATATTGGCACTCGTAAATTGAAAGTGAATACAATTTTAATATCCTATTAACCAAATACATTTTAATACTGGCAGGAGAGTTATGATGAATCTTGTGTGTTCTTGACAGGCCAAAGCAGCCTCGTTGGACTGGCCATTTGGCTGCGGAGCTGACGAAAGTGTTTGCAAAGACAGTCCGCGAGGATAGTGCGATCGGGTTCGGCGAAACTGTCAAAATAGATGACGAAGAGGAAATAGACTATGAACCTAAACGCGTTAGGTACAGACCACCTACGCCTGTGGTAAGTCACCTTTGTATTCCATACTAGCTGTTGCCCGCGGCTTCGCTAGCATTAAATTCGGGGTAACACGGTACCCTTTCTTTTGGCCCTTGCGCCTTATTGATTGTAATAGCAAAGCTAAGTTTTCTCTTTTCTTCCTTATTTCTTTCGCCCTTATTTTCCACTTTTTTTAAAAAAAATTGTTTGTTTGTTACATCTTTACGCCTAAATGGCATAACCGATTTTGATGAATTTTGGTACAGAGATAGTTGGGGGCCCTGGAGACGACATAGGCTACTTTTTGTCTCTTTCTAATCCCCCACTTCCCTAAAATATGGGGTGGAGGTTTGTATTACAATTTGTATGGAGCATTTCGCAATTTTCAAGGTAGGAAGCTAAAATTGGTATGCGGACTATTTGTCACTAACAAAAACATCGTGCATCATTTTGTTTTGGAAATCTGCCCCCAACCCCTTAAAAGAGGGGACGAAATTTTATGTCTCATATAAAATTTTTTGCACTTTTCAAGGTAGGAAGCTAAAAATCGGTACTCACACTCTTTGTTACCAACGAAAAATACCTGCAAATCAGGAAAAGGGAACTGTGTTACCCCGAATTTAACGCGAGCGAAGCCGCGGGCAAAAGCTAGTTCGTTATAATTCTTAAAATGGTCAAAGACGCAGTTAATATTGCGAATTGACACTTTTACGAATGGTCGTATTCCAACATTGCACATGTACGCGGGTTCACTTATTATGCTTGGAGGCTATAATTTTTTTTATTTTTATTTTGCTGGAGTATATTCTCAACGTTTATTTTTTTCGGTAGGTATACCAAAACCAATTCCGATTCCAAAACCCGGATAATTATCAAGTTTTGGGAACACAAACTTTAATTACAAAGTTCAAATTACATTGCAATCGTAATTTATTTTCGAAATTGCAAATGATTAACAGTCACTTTGATTGCAGCCGTCGATGACGAAGTTGGCCGAGGTGACTTTCAGCGAAAGGGTTGAAGACTTGCCCGATCCTGTTACCCTGCCTACCTTCCTTCCAGAAAGAAATAAATTACTTGAGGTGAGATTCCTTTACACACCAAAACCTCTAACGGGCTTTGTTACATAATTCTTCAGTTACATTCGGCGTTGCAACAGTAAAAATAAAACGGCTATGAATGATTATTTCTTATGTCACTGCAGATGGTGAATGCTTCAGCGAAGCTATTGTCAAGGTCTGTTAGCCAGAAGGTCCAGAAAGGCATGGACGTCACTGTAGCCAAAGTGACGCTGCCGACCATGAGACACCCCAGTGAGTACCTATTGCTCATTATTTTAAGATTCAAGGTTCCCTGAATCTTCAGTTTTCTCTCAAACAGTATTACTTCGCAGTTCTAGGGCTTTTCTACCGCCATTAGCCTAACTTGGCTTCAGATGCTGTCAAGAAATATTTTTCAGACATGTTTGGTTGCCTCACGATGTTTTCTTTCACTGAAGCAGGTGATAAAAATTGTACAATACGCACATGTTTCCAAAAACTCAAAGGTGCGTGCCTTGGGTTTGAACCTCGAGGCTTTTGAATTGGCAGTCCGATGGTGACACCACTAGCTTTCTCTGCTATTAGATCAGTCGAGGAGAAATAATGTGAGTCTAATTAATGTCGGAGAAGTAGGCCAAGGTCGTCATTTACTGGACGCCTGATCGTGCAAATCGCCGTCGAGGTACACCATGGCGAAGGTATTGTGACGATCTGGTTCTAAATGCGGGGCAAACATGGCCAGATATCGCACAGAATAGAGAGGTTTCGAAGAAGAAAGGGGAAGCCTTTGCCCAGCAGTGGGACAAAAGAGAGGGAAAAATGTCCGTCCACTTGTAAGTGCATCAGAAAATTCAAATTTAATTCAACATATTTTTACTTTAGTCTGGAATCTTAATGATTTAATCGTGACGTCTGATAATAGACTCCCCTAGCAGACGTCACGATTGTGGAAGAAGAAAACGGGTTGCGCCGACCTCAAATAGAATGGAACAAGGGCAAATAATGAGGGTGCAATCTTGAATTCTTTTTCGAAATCACGTGGGCGAAGCCGCGGGCGCCAGCTAGTTAACCATAAATAAATAAACCATTAGATACTTCAATAACATAATAATGAACGTTCCCTCGTAGTGGAGTGGGGCGAGGCAGTGGAGGCGATGGCCAACGCCGTGGTGGACAACCGCATCAGCGCGGAGTGCGCCGACGTGCGCCGCGCCGCAGAGTTCCTGGCGCACCGCGTACTGCGCACGCTGCAGGACCAGATGAAGCAGGAGAAGAAGGTACCTCACCTCACATCCGTGTACTATCTACAATAGTTGTTCCAGGTCTGGCTGTTGGTGTATGTGAGTTTAGATGTTTGTAAATGCACCCACGATACAGAAGAAATTCATAGTGTGGGGCAACGTTTAAAAAAAAAATAGAGATTAGGACCCGGGTTCAGAATGAGAGAATGTTTAACAAGTGGAAGAAATAGAAGACAAGTTGTACAGACCAGCAGGTCAAGCTACCCGAAACTGTAAATTTTTCCCAATGAACCTTGAACCTAATACTTTAGAAATAAAGTCGAAAATCTATCAAAGAAATCTGACAGATTGTTGTAGCTTGATGTGCAGGCGTCTGTACATGGTGTTGAAAATCGTTGTGGTAAAACTGGTATGTCCCAAACGCAAAAGTTGACCATTAACCTTCACTGGGGTTAAACTATTGGCAACTCTTCTCACAAATAGGAAGCGTAAGTCCGGTTTTACAGCCAGATCGCAAGAACTGAAAAATGTCTCGAAATTTACCGTCTGCATTGAAAATAGGACCGTATTAACATTCCACAAAGTAGAAAATTGAATGAATATTGATGCGGACTTCAGCGTCGCCCCGCACATGCTCGCGCCTCGTTCGTGAGTCTTGAAACAATGGTTATAAGGTCCTATATTCAATGATGCCAATAATTTGCTCGCGCTGTTTGCGGTCTGAATTGACCTTTTGGCTGGCACGTGTGGGTCTGAATCCTATTCTTGTTACCAATATGACTGTAGTCAGTGAAACTACACTTCTGGACTCATCTATTGGCCCACCTTGTATTTTCAGTTTCGTTTGGTCCTAGCTAAAATTTTATATTAGGTCGAGCAAAAAGTTTTTATGCAGTTTTTAACCTGGCACATTCACAATTTCATTCAATAGTCTTTTTTTGAATTTCGAACACAGAATTTAAAGAAACAAAAGACAATTTGGAGCCTGTTTGTTGATATCAAACAATCGAATACTAAGAAAATCAGGTTTTATTGGTTTACTTGGATTTAATTCTTGAAAAAGTGATTGATATCTTTGGTTTTGCAACAAACATTACTTATTCTTATCATTAAGGTGAGGTTCTATCAATAATCTATGGATACTTCACCTGAAATTGCCGCCCAAGCTGTGGCACTTATTCAGGCCGGACACAGCCAAAGAAACGTGAGTGCTCAACTTAATTTAAGTCGATCTGCGGTCCGAAATGTTTATCGGAGGTACCTAGAGACTGGCGGCTTTGTTCGTCGCCAAGGAAGGCCACGATCTCGGGTCACAACTGAAAGGCAGGATCGATTCATCGTGACGACCAGCTTGAGAAATCGTCACCTTACCTCCATTGAGATACAAAACCAACTTCGCGACTTCCACGGAGTATCTGTAAGCGCTCGAACTGTTCGGAGAAGGTTAAAAGAACGCGATATGGTACCACACAAGCCAGCTAATGGGCCCAAACTAACGCGAGCCCACCGAACAGCGCGCCTTCATTTCGCACGCAGTCATTTAAATTGGACACAGCAAGATTGGAGCCGTGTACTCTTTTCTGATGAGTCTAAAATTGTGTTACATGGCAATGATGGAAGGAAGAAGGTCTACCGACGTAAGGGAGAGCGTTTCGCACAATGCTGCTTTGAAGAGAGGGTTGCTTATGGCGGTGGCTCATGGACTGTCTGGGGCGGTATATCCGCGAGCGGCAAAACTCAACTTGAGGTTGTTACAGGACCACGGCTGCCAACATTAAATGCTGAAAGGTACATTCGTAAGTGCTTAGAACCTCACGTGATGCCATACGCGGACTATGTGGGCCCAAATTTCCTTTTTATGCATGATAATGCAAGAGCCCATGCGGCCGGCATCGTCAGGGAATATCTTCGGGATGTGAACATCACAGTTATGGACTGGCCAGCCAGAAGCCCAGACATGAACCCTATTGAGCACATGTGGGACGAGCTAAAAAGACGTGTTAGGGCTCGTCAGCCAGTTGCCCAGACGATGCAGGAGTTGAAAACTGCCATAGAAGAGGAATGGGAGATGATCCCTCAAAATTTCATAGAGCGGTTGATAAACTCTATGCCTAATCGTATGAGAGCTGTGGTAGATGCCCATGGAGGCAACACGCGTTATTAAATTAAACCTTTATTTGATAAAACATGTTTTTTATTCAAAAATCAATTGCCTTTAACAAGGCGCATATCCGACTTGTTAGGCGTAGCTCCATGTCGTATGGTATTCTGAATTCAAATTTAAAACAATACGATCGAAAAAGATGGTAAAATGTATCAGGTTTAAAACTGCATCAACAGTTTTTGTTCAATCTAGCAATCATATTTCGGTAGGGGCCATCGAAACCTAAACTCTAAGGTGGGCCAATAGATGTGTCCAGAAGTGTATAAACCAATTTTGATTTTTGGGGTTCCACACCTCAAAGGAATTACTTATTGGATCCCTTTGTTGTCCATCTGTCTGTCTTCCTTTATATTGGGAACGCGTAGTTATGAAGTTGAAATTAAAACTATGTTCTCAAGTCTGTAGTCTAGCTGTGATAAAATCAACCCTCTAAGGCCAGGCGCCCATTATCGGCATCGGCACGACTGAGGATTTTAGGTGGCAAATAGCAATATACATTAACATAATGGCAATAA
Organism: Ochropleura plecta; assembly: GCA_905475445.1. Taxonomy (NCBI): domain Eukaryota; kingdom Metazoa; phylum Arthropoda; class Insecta; order Lepidoptera; family Noctuidae; genus Ochropleura; species Ochropleura plecta. The sequence continues at coordinate 6,153,550 of FR997723.1, read as the reverse complement.
AGTAGAAATTTCCATTATATATGGTCGTAATAACAAAAATACCGCTTCGGTATGCTTGAGGCTGCTGTATCGGCAGCCTTGAGAATGCTTCGGGATGCTTCGGCATCCTTCGGTACGCCGCCGGCGCCGAGGCAACACTCGGGGATAGCTTGCTTATAGAGACGCTTCGGCAAGCTACAGGACGGTGCGGCATGCTTAAGGACGCCTCGTCATCCCTAAGAACGTTGCAGCATGCCAAAGCATAATTTCCGACAGTGTGCGCTTGCATGTAGGATGCCGAAGGATCCTTTTCCTTGCTGATGCCGATAATGGGCGCCGGGCCTAAGTCTACGCAGTCAAAAGATATGGCCGGTTATGTCGCAAGTTTGTACGGAATCCTTGGGGCGCGGCCTCTTGGCCTGTTTTTTAACTTATTGCCAACTACCATTCAATTAATTGTGATCAAGATATCACAATTCTGAACCCGATTTATTGTAATTTTTTTTTCTTACTTTGTACAGGAAGCGAAACTAAAAGTTGTACTAGTAGAACCACCTGAGGAGTCTGAAAAACCCTTACAGCTTAAATCGAACTCCAAAGTGGCTTTTTCGCCACAGAAGATTCAAGGGTGTGTTTTATTTTTGTTCCGTATTTTTTCCTTTTTATTTTTCGACGACATCTCTAAATAATATTTTCTTTTTATTTATTTTTTATCAAAAGTCGCCACGCAATGTCATTGTTAGCATTGTAGTTGTTACGTTCGGAAACGCGTAGTAGCTTTAAATTGAAAGACTGTGAAATTGATAATTTTGAAAATTATCGAATTTTAAATTTATTATTGTAATTAAAGGAAAATTATAATTCTTTGTAGTTTCAACAAAAATACATTTAAAAATTAAACATGACTGGTGCTGTTTTAGAACACGCTTATATAATATACGTTGTTTCAATTCAAACTATTCAGTCCTGTCAATTCCTGTTCATTGTTTTACCTTGGATAAGTACTAACCACATTCTGTTGCGTGATGAGAGTAATATGTTCTCACTAGAACACGACAGCAAAATTATTTGCACGGTTGGCGATCGGCTGTTGTGCTACGTGCCGCGGGTTCGATCCCCGCACGGAACAAATATTTGCACGACCTACAGATAGTTGTTTCTGGTCTACCTTTTTATGAATGTGAGTTTAAATGTTTGTAAACGCACCCATGATACGGGAGAAATTCCTAGTGTGGGAACGTTTATTTAAAAAAAAACGTCGCTTCTCAGGATTCTACTATAACATTCCTCGCTACGCTTGTGATTCAATCACAATACCCTTCGCTTGTTCGGGACTTAAAATCAGTAGTCGCAGCAAAAAAACTTTGTTCTCTTGTTGCACAAATAGCTATTCCAATTGTTTGTGTTATTTTTTGGAGACCACTGATGGCAATTGTGGCTTTGAATACTGCAGCAGCTTCATTCTTTAGTAAAGTCTTAACTTTTGTAATTACAGAACCAACAAGTAACGGATGAATCAAATCATGACTTCTACGTCCCTGATGAAATCAAACAAGATATGTCTTCGTGAAAGAAATGATCTTTTTTAAAGAAATATCCTTTTTTGTATGATATTGCTGCGATTACTAGAGGCAGCAAAATAATATAAAAAAAATGCTTAAATTTTTAAAGCGCTTTGGAATAATTTTTGCGATATGTATTTAATGTAAAAACATGTTCGTTTTGTCTCTTGGATGGTATTTGTATAAATGTACTTAAGTTTTTGTTTGTTGAATCAAATTTATTTTAAACGGCGCTTCTGAGTTTTATTCTTAACTAGCGTGCCCTGCAATGCAACAGTTCCTTCTCACTACCATTTTGTATTTATCTACGCACCAACCTACCCTATCTATAACAAACACAACAAAAAATTGGTCCAGCCGTTCACGCGTGATGCCATGACCAAAGGAAGTAACGACGTCGACTAGCGTCGGGAGCCACGGAATATCCCGGCCACCGTAGGCGCGGGCCTGTGGACGGTGAGCAATGGGTAGCTCACCGTCCGTCCGTCTAGTGACGACAGCCCGCGTCGACGATCCACGCGCGCCCCAAAGAGATGTCAGCAAATCAGAGAGGACCGTCAGGGCCTCTGCCTATCGAGACTGCGAGGTGGTTTGAGATACGACGGCCCCGGAACAGAAATTGCAACAGAAGGAACATGGACGGGTTTTAGTCAGTTTAAGTTTATTTTTAGTAAGTCTGACACTCTCAACCGTTCGGCCAAGAGCGGAAGGAAAGTTTCTCATCAGAAGAAAAAGTATGTACGAACGTACAAAATTATGTATTTAGTAGAAAACGATAAAATGACATTTCTTCATTTAAATCAGAACTACCGCTTAGCCGAGCCGATATCTGCCTATATACCTTGTGCATTAGCTTTTGCAACCATGGAAAGAGTTAATTCTTCTTCTTCATTATTCTTCTGTTGGCGCACTGGCTACGTACTGCAGCGGCTGGTTTTATTCCCGCTCAGATAAAATATTTGTTCCTCTCTGGCTGCTTGTATATATAATAAATAAATAAAATAGCCTTTCTTCTAATGCTGTTAATTTCCTTACAATAAGTTAATACATGCCTACTAAATATAAACTAAAAAAAAACTAAGTTGTATGAGAATGATCGGCAACTAGTTATTTTTGTAAAACAGCTTGTTTGTCGACAAAAGCCTCCTCTAAAAATTTCCACGAATTCCTGTCTCATGCTAACCGGCTCCATACCGGCCCAGCTATTTTCTTTAGGTCATCTTCCCATCTTTTGATTTGTCTGCCTCGTATTTCTTTTTCCATTTCTTGGATACCATTCTGTTACTAACTAGTTAGTTAGTTAGTCCATTTTCTTTACTTTCTCTCAACATAATTATGTTCCGTCCAACGCCATTTCAACTGTCTGAATGCTGTGTGCATTATTAAATTTGTTTTTTTTTCTTGATTATTTGTAACTAGCTGGCACCCGCGGCTTCGCCCGCGTGATATCGAAAAAAAAGTATCCTATGTGTTATTCCAGACTATAATCTATCTCTGCGCGAAATTTCATCAAGATCTGTTAAGCCGTTTTGACGTGAAAGAGTAACAAACATCCATACATCCATCCATCCATCCTCACAAACATTCACATTTATAATATTAGTAGGATTTTACTCTGTCACTTTTATACCTAAGATACTCCTTTCTATTGAATTTTGGCAGACTTTATTTTATTGTAGCTCTGTTAATGCCCACGTCTGGCTCCCATATAGTAAGCATGGTATAATGCTTACTTCGTTTACTTTCTTTTTTGGCATATCTTTATCCTACATTATTTCCTTAAAAGACCTAAACCTTCTCCAAGTATTAGTTATTCTTCGTTCTATTTCTTATTCATGCAGTCATCTGTAGATATACCTTGACCTAAATATATATATTCATTTACATATTCTATTCGTTCGTTATATAAAATTCTCGTGTCACAATGTTCCTTCCTATAGTCCTCCGAAACGGCTCGACCGATTCTTATGAAATTTTTATGCATATTTAGTAAGTCTGAGAATCAGCTACTTTTCAAACCCCTCTCTAGATAACAAGCTGAGCAGCGGGTGAAATCGCTGGGCAGAGCTAGTTTACTATAATCAGTTCGTTGGTTACTGTTTGTTGAGAATTCGTCATAACTTTGGTTTTATATAAGTGAGCTGCGAGCTTTGTACTGTTTGTAAATGTGAGTTTAATCGTCTGTTACAATACAGCACAAGTTCCAAGTGTAGGATAACGTTTAAAAAAGCACTGAAGTATCCAGATTTTGGGCAACAATCACAAGTAGAAACTATTGCTGAAAGTGCAATTCAATCTCTCAAAGCGATACATCAAAAATTTACCACGTTAACCAATAACCCCTCATACAATTCTCAATAGACCTATATTGGCAATTTCCCAGCAAAAGGGACTGGCTCAATTCCGGAATACTCTCGAAGCCAACTTGTTCTTCGAGGGTGTAATTTTGGTCAAGCGTAGCTACGTGATCGGAAAGCGATACAATACACTTATCTTCCTCAAGTTCTCGTCCGAGAGCTCATAGGCTTCTTTGAGATGTAGATTGGAGGAAAGAACAATTTGGCGGAGTAAATGTAAAGGAATACTGGATCCTGAGTTTAAACAGCAATTCAAGGTACTATGGAGACCTCGCGCTTTACGCGGTTCCAAAATGAACCCTAATCTGTACAAGTCATACCGCGTCGATCACAATTTAAATTGAGTCAGCCCAAAATTTGGTGACGAATTTGGCACTTTGGAGTTCAGCATCTGTGGTGTGCCAACGCCAGCCACCCAGCACAGGCAGTTATTCACTTATCATAAGTATGTTATATTCATGGTACACTTACAAGTAACAGAGAGATAGTTTTTAGATTTACTTAAGTACGCTAAAAGTTTTTAAACTGACATGGTTACTAACATTATAATTAGCACTTGAAACTGGATATTTACCATGTTTGCTATTCGTTTCGAGTTTCCGATATTTCGGCGATGTTGCAAACGCCATGATCACGGATGAACTGAAGTTATTGCGGGTGAATGTTAACGAGCAGACAGAACGATCTACCCTCTTATTCGTTTTTTGCAACATATAGCAAACATGGTAAATATTCCGTTTCAAGTGTTAATTATAATGTTAAGTACGCTAAACTTGAAAGGGATTTTTTATTAAGCTTCTATTGGAATGAATACCTTTTAGGGCTTTGCAATCGAGTTTTGTCCGCAGAAGCGACTTTAGGTCGATACCAGGAAGAAAGTTTGGTCGCATGACCGAGCTTCCGACCAGTTTTGTTCACGATAGCGGCCGGTTTACAAGAAGTCGTTTTTAGACACCAAAAAGGCGTCATTTATAAAATACAACCAGCCATTAATCCAACAAAAAAACAAACGTCACATTTCAAAATCGAAACGTCACACAATGTCAAAATTCCAATAAAATGTGAACTCAAAAATCTAAACACCACGGGAAAACAAAAAAAATAGCAGTGATGCAGTTGTTGCACGAAAACACGACTATGATGATGTCAGTGAAGGATAGAAGTATGAGTACTAACATGAGTGTGAGAGAGCTGTCGGATAACTTGGAGGTGAAAGAGAAACGGTCTTCGGACGCGTCGTTGCTGATGATGAATCCTGTAGCAAGTGGAGATAATGTTGCCACTGGATTCAACTCTACTCATAAGCTGAAGGAAGAGCTGCCGCCTCTTGTGCCTTGCTGCGAGGGAAGAGAACTACGGGTAACACAAGTTTTGAAATTATAGATAGGTCTGCAGAAGTAGTAACTAGAAAGTAGCTGGTTTTAAACATAATTATCTGTACGTATTGTACTCCTGTAGATGTCTATGACCGCTTTTATTTGATTTTTATGCTTTTACTCTTAATTTAGATCATTAATTCTGGCAGGTTTAAGTGTATGTGTATTGAAATCATCCTTACTTAAAACACCTAAATCGAAAAGGTCTAGAAAAACATTTGGAGATGAACGAACAGTAAAACATACCTTACGGTATAAACATTAAGCTCCAAAACAACAATGTTATTCCACACAAACAAAAACCACAGGACCTATTCGACGAATTGCCTACACTTAAAAAGGTAGTGAGCAATGTACATAATGTTTGTAAAAAGCACCCACTATACAAGAGAAATACCTAGAAAGCTACGATTAAACAAAAATGAACCGAAGAAATTCTTGCTGCATAATCTCAATAGAAAATTGTCTGAACTTAAAATGAAAACCTAAGTACCTACCTACTTTTGTATCGCAAAACGTTTAAAACCCATTCAAGTCAAAAACGTTTAATAGTTCTAGGGGTTCTAAGGGACGCAATCTTTCAAATAGCTCTTGAGGACTATGAAAGCAATTTTGTCCCAACCCTCTTGGGACAACCCTCCCTAATAGCGTTGATGACACTCTTCACGGATTTCTTGTGTTTATATTAAATGTTATTAGTGATAATAAAAGTGTTAGAAGCTCTTAGAAACGAGTTTGTATCTTTTTTCTCCTTTGTTTTTGTTTCCTCTCCAAACTTTTGGCTTAACATCGAATCTTAGAGAATAGAATTGACTTGTAAAGTTAGTGATCCGATTAGTAGGTAGGGCCTACCTCCTTACCAATTGTCATTGTTTTAAAAAAAATAGTCAAATAAAGGAGACTATTATTGTATGCTAAATAAGGCTTGCGTTTGGACGCAACTCGTCGGTAAATTATCTTCAAAATGCAATCAAAACTAAATATAATTATTTTAAATTTAATCTTTGATTTCAAATAAATTTATACATAATTTAATAATAATATCGCCAGTTGAATCATATCAGAAACAACATCGGGTTTAAACAAAACAAAAATGTTTTACTGCTATCTAAGCTCGCAAAACAATCGCAGAGATACTTTTATTTAAGTAAACACAATTTAAATTTCCATCACATAATACATTACACAGGATTCAATCCCTCGTCGAGGCGTAGGTACATTTTGTTTTTGTTTGATATTTTACAAAAGTGTCGATCCCCACCGTCCTAATTAATATTCGATAATCCAATACCTGTCGGTAACGACTTTGATTAAGTGGTGATCAAATCAGGATATGTAATTAACTGGGCCCGCATTGCCTAATGAGCTTTCAGTTTAAAGCACGGTTTCCACTGCGAATGGGAAATAGGAGAGGAATAACAGAGTTTAGCGAAATCAAATTTCAATAGGTTTTACTTCAGCTAATAATTTTGATAATAATGGGTGTAAAAAGTTCCCTGGGAATCTTCTAGTTGCGGAAAAATGGGGGGCAAAAATTCTAGCTGTTTTTTGAAACAAGTTTTCAAATTTAACATTTGTAACTAAAATGACCTCCACGACACAATGCTTTGAGTGTTACATTGAGTCCTACCGTAAAACGTGATTTCTTACCCCCAAAAAAAGTGGTTTCCCAGCAATTTTTTATATGTAGGATACGTAACGTTACGTTAGATGTAAAGAATACTTGGCTAACGACTTCGTGAAGGGTCCGTTTACACCGTGTCGTTTACATCGTGGTCATCTACGATTTTTTTACAGCGAACTCCACCTAGGCCACATGGCCTAGGAGGAGTTCGCTAGACTAGACGAAAACATTTTCGTCTAGTTAATTCCGCTTACCTTTTTCCCGAAGTACCACTAAGTATTTCGAAACCAAATTTTTGTTGCTAGTCGAATGGAATCCGTTAGAAGCTCGCTCCGTTGATAGTGGAACACGGGCTTAGAAGTTAAGACTCCTGAAAATAGGTCAGGAAACCGCGGAAAAGATTTTTCTCTTTATATTTAGGTCTCAGTCGTGTTTTATTCAATGTTAACTGTAGGTAGGCCACCGAATAGCTTAAAACCTTAAGGCTTTATTTCGATTTCATTTTATTTCCAGTCCTTCAGGATTTGGGTTAATATGCTTACCTACTTAGGTCCTAGATAATTTGAGTAAGGGAGCTTCTCCTATGGCGTCACTATCAATTTTTTTTTATGTTGTGCGCACTTGTTTTTTTTCTTTCGTTTGTAGCTTAATCCGACACTCCACTCTTTTGCGACTGAAATCTTGAGACCATCAATAACTCACAATATTAAAGTCTGGCCCTTGTATCCAATAAGTACGGTCCAGTGTCTCACTGATTGATGTTGTCCAATATGCCCGGGTCGCGGCTGGCCATTCACAACCTAGTTTATTCAACGTGAACATTGATTAAATATCAAACAGCGTTACAAAGTTCAATCCGTAATGAATGCTGTTTGCTGGTTTGTGTAAATATTGGTAGCTACGAGTTGTGGAAAGGTTCTGCAATGAGTTTTGTTAGTATTTCATGTAGGTAGGTGTTCTATGATAGCCTACTCGCCCGTATAAAGTTAAGGAGTTTATCTTCTAATATATAAAATTTCCGTGTCACAATGTTAGTTAGGTACCGTACGCCTCCGAAACGGCTCGACCGATTCTTATGAAATTTTGGGTACATATTGGGTAGGTCTGAGAATCGGCTAACATCTATTTTTCGTACCCCTAAACCTCAGCGGGTGAAACCGCTGGGCACAGCTAGTACTTTATAAATGTTTGTAATACCTAACAAATACGTACATATTCAATTAGATAGCGAGCTCTTTATGGGTTTCGATAACTAAGTACGATTAAATACGAAAATATAATTTTATTGGAGCTCAACAACCGCAGGGTAGGTACACTGTCGCGTCTAGAGTTTCGGTTTCAATCGTAGATCGTTTATTCCTACACTCTTATTTAAGTTTAACTTTAAAACATGTGGCAGATCAACGAGGACCTGGTTCGCAGTGGACTCTCAGCAATCTCAGTGAAGCACGATAGCGTCATACAATGTCTGAGCATGTCACAAGCCTGCGAGAAGATGCAAATACCGCCCGGCCTTGTTAAGGTAACGAATTTACCCTAGTCCAACCATTTAGTATGGAACTTACATTCTCCACACTTCCATAGACCTAGGAACTACCTCGTGGCTAGGTATCTACTTACCTTTCAACCTTTTTACAGAAACCTCCCTATTTTGTGTAAGTTGGTACCTACAACGTACCTTATATTATTAGGCTAAATGAAGGATTATACCCCGAAGCACAGATTCCGGTGCTGTCTAAAAGATGACCCAATTATTGGATGTTTAACACTTTCACTGCCCAGAACTCAGCATATGAGTCCAAAATAATTTTTGTACGTGTGCCCACAACCCGTCTCACGAGTCGTTGCAGTATGTAGCTATTGTTGACTTGTGTGTACGCCCAGGACCCGACTAGCGAGTCCACATCTAAGTATGCTTTAATGGCGTTGCACTGCGATAGACTAAAGGTAGTGATGGATATGAAACATTTGCAACACACAATACAGTTCTGAGAGAGAACGATGTACGTACGACTCATATTAGCCATTTTCCCATATCAAAACTAGCATAATTATAGATTAAAATTAGATTATAATCTGTGATAGCTGATGCTGACAGGTCAGTGTCAGCTAAACTGAACCAACCATCATTCCTGGCTGATTCTTGAATTAATTGGCAGATATGATCGATACATGACAGGTGCCAGTAGATGGGTGTATGATATGCAAGATCTTGCGACCATGATCACATCAAGGCCGTTCTGGACCGCCGCGGGAGACGCCCCGGACGTCGGGCGCCGCGAGACGACTCCCGGCCACCGTAGATGCGGGCCTGTGGACGGGAAGCAATGGGTAGCTCACCGTCCGTCTTTTGAGGACAGGCCGTGTCAATGGCGCGTTAGTGTTTCACGCGCGTTTCAAAGAGATGTCAGCAAACAGAGGGGCCTGCCAGGGCCTCCACCTGCCGGGGTTACGGGTTGTTCGAAAGAGATACCACGTCCCCGGAACGTAAAGGGCAATAGAAGGAACATTGGGTTTTAGTCAGTACAAGTCTGACACTCTCCCAGAACGGGGGGAGTTATTTGATGATTTCCCACCCCAAAAAAAAGGCCGTTCTGTAAAAGATTCTAGATATATAAGCCTCTTTCCCAAAATCAAGACTGGCACTTAGAATTTACAAACCTATGTTAAAGCCCTTCTAATAAAATGTGTGTTTGTATGGTCAGCATCGCAACTCCTTCCGGAGTCTTCACCGTCCCGACCTGAAGCGTGTTCCGTACCTACGCCGCATGTCACCTGATGAATTAGAAACACTGTTCCGTGGATATGCAGACTTGCCCCCAAAGATACACCTTAAAACTGGTAAGACTTTTTATGCTTTATGAAAAATATTTTACGCTTATGGTACACTTTATGGAATACGTTGAGTATATTTTCATAAACTTGAAGGAAGTCAGTAACATACTAGAATCCAGAATTAAATAATCATGGATTTAAGAAACACGAATTCGCGAGTTCCTAGTTTAAGTATTAAAAACGAAGAAAAAACAAGAAACACGTAAGATAAGGCATTAAGTCCGCCTTTTACATGTGCATGAAGTTTTAACAGGTCCCAGAGCCCGAATATTGCATATTTAATGCCTGATACAATCATGACATCCTTCGAGAAGCTCGTGGCTAAATAATAGCAGCCGCTCGGGTCGATCTTTAGGTTAAGCCGCGCTTGCCTAGGTCGGTCTGTGGATGGGTGACCACCCGTTACATACCGAGTTTCCTCCGTGCCTCGGAAAGCACGTTAAGCTGTTGGTCCCGGCTGTCATTTGTAGATCTTTGACAGTCGGTACAGGTAGTCAGTGTTCCGAAAGTCTGACAACCAGTCTTACCAAGGGGTATCGTATTACCCAGTAGTAACTGGGTTGTGGACGTCAGATAGGCAGTCGGTCCATGTAAAATACTGTTATTCAGCTGCATCCGGTTAGACTGGAAGCCGACCCCAACATAGTTGGAAAAAGGCTAGGCAGATGATGACAATCATGACATCCTTCATCCCGGACTTGACCTAGGAATTGATAGGTATTTAAGGTTTATTTTTTTTCTTTTTTTAAAGAAAAACTGTTGCCCCACACTAGGAATTTCTCATGTATCGTGGGTGCGTTTACATTACAAACATTTAAATTCACATACACATACAGCCAGACCCGAAACAACTACTTGTAGGCCATACAAGTATTTGTTCCGTACGGGAATCAAACCCGCGACACGCAACGCAGCAGTCGATCGCTCAGCCACTACGCCAACCGTGTCGTCAAATTCGGTTATATTCATTAAAAAAAAATTAAATCAAATTGCAGACTTTCGTGATGAAAAAGCTAAAGCGCCTCTGCCTCCCGATGAAAATGGTCAAGAGAAAATCAAACCCAAAGAAATCTGCAGACCAGACGAGGGTGGTGCGTATCATGTTCTGCTTGTCTTGATCTATAATGATCCTTTTGATTACTTTCATTCATTTCCTATTCCACAGTACGACCAGTTTATGTTTTCAGTTTAAGGTGGCACCACATATCAAGAAAAAAAAACAACAATATGACAAACTTCTTACATATATTTAAGTTCTTTGTTTTACCGTCTGCACAGATATTTTGGTCGAAATACATATTATGATACAGTTACGGAAATATTTGTTTTCATGTTGGTATTATTGGATTTTCACAGCCTATATTATATACTAATAGGCAGATTTGTTTTTAACGTTAGAAAAATACGTTTTTTTTTGCGAATGAGATATTGATAATTTGGGGTTGGACTGGATAGCGTGTGTCGGGTCTGCTAGCCCACTATTTTTTTGGAACGAAGTTCCTTATCGCGCGTTGCGAAAGGGGGCTAGACGGATAAAATTAAGACCAAAAGTTGTATCGACACTTTTTGCTATAGTTGTAAGCCGTGCGGCGTGTGCGTGTTTCTCTGTCTGTCTGTCTCTCTCTCTCATAGAAAGCCATCCAGTTATTTTCGTTTCCTCTTTCTATTTCGCATTGAACAGTGTGGTGTCGCGAAGATTATTTATGTAGGGTGTATACAGGTTTTTTGTACATAATAAATAATTAATTCGGGTGGTCCTTGACACCTCTCAAGTTTTTTTTTAATAAGGAGCAGTACTTTTTCACCCGATGGTTACGACATAAATAGTACAGACTAATTACAGTAGTCTCCAATTACAGGTAATGGGGCAATCTCACTGCACCCAATTCCAGAGACACGAGCGGGTCCAGAGGACGTGCCAGCTGGTATGAGGCTGCATGGCGCGCGTGCAAGGCTCTACACTTCGGTCTTGGCCGGCGCTAAGGCCGGGGATCAGCCCGAGTGAGTGCCCAACCGCATCCCTCATGTGTTAGCTTATCCATCACCATCATCATCCTTATATTATATCGAGGTAAGGTAGCGGAACTCGTCCACGATCGACGCTACGCAAAGACTGTCTATAATAGTCATGTCGAAATCTATCCTTGGACCTTTGACAGTCGTCACGGTTAGCCCGTAAGTGTGTCTCCCAGTCTTACCAAAGGGTAACGTGGTTTGTGGAGGTCAGTAGCTCCATGTAAAACGACGTTTGACGACACGGTTGGCGCTGTGACCGAGCGATCGACTGTTGCGCTGCGTGTCGCGGGTTCGATACCGCCGTACTGTACAAATATTTGTATGGCCTACAGACAATTGCTCCGGGTCTGGCTATTTGTGTGAGTTTCAATGTTTGTAAACGCACCCACGATACAGGAGAAATTCCTAGTGTGGGGCAAAGATTTAAAAAAAAAAATACTGCCCTATTCATACATCCGGTAAGACCGGGCGCAGACCACAATATACAGAATATGAATTTGCGAGGCATATAATTGTGACATTTTTTTCTTTGCCGTCATCCCAATATCAATATTTTTTTATTGTTCTAGTGGCATATCGACTCAAGAAGAATACGACGCTCGTGTTTCCGATGACCCGGTGCCCGATGAAGAAGTGCAACTGAACGAAGAACTACAAATTATTCTCCCGCCACGTTACGATGACGTCACCGTGGATTCCTCTATGACTACTACTAACACGGAACAAAGCAACAGTTAATCCATTTGGAACCGTAATACTATGATTTAAGGGACATTTTAGAAGGAATGTTCTCGCATTAATGAAGAGTTGCCGAAAAAATAGTATTGTTACGAAAGCACGCCGGCAAATGATGAAGCTGATGCGTTGCTCAAGGAAAAAAGTTGGCAGAATTTTCATGTATATTGACTGGATGCTTCGAGATATGATTGATAAATTTTGAATTAATATTATTTACAAACTGTCTGTTTTCAAGTACAGTTTCTCTGGGATTTTTTATAATTTACCTAATTAGTTAATAAATAATTCTGAACATTTAAGTCTGACAATTGTATTTTGTAGGAATAAAACTAGATGCTTCAAGGGTGAATTTATATTGAATTTATCTTTCTACAATATTATACAATAGGTTTTAAATTGTTACCAACATTCCCGCAATGAACCCGGCGGTAATTAAACATACAAATAATAAGTATTTTTACATCTCCGTGCAAAATAGTTACTAGAAATTTTAATTGCACTTTAAGTTAAACGAAAATTGATTATGAAAGGTTTATCAGTTCTTAAATTAAACATGACCTATTGTATACTGCCATGTCTCCGAGTATTCCTCAATCGAACATTCTAGAAAACAATCATACATTTTAAGTTTCTATGAAATATGTTTTATCACAAAGTAGGTGAGTTTCAACAGAATAAAATAACATAGCTTTCATGGTAGTTTACTCACACAAGGACATCTAAAAGTAGGCATGAAATCAGAACAGATTGTGAAGATTGCCGAAAAAGTAGACTATGGACCTGGAAATAAGAGCTCATTTCGATTAACAAGTGTCCGTAATTTGCTAAGGTACATTCTAGTCCTAGATAAACTGTTGTAACTCTTTACAATAGTTTATCCAGGACTATATTGTTTTTTTTTTTATTGATAGGATATAATTGTCTCACTCCAAATGTTCATCTCCATTTAAGGTGAAGAATCCCTACCATCATTGTATAATATTTGAAAACGGATTTTAATACCTATCTAAATATGTTTTTTTTTTCGATTACGTTCTGTTAAGCTTCGGCCTGTCTTACGCTCGCTACCTCTACGGACATTAACGAAAGCCTGTTTTAACATCATCAGTTTACTTAACCGGTAGACAAGTGAGAAATCGGCTCGAGTCGGTTAGAAATACAATTTGTGTGTACACGACGACAGGTCAACCTATTCTGAACTATTATAACCTTATCTCTCTACGGATCGCACACCGTAGTAGAGATCAGATTAAAATGGTTTTGTATAGGTTGATGTGCCGTCGTGTGTACATTGAATAAAGGCGATAAGGGCGTTTTTACCCAGCACTTGGAACACTCTTGTGACGTGAGTAACAAACATCTGTAGTAGGAGTTACTACACCAACGGTACCATCAATTTTACTCGTTCGTGTTCCGATGACGCAAATCGACACAGCGTCGAACTAATCACAGTGCGGTCACTCACTTAAACAGATATTTTAGTTTATCTGTGGGTTAACAGCTAACTGATAATGGTGAAACTTGCCCTAAATCTATCCATTAACTATTACGTCATTTTCTAATATTATCAGCAAAGTCGATGTTCCAACTTGCAGTAACTACTTTCGTTGAACTATTTTCCGTTAAATGTTTAATCCCTATACCGTATCATTTGAATATTTATCTATTTATTGCTTTATTTACTATGTATTTGCCTTATTCATATAGCGTAATACTCAAGCATTGTCCTACTAGTTGATTCAATAACAATCATGGAGTAGTTTAGAATGGAGTGTCAATGAACAGTTTGGAACAGATTATATGTAAGCTTAGACTTTCCAAATCAAATCAAAAGCATTTATTTCAAGTAGGCCAGTTACGGGCACTTTTAAACTGTCGAAACAATGACAACAACAAAATGAAGCTACAGTCTCAATCACAAATATAATAACTGTGAAATTACTGTAGTTGCCTATTCCAAAGCGTAGATCCCAATGGAGAAGAATGGGCAAGAAACTCCATGGACATTCTTTTAAATTAGAATATAGTTACAAAACCTTGGTTCATTTTGAGATGATAAATTATGTGAGAACAGTTAAGTTTACATCTAACTGTAGCAATGTGCTCTAACGCCTTGTAACAAATAATAAAGATTTTAGAGACTGACAGTGTTGCAAAAGTAAAATAACTATAAAGAGGACTCATTAGTTCGACAGACGATATGGATTAATGGAATGGCCAGCCTCTTACACTTTAAATCACACAGATAACTAAGAATGTGAATGTGATGAGAATTGTTTTCCATGTATACTGCTACATTTCGTAATTTTGAACTTACATGAACACTCCATTTGCTATCTACTCTTAAATAAATCAAGCCTGTTTACTTTAACGAAGTTTGCATCTAAAATCAGCCTTGTATAAGCAATTAATCACCCTTTCGGCAAAAGCCCTCACAAAACGAAGCTATAAAAATTAAATAATTCGCTAGAAATATCTCATTTCTAGGTCCATTCAAGAGCCGTATTTACAAAATCAGATGGTCCCCGAACTGACTAACTACCTACTGGCAGTCGATATAGGACGCTTTACTAAAGCATGCTTTTATGACCTGGAATTAGGACAGATTATTGAATGATTGCTTATAATGTCGAACTTCTGGCGTCTTGTATGTCAAATCTCTTAAGAAGTCCACCGTCTAGCGGTTGAAGCATTGGACGTACAAGAGTTCAGCAATGAACCTGATCGTGATCAGCATACCTAAACGGTGTTCAAATGCTTTCAGTGTCCATTTTCCTTAGCAATTAGGGCACTGACAGCACAATATGAATAACGTTATAGTTCGTAAAATGGTCACAAGGTGACCATTCATAATATTAACTGCAACTGCGATCATTTCAAGTTAATCGTTATTCATATTATTATCCATTTTAGACCCCAAGCTCATGAACGCAGATATCGAATTGATTCTATTACTCATTGACAGCAAAATAAGATTTTGTCTTCATTAACTCAAGGTACACATTTGAATACATCAGGTATCAAATAAGAAGCACAATATACAGAGTTCGTTCGCAGCATCTCAGTAAAGCGCCCATACACCACCCACCAAAAAATCACATAGAAAGCGGTAAGCGATACATCGTACATACATAGTAGATTTTGTCTTAAAAAATTTCGCATACAAAAATCAACATTCAAACAGCGTGTAATAAAAATACTCTTCAATATGTACATACATTGCTTTAATATGTACATTTTTGTATAAGGGTAGCTTGACTACTGTTTGGAAGGAAATAAGGGTACAGGTCTAACTTGAATATGAAAATTATAAAGAAATTAGAAGACATTTTCACATATTTAGTCACATGAAAATTTTCAAACTAATCAAAGTGAATACAAGAACATAGTTTTAAACATAATTATAATAATATTACATAGTGATGTCAATTTAATCAATGTCCTTACATACAAAATAACAAAGGGTAATCGGCACTTGTTTTAATAATTAACTTGATTGATTTTTTGATTATATTCGGTTACCCCTTGGTCTGAAAATTCGAGCAGATACATATACTAACCATAGTCAAGCCACTCCATACGAATGACCTACGCAGCGTGCATAGCTATCACGTAAATATCCATAATAAACAATATTGCGACCATCCATACACATAGTCCTCGATTACCCACAATAATGCATTGGAAACTTTATTCTACCTTACTATACAAAGGAGGTAAACATTAAACTAAATAAAAAAAATCATTTTACTTTATGTAATAATTCTTTAAATAACATAAAAAAATAATCGAATATCGTTACAACAAAACTTTCTAAATTTGTTTTTAATTTTTTTAAATATGGAATAATTGATTTTGTGACAAGCGTTCGCTTGCTTGCTATCTAACGTTGTGTTCACACGGACAGTCTCTCGCACCTCACTGGAGCGTTTTTGTCTGTATAACCATTATATAGAATCAACACTGGTATTCACAATGACGTTGCTTGTTCCGGCACACGGGCGCTTACTTAAATTAAATGGCATCGACATCCTCACCTGGAAAAAAGAGAAAAATACTTAGTTTCAGAACATGTAGATAGGTGTGAAATCATTAATATTTGGAAATGATAAATAATTTTATATTTTGGCTTTTAAAAGGAGATCTCAGATTGCATTTTGTAAGAGAGCCCGGCCTGGCTTTGTATAAATTGTTTCAAGACTGCAATGTCATTAGAATAATAGACTTTACTTTTTAACAATCAAATATGAAACTGAACACATTCAATAAACAATGTTTAGGAGCTAACTATGTCATAATTGCTATGGAATATTGACACAGTCAATTCTTAACTGTCGCGTAAAGTACGGCCAACTAGCAGCGATACGAAAGGTCATTAACCTAAAGAACAACTGTGGCGTTGACAATCTAATATTTATCTCTTTCCATCTTGTGCCTTTGTCGTAATGTCTCGTTCTCCCGGCAAAAACATGACAACGTTAAGACGGGTTCGCCAACATTCGGGCGGCCATTTTAGATGGGGTTTTAGCATGGGTTTAGTTTACATTTGGTATCGCTTCTCGTTGGCCGTACTGTAGATGAACTGATTGAATTTAGTTTTGCTGGTGAAATAATGATCCTGATGTTGAAAATCTGGGGCATACCCCAGATTTTTAAAGCGAATATTAACGACGCGTCCAAATTATACACACGTCAAGCAGGGGCGAAGGTCCTATAGAAGCCATAAGCCAGGCTTGCCCTAATATCAAACTCAATACCTATATATAAAAAACCCTACAAAACAATGTTCAAAATAAAAATAACATCAAATTCCGCGCCAAACGCATTGTGATGCAATGCGAGGTTGCCAGGTTTACTCACTCACTGAACACCTGTGTCACTCGAACATTCGCGCGACGTTGCCAAATTTTTTCTGCGAAATTCGATACTCGACCTCGCTCTAACACTATACAAAAAAAGAGTTCAAGTATATGCAGCACGTGTCTACGGTCAGTGACACCATTGTGCTAATGCTTTCTCGCTCGCACTCGTTGGCTTCTTATGGGGCTTGTAAACTTCTCACTTTTTCCTAGCAAAATATTTACGTTTTGATAAAATTGTTATGACGTCATTTGAAAATTTGTATGGAGTTAAATGCCGGGCTTTTTTATGACTGTGTGCGTGTAAATCAGTGTAAGTTCGAAGGAGAATGTGTGTTCGCACCAAGCATGCGCTCAAAGCTGCGCGATGGGCGAATTTTGATAGAAAGTTTAGAAATTTCAAATTAGTTCATATTTGTTTTGAGCGGTTACTGGTGCATTTCTTTTTTTGTGATATTATTTTCTCAATTTCTAGTAATTTTAAAGTTTAGTGATTACTTTTTGGTGCAATTAACTTTGTTATAAAGTGATTACAGTTTCATAAAAATAAAAATGAATTCGAAAACGCATGCAATTGTTCCTTGTGAAGGTTTAAAGTGTGTGAAATCGTTATTGGGCAAGGTAAATAGTTTGAGTTTTACAGAAAGATAGAATCCTTGATTTAGAATACAGAATGTAATTAAAGTAATTTTAGTATAATTTGAAATGTTACAAATGAAGAATGCTCCAAAATCATTTGCTCAAACGAATTGACAACAAACGGCTTTTGTCAAAGCCACTAGAGGCATGTTATTGCTGATATGTATCTGTAAATCTATCTAGTAATACTATGCCTTCTGTGTGCTTTGTTGTTTGTCATCTGTCCGTGGTAAAGAATGAAGAGTTAGTGGGTGTTTACATTGTGAGTAGTTACAAATGTTTTCAACAATGTGTGGTGAGAAAGCAATTTATTATTTGTGCGCCATCTTGCGGTAAGTGCTTTTATTTTTTTTGCATAGCGACCGTAGAGATCGAGCGAAATATTAGGAATCGAATCGAACTATAGTTGTTACATTCAACTCAATAGATGGCTCTTTTATCATTTACTTAAAACTGCGCGTATTATAAAATTACTATATCTGTTTTTCATTACTGTTTGTGCTTTTTTTTTTAAATTTAGGCATATTTAATTCCTAATAGGAAAATAAAACCGGCGTTATCAAAAAAAAAAAAAAATTTTTTTTTTCAGCCTGAAAAAAGGCTGAAAAAGCTATTGTAATAACTTGGCTTTACCTTCATAAACAAACCTCTTTCGCCACTGACGTCAAGTGCTGCGATTGGATATTGATGCAATGAGATGAGTTTTTTGATTAGTTGAAATTAAGAATTCCAGAAATCATCCATTCATAAAAGTAGTTATGCTGGAAGAGCAAGGCTATCCCGCGAGTTTCTAAATTTCTTCCGTTTTTTGCAATTTGCAGGTCAGAGTTAGGTGTATTGTTGGTTGATTCAAATATAAATCGCGACTTGTAATAAACATGGCTTTACAAATCATCAATAAATTTATTAAATGAACCCTAAGTTCGTATCATCATTTTCCTGCCCTTGTCCCATTCTATTTGGGGTCGGCGCAACACGTTTTCTTCTTCCATTCTCCCCTATCAGACGTCACGGCATCATTTACTCCTTTCTCCTTCATATCATTCCTTACACAATCCATCCATCTTTTCTTTGGCCTTCCTCTCGCTCTCCGTCCATCAACATTCAGATTCATCACTCTTTTAGTCACATGTCCTTCATCCCTCCTCATTACATGTCCATACCAAGACAAACGACTCCCTTTCATTTTTTCTGTAATAGGCGCAACTTTCAAACTTCCTCGAATATATTCATTCCTTACTTTATCCATTCTTGTCACTCCACACATCAATCTCAACATTCTCATCTCCGCTACATGCAATCGTTTTTCATCCACCTTTTTTACAGCCCAGCATTCTGACCCATACAGTACAACAGGTCTAATCACGGACTTATATATTTTCCCCTTTAACTTGAGGGGCATCCGTGGGTCACAAGTTGTTCCAGTGACCTGTCGCCATTTCATCCATCCTGCGTTGATCCGGTGCGTTACGTCCCGGTCTACTTCGCCATCCCCTTGGACAAGCGACCCGAGGTACCGGAAGTTGGAGCAGATCGGTATAGGCGTTCCGGCAAGGGTTATGGGCACAGGACTGGAGAGACCGCCGAAATCGCAGAACAAGTATTCTGTTTTAGTTCTGCTTAATTTCAGGCCAACGTTCTCCAGTCTTTGCCACCACACTTCCAATCTGCTCTGGACCTCTTCGCCGCTCTCGGCAACCAACACAATGTCATCGGCAAACAGCATGCACCAGGGAGCCTCTTCCTGGATGTCCGACGTGAGAGCGTCCATTATCACCAGGAAGAGGTAAGGGCTAAGAGCCGACCCTTGGTGCAGACCGACAGCCACATTGAAGGTGCCGGTAGTGCCCGCTGTGGACCGGACTTGGGTACTGCATCGACTGTACATCGCACGGATCAAGTGCACATACTTCCCAGGCACACATTTCTCCTTAAGAGCCCACCACAAAACCGCTCGCGGTACCCGGTCGTATGCCTTTTCGAGGTCGATGAACACCATGTGCACGTTCTTATGTGCACTTCTGTATTTTTCGCACAACTGGCGGATAGCGAAAATGGCATCCGTCGTTCCCCGACCAGGCATAAAATCGAATTGGCTCTTGTGTAATTTCGCTCTCTTCTCTCAGTCGCCTTTCAATAACTTTCTCCCAAACTTTCATACTGTGTGACATTAGCTTTATTCCTCTATAATTGTTGCACTCCAGCACATCACCTTTGTTTTTAAAGATGGGCACCAGCGAACTGTTGCACCATTCGTCAGGTATGGCCTCTTCCAGCAACAGTTTATTGAAGAATAAAGCTAACCACGTCCATCCGTCCATCCGCAATAACTTCCATACTTCCACCGGTATTCCGTCCGGTCCTAATGCCTTACCATTCTTCATTCCATTCACTGCAATCCTCACTTCATCCATACTAACATTTCTTACTAGTCCCTCATTCACTGGTTTATTTTCAAGCACACTATTCCAGTCATTCTCTTCATTCATCAGTCTTTCAAAGTAACCTTTCCACCTATCCTTAATTTTCTCATCATCTGATATAACCATTCCAGCTTCGTCTTTTACACATTTTATCCGACAAACATCCTTCGACTTTCTCTAACGAACCCTAAGTTCGTATAATCCCATTAAATGAACCCTAAGTTATAAAGTTGTAAAGATGGTAATAACTCTTTTAGAAATTTTTTGTTAAGGTCGCGGTTTATATTTTAATCAACATACACTGGCCTGAAAAATGCAAAAAACGTCAAACCATTTGAATTTACCGAGCTACCCTGGCTGTTTTGTTTTGATGTTGTGACGTACCGTGGCGGGCGCGGCAGCACTGGGGCCGCCTACTCTGCAGCTCATAACTTGTGGTTGCTGGTGAGCCACGTCAGCCCCTCGTACAGCCCGTCGCCCGACGTCGCGCACGACGGCTGCACGTACCAGTTGCGGTCGCGGATGCGCGTCAGCCCCAGCTTCTCTTGTATCTCGTGTGGCTTCATTGCTGGAATTATACAGAATATTGTTTTAGAAGGTGTGAGGGAGAGTTTACAAGGTGAATCTAGTTAGGTCTGCGAATCTTTGCAGATGTGATGGTCTCAATTAGAACATATCATGCCAAAAATTCGAATTCGAAAGGTTAGACAGAGAAAAAGTTCTGCTAGCTACACAATTCTCCCTAAAGTTAACTCATCGCTTCCTTACAAATCAGGACCCCTCAACCTTCAACTTAACAAGAATATTTTTTATATTTTATTTATTTGGCTCACCAACAATTGAATACTCATGTACCAGGCTAGGAAATACATCGAATAAACTTATAAACTAGTGTACCAATTTCTTACAGGTAAGCACATGATCCTTACTAATATTATAAAAGCGAAAGTGAGTTTGTTTGTTACGTCTTCACGCCTTAATGGCTAAACCGATTTTGATGAATTTTGGTACAGACATAGTACCCTGGAGACGGACATAGCCTAACTTTTTTTTTAAGTGGGAAATGATTGGAGTTAGAGGGAAGAAAAGGGAAAACTTAGCATTGCTACTACAATCAATAAGGCGCAAGGGCAAAAACTACAGGTAGCAGGTACCTGCAAATCACGAAAGGGGAACTGTGTTACCCCGAATTTAACGCGAGCGAAGCCGCGGGCAAAAGCTAGTTGTGTTATAGTTGAATAGCACTTATAGTTTGGCAGTTAGATTTCAACCATTATAACTTTAATAACATACCGTCAGGCAAGTCCTGTTTGTTAGCGAAGATGAGTATGATCGCATCCCGCATCTCTCTGTCGTTGATGATTCGATGCAGTTCCTGGCGAGCCTCGTCGATGCGGTCTCTATCCGCGCAGTCCACCACGAATATTAGACCCTGAGTGCCTGGAACATTTACAAAAGTAGGTTGATTATTTGTGGTTAAACAAGTTTTGAAGTAATATTATAATAATAATAATTTCAAATCACGTAATGAATTAGGGATGTTTTATCTGTTTTACAATCGAATATTTTAGAAGCATTGGGGTTCTTTTTCAGAAAGGAGGCGATGCCATGGCCTATGCGATGAAGCAGAATCGACAAAACTAGATGAGAGGGTCGCAGTTGGCATTTTTCTACCCTCCCCCCGCCCCCTTGTATTCGCCCGTGATTTGGAGTAGTTTAGAATTTAATATGCTGATTGCGAGAAACTACAAGACTAAATTGAGATTGAGATTAGTTCAGAAACTACGATGCCACAGACACACTCATGTGCAGATACCTCCATACTTCAAGCTAACTTTTTTTTTTTAAAGAAACGTTGCCCTCTGAATTTCTCCTGTATCGTGGGTGCGTTTACAAACTCACATACGCATTATTATTAACAATTAAAACGAACGAACTGACTGTTCATCCGTGATCATGGCGTTTGCAACATCGCCGAAATATCGGAAACTCGGAATAAATAACAAACATGGTAAATATCCCGCCTTAAGTGTTTATAATAGATAATGTCAGTGACCATGTCAGTTTAAGTGTACCCATAGGTCATACAAATATTTGTTCCGTGCGGAAATCGAAGCCGCGACTCGCAGCGCAGCAGTTTATCGCTCAGCAACTATGCCAACCGTGTCATCTAATATTATAACATCCCTCGTCTATTTGTCAGAGTTTAAAAAGGAATATAAAAGGAATACACACCTGTATAATAATGCCTCCATAGTGGTCTTATTTTATCCTGCCCTCCAACGTCCCATACGTTGAATTTAACGTTTTTATACGTAACAGTTTCTACGTTGAAACCGACCGTAGGTATCGTTGTGACTGACTGACCTAATTTTAATTTATATAAAATAGCTGAAGTTTATTTTAAGGAATTACTGTTCTTTCATCATAGTGGGTGTCATGATACAGTTAATCGCAAAAGGTCCATTGGGCTCCATGAGATTATTTGTCAGAATATAGTACTTACAAAAGATGTTACACTTATTACAGACTCATATTGTATATACCATTTCTGGTGTACAAATATTTGCATATATCTTAATTCAATTTTAAGTATAATATCACAGAGAACTAGAAAAAAAAAATACAATATTCAAAAAATACTTTGCTTCTGAAGGTTATGCTGGCCTCCTATTACCATGGGACTTACAACACGACTGCGGCTTCGCATTGAAACGTCCTATCAGCAAGACGTCACTTGAGCAAATGGTGGTTGAAACAGAGGAGGGACTTTAATTTTATTTTTTATCTTTTTTTTTTTTAAACAAAAAGGTAAAACATATTTACACGATTGCTTATAAGTTACTTATATGTAACAAAAAAGTAATACTGTGGACTGGTCCCCCTGGAGTTTATTGTCTCGAACTGATTATACCTAAATATAATTTTTTCTTTAAAAAACTTACATCGACAGTCAGCATTTTTTTAAAAAGCCATGAATATTTTCGAATAAAATTATGTTTATTTGATAGAAAACAAACAGATCAAATAAACTAAGTTTGAGCTAAATACGTCACCAGTTTTTATTGTTGTGTGGTAACACTGCAATTCCCACTCTTTTGTTCTTGGAACGATTTGTTAATAGGATGATTCGGTACGGAGCCAACTAAATCGTCCTGTATGACAAAGGTCTAGGGTCTCTTCAGTCACATAGATCAGAATTTGAAGGCTTAGAGTGACCCAGTATTTCAACCCAGCATTGAAATTCAATGGAAGCGGGATCAATATTTTGAAGAATATGTAACACTTTTTACTGCGACCCTGTATCAAAACGATTAGGTATTCTGTTTATTTTTGTTTCGTTGTCTACTACAACCGCAACTATCTGGAAATTTGTAACCTCGTTTCCTTAACGTTCTTAGTTATAGGAGGCGTGTTTATGGTGTTATAAATGGGAGACAATCGATGGCGCGATAAAATAGAAACGTAGCCATTAAACCGTTAAGTTTGCATCCAAATGTTTATTGAACAAGGCAGTACTTTCGTTTCCCTGCTGTATTTATTTATGGGAATAAATAAATAGGGAAGCCATGTTACTTTTACTTGGTTTAAAAAGGCTTTTAGTGGCTTAATGGGTCCTCCTGGGATTAAGGCTTACTTTGGCTCTCCCTTACTCTCAAAGAGAAAGACTAAGTACTAGCAGAGAACATTATACGCTGATAGTAGAATGGTCCTTATTTTGTTTAGCCAAATTTCTTTAATAGCCTTATATTTTGAAATGAATAAAATATAAGTCTGAAATCGCCATCCTGTCTTGAGCAAGCGTGGTGATCAATGCTCGTGCTTTCTCTGTGTGATAAGAGACCTTTGCCAGACAGTGGGAAACGTCTAGGCTGGTATTAATACAAGGGACTGGCTCCTGTTGGTGGATTATGGCCCAGTTTATCACAAAAAGAGGCAATAGAAACGTAATAAAGAATGGAAATGATTCCGACGCACTAACACGATACGGCTCCAAGCATTGTAGTACATTATTCTGAATATAGACATTCTTAATCAGGTAATTTTCTTCGGAATTATATGAAGGAGAAAGGAGTAAATGATGCCGTGACGTCCCCTGTCAGACAGGGGAGAATGGAAGAACAAAATGTGTTGCGCCGACCCCAACTAGAATGGGACAAGGGCAGGAAAATAAATGATGAATTACCAAAAAAATTACATTCCGAAAAAAAAGGATGCAATACCTCAGTGTACGACTAAGCCCCCTGTCGGCGAAGAGTCCTGTCGGCGAAGAGTCCCGTCGAAGTAAAGTCTTGTCGGTGTTCAGTCTGTCGGCGTAGTGTCTGTCGGCGTTTAGTCGTACACTCTCAATACCTACATGGTGAAAATGTATGAAAAAGCTGTTTTTTTTTCTAAATTACTGATGAAAATTTTCTATGCGGGGGTTGGAGATTTTAGAATGATGTACTAAATACGTGGTACCCGATGTCCGTCCACCCTTATGCTACGTTGATTTGTTTAGCTACCAGAATAAATTACGATATAGTTTATTATTTTATATGGCAAGATTCCTATTAGTAAAACACCATTTATTTTATTTTGATAAAGGATACTAGTCTTTCCGGCAGCATCGAGGCCCAGCATCAATATCCTCATCTCCTTGTTACCGAAGATTTTTGACAGCAGCTTCCCCATCGTGCTGAACTCTCCTCAACCGCACAACTGGAATAAGGAAAAGGGAAACATTTAATATTATATAGTAAATGACATAGGGAATAGTCAAAAGTCATAGTTGACCTAATAATAGAACAGCCCCCTTTTTTTTGCCTTTGATACCCAACATCGCAGATTAAGAATACAAGTTCATTTCATTCACAGCATCTATACCAAGTTATATTCTCGTCTCTGATGACTTACTTTACAGAAGTAAGATTAGACTTAAAACAGTAATATCAATCTACTTTCTGAGATAGACATTTCGAAAATCAAAACCATTATCTGAAGAACAGTTATAAAACAATTTTAGCAATAAAACGAGAATCATTGCCGACACGGTTGGCGCAGTGGCTGAGCGATCGACTGCTGCGCTGCGTGTCGCGGGTTCGAACGGAACAAATATTTGTATGACCTAGGAAGTTGTTTCGGGTCTGGCTGTTTGTGTATGTGAGTTTAAATGTATGTAAACGCATCCACGATACGTGTGAAATTCCTAGTCTGGGGACAACGATTTTTTTTTATTCATTCAATTTATTTGTTGTTTATCCAACAAATCAATTAGGGGACACTTAATTTTACAAGTAAACCATCGGCCCGGAAGTTGGTTGAAACTGGTAAAGCACTCCACAAGTTAGGAACTATGGAGTTGAAGGGTGCTTCCCGGTAAACAAAGTCAGCACAGTCTGTTGTTCTCAAATTGAAATTGGCTTGATTTTATTTTTAGTTAACGATAGTACGGGTTCTATTTTAAATTCTTTTTTAAATAAAGGCAATGCAGGTGATTTGCCTTTGTTTAATTAGGTAACTAAACTTCTTTTTTCAGTTACCTCTTTTTTGTAGTTTATTTGTAAGCTAGCTTCTTTGTATTATAATCCTTACTAATATTATAAAAGCGAAAGTGAGTTTGTTTGTTTGTTTGTTACCTCTTCACGCTTTAATGGCTAAACCGATTTTGATGAATTTTGGTACAGAGATAGAACAGTTGGGAACCAGGAGACGGACATAGGCTAATATTTTTTTATGAAAAAGAGGGAAGAAAAGGGAAAACTTAGCGTTGCTATTACAAATCAATAAGGCGCTACCGAATTTAACGCGAGCGAAGCCGCGGGCAAAAGCTAGTAATACTATATATTTACTAATATATAGCATTTCGTCGAATTTAAAGATTATATCCCTTCCTCACTTCCTTTTTTTGGCTTCGTAACTCAAAAGGTAAAAAAAAAACATTATAAGATGACTACGATAATTTAAAAAAACCTTAGATATTATATACCAGACCTATGATTTCGTATGGGATTTGTGGTGTGAAAAGACATTAAGTTAAAGTTGAAATTTGTTGCCCGTCATATCCTATATTATATCTTTCTGTTTGTCAAGACATTTTTTTCTGAAGGCACAATTCTGAATGTATTTGAAGATGAGAATATAGACGACTAGCTTTCGCCCGCGGCTTCGCTCGCGTTAAATTCGGTAGCGCCTTATGGATTTGTAATAGCAACGCTAAGTTTTCCCGTTTCTTCCCTCTTTCTCCCTCGTATCCCACTCTTTTTTAATAAAAAATAGCCTATGTCCGTCTCCTGGTTCCCAACTATCTCTGTACCAAAATTCATCAAAATCGGTTTAGCCATTAAAGCGTGAAGAGGTAACAAACAAACAAACAAACTCACTTTCGCTTTTATAATATTAGTAAGGATGACAATTTATGATCAGTATGTAATGCAAATCGATGGAAGCGTTTGATAACTTAATAACAAACCATCCATCTAATATATTCATGCTTCGTTGAACCGAAATTCAGTTTCGGTAACATCGGTTTCATAAGTGCTATGGAATACGTAAGGTTATACTGAAATAAAATAACTCGTCCTATAACTTCTTATCTATATACATATTTAACTTTATACCAAAAAATGTAACGCCCAGAAGATTCCAGCAAAAACGTGAAACAAAGTATCTTGAAAGTTATTTTTTACGAGTCACGTGTTATCGGGAGCCAAGTAAAAAGATGTTTGCCGAGTCCATATATGTACTTGACTAAGTTAGCAATGTTTTCCATCACAATCCAAGTTAAATTAAACAAGTTAGTGGTACTCAAGTACCTAGCCGTTTTAAGGGCATATTGGTTTCCTCTCATCATTAAACGTACAGTCAGTTGATTCCCTACCGTTGTGGGCGTTTCGTCCTCAATTTGAGCAGGGATTATGTAAATAAGTTTGACGGATCCTCCTTCATCCATTACTTACTTCGTAGAATTCTAGGCTGGGATAAGGTAGAGAGCTTTATCCAGCTTTAAAAGATTGGTGTTCCACTTCACTTTCTTCACACTACAGTGATGATAAATTGCTAGTCCATTGTGCAGACGCTAGCAGCTTTGTAAATATACTATCTATTGTTGTATAAAAATACGATTCAATCTTTTACAAAGTGATAACATGACCTATAACAACATCCGATGCATTCTTTTATGTCCTATGTTTTGCCCGAGGTTTCGACCGAGCGGCTTCGTCGCAAAATGTGTACTTCGTAATTGATGGAATTCCCATACAGGGCATTTGTCATAACGGGCACTCCTTAAAATGAGCATTAGCGAAATGATCACATAATGAGCATTTTTTAAATGTGTACATTTGATTAAAAATGGCCTTAAAATAAAAATTTTAAGTATGTACTTTGAATCAGACATAGTCAGTTATCATGAATTCCTTAACCTTTTAAAAACAGAAATCAAATAGGAATGTTTGATCCATTTAAAAAATATATACCGTTACGCATCATTTTATTTTATTTATTCAATAAAGAAGAAGCTTGTCCAAGGGGATGGCGAAGTAGACCGGGACGTAACGCACAGGATCAACGCAGGATGGATGAAATGGCGACAGGTCACTGGAAAAAACTTTTTTGCAAAAAATAAAACCGACTTCCAAAAAAAAACTAAAAAGTGGAAAATAACTTTATTACCGGAAGTCGGTGGCAAAAAAGTCAACAAAACCAACAAAAGCCACCGACTTCCGGAAATCAAGTTATTTTCCACTTTTTAGTTTTTTTTTGGAAGTCGGTTTTATTTTTTGCAAAAAAGTTTTTTATTTCAGCATTTTTAGTTATAGTATTATGATATAATTCGCAAACATGGTTCGTTTTAGCTTTTTAGTGCGTAGGTCCCGTCTCCTCCTTTTTTTTAGAAGTCGGTTAAAAAAACTTCCCTCGATTTCGCCAAGATTCCATCATCAGATCCCGACTTGGTGACTATGGGAGCAATTTGGAAAGCATAGGCTTTAAATTTTTTTTTGTTGATTTTTCAATAACCGCTTGTCCGATTTCGATAAAATTTTCATGGGACCATTTGGGAAGTATAACCTTTCCAACAAAAAAAGAATTTTTGAAATCGGTTGGCAAGCGACGGAGTTAAGCGCGAACAAACCTAAAAAAAAAAAAAAAAACATACAAACATCCGAATTGAGAACCTCCTCCTTTTTTAGAAGTCGGTTAACAACTTGTGACCCACGGATGCCCCTCAAGTTAAAGGGGAAAATATATAAGTCCGTGATTAGACCTGTTGTACTGTATGGGTCAGAATGCTGGGCTGTAAAAAAGGTGGATGAAAAACGATTGCATGTAGCGGAGATGAGAATGTTGAGATGGATGTGTGGAGTGACACGAATGGATAAAGTAAGGAATGAATATATTCGAGGAAGTTTGAAAGTTGCGCCTGTTACAGAAAAAATTAAAGGGAGTCGTTTGTCTTGGTATGGACATGTAATGAGGAGGGATGAAGGACATGTGACTAAAAGAGTGATGAATCTGAATGTTGATGGACAGAGAGCGAGAGGAAGGCCAAAGAAAAGATGGATGGATTGTGTAAGGAATGATTTGAAGGAGAAAGGAGTAAATGATGCCGTGACGTCTGATAGGGGAGAATGGAAGAAGAAAACGTGTTGCGCCGACCCCAAATAGAATGGGACAAGGGCAGGAAAATGATGACTCAATAAAGAAGAAGGAAAAAATTATGTTCTTTGGAACATAATTTTCATACAATAGACAAAATCTCGAAAAACTCGCACATTAAAAAAAAATATTTTGTATTTTATTTCAATTTTACCCCTTTATTAGAACACGGACGAGTTCGTGTTCTCAGGTTTCAATTAGCTGAGATAACAGTACAATTTACACATCTGTAACAGATCTCTGAAATCGATCCACTGTCTCGAAATATCCTAATTCTCTTAAGAATGAAGGGTTGTAAATCATATTACAATTTCAGCCTCCGTTAGACAAGGCTTTTAAAAGATGAATTAGGGACAGAAAACATTTTGTTATTTTAAGAAATTTTAATTAAAGTAAATGGATCCGAGGAGAGATATTACTTACTACAAAAGAAACGACTGTAGTAAAATAAAATAACTTCGCTCCCAACTATTACGAATATCTTTATAGGCTCACAAAATAAAGTATGTTCTGGAAAATTTCGTATTCTGACCATTTCTTTAATTGTAGTCTTTTTTTAGGGAAGGTAAATCATCGAATAACTTTCCCCGCTCTAAGCGGATCGGGTGGGAGTGTCAGACGTTGACGGTCTAAAACCCATCCATGTTCCTTCTGTTGCAATTTATGTTCCGGGGCCGCGGTATCTCTTTCTAAAAATCCGCAACCCTGTCAGGCCCCTGTTTTAATTGTAGTCTTCAATTTACCTTTAACATTAAGTGCGAGTGTATTGGTAACGATTTTTTCAGAGTTTCAATTGTTTTTACGCTGAAACTAGTGTAGGTAATACGACAATGCGGTTCATCAAGTGTGACCTTTAAAGGTCGCCTTAACTACGAGCTTTGAAATTCGAGTGCACTGGAAAAAACGTCGCGGTTAAAATCCCTGTTTGTGAAGGGGTCTTTTTCTATTACACAACAAACCTTTGTCTTTTTGATTATTAAGGATCTACGATCATATCTTAGCGCCTTCTCAAATGTCTAACGCCGAGACTTGAAATTCCAGAGCACTGTAAAAAAAAAACCCGCCGCGTTTAAAAACCGCATGTGTCGGGTATTCTTCGATTACCCAACAAACTCTTTTCTACGACAACCGGCTAAGGGTCTATCATCAGATATTCACAACGAACAGTATGTGCATTATAGATTTAAGTCGAGGTATCAAAAGTCAAACTCCCGAGATTTGAAAACACCATGAACTGTAAAAAAACGTCGAGTTTAAAACCGTCTGTGTGAACTTTTTCTATTAAACAACAAACGTATGGAGGGGTCTTTTTCTTTCACACAACAAACCTTTGTCTAATACAACCGATTATTAAGCATCTACAATCATATCTTTACATCGAACATAAGGTTGTACATCGCCATATCAAAGGTCTGCGTTAATGCATGTACACACGACGACAGAAAAACTTTACAAAACCATTTTATACAGATCTCTCATTGTACTAGAAATCTTTACAAAGCGAGGCCATGTTATACTGGAACTGTTTAACTTGACGTGTTGCCGTATGTACAACGTTATCATCAATCAACATAGAATCGGGGCGACGACGCGCGACGGTCTGCTATCGGAACCCGTCTATCATTGTGAACTCCCTCGTTTATTTAAATGTATGTTTAATGGGGTTAGCAGAGAACATGCTGATTCGTTTGCGACAATTGAAGTGCTACATGGAAGTTTTTGCGCTTAAATAACACTGATCGATTCTGAAATAAAACTACTCTAAACATTACTGAAATTTAGTTTATTCCTCTCAAACGACGTTTCCTATTCTGAAATTGATTGAAGTGACAGGCAGAAATGACAGTTTAGTAACTCAATTTAGAGAAAATCGCAATATCATTATTCAGAAATTACAATTTTTCACCAATAATAGTGGTTGTCAAGCTAAAACGGACTATCTATAATCGGGAATAAAATTAGTTGTGATTAACATCTAATCATGTGTATTGTATTTCATTTTAATCTTAGTCTATTTTATTCCGCTGGTTCATCAGAATAAGAAGGCGTTTTATGGACAGTTGTTTGTATTGAAATAGAAAATTTGTTACGATTTTCGCCACACGACACGATTTTGATCAATGGAGTATGACGTAAAGCAGTTTTGTCTTATTCCAGTGTGAGAAAGAGATGGTTAAAGACATCCTGCATATCTCTGTCTCTTTCCAACACTGGAATGGTATTACAACAATCCTACTTTAAGAACAGAATATTATACTTTATTCATCATTTTCCTGCCCTTGTTTCATTCTATTTGGGGTCGGCGCAACATGTTTTCTTCTTCCTTCTCCCATATCAGCCTTAACGGCATCATTTACTCCTTTCTCCTTCATATCATTCCTTACACAATCCATCCATCTTTTCTTTGGCCTTCCTCTCGCTCTCCGTCCATCAACATTTAGATCCATCACTCTTTTAGTCACATATCCTTTGTCCCTCCTCATTACATGCCCATACCAAGACAAACGACTCCATTTCAACTTTATTGCACACCAAATATGAAAAATAACTGTTACAGAAATTGCTAATTCTATGGTTACAATGGCGGTCTTATCACTGATAGCGATATCTTAAGGACAACCTTTGGATGGACTGTAAAAGATAAAATATAACAGTAGTCAATGGTGTACCCATTGACTGCCGTTACATTTACAAACTATTGCTAATACTACGCAAACAATTATGATAAAATTATTTATTCTATTTTATTAATAAAAATAGGTAGACACATACGATAGGTGTTAATTATTGATTGAGAATCTTAATAACATAACAGGGTTTAAGATCATGATTTGCAACTAAGTTACTAAGACTCCACGGCCTACAAGATCATTAGGGATGTGGTCGCCACTATATAATATTAAAAACCTATCAAAACTTTTTTCTACATACATTGCGAGTAACTTACACGCATATTCAGTCTATGGATGTTGCTTGTCCTTAATTTTTTTTTGTTAAGCTATCTTGCGCGATTCACCCGTGTCTTTGGTTACTGACTGTGTGACTCAGTAATAAATAAAAAATCCGTTGAGCATTTCAGAGTTCAAATCGTAGCAAACAAACAAACAAAATTTACCCCATTATAATATCAGTTAAGATCAACAAAACGAACAAACCTTGGTTTCTTATTTTTAGAATACTTTCCGCCGTAGCTGTGAGGCATTTTTTTATACTCAACGACTTTATAAATTAACTTACATATTTCTAATAGAAATTGCCTTATTTTCTTTGAACGCAACAACGCAATCTAGATTTAAAATCACAAATCAAAATATCAGGTCAACTTTAGCATATAAATGACCGAGAGAAAAGTCTTCAATTTGATGTTCATATCACAAAATAGCATTTACTTGAAGTGAAACCATAAATAGATACGGGCAATAATAACAATGTTTTAGCAAGGAAACCAGCTATTACATCAACGTCCCACATGCAACACCTACCTGCAAGACAGTCGATGGCCTAGATAGTTGAGTTGAGCTAAGCTGAGCTGTGCTTCGCCAAATATATTATATACAAGACTACAAGAGCCCTTAGACGAAATAAAGTCTTGACTAGTCGATTGGTATTTCGGTAACGGGTCCTAGATTCGATTAGGCTTGCCCGCTATTACGTGGGACTTACAATACAACTGGTGAAATGTGGATATACTTTTAGGTGTTACACCTTTGCCTAACCCTTTGCGAATTATAGGTGTGATGTTATGCTCTATATTCTTGTTAAGTCTAAGGTTGAGGGGTGCTGATTTGCAAGGAAGCGATGAGTTGAACTTTAAGGAGAATCGTGTAGCTAGCAAAATTGGTGATACGCTATGTCAAGCCCCAAGATCTGTTTAAGGACTTGACTAATTTGGGCGACTGATCGTTGTGGTGAAGGAAAATCTTTGGAATTTCAACCCGAGACAAACAAATTCTAGAAAGCACTATTTAAGCAAGCAGTCTGGTGGTGCGAATTTATTCAGTGCCACTACTAACTATAAATTGATTTCCACCAATGTGCCATGCATCGATAGAAAT
This sequence comes from Ochropleura plecta, assembly GCA_905475445.1. Classification (NCBI taxonomy): domain Eukaryota; kingdom Metazoa; phylum Arthropoda; class Insecta; order Lepidoptera; family Noctuidae; genus Ochropleura; species Ochropleura plecta. The sequence continues at coordinate 6,120,450 of FR997723.1, read as the reverse complement.
AAATTGTCAAAAAAGTACTTGATCAATACAGATCGTAGTTCAAACAGTAAAAAAAGACACCTAAGTTCAAACCTAGTTACAGACAGCTCCAAGACAATCGTTAAAGGTCAGATTACAGTGTCTTACAAACATCCCGTTTTCAAAGGTGAAACGAAAAGGTCAACATTATACCCTCAGACAAAGTGTCAAAAATTGGTCCTTCCGAGAACAAAAAATTGGTCCTTTCTAGAACAAACGAATTATTGTACCCTTTTGCTCATAACAACGCACTTGAAATAACATAATGTCTATAGACACTCAAATCAGTAGAAAAGCTGGCTATAAATGTAGAATAAAATGAATATGGGGGAAAAAATAGAAATTGCCGGAGGAAGAACAGAGATAAAACTCGTGGAATGAATTGCCATGCCGTTATTTGTCACTGTAGTTATTTTCATCGCTTAGATATAAATTCACAGCTTATTTTGTTTACAATTACGTGAGCATTAGAAGAAATTGAAGCTGCTAAACGATTGGAATTGTGAATTAAGTTTATTTGGTATATTCAAACGACTCCATTAAGCTCTAATGGCGATTAGATTATTTCATTTTATTTTTGCGGTCTATATTCAGCGTAGTATGGAATTTTATAGAGGGTACCTCGGTAACCTCTATAAAATTCCTAACTACGTTATTTAGTAACATCTGCTAACGTCACTTTCGAGAATATTTTTAGTTCAATTACTGCAACACTGATAGATATTTGTACGAGTCCCAATGTTAATGAAAGGGTTGACGATACCTTTGCCATTACACTATAGTGCCACGATTGATGTGTTTGTGCTCGCAAAGGCATGTTACTTGACTATCGTGCATTTGAATACCGGGCAAATACACGCTACATATTCAATATACAAAGTAGTGTGGTGGTGAACATTCCATTTATTTAAATAAAACTATGAGTGTAAGCTACCATAATTTAGAGATAAATGAAAAATATAACACGAGAGTGCAGGATTAACGAGGACTGCTGCCATAAGTACAGTCTCACATGTATACAACTGGCAAAATGTGCCTATCCCTTCGTTGATTACAAGGCGGTATGTTGTGTATAAAATTAATAAGTTTATTTTACGGCACAGTTAGCTAGCGCAGTGGCTGAGCGACCGACTGCTGCGTTGCGTGTCGCGGGTTCAATCCTCGCACGGAAAAATAAATGTATGACCTACAGGTAGTTGTTTCGGGTCTGGATGTTTGTGTATGTGAGTTTAAATATTTGTAAACGCACCCACTACAGGAGAAATTCCTAGTGTGAGGCAACGTTTTTTTTTTTTTAAAAAAAACATTGGCTGACTGACAAGCTGCAGCTTAAAAGTGCTGTCGTCTTCACATTTTGAACAAGAGTATACAAAGGTCATGTTTGCTGATGTGAAACCCATTTAGGCGCACAGCTTATCTTTAACTCGTGTAAAAGAAAGCAACTGTCTTTGAAGAGCTTCAATTATGTCAAGACACTAAAATTAAGCTCAGCTCTTAAAAATAATTTCAGATTCTACAGTAAAAGGAACCATTGGAATACACGCCGTATCCATAAATATAACGCGTAACCAAATTCAGAATTTAGAGTACACAGAAAGCATATAAAAGCACAGAACATAAGGCTTTCATTAAATACATATAGGTACACGGCAACACGTACTATTTACTTACTTTCGCACGATGCTATAAATGTTCTGAGGTTTCGTTGTGTAAATAAGAAATTGTCACAGAAATCGTTGAATTCCCCTTCTGATTTCCGAATAAAACCAGACGAGACATGATAATACTTATTTTTGAATGGGAAGCCGGGGAGAAAAACGACATCCATATGTGGTTAAATGATAACGTAATTGTGACATTCGTGAAGTTTTATCGGCATATTTTGGATAGTTATTCTTCCATCGAACCAGATTTAGAATAAGCTATGAAATTAGCTGAGTCTATTAATAGACTCAGCTAATTTCTGCTGGTTGAGAAAAAGAAGACAACAACAAAGTTAATAAATTACCTAAATATTATAGTAAACCAATCAACTATCCACATTAAATTGACATGAATAAATCTTTCCAATGAAATCAATAAAAATCCGCGCAAAAACATAATTGATCCATTGATACTGAATACATGAATCCCACGGTTCATCGAAGTAATTAATCTACGTTTGCATGCTATCACCATTGACGCCAGTTTTTTTTCCATCCATTCAAAATATTCAACAGATTTCATGGAAAAACGATTCCTATTCATTTCGTACGTTTTTTACATAATACAATACAATTCTGTCTCGTTGAAAAGGTATAAGAAATTCATGAGACGTGAATGATAAATAAATAAACATCAACAAAATTAATGTACGCACGAAAGGAACAACGGAAATGGAGTAAGAAATATGTTCTGTTGTATCATCGATACCGTTTTATAAGACTTTCTTATCTTTGAAGGTCGTGCGTGGAGTATCTAATATAAATACGGTGAACAGAATCCAGTTCGGTCTAAACGGAAGCCTGGATACTTCAGATAGAATCGTTTCAGCCGCTCCGACCGCCGAAATTGCCTAGATACCTAAATAAAAGGTTTTATATACGCTTAGGTGAACCTGAAGGTAAAGCGGATCGTATATTTACCGACCTTTTATCAAACTAAACCTTTGGAAGTGCCCAAACCGTATCCTGAACTATTTAAAATCCTTTTATCGAGTGACTATCTGTATTACAACAAAGAAAATCTTTTGTAAATTGTTCACATTCCATTCAGCGAAAACAAGATTCCGGCAAACCCAATGCTAATTAAATTCCAACGGAACTCGCACATATGGAGAATATAACGCATACCAACAACACAATTACAGAAGACGATGTTTCATCAGAATTTTAGCAACACAGAATTCCAGATACAAGGTTCATCTAAAAAGACAAAGGAAGTTCTATCAAACCTCATCTGCATAGGAATAGGAAACGTGAGCATCGACATTAATTGATGAGGCCGGCCCGGAATGAAATCTGGATGAAACTAGTACAAGTAGAAACTGCCGTGTCTAATAAATGTCCTTGTTGTAACCGGCGACCCAATTCTATTGATAGAAGAATATTTCAACCACGCCCCAAAAGGAAACGGTTCTAATAAAAATGATCTTGACATAATGGGTCATTTGTTGGTGACTTGTCAATGGTGATGAAGGATATATACCAGCCAGAATGTCTTTACCAAGGAAGTTTGAGAATGAAATTTAAACGTAATAACTACATTCAACTCGTAATTCTCCGGTTTGAAGTTTCGATTGAAGCAATCAACTGTCGGATGCTAATATAGAGCTTGTTTAAGCTAAGAGCGTCGTCGCCATCTTTAAATTTGTAAAAGGAGCTTGTGGCGATATCGATATACTTAATACAGAAACGCTTACTTTGCGTCAAAGGATAATAAAGCTAAAGATAAGCGAGGTGGATCTCGACATCCCACTTCTAAAAAATCTTCAAACGAAGCGGAAGTTAGGAAGCCATAAAAAACAGAACCGATAAAATAGAGAAACGGTAACAGCGACAATGCTTAATTTGCCAATATCCGGAAAACTGTTCGGATGCAAACCGGATTTAATAATAATGAATAAGGGGAAAAGAGCGTTTGACGCGATACCCACTATAGGTATTTGGTCGATAAACAGAATAAAGGTTTAACGGCGTGCCGTGGTATCATAAAAGTGAAAACGAGGGTTTGCCCGCGTTCTGCACACGGAACCCTGAATTGGGTCGCTCCGTGTATCTATAATGTCGCTACGTTTGGGAGGTCGTGCTTAAATAATGATGCTTCAAGGTCTGTAAGAGGCAGAGACGGTTACTTAAATATTTTTGAGAGCAAAGGCTACTTTTTTATAACTAGCTTTCCGTTCTCGTCTGGATAAATATTTACAGTAAAGATATTTTACCCTTGACAAACGAAATAATACGTTGCTTTTCAAATCTGAAGTGTACTTTATTTTAGTTCCAGAACTTCTAATAATTCTTTCGTAGACAAAATCTTTCCAGGCTAGCTAAACAATGAAACTGACTAACGTAGAAACAACATTTTCACACAATTCTTTGGCACTGAACAAACGCGTGGTTTAAGCTCAAAACTTTAACGACTCATAAGTCGTAACTTATAGCAGTTTGAAAACACGTCAGGTGTTCTACAACTGCGCTGAAGACTGGTGCACTGGTGCATCGGCGGCGGCGATCTCTCGCGTCCGGCCCTGGTTCAGGCCATGGTCCGGAGCGAGAGGGAATGGGAAGCGGTCACCACCTTCTGCGAAGCAGTAATGCTAGCAAAGGAGGTGGCCGGGCGTTTGAGGGAGAGAACATCTGCCCAACCCAGCCGCCGCGGGAGACGCCCATGGCGCCGGGCGCCGCGAGACGACTTCCGGCCACCGTAGATGCGGGCCTGTGGGCGGTGAGCAATGGGTAGTTCACCGTCCGTCCGTCGATTGACGACAGGCCGTGTCGACGGCGCGTTCGTGTTTCACGCGCGCCTCAAAGAGAGTCAGCAAAGCAGAGGGGCTTGCCAGAGCCTCCGCCTGCCGGGGTTGCGGGTTGTTCGAAAGAGATACCGCGGCCTCGGAACGTAAAGGGCAACAGAAGGAACATGGGTGGGTTTTAGTCAGTATAAGTCTGACATGCCCCCCCGCTCCACCCAGAGCGGGGGAAGTCATTGGATGATTTCCCACCCGAAAAAAAAAAAAAAAAAAAAAAAAAGACTGGTGCACACACAGAACCAGTTATTTGTATACTAAAAATGTATTTTTTCTGAAGCAGACACGTTTTTTGTACGAGATTTCAAAGGGCACTTCAAAGATTTTCAAGATCAACTTGGCTGACGTCAGTCTACGGAGCGAAAGGTTTTTGACAACCCATCGAGCTTCATTGTTGATCTGAGAGCCGAAAGGGGACACTATATTTAGAACAAATCTTATTTCAAACGGAAAAACCTTCATGAGCAAATTGAAAGACGACCGGCTCGTTTGTGTTACTGCTAATAAATTTAGTGATTTCAGGAAAAGTTGAAAACATCTTGGATCTTCAAAGAAAGACAACATGGAACAATAAAGCTGAAACTTCAGTCTCACCACTCAGTGTCACCGCTTTTTTGCCTTCGGCATAAAAAAAAACTACGCAATTCCGGATCATATAATTTCCATATGTACTGCCGCGATGAAATATTACTTTAATTACGTATAAAAAACGTACACCTTTGAATTGATGATACATTGTTGAATAAACTATCCGCTGTATTCAGTCCAAAACAGTGCTGTGACGTAACGTTACATTCGTAACGCATAACTCAGCTATGTTATAACCTGGCAACGAATGATAACGTAAATTAGTAGACGTTATCGTAAGTGAGGAATCAGGAAGATATGGACAATTAGAAGTACTGTCAAGTTAGTCTACTGGCCTAAGTTTGTCGTAGTCTCGTCTGCGAGTTTAGAGGCTGATAAATAACTTGTTTGCGTAGATTTTCTTATCGTTAGTTCTTGGATCATTAATTGTACGTTATTTCAGGGTCTTAATCCCTAATGGATCTTTAATGTTGCTTTCAGATATTATGATGATTATGCTTAAGCTATTAAGGTGAAGATAAAATAACCTCTAAATATCTTGAGAACCTTGAAGATTGGGACAGCCGATATACAACAGCCCGAAAAATCACGTCGTGAAATTCAATTGCTAGGATCGGCAACCCAACGCAAGATATCCATCAGTTTACCAAGACAACTCCTTATCTAACCCCAAAATAAGGGCGGTGCCACACTGCCACGGGGTTTGGAACCACATCGTCAGCCCGAAGTCGCCCTTCTATTTCCGTTGGGTCAACGCCTAGGGCGTTAACCATTTCCACGTCATTTCCCTCGGAAAGCCAATTGAATGGTACAATAAACAGTGTGTACGGTTGACTCTTGTTTTGCAATCGTGATTAGAGGATTTACGATGACGCTTTTATGGTAAGGGAGTGAGCAGGGATTTGTGTCGCACGTGAAAACAATATAAATCGGTTGACACATTTCTCCATGAGGCACGTCAGAGAGACATTTGTCGAAAATTAGAAGTGCGAGGGTTGAGCGCAATCTTTTAAAATCAACGAAGACATTTTTCTTTGTTTCACCAATCTTAGAAACCTGTAGTGCAGCAGCATGACTGTTGGATGTCGAAAGAATGGAGTGAGTGTGAATAACATCAGCTACGCGGACGGCATGATGCTGCTGGGCCCGGCTCCTAGAGCAATCAGGGAGTCATAGGAGTCCTACGAGTACAATATAATAATTCTTTCAGAATGTTGGTGCGAGTGCCCCGTTGCCGTAGCGCCTGAGAAATGTTTGCAGAGACCCACACAGAAGGCTTTTAAGCCATAATACGCAAAAAACACCGCTTCACTGGTGTTCAGAGTACGGAGTAGTCGCAATTACGTATATCCTGAGGGCTGTGGCGGAAAGCTATACCACAAATATCAGACATTTTGTACAGAATGAAGGCTATATAGGTATGAAACATGTTTTCCTGTATAGTTATCCTTTGTTTACTTATACATTTATATATAATATACTAATGTTACTAACACTGGAAACATAATGCAAGTGTGGTGGCCCTTTGCGGGATAAGCTCACCTCGTGTCCACCCACCCTGCACTACCACTTACTAGGTGGAAGTCAGGATCTAAACGAAGCAAATGTTAGAGTTGTGCAGGTTGCTACATACTGGTCTAAAACAATATGAGTTACACCGACACGAAAAGAAGAAAACTAACACTAGAATAAGCTGTTTGTAGTAATAACAAAATATATAAATAAATGATATAGTTTGAAAGTCAACGTGCATGATATAAAAATAATGAAACTGAGTAGGTTATTACTTTTTAATCACTTCCCTAAAACGTGACTCATTTTTTTTATCAAACGTTTTCTAATCTATTGTATATCCAGCAGTTCAAGTGGAATATCCTGTACAGAGTTCATTATAATATCAATGTTAAATATAGGTTTTTACAATAGGCTGATAAAAGTGAACATTATTGTGACAGAATTTTATATTTAAGAAAATATTGTCGGCCTAATTGGCATCGATGTTCCATAATGACACAGGCTTAACTTTGGCAAGAAAAACGAAATAATGAAGAAAAAAGAATGTATATTTGGAAAAGAACTTATAAAAGTTCCACCCACAAACCGTCAACCTAATACCTCAAAGCAAAGTATTATGTATAAAAATAGACTCCAGTTCGTAAGGACCTAATTGATAGCGCCATCCTGTGGGTCGATGTTCATCCCTATTACCAACGCCCACTAGTTGGATGTATGCCAATTACACGAGATCTTCTGCAATCCACTCATTCATGTCATCAAATGATGCGTTGCATACTTAGAACACCTCGTATTTTAACTCTAGTTGAAATTATTGCATTCATTGTAGACCCTTGTTTTTTTTGGGGGATGGGAAATCATCAAATAACTTTCCTCGTTCTGGGCGGAGCGGGGGCGAGTGTCAGACTTTTATGGACTGAAACCCATCCATGTTTCTTCTTCTGCTCTTTGTGTTCGGGGGTATCTCTTTCTAACAAGCCGCACCCCGGCAGACCCGCAACTCCGGCAGAGGATACATCCCTAAGAACATTTTCTTGAAGCAAAAGGAATTTGTTCCAAGAAGCATACGACGACAGCGTGTTTGAAAACGGAATTACTGATCATGCAAGCACGAAGAACAGTAAATAAGTTCAGAAAGCTATCGATTTTGGAACGACTATTCGATCAACTTTAAAAATGTGAGCGATTCTAATAAGTATGCACGGCATACGAATGGCTTAGATAAATTGCTGGAACCATTATTCCGCCATTTGCGTCAAACGAACAACTAACTTGTGTAAACTTTAAACTTGATGTGGCTGTGAAGCGGGTTTTGTGGCAAAACATGTAGTAATAATTAAACACCAGGTCACGAACCTGCCACTTAGGTATTGTATTTTTACTTAACTAAAACTGGAATTTCATAAAACCGCGTTATTAAAAAGACTCGTACCGTTACGTGGAGTACCAATTTGTTACTTCGCTTTTATGAATACTTTCAAAGGCTTTTTTATACGAATATGTTAGGTTAGACTTAATTTCCAGTTCACATAACTTCAAGCCTGTTATTCCACAGGGATGATGGATATTGGTCCATTCAGGTTTTTGGTAGGTACTCAGAATTTTGTGGTAGAAAAACCTAATAACATCGATCCTAAGACCCATTGCACAGCAGTCTACGATTCCAATTTCCATTTTAAGGATAAAAAGCAACACAAATATGTTAAAGGAAGTGAACAAACGTGTCAAGATGATGTCAACGCCCATGATACAATCGCGTTCGATGAATCAGAATCAATTACAACGCTTAACAAACGAACGTGTACAACTCAATTATTACGATTTAAGGTCAGCAGGTAATTGCTAAGTCAAGTGAGTCACACTTTTGCTTTATTTTACGGCAATTCCATTTGATGTGAAAAAGTGCAACATAAAATTTTGTCGTTAGGTGTTTTTTTTTTAAGAAAGGTTAAGGTTACCGGTACCACGGTGGCCTGAGGCTGAGTCTAGAAAAGTGTTATAAATATAATTTTTTTCGCTTTTATAATTCAGGAATCGGAACATTCGACAAAAAGTCCCTCCATTTATCGGATCGTGGAACTAGAACAATAGTCAACCAACTTATTGGTGGTCCTAAAAGAGGACAAATCAAACATTCGATAATCGGTCCAGAAGCCATTGCGTATTCATGTGGTTTCAGAAAATCGGTAAACGAATTCTATTGGATGAAAAGAAAGCCGCATTGGGTGGAAGAGGAACAAATACCATAAATAAATACCAAACCTAATTGTACACTAACATTTCGCGAGTTACGTTTCCCAAATCCCATGTAAATTGGGGGCGACCAAATTGCCATTAAAGCCCTTGATAGAGTAACATGGCTGATTAGTGTGTTATCAACCGGACTAACATAGACTGTATCGACAAATGCACTTCTAATAAGGTAATTTGTAGAAGTAAACCTTGACGTGCAACGACAACGCGAAGATAATCAAAGAATGACCTTACATGTTCCGCAAATGACTATTTTATGAAAAATAAGATAGCAAACAAAATCTTACAAGTCATCTTAATTAAGAGGTGTGATGAACCACCTCATTTGCATGTTCCAGAAAAGTTACGCAACATTGCTGCAATATCGTCTTGTTCGAAACACTGCAGGCAGTGTGTGTGTTTTTTTTAAACGTTACCCCACATTAGGAATTTCTCTTGTATCGGGATGCGTCTAAAAACTTTAAACTCACATTCACAAACAGTCAGAAAACTGAATCCGGAATAACTATCCGGATGTAAATATTTGATCCGGGGATCGAACACATAGCGCAGACGCAGCGCAGGTCAAAAGCTTAGCTGCTATACCAACCGTGTCGTCAAACAATCTATGCGCATCTATAACATAAATACGAGCCCATTGTCTTAAACAAAATGGCTTCTTAATTAAAAAGTCCGGACAACGATACAGCACTGTCCTCATCGTTCGTTTTCCTTGCAAAATTATGGTGGACCAAATTACGTGAATGTCAGAAAACTTTTTAGTTCTACGGGTTGAGTACAATTCGGCGATTGTAGTTTGGCTTGTGGCCAGCTAGTGTGTATTGTATATGCAGTTCGTAGTACCTATGCAGACAACTCTAATGAATTTATAGAATCATTTGTTTAACTAGATACATAAACTGTAGTCGTGAACGATGTATTTTGTATTTAAAGCCAAACATCAGGATCATGACTGGTTACCAACTGTTTACCAGTAACCACAATACAATATTCAACTGACATTACATCCAATATGAATGTTTTAGTGTCAATCATTTATTCGTTGCATATTTCATGTGGTTTTGGTAAAACACAATACCAGATTCCAAGCCAAATTAACTTTTCATATTATGACACAAATGTATAACGTTCATAAACATCAAAGAGTCGCAACAAAATGACTGTGACAGACGGACAGACGATCCTATAAGTGTGCTGTATTCCATTTGGCCGTGAGGAACACTTAATAAAAGAAGGTGTTCTTATAAAGGCAGTCATTTACACGTCTGCCGTAAACGAAAATGACGCCAAGCGTTAACTGCACTATGCGGCGCCGAAACGGCTGCAAAGTATGGACTTACACTACGCATAACTCTTAAAAGAATATATTACTACATTCAGTTAACATGACAACAATGAGCAAGATCTGCCAACCTCATTTTGCGTAGGACCTTTTATTATCATGTGTTTACTGCAAGCTCTATAACAGATTAAGTGAAATGACATTATTTTATAAAGGACCAGAAATATGATATAAGGACCAAATCGACCTGCCGGGGTTGCGGATTGTTCGAAAGAGATAGCACGGCTCCGGAACATAAATGGCAAAAGAAGGAACATGGGTGGGTTTTAGTCAAGTCTGGCACTCACACCCCCCTCCCCGCTCCGCCCATAGCGGGAAAATTTATTTGATGATTTCGAATCCGAAAAAAACGGGACCAAATCGATAATTCTGTACACATACAAATACAACATTGGATATTGATATTTGTTCGGAAGTTTGATTGTTGTTGAGCTGTGGGACAATACAGGGTAAAAAGTTGTTCAATAAGACAACAGAATATTAAGATACATTCGAACATTCATTCAACTTTCAAAAGAAACATGACACTAAATAAATGACCAAAAGCTTTAAACTAATAGAAACAACTACACTGAGCAAGCATCTTCACGAACTAGAAGAACCTGTCTGCTAACATTATTCCTTAGTAGGTTACCGAGAAAAAAAAGATGCATGCAGAGGCCGTGACCGCCGCCGCGGCCGGTTCGTTAACGGTACACCATCCGACTAGCTGCTTAGACTCGGTTATCGCATCTCTTGATTAGGCTGAATGGAGATTCTTTCAATGAATATTCAAACACCAATCCAGTTGGGTCAAATTGTGACAATAAAAAAATAAAATAGTACTAGCAATAATGGTATGACATTTTTATATCTATTCAAAAAAGGTCAGCGAAAAATCCAGCAATAATTTGGCAGTTCTTAACGAAGATAAAACATCAACAATTCAAAACCCTTTCAATACTGGTAAAGCAACCCACGTCCAAAATAGGATAGTACAAAGCCGCCAAAAATAAACCATAGCTGGAATCACAGACAGATGTTTCGTTTCGCTTTTAAAATTCACGAGTCGGAACAGACTTTCGACAAACAGTCCCTTCATTTATCGGATCGTGGAACTAGAACAAATAGCCAACCGATTTATACTACGTGGTCCAAAAGAAGACAAATCAAACATCCAATAATCGGTCCAGAAGGCGTAGTAATGCGGTTTCAGTCAATCGGTAAACGAATTCTATTGGATGAAAAGAAAGCGGCGTAGGGTAGAAGAGGAAAAATACAAAACAGATACTCTAAATAAATAAAACATAATATTTTACCTTTCTACTAAATATAGCGAAGGAGTGTCGTTACGAAAGCTAATGAAATCGTAACCTGAATAGCCGTTTCAATTACGGAGTTCTATCCAAGAGCTTTCTAAGGATTATTTCCAATTAAAATTGTCATAAGCCGTGGGATCCCTTACAAAGTAGCTCGGGTATTTCTAAGAGAGATTCACATGTCATAGCTCTGTGGTATTCTCATATGCAATAACAACAGGGTACGACAAATCATGTCTAAACCGCAGACTTGCAATATCTAGTCAACGACGGAAACGGAACATGTGGCAACTATTTCATATCTAGAGTTACAGCTTTATTTGAAACATTGGATATTCTTGCTTCTTAAATGTTTTTCTTCGCACATATTACGACAGACAGTTGTGATTTTAATGTATTACCAACATGACTACTAGCAAAACGTTTCAAACAATTGTATTTGGTTTATATATAATGGTTTTAGACACCAAATCAACCTCACTAGACTTAAAAAAGTTGTCGTAAAATATTTTATAGCTCTTTTATTTTACAGCTTCTCAGCGGAAAGCGGTTGGAAGAAGTTGTTACGTCGTGTCTAGTTTGCTTCATGACATAAATAGCATTAACACTTTCGCCAGACTTTAACCAGTTCTTGGATCTTGTGGATCCAGCACACTTTAGATGTAACTCAACTTTTTAACAGTGCTGGCAAAATAGCGCGGTCTAATTAGGGCAGTAATACTCGTTTTGCTGAAGTGGGGAATAATTTTACGAAAATGCATAGCGAAATGTTTGCTTCGTGACTATGGAAGACTTTGGCGGATCCTTAAAATTATCTGGCGAGTGTACAGGTTGTATCGGCTGTTACTCATTCCGAAACCTAATTAATTTGCTTCCCTTTTATTTCATTGACGTAATTATCCGATCGTTTTTTTCTTATCTTACCAACAAAGCCTTGTCAGCCAGTTTAAGCCTAGAGGCTATCCTATTTTACGTAGGCGCATTACGCGTCGGCGTGCCATGAACCTGGGGTTCACAATCGCGTTCGATGTAAATTGGCTTCGTCAACGGTTTCCATCAGACCTATCCGAACAGAAACCCCGAGCTATCCTTTTTTATACTATAAAATATCCATTACTAACGAACAGTGCAATTCTGCAATTCGTTTTCCGATATTTCGTTATTTTATGGGAGCTCATTCAATGAACCGCTTCGATATTGCGGTAGTAAATATTTTGAAAGGATGTTTTGGTAAAAAAGTAAAATGCCGGTGCATTTTTAGTGAGATCATTGAAAGTGCACCATTTGTTGAAAGCTTCATTTTTATTTCTATTGAAAATGATTTTTCGCGACGCTAATTTAGGTAAAGTGTATATAAAGTCAAATAGGGCGACGAAAACCAAGGGAGATGAAACATCTCAGGCAAAGCTTTATGACGCGAGCAACGTCGTAACGACCGAGATTGCGGCTGGGGAAGCCACGGGGACTGTTTAAGACGATATTTGGATTAGACAAGACAAAGACAAAGCAGATCATGAATTGGGTATCGATTTTTGCCCTGCCAAAGAAATGTAACGGAAAATCGATACCCTTCATGATCCTGCCCTGCCTCTGTCTTGCAAAGTATTCAATCAAAGTTATATAAAACAAAAATAAATATTACCAATCCTATCTGAAATATGTTTCTCAAAAAAGACAGGTTGTATTAAAAAACAACTCCAACAAAGAACCTTTAAATGCAAAAGTGACCCTTGAATCAAATCCCGTATTTGAACATTCTAAGCACGTTTAATCCATGTCCCGAGGCACGATGATATATCGTGCTATTCAAGCAGGTTCAGGTCTTATCGTACGACCCAGACGACATCTAATATGAAAAAGAATGATAAACATACATTAACCAACTAGACTGGAAGGACTACTAAATTGATATTAAATGTAGCTGGACGGACAGAGGTTTATAACAATTTTACGACTTTGATAGCAGACACAATTGCATCAATGGTATTAAGATGGCTAAGATAAAATTCCAGCTAAGATTTTTGTAATAAAGCGGGACTAGAGATGGGCTTTACTGCACCTCGTAAACTTTATATTATGCTGCAGTCTACACGAGTGAAAATGGTTTTTTGCCCATATAATAAAAGACAAGCGACTGTCACAGGCCGGAATAACAGCTCGACAAAAAAGTTTAGATGATAGTGAAACGCGGAACTACATAAGTATTTCCTAGCTGGCAATGCTACGTTTTCTGTGTAACTCGGCTTCCCTCATATTTATTTTGCCAAGCTGAACTATTTTGGCCGGAATGTTTTGATATTTTTAACATAATAAAAATGGTCCTCTGATACCCGAGAATAAAACCAATATCAACAAATGTCCCTAATAGCTCCGGCCGTTCCATGCAATGCAACACACCCTTGAACAAATCTGTTATGGCTCACGCTACATAACCAGTAATGCTATCATCGGACCACTGTCTTTTATGACCATGGATGTTTTGTGCCCCTTGTAACAACTCCCTGACGGCTACACACGATTTATGTGAAGCAAGGGAGAACATATTGGGGTTGTTCACACAGCAACCGATCGGTAAATCAGAAAACAATAGTTTCGGCTTTCGATGTCTTTGGGAATATTTCAGTTTTAGATAAAAACGTCTTGGACCTTAGTCACGATTAAATTATGATACTTTCGTTTTTAGATGCAATTCATTCTGATAGCATAATGCGTTGAGACATAATGATTTATTTAGTATATATATAGCAATCATAAGCTATACTCATTAACATCGTGTTTAAAGTTTTTTAAATCACATTACTTGAGCGAAGTCTTGCAAAGATTCAGATGAGGTCAAGTTAAACACGTGCCTTAACACCGTCATAACAGAACTTATAAAGTTTCAAGGCACCGTATTAAAGAGCAGAAAGCGGTTTTAATAAATATACTAGTAGCTTTCGCTGCTCATATTCAGCATTTGAAGAGATTTCACCCGTTGCAGTAAGAGTAGATCTCTTGACATGCAAATTGGTGTAGCAACGGCTTAAACATTTCATATTGGTGAAGTTGAATTTAACTCTGCGTGTTTTCATTCATAAAACTAAAACTATTTGATAAAATGTTGAGAACAAGTTATGCAATAACTAGTTCCAAACACGTATATTCACGTGGGGATCAAAGCTTCCCTGTATCACAAATCAACGAAAGTTTTATAAAAGTTTGTTAAACGTTTTGTTCCCGGTTTTCGCTACGGATGAACCTCGGATAATCCAGTAGCTTATGTGAGTAAACTATAACGAAACAAACTGGACCGAAACAGATAGAAATGTACCGGAACTGAGTAGATCAAAAGAAAGCGACAAAATGGGCGAAGCTAATTGATTGACATGACAAATAAAGAATGACAATTTGGCATGAGACGATAAATAAAACAACGAAAATACAAATGCTTTTAGAAGCACACAAATTTCAGCACACCCAAAAAAGAACACTTCTATATATATATACTATGTACTAGATAAGTACTCAGTACTATATCGTGTTTCCAAGCGGAAGATTTAAAGCCATTTCCTTGCTACTGCACTCCATGATAACGTTCACGAAGCCTCCATTTATGTAAGACCCTACTTACTACCTGCATACATTTTATACAAAGAACGTATAGAACAAACCTACGTAAATGACGCTTGTGAGATCCTTTTACTGATAGCGCTAATAAAGTCGGGGGCTCGGGGCGGAATGTCATTCTACAAGTTACACAGATTTCGCCAGTTTTGGATTAGTTTGGCAATAAATTCTAGTAAGGGATATAAACACCACCCAAATATTACACAGATATATGGAAATATCTAAACTGCAGAAACGTTTGGGCATAATCAATTTTGGAATATTTTGATCTGTTTAAACTGGTTCGGATCGCAGAATCAAATTAAAATAAACACCAACATGATACTTTTAAGGCGACAACCAGTAACAATGCGGTAAACAAGAATATAAATGTCCTCTTTTGTCCATCGGTGATTGCAAGGGACCGACCATCGGAGCTCCACGGCATCGGCAGTCCGGGCAACAATTTATTGACGGTCCTTCATCTCGATCAGAGTACAATGATGCGTATTTTATCAAATTGAGGCTTGAAGCCGTGACGACTGCTTCTAAAGTCGATTTATTAGGGACTTTGTTAATAGAAGCGAACAAAATGGCATCGTATGAAGACTAATGTATGTAATGTAGATTCCTGAATTATTTAAATATTGGTTTTATTTCAACAAGCATGTTTTTAACTTTCAAGCGTTCCTCTTAGCAAAAAAACATCAAATAAAATACGCGTAGTTGACAAGGCCACTTTTTTATTTCTGGAACTGTTTTGGAGAGAACTAAACCGGCTTTATCCCGAAACATTGTACAAAGGTAAAAAAGACTGCCACATTTTCCACAGTCTGTGCCAAAATGGTTGTGGTGCATTGCAAACTCCTACGTCTATGAATGTAACGGAAGCCTAGATGCGGTCGATGACAAGCGCTTACGTAATCAGATTAAAGGGTAATTTGTGTCATGACGGTTAAAGACATCGTCATAATAAAGTTCATCAGTGCATATTGGTTTTTTGAGGAATAGGGCTGATGGATAAAAATTAATTAGTAGACACAGCGAAGCTCGTGGCTAAATAATAGCAGCCGCTCGGGTCGATCTTTAGGTTAAGCCGCGCTTGCCTAGGTTGGTATGTGGATGGGTGACCACCCGTTACATACCGAGTTTCCTCCGTGCCTCGGAAAGCACGTTAGGCCGTTGGTCCCGGCTGTCATTTGTAGATCTTTGACAGTCGTTACAGGTAGTCAGTGTCCCGAAAGTCTGACAACCAGTCTTACCAGGGGGTATCGTATTACCCAGTACTAACTGGATTGTGGAGGTTAGATAGGCAGTCGCTCCATATAAAATACTGATATTCAGCTGCATCCGGTTAGACTGGAAGCCGACCCCAACATAGTTGGGAAAAGGCTAGGCAGATGATGAGTAGACACAGCGAGGATGAATGAGAATGTACCTGCAAAATCGCATAGATACCTTAGTGGTAATTAATTCAAGTTTACGGAAAATGAACTAGATGGCGTTTCTTGCTTCACACGATTTTATTTCTGTTTTAACCATGGATTCTTGCAAGCCATTGTACAGACGCCTGCACATCAAGCTACTACAATCTGTCAGATTTCTTTGATAGATTTTAGACTTTATTTCTAAAGTATAAGGTTCAATGTTCATTGGGAAAAATTGACAGTTTCGGGTAGCTTGACCTGCAGGCGTCTGTACATTCATTTACTTATTTGGGACATACCCGCCACAGAAATTCTAACCACTGCTATACCCGATTACACAGTGGCGACTACCAGAAACTCACTGCAGAAATGCAGCTCGAAGGACTCCTTTAAAAACGCTTATGTTTTAATATCTCTGGGATCCGTTATTTTTTTTTAAGACATGGGAGTTGACATGTGCATCCTTACTAATATTATAAAAGCGAAAGTGAGTTTGTTTGTTTGTTACCTCTTCACGCTTTAATGGCTACACCGATTTTGATGAATTTTGATACAGAGATAGTTGGGAACCAGGAGACGGACATAGGCTATTTTTATTTTAAAAGTGGGATGTAAGGGAGAAAGAGGGAAGAAAAGGGAAAACTTAGCGTTGCTATTACAAATCAATAAGGCGCAAGGGGAACTGTGTTATCCCGAATTTAACGCGAGCGAAGCCGCGGGCAAAAGCTAGTATTATAATAATACTGTGCCGCTATTGAGATGATAAAGATTACTTTGATATCGATAATCTCGTTCTTATCAACACTCTGTAGATTATGGTGAGCACCAGTTTTTTTTGCGGATGGTAAATCATGAATTAACTTCTCCGCTCTGGGCGGAGCGGGGGGAGTATCAGAATTTTACTGATTAAAACCCACCTATGTTCCTTCTTTTGCCCTTTATGTTCTGGGGCCGCAGTATCTCTTTCCAACAACCCGCAACCCCGGCAGGGTGAGCACCAGCTTTAATTAAAGAAATGCATCCTATTTCAATAAACACTCCATGACAATACAAAGTCACGTGACGTGCATCATAAAATTGCCACCCGCATTGATTTAAAACAAGGGAAAGGTCACAATCGTAATCGATTGCCCTTGTGACCTGATAGTAATAAAGCGTTTGAAGATTATGACTAAGATAGCGCTACCAGTTATTATTTGGCACATTTGTTTTATCGTTACAGTTTACCTGTTTTATTAGTTGGTAGTGATAGCCTAATGGAGTGCCCATGGAGTGCCCATCGCAGTCTTAGATCTTCCAACTCAAGGCACGCAGCTCTCGGGTCTGTGGGCCGACAATGAGCTCCATTTGCTTTTCCATTCATTGCTCTCCGTTCGTCCTTTTGACGACAAGCCGTGTCAAAAGCAAAGCAAAGGGCCCTGCCAGGGCCTCTGCCTGCGAGGTAGGGGGTTGTTCGAAAGAGATACCGCGGCCACGGAACATAAAAGGCAAAAGAAGGAACATCCATCCAGCTGCCAAGCCATAGCCTAAGGATAGTTTCAATTACAATAACGGACGAGAGACTACTACAGTACTTTCACAGTTATTATGCCTTGTGACTGGGACTGTAGCTTCATTTTTATTGTTGTCAATGTTTCGACAGTTCAAAAGTGCCTGTAACTGGCCTACTTGAAATAAATGATTTTGATTCTATGCGATGTTTAAAATCACAACCATGTCTTAGTTATCAGGAATGTGGTATTGCCAGACTTAATGATAGACATTTATCTACATTAAACGCCCACAAGACGACATACTATTGTGCCCTAATTTAACCAATCTCAGACCACACATTTAATTATAATATTTGCGGATATTCTATGGCACATTAAAACAATCGCAAAAACCGTTGGTTTGCGGAGTTTTATCACAATTTTCACATATAAGTACATCCGGACCGATAACCGGACAACCCGACCGCCGAATACGGCTTTTTAACGAGTTCTAGAAATTAATTCCGATTATTTCTAATTCTATCCAAATCCCAGCCATACATTTTTTATACGTTAAAAGGGTTTAGTACTCGAATTTTCTTTTTTACTCCATTTTCATGAATATACAATTTTGGTTGTAGAGTCCCTACAAATTCGACATTGTTCAAAGGCGAACCTAGTATTTCGAAACGTATGAATTAGTTAATTTATTCATTTCAAAAGACTTTTTTTTTGCGGATCATCAAATAACTTATCCCGCTCTGGGCGGAGCGGGGGGTAGGGTCAGACTTTTACTGACTAAAAATCCACCCATATCCCTTTATGTTCCGGGACCACGGTATCTCTTTCGAACAACCCGCAAACCCGGATTAAAAAAAAAGATGCAAAAGACTTAGGTGTGAAAAATTTGATGTCATGTTCTATTTCTGACTATATAATCCATTTCCGTGCCAAATTTCATCAAAATCCGTTCATCCTTTATGGAGTGATTGAATTACAAACATCCATCCATAAAAAAAACGCATTTATAATAGTATAAGATTAAAATATTCCATCCTATTGATGAAGATGAAGAATAATATTTAATGAATTAAACCGATAACAATAGAGATTTTATGTTTCCAAGAATCTAAGAAAATATTTAAGAAACGTGGACTAACTAACTCAGCATCGCGGTTCCACCCGCGTATTCTGGGATAAAAAGTACCCTATGTGTATATCCTGGGATAACCCATCTACGTAACAAATTTCATCCAAATTGACCTAGACGTCTGAACGTGAACGAGTAACAAACATACAAACTGTCGTCTTTATAATATTAAAGTGTGATATCTTATATTTTGTCCGAAATAACCCATATATAATATATCCTCTTACCCATCACACTTCGCGTTCATAAAATAGATTGGTGTGCAGTGAACCCTACCAAACCCAAATTGTTCAATTTCCGGCGTTAACTTTAAAATTTTCAGCCCACTGAATTTCAGCGCCTAACGATTGCCCCCATTATTTATCCTTTGTGAAAAGTAATGGTTTGATACATGTTTCAGTTCTACGTTATATTTATGTTGGTTTTAATATATCATCATCTGCTTAATCCTTTTCGCAACCATATTGAGGTGGGCTTTCAGTATTAGCAGATGCAGTAGAAATTAATACAGATTTTACATGGACTGACTGCCTATCTGACCTCCACAACCCGTTAGTGTTGATTAATATTCCTTGGTAAGACTGATTGTCAGACTTCCAGCCCTACCACTTTGTTATTATTAGGCACTCAAATATCTTGTCTTTGTTGATTTATAATTAAGTGTCGTAACATTTTCGTTTCAGTTGGTTTTTGTGCAGAATATGCTTATGTTTTCGAGCGTATGGCACTCGTGGGATGCAGATGAAAACCAACGTCAGGTAACGCCTTTGACAATATGCTGAGCTGAGGCCCTTTTGGCATTAATCATTTTATGTAGTCTAATTGAAAGGCGTTTTTATTTTGTTAGTAATTCTAAATTCTCAGCTTGTGGCTAAATAATAGCAGCCGCTCGGGTCGATCTTAGGTTAAGCCGCGCTTGCCTAGGTTGGTCTGTGGATGGGTGACCACCCGTTACATACCGAGTTTCCTCCGTGCCTCGGAAAGCACGTTAAGCCGTTGGTCCCGGCTGTCATTTGTAGATCTTTGACAGTCGTTACAGGTAGTCAGTGTCCCAAAAGTCTGACAACCAGTCTTACCAAGGGGTATCGTATTACCCAGTAGTAACTGGGTTGTGGAGGTCAGATAGGCAGTCGCTCCATGTAAAATACTGATATTCAGCTGCATCCGGTTAAACTGGAAGCCGACCCCAAAATAGTTGGGAAAAGGCACATGAGTAATTCTAAATTAACGCAATTTTCTTTTTATTTTTTTCACTACCTTTAACGACTGCCAAAAATGTAGACGACAGCCGGGACCAACGTCTTAATGTGTTTTCCGAGGCACGGAAAACTCGGTGTGTAAAGATGGTCACCCACCCATCCACAAACCGACCGAGGCAAACGTGGATGAACGTTGGGAGATCGACCCGTGCAGCTGTAATTATAGCCACGAGTTCTTCATAACTTAATGCAGGTTTTAACACCTCATAAGTATATAATATATATATTAACAATTCTCGTGTCGCAGTGTTTGTTTCCAAACTCCTAGCAAACAGCTGGATCGATTTGTATGAAATTTTGTGTGCATATCGGGTAGGTATTCGATCAACATATATTTTTCATAAACCTACGTGATCTGAGCAGCGGGTGAAACCGCTGGGCACACCTAGTATCTTAATAAAATTCCAGCTATTGATGTTTCTCACTTCTATGCAATACCGTTCAAGCCTTTTGTGTCGGTAATCTTTTGAAGCTTCGCGTCTCGTTGGTCAAAGGATATAGCGCCTTTGTAGGATCCTTTTGAAAATATTTAAATACCTAGCAGCAGTTAGAAATGCTGATTTTAGTACTTTTGATCGAGGATACTATAGATCTAGATCGGCTAGTATTTTTTTTTGGATTACTTCAGATATAAGCAATATTTTCCTATGAAGGATTAAAGACTTTATCTCTAGAAAAATTTACGTTTGGTTTCGATTTATGTGGTCCAGAAACTTAATAAATAAATGGGTAATATACAATCTTGTTTGTAAAATAAATACATTTGACCTGAACTTGCAACAATGATGATGATGTCACATACGATAGAATAAGGTCTACCTTACACATTTTACTATGTTAACTTTTAAAACATGTAATAAACCAACGTTTACAACTGCCACATTATCACGTACTTTTATTATTTAACTAATTTATGCCACTTGCGTGGGAAAACTAACATAATGCACTTTCCATTTCTACGATTCAAAAACCAACACTAACGGGTTTTCGTACAAAAGTTTAGTTATGAAACCGACTATCTATCACAAGGAAATTATTTTGGTAAATGTTTATTTGAAATCTTATCGTTAATGGTATCTTTTGGTTGTTTCGGATGGAATTTGTGTCATGGCCGCTAACGACACTGATCACAAGAATGTAGACTTGACTTTAGTTAGTGGGATCCTAGTCCTAAACCACACGAAAATTAGGTATATTTCACATTAGAAATTAATGAAATTGCGATGCGGAATATGCAAACTGTGGTCTGCACAAAGTGATAACTTTGACACGTATTCTAGATTTCTAGAAGCCAGATGGTAGCTTGATGATGATTTGACCGTATTTCAAACACCTGTCACTTTTGAGAATGCTGCTCGAAAAAGTTCTAGATCAAAGAAATTTAAAAATTATTTACGAGCGACAGACGGAACAAGACGAAGAAAATCGTTATCTTCTACGTGTTACTAAAAAATCAGTATGTCTTGTGTCATACGCTCGCTTATCAGCTATAGCATTTGTGTTTTAAAATCGGAAATGTTTGACATCAATATTTTTGTATTACAATATCCCAACGTCCGCTCCATAACTCTTATAAATCCTGGATACAAAATTTCAGTATTATATTTTCTTAAATATCAGTTTCCTTTTTCTTATTTCTGTTGAAACTGCATTGCTGGTATCGATACGCTCTCTTAACAATACCCTCGGAGGAGAAACAATGAAACTTATCCCGTTGGGTTTCAATTTAAATACAGTTCAGTATAAAGTGGTAGCGAAGTCGGAAAATATAGAAATTGAAGACTTATGCTTATTCCGATTTCCGCTTACACTAAGCAACATCTTATGAAAGCGTACTGCATTTTAAATTTATGATTTGAAATTGAAATAGAGCATCGAAAATTTAACAGTGGAATTATATTCAGAAATTCATTTAACTGTCATTGAGTGTTTGTGAAATATTGCAAATAAAGTATTTATTTTATGTATTTATTTCAAATATTCACTTTCAACCCTTTAAAACAAAATCCTTACTAATATTATAAAAGCGAAAGTGAGTTTGATTGTTTGTTACTTCTTCACGCTTTAATGGCTACACCGATTTTGATGAATTTTAGTACAGAGATAGTTGGGAACCAGGAGATGGACATAGGCAAATTTTGCGTTGCTATTACAAATCAATAAGGCGCATGGGGAACTGTGTTACCCCGAACTTAACGCGAGCGAAGCCGCGGGCAAAAGCTAGTTAGATTATAATTACCTATTGTGCATTTTTGTAGTCTCAAAAAAAGAAACATTATACCTATGTCATGAATGCCTGTGATTTGTGGAATTACTTTTATAATGCATTAATAATTATAATAATAGGTACGGCTTTGTGTAATTATGCAGTTTGTGTGCTTATTGTTAAATAAATAAATAAATACACTACACACACAGCCAGCAAAGGAGTTAAGTTACCAAGCTCGTCAGGTACAGTTGATTCTTTTTTATCATTAATTCATCAAATTGATTTGTCTATTAAATAAATATGAGTTGTGAGAAAAATGCAACTAATCTGACGAGCCTACATTTCTCTTGGTCGTGTTAAGAATTATAAAGGAAACAATAGATCAGATACACTAGTCACATCTATGACTAGATACGCCTAAATATATGTCATATACGCCTGTGGCATAAGGGCCTGACTGCGTGTAATAATGTCTGCGTAATGAAAATTAAGGATAACATCATAATCTAATTAACAATGTAATGTTTCCGCCTGACATTTTATGGGCAATGGACCGGATTATCGAAAAAAAAGTTAGGGTCAGATGTGATTATGAGAATTCATATCTTCTAGGAGTATGAAGAGGAAGCTATCATGAAGAAAAGTGTTCCCATGCCAAATTATTCACGACTTATAGCACTGAGGAATGTTACTTCATAAGAAGGCAAATTCTTCAAATACCAGTCGCTCTCTGATCTACAAACAGTCTCTGACCAGAGAATCTGACATTTCACCATGAATATTCAAAGTTTGCTACAAGTTGAACTAACGTATTTTTTTCTGGCAACTACCGAGAAGATTAACGGATAGTCTGATCGCATGCATGTAGATAAAAAAAAACACATTGAGTTAGACAATTAATTCGCAATTGACCTTGTTCTTATTACGATTGTTCTGTTTCATCTATTTAAATACTCACGATGAAATCGTGTGTACGTGATAACTTTGTAATGGGGTTCGGTAACCGTTGTATTAAACATTTAACGGGTGCGCGTTTATCGTGCAAATTATTTTCGGGCTTCTAGAATTTTTGATAGTAATTTGTACGTGCGGTTGTGGGGGATATGAAATAAACAACGTAATTGACTACTCCAGCGTTTTTCATTGATGTTTAGCGTGACTGGCGGCGATTAATGTTTTTTTGAGATGTGCCTCTTGTGTTTAGGCATTATTTTTGACTATCGTATCCCGGTGGCTTCGTCTTCCTCGAAGGTCTTATGGCACTCGGTAATGAGATTTTTTTTAATCGGATGATTATCTTCTCTAATATATAAAATTTCCGTGTCACAATGTTAGTTACCGTACTCCTCCGAAACGGCTCGACCGATTCTTATGAAATTTTATATGCATATTCAGTAGGTCTGAGAATCGGCCAACATCTATTTTTCATACCCCTCAGTAAGCAGCGGGTGAAACCGCTGGGTACAGCTAGTTGTTAGTATAATCCTACATTGAAAGTGTTCATGGTCTTTCTTGCCCATTCTTCTCGATAGAGAAGTAGCTTTGGAATGGGCAACTAAACTACCTACTTTCACATGTAATATACCTTGTGACTGGTACTGTAGCTTCATTTTATTGTTGTCATTGTTTCGACAGTTCAAGAGTGACTGTAACTGGCCTTTTTAAAATAAAAACTTATTTATTGTTTTTTTTTTAATGATCGGCATTATAAGCCGTTTTTTATTTATTTTTTAAAGTTTTACGAAATACTGCTAAAAGTACTGTATTTAGTGCTAATGTGAGGAATTCAGAAAAAGAAAAGTGGCTTAACTTGTTTGTCAAGGCATTTCCATATTTATTGGCCGTAATCACGAACTCGCGGAGTTATTTGGTGACGCGGCATCAATTAATCATCTTTTATTTTCATAATAGCCGCTGTTAATCACAATACATTTACCAAACTGACTGGCAGCGAGGTCAAATAACTTCAACAATATTCTGGCCAAACACTTTACTTAAGTTTGGTAAATTAATGTTTTATTTGCAACCCAGCAAGCTTAGCAACGGGTAAACTTGTGAAGCTAAGCAAAGTTTGATTGTAACTTTAAGAAAACAAGTGTTTTGATCTCTTCATCTTAACCTTTTGAACGCCGGAGCATTTTACGTCAATTTATGTCACATATTTGTGTCGTCGATTTCCAGGACACACCCTTGCTTGTCACATATATGTGACAATGACGTTCAAAAGGGAAGTTGATTATAAAATTGCGTTTTATACCAATGTTATTACAGTCTGATCTACCAACACTAAAACACGAAAATAACCACTTCTATTTGAAAAAAAATCTACACGTCGTCGGTTTAACAATTACGTAGATTGCATGTCGCTTTAGCACATGTGTGGGGCTGTGGGGTGAACAAACTTTACTGTAAGCGTCCCCTGAAGCTCGTTCAGTTGATGTAAACATCACTTGTTTGAGCACAACTAGTCAGGGCTATTCCTTTGTCAACGCCACTATTTTTAGAGTTTGACACTTAATACCCGAAAAGAAAAAAGTGTGCGTAAGTAGGCACACTTATTTCTTTTCGGGCATTATGTGGTCAGAGTCAACTACAGTACTTTCACAAGTTATTATGCCTTGTGACCGGGACTGTAGATTCATTTTTTTTCTTGACATTCAAAAGTGCCTGTAATGGTCTAATTGAAATAAATGATTTGATTAGAGGCTTAAGGAGTCAGACCTAAAATGAAAAACTTTTTCTATCGAACCCACATTATAATCTAGAAAAATAATCGTTTCTCGGATACAAAACTTCATTTTCATCATCTTGTAGGTACTTTAAAAATATGATTGCATCTCTTTGATACATACTTAACTAGTAAACGCTGTAACAATAAAATTGAAAACCAAATGATTTTTAAATAGTAACCATAGAGTTTCTTACCGGTTTTTCTCTATAGGAAACAACCAATCCGAACCGTACACCTTTTCTCGACGATTTATAAGTGCCCATGTAGGCCTATGCGAAATAAAAATATTATGATTTGATGCTATATGATGAACAACATACCATCTTATGTAAAAGTTCTATGTTTATACTGGTACTTGTAGGGTGTACATAATAAAGAGTATTATATCCTTCTATCTCTCCATTATCCACTTTGATATACGACCTAGCATTTACTAAACCTGCATGACTAATATGGCAAATCCTTTTAGTTTGATTTATGCGACCGATTTGACGCCGCGTCCACTTTAGTATCGATACCGAATCAGAGACTGTAATCAGTCATAATCGATTTATTATCGGTGTTAAATTAAGTCGATGACATAGTAAACTTTTAAAGATTTATATTTAAAATAAATCTTTTAAAATTAACTTATCAGTTTCATCTAAGTCATCTCTGTGAAAGCGACGTTGTTTCCAAAATTCGCACAGCTTTCTCAAATAGCGTAAACGACAAACAATTAGGAAGGAGTTTTTATGAGAATTGTTTATTACGCACTCGTGCGGCAAAGAGAGAATATTCTACACTTGGCGAAAACAAATTAGTCGGCATTTATCAAGCCAAGCCTGTTTATGAAGCCTTAAATAAATATCTGTAAGAAACTTGAGGGGATTATTCTAACTATTGTTTCTTAGAAAATTTTACATGATTATAACGTCACGGCAAGAATACCCAAAACGTTATACAGAAGTTTAAGCAGACTCCGTGGATGCTACTGAGAATTTCCTTCTGATCCAGATAGAAGTGGAAAGGCTGCAGAATATTTTTTTTTATTTGGCCGGTAGCTTTTTTTCGGATGGAATCACCAAATAAATCTACACATCACAATTTCTTGTTTGTATTATGTTCTTAAATTAGAAACGAACAAATAGTCTACGCAATTACACGCGACGTAATAAATCTATATTCAAATCTATTGTCCGTCAACCATATTGTATGCGTGTATACTGAAAGGAGCTGTAAGTGCGATGACAGACATGCAACCGACACACGATACCCGTCACTTCATTAACGGCTGTTGCAGATGACCTGTCGACGCCCGACGCGTTCAGAATACTGCCTGATTAACATATTACGTCTGTGATCCATGTGGTTTAGGCAGAGGTGTATATTACGTTCAAATTTCATGTTATAGGGACCATTGTCATAGGGGTAAGCACAGATGATTAAATAAAATTCGCGCATTCCGTACAAACTTGCGACATAAACGGTCATATCTTTTGACTGCGCAGACTTAGAAAGTTGATTTTTTCCCAGCTCCAAGGGACTATAGACTTGAGTATATAGTTTTAATTTCAACTCGATACCACTATGCAATTCCAGCCTTGACAGACAGACAGACACACGGAGTACAAAGTGAACCTATAAAGGTTCCCCGTAATCAATAAGGTGTCTTGGAACAGCAAACGGGTGCACGTCGGCCCCGTCCGATTTTCAGCCTGTCAAGTTACCCAACCACGCAACCTACCCCCGCGTCTATTCTTTAATCCTTACACCTGCAACAACCAGTCTTAAATCTAGACCCGGTGGCTGTTACTGTCAAGTTCCTGATGGAGAAAACCCAATACCTAACTTCACCCAACCCAGCTCATGCCCAGTAGTCACGCTATAGGCACTTGCCGCCTGATTGTGATAGACAACCCCATTGTCTTGCAAACGAGATTCTAATCAATCCAATTGGTCGGCACTCTGATTACAAAGACAGTGATCTGTCATTTCAATTTCATAGACAATGGAGAATGTGAGGGGCATTATACGGGTGGGAAAAGGTAGTTCCTTCTTATTATGTGCAGGTTAGGTAATTTACGGTTATTTTACAGATAAAGCCAGTTGGACTGGAGTCCGATCCCAACATAGCTGAAGGCTAGTTAGGAAATAGTCTGTGAAGGAGAAATGTTAATTGCAGACATTAATGAAACCTCTTTTTTTGCGGATGGGAAATGTTCAAATAACTTCCCCCGCTATGGGCGGAGCGGGGGCGAGTGTCAGACTTGTACTTGACTAAAACCCACTCATGTTCCTTCTTTTGCCCTTTATGTTCCGGGGCCGCGGAATCTCTTCCGAACAGCCTGCAACCCCGGCTCCCAGGTTACCTTCCCACTTATTTCATTGTGTAATGAAAACGAGTTCTTGTAACATGAAGATCTAATATATATAAAATACTCGAGTTGAAGAGTTTGTTACCGAAATCCTCCGAAACGGATGGACCGATTTGTATGAAATTTTGTGTGCATATCGAGTAGGTCTGAGTATCGGCCAACATCTATTTTTCATACCCTTAGTGATAAAGGTGGCCTGAGCAGTGAGTTTCACTCACTGCTCAGGCCACCTTTACCGGGCACAGCTTATTATAAAGTTATTTTAAGTCAAATACATGACTCGCTTTAAAATCAACAACAAACATAATGTAAAATTAATTAGTAGCTATTTTGACGCGATTACGGGTAAATTTCTGTCATTATCCTCATTATTACGTTGCCATATAGGCCAAGGTTATAAAATGATTGAAAATTATTAAAGGACAGTAATATAAAATCTTACAAATAGCTTAAGCTTTTTAACTAGCTTGCCGACTTCATGACAGTTATTCAAGAACCTGTTAATGATTGAATTGAAATTTATGCATAGGGTTTGAATAACTGAATCATTTTGTCGAGGCACATGAAAATCAAATGAGCGCTTATATATTATCGAACACGATCTTCAAAATCTATTTGGCACTTGGCACAAAAATGGACACTAAGGTAAATTGACCCAAAACCCGAATAAATTGATTTGACGGCACGGTTAGCGCAGCGGCTGAGCCATCGACTGCTGCGCTGCGTGTCGCGGGTTCGATCCCCGCACGGAACAAATATTTATATGGCCTACAGATAGTTGTTTCGGGTCTAGCTGTTTGTGTATGTGAGTTTAAATGTTTGTAAACGCACCCACGATACAGGATTAACCAACGTACAGATTTAAATTGCACAGGAAAGAATCGTAGCGAAATTGATGTAAAATAAGAAAAAGAGTCGAGTATACCCGACTTTGTAAAATAAAATTGGTTTCACCTGTTCGCCTCTATACTGCGTTGACCAAAACGCCAACAATGAGTATTTTAACAACAAAATGCCTGGCCACCAGTCTTACCAAGAGTATCGTATTACCCAGTACTACCTGGGTGTCAGATGATGATGAAAAAGCAAAGCCGTGTCATGTTAAGTCAAAATGGCTTTGTGACTCAATTTTACAAGTATATTCTGGAGCTGGATAGCCATTGACAGGACTACAGGAACGCGCCTTTGGTAAATATTATATTTAAATTGACTTGAAAAAAAAATACAAGATGGCTGACTGATATATTGACAACTATACAATAGTTTGACATCAGATTTACTTGAATGTGTATTATAGTAACCTAGGACCTAGGAGATTGAAAGCATCAGGACCTGCCTTCGCAACAAATACCTACATCAGTTCAAACGAGTACAAGCCACCACCTTCAAGATACTGTTAGAAACGTTCAGGGAATACATAATATTGATTTGTACACAACGACATTTATGTATCGACGACATCCGGGATGAAGGGGACTTGACTTCACATTCAAATGAGCCTGCTTGATGTTCATGTAATTATGAGGACCTCGTGGCAGACATGGGGGAAAGATAAAAGGTAAAGTTATTTTAAACGACGGCGTTTGGGGAAAACAATTCAACATTTTTGGACATGGCAGACCTGATCAATCTTACCTAGAAAGATTGATTTATATATTTATACTAGCGGACCCGACAGACGTTGTCCTGTCTACACGTCTTTAATTTGAAAATTAAAACTTTTTTTAATAAGCTAATAAGCTGTCTAATTTGACACTGCGATTGTAGCGCCGTCTGTCGGATCCAATGTAAAACATTCCAAAATCAACAACTACTAATAAATTAAAAATTAATTTAAAAAACATTGTCCAGCGGACAAAATTGTGAATCTAAACCATTCCCAGATCCCCTTGAACACACACAAAAAATTTCATCAAAATCGGTCCAGTCGTTTGAGAGAAGTTCAGTGACATACACACTCACAGAAGAATTATATATATAGATTACAGAGGAATATTAACCTCATTTTTACACTAATATTTACTAAGAGGCAGGTTTGGATGTAGGTGGTAATCTCCGAAACTACTGATCCACACTATGGCTGAGTCCGAGTATTTGCGATGCGGATGAAGTCACAGGCAGAAAGTAAAATAGTTTTATTGCTGCAGTAATCAAACTTTTGATAACGCCGTTTGTTACTAGGCTTGGTACCTATTAACATGTATCAAATACTAGTAACTATTCAAAAACTTCTTCATTTCTTTAAGACATCTATGCCATGTTTAAAAGCAATTCGCAAATAAGGGGGGCGAAGCCCGATTGAAACCGCCAGGAGCCAGCCAGTGTTAACATTATCAATACATTTATTCCTTACATAGAATGCTGGTTGGATACAAGATAACCGGTCAAAGAACAACTGTCGACATGGCCGCCACGAATACTAATTGGTTTAGCGTGAATAGTTAAACGCAAACACCGTTTATTAAGCTCGAAGCAATGTTTAAGCGCTTAAGCAGCTTTTGGGGATACTGTTTCCTTTAAAGCGCATTATAATAACAAAATAATTATCGTTTGGCAGTTCATTATGAATAGCATTATTGAAATACCAATCGTAGGCGAAATATGGCGTACCAATAGTCGGAACTGCCTCGCTGGTTTAGTGGCAAGCTTAATTGACAAGCATGAGGTGCTGGCTATACTTTCCAGGACAGGCAGTGTTATTGGGTTTTCCATCAGGATCTTTGTAGTAGCGGCCCGAAGTCTAGATATTTGCCCGGTTGATAGCAATATGCACGTTATACTGGTTACATCATAAGTGGCCAAACGTGGTTATATTCAATACTAGCTGTGCCCAGCGGTTTCACCCGCTGCTCACTTAGGGGTATAAAAAATAGATAGTAGCCGATTCTCAGACTTACTGAAAATGCATAAAAAAAATCATAAGAATCGGTCAAGCCGTTTCGGAGGAGTATGGGAACGAACATTGTGACACGAGAATTTTATAATATACCTCTGCCTTACCATTCGGAAACTACAAGCGTAAATCGACATAAATATTCACAAAAGTGATAATAACCCTGCGAATTTCGTGTCGAACAAGCTTATTAACTTCTAATATTAGTGGGTATAGTGAAGTAGGGTAAGTCAATGAAAGAGAATATACGGCTAACGAGCTGTAGGTGCTGTTCAACAACGTCTAATGATTTATGCAACAACGTTGAATTCAGAATGTTACTGCTCTATTGGATGTGTCAAACCTTAATTACTGTAGCAGTAATAATAAACCAGGTATGATGGAATTTGGAACGTAGGCCTTTTGAGGACCTAAGAAATCTAACTTTATTTTAAACCAGCTGTGCCCAACAGTTTTACCCGTCGCTCAGCTCCTTAGTGTCATAGCCTGATGTACTATAAACTATTAATTTCGTTATAGAAAGCCTGTGCAGTGTCTAGTAATCCGGCCACGGCCGGTCAACCTGATTCACACCTTGGGGTGATTTTTGCTAAATCCAGTCTTAGTGAACACCTATGTCCTAAAAGGATCTCCTATTCATAATTTGAAACTCCAAACACTTATAGTTTCTGGGATTTCAAGATGAGTGAGTCAGTGATTTTCTCTTCTATATAAAGATATTCCACGACTCCTGTACTATTAAATGCATCCATCAGGTTTTGAACGCGTTATATTCAGTCCTACCGCAGAACCTGATATTTTACCAAAAAAAGCTGTTTCCCAGCAATAACTTTTGCATATAGTTAGTTTAATGTACAGCACACTGGGTTAATGGCTTTGTAAAGGGTCAGTTTACACCTTTTACAAGCCTATATGCAACAAGCCGAAACTATTACGGTTACAAAAGTTTACAAAAGCAGAAATGGCCACTTCTTTCCGCAGTTTTAGCGTTGTTAGTCAGCTGGGGTACCGGTAACCCCATTACGTCACCCTTTCGTCAGTAAACGACCCCAACATTTAGCAATCGTTACTACGCGGACAACTTTAAGTTCATTTGTGATTAAAAATGGGGAAATCCTGTTTGCTGTCATGGGAGTGTAAAATGTTGCCAATTATTCGGTCGCGGAATTTAGGCAGGGCTACGATGATTCATAAGTACCTAATTTAAGGCGAGAGGCGTCATGGTAGCCCGCGAAAAGCAAATTTCTGATGTTTTTATTGCAACTTGCCTGTCTGTATGAGGTATAATTTATATTTTTATCAACTGTTGAAAAAAATATAAATTGCGACCGACAAAAATGGCTGAGATTCTTAAAGCCTTTGTTGAAGAAATAAGCTTTTCGCAACAGAGTAGTGAGAGTTTTATACTTTCTGATAGTGACGTCGAAATCCTGCTCTAGACATATCCGAAAAAACCCTGATAACGTACCGCCTAAACCCTTCAAAAGTCAATAACCTTGCGATCCTAAATATACATTTGCAAACCCTGTCAACGTACCGGTACGTTGTATAAACAGAATCAAAAATCCACCTAAAAACCAACATAGACGAAATCCTTGTCCACAGACGACCAAAACCTCCGAAACACTAGTACTATTGGTAAAGCCTCACTCTTCGGAGTAAACAGAAATTATTTGAAGTTTCTTTAGCTTGGCTGTAGCTGTCCCTGTACTGCAAAGTGCTTCCCCAAGTCGTTGCAAGGACTGCGTTTCCCCTCGAACCATGGTTGGTAAGGTTCTAAGGCACTCACGATAGGTTAAGACTGGCCATGGAAACGTTAAATTACTTTAATGTAACATTAAGTAATAATGATTTATCTGAAAAACGCTACAAATGAACACACAGTAGGTCCGTCGTCTGCGCAGACATTCGGTTTGTTATAATAACTACAACAGGCGTGAACGAGTTAGTCGCACTGTATACAGACATATCGATTAATCGTTCACCTCGGTGATATGACATCGAGAATTACGTTAAGCCTGGGATTGTATGATCTAGGCTCGTGAAAGGGTGGGTGTTTACGTTTCTTTGCATAAACTAGGGAGCTTTGCGGGACGTACGGGCAAAGGACGTTGAAAGTCCAGCGTACAACGGTCTTAAATTTTCTCACATTTTTTAATAAAAGGAGGCTTTTTAAAATTCAACTCAAAAGGCAATAATCCTGGGCCGAATCTCTAAAAATGCTAAATAATTTATTGCTCAGTTGGGGCAATATGACGTTACATAAAGTAAGTTCCAATGTTGTTTGTTACAAAACAAAAACTCAGTGCCAAAACGTCCCTGGAGAATCTTCAGAAAAGGCATTTTGATCGGAGCTCCAAAATCGTGTCGTCAAATATTCCCAATAGCCTGTTTACCTTTATGAATCAAGAATTTTTCTTACCTTAACCATACATGTGGAGCAATTCCGAGAACCATAAAAGCTTAGTACGTAAGATTCTGGTGAAGTTAGGTCGAAAGCGATTTTAACAATTCATGCCCGGGAGTAGTTCGATTCATGTGCAAAGGCATGCAAGAGCTCTTAAGCTAGGCAGCACATCACTAAAAGCCACTGAGGTAATCTAGCACTGAATAGTGGATCGAAGAGAAATTGTTTCGGTATTGTATTAGAATCGATTCTATTCAATACACGGTTATTTTCGAACGTGATGAGACGAATCAATAGATTGTATAGTTGAAGACACTGTTCGTTTTCGTCCAATTGAAAGAAATTATATTGTGTCAGAGACTTACAGATGTTCCACATTCACTTGCTTTGCTGGTACCAATTCGAATCACAACACATAAAAATCGAATTACAAAATCGTTAAAACAGACTCTGGAATCGGAACTATCTTAAACTGTTTTATAACTTATAATATATATATTTTATAACTTATTATACGTATTGAGGTCAGTGAGCCTTGATAGAAGGACAACGAATTACTAGAATGAATAAACTTGAGTCAAGAGAAAACCAATTTGGAGTCGGCTCTCAGTTTTGGGTTACTTTCTTGGATTCGGGTCTGCATTTTTAACGCTCAACTTTAGACGGGTAGCGACTTAAACAGGGCTATGGAAATTCAGGAATTGGAACGGTCCGAAAACGGCATCCTTGTTATTGAGATAAATATGCTGTTTCTTTTATAACCTTGAATTATTCATTCTCTCCAGTATTTTATTTCGAAATTGCCTTCAAATCTATCAATATTAACGTCGATTTACCTCGTAAAATTGATTACGGTCTCGTGTCACGCCAAAATTTGTCAGCTCTTAGTTGTAAAATAAAATGAGTCATCTGTTTCTGATAAAATCAAAACCTGTTTGTGTTCTTATTGATGGCTTGGCAATGAACTTCGTTACTAAGCTGTAAATGCTTTTTAAATTAAACGATCGTATAAAGTGAAACGATTCTGTCTCCGGAGCGAGACCCAACTCTACACAAATTCAATATTCCCGAGTATTTCTTAATGGATTACTCGCTACGATAACAATCTTATCTTTGATATCGTAGGTACTTCAATCTAGATGTCTACTATAAAATACACTTAAAACACAAATAGGTTAACAACTTACATCAACAAGACACCGCCAACACACAGGAACCATTCCACACTGTTGATCACTTCAACAATCCACCACACTGTTGCTTATCTAACGGCACGCACACATAACCTGGAACAATGGACAAACTGTGTTAAACAATTGAAAAAGACGTGGTAAACACATACCAGGGCCAACAGTAGACGGTGAAGAATATGAGATACAGTTCGGTATGCATTCGCCAGAATTTACTGATAGTGTTGTTGCTCCTCATGTTAAAACCATAACTAAAATCCGAGGAGGTGTACATTGATCTTAAGCCATAAACTGTTTAATTAAAAAACACACACACACACACTCACGATGGATGAATCTCAAAGAAACAAACGAATGAGTAAACATTGTCATATGCTATGACTAAGGTGGCCTTGAGCTATCTGTAAAAGTGGCCTTTGAAATTGGCTCAAAAACAAGCTAGTAACCATTATCAATTTGAATAATAATTATCAAGATCAATAATATATCAATAACAGGCAGATGCTGGATGCGGCAAGCTGAAGATAGGGCGCTATGGCGCTTATTAGGGGAGGGCTATGTCCAGCAGTGGACTAATATAGCCTGATGATGATGATGATGATGAATAACTTATTGTAGAAAAGGCTTAGTGGGTTATACAAATAATCTAAATCAGTTCATCATAAACAAACTACCACAATCAAATAACGTGATTATTTACTGGTGTTAAGAAAATATTTATAGTCAAATGAAAAATTGGACCAAAATTTCGAAGTTAAGAATCTCACTAACAACGTCCTTAATAAATAGCAATCAATATAGTTGAAAAGCAATCAAGTTTTATCCAATTTATTAAACATCAAGGAATCTTGTTTCTAAGAACGATGAAACAAGAAAGGGGAAAAGACGATTATATTTTTACTGAGAATTTATCAAAGGCATCTTGGTTCTAAATGAAAAACGTGGCACATGACTCCGATTTAGGTACCTGATTGAGTGGACTCTTTGAAAGAGCTTTTCAGGTGAAAAGAGGCATTCGAGTCACAAGCATTTTTAACTGAAAGGTACTTTCTATAAAATATAATGTAGAAATCCAGTTCCAAGTGACGACTTTAAACCTTTCACGATAAAAATGAGAAATATCAGAATCCAAATACCAAGAGGATATCTTTAACACACAATGTCACAGAAAAATTATAGACTAAAATAAAGTTAACCCTATATTGTTTAATTTATAGGGAAGCAATCAAGAATTGAAAGATAACCTGCTTGGCACCTGATCAAATTGGATGAGATTGAAATTAATATATACGCTGGAGCCTCGGAGATATTTTTTCATTCAGTTTGTATCTATGCCTAATTCCATCTGGCAATATTCAGGCTTTTTGCAAATACCACATGTTTTTTAAAAAGTGTTACTGAAGACACAGCAGGATTAAATTCAGAAATACGAGTATGTTTGGATTATTTCATGCTCAAATGAATACAAATTGGTCGTGTTTACGAGTATACGTTGATTAAACAAAAGTGTGTGCATATTTGAATGTCCCGTGAGTGTAGTAAAAGCGATATCAGAATGTTGGGCACCTGTTTCTACCTGCGTAGTTTGTCAGCAGTTATTTGAATCAATAAGTTGCCAACTAGCAATGTCATAGTCGAAGGAACTATACGCGTATAATTATGTATATATGCACTTACTCTACTACACCTTTTTTACAAAATTATGGTGTTTTTCATTCATTTATCGTTAAGAGACCTGGGGCCTTAGTCTGCTATTACAATGGTGTCAGAATGGTCGATCACTGATCGCATAATGGTTGATTTTGACAAGTTTAGTATGTAGTAGATGTCAAAATCAACCATTATGCGATCAGTGATCGACCATTCTGACACTATAGTAATAGCAGACTAAGGAAACAGGAATCATCAAAGGGTTAGTATGGGTATCTGGCTCACTTTCATTTTGGGAAAAAAGATAGACATACGAATTATCACATCCAACCGTTAGTGAACACGAGAGGATTTTGATTTTTATCATTTTGATGTTTAAAACTTAACAAAGTAAAGCGTCTCATAATTCAAGCAAAATGCATTGCGAATTCAAGAATATGATTACAAAGGGAAAGAGCACAGCCAAAGATGTGCTCACACATAACTTGTACTTTCTTCAGTTGTGATTAAGTTTAGTTTACAAAGAGATAACCGGTGTGCTGTTCAGCGTTTACTTTCACTTCACCGTTGCCTGGAGCTATATATTTATCATTCAGATGTTTCTACGCCTTGAATTTCTTTTGAGAAACCTGCAGTATAAATTCGACATCAACTTCTCCCTTAACGCAGAGGGCGTCCATTTTATCCGCTGCTGACTTTCGTGTAGTTAAGAAATTTTATACGTTGACACGTACATTGATATTACCCAATTCCGTTTGCAACTCTTATATGGACGACTTTCCTATGTCGTGATTTCGTTATTTTTCCACAAATTGTTTATCTTACCTTGGCAAGGAATCATTGAAAGCGAGAGGTCATATCGGCAGTAAAATTTCCAAACAGTCACGTTTCTCCTTTACTGCAGCACTATTTAGACTTTACTTGACACCATTTTCTTAACTCCATTGCATAAAATTCAAGACCTAACAACAAGAGCCGCGCATTCTTAAACCACGGTAGGTAATATTTTCAAAACATCTGTCCTCGTATAGATATTTATTAATCGTACTTTGTCAAGGTCGCATTAATACTAATTAGTAATTATCTTCACACGTGCTTCCACACCTGTCACCAAATTCAATCACAGAAACCATACATAAGTAAGACATATATGGTACTTGCTTAAGCTGGCATATATGATTATTCAAGTATGACTTGACAACAATGAAGTAAATTACAAATGAAACCTTGGACTGTCTTTCCGCATAGCATAAGGCTTAGAACAGATGACAATAGCCACAATCGTTTATGAACTTTATGACGCGTTAGAAGGAGTGTTTCTATGCGGATACTTTGTGGATAGACGTTCTAGTTGGATCTTTAGCAAAATGGCAGTATCTGAAGCCTAAGCAACTCGGTTACATGAGATGACTCTGAACTGGTGTTTACTCACACATGGTGGGGCACTTGATATCGTATCCTGCCTCTCCCATTGTTTGTACGTTCCAGAAACTGATGGGTGTTATGAATAGTACCAAACTGTAGGCTGAATTAATTTCGTTGCCATCGATGCGTTAGCAGAAGGCAATTAATGAATACGGGAAAAACGTATTGTTACATACGCTATCAACACTCCCTATGAATCAGCTGTTGACAATGAAAAGGATTTTTCAACAGGAAAAGCATTCCCTAAACTACATTTGGTATTACACTTTGCTTTGAAGCAAATGACATCATGAAAATTGTGGCATTTAGGTTCATATAATAAAACTTTCTACCGAATGGGTTTTGTGTTTGTTTGTGGAGTGCATAAAATGTCAGTTGTAAGTCAATTTACGCTTAGAAACTACATACTTTCTGTAAAAGATACTGAAAATATCGCCAAAAATACTAAAACAACATCTAAAACTGTACCACAGGCCACAAATCAATATTTTCCTACCAAATTACCATCGCGTGTATTTACCCATTTAAGGGCAAAGCGACACCTAGCCTATATATAAACTTTCCCACGTTTTATGATGTCATGTCAACGGCCTTAAAAATATATATGATAATATTTTTGCCTATTCTGTCATGTTTTGAAAGGAATATTGAGTTTTGCGTTAAACCTTGGTATAAAGCTAGTTTCTTAGATCTATTATTATGATATTTTGCTATGTCAAATATTTATCGCCAAAAGCAACAACAGCAACAAAAATCTTTTTAGGTAAAACTTGATGTCGTGAAGATTGTCAGTATCACGAACATAGATAAAAATTACAAGACTAATATCTAACACCTGTCCAGCACTCAAGATAATGAAAAACTACATTTATATCTCTTCTTGTTTCACTAATCGTGACGATACGTAGCCAAAATTGTTTCTCTTTTAACTCCTAGATCTGATTTGTTTTATTATTCGTTTCAGGTAAATGTCAGTTCAACTATATTTCTTTTCTCATATCAAGAGTCTTCCTCTCCCATGCAGTATCTATCTTAATAATATATGCTGATTTCTCTTTAAAACTTATAAAGTCATACTTTATCCAACAGCACTACCTACCTGCCGTTGTGGGCCTTTGGGTCAACCACACTTTTGTTTTTTTTTTTTTATTATGGGTAGATATCGATACTATCGCAGTTTCGTTAGCTTATTAAACTTGATCCTGCCCGACCATAGCACATCATCATTCTTAGGTCTATAATTTATTTGGGCTTCGTTTGTTCATAAATATAATTATGTCCATATATTTTGTTAGAAAACACGCAAGAAATGTTGCCATAAATCACAAGTTTTAACACTATTACATTCAAGTCAATGAACTGTAAAATTGAAGCCTTTTCAAGTATCTTGGTCACGTAGCTAACATAGCTTTGTAACTCGGTTTTGACTAAGTCTTTTATTATGAACGTCTTTCTTGCAGCCAATTTGGTCAAACCGTAAGATATTTGAGAGATCTTTTCTTATGATATTTTCTTTAATTCAAAACCATAATTTATCTTCAAAGACAGACTTGTTTCAGGTGACGAATTGAGTTTTATTAAAACAAATTCTAAATTAGATGAAGCTTTCTCTTTCATATAAATTGCTACTCAAATAGAAAGCACTTGGGCAAAGTGCTAGCATATTGAAGACACAAAATCAAATCAAAACGTTAACTTAGAGATGTAAATGGCATCAACACGGCTACATAGTCGATTAATATCTAATGAGGTATCTACTATGTTCTCGGAATAATAAACTGTTTCTTGTACCTCATTTATTGCCAAAGACTAAAAAAGAATCCTCGGTAACACTTGATATAAATGTCAATCTAAAGAACATTGAAGACACTAATGACAATGCAAAAATATTACACACCTTTAGTAAAACTCCACTCTCGAATTAAAAACTTCACGTTTAGCACAGGCCACAAAATTTCTAAATCACAAATCAAAACACAGATCCACTAATCACTACACAAAACTCCCACATTCCGAGTATGCAGTATAGTACCCCCTCTCCGAACCGCACTGGTCCGTGAACGCGGTGATCTGCGCAAGAGCACGCAAGCTTCCGTCCGTAACGCACACCCACCGCAATCGAACTGAGCAATGTATGAGCGAGCGAGGGAGCGTCGGCGGACGGTTTAAATGTTCCTTTTAATATCGTTGAGTCTACCTGCCGGAATGTAGCCAATGTGGATGTTGATTTCGCGTGGAGCCGAAATTAATGCACACATTTCTGTACAGTTACGGTTAGATAGGATTTAGAAATTAGTTTTAGGACATGGCTAGACGACAATTAATTCGTGTCTGCTGACGAAAGACTAAAAGTTGTAAAGGTTTATTATGCTTATTAGATTCGGGGTGTATTTTTTTCAATATTTTCTTCCAGATTTTGGTCGATTTGTATAAACGTGACATTAGGTTTTTCTGTAAACCAGAACTAATCAGCCTCAGAAATGGAGCGTAGTGTAAGCGGTAGTAAGGCGTTTGGATTATATTTCCTGAGTGTTTATTCAATTCGTCATGAAGACCAATAGTTTAAACGCTTATTACTTGCAACGGATTCCACGTATCGGTTGCCATCCGCCGCAGTCACGCCGTCGCGCATGAGTAACGAGGTCCCGCCACTAAGTGTAAATGAGGATAGAAGGTCCAAAACCTGGTAGCTACAGTGAAGGCCACTCGACATAAGGCTCGGGCTGTTTTGGGTAAGCATCAAAACCCGTCCCGTAAATGATGTCATGAGACACACTCCCAAAGAAATCTCAAAGCCGCAGTCAAAGAATAAACTTCTAGCAAAGTAAGAAGTATGGCTTGACTGAGATGTCTTGAATACTTTTGTCAGTACTGCAAGCTTTAAAACAAATACTAAAAAGATACCTATTCGAGAAACACCATGTGAAACAAACCTATCCAACCAAATGGTAGATATGTAACAAATTCAGCGTTTGCTGAGGTAGTTTTATGCGTTGTATCAAGTGAACCTCCTGTACATATCTGCTTATTAAACCTGCACACACGCACGACACAGAACTAACAATGATATGCTCATCGCGTCCAGATTTAGAAGATGGTTTCACGGATAAGCCTACGCTGGCCAACGTAAGCCCATTTAGATAATCTAAGTTTATAAGGAAAATAGACTGAGGTTGTTTTCTCAATGAATTTATCCTAGAAATAGTTATGTCTATGTCATTATTAGTCATTGTTTAATTGATCTGACCTGCTTTCAAAACGGTGAGGAAACATCGTACGCCTTAGATCGAAAAAATCTAGGGGTAGATTACCGCCGTCTCCCTCTTAAAGAGAGGAGGACCGCATCTTACTTGTAACTTCAGTGACGAACAGGTGGCAATGTCATAGACTGAAGTAACAACTTCAGTCTAGGCTGAAGAAATAGTTTTCGTTTAGATTATTAGAGTCACGCATTATATTTTAGGATGTTGTTGAGAATGCCTCGCTATTGTAGTGTGTCGGAGTTGTTTGCGCAAGCTCGTACTGACGGGTATCACGTGATTGTGCGCAAAAGAGGCTCTTCGCTGCGCTAGAGAGTGAGAGATAGTCGCAACAGCATCCTGATATAGCTATTTAATTGTAAAATTTATTCGTGCAAATTGGTACTAACACTACACAATAAGTTTTAAATTATTAATTTACTAACACTATGGATCGTGTTGTGTCTGAAATAAAATAAGTTCTATTCTATTAATTTAAGTTACCTCTCGCTAAGCAGAATTCTTAGGTTTTGTAGATCACTAATACAATGTAACAATGCGAAAACAATGTAGGCGTTTAAATCTCCGAATTTCTCAACTCCCTTCATCAAACAAACAAAACTTCGGTATAACTTCGAAAACTCAAACCGAGACCCCTAAAATTAGAGCAACGGCTATTCGACCGCAATCATTCCGTCAAGCGTGAACAATATAATAAGAACTACACGATATCTGGAAGCGAACATTCACGGTTAATTGGAGCACGTGGTAAACATGACTAATCAGCGTGCAAACATTCAATTTTGACGCGGATCCCAACAATTAAGATTAACTTGCTACTGTTCTGGTTGAAAATCCTGATTATGACGCGTTCCTATTTTTTAAATAATTCGCCCGCTTATTATCTTGTTTGTGTGCAAAAGACTAGGTGTTGTACCAAGATTCGTTGCTGCTTCGTCAAGATCGCCCATTTGTTCGTAAAAGCCACCTAGTAATACCAGAGCCTGAGCTTAGTCTAGCAGACACGTTGGCATAGACATAACAGACAGGAGACTTCATAATCGTAAGAAACTACTCTAGTTCGAATTGATACCTTCGTTTTATT
This sequence comes from Ochropleura plecta, assembly GCA_905475445.1. NCBI lineage: Eukaryota > Metazoa > Arthropoda > Insecta > Lepidoptera > Noctuidae > Ochropleura > Ochropleura plecta. The sequence continues at coordinate 6,078,836 of FR997723.1, read as the reverse complement.
TTATAACCGCAAAGGTTTAACGTTACTATTACGAACTCTTTCTCTATACACTATTCTACTATTTATGCAGAGCCTCGATCTCCCAGTTCAAATCAAATTCGATTTTATTTGATTTCTCACACAAATGTCACGCGAAACCGATTCCAAATCCGACTAGACGTTATCGATTAGGTTTACTCACTTGATGAAATAATCCCCAATGTTATTGCGACCCGAAACTAGGAAGTTAGATAACAATATGGAGGCAATATGTACTTCGATATTCGTAATTTAGAGAAACGAGATATCGAAAATAGATTTGAAACTTTACTAGTTTTCTGTTTCGAATTTGAACTGAGAATTGAAGGAAAAGTTCAATAAAATAACCACAAGGTCTACGTTTCATTCTACAGTGAGATTTCATGTTGACAGTTTTTTCACACCTTCTGTTTAGTCTTCATTAAAAAGCACCTTAACACAGGTGAAGGTCAAACGCGACTGCATGATTTTGTCGTAGAGCCAAAGGTCATGATAATGAATAGTAAAATATTACGACATTGACCCTGAAAGGTCACAGTCATGGCCGCTTCGTCCGAAGTGACACTGACAGTTTCCAAGCTAATTACGGAAATAGCATTCATGTGAATAACGTAAGAGACGACCAAACACATGCTTAGAATTTTAACGGGTTGGGCATTGGTTTCTCACCAATGCTGTTGTTCAGGTTGGGAGGTCTTTGTTCAGCAGTTGCCTATAGCCACTCATGACAATGACGATTCAAAATTATACAAGGCAATGTTTTTGGTCCAATAAATCTATGGTGCTCAGACTTGGTCTTTGATTAACATCCAGAAGTCCAAGCTAAAGGTTTACCAACGATCAATAGAGCGCAGTATGTGTTAAATTAACGGACCATGTACAACAACAATTATGGCTGACGTGGCTCAAAAGGCTGCTCAACTCCAATGGGATAGGGCAGGACATGTCTGCCGCATGCCGGACAAACCGTGGGCAAAAACCGTGGCGTAAAATAGCAGAAAACTGGAGCTCTGAAATAGTGAGGTGAGGTCGCGGCAGGCCACGAAGGACTTGGCGGGACGAACCAGATAGGTTCCATCAAAGCTAGAAGGAGGACGCGCGGCTTCGTAAGAGGTGGAGGGAGGCCTTTGCCCAGGAGTGGGACAGAGCAGGCTTAAAAACACCAAAACAATAGTTATATGCGAAACTATAAGATCACCAGGCAAAATTCCTGTCATGAGACCAATTAGGTGGAATTCATGTTTTTTGTCTTCAAATGCTTACACGAGGCGTTCTGAAGACTAAGACAAATAAATACCTGTGTTATTTATAAGTCTTACGAGTAACAACACAAGGCACGGGCTTAGGAAGCCGCATACAGCAATAATGTTACTGAGTTTAGCTCGCAATAGTGCGTAACAAATAGTACAGTGTAGATGATAACATTATTAATGTACAGTAACTAACCTACTTTCTACGATTTGCTATTAAAATTCTGATTGATTGTATTGGCATGAAAAACAATTATTTTGTGTTTTCAAGTGTGGATGAAAGAATTCAAGAGGAAAAGCCATTGAATTGGATAACACCAATGACAAGTTGCACCTCTGAAATAATTTTGAAGGAGTAATTTAAAGCTGAGTTTACCAATTGTATCAAGGGAAGCATAGAAGAAAAAAACAGTTCAATTACTCAAGTAAGTTAACTAGTACCTTGAAGTAAAGCATCTGGCAGTAAACCATTACAGAATCAACATTCTGGTAAGTTAATACGTTAACAAGATTATCAAAACACCAAGATTTAAAAATATTATGACAAGTTAATGTTCCGCATACATTATTAACGTGCAAGGCTCAAAAAATAATGTTATCTGAATGCTAACAAGGAATAGATAAACCGGAGTGCTTACAAACTGCTCCAGGGTCGTACTCGTGAGTGATGATGTAAGTTTGTATATTACGTTATCTGTAACGGCCACCATAATGAAATTTAATTACTTGACAATACATGTCAGACACAGTAGATTTGAACTTTGGAGACTGCTTTCAACTTCTTAATTAACCGTCTTTTAAATTACGATTTCATTAAGTGGTTCGGAAAATTGGGACATTTCAAAGACAGTGTAAAAGTTTTTAGGCTGTTTGATTTTCAGTCTTCATTAAAACATTTTGACCTTTCAAAAAGTTCCAGGATATTCTTCGAAGTCACCGTCGATAGTGCAGATGTTTCGTAACAACAGTCCTAAACCCAAGCCAAGCGAGGCCATGCAAACAGGAGAAAGGCAAAAACCAAAATTGCCCGACTAATTGAAATTTTGTGTGTTCTCGTAAATCAAAGAGGCAAGTCAATAGTACTCAACCCAAAAAGGTAGTCAGGCTTACCGAAATTAAAAAGTTAAGGAAACTGAGCCAAGAAGCACTCCCAACAGTTTCTGGCCTAAATTACGAGAGCTTTCATGAATTATTTTTACGACTTCCGATTCAAATTATATCGAAGCGTAGAACATGACGTTACGAGCTATTTTTACCGACGATTAGAAAAGTGGCGGAAGAATGTAATGATTTGATGGCATCATCAAAGCGTTTTGAGACACACCCAAGTTATTGAACCCACGAAAAGAAGTTTTGGCGAAAAATTCGTTTTTCGACCATTATTTAATAGTTTTCAAACACGAATCGTGCTTATCAAACAAAATAACGTTTACTACAAAAACAGCCTTGTCATATTTAATCAATAGGTGGCTGGTTTCCGATATTTAAATTGTTAAGCAGTTCAACGTGTGCTCTGTCATTAGGAAATTCTACTTTGTACGCCCATTCACCCCCAGGTTACTTATTAATTTCTGGTTACATTTCACGCTGTACTTCATGCGATACGTTCCATTAGCTTGAGGCACAGAATAAATAATAGTACTAACATACTTCAACAATCAGCATATCTTGGCGAATTGCGTTTTTGTCTATTTAAGGAAAGGGTAAGTAGCAGTCTTCATTTAGGCAAAACAACGGCGAAAGCACGACAAGATCATGCTGGAGGTGCAATCAAGATCATTTTACATGCAACAAATCCTCTCATCAAACATAAAATGCGCCGTTATTCTAACCATCCACTCACTTTCGCACATCGAGACCAAGCGAATAGAATAGAATAGTATTTATTTGCAAATATGGGTTATACATAAGTAGGTGGTAGTAGGTTTATATCAATTCTGCCATATTTCACCATTCGGCATGCAACATTATCATTATATAAAATTGTTAAAATTTTAATTCTTGAAGTACATTACATTAATAAATTAATTAAATAAAAGTAATTCTCATAAAATAAAATGATTAAAAATTCAAATTGTCATTAAAATTGTCAACTTAATTAAAAAAATAATAATAATAGAAAACAAAAATAAAACATAATAATTAATTAAAAATTCGAGGTAGTTTGATCAAAATTGTCCGTTAAAAACTCAGCAACACTGTAGTATGTTTTACCTGTTAATAATTTACGAAGTCTTGCTTTAAATTGCTACGTTTTTAAGTCTTTCCAAGCACTTGGTAATTTATTATAAACAATTGGAGCCATGCAATAAATACTTTTGCGCATCAAAGTGGTTTGACACGGTACATTAATTAATTTAGATTTAGCGAACAAATAATAATGACATCGCAGCATCAATTTTGGCGCTCCAACCGAACACAAAAGCCGAAACGTGTTGCCCCTTCTTCGCAACGCTATTCTTATTACGCAATGTCGACATCGGGCACATGTTTCTCAAGCAAATTGAACAGTTCGGCGGTCACATGTGGACGTAAGGCTAATTGGCGTCAATTCTCACTTCATTGACCCAGGGTGAGGGACGTATAGCATCGAATGTCGAAAGATGTCGATTTAGTAGGCTGGCGTTGATAAATACCGCGGCATTGATGTTAGACTGTATATTTGATCAAAGCGTAGAAATTTCTCGTTTGCCTCCGCTATTTAGGGTTTCAGTACAAAACCCGAATGTCTCTTACATTCAGCTCAATTATGCTGGCTTGCTTGAACATTTCAGCTAGTTTCCATCATTTCCTTTGAATTTGATCGTTTGGAACTACGAGATTGATTTTCGGCATTATTTCGATCTTTGGTGACGGTATTAAAGCTCCTTTCTAATAATGTGGGGTCTTTTGAATGCTCCCTTCTTTTGATATTTAACGAATGTTTTTAAAAGATCTATGGATTGATTTTTTTTCGGAGAGGCGTCGGGCGGTAGGTAACGATTTTTTGCGAGCATTCAAAAGGAATCCCAAAACATTATAATATTATTATTGTTGATAACATTGATGTTTTAAACAGTAAAGGAATATTTTGTACTGTGTTTGACTACTTACATAGGATTTTTGTTTAGGTACTTAGTTCTAAGATATTGTTCATTCTAAAGAAGAAAGCTATGGGAAGGATTTTGAGAAAATAGTGATTATAATTTCTCATAATATATAATTGCTCATGTTTTGTAGAAAAATTAAATAACATTCCTGGTTTTACTTAATAACATAAAATATGCACATCTGTTATGAGAGGCTAATTTATTTGAGTAACAATAGGACATCAATAATAAGAATATGCTATGAATCTAATATGATTAATAATACTACTTGTTAGGTATCAGAATGTTCTAGAAATAAGTGTTGACAATAACTGCCAGGATTTATTGAAATCACTTGTTAAAGATGTTTTGTTTAAAATAAAAAAAAATACCTACTTACTAATTGTAATAAAGAGAATTTTAGAAAAACAATACCGATTGTACTTATTTGGAAGACTTAAAGTATGTTTTAATGGGTTTCTAAAGCTAGGCAACACTTAACTAGAAGGATTAAGAACCAAAAGCGAAATCCAATGTTTAAATAGGCAGCACCTAATGTAGAAAATTCAAACAGTGTAATAGTATTTATGCATTATTTTAGTATTGTTTTGTGTTAACGAAAAATACTGCTAGGTGCTTGAATGACCTTTAGTCATTGTGACAAATTAAATAAAATACACTGGTCACAATGAGTTTTTGATGGAGCTCTAAGAGAATTAACATTAGAATAAATAATCAAAGCATGATTGAGATAATTATTTCAATGGCTTCTAATTTTGACTTAAACAACAATTAAATTTAGTGGACAGCAAAAAATATATTTTTTTAATACCCATGTTTTTTAGTATAATAAAAGTACTAGAATTAATTAAGTTTTTAAAAATGTTTCAATGACAGTGATTCATAAACCAGTAGGTCAAGTCTTTAGTAATTATTTCAACAACTACTGGAGCTTTTATGGGTAATTTACATTTTAAACAAATAAAAAAGTTACTTTTTGAAAAGTTACTGGTTACTTTAATCTAAAGTTTAAAAACATTGTATAAACGATATTTTTAAATTAATTAGCAAGTCGCCGTTTCCCATGTACTGTATCAACAGACATTGAAGTGATTCATCGGCGGGAAGTCGGCATTATTAACTTTGCCACTGGAAAACTGGTTACTAGTATCGAGAAGAACAAATTCTAACAAGGTTAGGTTACTGGAGTAAATTTAATTATCAATAATACAGCACATATTGTCCACAAGGACATGTATTTCTTCATAATAATAAAAGAATTGTCATAAATGTCACGTTTTGCTGCAAAGGCGGAGCCGAGCCGACAAGCTTGGGCGATGGCGGTCAAGTAACGGCGGCTTCAACGTTCAAACCATCAAACTTTAAATCACATCTCGCTCGCTTCAACACCGAGTTAGGAAATAGTTAAACGTTTTTTTAGATAGGTAATTGTGAAAACTTACCACATGACAACGATAGATTACATCAATTTTCGACATTCACTCACAACACAAAACACTTGGCATCCACGAATCACGATTCAGTTTGACAATGACAGGCGGTCACTTGCTCCGATACTAGCGCCACGTATTGGACCCGAATGAAGTTAGTAACACATAGCATGGCTGGCAACATACGGCCACGAACTTTTTCGGATATAGAAGAGAGATGGTCGGAATCGGATAACTAGACCGCTGATATTCTCACTTTCTGCTTTGTCGGATGCGTCGTTGGAATCAGAAAACGTTCGATTTCGCACACACCCATAGCTCATAGTAAATTGGTCATAAGACCATAAAGACTTAATAGGGGATATTACTGCAAAATTCTGGCGAAAGGGCGCAGCACTAGCGTAAGCAGTAAAAAGTTTTTTGCCGAGACGTAAATGGCCGTAGGACGCCATAATATATATAATTAAAGTACAGATAGGTAAGTTATACCAAAATAATTAACACTTTGACATATTTTCACAGAATATCTGGATACGCGATTGCGCACATGACGGTTTGTTTACTGCATGTGCTAGTGGCGCCCTCTGCGCCGAGGTTTGCGTAATATTCCCTATAAATCAAGTTTGTTCGCAAACAGACTCCATTGTGTTTTGTCAAAAAACGATCTCCACTTCCAATCCGCAAAACTATCGAATAACATAAAAGTTTAATTTTAATTTTGATTTTAATTTTGATTTTAATTTTATTTAAGTATTTAAGTTTCATGATTTTATATATTATTAACATAGTTTTGTAAGTGTTACTAACAAAAATATGAATCTTTGTGTTCGAAATAAATAAATAAACCAACACCTGAGGAGGCTCTCGTTAGGCAGCTGGATCAAGGGCTTGATACAGAAAGCGGTGCTCCTGGACACGGCTCGTATTGTTAGGAGGTTCCTTTCTCTGGAGCCCTGACCGCCGGTAGCTTGGACCCTGTTCCCGATACCGGTGGGCTACTATTTTTACATTTTTAAATGTTTTTTATTTTTTGTTTTTAAGAAATATTTAAAAATTTAATTATATGTATAGAAAACAATAAATGGACGAAATAATAATAAAAGTAACAAACAAAAATAAGGTTTAAAAATGGCTTCTCTTTTAGGGAAGTCGTCTGTTTTGTTATGAACAAATTATAAAGACAAAAATGAATAAAATTGATTGTGTGAGGATCGATATGAAAGGAAAATGATGGCGTGATCATTATTAAGGAAGAATGGAAGATAAATCTATATCTCTTCATCGTCTATTTTTCTCGTCATATTTATGGAAAAGATATAGGTAGATCAAGCTGAAGACAGGGCGCTATGGCGCTCATTAGGGGAGGGCTATGTCCAGCAGTGGACTAATATAGCCTGATGATGATGATGATGATAGGTAGATCCCACTGTGGGGCATGTTTTAATTAAGTATGTAAAGAAAGAATGTTAATTTATTTTTGTTTAAGTAGGTACCTATATAAAATTTAAATTGTGCTAATGCACTGGATTGTAATGTACAATGGAATGGAATTCTATAACTTAAAAGATGTGTCGTGTTGTTTTTATCAATGCGATACAATGTAAAAATGTAGCATTAGGATTCACGACTCTATGTGGGAACGCTTATCTGTTCTCTATGTATGTATGTACAGACGACAGCAGGTCAAGCTACCCGAAACTGTCAATTTTTCCCAATGAACCTTGAACCTAACACTTTAGAAATAAAGTCGAAAATCTATCAAAGAAATCTGACAGATTGTAGTAGCTTGATGTGCAGGCGTCTGTACATACATTGCCTCCCCCAAAAGCGTCAAACGTCTTCTGATGAAAGCTGCTAACCGGCTTGTGGCGTTTTCCCTCTAAACGTGTGACCAGCCTATTGTGAACAGATGATTTTATTCTCCATTTATGCCATTTTACGGGCTATTTACTTTTATGTTAAAAATACAATATATTTTTGTTGTTAATAAAATAAACTGCTTTCATTATTAGTTTTCTAGTGTGGCAAGGCAATTGTTGTTGAAACATGTCAGATTATAGGACTTTGTAACCGTAGTCATTAAATAAATAAAAAAAAAAACATGTCAATACTATACTGTCAAAACATAATTTGAAGAATTCAGAACTCGGAATTTTTTTATTTCAAAATGTTATCCCGGCATTATATTAAAATTGCTTGTGCTCCAAGATCGTTATTATTTAATAGTATAAAACTAAATAGAAAATATATATTAGCTCCATGTTTACATAATTCTTGTAATCTACAGGCGTCTAGGTTAGAATAATATTATTTCGAGTATTTGTCCGTGTTCTGAATTAGTTTTTGCTGACTTTTATTGAATTTTACAGATCACTAGCATTGTCCGCTTATCGTCAAGTCCCAGAAAAAAAAATTGGAAAAAAAAATTCTCCCAAAATATCCCAAAACCCGTCAACTGTTGAAAGCTTCAAGACCCCGGTATTATCGTCAGAGGATGTACTTGAAAAATATATAACTGGGCTCAGTACAGACATATACCAGAAGAACAGAGTTTACAAGAATGATTTGTTAAGGGTATTATCTAAAGTTAAAGAATATAACTATTCAAAAAAGAAACAAGCCTTGCTTCTGATTCGTTGCTGTGGCGATCTGTTGCCTGAAGAAACGCCATTGAGTAGGATGCAATTGGTAGAACAGGTGTGGACTACACTAAAGTAAGCAGTCATATTATGTTAAATATTTTAAGAACTGGTCTGGTTAGATCTAGGTTCATATTATTAGCAAAATATATGAGATATGATTTATTATATTACCTTTGTGGAATAGCTAACCCTTTTGTGCATGCCCTAAATGGTTTTGCCTCGATGTTCTTGTACTGAACTCTCCGTTCTAGGATTTAAACTTTTAAAGAATTGTCTTTAATTCCTAGAATGTAAATGCACATATAAATGTAAAGTACATAATATTGTCAAAGAAGTTTTTGTTAACAACTAATTTGGCATTTTGAATTTTGTTACTTTTAAATGTTTGCAATTAATATTCTAATTTAATATTTCGAATTTCAGACCACATACTAATTTTGATGTAGAACATTACAATGAGTTGCTCAAAGTGTACATTGCAAATAATAGAACTATCACTGTCAGCAACTTCATTAGTCAGATGGCACCTGCTAAACCTGTGATGACAACTTATGAGCTAATTCTTAGAGCTCTAGGGGAGGTTGGTATAATATTTTACATAGTAAAATATGAAGGAAACGTTGCTTAGGGGGAGCCCAAGGCGACGTTCCCTTAAGATTTTAGATCTACGATAATTTTTTTCACAAGTTTTTTAGAGTTCCGTACTTCAAAAGGAAAAAACAGAAGCCTTATAGGATCACTTCTTGTCTGTCTACCTTTTACCTCAGAAACGTGTGTAGGTATCAAGTTGAAATTAAAACCATATACTCAAGTCTGTGGTTCCTTTGAGCTGTAAAAAAAATCAACCCTCTAAATGTATGCAGTCAAAAGATTTGGCCATTTATGTCACAAGTTTATTCAGAACCCTTAGTGGACTCACACTTTTTTTTTAAAACTCTATAGTTTAGTTTTTTTTTTTTAATATGTAATGTGATTATCAGGCAGGTGATATAAATCAAGCAACAGAAGTTATAACGAACATGAAGTCATTAGGACTTCCTGCCAATGAAAGCATATTCAACTCCCTAATTATTTGTCAAGGAAAGGCTGGGTAAGTCTATCTTCTTTTTCATGTGGCTGCCACAACTATTTTTATATCTTATTAGCCCAGAACTTTACCATTTATACTGACTTTTTTGTGGATGGGACTTATTCCGTGCCGCATCTCTTTCGAACAACGCACAACCCCGGCAGGCGTCGGCTCTGGCAGGCTCATTTATACTGCCCTGTGGTGGCAGTGTGATATTAGGCTTTGTCACCAAATGTCTTAATCTCATGTCAAAATCACCTATAATTATCAAGATACAAAAATAATGGGCCACAATCATAGTTTAATTGGACAAAAATGTACTCATCAAAATGTTTTTTAACTGAAGATAAAACTTGAAAAATTTGAATTTTGTATCAGGGTAGCTTATGTTCCAGGTTAACACATAGGCTACTTTGATCCTGGAAATATATGGTGAACCCGCTGGATGATCAAATAAGTTAATTATGGTTTTTACTGTGGGTAGCACTGCTTGGCACAACTAGTAACTCTATAAAGCAGTAGTAGCCAGTATTACAACATAACACTGACCTATAAATTGTAAAAAACTTAAGAAAATTAGAAGTTCACAAGCTACCCTGGGGCTTCCACCTAATATACTGTGCAAACCACTTCACTAAACTACCTTCTAATATTCCAGAAACGTCCAAAATATACAAGAAGTGCTCACAATGATGCGATCACTGAACGTTGAACCTTCAATAGACACGTTCACTGCCACCGCTAGAGCGTTAGCCTGGAACAAGGAGACTGGACCAATGCTAGAAGAAATGGGGAAAGGGCAGAAGAGAGGGTTCTTTTTCACTGAGTTTCATGTCATGGAGATTGTCAAAACTTTGGCTCTTGTGGGATTGTATCAGACTATTCCTAAGGTTTGTATCAATGGTTGAGATTTAAAAAAAAAATTAGGACTTTTTTTTTGCGTAACTTCCCGCACTCTGGGACCTCGGAGCGGGAGAGGTGGGGAATGTCAGACTTTTATTGACTAAAACCCACCCATATTCCTTCTTTTGCCTTTTATGTTCCGGGGCTGCGGTATCTCTTTCGAACAACGTATAACCGGTAACCTGGCATCTGGCGTCAAGTTTTTGTGTCGGAAATGGGCCTCGGACTGCCTTAGACCTTAGTTTGTTAAGTATAGAAAGAGTTCACATGGTTGTTTAGATGTGTTTTGTGTGTGTAACTTTTAGATATGTTAACTTTAGTAAACACACGAAACAAACATGTCGAAGGCAAAGTTCTTGTATTCACACCAACAACATATTAACAAAAGGTAAATATATCAATAACAGGCATGCACTACATTCTTCAAAAAAGTTAAACAAAAATTCTAAAAACATTAATTTGCTACCTACATTAGACATTACATTATACAACAATAAAAAAAAATAAAAAATTAGGAATGCTAGACTGACACTTTTCTTATATAAGTTCCTAGCTTTTGCCCGCGGCTTCGCTCGCGTTAAATTCGGGGTAATAGAGAAAAGTTATTGCCCTTGCGCCTTATTTATTTTAATAGCAAAGCTAAGTTTTCCCTTTTCTTCCCTCTTTCTAACTCATTTCTCACTTTTATTTAAAAAAAATAGCCTGTATCCGTCTCCAGGGTCCCAGCTATCTCTGTACCAAAATTTATCAAAATCGGTTTAGCCATTTAGGCGTGAAGAGATAACAAACAAACTCACTTTCGCTTTTATAATAAATAGTAAGGATTTGTTGCTAAACACATAAGTGTTTATTGTCCACTCAAACAACAATGAGCTCAGATGGGTTTGATATTGAGGTCAATATTGCTGCTCCATGCAGTCTTCTCACCTTGTTCACAATCCAGCATTTTGATCACCTTTTATGAACATTCTAATCTTTATTATTTCAGGTCCTATGTTTCCTTCCAGAAGTAGTTCTAAGAACGCCATCAATTTCACCTCTAATGCAGAGTGTTTCCACACTTTTGGTATTCCAAAACCATCCACTAGCTGCAATAGAGATTTATAAATGTCTGCCGCTGCCTTCGTTTGGACCGAAGGATGACCAGGGACTGCATGGGAGGAGTCTTGTGAGAGATTGTGTTAAAGCTGGCATGGTAAGCAAAAATCTATTTGAAAAGAGAGATATTGAAATTTCTGTTGCTCTCTCTGTCTTCTTTTAGTTGCTTTGTTGGTCTCTTGCGTTTGTCAGCTATCGTATAGTTCGACTCATAACCCAAGGAGCTCAACGACACGACGAACAATACCAAAAAAACATTTGTGTAGGTCGCTTATATAGTACTCAAACTGCCAGACAATCGTCGAAAACAAACGAAGTAAATAAAAGTAATGATCCACATGGTTCCATCACGCCTTTTACTTAATTAAAATACAGGCCTTATGTTCTGTTATTATTATCGAAGTGTTTGTTGTAGATACATTTTCTAACTCTTCCAGCCATCAAGCATAGTGAGTCTAATAACTCAAGAACTGATGTCATCCGGACGCAATCCAATAGCGTTACAGAATGCGTGTGAAGCTGCTTTACAGCTGGGTAAAGTGCCCTTAGCACTGGACCTGATGACTAGGATGAAACAAATGGGAATAACATTACGGCCTCATTACTACTGGCCAATTTTGCTGCATAATGCAAAGACTTATGGCGAGAAGGGTAAGTCGTACTTATTTTATGAAATTAGAAAGAGCGCAAAGGTCTATCCTCAAGGTCATGCATTGTAAACCACGTGACTAGTCTACCACGGAACTATACAAAGAGTGCAATGTATTAACAGTGCGACAGCTATTTATTTTACGAACGATGCTACGGCGACATTCACTGCTTCCCCTAAATAAAGAGGTTTTAAGTAAAAGAAGTCGTGCTCCTGTTTGCCCCTCGGTACGATGTAGGACAGCTTTCGCGCAGCGACAGTACAACGCATTGAGTTCCAGGCTTTATAATGTAATAAACAAAAAGATCTCAGTTTACAATTTGAATAAGTACAATTTTAAAAATAAATTGATGAATTGGTTGAAGTCATTAAACTATAACGAGTCAGAAGAACTTATTAATATTGTAAAATAATTTGAAATTCTAATTTTCTTCTCTATTTTTGTTTTTAACTTTCTTATTTATTTATTTTTTTATTCAATGAAATTTATTTGCATGCAAACCTAAACATTGTTATGGTGTCACTTTAGTAGTATTAGGAAAACAATTTAAATACATTCCAACAAATATAGGACACCAATTAATAAAAAAAAAAAAGATAAATAGTTCGGTGAACCGCCGACTACCCAAGATACGAGCATTGCTCAGTTTGGGAGTCGTTGAATCACTTTTAAAAGCCTTGTACAATAACTTTGCCAATTTTACCTTGTATTATGTTTTTTTTTTTTTTTTTGTACTTTTTTGTGTGAATAAATTTATTTATTTATTATTATTTATTTAAAGAGCTTATAAGTGAGGGAGAGATTTATTATGCCTTGTGAAGCTTCATCCTTTTATTTATTGACATTCAAAAGTGTCTGTAATAGTCTAATTGAAATAAATGCTCTGAGTTTTGACTTTATAGGACCGAAATCAAAATTCTCCTAAAATACTCGACCCATATTTATGGTTATTTTTTGCACTAAACATACACCTAACCAGACCCATTTCTCTTAAATTTCCAGGAATAATGAACACACTAGCAATAATGGTACAAATGGACGTGAAGCCAGACTACGACACTATATTGGAGTATACTCTACCACACGTCAGCTTTACTTCTCCACAGAATTTGATGAAGAAGTTCATGGAGACTGGTCTGTCAGTTTCGACTGTGTTGACGCCTATGATGCAGACGTTGTTGAATACGGGACAAGTAAGGGCGGCCAGTGAGTTGTGTGAGTATAAGACCTCTTTCTTTTTACCCGACTGCGCACCGCAAAGGAGGGTTATTATAATGTGTGTAAAAAGATCTTACTCTAAGCTGTAAGGCATTGCAAAATAACGGAAAGAGTTTTTGTTTGCTTGAAATGAATTGTTGCCGTCAGTTAGTTCCTTTAATACTTTGTTAACGGAGCAGCGGCGCGTCACACGTAGAGATACCTGCGTCGGCGCATGCGCTGCTTCACACCCCGTAAAAAAACATCGTACGTTTCCATATGTTTGTGTATTGCGCGTGTTATAACGAGATCCACTGCATGCGACGCATAACGAAGGAATATGGGTGGGTTTTAGTCAGTAAAAGTCAGACACTCCCACCCGCTCCGCCCAGAGGAGGGGGGGGGGGGGGAGTTATTTGATGATTACCCATCCATATAAAAAAAACAATGTGTTAGTTATACATCGTTTAGAGAGTATAGATTACCTAATCATAACACGAGCAAAAGCGCAACTTAAAACTTACTCCATACTTAATAATTCGCAGAATGTCTATTAGTGGAGTTTCCTTGCTTGCGTCTATGTTCCTGGGTTTATATAGCCCGGATCTAATCAAGTCGCGTTTTAATAAGCTTCTGTTGGCTTAGCTCCTCCCATTGTCGACCTCATCTCTGAGGTTAAGACAAGATTGAGGTCAAAAGTTAAATAAAACTTGTCTTTTACAGGCGAACTTTTCTCTGGCAAAGTCGACTCGGAAAGGTTACTTAAGCCGCTTATAAAGGGTTACCTAATAAGTGCCGATATAAACGGAACAATACACATACTTGAGGACATAACAAATAAATCTATGGAAATGAATAAGGATTGGGTTGGCAGGTTTCTGTGCAAATTCATGGTGCATCCTAAGATTAAGAATGATGTCTCTGATGTACTTAATTTGTTGAAGGTGAGTTATTTATGTATACAGAGTGGATTGTATACCGACGCAAAAATTGATCCCATTTATTCAGTGCATCGATATGAACCCGCCCACATATATACAATGTATCCGGTCACAGACTAGCGATATTCTATGTACTTATATAAAAAAACATCCTAGTACTAAAATTTTGTTGATTAAAAAAAAAAAACTACCATTTTTTTGCCCCTCAGTGGGCAAGTGCGAGCCGAACTTGCCCACTGAGGGTTCCGTACAAACTTGCGACATAAACAGTCATATCTTTAGACTGCGTACATTTAGAGGGTTGATTTTTTCACAGCTCCAAGGGACTACTTACTCCGAGTGTGTGGTTTTAATTTCAATTCGATAGCTACACGCGTTCTCGCATTACGGGTCTTGACTGACAAACAGACAGACGCAAAACAAAAGCGCTGACATATGACTGAATTGATTTCTATGTAACTCAATGGAAACGATGTCATAGCCATTTGGAAATTGTTTCTTAAGTCTCATGTAATAAGGGTGAATCTATTACTATTACGCAGATACTAATCCACGCTGCAGATATTCCAATAATACGAATCTCTTAGAAATCGTGACCCCGGCTGACTTTTGTATCAGTTTACTTCTTTGACAGTTGTTACACGTAGTCCGTGGTCCTGAAGTCTGTCAACCACTCTTACCAAGGGGTATCGTATTACCCAGTACTAACTGGATGAAGTAATAATTTGTTAGCAAAGATATGAAGGAGAAAGGAGTAAATGATGCCGTGACGTCTGATAGGGGAGAATGGAAGAAGAGAACGTGTTGCGCCGACCCCAAATAGAATTGGACAAGGGCAAGAAAATGATGACTAATTAGATTGAGTAGGTTACATAGGCGGTCGTTCGATGTAAAATACTGATATTCAGCTGCATTGGGTAAGACTGAACTCACAGAAAATAAGACAGCAATGAAAACAGGCTGATCGATCATGTTTAACCAGCTGAAACCCGGGTGTGTAATGTTTGGCATAATAACAAATGCTCTAATTTCACTTGAACTAACGTTCATATGACATAATTTTCATATGACATAATATCAAATGACATAAATTCATATGACCTAATGTTTCATATCATATAATATTTATTTAACATAATAACATTTAGTATAACGTTCATTTTATATAATTTTCAATATGTATAATATTCTTTTAATATAACGTTCATTTGACCTAATATTCTTTTGACCTAAAATTCATGTTTAATGGGCACAGTTCTAGCCTAACTCAAATGGCACTTAACTAAACCTTAAAATATTCTATGCATGGTCGAGGGTAGGCTTGATCGACGGAGCCCCGCTTGGCGGGGCTCCTACTTCTGGGTGGTTTATAAAAAAATAAAGTGCCCTAAAGTCCAGATTGCATCCAGTTTCTCCTGTAAGATTATAAATATTATAGTAAATGAATAATATGCTAAATGAATATTATGTGAAATGTGCATTATAGGAAATGTTCATTATGTCATATGAAATTAGGTAAAATGAAATTATATCAACAATTCATTATGTCAACTGATCGTTATGTTAAACAAAATTATGTTAACTAAATTTATGTCAAGTGAACGTTAGATATTTTGTTATTATGTCAATCGTTACACACCCCTGAAACCCTGCCCTACCCTACTTTCTTTAGAATTTCGACGACACGGTGGGCGCAGTGGCTAAGCGATCGACTGCTGAGCTGCGTGTCGCGGGTTCGATCGACCTTACGGAACGAATATTTGTATGACCAACAGATAGCTGTTTCGGGTCTGGCTTTTTGTGTATTGTGGAGTAACGTTATTACAAAAAAAAACTTAAAAAAACATTATTTTCTGACCTCAGGCTCTCAACAAATGTCCGGGCACAGTCAAAATCTCCACGCTGGCTGCAGACTACTGCTTGTCCCGTTTCCCGGACACTCACGACCCGGCTCTGATTGGCCAGTTCCATGATCAAGTCATATCTTTGACTGATGAGCGACTCATCGATGAAGGTGATGTTTTCGACCAGCAGCTGCCCAATCCGGTAAGTTGCAGCAACTTCGAAAGAAAAAATGTTGTCACAAAAAGTATACATAGAACACCGGCGTTCCGTACAAACTTTCGACATAAACGGCCATATCTTCTAATTGCGTAGACTTAGAAGGTTGACTTTCCCAGCACAAAGGGACCACAGAATTGAGAGTATGTTAAGCTTTTACGCTGCATGTCGCGGGTTCGATTCCCGCACGGAACAAATATTTGTATGGCCTACAGATAGTTGTTCCGGGTCTGGCGGTTTGTGTATATGAGTTTAATGTTTGTAAACGCAGCCACGATACAGGAGATATTCCTAGTGTAGGGCAACTTTAGAAATAAAAAAAAAACTACAAAATATAATATCAAAGTAGGCCACAAAAATATTCTACAAAACATACTAACACAAAACATAGAATTTTTATTTTAAATATTATAATTTAAATGTATGTGTATTAATTAAATACTTTAATATGTCTGAAATTTTACACACAATTTAGTTGCCATATTTCTTCAAAACGGCTTGACCGATTTTTATGAAATTTAGTATGTTCGGTAGGTTTAAAAATCGATCGTAATATTTTTTGGTTTTTATTCACAACCCTAAGATATAAGGGTGGCCCTCTTCAGTAGGGGCCTGAGCAGCGGTTGAAACAGCTAATAAATTAATACAAATAAAACCGTGGAATCTTCCAGAAACACATGAACGAGGAGAACCTGCGCGCACATCTGTCGGAGCTCGAAGCTAAGGGCTTGAACACACGAGGCACACTCAGGAGACTGCTACAACAGTACTGTAGGGAGGGCAACTTGACTTGCGCCAGGGAAATCGCAGCTAAGTGCCAGCAAGAAGGGGTGAGTTGTTTCGCAGTCTTTTTTTAAACCCGCTTAAATTGGCGTCACTTGAAACTATGTGAAACATCTTAAAAGATAAATTGGACCCAGTTTTTGATTTTTGACTGAGCTGAAATTTTGCAAAAATGTTAAGTGTAGATGACAATACATGGTTATTAGTGGCGTTATTCCAAATCCGATATAGTGGACACCATGAATTTCAGTTTCCTTATTATTTTATATGGGTGTCAAATTAAAGGGTTTGCCCGGAAGAATACGAGTTTTTTTTTAACCTATATTATTGTTAGTCTTGAAGTTTCATCATTGGAAATAATCATTTCCTTTCTTGACACTTAAGAATTATTTAAACACATCTGTCTTGTTTAACAAGAACAAACTTGCAACGTAAAAGTGTTAAGCTTGAACCACATTACAACCTCATTTTTATTATTCCAGGTATTTCTATCAGCTGGGATGAAAGCAGCGATATTCGACCTCCACGTGAAGCTAGGGGAGCTCGAGTTAGCTGAGATCGCGTTGGCTGACTTGAACAAGTCGTCACCGAACTTCACTTTGGACGAATTCAAAGTCATCGACTTTGCTACCCTTATGGTGTACAAGGCGAGGGTCAAGCAAGCCTTTGACTTGATCATAGAACAATCTAAAAAGAGGTAATGGATATATTTTTAGCTTTTCTTTTTCGTCGTTAGATTACTCAAAAACCGCGAGGGCTACAAAATTTTAACGTTCTATTCCAAAAACCAGACACACGTACGATCATTTTTCTCGAAGTTACAACCTGTAGAAAATTTACCAAAAATTAGTATTTTTTTGATCCCTTAATTTTTTTTTTGTGTAATTAGAGAATAAATGAAAATGAGCATTTGTTACAACGCATATTTATTTTCTATTCCAAACGGATACTGCTCTCCGTGTCTTAGATTAATATTAAGGACATGTTTTAGCATTTCAATGGAATCCGTATTAATTTCAGCTGTGCCCTACAGGATCTGTAATTGTACCTTAGCGTTAAGCCTGTTGTAAGATCTTCACACATTATGAAATGCAAATAAATATATAAATATGAATAATTTTGTGCGAACGAATACCAACAACCTGAATATGATACAGTCAACTCACTTTTTTTTCGGTTGCTAACGAAATTAGTTTTTTTTATCCCTTATTTTTTTCCAGTAGTGTATTATTATGATAATGCAACAAATCAAATCTTGCGGTTGCAAGAGTTGTAGTTGGGCGCAGATGGTTTAAACCAGTTCCTTATACAATTTTTCTGGTTTCATCTCTAGTTACATCGAAACCAAACCAGTCTAAAGGCTGATGTTTGCCATTGGGAGTTTTGGCCCTTAAGAAATTCTCATTAGCATGGGGATTAAGGAGCAATCTTATTCAGCTATCAACTGTCAATGGCTATCTGTTCACATCAGTATAAACGTGCTCAAGATTCAGGAGAATTTACTAATGCGGGGCCCCGTTTTTATTTTTTATGTGGAATGTGTAGCTTATGGCTTAATGTGGCCATACCCTTAGCATTTTAAAGACTACAAGCATGTAACGTTATCATTATCATTCTCCAGCCCTCATACTAAGGGTCAGCACAGCATGTCCACTTATCCCGAACCTCTCATACCACTTATCTCTTATCGTACATCTGAATGTTTGTTTTACAGAAACGTAATAGGCGGCCGTAGTATAGCGCTGAACTGCTGGCGACTGCTGGACGCTACGGCGGCGCTCGGCTCACACGTCGACGTGCGCAAGATGTTCGATATACTGACAACGTATAAGTATTGCAAGCCTACTAACGTTATGCTGGGGCCGCTGATTAGAGTGCATTTGAAGAAGTAAGTGTTTAAAAAATTAACAAAACGATTGTTTATGGTGAGACTTAAATACAGGGTGGAAGGTACGTAATACAATTTTAAATTAAAAAGAAACCCGGTCAAGTGCGAGTCGGACTCACGCACCCAGGCTTCCTTACCAACTTGCGACATAAACTGCTCTATCTTTTGACTACGTAGACTTAGAGGATTGATTTTTCACAGCTCCAAGAGACCACAGACTTAAGTATATGGTTTAATTTCCACTGTATAACTCCACGCGTTTCTTAGATAAAGGATGTTGACAGACAGACGGACGGACAACAAAGTGATCCTATAAGGGTTCCGTTTTGGGTAGCTCACCGTCCGCGTCCGTGCATCTACTGACAACAGGCCGTGTTGACGGCTCGTTAGTGTTGCAGAGGGGCCTACCGCGGCCGCCGCCTGAGCTGGAGTTGCCGGTTGTTCGAAACAGATACCACGGCTCCGGAACACAAAGGGTTTTAGTCATCCGGGGTTGCGGGTTGTTTGTAAGAGATACCGCGGCCCCGGAACACAAGAACAATAGAAGGAACATGGGAGGGTTTTAGTCAAAGTCCCACCCACCCGCTTATTGGGGACAGTTTTGTGATGAATTCAATTCCGAAATAAAGTCTTTAGTGGTATGGAACTCAAATCAGCTGGTGCATACATTTTGACCGTGTATGTATTACATTATTTTTGCAGTAAAAACCTGTAATTTTTTGTAATATATCTTAATCTTTATGACCATCCTTTCAGCGAAAACTTACAAGAAGCGGTAAACGAATTTGTAGCTTTAGCCAACAAATACAACAAAACTCCTTTGAAACACGAGTTGATGTGTAAGATTTTCACCTCAATGAGTGATGGACAGACTGAGGAGAACTTCTTGACCAATGAGAAGGTCGGAGGCAACGGAAGGTTGAACAAATTGGTGCAGGTCGTGCTTAATATTGATAAGAAGGTCCATGGACCTGGTGATGTTCAGGTAAATATATTAAACTAACTTTTGACTGCGGCATCGCTCACGTTAAATTTGGGGTAACACAACTACCCTTTCCTAATTTGCAGGTAGCTGTAACCTGTAGTTTTTGCCCTTGCGCCTTATTAATTGTAATAGCAAAGCTAAATTTTCCCTTTTCTTCCCCCTTTCTCCCTCATTTTTTTATAGCCTATGTATGTCTCCAGGGTCCCAACTATCTCTGTACCAAAATTCATCAAAATCGGTTTAGCTATTTAAGCGTGAAGACGTAACAAACAAGCGAACTCACTTTTGCTTTTATAATATTAGTAAGAATAACTGATTTATGCTCGCAGCTTTGCCCGCGTGTAGGTAGGTTAATAAAAAAGATTTCTTTAAGTTTGAACTCAATAAACGTTTTTATTAAGTTGTTCAGACATTGCACATTAAAAGTTTTACTACGCCATGACAGTTAAGATATACAAAGTCCTCCTTCTGCGAAGCAGTCATGCTAGCGAAGGACGTGGCCGGGCGTTTCAGGGAGAGAACCTCAAACCAACCCAGCCGCCGCGGGAGACACCTAGGGCGTCCAGCGCCGCGAGGCGACTCCCGGCCACCGTAGATGCGGGCCTGTGGATGGTGAGCAATGGGTAGCTCACTGTCCGTCCGTCTATTTGACGACAGGCCGTGTCGACGGCGCGTTCGTGTTTCACGCGCGACTCAATGAGATGTCAGCAAAGCAGAGGGGCTTGCCAGAGCCTCCGCCTGCCGGGGTTGCGGGTTGTTCGAAAGAGATACCGCGACCCCGGAACGTAAAGGGTAATAGAAGGAACATGGGTGGATTTTAGTCAGTACAAGCCTGACACTCCCTCCCACTCCACCCAGAGCGGGGGAAGTTATTTGATGATTTCACATCCGCAAAAAAAGTAATACAAAGTGACGCCATCTAACATTACCTATGTAAAAGTAAAAATGCAAAGAACAAGTAGCATACACTTCAGGATGAATTATAAAATGTTGTCCAATATCGCCCGCGTGAGTTCAGTAATTGTCCCAGGGGATCGAATTACCGGAATTTATCCAGGGTATTTGTGCCCAGCTGTTGGCAAAAAGGTCCCTGATTGACGACCAGATAAATCGTAACATTATCGGGTAATACCAGCGTATATGTTGCATGCTTAGTGTTGTCAAATAGTGATTCAGACGACATCATCAAGACAGTTTTTCAAATGACTTTTGACAGTTGTTGTCCTTTCTCAACAGTTAACAGTAATATCAGCACTAGCCGAGGTTGGCTACAAGAAGACTCTTCGCAAAATGTTCCTAGACCCCACTGTGAAGTTCCATCCCGATGCTATCATGCGTCGCTGCGAACGATTTGCTGACGAGAAGAAAATCTCAGCTCTTGAAGCTATTGCTGAATGCGCCAAGGATGTGAGGCATATCGATACTCAGGACGTTTATGATATGATCCTGGATGTTTTACGTAAGTATTTTGTGTTGTTTTTTTTTTATTTTAGCTTACTAAGAAAACATGGAAGTTATTACAAATAACCCATCCATTTTAAGCCTTTACTAAACAAGAGTTGCTTAACCTGAATTAGTGTGGGAACCAAACGTTTAGGGTAAATGACCATAAATGCACTGCCTTTTCCGATCTATGATGTGGACTCTTTTATTGAATCCCGACTACCAGACGTGGATAGCTTAGATGCTAGGACACTGAAAGTCCCATTCCTATTACTGAAAATAGGCTCACCCGATATTTGTACGATAACTGGAAAAACGTGCGGCACCTATGCCTGTTAGCATATCATATAACTGACGACACGGTTGGCGCAGTGGCTTAGCGTTTGACTGCTGCGCTACGTGTCGCGAGTTCGATCCCCGCACGGAACAAATATTTGTTCCAGGTCTGACTGTTTCTGTATGTGAGCTAAAACCTATGTAAACGCACCCACGATACAAGAGAAAATCCAAGTGAGGGTCAATTTTTTTTCTAAAAATAATAACTTATCTTGTAAACCTTTTTTCCAGAACGCGAAGATAACTGCACTGAAGCTTTAGCACTATGGGCGAGAATGCAAGAGGCCGATGTGTCGCCTTCACAGAAATTCGTAAACAATATAATATCTATGATCAAAGCGAACAATAAGGAGGTGCCGGCAGGACTTACTATGTTACTCGATAGAAAAGCTACGAAAAAAGAGAAGGCCTCACATTAATGTAAATGTGACTATTTACGGCAACTTAGGTATGTGTCATGGTTCTTTTGTTCATGGGCGTACTGTTAAAACACTGATAAACTATCTAAGCTCTGTGGTTTCGCCTAAGTAGATCGGGATAAGCTATCTTTATACCAAATTTCACGCAAATCGGTTCTGGCGTTTGAGCGTGTAGGAGTAACAAATATCAAACACGCGCACTTCGCCTTTAAAAATATTAGTGTGATTTTTCGTATAGAAAAAAAACAAGATGGCGGATTTAGTTCCCGATTGTCGCAATGCGGCAAAAGAACTAACAACTGTCTAGTACGGTAGTTCGTAAGAAAATGTTAATAAAACTAGTAGCTGGCCTCTTGTTGTATTGAAACTCCGAACTCTGCTAGGCCAACTCAAGGTCAATGCTACCTACGTTGCCGTAAATACTAGAACATTAAGTTTTTTTAAAATGATCTTTTTGAACAGCGTCGTCTCTATCCTACATAACTGTTTTGACAAATCATATTTATTTGTAATACATATCACTAAAAGTTGTAAAAGACTTCTTATCAAAAACCTATAAATTCCTCTGTAATAGTGGAACACCTGCATTTCATTGTTTTTCACAAACTTCTTTTAGAAAGTACCAAAATTATTCAGTCTTCTTAAAAAAAACGTTTACTACTAAAAATAGTATTGATGTCGGTTTTAAGAGCCAGTTCAGAGCTTCCATTCCTGTGTATATGTAGACTTGAACTCTACCACGTCTACGTGAAGTAGATTTTCGTCTGAGTCGCGAAGTTTGTAAATATTCTCCAACTTTTAGTTGTTACTTTTTTGTAAGTAAGTAAATTGTCTAGTTTATAGTCTACAATATTTGATTGAATTCAACTGTGATATTAAATTATTGAGGTAATAAACTGTTAGAATTTTTATTCGTCATGTTTTATTTTAATAGACCTGCGTTACTGTGGCCGGGGGTCGTCTTGCCGCACCCGACGCCTAAAACTTCTTCCGCGACGGTCTAGACCATAACTTCTAGTCACGGAGATATTGGGGGTCACAACTCCAACTTTATGATCAGTTTTTTTTTAAATCCTAGTTTTAATGTTATTGACTTGACTTTAAATACCTCCCCAATACCTGTACCTGTACTTAATTATTCGCATCCATCAGCACAATGTTTTGATTGCGTAACATTGAAGTTTTACTGCAAAACGTAACTGTTTAATTCACCCCCAAAAAGTCGTTTTGTACTTATTTTTATGTACCAATGCATGAAGAGTTGTTTAACACCTTGTATATTCATACATAACTCGTGTTTTTTGTCTTGAACTGATTATTCAGTTCGAGATAAACTATATTAGATAACATTACGGGAGGCCCAGTGTTCACAAACGCTTCGATTCGGCATTTTTGGCAATACGAAAGTAAGCGAGACTTTCCGAATACATTTCAAAGAAGAAACATATTGAACGCCGAGATTTTGCAATGTTATGGTACGTATATTGTTTCTTGGTAATCGTCTTTTAAATGAAACAACAAATCTATCATCGTTTTAAAACACATTTATTTCTCTATTTAAAACCTTAATCATATCAGTAAGATTTTACACTATTCAAATCCTCAATAATCTTCTTATTCAACGTGGCTAACTCTTCAATTGCCTGTTTCTTCAAAGGCTCGTAGTCGGCCTTCAATGTTATAGAAGCTATGTCTTCTTCTAGAACCGTCTTTCTGTTCTCCAATTGAGCTAACTGGTCTTCCAAACCGTTTAACTTCGCGTACATTTCGTTACCGTCGAGACTGGCCTGAAAAAAGAAAAAAACAAAACATTTATGCAGTTCAGATTCACTTGTTTCTGTACAAAATCGAATCTTGGAATGTTACATCACAGGCGAATTCTTCCGCTGTTAAAGCTCGAAGTATCTACCTAACTCATCTAACAGATAGATAATAATTTTATGTGTATGCTCGAATCTGTGTTTAAAAGTGATTAAATTGTGAAGTTTAGAAACATTAAAATTAGTAAGGACCCATTAAGATTCAAAAATATTTCAAATAGATATGTTACTTTGTCTTTAACATGTATGATGTTAAAGTGTAGCCTACGTACACAGACCATAAAAGTGTGATCTTTGCCTACGCACCTGTAATCTCTTCAAATTATTTGTGGCTTCCAGCACAGCATTTTCTGTAGGCGCCAATTTCTCTCGAAGCTGCTGCAGTTCTGTCTCCAAGGCCTTTTTCTGTACTTCGCCTAGAATATAATACAGGGTAGTATTTAATACGTAATTGATAAAGCAACAACTCATTCCAATTGGCTTAATAATGAGCTTTTTGACCAAGACAAATGTTTTCAAGATAAAGATGATGATGAATACCGTCATCTCGAAGTTTCTCCAGATCTGATAATGTCACTAGTTCTTCTTGCATCACCTTAGTCTTCTCTGGCAATGTTTGTAGCTCCGTAGCTAGGCGTTCTCTTGTTGCTTCTGCCTGTTAACAATAAAATGATTATCAGCAATCGATATCTATATTAAAAAAAAACATCTAAGCTTTTTCGCAAAACAGCTTTACTACGTATAGTTTAGTGCTCTTCACTTCTACTCTATTAAAATGCTTTGCCTTAATATCTTTCTTACCTTTTTCAAATTTCCTTGGAACCTCTCATAATCCTTCATCAAAATATCAATAGATTTCTTGCTATCATCATACTGAGAAGTATATCCTTCTTTCTGCTTCAACGAGTCTATCTCACTTAAATCTAGATCTATGTTAGAACTGCTATGTTCTAATGAGAAGACGATATCTCTTTCTAGCTGGTCTATCTTGTCTTGTTCTTTTTTGAGGTTTTCTTCGTAAGTGGTCATAAAAGTGTCCATTGTTTCTTCTCTCTTCTTTAATTCACGATATTTTTGATGACGATCAGAGTTGCCTTCTTCTAAATCCTGAAAGTAACAAAGCATTGAACATTTTTAAGGAGTCATTTGATGTTGCATTCAAAATTCAAGGGTCAAGTTCATATTAGAAACAAAATTAGACCTTGACTAAGAATTGTTGGGGTAAATTGTAGACCCAAACCCAACAATTCGTTAAGGTCTAGATTTCTGGCTCAGTGTTATAGTGGCTCTGCTTACTTGTTCAGCTTGTTCGATAAGCTCTTGTACTTTCTTGATTTGTTCTCTCAAATTCGCAGCGTTACTATCTAATGATGCGATTGCAGCATTATCCTCACGAACCTGAATAATATCATACCTTAATGTATTTCCATATATGATTCTTTCTAACACATCTTGTTCATCACATTTTAAGTTTATTTAATTATGAGTTTTTGATGTTATACCTGAAGTAACAGTTTCTCTCTTTCTTCTTGCGGGTCTAAACGGTTGTTCATCTCATTCTTCATGTTGTCTCGCTTTTCTTCAACAGCTACTAATCGGCGATGCAGTTCCAGAAGATGGGTTTTTATCTGTGTGTAAATAATTGATAACTGATTAATACATAGTTATTGTATTATCCTCTTAGCTCTTATCGTTAAGGCGGTAGTTACCACAACAATGATGCGAAGCAGAAACCCTGACAAGATTTTGATGTTCGTACTGCCTAGTCGGACGGCTAGTGCCACTAGCTTGACTGCCCACTTGCTTGACTGAACAACTTTATTGTTTTTAGTATCGACTGCCCTATCTTGAATTCTTGATAGAACTTCTGTAGCCAAGATTGCGGGTACGGCCATGACTGACTCGAGTCCGTGACTGCGATAATAAGTAAGGCGTTACCTGCGATCCAGATATCTCTTTGCTGAATTCCTCTTTCTCTCTATTGAGATGGTCGATTTGTATCCTCGCTTGGTCGACTTCTTCTCTTAGTCCAGCGGCAGTAGCTTCTAGTTCATTGTACTCGTCTTTCTGTTCTTGTGTCATTTCTGCTAACAACTTTGTAATCGTTGATTGTTCCTGAAATATGCGAACAGATTTTCTAATCATGCCCAGTTTATTCTTCTTACTTTTTCTTAGTCAAATCGGTCATAGTCCTTATGATGTAACATTTGTGTGACCCGCTTAGTTAATCAGCGCCATTCCTCTTACTAAAGCTCCCTAGTTAATCAGCGCCATTCCTCTTACTAAAGCTCCCTTTGTGGCCTAATTTATTGTTATTCTCGTTGGAGTGTGATGATTTCAACTTAATCCTTACTAATATTATAAAAGCGAAAGTGAGTTTGTTTGTTTGTTACCTCTTCACGCTTTAATGGCTAAACCGATTTTGATGAATTTTGGTACAGAGATAGTTGGGAACCAGGAGACGGACATAGGTTATTTTTTTTAAAAGGAGGAAGGGAGAAAGAGGGAAGAAACGGGAAAACTTAGCGTTGCTACAAATCAATAAGGCGCTACCGAATTTAACGCGAGCGAAGCCGCGGGCAAAAGCTAGTGGTTAATAAAGGGCTGCCAATATTTAGTTATGCCAGGGTTTCAATAACATTGTATTCTTGAAAAGACAGCATTATAACCAAAATCTTTTTAAAATAGTATCATGAAAATAAACAACAATCTAACTAACATTTGTACGTTGACAAAATTAAAAAATTAAACCTTATCCATCTGTTCTCTTAACTGCCTTAGCTGGTTTTCCTTCCTCTGTTTCTCCATGAACACCTGTTCCACTTCGTCTTGCATCTTGTTATTGCTGGCTTCCAAGTCCTTTGTTTGTTCTTCAACTGACTGCTTGTTTGCTTCGCCATTAGCTATACGAATTGCTGTATTGTAATCTGTTAGACGTCCTTGTAAGTCTAGAAAAATATAACCACCTCTTAATTTACTGTAAGCTGTTTTGTTATGTTATGAAAACACTGTCATCTAGTTGTTCAGTATCTAGTAGCAAGTCGACTATGGTGGGCTTAAACTCCACTAAATTAGAAACGGCTCTGTGGTCTGCAGATTGTCTTTTTTGACATAGGTACTTCGAATGCCAAATCAGTCAAAAACGCACAATCAAGAGACCCCTTAATAATTTGTAGATAAGTAGTGTTGGCTACTGAGGTCAAGACTTGAAATACCTCAGATTTAATTGCCAAGTCGTCAACTATAAACCCAAGTCAACAATAGCAATAACCCAGAATTTGTATTTTAACCCAGTTTATTGACTTATCCAAAAAAAATGCTTGAGGAAATGGAAAAAAAACTTAAATTACTGGGGAATGTTGAAGTCAAAATCATAATATTTTTTCACATAGGCCTACCTGGGCACTTATAAAACGGTGAAAGGTGCACGGTTCGGAATGGTATTTTTCTATGGAGAAGAACCGGCAAGAAACTCCATAGCTACTCTCTTTTTACAATGCTGTTGTAATTACTATCTCTGAATATCTCTTAGAAAAATTCATGCTGTGATGTATTATAATGCTTACTTACCAGTCAGCTCCAACGCTAGCTCTCTGACTCTCTTCTCGTAATGTTTCTTAGCAGACTTCTCCCTCTCTCCCGCGTCTGCCTGCTCACTCAATCTGGCTATCTCGGCCTTCATCTCTCTAACCTTCACTTGCATCATCTCTTCCCAATACCTCTTGTCTTGCAGTTGACGGGTACGGAACCCTCGGGCGGTACCTGTGCGCAGCCCTGATATACCTTGCTGTGTTATGGGTCTGTCGATCTGGGGAATGTATGTAAATTTAAATAATTGGGTCTTTACAGGTACTTAGAACACAGTGGTACAGTTCTGAATGGTGTGTTTGTTTTACTGTTTATTTTATTATTTTGGTCTTAATATCTACGACCACTGGCTACGTCCAGTCTGAGGGTAATCACCCAATTTCTTCTATTGTAGGTACTAACATGAATATTGGAACTTAAATTCTATCCTTTACCTACTTAGTTACTTCATAAATAAAAAAAACAAGAAAAGACTAAAAAGGAACCGGCACGGTCGAGAGAATCTCAGCGATATTCACGCCATGTGGAAGTGAATTCATAGAAATAAATGGGATTCTCTTGCCCGTGCAACTGGCGTTATTGCTTGTATATGGTATGACTGTAAGTCTCACCAGGAAAACCTCCAGTCACCGAGTTTTAGTGTCTCTTAAGTTTTTAAAGTGTTTTTCGTGCCCATAAATACATCGTCATACCTTCGAAAACCCAGTCATAGCAGTGGATTGCCGGCTGGCTGTCGGTGGCGCTGGTCCGAACCCGGCTGTGGACAGCCGCGAGGCTGTGCTTCCTCGATACGCTGATGTCGGCCTCATCGTGCTACTTCTAAAATTACAAGGTGTTTGAAATTTTTGTTTGCTCAAAACCTTACATGCGTCAACAAAATCAGTTTATGCGGATATTTCATCGTATGGAAAATTTACGGTGTCCGATCCATAAAACTGGTTTTGAATAGGTTGATGTGTCGTCGTGTCTACTCATTCAACAGACGAACCCTGACATTTGAATCGAAAATGAAGCTTGTGTTGGAGTATAATATGATAAGCTCATCCTGTTGACCTGCTAAACATCTCTTCCCTAGTCACTAGACAAGCGAATCTTTTCATCTCTTTCTGCTTCTGTCGCCATGTCGTTTTCTGCTAGACAGATGTGTCATTGGTCTCCACAAGGCTGTCTCAAATTAAAAGTGTGTGGAGAAAACTTTTCTGCCTGTGTCAGACTTGATGCCGAACCCAACATAGTATTGAGGTCTTTGTTAGACTTATATTATGGCTCACTGCCAAATATAGTAGTCGTAACTAAGCGAAACAAATCATAATTTAATGTACAAAGTTGGTACCTTTGTCGTAGGTGGAAAATTAAGCAAACACTAAAAGATACTCGAAAAATGGCACTGTAAGTAATACACATTCACTTCTCAAAGAGCACAATCACATCCGTGTCGTACACGTATTGGAAAGATCTGTTTTAAAATTGTAACACTAGCACTAGAACATACCTAGATACAGCTGAGCCTGTGTCTCGGGCATGTGTATACCCCCGTCTGGATAAAGGCCGAGGGGCGTCCGACCTCTTACCCCCCGCGCTTCCCTCAGAAAAATCCATAACAATACCAAGTAATTAATTATTTTTTTCACTTAAAAAGCGGGTCAAGTGTCTTGAGTTGACGACCGGCGCATTAGATTTGTTGTTAATGCGTTGCCGTGGCAACGAGATGGTGACGCGCGTTGGTGGCTACCTTTTTAGCTTGCGTACCAGTCAGTGTTAGGAACTCCTTACAGTAAAGTATACATGTAAGAAATATTTTCGAGCTATCGATTGCATTATACCTCGAGATTCTTAAAAATAATATACTTGTAACACAAAAACGTTTAGATATCAAAACCCGCATATGCTGATATGCGGTTTTTGAAATCTAAAAGTTTTAGTGTCACTGTCTATGGAATCGTAGCTTCATAGACCCTTCAAAATACGCCGAACAATTTGAGCAACCCAGCGTACTGAACCCTGTCCATAATGCGTATTACACGCGAACGTTTTCAGTCATCTGTGACAATATCGTCGGAAGACGAAGAAATTATTTTGGCATAATATTTGGCACAAAATTCGAATTCGCCAAAGACCACAATTATATTGGACGCATCCGAATTTATTTGGTTAAAAAAATCAACTAAATAGGTATAGGTTGTTCGTAGTTGAAAGATAAATATAAGGCGACATTGTATTTCACACATAGAATAAGTAAAACTACTCATCAGAGTTTACTGCTAACCGTAGCACCATTATTTCGCATACCATAACTATCTATCTACCATACCTGCTATTACAAAAATAAACACGTGCTTTCGCTCGATGTACGCCCAGACTTATGTCGCGAGCGCAAATTTGCCGCTCCGTTCACAGAATTTTATAGTTTTATATGCAAGCTGTGAGCAGGTGTGAATACATACTGTGACTTCATTTTCGTAGACACTATATCGTGTAGTAGACCTTCTCAGATAGTGCCCGTAATATGGGACTACACGAACATTCATATGAATTTAGTACCCGCATGTAGGTCTAACTACGTGATATACAAAATATTCATTACGCTCGTTCTAAATAGCAGGCATTGTCGACGATTGCACAACGATCTTGCAAAAGCCAGTAATCATTGCACGTTGTGGCTGCAGGCAACTGCGAACTCAATACAATGTATTTAACCGAACTAAATATCATTCTATCCTCGTGCTTCTATTTCTCAAACGCTCTCGGGATATCAGGCCTTGGAAATGGATACAGATTCTTCTTGAAAGAGCTTACGCCTGTAGTGGGATTGCTGGATGCAGCCCCAGTTTCTACCAAGTGGATCAAGCAACCATTAGACCATTTTAATGAAACCGAAACCAGAACGTGGAAAATGAGGTACTTTCAAAGACTTGACTTCTGGCGAGTAAAAGGTCCTATATACCTGTTCATCAATGGAGAAGGTGCAGCAAGTAAAGTATTTCTACAAACTGGAATACTGTACGACTTGGCAAAAGAAACCAAAGGCGCTATGTATTTAGCCGAACATAGATACTACGGAAAAAGCAAGCCATTCGATGAATTGAGCACGGAAAACTTGGCCTTTCTTAGTTCTAGACAAGCTCTTGCAGATATTGCAAACTTGTTGGGAAGGATTAAAATGTCGCCGATTTATAAGGAATCAAAAGTTGTACTCGTAGGAGGTTCTTACGCCGGAAACTTGGCAGCTTGGATGAAACTGCTATATCCCAATCTAGTTGATGCTGCTATTGCCAGTAGTGCACCAGTTCTAGCAGTAAAAGATTTCTACGAATATCTAGAAAATGTTAGTGATGACTTCGAACAACATGGAACGCCAGGATGTTATGATAAAATTACCGAAGTATTTAACAGGTATGAGGAGCTATTCAAAACAAGTGACGGTATTGCCCAGCTTAAAGAAGAGGAAGAGATTTGTAACAGTACAGATATGAACAAGTCAGAAAACAGACAGTTATTTTTCTTAGACAAGACTTCTGAATTCATGTACGAAGCTCAATATGGTAATCCTCAAAGTATTAAGAATTTTTGCGACGACATAATTGAAACGTTACACGTTAAAACTTCGAAGAATGACGATGTCGATTTATGGAGTAATAAAAATAATTGCTATGACTATGATTTCGATGCGATGGTTGAAGCCATGTGTTCACGCGCTACACCCAGCGCCATCTCTTGACCAGTCGCAGCGCCACGTGGGCCGATCAATACCCACCGTTATCTGTATCGCCATCTATGTGACCGTGTCAACAACTCTCTCCAATCAATTATTGTAACTTCCGTTTCCCTCTTTTTCTAAAATCTGTGTGTGTTCTTGTCTCGAGGAGTAAACGAGTTGAAAAATTGTCTCTCGTTATTTTATTTAAAATAAACCCAGCAAGACGCCCCAACATATGGTCCATCCGAGCCAAATTAAATAAGAAGAATTCTATTTCAAATCTTCGAGCATTCGTCGCATAAATATACGAAGCCAGAAGAAATTCACCGGCGCCATTTCGCGGACACGTGCCTATTAGTACAAGCTGTATCAAGACTTCAAGAGGATTAAAGGAGTGGCAGGTCTGAGTTTCCTATCCATTTCCCCATCCTATCTTTCGGTCTGTGCTAATATTTGTGCTGTGTTCGCAGGTGTTGAGCGGCGGTGCCCGGTCGGTGACGTGGTAACCCGGCGCCGTGAGGTGTAGGTAGCCTCGCGGGTCTACGCGGGCGATACAGGTCGCGCGTCCAAGGAAGGATTACAGTGAGTACTCTTGTGTTCTTAATGTCCCTTAAAATGAGTGAAGCTAAGATGGCGGAATTCGTTAAGAAAAGAGCAGTGATCAAAGGTCGGTTAACTATTTTGGAAAATTACGTTAAAAGATGTGTTTGCCCGTTAAATGAACAACAATTATTAGAGATAAAGTTACGCATAGAAAACAGTTCTAGTTTGTTAAATAGTTATTCAGAGTTACAAAGTTTTATTGAGGAAAACACAGATGAGCTCGATCTTCCAAAACAACTGGAAGACAGAGATCGCTTTGAAGATCAGTACTATAAGGTGGTGGCTTCTGCTAAGCTGTTGCTGCAGAAAGAGGTACTAGAAAATAATAATAATGTAGTCACTAAAAGTAAAATAGTGGGTGTAAAGTTACCTGACATTAGAATACCTACCTTTGACGGCTCGTACGATAGTTGGTTGGAGTTTAAGAACTCGTACCTCAGTATGATTCATGAGCGTGAGGACCTAGACTCAATCCAAAAATTCCATTATTTACGATCATGTGTAACAAGTAGTGCATCGCAAATTATAAGTTCTTTGGAGTTTACGGCCACTAACTACTCTCACGCATGGGAGCTGCTAGAGAATCGTTACAACAATATACGGTTATTGCAACATAATCACGTCAGATCCCTTTATACGATTCCTTCGTTACATAAAGAATCGGCTTCACAATTAAGGAAACTTATAGACACTGTGCTTAAAAACCTACGTGCGCTTTCTTCACTGGGGGAACAAACTCATACGTGGGACACGTTAGTGATTTATTTGGTTGTGTCGAAATTAGATCCCAGTACCGAGCGTGAATGGGAACAGTATATAGGTACCCTGCATAACGTTAACACCAAGCCGCCATTTGTAAAGTTGGATGACTTATTCAAATTTCTAAAGGACAGGGCGGATATGTTAGATATGATTAAAATAAACCACAGTAAACATTCACAAGACAGCAAATGTAGTGAACACAATCAAAACAAAAAATCTACTCAGAGTTACGTTGCCGCTAGCGAAAATAAACCTAAGCGAAGTCCGCGGGTATGTTTAATGTGTAAAAATAATCACTCACTGTATGCGTGTACTAAGTTTATCAATTTAACAGTACAAGAGAGGATCAACTTAGTCAACACAAAAGATATTTGTAAGAATTGTTTACGGTCAGGCCACACGGTCCAAGATTGCAAATTCGGCCCGTGTAGGTTGTGTCATCGTGAGAAACATAATAGTTTAATTTGTATAGGTAGCGTAAACAACGTGGTTGGTGCGAGTAATTCACAGTCGCAGCCAGGAACTACTAACGCCTCCAATGTTACCTCGTTACATACATCAGCTGACAGTTCTGATTCGTATTGTAACAAACAAACATATTCCGTGTTACCCACGGTTCTGCTGTCCACTGCGCTTGTGGATATTGCAGATGCCAATAAGGAGTATCACACTGTACGAGTGCTTCTTGACAATGGTAGCCAACAGTGTTTTATCACTAAATCTTTGTGCGAAAGGTTAAACGCACCTTTAATACAGTCCACTTGCCAAGTTACTGGTGTGGGCCATTCAATCGCAAAGTCTACCCACACTTGTAAAATATTAGTACATTCAAAGGTTAAGCACTACCACACTTTTATTGATTGTTTAGTGTTGCCGTGTATCACTCATAGGTTACCGGCATTTAATATAAATATAGAAAATTTTAGTATTCCCGACACTATCCAACTGGCTGACCCAAGCTTTCATTTGCCGTCGGACATAGATATTTTGATAGGCGCGGATAAGTTTTGGGATTTATTAATTGATGGTAAAATTAGGTTAAAAAATGGACCTTACTTACACAATACTAAACTTGGGTGGATAATGTCGGGACCGTTGTATAATCATAATAACGGCCTGCGCATTAATCAGGTACAGTGTCATCATTCACAAACATTAGATGAGCAATTAAAACAATTTTGGGAACTCGAAGAGATTCCCAACGTTGGGAATGTCCTTAGTGCCGACGAGAAAAAGTGTGAGAATATTTTCGTGGAAACGACAGCACGTACCGAAGAAGGTAGATTCTGTGTGCGTATCCCTTTCAAAGAATCGCCTGTAGTTCTCGGAGAAAGTCATAATACCGCTGAAAAACGTTTGCTGTCTCTCGAGCGAAAGTTTACTCGTTTGCCGGAATTTAGGGAAAAATATATTAATTTTATGAATGAATACGAAAGTCTCGGTCACATGACTCGCATAGATACATACGAGTCGCCTCACTATTTCTTACCGCATCACGGTGTTATGAATGAAAATAGTAGTACAACTAAGTTGCGCACAGTGTTCGATGCTAGCGCAGCGACATCTACAGGCAAGTCATTGAACAGTATACAGTTTGTAGGGCCGCCGCTTCAAAACGACATTTTTTCTATATTATTACGCTTCAGGCAGTATAAACACGTAGCATGTGCCGATGTGGAAAAAATGTATCGCCAAATCTTAATTCACCCAGATCAAAGGGACTTACAATTAATTTTATGGCGTAAAAATCCCTCTGACCCAATAGGTATATATCGTCTTAACACCGTGACTTACGGCACGGCGTCAGCGCCTTATCTTAGCATGAGGTGTTTGAACCAACTCGCGCGTGAGTGTAAAGATGAACAGGTGGCTACCGTGATACGGGATGACTTCTACGTAGACGATGTATTAATAGGAAATGATGATTTAAATAGTTTACTAGAAATGTGCGATAAGATCACCAATACTTTATCATCGGCGTGTCTTCCATTACGTAAGTGGATATTTAATCTCGATATTACTGCCCACGATATATCAAAAAGATTGGCATTAGGAGATCAGTGTCAAAATAAAACTTTAGGTATGGGGTGGTTTAATAAAAATGATGAACTACACTTCACATCAAGAGTAAATAATACCACAAGCCCGCTAACCAAGCGTAACATGTTGTCAGTAATAGCACAGGTGTATGACCCCTTGGGTATGTTAGCACCGGCAATAATAATAGCAAAAATAGTTATGCAAAAGTTATGGTTGTGTAAAATAAATTGGGACGACCCGGTTCCTAACGACGTTGTGCTATCTTGGGAAAGGTTTATAACTACGTTACAATGTTTACAATCACTGCGCATCCCGCGTCATGTATTGAGTTCGTACACACAATATATAGAACTACATATGTTTAGTGACGCGTCGCAATGTGCATACGGCGCGTGCGCTTATGTGCGCACATACTCAGATCACTCGCCTGTTACAATTAAGTTACTCTGTGCCAAAAGTAAGGTCGCTCTATTAAAACCTACTAGTATACCGCGATTAGAATTATGCGGAGCTTTGATTGGTGCACGTTTGTATAGAAAAATAATTAATTCATTACGATTGACTTTTTATAAAACTTTCTTTTGGACAGATTCAACTATTGTTCTTGGGTGGCTTCGTATGTCGCCTCACTCGTTGAAAACTTTTGTTCAAAACAGAGTAGTAGAAATAAATGAACTTACCAGCAATGCTATTTGGTCGCACGTAGGTACTAAAAATAATCCAGCGGACTTAGTCTCACGCGGGCTCAGTCTTGACTTACTCAGTGACAGTGCTCTGTGGTGGAACGGCCCACCGTTCTTACAGAAACCTGAGTCGATGTGGTCGCAACAGGGAATAAGCTCACATTGCGACTATGCCATTACAGACTTGCCAGAATTAAAATCACAGACAACAGCTATGGTTTGTGATGTAACACAAGATACAAATATAGTAATTAGTTTTGACAGGTTTTCTTCTTATAACCGTATACGGCGTACAGGTGCTTATGTATTGCGGTTCATCCGTAACGCACGCACACAACGACACGATCGGACTGTAGGGCCGTTATCTCTTAATGAGTTGTTTGAGTCAACACAGCTGTTGTCGCGACTTGCACAACGGGAATCGTTTCCTGAGGAATATAATAGCTTGAAGAAAAACTTATCATTAAAAACTACAAGTGCAATTTCTAGCCTTAACATATTCTTAGATAATAATGATATAATAAGAGTAGGCGGACGCCTAAGTAACTCACCTGACTTCGAGTATGATAAAAAGCACCCGACCCTACTATGCTGTAAACATCGGCTTACCTTATTATTGTTTCAGCATTTACATAATAAACTTCTCCATGGTGGTCCCCAACTGCTGCTGGCTACTATGCGTGAGAGTTGGTGGCCGTTAGGGGGGAGAAATCTAGCCAGAAAAGTGGTGCGCCAGTGCGTCCGCTGCACACGACTGAGGGGAAGGACCGTTTCCCCAATCATGGGTAACCTACCTGCGGAGCGGTTGGAACCGGGTTTTCCTTTCATTCGTTGTGGGGTTGACTATGCTGGACCTGTATCTGTATTAAACCGCAAGGGTAGGGGCGCTAAGCTTGAAAAAGGATATATATGCCTATTTATTTGTTTTGTAACACGAGCTATCCACCTCGAACTAGTCAGTACCCTTTCTTCACAACAGTATCTCTTAGCACTTAAAAGATTTATATCCCGTCGTGGTAAACCGGCTCAAATTTTCTCTGATAATGGGACAAATTTTGTCGGAGCCATGAAGGAGCTCCAGTTAATGTTTAACGAGCATTCACATCATATTATTGATGATCTATCTAATGAAAACATAATGTTTACATTTATACCGCCTTACGCTCCTCATTTTGGGGGATTATGGGAAGCAGGAGTCAAATCCTGTAAACACCACCTGAGGCGTGTTATGGGCACCGCCAATCTAACCTACGAGGAATTCAGCACGGTGTTGACACAGATCGAAGCCGTCCTGAATTCCCGTCCAATGTTCCCTATGTCCGCAGACCCACAAGATCTTCTTCCTCTTAGTCCAGCACATTTCCTGATCGGCCGGCCACTCGTCTCACCAGCTTGCAAGGACCTCATAGAAGTGCCGATGCATCGCCTGACTCGGTTCCATAGGGTGGAAAAGGTCAGACAGCAGTTCTGGAAGCGTTGGTCCACTGACTACATTTCGGAGCTCCAGATGAGGACTAAGTGGAGGACGCCTAATCAAGACCTAACCCTAAATACCCTTGTCGTCATAAAAGAGGACAATTTACCCCCTCTAAAATGGCGCATGGGTCGGATTATTAAGGTGTCCACAGGCAGTGATGGTGTCAGCCGGGTAGCGGTACTCCGAACAGCGACGGGCACAGTACAACGAGCATTTTCGAAAATCTGTCCACTTCCGGTGCCTTCGGCGATGAGTCATGCTCCGAGGATGACTACGGAGCCATCGCAGCACGGCCACGCAGCGAACGAGCGTTGAAACCTGAGGATTCCAAGGCGGCCGGCATGTTCACGCGCTACACCCAGCGCCATCTCTTGACCAGTCGCAGCGCCACGTGGGCCGATCAATACCCACCGTTATCTGTATCGCCATCTATGTGACCGTGTCAACAACTCTCTCCAATCAATTATTGTAACTTCCGTTTCCCTCTTTTTCTAAAATCTGTGTGTGTTCTTGTCTCGAGGAGTAAACGAGTTGAAAAATTGTCTCTCGTTATTTTATTTAAAATAAACCCAGCAAGACGCCCCAACACCATGAAAGATGTTGATTGGGCTACCGCTTGGACTTACCAAACTTGTACAGAATTTAGTTATTGGCCGAGTAGTTCTTCAGATAAGCACCCGTTCACCGATAATATTCATATGAATTTGTTCTACAGTTTGTGTACTAAATCTTATGGTGCAGAATTTGATGAGAGAAGAATTGATGAAGGGATTGAACGTTCTAATGAAATGTATGGTGGTTTGAAACCTAATGTTACCAATGTAGTTTTTGTAAACGGCGATTTGGATCCTTATCATAGACTTGGAGTATTAGAAGATGTTTCTTATAATGCACCAGCTAAGATAATACCTTTATCGTCTCACTGTAGAGATTTGTTTTCAGATAGATCTACAGACCCTGAAGAATTGAAAGAAGCTAGAAAGTATATTAAGTATTTGATTAAGAAATGGATTGGTGCTGGTGAATATAATAAACCTTAGTCGATTCTAAAGATGATACGATTTCCATATTTTCTTGTGGCGCCGTCGTTCTGTTTTTATATCTTAACATAGCAGTAGAATCTAACGCTTTCTTGTTTTTTTTTATGTTGTCTTAAAAGTTGGTGTTGTTTTTCCAATGACACGAAAGTATTATTAAAATAATTGTATATTTACTCATAAACGGTCCTTCTTATGATAGGTTACTCGATAACCAACACCCAATGCTACACAATACAAGTGGATGTTGATGTTACATTACTTAAATTCGTAATAGCAGCAGTATTTTACAATGTGCCAGAGTTAATCGTCTCTTCTAACAAACCACCGTCTGGTGTATCAATAAAAATGCTTTTCTTATCCTTGAAACTGTCTCTCTGTTCCTCTTCGTCATCTGCTTGATAATGTACATCTTCACAATAGATTATAACTATTTTTTATATCAATTGCTATCGTTTTTTCCTCGATCGTCATCTATGATTTAGAAAAATACTCATACTTTTGACGTGTCTCATCTAAAAAGTATCATTATAATTATCTACAATAATGCATAAGATACAATATTTTATGGTAACCTGTGTAGCACCTCCGAATTTTTGTAGCTACATATCAGTTTTAGAAGCGGTTAAAATAAGATCCACTGAAAATGTCTATGTTTTGTACACAACATAGCTCTTTTTGGGATATTATTTTAAATGAATTTATATCAGATAACATATAATAACACTAAATGTGCTACGAATACAAAACGTATCTAAATATACAAAAAATATTAAAATCTTAAAAATAATTGTGACAATAAATTAAATTTAAATTGTCAACTTAGTTGTACGTAACTAGATCATAACTATTATGATAATTGAGTATTGAGAAATATATCAGGAAATACATGAATATAGAACTTAAAACAATATTAAAGAAGAGATGTATTTACAAAAGTGATTATTTAAACTAAAATTGAATTCCTATTTTAACCTAATAGTTAATTAGAATTCAATATGCAATTTACATACAAATAATAAATATTAACAAATCGTGATGTGTTGAAAGGCAAAGGTAAAGTTCCATACATTGTGATGTCATTGTTTTTAAACAAAAAATAAATATTTCGTTTTATTGCCAGAAATATTTAATGCTGTCATTAAATTAATTGAAAAAGACCACGCATTATACAAAAAAAAAAATTAAAACTTTTCATTATTCTCGAAACTTGTTAAACATAAAATAACAAAAATTACTCAATCTCCCTAATCGTTTTAAAATTTCCCAACCCTGTTCTGACTAGGATTGCCACTTAAACATTATAAAAAAAGAAAATATTTTAACGATAAGACATTTGTGATGACATTGAACACGCAAATCGTTAAATATTGGCAGTGATAGTTAACTTATAGGTTTAACAAAATTTAAAACTAAGTTTTTACAAAGTTCAGTTAAATACGTTATTATTACTAACATGTTGGTAAAGTTGATTACTAAATTATATGCTAAATCTATCACTTAAATATGGGTTGATTACAGAGTTACATTAAAATGTATACTAGAAATCTCGATAATTCGCAATATCCCTTAAAGCAATATATTTTATAGTTCATTGCTTTTTTCATACAAAAGTAAATAATTGTTTTTATCGAAGTAAACACAATTTTAAATTCTTTTTATTTTACAAATCTTTGAATATTTACAATAATACAAATAAAGATTACATTTTTACAAGATACTGCCACATCGACTCTAAAACCCTAAAACCAGTTTAAAATACATTTCAATCTTTGGTTACATGATTATTTTCTTCATTTGAAAAAAACAACGATGTCATCTATATAAGCAAATCATACCAAAATGTATTGTGACTTCACTATTTCGATTTGGCAGTATCCGTTACTAATGTCTAAGTTAAGTTGCCAGGTGTCGGGTGATTCGCACTCTAGTCCCACTCTCCAATGAACATATGACGCGCGTGCGGGGCGGGGGGTGGGGGGAAGCCACGTCCAGGCATGGGCAGGCGCCCGTACAGCGCGTATGGGTCATAGTGCTGCTCTCCGTCTGCAATTAATATCATCACCAACGTTTTAGACGTCTGAATAGTCCCAGGAGTCTTTAAATTATTTTTGTTTAAGATTCTGTTTGCCAGGTAGGCTTTCTTTATTACTCAGCACTATCCGGGAAACTAAGTTGTAGACTAACTTACGGTCGTCGTACTTAGCGGAGTTAGTGGAGATGTTATAAACATTTAGGGATAAGCAACGGGTAGGGTTAATTAAGAAACAACGTACGTTAATTTTAGTGACAATCACGCGTAAGGGATCGACGCGGTAAAGGAGGTTGTTCCTAATATTTCTAAAAACGGCTGCCTAATCTGGGAACCTAGTGCGTTTGCAAACTATATCTAAGGATGATCGCAAAGCTTTCGAAAAGGAAATATCGCAATTTGTAAGAGTAAAGATTTGACAAGATTGTCAAGAAAAACGATAGACATGAGCATACGAGACTTGGTGAAAATGAGAGATGAACTCAGAAGTGTGGAAAGTGTAGAAACGAAGCTTACAGGCGAGTTGTGCTACCAAGCGAAGCGAACTAATATAACAGAAAGTTTAAATACCAAGATTGGAGCGAAGAGTCCGCGTTGAGGCGGTGGAATTAAAGTGCGGGGTTAGTCTGTATATACACTAGCGCGGCTGCTGGATCACGAGGGGTCGCAGCCGTTTGTCCCTGTTCGGATAGAATTGGAACATGAGCTTCTCTTTTCTGGGGAGATGATCGTACGCACCAATTCCGCTCTCGTAAGAACGAGCGTGCCACAGAGCCTGTGGTGGCATGGGAGCGTGCGCAAACGGAGCCATGTGCGGCGGGAATGGGCCCGGATGGGCGTGAGCCACGCTATAGCGCTTGCTGGGCACTGGAGCCTCCTTTAAAGTCAGGCGCTCAGTCATAGCAGGTAAGACTTTCGCGCCATTAGTCTTCACGAAGTTCGGCACGCGCGCTCGCAGACCACAGTAGTACGGATCATCTGAAAACAAAACAAAAATATTTAAATTACATTACACTTAAACAGGCACCAATAGTCGTGTTAGTTCCTGGAAACGAGTCTTTACATAACATGGCAAACGTTACCTTTTCCTATGTTAGAAACTACGAACACACTCGCCTATCAAACGGAACGCATGCACGTTCCGTCCCATGTTCCGCATCCTACGCCTGGCTCGTTCTAAATACCGACGATTCAAATATCAAGGATACGCCGAAATGCCAGCCGGTGGTTACGACACCGGGGCATTGTCTGCTTATAACCTCTATACTTAAGAACGTCTTATGAATGGAAAGCAAGTGCTCTCGAATTAAAACGTGCGAATGCGATCCAAAAACGTCATATCCGATCAGCCGTATCGGATGTGGAATGCGTCAAATGTGACTCGATATTGACAATGAGGAATCCGTGAACGGAGAGCGGAACTACCTATGTATCAGATATTGTGCGAGATTAATTTGTATAAAGCTTCCAAATTGGTACTCATGTGTCTACGTCCTTTTATGTTAAAGAATAACTGTCTGAAGTCTATTCAAACGTAAACTGTGGTCATATTTCAAAAGAGACTTCGTCCTTTGTCGGGTCGGCATAATTCTTAATATTTTAAATAGTATCTACTCCTTTTAAGACGGTGCTTGTGGTGTTTGAGTAAGTGTCCCCTTGTAATCTGTGATGTATGGCCATGCTCTTGATACACTACCTAGGTACTCGCCTTGTCTTTTTGTGAACAGAAAGTCCCTTAGAAACACAAAATTCCACTTTGGAGACGCATATTCTATGCCGACTCAAGTTAAAGCATGATAAGGATTACCATCATGAATTAATTTGGATTATTTGATTATTTTGGAATAGGTTTTTTTTTAAATTTAGTATAATAAGACCTAAGATCTACA
This sequence comes from Ochropleura plecta, assembly GCA_905475445.1. Classification (NCBI taxonomy): domain Eukaryota; kingdom Metazoa; phylum Arthropoda; class Insecta; order Lepidoptera; family Noctuidae; genus Ochropleura; species Ochropleura plecta. The sequence continues at coordinate 6,037,006 of FR997723.1, read as the reverse complement.
GTAGATAAGTAGAACAACTTATGATAAAAAAGAACTCTCTACTATAAACGCAGTAAATGTATTGATAGCCATATCAACAATCTCTTCAAGAACAATCCCTGTATATCAGTTTTATCACAACCACATCAAAAGGCATCGTTCATTTCAGTTCATTGTGCCCATAACCTTACGTCGATATTCCATATTTTATAAATATTGCTTTAAATCACTTTGTGCGTGGACATGGGTTTATAAATGATGATCCGCCTAGAGATGGTGATATAAAGGTTCACACTTGCAAGAACTTGCAACGTTGCTGTATAAATTGCGAGTCACATTCATAAATCCATTGCATTGTCAACTATGCCGTGTTCGAATGGACAGCTGTGGTCGCAAACGACGGTGATTGCTTGACTAATATCACTAGTGCTAACGTAAATAATATCATTGTGATTGGACGTTGTGAAATGTAATAGAAAGTTTTGTAATTTACTCGCCGTGCAGTAATGAATCGACAAATGTGATGTCAAGTCAAATTAGATGAAAACGAATTCTTACGTAGTTGGTAACTGGAAATTTAGTTAACCATGATCACGTCTAAGAATTCAGTGCAAATATCATTTCAGTTTTAGTTCACATTTAAACTAAACAAAAAACGGAAAATAAAACACACAGAAAAAGGACCTACAAGCATTCATCGGCTGAAAATCACTAAGAAGAAACAGTTTGCTATCGATTGAACTTATTTGTCCATTACTGAGGAATTATTACCAAAGTCAAGTCCAAACTAGGCAAGCAATCGACAGGCCGCTCTCAATGTAGGCGCCTTCACCTCTGCCTTTTAAATACTGTTATTACCCATTCAACAGGACAGGAGACCGTGATACTACGAAGAGAATTTATATTGTCCTAGTAATTAATGCTGATTTTTTTCTGTTTGTTTTTTCTTGATACCCTTTGTTTCAATTGTTTCAAAAATGGGAAAGTTAATTGAAGTGAGGTAAATTATGAACGAACCTGAACGTAATTATACGCTCGTGGTGTATTTAAGAGATTTAGTAGACTCTTTCTAGTTTAAGGCTTAATTAAAATTAGGACCATTGTTTGCAGGATCTACACTATCTCCTATCCTTTGGTTTTATAAATTGATGTACATATCAATTAACATTTTAACGCTCACCGTATTTCTTATTGTCTTTGCCCTTATCCGATTTGCCTCTCGGGAACTGTGTTGGCACGCGTCCATCGTGTCCTTCTATGTCGTCGTAATCAGGCTGTGAAACAAAATAACAACAATATTGATCAAATAAACTTAAGTTTTATCTATATTGTACAATTTCTTGCTTTAGAAAACATTTCAAATTATTGCGTTTGTATACAGAGTATAAGTGCGCTAGCTTCGTTAAATATTGAATTAGATATTCTGAAAAGTTTCTGGCGAAAGGCGGATAGCGGCTAGAGGAACACCCAGAAAGCAATCACATAGTAATATGTGCACTAAACAACACAACTTGCACCTAAGAACATGTAAAAGCAAGTAATTCACGTATAAAACACGAAGCAAAAATCAGATGCAATAATATGAACGTGTGGGCGCCGTACAATCTTTTACCTTGTAACGAACCAAAGAAGGCATCAAAAAACAACGAAACGTGATATATAAAATTCATAGGCACAGGATCTTATCAAATAAAGGTTATGGAAACCACCCTGGCAAAGTGGCAAGACGCACAGACAGACATATCGGTTCACGCAGTATATTTTCTTAATAAACACCTAGCGGGCATAAAACTGAAGCTTAACAGACACACAAAGGACATTGTTCATTTGTACGGTGTCAGAAGCAAAGACTAGGTAAACCAATAAAAGAGTAAAAGCCGACGCGACTGTACTATGTAGTCGCTATCGTTAATCTTGGGAGGCGATGAGATGTGAGATACGTCAGGGTTATCTTTCCCGCTGGGCTGACCATTGTCCATTCCACACAGTTGCGATAGGGTATGTCCACAATTATCTGACAACAAGTCGGAACTGACAGGCGTTAATCGGATTGAACTTTCACCTCCTTCGATGTTTATATCTTTACAATTGTTATGATTTGAGCAATGATGGATGAATACGTTTTGTTGAGGAAGAAAGAATTATTGACGTGAATAGATAAGTACATGACAGCCACCTTACAACCCTAGATTATTACTTGATGTATGAGTTACATGGTTTCAATATTGGTTTCTTCTTTTTCATTTTACAAACCATTGGTGCTTCAAATTCTAAGAATTTCTTGGTTGGTGGATTTCGATTAACCATTTGAATCGCATTATATCGAATTTGTATCCATTAAGCATGATCTGTAATAAACTCAAGCAAATGATAAATGTGATCTTTTGTGTTTTAGAAAAAGTCAATTTGACGATGACGGAAAGATAAATGACTTGCAGAATAAACAAGAAAATAATAAAATTGACAATGAGGCTAATGTAAAAGAACCGAATACGGCAGGTTTTTTAATCGATATATTTCTAAATCCAGCAGATATTTAATGGAACTTAATGAAAGAAAGGATTAAGATAATTGGAATTTGAAGTCGTCTAAGTATTTTTAACATTCGATTTAGTCTTTGTTGTCCTTTTACGGCTCTTGATTGTAATTATTTTGGAATATTTTTTGAAACTGTTAGTATTTAAGCTGACTTTAAATCATGATTTGGTCTTGATTGATGAAGTCGTATTAAGGAATGAAACACATTTCTCATGTGCCTTATTTGCCGATTACAGTCGTTATCCATAATTCATTTGGAGACACTTCTGCATTTCAATTTGCATAAATCGTATCTCTTATCACTAAGTTGACTTTGTGTGCCTTTTATTCTTTCGTTTTTTTAATCTGCATTAAGGGCTTACAAAGATTGACGTGGTTGGTTTACATTTTCCTCATAAGGATTTTTGGGAGATTTGATTGACTTCGTGTCGAACAATTCGTGTAATAAATCAGATGTTCCCTAGAAAAATGCGATACCCACACGGTCAAACACGGCCTGTGTGGAACAGCTAATATTTTTTATTTAAATTGCCGATGATAAATTCTAATACGTTGTATTCTTTTGTATGTCTATGTCTCATCCACCCTGTATACTATGTTTTCATCGACTTACAACTCATGGCAAAATAAACACACAACAACCTAAGCAAATACGTGTGCACAACTAGTGCTGAATAAAAGATTACCATGGTAAAAGTAATAACATAAACCTTTGGACAAATGATTCCAGTACATAAACAAGTTAAAATTTGTTGACTTTTTACGTCCAATTATTGTAAAACATTTTGTCACGGACTCATGGCCAGCACTCGAAGACGACGGAAATGCACAAATTGCTCTTTAAAAAGAAATAAACGTCAAAATAACATCTAAAAGAACCTGAATAATCAGCGACATAAAATATACAAAGATCACCAGCGCAGACGCAGGCGGTAGGCTGTTTATTATAAGATGAGATGTAATAAAAATTACATGTAAATTATCGTAATAAAAATAGCCATGCCATCTCAAAAGTACCCTTGATGCTCAATTTTAACAACGAAAAAATAATTCGTAATGCAATTTTCACTTCGAAAATTACTTTGTCGATCCGCAACCGCATCTTACCTTTTATATCGAAATGGAACTTGAGGGTTCAAGTTTATTATTATTCAATCATGAAAGTGTAGGCCTCGTAAATCGTATACTATTAAATTAATTTCCGAAGGGCGAAACTTTTAAAATAAGACATTTAAAAATAAATTACCTACACGTGTCCTTGCAACCAACTTTTGGCTGTTTACGTGTTTATTTTCTTGCTTTAAATTGTACAATATAGCTGAGTATTGACAATTTGTTTATCGACTTCAATTATATATAGAGTTGATTAAACAGGCTGTGCTCATTATAGGTGCCCATAAAAGCTTTCAAGAAAACTGCAAAGATCGGTCATAAAGCGATATTGCTCAACCACGCTTGGCAGCTCTTATTAACCACAGTATGGTGTTATTAACTGAACGAAAACTATTGTTATTCAACCTTCTGGCACTAAAATTGCCTTTTACAATGCCTACAAATGCTTATTCTGAACCAGCTACTACAGTTTACCCGTATTGTCATCATTTGCTTGTCTGTCATGCACTGAAGTGTATGTTGTATCCATTCTCGGTCCTGTAACTTCCAAAAAGTGACAATTTAAGCATGCAAGGTGCAAAGGCATGCAAAAGGTCACCAAAATCGATAACTCACTTTGTATCCACGTACCTTGGGAATATCAGCAGGCCCATAGCCATTCTCCCTGGGTGGTAGCTTCGGAGGCTTGTCTCCTCTTCTCTGTCCCATCTGCATCATCAGTTGTTCCCTGGTAGCGGCTACGACTCCGTGTCCATTGTTGTTATTGTGTCCGTTGTGCCCATTGTGTCCATTCATTCCGTAGCCCCCAGAACTGCCACTGGATCCTGAACCGTTGGCGTTGGAGCTGGCGATGCTGTATGGGTCTTCATCTGGGATTGGAATGCGAGGCCGGTTCTTGATGTCCATCAGTCTTTGAACTGTTGACCAAGAATTATTTGATTAGAAAATGGAAGAAAGTATTAACAAAAATGACAGTGGTGATTGATTGATACTTAATAAGGTTAAAGTTCGCAGTTGGTATGATTTTTTTTCATAATGAATGGATAAATTATAGTCCTTGTAAATATAATATTCTGCTTAAACAAATCGTATATCACCGACCAGTATTTTAGTTCGTCAAAGGTCAACCAAACATCAGCTCAGGTATTAATGAAGCAATATAAATTCTATTGAAGCGTTTGAAATATTGTTAAATAACAAGTTTCCAAAAGATTATCCAACAGTTCGAACACACAACAATTGGAAACATTTAGCGACGCTTGTGCAACACGAATGTTACTTCGTGATGTTCAGCTCGGATGGCAATCACTCCTCTTCACGACTTTGAACAACCTACGGTTATTAATGTGACGCTTAAAGGTCTGGTGTCTTCATTCCAGTTTACCCATTATTTGTACCTTCGTCTCTAATCATAAAAATAAACGAATCGTCCACGATTAACCAACTTGACTATTACACCACAAGGTTGAATGCATAATCTTCTAACAATAAATGTAAATTCATGCGAATATTGGCTCTAAGTTGCGAAATATTAAAGTGCCTATGAAATTTATTGCATGAGCGACGGTGCGGCACAAAAGAGGAATAGTGACAACTGCATCCATCATGTGCTGGTGTCGGATTGTCTATGTCCTAAATGTTTGTTTACATTTTAGACACGTCATATCATAATAATGAATGATCTAGCGGAAATGATTTCAAATGACTTACGCTCACTCAGACACCACATTAGTCAATTATATTAAAATGTTATTCCTAATAATTATGCCTTTTCATTACGACGATTACACAGTTTTAGACCACTTATAAAAACTGCTATTACGATAATCTAACTGGGCATTAAACATTATTGTTAAATTGAAATCTAAAAGCTTTTTCAGATAGCAATTACAGCAATTTTGATAAGGAAGTTAAGGTTCTTTTGTTTGAAAAGCATTTCGTAGATTTCTAGCGCCGACATGATGAAGATGTTGTGTAAACGATAAACCTTTGTTTCGCACATAATCTGAGTTTAAAAGTTAAACCTGTGTCTGGGAATACCGTAGACGCCATGTCGCAACGGGATTAGAATCCAGATTAGTTCAGCCAATGAGCTGAATGTTAATAGCCGAGGTACATACACCGACTGTTTTTAAATGCTGAGAAAATTACGTAGGTATTCTATGTAAAAAAAGGATTTTATATTCGGTTTGCTATTAGTGGTATGCGACTCAATTTGACTCCAATTCGACTTGAAATATGTTGCTCAGATTGTGATGGGATAAGATATTTTCCTGCTTAAAAGCGTCCTTTTCATAAAAGTAATAACAATCGCTAGTTATTTCAAATGATATGTTTTGGAGTTTCTCTACCAAGGAGTTATCTTTAATCGGGCATTGTGTAAGAAGCCGAACCAAATTTGCAAGTACGCAGAATTATATTGCAACCACGTCCGTACTCCGAATTAGGGCTACAAAAATCTGTGTAATGCACAGATCACTTTCGATCAGCATGCTTCCTATTGTCGTCGATTCGAGTTTTGCATAACATCAGTCACGATTCACGTCTGCTCAGGCCTTTAATGATTCAATTGGCGCTCGTTACAAATTCAAAGTGAATTTAATGGGTTTATGGCCCATGATTGCGTTCGTATGATCCAGTTACGAACTATGACGACCTTCGTTTTGAAATCGAAATTCGAATGTGTGATGTGAACAATGAAGTACGTTTGAATTGATTGGACAAGAAACATGTAAGCAATGCAGATCTGATCGCATACAAAGATTAACTAGCTACTTCACCAAGTAAAGAATAAAAGATTAACAACACATACATATTGGTTAATTATGAAAATAAAGCAAGACACGAAGGTTAAACTTTTGATGGGCTATCGGCAAAAGCGACCAGTCCCCACGGTTAAGTGTCACGACTTCCATACAGCAAAACATTAGCTACGTTACTCAATAGATTTATTTGAGTTCCTTAACAGATAAACAGTGGCTAGACCGCGAAACCACGGTAGAAAATCTATGAACGCATCTTATCCGTGGTGGAAAATCACGGGAATCTCGCGGTGTGGTTCTTTCCCATAACCTCACTATGATTTGTGCAAAACCAATATTAGATGTTGAATTGCTGTTAACTTGCCTAGATGGGGTTAGTTAGAAATTTGCAGTATGGTTTGAGTGAAATGAGGTGCAATACATCTTGAGATCGATGTAAGATTGCATTGTTGCACAACAATAAGCTGGCTACTGAGAAGTGAGGGTCTGCATGGTTGATGCGGTTGCGTGCTATGGGAACTAAATCAGATTTGAAAATTTTCTATATATATACCTCGATTCACACTTGCTACTTATTTCAAAGACGTGCAAATTACCCGCTGTAATTCAAATTCTCTACTCATATGAATAAAACAGAATCTTTTAAGGCGACGGTTAGTACCTGAATACCCGACATGGTGATAAATTCTCCGGAAGTCTCTTTGGGCAGTCAATTATAGGTACATTATTACTGGCCGATCACCTTGCTACAATGAAAAACCGGATCACTTTTGAACGAGTCCACAATAATTACAACAAGAATATAACTTCTGATGATCCTGGTTTTAAGGCCATCTCCAATATCAAAACTGAAGTATATATAATCAATTTATTTTTGGACTGAACTTTCCGCACCATTTAATTTTTTCTCTCCTACTTAAAACTTCAATACCCTCAAGGTTAGGACAGCTTGGTAAAACGTTCGCAGTTGCGCGTGAGAATATTACTGTGCATTATAAGAATTTAATTTTGTATATTCGTGTAAGTTAATGATAAGTGTAGAGGTCGTCCCATTGTTCCATAATACCTGTGCCTCTGTCCCGGAGGTCTAAGACAAGGTAACTGTAACATTGTGAGATCTTTGGGTGCCTCTACTCACCGTCTACGTATGCAAACATACGCCCATTCAATGGTAATTACTGTTAACGTTGATGACGCGTGACTGATGTTCGACACAGGCAATGTAACTGATGATATGGAAAGACCTAAAATAAACATTATAGCTATGTAATGCCATTATTGTTTTAAATGTTAATGATGACGATATCGTCGAAGGAACAGGAACCACAGACGTTTAATTTAAACTCTTATAGAAGCGTCATTCACAACTCCCACGCAGGTTGCGATTTGATAAATACGGGTCACAATACAATGTAATAATGGAATATTTTTGTGTTTTGAGATAAAGAGGTGGAGTTAATTCTTCACTGGCCACATGCATCTCTGTCCATGATATCGTTGTTAGGCAATTTATTCGCTATGACAAGTATTGTGCGTTTATGTCCCTTAATGCTGCTATTGCAATTTTTCTGTTGATTTTGCTTGTTTTCTGTCCTATTGTTGCGACCAGCGTGAAATCGTTTGGTGCCTCTGTCACCCTTAACGATGCGACGTGGCCGGCAACAGATTTAGATTATTTAGGACCGTGGCTAGCAGGCTCATTTATAACTTAACTTTTATCCAAAACGAGAACATGAACAGAAATGATCATAAACTCTTTATATAAATGGGCATTCGAATTAAGAGGGAGTAGGTTTAAATTATTTGTTTTAATTTCGTATTTATTAGTGGGCGTGCATTTCTTTCTAAGGTTATATTCAAATTATTTTTTTTACCCATTAGACCAGTTACGTTAAAAGTTTAATTATCTAAATATGCGGAACGTTGATCATGTTTGTTTGTTAGACATTTAATTGGTTTTGTGACCAATTTATAAGTCGTATAGGTGCTCTAAAGACGAAATCATTTCCTGTTAAGTTTTTGTTGGGTTTATGAAGAACTATATTGATCGTGGATAGGTTTTATTGACGCGTGTGTGTGGGTGTGTGTGTGTGTTGATCGTGCGTAGTTGATTTAATTAAAACTACATTGGTAGTGCGGTGTCATTACAATTGGAACAAAAAATCAAATGTGTATTTAGTAGGTTTTTGGAATTTAAATGCTTCTAATTAAAAAATAAATTGATTAATGGTATCTAATCATAGAAAATTACAATAAAAATGTAATGTAAAGACTACTACAGACATGTTAATATACATTATAGCGACACAACATTTTTTTTACATTATTCTTGTGTTGACAATTTGTTACGAAGTAAAACTCAATTTATCACTGGAAGCCCAAAATGAATCGCACATCATTTTTCACGGTCATTACTGACCTCACCAAAAATATTTTCACAAATTCGTAACCCGCCCACCTTGACCATGCTTTACTTAATGAAGCCTATATGTATTTAAAAAAATAAGACAAAAACGATGCGTTGCTCACTCGTTAGTTTTTTTTTAATAATGTGGCTAGCCACACTAAATAACTAAAGTGATGATATCGCTTTGTTTTTAGTACGGAAGTGTTTTTATGATGAATTTACAATGAAATATTGTGTTTTATTTAAATATTTCAAGCGTATTGTCTCTGTCCGTCATGTTGAAGTTGGTAGTGTTTACAACTTTAGGCATCTTTTGTTTTAACTTTGTTTTATTGTTATTTTTATTTGCGTAATAGAGTTATTTCGGAAGTTTAATTACGTAGTTGATGTGCTTAGTATACATGCTCAAACCTAACTTCTACCTTACTTTTCTGTATCAATCTATTCTCAGTTTGAAATTGTTTGTGTTAATTCCTGTATTGTGTCTTTTGTTGCATCAAATAAATGATTTATCTATCTATCTATCTCATGTTAGAAGACCTAAAGCGTATAATATTATTTCGTTTTATTCAATCACACTTTCACCGGCTCTATATAAGTATATCATAAGTTCATTGTCTGCTTCCCTGCCTTTTCCGTAAGTGAAAATAACGTGACGATACGCACAGACTATTCCAAATCTCTCCACATTAAGCTTAGATACAACATTTCATAGTCATAAGTGCATAATTATATAAAAGTAATTGGCCTCCTATGTATGAACCGTAATGGTTCGTGGGAAACATATCCATCATTTTATCAAACTTCATCTTTTGTAGGCAATTAGTTACCCAACCTACCACTTATGTATGTACCTTTTAACATTAAAATGAATTTTTGGTAAAAAAAATAAGTTAGCCGTCACATCTCTTGGTACCAGTTTTTGTATGAAAAGTGAGAATCACTTCTTGTTAAAAAAATAAAGACAATAAATTTGACAGTTGTCTTACTTCCAAAAATTGATATTAATAATGTTAATGTCCTCCAAGTGAATATTTATTTAGTGCAGTTCTCTTTATGCAGATACTTCCACTAAAAAACTTTCTCACATGTTACGCATCTACTACCGAACAAATAACATTTTCTTCTCTCGTCCAACTCCCAATTGACCACTAAACTCCCAGTAAGAAGCAACCAATCAAAAACTAATATATCGAATGATAGCTCGTTTACAAGTTACATCATAAGCAACATTATTTAAATAATTTCCTTTTACAATTTAATTTTTATTTCACTTAAAAATACGGCCTCATCAAATCTTAGCACCTCGGCATTTACAATATGTTTAGTACTGAGATTATATAAGATACAATCTGCAAAGTACAGGCTTAGAAAGTGACAGTGAACATTGTTCGGCCAAGGTCGGCAGCTGACTGACGTGACAACCGGATTCAAGCCACACATGTAGTGAACAAGTCGGTAAAGATAATGTTAATTAAATTATAAACCAACTAGTAAAAGATGTTAACGAAGACATTTGTAGTGGATTTGAAGTAAAATAAGTAATGCCAGGAGTTATACGAGAAGATGATTGTGGAATTTGTAATATTATTGTAGATTTGTGTGCGGTTTATCAATTTTCCGCTATAGTTAAATATGTTGATAGAAACTATAAAAAGTTAAAAATTAATTTCAAAGTAAAAACGGCATATCGTTGCGTTAATTTGTCTCGCTGTAATCAAATGAATACCAAAACTTTTTTGAACAAAGTTATTTACTTTTTGCCCTCAATCTGATTCACCAAAGTGCATATTATCGCTAATCCTAAAACCTGCGTTGTTTTTGTACCTTTTTGTGCCTTCAGTTTAAAATCTTTTGAGAGTTATAAAAAACCGACCCACTGCATTTGCATTTTATGTTCCTGCTAAAGGTATGTCCAGAAACATATTTTAACATTGGGTTTTGCGAACATAATGTCACTGACTCCAACAATCTTTGTTATTTCACCAAAAGTTTTAATTGTAATAATAGGAACTAAAGTTGTTTTTTGAATAAGCACTAATTTTAGTTCATCAATAAAAAAGACTGACTCAACCCGAGCTAGTCATAATAATCAAATTGCACTTTGTTTTGAAAATAGATAAAAATATTAATTACACAGAACGTCATTAGGCAAGGACAAGTTAATTTGTGTGCACTTAACTGTACAGCTAGTTTTATTGGTTTTTGTTTGTACCTATTTATAGCATTAAAATTACATGGAATTAATGTGTATTTATTAAAATGCTTTTTTATATCTGTTAAGTCAACTAAAACTCAATGCACGTAAAAAATATTATGATTTTACAATAAATTTGTAGGGAAAACCATGTTAAACTGGCCGAGGGGGGAGATAGTATAGCAGGAAAACTTGCTTTTTCAATAGCCTGAACTTATTGTTACAAAATATTTAACAATTGAACTCACCCGGTGGTAGCTTGGACTTGAGCATATCCATAGCAACGACGTTGATTATGAGTACCCAGATGGGGCAGTCGAGGAGGTCGGAGTCCGACTTGACAAAAGCGATAGCGCTAAGACACTGCGTCTCCAGCCTCCTGCGGTCAGGGTATGATCGGCGTAGCTCGCGGTTCACGTTGGATTGGAACTTCTTCATGTCGAATAACTGAAAGAAAAAAAAATCTAATAATCGAAATCTTAAACAGACACTCACAACGTACAGGCTGAACCGTGTAAAAGTATTAATTTTACCTACTTATATAACGAAATTTAAGACTAAAGAAGGCTTTTTGTAAATTGACCACCTACAAGGGGTTGAAAAGGCGTTTGAGTAGACATAGTTTTGATGGTAGAAAATCCCATCAGATGCACAGCTCGTTAATATAAAAAAACAAATTGAAATCAAAGATAGAATTTGACTACGCATCGCTACAGCAGATTTAAAGATTATGAAGAATCGTTTGAGTGACAAATAAATGACAATTTCTTCACGGTTGACTTGAACTTTATATCGTTCGTAACTCGGAGATAATAAATCATCAGGATGTAAAATGTAACAAAAAAAATATAACTTTTTGAAAACACATTAAGTGAGAGTGTTAATCTTATCTTCGTTAAAAGTAGAGCGGTTAAGCTACCTGTTGAGGTTTCTGATAATATTAAGTATGCTCTTTAAAGCACTGATACTAAGGCATTTGATAGTGCTAGACATTTCAGTGCAAATATGGATTCGGTCGGTAAACAGTAGACGCTACATCGATGTATTAGAGAGTAATACGGTTAGATATAAAGAAAAACACTTGGTAGAAAAAACAATCTGTTCAGCCAGTGTGACTCACAATAACGATAATTTAAAAGATGAGATAATACCAATCAAGTTATAACAAACAAACTTTAAGTAACAGACAGTTACAAATAACGTATACATTTTTTATCTTAATTAACAGGAGCGATGATCTAAAACAAATTGCTGGTCGATCGATTGAATGCGTCTAAATTAGAAGATCTTATCGAATTAATATTACACAACAAGCCATCGGTCGGTAATGAAAAGACAATCGCTCGATCAAACAAAAATTGAGCCGACGTCATGTAGGGTGCCCATCTCTATAATGAAAATGTCAAGAGTGAGAGCTGTTAATTATGAAAGAATACAAATTAAGTTTCGGGAAACAGCTTCGCTTGCTTAGCTTCGTTTAATATTGGAAATCCAAGGTTTGTATTTCAGGATCTTTTAAAAAGTTTTAGTGTCTTCATATAATTCAACATCGCATAATTTTAAACAATCACTATCGACTTTCTTCTTCAAATTTCTTTCAAAAATCAAAGTCACGAAAGTTAAAATCCCAGCACGTCGCGATCTAAATCTATTAAGATAATCTCGAATTCTCCAAAAGGTTTCCAATTCGAGTGAAGAACTCCGAGAGACAAATAAAACGCCGAGTCAGATGCATCGACGAAATTGAATGAGGCTTATAAAGTTGTTACATAACCAGTGCAAGCAGTTGTCGAGACCGTCCGTCAGTCCGGACCAGTAGACTATATAGATGGTATCTTTAAAAACTTCACCGACATAATTCGTAAATCATCGGGCAGCGACGTAAAAATAAAAAAAAATGGGACCGCAAGTCAAATTGATGCATTTTAAGAATTCTAATTAAAATTGAAACATTCCATTGTTACAACACAAGCTCATTTAGTTAATAGAGAACATTCTGGGTAGAGATGAATTGTTTGCCGCAAGTACCAAATTGAAATAGAAAATTTGACGTAAATGTTTTGTTAAGACAAATGGTTTGGTTCCGTTCTCACACAAAGACTTGATGAACATGAAGAAGCTATTTGTTAACATGTTGTATAACAATGCGAAGTTAATAACATCAATAGAATCTCAGAAAGATAATTTATTCACTAATAAAACTGCAATAGTAGTAGTCATAAGTGAAGTGGTTGAGAATAAATGTCACAACATTTGCAAGATTATTGTACATTGGAAGTAGTTTAGATCTATTTAAAAACTGTGGTTGACACTACAGATAGTATTGTTTTAAATTAATTTAGTCACAAGGGAATTCGGTGTGGGAAACAAGCCGGATCGCACAGAAAAAATCCCAGAGATCATACAGTTACAACACTTGCCGGTATTGTTTCGAGGAAATTGGAAGCTTTTAATGAAGACGTACATTATAGTGCAACAGTGCAACAAGACAAAGAGTGACCTAACAAGACATTTTTGAAATGCTCTGTTTAATTGACATGAGTAATACCCAATTCGTCCAGTGTTCATGTAGAAATTCTATTGACTCCAAAATGGCTCTAAATTTGAAAACACCGAAACGAACTGACTTATATTTAGCAAGATTACTATAGAATATGTAACAGTTACAATGCTTGCAATAAATTTTTGCTAATAATGATAGTTAAAGGTGTAATATTTCTCACAATAGCCATTAATTGAGGCATCACATTGTTTCGGCGGTGCTGAGCACGGACAATGGACTACTTTCTGCAAATTCGCTTTCGTTACTCCCAAGGAAATAGAATAACATCCAAACAAATATGTTAGGCAATGACCATTCCCTCCCTTGCTTAATGGTGCTATCTTCTCTCATTGTTTGCTACAGACTTACGTAAAACCTTGTAGGTAATGGTGTATGAATTGGTAATGAATCTTTCGGATGCTAGGAAGTGAATTCTCCATTGTCTTGTACCACTTCTTGTACCTTTAGTGTTAGTTGCGACGAAAGTACTTGTATAACAGTTGAGTCGGCTAATTTGTGATCGGAGTTAGTTATTATATTCACATTTGCGTTTGCTTTGTCATTAGTATTTACAAATGTCATGGCCCGTACGAGTTGAATGGTATGCTTGTTTCAAACAATCTATAATTCCACTGGCATATCGTCTTACAAATACATAATGAAATAATCGGATAAGTGTGTTTCATATAATTTGTACGAATAAAGTGACCGCATGTTCAAATTCTCAGTGGATTCACTCTGGTGGACTCTTAACAATAACACTCGTCTTTAGATTACAAAATATTTCGTAACATGAAAATGTTGATAAAATGAAATTACGTGGCAATGTCATGGTCAAAGAGAATCGTGCTCGGACTCAATCTGTGCAGTCGTGATGCACCACAAATGACTGATGCACTAACGCAACGCGCATTAGAGTAATGCTTCGCCCCTCTTAATTTTTTTCTACAATGATTATTGTCTTTAATAATGATGAACATAAGGAAATTATGGAGCCAGAAGCAGCAAAAGATGAAGTAACAGACGAACAATAGCGGCCTATTTATTGTGTGTGACCGCGTTCGAAAAGACTTGAGTGAAAATTTTTAATCGGTAGATAGAACTCACAAAATAAGAAAGAAAAGAACCAATGTTTGAGTTACCAAACAAGTAATTTCTAGTGAAGACCGGACTGATCATCGTCTACCAAGCAATTTAGATCATTATGTGGGCAACCATGAAATTAATAGGCAAATGTTACGACATCTTATTTCATAAACGCATCCATCTTGACGGAAATAACTACTGACGCCTGTTTGGTATGTTTACAGCGAACCAGTTTACCTTCCTTGCCCATAAATTAGACTTTATAATTCATATTTCGATAGCAGTAAAGACTAGAATTCTGATTTAATTTCGTTGGGCGATAATTTTGTAAATAACATGGCTAGTTTGTTGGTGCAAGAGGAAGGATAAGCTAGCAACGTTTAATTAGATGTACCTAGTAGACTTGGAACAAATTGCGGTTTTAAGTTTATCAAAGCAAGACCCACTAATGATGTTATTTTATTCTGTATTATAAAAATTAATTACGGTACAAGGTTTTTATTTGGTCAAGAAGTATGCTATGGTAATCGGAAATTGTGTTAGTTTATTTAAATTGAGCTAAGGAGGGAATGTGTGTACCTTTTATAATAATTAGCTTATTCTACGTTTGAGAATGAGTCCATTGAATTGAACAATGTTTAAAGGAAGCAATATGATTTGTTATCATATTTTGAACAACATTGCTTAAATTTTTTAAACTGACATTGAAGTTACCTTTTTTTGTAATAAATTGTTAAACCACGTTATTTGTAACACTTAAAATAATTACGCCTATAACGTTTTTTACATTCTTTGATAAACAGCTTTGTTTAAATAAAATAAGCGTTGCGATTTATATATTTGTTTGTTCTTAATGTGTTAATAACATATTTGAGTACTTAAATAGTCATTAAATCTTTGTTGATTTACTTTTATTTGCGATAGTCACGATTAAAGCAAAAAAAGAATAACTGAAGTAGAGTATGTGAATTAAGGTTGCGTTGTGTCAAGGTTATCTGTTTCTGTATGCTTTATTTCTTTTTTAATTTTACTATATTTTCTGTTCCGTATCGTTTATTAAAACTAAACTTTCCTATTTAAAATTTTCAGAGTCATCATTCGTCAACTGGTGATTTTTATCGAGTGCCATCAACTTGTGTATTAGATGTTTTCCTTGTCATTGAATTCGCTAAAAACTTATGCTGCACTAGGTGTAGCCTTGTACCTTGAGTATCTTTTCCTTTCTTTTTGTGATATCCTCCGCCCGGGGTGGGCGAAGGATTCTGTCAGACTTATCTTCTACTTATGGTTCAACCCTAACAATAGCAATATTTTCTCTTACCTTAAAAATTTTCTCCTGCTCCAGTGAGTATCCAGGTAGCTTGACTATGTCCTGCCCTATAGCCGTCTCTTCGTTGCTGGTGGCTGCCGTACTCTTCACAAATACATTACTCTTGGAGTAGCGTCTGATGAGTATGTTACCGGCGTCGTCCATTTTGATTTTGACGCCCTGTTGACAAAGAAAAAATCTTTTAGAAAACGTTTTGTTACCGAATAAATATAATTCTAGGGACTAAATGATATCAGACCCTGATGTATTTTGAATGGAGATTGACGTATTTGAAAAAGATAAGATGGTTCTATTAAGATTGAGGCGGATTTATGTCTCACAAGCGCATTTTTTTAGCCAAAAAAAAAACGGTTTCCCAGTAATAAAATGCGTAGAGAGAATACATGGTTGACGGCTCGTCAAGGGTTGATTTACACACTGTACAGTTAATTTAGTAACACACTTTATTTCAATATCTTAGCGTAAATGAACTTTGACCACGCAGGTGCATGCGTTATGTCATTCGTAAATTAAATCCTATTACATCCACAGCATGGCAGCATGCCAGATATGACTTTTGCTGCACTCGCGACCTTAGCACAAGGATACGTCTGTGACTAGCATATAAAGATCATATCGGCCGGATGCTGCAAAATTGAGCACTGACAAATGCAGAGTGTGAATGAAAAGTGAATGTGAAATAGACCAAGGCTCTATATAGCTAGAGATATCTTAATACTGTCAATTTGGTGGAATGTGAGATTTTTTTCCAAGTCAAGGTACTTGATTTCATGTAAGCTTGTAAGAGTCAGTTAAAAATCGATTAAAGAACAATTTTACTAATTATCTTCGTTTTCGTTACACATTGTAAATTTAAGTTAATTAACTATTGCAGTATTGATGTTGATAAAATAATTACTACCTTAAACAATGAGGTCTTACAAAACCTGTGAGTGAGTGATGAGAAATACCCCGAGCAATCTGGACTAGTCTGTTCATTCTGGCGTGATCATTCTAAGACAACAAATGCAATGGATTTTGAAGTAGAAGTATCGATTTCTTAAGTAGTACCTATAACTTCAACACCATTGTAAACAGTAGTGATGTGACCGATAGCCTAGTGATGTAACCGATAGCCTAGTGATGTGACCGACAGACTGCCAAGTCGTAGGTCCTGAGTTCGAACCCAAAGCACGCACTCCTTATTTTTCGGTATCATTTGCGTATTGTATAATCATCACTTGCTTCGGTGAGGGAAACATCGTGAAGAAACCAGCATACCAGAGAGATATAGATATAAACACTTGGTTAGGCACTAACCACACGATACAACTTCAATAACTTCCTTTAACATCTTCATCTACATACAAATGAACAAACCCATGAAAAGGACAGTCAACTCTAAAACAAAAGCTGTCTTCGTCCGTTACATTATGACATCACAGTTCCTGCCCTTATCTGTCATCAACAAGGTCATTGTCTTTGCCATAGTTTTTACTTCCACCATTCATCTTATTATGATTTATGACATGACAAAGTTGTTTAACAATAGAATAGGTACCAATATGACCTATGACATCATGACCTTTGCTGAACCGTAGTACAGAAACTCCATACAAGGAGGCAAAATAGAAGCACGCAGTCAGGTGCTAAAACATGTATACAGTTATCAAAATTCAAAAGCTATTTCCTTCTACTGTATTGATTAACGTTTTATGGTTTCACATAGTATTTTTGGAAGATATGCTTTTGCGAAATAAGTCTTATCTCAAAGTAGAAACCGCCTTTTCACGTGAAAACCGCTTTTAATTTTGTACAAGTGTATACATGTTATTGCTCGCGACTGTACGGCGATATCAAACAAATGACTGCCGTGAGTGCGCTTGCACTCGCTGTACGTGAAACGTGCTTATGTGTGCGTGTGTTTTCGTTGTTATTTGAAATCAACCCTCTGTATGTTTCTGTGGCTCTGGTAGATAAGTGCATGTCAAACTATTGTTATAAATGTTTGGTATTAATCAAAAGGCGGAAGATGGGTCATGTTTGCAAGTAAAAAATATATCAAAATCAATTAGAGTTTAAACGTGTGAGAACAGTTTTTTTTTGTAAATGATTTAGTACAATGGTTGGTTTTTGTAGACTTGGATAGTGATGAGTGGACGATTAATATAATAATATAATGTTATTTGCTTTATGTATGTGTAATGATTTTTATTGGTATTAAAAACAATTTGATAACATTCATGGTGGTTGCTTAGTAGGTTCCATTATTGGCTTCATAGATTTAATTTGACCTACATATAAGTTATACAAAAATATTTGATTTAACATTGCTCAAATATAAATGAGAATCAGTGTTTTTCAAATGCCAGCGGAAATAGCATACATACCAGCAACATTAAAACTACAAGATGGCGCTATGAATATTATTGACAGATTCTGAAAATATACAGCATTACTTTAATGTGTTCGTATAAGAAAAAAAGACGCATTTTTTTTGGGTGGGAAATCATCAAATAACTTCCCCCGCTCTGGGCGGAGCGAAGGGGAGTGTCAGGCTTGTACTGACTATAACCCACCCATGTTCCTTCTATTGCCCTTTACGTTCCGGGGCCGCGGTATCTCTTTCGAACAACCCGCAACCAGGCCCTGGCAGGCCCCCCTGCTTTGCTGACATCTCTTTAAGGCGCGCGTAAAACACTAACGCGCCGTCGACAGGGCCTGTCGCCAATAGACGGACGGACGGTGAGCTACCCATTGCTCACCGTCCACAGGCCCGCATTACGGTGGCCGGGAGTCGTCTCGCGGCGCCCGACGTCCGGGGCCTCTCCCGCGGCGGCTGGGTTGGTTTGGGGTTCTCACCCTCAAACGCCCGGCCACCTCATTTGCTAGCATGACTGCTTCGCAGAAGGAAGTGACCGCTTCCCATTAAAATAGACGCATGACAGGTAACCTTTAGGCAACCTTGTCATTTGGAAAGATACAGAAAGCGAATGTTTAATACACGAACTAGCGTTACGTTTGTGATGATAGGAATCTAGTGGAATATGTAATGTGTATGAGACTGAAGCTTCCTTGTCTAGTCCGTCTTGTTTAATATTACTAATGTTTTTACTCTGTATGTTATTTTTTAAGGAATTTTGTGCATATGTTTTGTAAATCACTACTTCCTTGTTTATATCTAGGTTCTTTTTATGATGCTTAAATCACGATTCTTTTAAAGACGTCATCTTGAATTGATTAAATTGTGTCGTTTTAAGTTTTATGACAGAGATAAAGATGTCAGAAATGATTTGTTGCAAGATGGTAGCGCACTTTTTTAGTTGCCTCGATTGAAACTAATTTTAAGCTTGATTATTTGAGATATCTATAAAGTTTTTGTTAATTGACAGTCTCAGATATAGATTAAGTAACACCTGTCATCGTTTTCGTGTATTTCAAAGTTTTCTTGTCATCATCCTCGTTATTTAAAAGATAAATTAATATGTGTTCCTATATATTTTTATAAGTTATTATTAAGAAATAAATGTATTTTTTTTCCAACCAATGTTAACTTTGCTTTGTTAAGAACAATTTAGTGTAGAAAGGTGCTACCACCTTTTGTAAATTAAATTTAAATCTTGTTTTATATTTGTACGCCGCTGATGACAAATTATCGATATGCCTAAACTATTTATACCTTTTACATCTTTGTTTAAAAAATATAACCTTTGACTTTGACATCTCTCAATACTGTTTTTTTTTAACTTGAAATAATATCTGTTGACACAGTTAAGATATTAGGATTAGCCTTTTCTTTAAGGTTATTACGTTTATTATTGTTTATTGGCTATTAATCCCCCACTGCTACTCAAACGCCTTCCCTATATATTTCCAGATCATCATTCCATGCCACCTCGAACCACCATATTTATTTTTATTTCATTGTTTTTATCGTTAAAATTTAAACACTTTCAAATTTGACTAAATTTATTCCTACTGGTTAAAACTGTGTCACAATGTTCGAGACCGCATCTTCCACAAAAAATTTGCTTATCAAATATTTCATCCTATGTACAGAACAGCTCCCATTTCCTTATAGCCCAACACATTTCCTCCATCCACATATTCAATGAAGGAATACATTAACATTAATTACGGACACAACCGGTAGCGGGAAGTTGCATGTGGTTTGACGAAACGCATATAATTGTCGCGCGGTAAAACCGAATTCCATAGGACCAGTGAGCTGTGGATAATTCGTGCTTAAGCCCAGTGGTTTTTGTATGTATATCGTTACTGACTTTTGTAAAGAGGTAAGCAGAAATTGAGGGAGTTGGTTAGCTTAGTGTGCGAGGGAACACCGGTGTGGTTTTAGTCAGTATGTGTCCAACAGAGCCCTCCGCACTCCCAGGACAGAGGAAATCCGCTGAAGATTTTAACATCGAACAACAGTGAATCAGTTAATTTTTTGTAATGTTTATCTTTTTGTAATTTTTATCTTTACTTCTCCAATATTTGACTCGGATGATAATATGGTCATATACATATCTATAAATACAAAGTGGAAGAGATATCGACATAGAAACGGTTTTCAAGTGTTTGGTACATCACACCCAACAGACTTGGACATATTTCATTGGTAATTAAAAAAATCTATTGCTTCCTACAAAAGTGCAATACCCACACGAACATAATGTATAGAACTGCTGTTTTTTTTATATAAGCCATGAATATTGTACTGATTAAAGTGTTTGCGCGTTGATATCTTTTCCACCTCATATTTTAGGACTGATGCCCGTTTTCTGTTCGTTTCTTTAAGTGACACCTAAATAAATGCCTGGGGGCTTAGACAAAGTAACAATTTAAAAACGATAACGAAGTTAGAAATCGTTATCGCTCAGCCGTCACTAATACATTTTCAACTTTATACGCGCGTTTAATAAAGTTGAAAATCTATTGACGTTTACATTTCGTTTTTGTTTGTTTCGTTCGTTATCGCTCAGCAGTCGCTCAGCAGTCTTTAATAGATTTTCAACTTTATGCACTAGGGTATAAAGTTGAAAATGTATTAGTGACTGCTGAGCGATAACGATTGTCGTCTGCTGCCGACTGCTGTTTGGCTAAAGGGCCTGAATACAAGCAGTCTGTTGGATTTATTTACTACTACTACTAATATTAGAAATGCGAATGTTTGTGAGGATGGATGGAATGATCAATCGTCTGTTATATGGTTTTAAAATGTGCTCCTCCAACAATGACAGAGGTTAAAGATGAAATGTTCGCATAAGCAGTGACAGGTTAACTCACCCACAACACATAATAATTCGTCTCAGAGCATTATGTCTGTTTCAAAATCAAGTAACAGCGTATCGAATCAATCTCTTCAATTTCAAATATTAGGCCGGATATACACAGATCAGTCTGACCTCACAGAAAATGATTTGATTCAAGAACATAACTTAGATACGGCTAATAAAAGCTGCTGAGCATTTTTCTCATTAAACTACCGGCCTTACTCATGTAAATTACGATCAGAATTGTATGTTCTATGTGATCAATCGAGGCAACAATAATCATGGTGATTATATCGGGTTCAAATTTGCTCCCAAGGTGATCGATAAAATTAAATTTATTTGAGCAAATACAATTTGAATTACTTTTAGGCCGATTTGGTCGTAATGGATTATAGAAGTAGGTTATTCAGCTAGCAAATTGACAGTTACCATGTTAAATCTATTAATACAAATCATTTTTACGTTACTTTGTTTTAAAAAGAGATCAAAGCATACAACAGCATTTACGTAGTTACGTATTTGTCGATCAGCATCCGACCTTGTCTTTGACAGCTCGATGCCGCATCTCATTTGTCTATCAGAATTTTGGATCCTATTGTTCGGATCATGATATTTAGTTTCCATAGCTATATGTACATACTTGTTGGCTTTGATATTATAATTTGTTCTTCTACATCACTTCCTTGCGAACAACTATTTGTTCCTGTTTCTAGTACTTTGTTGATCGTCTGTCGAGTTTTTTGTTTCACTGTTAAAATGATTGCTTTATGATTGACAGAAGTTTCTTCTATTATTTTGACTATGTAATGTCATGGTTTTTGTCTTTATGTTTTCATTTTGTAATCTGATTAGTTATGAAAATCATCATCGCTGTGGGTGGCAGGACTTGTGATTGAGTGACTTTAATTGATGTGTTCATTATTTATGTACAACATGTTAGGTGGCGCTATCAATCACAGTACTTTGAAGAAGTTCTTTTCATTTCTGAAGATGAGAAAATGTTGCATGTGACCTTGTTTTTTTCTCATAATACGAGTTTCATTAATCCCATAATGTTATCATCATTATTATCAATTTGAACGCTTGCTAAAACGTCAAATTCATTCAGCTCGTCTCGTCAAGTCGTTTCTGCATTTGCCTATTTGGTCGTGAACTCATCACTGTTTTTAGTGTAGGTGTCAACGCTCATCAGTTGACGGTATATCAGTGTCAAACGTGGCTACATCATTAGTATTAGTTTAACGTTGACCTATCTCAGATCTGAGATAGTTATCTGGCATGAATTTATGTACACATTATGAGCTATTTGCCTTATACGTATATTGTGTGCCATGTCTGGGTTGGCAACAAAACTATGTTAAATTACACTTGTTCAAACTTACTTGTCCTATGTGTCTTCTTACTTCTTCTGACTTCTGATCTCTGTGTGGGTTGTCAAATCCGCAAAGACCGATTCTGGAAAGATAGAAACGAAACTGTTAGAGTTGTATGTGAAAAAAAAAATGAAGATTTTGAGTGAAATGATGATAGTGATTTGCACAGACGTGTGCAAAATTTTAAAATAGCGTTTAGGTACATAGTAAAGATGGATACATAATTTAAAAGATGCAACAAAAGTTGCTAGTACAAAGCTATGTTTTGTATGCAGTGCACATGGGCTATATTTTTTGATGCGATGATTTTTGCATAGTTGGAACTTTGCCAGGCGAATTTAGAATAACGTTGAATGTGAAAAAAGCAATTTTAATAAATAACATTGCATTGTTTATAGGCATTGGCAACCGCAAGCATAATTTACATGTTTCTATATCATCATTCAAAATATTGGTTTTTACAGTGGGTGGTTTTCTAAGAATTGTATTTTTATCAGTGCTCCTAGTCCTAGACTGTACTTATAAGTCGTTTTTATTATCAGTAAATTTATGTTTTATTCTATGGATATTGAGAATAATGTGTCGAATACGTGAGAGTATTTAGTTTAATCTGATTTTTTTTTATTTTTTATAGCAATTGTGCCTGTTTTACTGTATTATTTTAATCGTTTCCCAATTTGTGTGTTACGTTTACAAAATCTAGTCCAATGTTCGGTTCTCATGTGTCGAATTGAATAATGACGACATAGGAATTTGTCCTTCATTTGTATTTCGTCAACGTACTATCGGAATATCGTTTTCTCAAAACCGTTCCTTGGCATTGCCCTGAGAATGTCCACATTGGTTTTACATTGGTATTCAAGTTCTTTACCAAGGTCTGGCATTGTTTACTGATCGGGGATTTCTATTTGATACTTTGGGTAATGTGTATATGTTGATTTCTATTCAATGGGTGAAACGATTAACTTTGATGGTTGTTTGAACGATGGTAAAGAAAACGTGTACGTTAGTTTCGCATTTAGAATTTATATTCCATTATTTGACGTGGAAAGTGAAAGATGGACGCCTTAAGGTTTTTAAGTTTATAGAAATGGTACGGTATCGTTTGGTAAGTGCTAAGGAATTTCTTTCTTCAGACCGTTAATAAGCGTGTGAAGTAATTTGACGTCACACATTTCTGATTAGAATCATAAATACTTATCGTCGTTATATCACGTTTAACATTGAGGTCTGCAATGGATTTTTTCAAGTACCTCCATGTCTTTCTTTTTCAGTTTTTATGCCAAGTGCTATTTATTTGCAACAATAGTCTTTTTTAGCCTCCTACAACGTTATTACATTATTAAAACCAGTTTTTTCTATATAACTATTTTTTAAACTGATATTGACATACATAGACCACATTATGGTTGAAGGTGCTAATTCACTTGAACACAATGACACGGTACGCTTGTACGTGATACAACACCATATTATTTTTCAATAAAGGTATATTTTCATTTGACCTTTGTTGTATAGCGTGTTTGAGAAAATAGATGTGGGTCAAGTGACTTTGTCAGTGATATTACCTGCTAACATGCTACTAGATACATTTTAATGAATAATTTTTAGAGTTTTAACTTTACACAAAGATACTTAATAAAATGATATTCAATACGTTTAAGTGAATTCACGTCATCATGAAATTAAACGTTTAGGCATACATTTAGTGTAAAAACAAGCTTTTCGGTGGAATTCTTTTGAAAAACTTTTATAGGCATAAAAGACAATTTTGAACTTTATGTACCTTTTTATGTATTCAAACAATGTGTCTGCTACATTTTATATTCAAATTATTTTTATAGCGAAATTTTTATTTCGGGGAGTGCCTTGTCGAATTGAATGTTTTGAGGTAAAAGTACAATGCCTTTCTGTTTTAAATATTCTGCCTAAATGTGTCGTTACGATAAGCTTCGGTGTTGGGAAAGCCCATGTATTTTCACATCTTGTGTTGCATAGCATATATTGAAATAAGTTTTTGAAAAATATAATTATTAACCCGTGATTAAATTACTAAGGAGCCTATTTCGTCATGTTACACTTTATCAGTTATATTTTAGTTTTTGTTTGAGAGCTTAAGCAATATAATATAATAATCTATTCTTTTTCATCCTAATAAAAAATATTATTTGCAGCCTTAACTTCTAATAAAACGATGAATTAATTCAATCACAGTATGTATTGAACATATCGGTCGTCGAACCACTCAGCCACTCTGCGCAGGAGTTGAGTAGTGAGCGGTGACCTTGGAGAGCGCGGGCGCGTGCCCCGTCACCGGCTACTGTGTCATTTCTCGCGCATGCGTGCCGCTGCTGATGCCGCCCTCACTACTGATTTAAGGTTGTGTATATAGTGTTTGTGATTACGTGGTTCATTGGGATCGACAGTTACTTTCAGGCATAAGTTCTTGAAAATAAATCATATTTACAATTTACTGTCAAATTATAGTACAAACTAGTAAACAATGGTTATATAGAAATATATATTTTGAGTATAGTTTATTTAAATACCCTCACCATCCACATTTTTTAACCGCGCCCTGTCTCGTTTCCCGATCATATTTTCTTTTCATTTAAGATTTATCATAAGTTTGTTATCATCAAGTAGATCCCATAAACTTGCGCACCTATTATCATAAAACTGTCCTTTTATTCTATAAACATCGCACATTACACAGATAACACAAATTTATTCTCATTAAATCTCTCGACCATATTTAAAACACCCACACACAAGTTTTCTACATTAAGGACATTCGTGACTTTAACCAAGGCCATGTCAATTGTTTTAATGAAATGCTATCTTGTACCAACTGATATTGTTCCGTTATCTAATTCAATTATGTATTATTTCGTCATTATGGTCAGTCACGAGTTTCTTGACGTTAGGTTTGGAATGCCATGTTAATTATAGAGTACTTTGATTAGAGAACACAAGTTGATATGGTCAATAATGAGGCACGCATAGCTCTGTCGTTGATTTCATAATTCGTATCATTTCTTGTAGATATATGCTTCTGGGGATTGCAGTGGCAGTAAATTAAAACAGCAGTACTGATATTATTAAAGTTGATTTGTAATAATAAACGGATAAGAAGTAGCCTCTATTTTTACTAAACACTAGAATAATGAAGACAGTGAAATAGTCTATAACTAAATAAGCTGAAACGTAACAAAACTTAGGAAACAAAATACAATATAATATTGGTACACACAATAATTCGTGAACAAATAAACGCTGAAAATGATGATGAAGGACCAGAAGGTATAATTTCGTGAAGCTGTGACAAATTCGGAAGGTGTGAAAAATTGGCATCGCTTAATGTAGTTTTTGTGTTAAGTGATTCAGACAGAGTACTTCGCATCTGGGGTCAATGAATATACTTGTCATAATGCAAAGTACAAAGATTTCAAAAGAGAACATTTTGTGACCGGGCGTTGATACGAGCAGATAAGAAAATTAAAAAAAAAACATTTCACTGCTTTACACTTAACTCAATCATCCAGATAAACAAAAGAAAACAATTTCCCGACCGAAACAGGAAAAGCCTTCATAACAACAAACAGATTTTTGCTAAGAACAATAGCTTCGGGAAAGTGGCCAAGTGACCATGTCCAGCAAGTTCATGGGCTAAGGTGTGGCAAAGGAACTAAGGTTCAGCGTACACAGGTATCTGGAGGAAACCCATTGTTAAATCCATGTAAGTGAAAAATGAATAAGATGTTCCGAATGAGTAGCTTTCTAGTAGAATTGATATCGCAAAGTGTAGTGACTGAAAAGATATCTATTAAACATGTTTTCACCATGTAACTTTAGACAATAAGTTTGTTGAAGAATTGGGTTAGGTTAGGTTAGACGATAAATAGATGCCTATAAAAATGGCGATGATATAAAAAACTTGTAACTACAAAGCAAGAAAATCTATATCATTAATAATCCGATTTTCTGTTCGGACGTCTAAGATGAAATAAAAACAAGACGTGTTATTGGTCTAAGTCTGACCTTTGATATTTTTTAGAGCAAAAACGATTAAAACAATCAGGTTTCATTTCAAATTATAGACGCATGATTCAAAGTAGCTAATTTGCTGACGTTTTGCATGGAACGTGGAAAGGACGTGTAACATGAAATTCCACGTTCGTAACAACGTGTTTGAGGTTAAAGATCATGTCAATGCATGCACAATGATTAAAAACGTAATTGATTTCCTCGTTAAACCGGTTTTCACATCGATAAAATAGGAAAAAGTGAAATTGAACCGTAGAGGCAGAGACTTATTTCATATGATTCGTCGTACGCACGTCAAGTGTTTGAAGAAGAAAGTTTTCGCTGTCATTGATCAGCATACCCGATGATAAACTGCGCGTAGTGATGCGAAATGCAGTTTGCGACTATTATCGATGTTTTATGAACAGCTATAGGCCATAAAATTTAAATTTGTCGACTTATTGTTAATTATTTTTATTACGATTAGTAGATTTATTGTATGATAGTTATTGCGGAATTAATATAACGTTAAGTCATCAATTTGAAGGATTCTATTAATTAACAGTGTGATGTTTCTTTAGTATTTACTGAGAAAAATATTTTGCGAACACTTTGAGTGTTTTATTTATGCTTCAATAAGTTAGGTCATAGTCTACGCAAAATACATAGTAACTACGCTTTTTCATTATGGCTAAACTAAACGCGGAACTGAATTGGATATAATGCAAAAAAAAATATCGTGATCAATTATTTATAGAAAAGGTTTTTCACGCTATAGATGGAGTCCGTTTTTGTGCGTAAAAACCATAGTTATCTTATCGCATTGACTATAAAATATTAGTTTTAGCTCATACCGTATTATTATATGTAACTCAAGTATGGTTTTGATTACCATCTAAGTTAAAGAATATCTTTGATTAACTGACTAGACAAACAAAAAACCGGGCAGTTCATATTGTATCGGACTTTGGAAGTTAATTTGAAAGGGAAATAAATAACTACACAAAAACCATCACGTTTTGCTCCACATTCGTTGCCAAATTAAGTTAGTCATGGAGTTTTTCAAGAAAAACAAAAGTTGAAACATGGTTGTCGATATCGATAAAAAATCCGCGGCAGTTACCGAAGCACTTTCGTTCGCGGAAGCAACGCAGGCGCAGTCTTATTGAAAGTAAAAGCTGATTGGTGGGTACCGGATTTACCTACTTATACATAGTTTACATTCAATCAGGCGCTGATATATCGCTGGTTTTAATCCTTAAGTTATTTTGCCTAAGGGAGATATCACTTTCCATTTTGAATTTTGGATTGGAGTAACCTAGTCTAATAATTGTATTGTTGTTAAAGCTAAGAAGTACTTTGGAAAAATCTGGTTTTTTTAAGTTTTGGATACCAAACCACATAATGGTTCAGTAATTTAACCAATTATATACCTATATCCTTACTAATATTATAAAAGCGAAAGTGAGTTTGTTTGTTACCTCTCCACGCGAGATTTTTTTTAATGTGGGATGTGAGGGAGAAAGAGGGAAGAAAAGGGAAACTTAGCGTTGCTATTACAAATCAATAAGGCGCAAAGGGAACTGTGTTACCCCGAATTTAACGCGAGCGAAGCCGCGGGCAAAAGCTAGTAATATAATAAATATTTCATTCTAGTGAAAAAAGTATCCACACATAGAAACATATATATGAAACAAGAAGTAAATGGTCATGTATCCGAAACGATGTCTCCCAATCCTTGGCATTTAATTTGAGTTTAACTACTAATTAACATTTTACAATACAACACGAACAATGCTAAAGCTGTAACTGTTAATAACTTTGTTTACACAGACGAAAGGTCACCTCCACTCACTGAGTTACTCGAATCATGGGATTATCTTTGTTTAAAACTAAAATTATCAACAATGACGATTGATCAATCGCTAACGTAATTATTGATAAAACATTGACTGATTAAGTCGTTTTTGTTAATTGAATATCACCTTGTAATAAGCGTCTGAATTTAAAAAGTTTTGAAGTGAACGTAAATGTTGTAATAAATTCTTGGTGTTTAGGTCGATGGGTTTGTTGCGTCGAAATAGTAGAAAGATGAAGACAGATGGGAAGAACATTAGCAATTTCGAAAATAATTTATCTTCGGAAACGAACATTGAAGATCGAGGCCTACTTAAACGCCAAACCAAATTAGAACACCGTTCTATATCTGTCAATCATTTCGCAGAGTATGAAATAAGTTTTAAAAATGTTTAGCTTTAAACTCATTTGATGATTAGCAATATAAGTGGGGCTAGTTGCTCTTCTCTTCCTAATCAGTTTCAGTGTCAACTGCATGTACATTCAGTCAAAAAAGTATCGGGAATGGATGATTTGTTTATGGTTCCAAATTAAAATTTTTGTTTTTTTTGTAGTTGTTAGATTGGCACAACTGTTTTCCATTTTGGCGCGGAGTTTGAGTTGCATCTGTTATTTATATTAAATACAGTGCTGGTTTTAGTAATATCATATATAGTGTGTATTGCGAATTTCATAATGGACAAAAATATCGAACAACGAGTTTGTCTTAAATTTTGCATCGCCAATGGAATTTCGTGTTCGGAGTCACTGAAAATGTTACAGAAGGCTTACGGTGAAGGGGTGCAAAGTCAGAAAACCTCCACGTGTGCCTAGTGGCTGCTGCTCTCCTCGATCCGTTGAGTGGGAGCAGCAATTGCTGGGCCGGTGCACCCTGGGCGCGGACAGTGGCATTCCCCGAGTAATGGGAAGAAATTCCTATCCCTTGGGGAAGATCACTGTCCGTGGCGAATATTCTGACGTGGGAGGGGTCCAACCCGGACCACCGGTGCGTTGCTCCGCGTGACGCTCTGAAAAGCAGAGGGCACAGCGGAGGAGCAAGGGCGGGCTCGGTGTGCACTCACCCTGCCCCGAGCAGACAGAGGAGGCACTTCTTCTCTGTCCCCGTCGATATCGTAACCCCAAACTGGAGTGTCGTGGATCACGCGCTACATTTGGGACCGATGGTCTCGGCTTAACCGCCCGGACCGCGAGGTAGAAAACCTCTATAAAAAGTCACCCCGAATCTCAAGTGCTGGCGCACCGCGAGGAGATGAATGGCTGATGGGTATTTCAGTCATTAGTGCGCCCCGCCAGGGAACTAGCCGACCTCTGGTGACCACTCGTAGGCTACCGAGAGTGGGAGACAGGGACCTCACCCTTCAAAGGAAAACAAAACTATGAATAAGACAATTTGTGAACAGGTACCCCAGGGCGGTACCAGCTGCTCCGCAGCTGGAGAATCCGCCACGGTCCCTTCGGGGCCGTCATGCCCACCGTACTCTGGGGGGGGCAGCAAATGTCTTCCGCCTGCCATTGGCAGCAAGAGCCGAGGAGGCTCCACAAGATCACGGTCTGTCGAAGACCTGATCTCTTGTCAGGTGCCCGACCGAGAATCGGGTGACGAAGAGCCCTCTCTTCGGGATGCGGGGATAAGGGATGCGGGGTGCGAGTCCGACACCGCATCGAGTGTGGCGAGCGCGGGAAGCTCAGCGAGCTCCCGCCGCGAAAGGGTCGGAGCTGCTAAGAGGGCGGACGCTAAGTCCTTCCTCAAGCGGCCCAGGCAGGTGGACGACCAGGGGTCAACCACCGAAGGGGAGCTTGTCTCGGCGCGGAAAATCCCCACTAGCAAGCGCGGTGGAGTGCGCGAGCGTGGCGGAGTGCGTGGCCGTGGCCGAGGCAAGGGCGAGGGCCCTCTGACCCAGAAGGCTGGTGAGTCTGAGGGGCCCTTGGTCGTTACCGACCCTGAGGAGGTCTCCCCGAGCGTGGAGGCGAGTGCAGATGGCGGCTCCAACCAGGAGCGTAAGGCCAGATTTGCGGAGGCAGTGGAGGCCGCGGTAAAAGAAGTGGCCTACAAAATTAAGAAGGCCTCAAAATTTAAAGCTGTGGGTACGGCTGCGGCCTCCATAATTGCGGCAGCAGAGGCCAACTTCGGGCCCCCCTCCGCGTCGGGCGAGGTGGCCGAACTGCGGGCGGAGGTGGCCCGCCTGACAGCCGCCACGGAACTCCTCCTAGAGGAGAATCGGAGGCTCCAGGCGGACCTGGCCGGTCTCCGGGGAAGGAGGTCCCCCGAAACACCCGAGGGGGGGCAGCAGACAGCAAGCCATGCCGTACCGGTTGAGGATCGCATTCTCAACCTGGTTCGGCAAGAGATGGCTGCCTTCCAGGCGCGGTTTTCCGTCCTGGAGGGCATCGTCCTGCGCCCGCCCTTGGCGACAAGCAAGGGTCCGGTCACGGCAGGCGGGGCCACGGGGACGGCAAAAGGGGGCCCAGGGGTGGCAAGAAGGGGTCCGGGGTCGGCTTCTTACTCGGCCGTTGCGGCTGGGCCGAGGCCATCCGGCCAGGCCAGCGGGACGAAACCAGCAACCCCTGCAAAGCCGGCTCCAGTAAAACCCGCATCGGCCCCGGCAAAACCCTCGTCGGTCACTGCGACGCCAGCCCCAGCAATACCGGCGCCCACCTCGGCAAATCCGACTTTGTCGCAACCGGCGCCGGCTAAAAAGAAAAGAGGGGCACGGAAGGCCAAGGCAAAGGCGCCAGCGCCGGTCGCCGGCACCCCCCCCTCGCCTAACCCACCGACGGCCGAAGCCGGTTGGGAAGTAGTCGGAGACAAGAGGAGGGGGCGTAAAGCGGCCAAAGCGGCTAAGAAGAAGGCGCAACGGCAGAAGCGAAATGTCGCGGCCAGAATTCGCGCCCCAAAGACCGCGGCTGTAGTGCTCACACTACAGCCAGCGGCGGAACAGAAGGGCGTGACGTACCGCGACGTTCTCGCCAAGGCAAAGGCGGCGGTGAACCTGGAGGAGTTGGGGATCACCGGGGGGCTCCGGCTACGTGTCACCGCGACGGGGGCCCGAATGCTAGAGATCCCCGGTGCCGCCAGTGGCCCGTCCGCAGACGCTCTGGCCGAAAAGCTCAGGGCGTCCCTTGATGCGGACGAGGCCCGAGTGTCCAGACCCGTCAAGTGCGCAAGCCTGCGCATATCGGGCCTGGACGACTCCGTGGTAGAGGAGGAGGTGGTGGCTGCCGTCGTCAGGACTGGTGGGTGCCCTGCTGAGCAAGTAAAGGCAGTGGGCACCGTACGTCCTGACTTCGAGGGTATGCGAACCGTGACGGTTAGCTGCCCCGTGGCGGCGGCCAAAGCGATCGTGGAGGGCCGAAGGCTCCTGGTGGGCTGGGTATCTGCGCAGGTCAAACTGCTGGAGCCTAGACCTCTGAGGTGCTTCCGCTGCCACGTGGGTCACCACGTGGCAGTCAAGTGCTCGGAGGTGGACCGCAGCCGTTTGTGCTTCCGCTGCGGCCAGCCCGGTCACAAGGCCGCGACCTGCGACGCCGCGCCGCACTGCGACGCATGTGCGACAGCGGCCAGGCCGGCCGATCACCGGGCGGGAGGCAAGGCCTGCGCACCACCCGCCAAAACCAGGGGCAGGGGAAGGTCCTCCGCGACCACCACCACCAACGCCGCCGCCACAGCCGTTGCCGCTGGCGCCGCTGCTACCGCCGCTATCACTGCCGCCGCTGACGCCACAGCCGCGGCAGCTGGGCCATCAGAGGGGGCCCAGGGGGGGGCTGATATGGAGTGCCAATAACGGCCCCATTACGCCTCCTACAGGCGAATATCAACCACTGCGCCTGCGCTCAGGACCTCCTGCTCCAGAGCATGGCGCAGTGGTCGATTCATATCGCCGTGGTCGCTGAGCCGTACTTTGTCCTCCCCAGGGACGACTGGGTTGAGGACCTGAGCGGCTCAGTGACCATCAT
The DNA here is from genome assembly GCA_905475445.1 of Ochropleura plecta. Classification (NCBI taxonomy): domain Eukaryota; kingdom Metazoa; phylum Arthropoda; class Insecta; order Lepidoptera; family Noctuidae; genus Ochropleura; species Ochropleura plecta. The sequence continues at coordinate 6,004,587 of FR997723.1, read as the reverse complement.
CTCGTCGGCCGCCGCCGGTACCCCGTCCTTCGAGGGTGTCAGGAAGGGTCAGGGGTGCGTCGCAGCACGGTTCGGGGATATAGTCGTAGCGGGTGTCTACTTCTCCCCGAGCCGAACTCTCGCCGAGTTTCACAACTCTCTGAGGGAGTTGACCGTCGTCGTCGGTAACTGCTCCCTCCCCGTGCTAGTGCTCGGGGACTTCAACGCCAAGAACTTGGCTTGGGGTTCTCGCTGCACGGATGTGCGGGGAAGGATGGTGGAGGACTGGGCACTGGAGACAGGCCTGGTCGTCCTAAATCGGGGTTCTGTTCCCACGTGTGTGCGGATGCGGGGCGAGTCGGTGGTGGACATTTCGTTCGCTAGCCCCGCTCTGTCGCCGCGTGTCGTCGACTGGCGCGTCATGGAGGAGGTGGAGACCTACTCCGATCACCGGTACATCCGGCTCGACGTCTCCACCCAGACCTCCAGCGCGCCGGTCCTACAGGCCCCGAGTGGTCCGCGGTGGGCGCTGAAGCAGCTGGACCGGGAGCTCCTCCTGGAAGCCTCAATCGTGCAGGCCTGGGTGTCATCACCGGACAGGCCTGCCGACACCAACCACGAGGCAGACTGGTTCCAGGAGGCCATGTCTGAGATATGTGACGTGGCAATGCCCCGAGTCCGGTCTGGAAGCGCCCGGCGTCAGGTGTACTGGTGGTCGCGCGAGCTGACGGCACTGCGAGAGGCATGCGTCGCTGCGCGACACCTGTACGCCAGGCACCGCAGGCTCCGCATTCGAGCACCGGATGCGGCAGCCATCGAGGCGGAGCTGTATGAGGGGTACAGAGCGGCGAAGACCGCCCTCCTAGAAGGTGTCTTGCGGGCCAAGGATCTGGCCCGCGAGGAGATGCTGGAGTCTCTGGACGGGGATCCGTGGGGGCGCCCGTACAAGATGGTGCGGGATAAACTCCGCACCAGGGCCCCCCCGCTGACGCAGAGTCTCCGGCCCCAACTAGTTGAGGATGTGGTGAGCGCTCTGTTCCCTTCGCGAGGGGAGCATGCTCCTCCGCCCATGGCTCCGCCGCTTGCGGTGCCACAAGCGGACCACGAGGACACTGACGACGACGACGTTCCGGAGGTGACTGGGGTAGATCTGAGAGCGGCGGTGGGCAGGCTGAAAGCCAAAAACACCGCCCCGGGACCCGATGGCTTGCATGGCAAAGCCTGGGTCCTGGCCCTGGAGGCTCTCGGGCCCCGACTACTAGGGCTCCTAAGCGCGTGCTTGGAGAGAGGCCAGTTCCCACTTCGGTGGAAGACGGGGAAACTGGTCCTCATACAGAAGCCGGGGCGCCCTGCGGACTCTCCGTCCGCATTCCGGCCCATTGTGCTGCTCGACGAGGTGGGCAAGCTCTTTGAAAGAGTAATTGCAAACCGCCTCGTCGGGCACCTTGTGGGGACGGGGCCGGATCTTGCGGAACACCAGTATGGTTTCCGCAAGGGGCGCTCTACGGTGGATGCCATCATGCGCGTGAGAGCCCTCACGACGGGGGCTGCAGTGTCCAGGGGTGGGGTTGTCGTGGCGGTGTCTCTCGACATCGCCAACGCGTTTAACACCATGCCTTGGGGCTGCATCAGGGAGGCACTCCAAAACCATCGGATGCCGACCTATCTTCGTCGTGTGGTCGGGGCATATCTGACGGACAGGGCCGTCATATACCCCGGTCGCTCTGGAGAGTGGAACCGGCGAGAGATGTCGTGCGGTGTCCCACAGGGATCGGTCTTGGGGCCGCTCCTGTGGGACATCGGTTACGACTGGGTGCTGCGCGCCGACCTCCCCAGCGGGGTCAGCGTAGTTTGCTACGCTGACGACACGCTCGTCCTGGCTCAGGGGGGGTCGCACCAGGCGGCGGCCGACAACATGACACGCGGGGTTGCGATAGTCGCGGAGAGGATCCGGCTACTGGGTCTCGAGGTGGCCTTGCACAAATCCGAGGCCATGGTCTTTCATGGCCGCGGAAACACGCCACCGTCGGGATCCCAGTTGACGGTAGGAGGGGTTCGCATCGGCGTCGGGTCGACGTTGAAGTACCTGGGAATCGTCCTCGACAGCCGGTGGAACTTCGTCGAACATTTCCGACGTTTGGCTCCCAAGCTCGAGCGGACGGGGGCTGCTTTCAAGCGGCTCCTGCCCAATCTGAGGGGGCCAAACGCCTCCTGCCGTAGGCTCTATGCCGGAGTCGTGCGGTCCATGGCCCTTTACGGGGCCCCGGTATGGGCGCGTTCTTTAGGGCGGCGCGCCGCCCACTACCTGAACGCGCCCCAAAAGGTGGTGGCCATACGGCTTGTCCGGGGCTACCGCACGATCTCCGGCGAGGCAGCGAGCCTCCTTGCCGGACTGCCACCGTGGGATCTGGAGGCGATAGTCCTCGCGCGCCTGTTTGAGTGGCGCGCGGAGGCACTACACCGGGGGGAAAACCCGCTGCCACGGCAAGTTGCCGCTCGGCGGGCAGACCTCCGGTGCGATCTCATGGTGGCATGGAGAGAGCGACTGTCGCAACCCCGTGCAGGGCACGCCACAATAGCGGCGGTAAGTCCCCTCTTTGAGGAGTGGCTGGAGAGGCGTCATGGCGTCCTCACCTACCGCCTGACGCAGGTCCTCACCGGACACGGAAGTTTCGGGAGGTTCCTGCACATCATCGGGCGGGAGGAAGCGCCCGGGTGTCACCATTGTGACGATCGCCCTGAGGACACGGTGGAGCACACAGTGGCGGTCTGCCCAGCTTGGGCGGAGCACCGCCGTGCCCTCGTGGAGGCGATCGGCGGCGGCGATCTCTCGCGTCCGGCCCTGGTTCAGGCCATGGTCCGGAGCGAGAGGGAATGGGAAGCGGTCACCACCTTCTGCGAAGCAGTAATGCTAGCAAAGGAGGTGGCCGGGCGTTTGAGGGAGAGAACATCTGCCCAACCCAGCCGCCGCGGAAGACGCCCAGGGCGCCGGGCGCCGCGAGACGACTTCCGGCCACCGTAGATGCGGGCCTGTGGGCGGTGAGCAATGGGTAGTTCACCGTCCGTCCGTCGATTGACGACAGGCCGTGTCGACGGCGCGTTCGTGTTTCACGCGCGCCTCAAAGAGAGTCAGCAAAGCAGAGGGGCTTGCCAGAGCCTCCGCCTGCCGGGGTTGCGGGTTGTTCGAAAGAGATACCGCGGCCTCGGAACGTAAAGGGCAACAGAAGGAACATGGGTGGGTTTTAGTCAGTACAAGTCTGACATGCCCCCCCGCTCCACCCAGAGCGGGGGAAGTCATTGGATGATTTCCCACCCGAAAAAAAAAAAAAAAAAAAAAAAAAAAAGGCTTACGGTGAATCGACTTTATCAAAAACTCGTGCTTATGAGTGGTTCAAAGCGTTCAAAAGCGGTCGAGATGTGATGGAAGATTTGCCTCGCTCTGGTAGGCCGTCAACGTCTGCAACTGAAGTTAACATCGCAAAAGTGAAGAAAATAGTGACTGAAAATCCCCATTCAACTCTGAGAGAGATAGCCGCCGAACTTTCTGTATCTCACGAGTCGATCCGTACCATTGTAACTAATCATTTGGGTATGAAACATGTTGCTGCTCGGCTAGTCCCAAAAGATCTGAATTTTCTCCAAAAACTCAATCGCATGAAAGTCGCTGAGGACATGCTAGAACGAGTCAGTTCGGACCCAACATTCATGAAACGCATTGTTACTGGTGACGAGACGTGGGTTTACGAGTTTGACATGCAAACTAGTCAACAAGCTTCGGAGTGGCGCCTTCCAACTGAACCGAAACCGAAAAAACCACGCCAAAGTCGATCAAAAGTCAAAGTCATGTTGACTGTTTTCTTTGACTATCGCGGTGTTGTGCACTCTGAATTCTTACCGGAAAGTCTAACGGTAAATAAAGAATATTATTTGAGCGTTATGCGGCGTTTAAGAGAGCAAATTCGACGAAAAAGGCCAGATTTGTGGAAAGAAAATTCTTGGATTTTGCACCACGACAATGCGCCTTCGCACAAGGCTATCATTGTGAACGAATTTTTGACCAAACCCTCAACAAATACCATCCAGCAACCACCATATTCACCAGATATGGCTCCTGCTGACTTTTTTCTTTTTCCTAAACTCAAATTACCACTTCGTGGCACCCGTTTTCAATCGATAGAAGACATAAAGGAGAATTCGCGGCGAGAACTGAACTCAATTCCGGAAGCAGCGTTTAAAAAATGTTTTGATGAATGGATTATTCGTTGGCGCAAGTGTATCGTTTCTAAAGGAGCATACTTTGAAGGTGATAAAATAAATTTGGATGAATAACAGACATTTTGTGTATTATTGATCTTTTCCCGGTACTTTCTTGACAGAGTAGTAAAACCATTCAAATTTGAGAATCCATTTTTACTAAAATTTGACGCTTTTAAGAACTTAATCGTATATCTCATGTAGTACATGTGTATGGAAAGTAAACGATTCACCATGAATGGTAATATCAATAGCTATTCTCGATTCTTATGTAAACTCCTTGTTTGTGGCTTGTCTTATTCACGTTCCATAGAAATGGCTGAATACAACAGAGCCCCTTTCATAGTGTCCATTGCAAAAATATGCGTTGATTTAGATGCAATATATTTGAACAAGGATGATGTTCAATTTTATCGTACTGAGTATTTCTTAGGGAAACTGATTATGTATGTGCCAGTGTGCCTACATAATTATATTAAATAAAGGAGTTTTTAATTCGAATATTTTGTATTGAAATAAAAAAATATAGTAATTATAGCAACAGATGTATCTACAACATCTGCGACATTATTTTTAAAAACCTATCCATCACCTTATACGGTCTGACTGTTTAAAGCTGAATATAAGTTCCTCAATCTACGAGAGCGATGAACCACCTTGATCTGCAGATGATTTACGTAGGTAGGTACTGCAGTGGGAGCAGTTACCCATCACATTACGTACTATTAGTGACTAATCTAACCATTGTACTGTAGGAGTCACCTTCGAACCGAGTGGGTACCATCGGAAGTAATTTCTAATAACATTAACTTAAGTCCTCCTAGACTCAATTAACCTGAAGACACTTTTATGAAGACCATAAAAAGGTAACGATGGAAAGTCTATTAGAAATTCTGCAGCAACAAAACTGTCTACGTATAAAAGAGTGTCTGTAAACAATAGCTTTCTACGACATATCAAGTTTAAACGAGTTATAAAACAAATCGCTTAAGGGATTTTACGCCATGTCTACAAGCTATTTAAGATATACCTGTTTAGTAGGAGAAAGTATCTTATAACAGCTGTTGGTATCTATGACACCTTTTATTAATGTTGAGACAAGTTAATCACCTTCATGATTCATTAGTAAGTTGCATTCAGTTAAGTAAAATTGCGTTTCAACTATACTACCTAGTCTTTTAAATTCATGTTTTGCTTGTTCTCGATGGCAACCAACCAACAAATATCATGTGCACGCACTTGGTCTTCATTCAATACCTACTAAGCCTGCCTACACGTAAGCTTCTTAGATCTTATTCATGTTTAGTATTGTGGGAAAGGCTTACAAGTCAATAATGCAAATTCATGTTATACTTTTTATTAGTTCCCATTATTTTGCATGTTTACTCCAATACCACCAACGATCCATGTATTCCCATCTCACATAATGCAAATTCGATATTAGCATTCTGAGCCATTCTATCGAATGCCCTCCACAAATCCACTCTTACGCATCATAAAGATGTTCGTTGTAGGTCAACATTGTCTATGGAACAACAATAGGGCCTGTGTTGTGATCCATGGAAGTATTCGTTCTGTGCCAAGGACCGAGGTGATCGGATGCACAGGCGCTCTGTCGCCTTGCTAAAATCGGGTCAATTGAAGCGATCGAGATGTGCACGAATGTAATTCGCTGTGTGAACATTCACATTTGGATTAAAGTTGAAAGGAAGTTTTCGTTTTGTAATACATGTGAGTATAGTAATTTGTAAAATAACGTTGATCTAATAATGAGACACAGTTTCCTGTAAGATGATGTTGAATAAGGTATTGAGTGGATGCTGTTGTCACTGAATAGATTAGTGATGAAATTGATATAAACAAGACTGCACCACCGATACCGTACTTAAGTGTAAAAGAACTTGATTTCCCATCTGCAAAAAAAAGTGTACAAGAACATAACTAGCCATACTAAAAGCACTGGAAATACCTTAGTGAAAAACACAAGTGCCTCCGCATTAGAAAAAAAAAACAATGTATCATGTTACTTTAACAAGAAAGTATACTAAATTATGAAATGAAACGAACCATTATAGCAATTTGCAACTACTTCCAGTGAAAATGGATAAAGAAATAGACTCTATCATGTACATGACAAGATTTAAAATTGAATGTTGTTTTACAATCATAGGATTGTTAACAATAAACGCTTCCGTTGCAAAGCTTTCCGTATCCCGAGAATCGACAATCGATTACATATCATGCGTAAAATCAATTGATTACGGCACTATCACTTTCTTTCTATCGTTTTCATTATCTGTAGCATTAACAACGGTCTGTTTATTTTCTGTTATAGTCTTATTTAGAGCAATGTCAGCAATACTACTTTCTTTTTTTTCATTTCATTTGTGTAGTTTAATTTCGGCCCTTTGATTATTAACAATTGTTTTTGTGCTTTGTGCTTTCCATCGAAGAAAATGACAACTTTAACAATTCGTTAACGCTATGCATTATCTGTTAGGTAGTGGATTTAGGAGCGTCCTATCGCAGTACCTATACTTTCAATCATATCTAGAAAGCTAGCGTATTATATTGCTGTGCGTTTTATTTAGATATTTCACACTCTATGGTTTTTTAATACAAAATTATGTCAGATCTTTACGCGGTAATCTTAATTATATCTAAGATTAACATCATTAGACATTCCTTAACATTACTTAACGTGATCATTATTGTTGCTCGGTTTCTCGCCGTTTTGTAAGACATAGCTGATCTAGTACAACACTAAGTGTTCTAACCGTGCTTTGGTATCGGCTATTACTAAATTACCTTGGGCAGTATCTAAGCCTTCCTGTTTTGTGTCCGCCAGGGAAATACTTTTACTTCTAAGAGAATCGAGGTTTATTTGAATAAGACGAGTAGAGGTGTTGGTTTCATACGGCTCATCCGGGGCTACCGCACGATCTCCGGCGGGGCAGCAAGCCTCCTTGCCGGACTGCCACCGTGGGATCTGGAGGCGATAGTCCTCGCGCGCCTGTTTGAGTGGCGCGCGGAGGCACTACACCGGGGGGAAAACCCGCTGCCGCGGCAAGTTGCCGCTCGGCGGGCGGACCTCCGGTGCGATCTCATGGTGGCATGGAGAGAGCGACTGTCACAACCCCGTGCAGGGCACGCCACAATAGTGACGGTAAGTCCCCTCTCTGAGGAGTGGCTGGAGAGGCGTCATGGCGTCCTCACCTACCGCCTGACGCAGGTCCTCACCGGACACGGAAGTTTCGGGAGGTTCCTGCACATCATCGGGCGGGAGGAAGCGCCCGGGTGTCACCATTGTGACGATCGCCCTGAGGACACGGTGGAGCACACAGTGGCGATCTGCCCAGCGTGGGCGGAGCACCGCCGTGCCCTCGTAGAGGCGATCGGCGGCGGCGATCTCTCGCGTCCGGCCCTGGTTCAGGCCATGGTCCGGAGCGAGAGGGAATGGGAAGCGGTCACCACCTTCTGCGAAGCAGTAATGCTAGCAAAGGAGGTGGCCGGGCGTTTGAGGGAGAGAACATCTGCCCAACCCAGCCGCCGCGGGAGACGCCCAGGGCGCCGGGCGCCGCGAGACGACTTCCGGCCACCGTAGATGCGGGCCTGTGGGCGGTGAGCAATGGGTAGCTCACCGTCCGTCCGTCGATTGACGACAGGCCGTGTCGACGGCGCGTTCGTGTTTCACGCGCGCCTCAAAGAGAGTCAGCAAAGCAAGGGGCTTGCCAGAGCCACCGCCTGCCGGGGTTGCGGGTTGTTCGAAAGAGATACCGCGGCCTCGGAACGTAAAGGGCAATAGAAGGAACATGGGTGGGTTTTAGTCAGTACAAGTCCGACATGCCCCCCCGCTCCGCCCAGAGCGGGGGAAGTCATTGGATGATTTCCCACCCGAAAAAAAAAAAAAAAAAAAAAAAGGTGTTGGTTTTAATATCCTAGTTATTATTATGATTGTGAAAGTTTGTAAGGATGTTTGGATTCCTGGATGTTTGTTACTCTATCACGCAAAAACTACTGAATAGGTTTGGACCTTTGTCACAGAAATAGTTGGATTAACACAGGGTTCTTCTAAAATGATCCCGTAGGACAATTACTGAACCTAACACGGGTAACGCCGCGAGCTTGTAGACGATTAAATTAAATGAAACAGAGTACCTTTCAAACAATAAAGGGCAGGAATTGTTGTCATTTGACCTTGATAACAAAGTTGTTAGAAAGTTTATTTGTTGACCGATTGTGTTAATTTCTCGCTGTATTATCGTCAAGCAAGTTTGCCAAGTTTAGAGTTTTCATAATTTATGCAAAAATGTGACGACACAGCGTCTATATTTAAACTTTAGAACCGGTTTTACCAAAGTGAAAAAAAAAGGAATTTTTGGTTGATATAGAAACTAGTATGACAGTTTTAGGGTTTCCCCGGGGTTTTATCATTTGTTTTATATTATCTAGCGCTTCATTAATGGTGAAATATTAAGATTAACTTTGCGAACTAAAACTTATTCATCAATACCGTCTAGTCTAACATTAACCAAGTTTGTTCTGTGAGTAATGCCTCAATAATTCATTGTTCTTACCAAACAGGCAGCGATCATTTCGTACAATTTAGTACTAAAGTTCAGGACAGACATAAATCATGGGAACTGCACCCAGTTATTCATGATTCACTCGAACTGCTATCAATTTTGGGTGATCGATTGATGACAGAAAAAGATTGAGAAATAAAAAGGAAATCAATATTGGTTTAAAGATGATGCCACTACCAGTGTCTTATGTAACTCTAGTGTTTTATTACCGATATTTGTTTTTCCTGGATTAGATCTTCAATGTAAAGCTATAGATATTTCTTTTATCTGTTTTGTGATAATGATAACCTTTGCTTTCGCACCAGAAAAAGAGTAACTGAATCTGACCCATCTACCTACGTGATTATATCTATAAAATTATCTGAAGACCTTGGATAAAGTAGCCTTAAAGCCTAATTGTTCTAGAAGACTACAAATTGTAGGTAAAGGAACGAAGAACTCAATAGGTATTGATTCTTCTTGAAGAGAAAACAATTTCACAAGAACCAAACTAAACAACAAAGCCAGGTACATACTTGTTTGTATTAGCATGCTTGTTACACATTGCCAAGTTCTAAGCCAGATACGATGGATACACGCCAATTATTCATGGGTAACGGATTACTAGCGCCATTTATCAACAACTGACCATGCTCCGGGCATTACACTCGTCTTGAATATTTTTTACTAAAGGATTTATCTTAAGACATCTTCATTTTATGATGTCATGTATTGTCGGTATAGAAAAAAAAATTGAGAGATACAAAGTAATGTTTTGACATGTTCTTCCGTGATTTTCGATGACTGATGACATATTGTGCCGAAATTAGATGCAAATTTGTTTTTGGCAATTTGTTTAATCTTACTAGAGATCTTCTTGTCGCTAGTATTGTCAACTTGTGAGTATTGTTGATTACTAAACTATCTGAATCATCTTTTAATTTAGTTACTTGGAAATTGATGATTCTAATCTTAGCTTCTTCAAGGATATATTATTTAAGTTTCTTTTAGCGCTAATTTACTAATATTAAACTGTTTTATGATCACCAAATCTTATACGTATAATTGATTTTATAAAAGCAATTGTGTGGAGGATGATATCATCATTTCATATGGTATTCCATATTGCCATATGGCAAAACAGGAAATGTCTGATGAGATAAGGGATTTCAGAGAAGTATAGAAGAAGATACATGCTGCACCGACAGCTGTAGGAGAATAATATTGATGATATAATTTAAAAAAAACTCATATGCAAGGTTAATGTTTTGGTGTATAGTTTTTTAGGAAACTAGGTGAGCATCCTACTTTGCATATACATATATATATACATACATATACAAACAAACAGCCAACAATCATAAAAAATGCTAAACATTGTGACTAGCAATTTCTCCGCTGAAAGTGTAATCTTCTTTAATTGAATGTGAGTTTCGTTTTTCCTCTCTGGCAGAAGTCTTGTTTCTCCTATAATTTCCTACTAAACATTACTTACATTATTCCAAAAGCAGTGCTATTTTACTATACCAACAACATTGGGTTCGAAACCAAGCGTTGATTTTACCGGTCGACCTTCGTCACACCTACTGAAACATTGGCACCAGGATGTCGACTGCACGACATTTTCGACTCAGATTTGCATTCATTTACTGTGTACCAAGACGCCACTTTTTGTCACATTATTTTTGTTTATATAGGTCTTAAAGAAATATGGTTTAATAAGTTTAAGGTTTTGCAGTGTCTGTATAGGAACCATCTAAAAGTTCAATGGAAAAAAATACTGAAATTGTCTGCCAGATAAGTTCCGTAACTTACCCGGTAGTGGTGAAAAATCCAAGTCAAAGCTCAAATACATACGTAACCGGTGAGAACCACTAAGGAACTAAAATATAACTTGATGTGCTTACCTGAAAAGAAAGAAAAATATTGTAAGCATGGATCGTAAAAAACACGCTAATAGCTCTAATCAAAACGATAATAATTCAACAATCGCTATAAGTCATATTGATAAATGCAATGTTGAACGAACTCCTTAACATAAATGCCTCAGACAGATTTGTATGCGCAAATATCTGCGTAACCTCGAAAACTACTTACGGAATAACACAAGTTACCTAAGTCAACAACATTTACCATTTTGCCAGCAATTAGCTCTTAATTTAAACTCTAACATCCTGCAATAGGTGGATTAGAGGCATTAAAGGCAACGAACTCAAAATGTTGGTGGCAAAAGGTCAAGTAAGCAATTTAGAGGGTCCGACGCGATATCGTTTCGACATCGCCGGAGCATCGCATGATGATTTAGATGAAATTGAATGTTGTGAAGTGAATGTAATTTAAGTAGTTAAAAATAAATAAGACTGGAGGCGTTTTGTTAACAGATGTTGGTAATATAATGTTGATTGAGAAGCTTTTATGTTTTTAAGTTTAGCTGTAATACTTTTTACTTGTTCTCATGTCATCATTACCTTAGTCTCGCCTCTAAACCGTCACGCAATCATTTACTGCTTTTTACAGTTCCGTTCTTCAAAAGTAAAAAACGGAACTCTTATTGGATCACTGTGTTGTTCGTCTGTTTGTCTGCCTGTTAAAACCATATACTCACGTCCGTGGTTTCTTAAAGCTGTGATAAAATCAACCCTCTAAGCAGTGGCGGATTTACAAATTTGCCGCCAGTAGGCTATAGATTTTTGCCGCTCCTACTGACCTTTAAATTCAATAGGTACGCTAGTTTAGTTTACAATCATTTATTTACATTTATTATGAAATTGTAACTTTGTGGTTTGTGCCTATCGTCTTCATTACATCGGCTCTTTCAAATTATTAGAATGATCGTGAACTAGGGGATAGTTGTAACCGTTTCTAGATTATTATTGCAAAAAAAAATCGGACCAAATTTGCCGCCCCTTGGAATCTGCCGCCCTAGGCTCCAGCCTACTCAGCCTACTGGTAAATCCGCCACTGCCTCTAAGTCTACGCAGTCAAAAGATATGGCCGTTTATGTTGCAAGTCTGTACGGAACCCTCGGTGAGCGAGTCCGGCTCGCACTCGCTCGGTTTTATTTCGTACCATTTCTCACCCAATCCATCCATAGTTTCTTTGGTCCTCCTCTCCCTCTCCCTGTCCATCAATCAACATTCATATTAAATACTCTTTTAGTTACATGCGATGCATGCATACCAAGACAGTCTATTCCATTTCAACTTTTCTATAACTGGCGCAAGTAATTTACTCATTCCTTACTTGTACCCATGTAAATACATATTTTAAGCGCTTTGTTAAAACGGTAAGCTTCAAAACGAAAAACTGTTTTCAAAGAAGAGCTGCAGGTGTTAAAATAAAAAGGTCAAAGGTACGAAAGCTGATAGAAAGAAATCTTACTAGAAATTCATCAAAGATAGACGAAATACTTTGGAAATTGATCTTGAACATTTGGAAGATATTAAATTGAAGTTACCTAAACAATGCAAATGTAAAAGCACATGGGATGGCTGTAGGCATTTAGATCGACCTATCACGATTACCTAAATGGAACGGCAGACATCGTCTGACAAAATGAATAAAAGCAGATAAAGAGAATATTGAAACCAAATTCAAATATGTAACTGTGTAAGAAGATGACTCTGCTTTAATAAAGAGCTTAATGTTAATTTATTTTGAATTGAAAGCAAAACTAATGTTTATGATTTACCAGCCAAGTGCGAGACGGATTCGCGCACCTAGGGTTTCGTACAAACTTGCAACATAAACGGCTATATCTTTTGACTGCGTAGACTTAGAGGGTTGATTTTTTTCAAAGCTCTATCGGTGACTATAAACTTTAGTTTACGGTTTTAATTTCCTATATACGATACCTCCATGCGTTAAAGGGCCTTGACAAACAGGTATACGGACAACAAAGTGATCCTATAAGGGTTCCGTATTTTAGCTCACCGTCCGTCCGTCGATTGACGACAGGCCGTGTCGACGGCGCGTTCGTGTTTCACGCGCGCCTCAAAGAGATGTCAGCAAAGCAGAGGGGCTTGCTAGAGCCTCCGCCTGCCGGGGTTGCGGGTTGTTCGAAAGAGATACCGCGGCTCCGGAACGTAAAGGGCAATAGAAGGAACATGGGTGGGTTTTAGTCAGTACAAGTCTGACATGCCCCCCCGCTCCGCCCAGAGCGGGGGAAGTCATTAGATGATATCCCACCCGAAAAAAAAAGTGTTCTGTATTTCCTATTGAGATACGGAACCCTAAAAATATAACCAACAGGTTAAATATTTCTGTGGATGAGGATACATAAGTTTGAAAATAATCAATTCTAATAATCTTTTATAATGATAATTATCGATAAAATTAATAGGTATCGATATAACAGAAGACATAAAATTGAAGTTTCATTCTTCAATTAAATAAACGAATTTATAAATGCAATAAAAGTTTAAATTAATAACTTAGCTATGAAGTCGTTAATATTTAATTTTAATTAAGTGTTGATAATTTAGGTCACGAGTACAAGAAGTAAATATAAAGATGAGTTTCCGTTTTCGAACGGAATTTAACTATTTTGTGTTTTTTTTTTGTAAATGTCAATAAGTCTCATGCTCTTTTGCCTGCATGTATTTTTTTCATTATAATTATGTGTTTTGCGTGTACATACATAAATAAATAAGTATATTTACAATCTTCACTGAATATTGGCGTTACTGTTGAACCTATAATTAACTTTTATTTTTATTTTTACAGTATTTTATCCGCATATATTTTTTTATGTCTACCTAATGCCATATTTCTTAGGTAAGTCTGAATTTTCAAATGCTTCTTTATTGTCAATTTCTTATCGAATATTAACGAATACTTAAAACTTCGTATTTGCCATTTTAATTTTAAACATTTCATGACTTCTTTCGGTCTACATCTTATAAAAATCAGATTCCAGTTGCCATATCTGAACTATTTTTAATAATTGCATTCTTTTAAACTTGCTACTCGCACCCGCCACTCTAATGCATGCGCTCCAAGGCCGTTCAAGGCCTTTATTTATTAAGAAAAGTTTACATCTTGCCTCAGGCCGCATATAGCATGATAATCTAGCATTTTGATATCTACAACAGCCGTTTTATGATCAAAATAAATTACCTACCCATTATGGTAACACATTACCTACTAATTATTGTATGAGTTTCGAAATAAGTTTTGGTGTTTAGTCTGTCTATCAATCAAACTTGTATCGGCAAAGATTTAAAAGATTTCGTTGTCCATTTCAGGTTTTGCTGAAGTAATTTATTTTTTGAACGCAATATTTAGCTGACGGTTAATATTTTGCGCGACCCAGGTTACAGTGAGAGCTTTTTGTTTGAATTTCAGTTCATCATCATCACCTAAATCTTCTGTACATTCATCACCATTTTGAATATTTCCTTTTTTCTTTACCATTTGACACAAAATATTTCACAAAATCTATTCGTATCACGTGGGCGTGATAACATTGAACAAATAATGCCTGTAGGTACATGATTTATTTAGTATCCAATACTTGTAGTCAAAAGCATTAAAATCAGCTATTTATACCTCACCATTAGTTTAAGTCAAATAAGAGGACTAGCCACTTACGACACAGCATAAATGTCATTTGAATAATTTTCTGCCATAAAATGCAAACAAATGTTGAAATAGCATTTAATTAATTAAAAGTATGTAAGATATTTTGCAATTTTCATAAATTACAGCTTATGGATGTCACGTTGCACATTTTTGAATTCTTGATGGACAGAATGTACCTTTTATTTATTTTCTTAAAATTTGACAAAGGTATTATCAAGCTGTTTGAAAAGCATCTGAGATTTTAAGAAACGATGGCAAAATTCTTAAATTACAAATTTAACTGAGAGTTTGACTTAACCTTTTAGTTGAAGATTTAAAAATTTTGCTTTCAAATCAAATACTGACGTGATCGAAGTTCATCTAGGTTCCAAATTCAATAGTTAATTATCTATAACAACACGAGTTATGACCTAAAAATAAATCTATGATTGATTGCTAACCCAAAACAATCAACAAAGAACAAGGTCGACATATAATCGAATAGGTACAGTAATCGATATTGTATCGATGCTTCGATTGTCAGAAACAATATTGTCTATTGATGATCTTAATTGATGTAGGTCAGACGGTAATGTTTTCGATGCAATTGTTAATAGTGTTTATGGTAATGAGGTTATTTTGTGTCTGTACTAGAAGGACAGGTTAAAAGCAGCCACACAAAGAAAACTTCTGTATTTGAAGACGCCTGTATTTATTAAAAAAAAACATAATATAAAGATTGTGGTATGACGGTATCTCATAGAAATTCTTGTCGAGTATTCATTTTCTATTGCTACTAAAATATATAAAAAAGCATATCATCATATTAGGAGAAAAAAAATATGTATTATAGAAGATAAAATTGACATGGGGTGGGCCCATTCAGGAGTATTTATCCCCTTTTGATTATTTATCATTTTGAAAATCGACCCACTATTAGACGAAGGAATCGCGTAATGGACAAATAAAAAAGATTAAATAAATATACTGTCGAATTGAGAACCTTCTACCTATTTTTGAAGTGGGTAAAACATAATCAGCTGTTCCATACATTTTGACCGTGTAGGTGATCATTATTGAATATTTTAAACAAGCAATCACAAAATCGAACCATTGATTAGAATAGAATAATATTTGAATTTGAAAATGTCTTGAAAACATGGAATATTTCATCATTCTTTTCCCTTTTACGGAAACCGAATGATTATCAAAACATCCAATTATAATCAACACAAATCAATATTAAAAAGGATTTAGTCAGTATTACACAAGAGGCCGCTAGTTTCACGTCGCGTGCGCATTTATCGCCAACACCGAGATGCGCGTGAGATCTTCCGATTACATTGTCACTGCGTAGGGCCCACTTTCACTTCATCATTTTCACACCGTCTCTGAACGAGTACAGACGCGTTTGATATCATCTTTATTGCCTGTGTAACACGGAATTACCTAGTTCTATGAGCTTTTTTATTTGCAGAATTAGAGCAAAGGTTAGTTTTGTAATGGTTGTAGTGAAAATTGAGGAGATGAAAGGGAAACCGCTGTAACAAGTTTTGAAGAAATGTCATTTTAGCTTTTTTTTTATAATGTAGCCCCACACTAGTAATTTCTCCTGTATCGTGGGTGCGTTTACAAACATTTAAACTCACATGCACAAACACCCAGACCCGGAACAACTATCTGCAGGTCATACAAATATTTGTTCCGTGCGGGAATCGAACCCGCAACACGCAGCGCAGCAGTCGATCGCTCAGCCACTGCGCCAACCGGATTTCGATTCTGGGTTTTGGGGGAAAAAGCGGAACCCTTATTGCATCACATTGTTGTCCGTCTGTTAAGACCCTTGAACTCGGGAACGAGGAGGTATTGAGTTATAATAAAAACCGTAAACTTAAGTCTATGGTCCCTTCGAGCTTTGAAAATCAACCCTCTAAGTCTACGCAGTCAAAAGATATGCCGTTTATGTTACAAGTTTAACCTATAAGAAAAGGTTTTAATATGACTAGCGCAATGTGGAATGTCCTATCGGGTACTCCTCTGTTTACACCTTTGGGGTTTACAAAAGTGAAGTTATGTTATTTTTCAGCTTGATTTTTTATCATAATGCCTTCTGCATGGTAGCTATAATATTTTGTAGACAAGCAATGGCATGACTTATTTTAAAATATCACCATTAAAACACCACCGAATATGTTTATATTCGTTAGTCAAAGAGAGTTTTCTCATCTTTAGGTTAAGCCGCGCTTGCCTAGGTTGGTATGTGGATAGGTGACCACCCGTTACATACCGAGTTTCCTCCGTGCCTCGGAAAGCACGTTAAGCCGTTGGTCCTGGCTGTCATTTGTAGATCTTTGACAGTCGTTACAAGTAGTCAGTGTTCCGAAAGTCTGACAACCAGTCTTACCAAGGGGTATCGCATTACCCAGTACTAACTGGGTTGTGGAGGTCAGATAGGCAGTCGCTTCATGTAAAATACTGATATTCAGCTGCATCCGGTTAGACTGGAAGCCGACCCCAACATAGTTGGGAAAAGGCTAGGCAGATGATGAGTCAAAGAGAGTTTTCTATAGGTATCCACAATGAACCAGAATAAGAAAATAAATTTATTCTAAACACCTAACACCTAATCTAAAACAGTACAAAACAAAAACAATATAAATGTCACAGCTGTAGCTCATGTCAAATTCATGATGGCCGCCGCAAGCGCGAAATTCACATCAAATAGCAACGTAGAACAAAATATGTGACATTCATCTCTAAACAAGCGAGTAGCAACAAGAAATACGAGTTCATGTTGAGGCAAATACACAATGCTGTACCTATGTTGGATATCATGATAATGGTTTTCCATAATACACATTTCGTTTTCAGTAATACAGGAGGAGGTGTGTTAGGTTTTTGAATTTTATTAAATTTACTGGATAGAGTATCTTGTTTACCAATTTTGTGTGCATTTGACTAGTTCAAATTTTTGTGCATCTTTTAAAAGATTTTGAAGTTCATATCTATAAAAACTCAACTCACTAGTTTGCATTTTTGTTTCATTCACAGCATTCTTTTTTAAAAAAGGAATTCAAAGAAAACTTTAAAATTTTAATTTGTCGTCTACCACTTGTGAAACATCCTTTATACAGGAACAGAAACACGGAACGCGCCTCCGTGGGCCGAATCAACACCACTAATCTTTTTATTAAACGACAGAAGCGACTTAAACTAACCCACGTGCGCCCGAACATCAGATATGCGCCATATTTGCATATATTGACAGTTTAGATCAGCGAAGAAAAGTCTATGTAAGTGTCCACACATCAAACTGATTTGTTGTTCGAATTTATGCGTTAAGTGCCCGCAATAAGTGCTTTTTAATTTTATTTTATTCTTCACACATTGAATTCTAAAGACACATACATTGTTTTATCACTTTCATGACTATCTTTGATGTGATCTGGAATCTTGTAAAACGCCTTGACTGAATCAACTGCTTGTGGTTCAAGCAACCGACCAATTTTATTAACCTTATCTATATTTATACCATCTGTATCTTTAATTGTAGCTCTAAGTTTAGAAGGGATCGTGATGTTACGTCTGGTAGCCGTAAGAAGCAATTAAGCCAGTGTCAATCAAAATATTGTGAATGTTGTCTGGCATCCTCTGCGGTGATAGACATTGATGAATAGACGCAGCAGCAGCAGTAGCATTTGTAACTCTGACTGGATAATTGGTGGTTCCGTTTACTGTCAGCGATTTCACTTCTGGGTAAACTCGGAAAATGAAATCGATTTAATAATCTTCTATTATTAGAATTGAGAATCCCGGCGTAGAAAGATTGTGGTATAAGATTCGTCCATCACATTCCCGATACGCCTCGCTATCGTCAACTATAGGACTATTAACATTAAAATGTCGTTTGTCCAGTATATTTATTTTTAGTTAATCGGCGTTAGGCGTCAAGAAGCCAGCTCTAGCAAGTTTAAAATCTTAATTGAGTTCTTACGAGTTGTTAGAATTGGAATTACTTGGCAGCCATTTTTGTAAATTAGATCTAGCACGCGACTGCGATTTAAGTAAGTAAAGTAGATAATTTAAATTGTTAAAGGTCGATTAATGAAAGCGAGCCTTTTCTTGTAAAAGGAAGTTTGTAAAGCTGGAATTAGGAATAGGAATGTTTGCTAATTCTTGTGGGCAGGTACAATATGTATAGCTACCACTAGGCAATTTGTAGATACAAAACTGAGTTCATAGGTTGTAACATGGGTTTTGGTAAGATCAGCAAAATTTTTCCATTTGATTCATTTACGTATACACTAAACAATTTATAAAAGATAAATACATTAAGGATAGAGGATTATAAAGTACCTACCGCTTATTTGATTATAAACTTTTTGCAGACCGGCCGTATAAGAGATATGGCAAAAAAAATAATGGTATTTCAATTATGGTTTCATTTATAACAGCCCTATGACTTGTATCCGAAAAATCTAACCGATCCCGTTGTTATACATAAAATAACTAAAAATATATAGAAGCCATTATTAAAGTACATACAACAAGAATTATTCTGTCAGATGCTGATCTTAAAGCAATGAATATAAAACTTCCTGAATCCATTATCAATTTGTAAACACGCAAGAAAATTATAAAGGTTTTCAAGAACAATGGATCCTCTTAATAGTTGTAAAACGATCGTAATCAGTTATCGATAGTCTAGTTTAGATAGATAATGTTCTTAATTAGTATATATTTATGGGATCGTTTGTTTTTATTGTTGAGTAGGTCTTTTATGGTTCGGATGGAGTTCGAGCAGTATTTACCACGGTTTGGTATTTCTTATGACCATTGATTGATCTAATCTACAACAACAAGAAGGACCAGACATCATCTTTGATAAAAATGACGCATAGGTGAATATTTTTATTGGATTGGTTGCTACCGAAAGCTTATATCACGTGCCATAACACCACGGTCTAAATCCCTGAGCGGTTAGGCAGATGTTTACCTCATAGTACCCCTATATTACACAAGGAGGTGAGTATACTGCAATCAACAGGGCACAAATCCATTCATAATCTCCGAAACTTCTTATTCGATTTCAGAAAATCTTTCACTGGTGTAAAATTATTACCGAGTGCTATAGGAAGAAGAAGCGGTCGCGGCCAGAAGCTAGTTTAATAATAATGTACGAGCCATTGCAAAAATTTGAACATTGATAGATTTCTTCAAAAACAATGTACCTACATGTACAATGTGGGTTCCTAAATAAGAAATCTGGCAACGGTAAGTAACCAAAATTATAGACAAAACAAATGTTTTTTTTTTTAATTTCATTGCAATGATTAATGATTCACCAAGCTTTTCTTTCCCCTCCAAGACCGGTTTGTCAACTAATCAAGTAAATCATAAAATCGTCGACCGAATGACAGTTCTGATTATTAAAGCAAGATGCAATTTATTGATTTCTCTGATTCCAAACTAGGCATGGTTGGTGGAAATAAGTAGAGTTAACGCAACCATGTTACGCAAAAGCTGTTAAACTACTTCTAGGATTCAGGTATGGCTAAAGCTTAAGACAAAGTTTTGGTGACGTAACTAAGGTTTAGGACAATACATAATCAGCTTTGTAGGGCTTTCGAAAATCGATTAGGATAGCTTGAAGCAGAAACCTGATTTATTACTACATAACAGATAGACTAAATGCTATTCTCTTCCTGTTCTCACATGCTACTGTCTACGTTTCTTTTCTTCGAATTTCCTTTCGTAGGCCTACTGGTAAAAAAATCTTTTGAAATAAGCTGTGAAAAAGATTATATAAATAGGCCACGGTGACCGTCGTGTTGGTCGAGTTGGTCAGGTGCGACTGTTTGATGGAATAAGCCTCAGCCTCTATTACATTAGACTTAAATAAATAACTGGCGAAATGAGGGTGTACTATTCGGGATCCTCTGCCTAACCCTTGGGGGATTACAAGCGTGTGGTTTTCTGTGTGTGTTTTTTTTATAACTCTTCATCCTCTATCTACTATAACACTGGTTCTTACCAGTATTATAGTAAATAGACAGTCAGTAGTAGTAGTCAGACACGAAACAGTCTTCTGTTTCGTGTTTTATTAAGGAAAACATTCAAACGAGGATACAATCTTCATAAAGATTACACATAATAAAATAAACACTAAAATCAGTATTAAACCATTCAATATTTACAATATCTTTTGATGTGCAACTCAATTTCGTAATCTTTTCACTTTTGCAACATAGTTTACAATTAAAAAGTGATATTCAATTTGTAAGAGTATAACTGCAAAGCGTTTGCGTAATGTCTGAAACAAATTCATTGACACTGACCAAAGCGATCTCTTACAAAAGCCTACCTCAATGCCGCCCTACTTTCCAAACGTATCTACAGCTACAATTATGTGGACAATATAACAAACAAACAATTATATCACACAGTATACCACGTTACATTTACCATCCACAAACTGCAAACTCATCCTTAAATCCACACGCTAAAGCTCAAAATAGAAAACCATGACATTCTAAAACAGCAAATGTAGTTGTAGCTATCGACGAAGACAATAGAATCGAGGACATTAAGTTCGTGCAAAATGATTCTGGAATGGCATATGTTCCGGTTGCTGAATATTGTATAGCAGGCTTTGGTAAATTCAAAATAGAGTTCAAATTAATTCGCAGTATTGAATATTCAGGATATAGGATCAGTCGGCGCCACAATGTACTTTTGGTAGTTGGTATTATGAGGACAATTACGAAACTGAAGTTGGTGGGCGTTGGATCTGATCTAGATCTATGGTTACAGCAATTGAGCTAAATGCTAGTGGACGGTGGTAGATTTGTCTGTCATTATAAAATTACTTCAGTTCAGGAGTTACGACATTCTACTTGATTATGGTTTGTAACAAAGGGTTTCTCAGAGTACTGCGGACTAGAATTGCCATGTTCTTTTTTCATCATAAATATAGCTACAAAGAATATGAAATATTGTAAAAAGTTACAGACAAGATTCACTAATTGAGGCTTGCAATTGCAGTACCTACTTTACTCTGATTCATATGTGGTCAAGACTACTGTCATATTATTATATCCATGCAATCAGCAATGACGCACTGGGCCAAAAGATTGCAAAACAATCCGAGGACAAATTGCTATTTAGCCGTCTGGAGTAATCTGGTGTCTTATTAGGTTTTGTTGGGAGCTATGGATCTTGGTAGGTATTAAAATAATTCCTGTCTTAATGATCTTATAAGCCATTTTAAGCGAATATTTTTTCATCATTGTTCACTAAACAAATATTCTTAATTTACAACAAAAAGTTTTATATTTTTTTTTTCAAAAAATTATGCTACGTCACCTTTATGAGGTTAAAACTACAAATACGTGAAAAAAAACACGTAAAACGATAAAAACTGACTATTTCTGTAGACATATTGTTCAAAACCCGTTTATTTTATGAATATTGTCAGTTGTTTGGTGAAAAATAAACAATTTCATATGTTAACCGTTGCTTTTAAAAAAATTCTTGCGAATTGGTCTACACTTTGATCTATAAAATGTTCATAATGTTTGTCGTGTGGGCATTACATATTTCTCATTTAAAAATGTTCTTGTTATGACTGTTGTAAATCTGTTGCATTATTCATAAAGTATTTACTTGGGTTGCTATTGTATTTTATATCAGGCTAGTGTCCTAAGTTAAGTATGTAAATTCATTTCTGTACTGGGTCTACGCACTGGGTATACGGACTTTTCTACGTAAGTGTCAAGTCAAACAATTTTCATGTCGTCTATTTTAATTGGCACTTAGACTTGAAAAATATTTTGCGTTTTTAGTACACAAAGTACCACCTGAAAGATAGGTTAGGAACCGGGAATCTTAAGTACAAAACTAGATACATATAAATTGTACCAGATCTTTAACACACAATCATGACCTACCCAAAACTACCTAGGCTAGGTTCGACAAAAACCAAGGTTCCCTACCCATTGTGCACTGACACACTGGTTCCGTACAAAGACCATATCGATAAGAACACAATAAACAATAACGTTCGTGTATTGCGATTACGACACTGTTATGCGACTAACGATTGTATAGAATTGTTTGGACTTGCGATTAAGCGATTTTTTCCTATGTTATGTCAGCATTTCTTGAGAATCGTTCAATGGAATGGTTGATGTTTGAGTTACGCGGGAAAAAATAATAAAAATCTTTTTGACACATTAACATAGGTATTAAAAAAGAAAAAAAAAATTGCGCCGACCCAAGTAACAAAGAAGTCTTTGAAGAAGAAAAAGACTTTGGTTTCTTGCAAATGTTAAAGAAAATCAACCAAACAATTTTCAGAGAAGACAATGATAATTCAGATATAAATAACCATAACAAAATAGAAACTGATAAATAAAGAAGTCACAAACATAAAACGTTAACAGTACATCAAAATAAACAAATCAGTCTAAGTCGACAAATCGCAGCACATGAAGAACGACTTGTCGCAAATTATGATAGTAACGATCGTGTGGGCAGATTGACGATCTAGTTTAGCTACGGGGCGTTCTACCGACCGTCGGCGGGGCGTCGGTAACTAGGTCGAAGTCTCGGAGTGCCAGGTGGGTTCGTTGTTCGCGGTTCGTGGTATTTGGCAATACAGTTACAGTCAATGATAGTTTAGTATTTATATGGTTGTTCTAAAGTAAGAGTGAGTTGTGTTTACTTTGTATAAAGTTGGTTTTGTTTTGTGCATTGACTTTAGAAGACATATGTAATAACTATTGTATCGTTAATATCGTCTGTGTTTTTATTACTTTTTATGTTGTTACAGCTGAGAAAAGCGTCTTGTTCTTTTATTTCTTTCTCGAGACGATCAATGTTAATTTTGACTTGGTGTGCTATCAATCAATTCAATTTAATCTAGATTCCTTCTATCAAAAATAAAAATAGTTTTGACAGGTAAGCTTAAAATTATGCTCGTAAAGAACTCAACGGAAACATCTTTATCAGTTGAAACCAAGCGCACGACGCTTGTCATTTAAGTCTGTTTTTAAGTAAATATCACGACGAGGGTGGCCATTCTCTTTCATTGTAAGTAGACCGATTGTTAGCCTTAAATGTACCTTTGATTTTATTTATCACCCGTTGCTGTAAAGCTGTTGACAGGCCAGCAATTCCTTGTTCTACATTTGATTGTTTATTACTTTTGATAGTATGGAAGTAGTAAGTTTACAACGAGAATTGTTGCTTTGCTGTCACCTACTCAAAAAAGGATAGGTTAGATATAATTACATGTACAGAAAATTAATTTCTATTAATTTTGTATGTCCTTGACGGCATAGTAATGTAACAGAAGCTGGTAAAATTAAAGTCATTACAAGTCTACACAATGACATAAAATAAAAGGAAGTACAAAAGATTTTCCTAAATTGGAAACACAACAACAAAAATTTATTACAAGCGAAACCATCCAGGTAAACCTACCATCCCTACTTTTATTCTCCCGGTAGCACAAGTGCACAAACTCCACTTCCTACAAGATAGGTCCAATTAATTCACATAAAATTAGAAGCCGCTCCCTATCAGCTGCAGTCCTAATTATTAGAGAGAATGTTCGATCTTTATTGTTCGCTGTTAGTTCGGACTTACATTAGATCTGGACTAATTAAATGCTAGTGTAAGAGAGTCTGGTTTCATTAAAATGGCGATTTTCGTGTGTGCGGATCTGATAGCGAGTGCGCCGGCGGCGACACTTCCTGCTTGTGGCCGGTGTAAAAACTGGAGGCGCAAATCTAGCTTTAAATAAATCCTGGACTAAACGAAGGGTTTGGAGGCAAATGTTTTAAAGGAAATTATGGTTGGGGATTTACGTATAAGGAAATGAGTTCTTGTAAATAGTGGTAGCAGACATTTTGTCCTGTGTGAACTGTTCAGTTCTGATGTAGAAATGTTGTTAATTAAAGTCGCGATTTTAAAAACAGATGACAATGTTTTAGCAGATTATAAGATTGTTCGTCTAACTACCGGAATAAAAAAAAAATTGAACAGCTCACTATAAAAACAAATGAAAAAGTCCAAATACCTGGCAACAATTATGAAAAAAAAACAAGCGGCATTCCAAACATACCAACATACTCTTCAACATAAAACATATAGCAGTACAAAGTCTCAACGACTACGGACACCGCACGATGATCTACGACGCGACAGACTTCCGTATCATTACGGGTTGGTGAGGCACAGGCGCGCGCGCAGATCACATCGGCACGCGCCACCACTCTTATCATCTTAATTTTATGTATTTATTCAATATCCACTGAATAGACGAGGAATGAAGGGCTTATTATGGATTTTGTTTGAGACTTACTCTATTTTTAATGAATTGAAAATAAGGTTCCATATTTGCATCATCGTCGCTTAAGTGGACGTAGACTTTTACTGCAAGTAACTTCAAAAGAAATTCTGCATACTCAACCGCCATATCCGTTAGTACCTATAGGAAGTGGATGGCATGGGGGCGTTAGTAGAGCATGACAATTGACACACATTCCTAACAAGCTGGGAATGAAAAGGGAAATGCAATTCAGTGGTAATTCTTAGCATTTGCGTTGAACTTGATTCCACAGTAGAAGAAAGAAAATTTAATAGTAAGTACATAGCTTTTAATAATGACAATATTGTAATAATAACCTTAAAGTAACTACAGCAACAAATTTCCATAACAAGCGCAATTAGCATGGGGAACGTACAGTATTTGGCAACTTTACGCACAAATATTGCGACACGCAAATATATTTATTACTTACCATTAAAACGGCTATAACCGACACTAAACGAACCGCAATCATTTGGTTTTCAACAGCTCAATCTGTCATAACCTCGAGGAAACTTACAATATCTTGAGTTTCTAGGATATCGCTAGTAGTTGGGCCACGAACTGTTACTAGTTAGTTGATATACTAGTTAGTAAATCACGCTTATGTCTATAACTAGTTGGTTAATGTCCTGTGACAGCTTAGCGAGGAGTGAGCGAGGGCATTGCTGTTATTAGTAAGTATTAAATGGTGCACGATCACCTATCTAGACACCAAGTATGGCAATATTAGTACTGTGTATTATATGTGCAGTATTAAGTGGACAAGCATTGTGTAAGGTTGAATTTGTGGGCTCAAGAATGAAAAAGATGGAGGCATGCGTCTTTGGCATACCAACTATCATTTGGTATTGAAACAACTTTTTCATCTACCTGATGTTTATTTCTGCTTTGTTCCTCCAAAATACTATATTGATTCTTTTACAAGATAATCTTACCCATAAAAACAAACAGCTCTTGTCGAAACCTGGCTGTTAACATATCAATCCTCGTAACCTCAATATGTGTTGGCCACACTGTTGGGCAATTGATTGGCATAATCAAAACGTTATCGACGTTTTCGCACGCGAGGTTGCCTAATGCTTTACCGCCATAAGGGCACAAGACTATGATAATATACGTAAGGATGTTGAAGTGTTTACAATTACTGATTTAGTTGAACAAGGGGCTTGTTACTGCGGACTCCATATACTAAGGATAATTGGACAATCAGTGCCCTGAAAGGAGTATGGGTTTGTTCTCAATGATTGTAAGGTTGATAGAGAACTAGTTACTGCTTGAGCATTGTTGCGAATTTTGTGACGTCACTAAATCTGAGTTGAGTGTCTAGTCAATTAGCAGAAAATCTATAATGCCAGAGAAGAAAACGAAGCTATGGACATAATCAACACTAATTTAGTCTATTTGAACAAAACTTACACATGAATTTTAAATCAGTTTGAATAAATTCAGCATCGGTTTAAAGCTGTATTCGTTTACCTCTCTGCTCATTTATCATAATTATCATTTATCATATGTATGTTTAACACCTACACACATGCCAAAACTTTCACTATCACGCGAACTGACACGAATTATGATCTTGATAACAATGTATTCTTCACTAAAACAGGTGAAACTACAGTTAGTATCGTTGTCGTAACCTTGCCTGGACCACGCTTCGTTGACTTCGTGTCTTTTGTTAGCGGTTACTTCGGTATCTATATATAATTCACACCATTCATTGGCTTTAAAAAAGTTAGCGTTATTGGCCTTTTAATTATCTTTGAATACGCATGTTAGGTGTATTTGTGATTTATTGGACATTTGTTTATAAGCGTTAAATTGAAGTACCTACGTCGTATCATAACTTGATTGGTTAAAACGATAAGTGAAACTATAACAATGATGGAAGGGAAGTTGTAATTGTAATCGCAGTACGAGATTTGATTGTTTACGTATTACACGAGAAACCTCCATGGAAACGGAACACAATTTTGGATCAACCTTCAAAAGCAAAACGTAAAATGTTTGTCCAGAGAATATGTTAAGACAGAGTCATTGAACATTTAATAAATTAACAAGATATTTGACCTACGACTAAGAAATATTATTTTATCCAACCATTTCCTAATTAAAATGACTCTAACAAATAAGGTCACCGAAAGACAACTGACGAAAACAAATCACAAAGCCGCATTCACGCTGGGCGAAATAATGAGCTGTATGTCTTATTCTAATCGATAAGCGCCATGTAGCACGACAACGTGACACCAACAGGAACAGACCAAAAATACTTGCATAATAGTAATTATATTGAGTAACGATATACCATAACGATAATGGTGAACAATTAAAAGTACAAGAAGCTAATCCAATTGACATAGAAACGAATTTAGGTGATTAACTTAACGAGGTTGGGGTAGTCGAAGAAATGTAGTTGAATGAAGGTTATTGACAAATAAACGCTATCAATTATGTGTGTCACAATAACAAGTTGGTAAATAAAAACGATATGAAATTAATTAAGGTATGTACTGTACTTAGTAATGATAACCAACAGCTGTACTTGAAGGTGAAATAGTTTAAGAGTAAGTGGAATAGTTTAACTGGACTAAAGCATTATTGAAATTTAACTATCAAACAAAACAAGCACAGACAATGGACAGACAAGCAAATTGAAACCAACAGCCGTTAATAACGAAGTACAACAATTTAAACCCGAAATTATAGAAGAAATTGTTATCAAAGACATTAACCAGACAGTTATTGATTAAGTACAATAAATTAATATGTTCACAGTTAATAAAAGGGATTATGTAGAATTTAGAGCACCCACGTGCCACAATGGAGTTGCCATAGCTAAAACTAAGTAGTTAGCAATGCAGACATTTCGCAATTATGCTTAGATTAGTTTCAAGCTGATTTATAACTAAAACTTGGTGCGTTTGTAAACTGGATTGAGAAATATCTAGGCGGCTGCGTTAGATATTGGTTTGTTTTCGGAATTGGTAAAACCAGTTCAAGATTACGATTAGATTGGTTGTTCATTAGTAATTTTGGTTACTGCGTTACCAATACTAACAATGTTAGTGGTTCCTAAAAATACTGTATGATACTGGAACTTCTTTGTGGAATGGATTGTAATATTATCATATTTTTTTCTGACTTTATCCTGTTTAGGTTCTGTGAAGCATGTCTTCATCTTTTCCCCACTTTTATTTGTCATCACAATACTAACCCTTTTTCAAGCCATTTCTATCATTTTAATTTTTTAGCATTATTGTAATGTATTTTTTAAATATATTCCATGAATTTTCATATACTTTCATTTAACGAGTTCTAACTTTATTAAAAACAGTTTGTTCTTTATCATTACCGAAATTATTTAAATTCCTGAATAGTTCAGTGTTTATAAAATCATTTGAAGTTATTTAAAATGTTTCCTTACCTCATGCCGTCAAATCCGTCGTCGGAGCCGTTGATAGTGAGTACAGGCGCCCGCGCATACGCTTTGGCAACGCGTCTGTTTCTCTCGAACACTATCACCTTCGCCCATATTTCGTCGTCTATTTGTGTCCATTTGTCCAGTACTTCCTGTATATGTTCCTGTTGACAAAAAATGAGAGTTTAATAAAGAATAATTAATATTTCAAAGACTACCACTATTCATTACTGGTATAATTTAAATCAACTTAAAGATCGTTAACGTATGTATTTTTCTTGGTTAGTTGCTTGTCATAAAACCCAACAGTTGGTAACACACGATGTGAAACTAATAATACAATTTCTCGTTTAGAAGCAATACAATGTTTTCTTCAATTTCACTATTCGCTAAAATTTTGGCAGAAATTAGCCTTTGGAAGATCTAAATAATGTTCATTGTGATTCAGATTAATTTAATTAATGGCGTATTACTAGTATCTAAATTAAAAATAACATCCATAAGCTTCTATGCAGGTCTTTAATTTTCCATTTTCACAACCTTTCTTCACGACCATAGTTTCGTTACACACAATTTTAACAGCAGTTTCATTACCCTCATTTACCAAAACGTTTTCATTCATATTGTCTTGCAAAATGCCTGTTTAAGAATGACCTTGCTTTGCGTTACTTTTGTAAGGTATGATTACTGAAGTTTAGATATTAATCCTAATGTGGCAACGTTGTTGTAATCAGATGACATCGTCGCCAGCGCAACGTGAGTTCCGCTCTACTAACTGACTCTGTTTTGCTTGTGTGGTTTACATTTACATGTTTTGAGGTGTTTTGTGTCAAATATAGTTGTAACCAAAGGGTCTAAACCAGTAGCTATTAACGTGTCAAGTATTTCTTTAACTATTTTCAATAGTCTAATTGACAAAGGGTTTTCACTAGCTATGTGGCATGTCAATGCATTTTCTACTTAATCATTATCGTTAGTCGGAAAGTATATCAATTTGTTCAGGTCTTCGGTTTTCTCTTTGATATTAAATTTACTATTCCAACTTTAGACAAATTTATATTTTATATTAAACTAGCTTTTGCCCGCGGCTTCGCTCGCGTTAAATTCGTAACACAGTACCTGCTACCTGCACGTTTAGCCCTTGCGCCTGATTTATTGTAATGGTAAAGCTAAGTTTTAGAAGCTTTTCTTCCCTCTTTTTGTCCCCCATTTCTCCCTTTTATTTTAAAAATAACCTTTGTCCGTCTCCAGGGTTCCAACTATCTCTGTACCAAAATTCATTAAAATCGGTTTAGCCATTTTGGCGTGAAGAGGTAATAAACAAACAAACAAACTCACTTTCGCTTTTTTCATCTCCCTCCAAGGTTTAAAAAACAATCAGTTAGAGGATATTAAAGAAATTATGTTAGGTTCCAAACAGCCAGAATTCAATGGATTTTGTTTAAATATTACTGTTTTTGTTAGGTATTTGTCACCATCTCAAACAAATATGTATATTAAGCATCTATGTAAACGTAATATAACTTCACAATATAGCATTACACATAACCGTGGGTGGTAAATTCCTGACGATAATTGCTTTGATTTCTTCACAATAACGTACTAGGCTATCAGCGACTCAAATACAAAACACGATGACGGATGAGCATTTATAAATGCTCATAATTACTGACTATGCAAAAAATCCGCAAAAAGGCTCTGATGACGTCATTATACAATCAATCAATCTATATTTCGGTGATTTATAATAAAAACATCGAACACATTGTTAACAAGGAAGAGAAGTATGGGAAGCTGATGGAAATCAAAGGATTTCCTATCTTAATCCTAAAAGTTTTAAGTTAACTTTCTCATGATGTGTTGAGTTCGATTCTTAACAATTTGAACGAAGCATCGACCTGTGTAAACTAGCCACAGTTTTTGCTCAAATGTAACAATAACTTAGCAATTTTGCTACTAAAAAGCAGCATCTAAATAGACCGTTACTTTTATAAAAAGTTTTGAAATTATTCTGGCAACAGCGTTTACTAGTTAGGGTTGAAATATGGTTTTATTAGTATTTTTTACTAATTGGTAAACTATTCAATTGTTTTTATTACTTTGTAAAACTATTTTTTGTTGCTGTAATTTGTTTTAAGATCGTGATCATTCGGTCATTATAAGATGTGATGATTTCTTATGTAAAGCAATTATTGTTATTGTTATTTGGCTTTAAAACTAACATACCCACATCTGTTCTCATTTTGTTTATTCTAATGACATTTTCAATCAAGACATAATTAAAAACAAATCGCTTATCTATTAATAAAATAGAAAAGTAACAGTTTGTGTAGTTTAGTTCATAAAAAGAAACATCTAAGCTGAAATAAGGGAATATGCACCACTTCTATGATTTCAAATTATAAGCCACAAGCCTCCGCCCGCGACTTCGTCGGCGTGGCATGGTTACTTTGGGCTAACGCTAACTTTAACCAGTTTGATGATCAAAAAAAAATATCTTCCTCTCCCCTTTTCGTCGCTCTTTCTTCCCCTTATCTCATTTTGTTTTAATTTGCCTATGTCCGTCTCCAGGGTCCCAACTATCTCAGTACCATAAGTCATCAAAATCGGTTTTGCCATTTAGGAGTGAAGGCGTAACAAATAAACAAACTCATTTTCGGTTTTATAATATTAGTAAGGATTGCCATGGTAAAACGCGGGAAAATTACCTACGAATTTCCCTCTAACTGACAACCCTATTTACAAATATCGAATCTACAATGGCAATATCCGTATACACGATTGTTTTCTTGTATAATAATCACCATCATGGTTTATACTTTTTTAATTTCCGCAAACCATTATAACCGACTCGGATTACTTTCGATTTCATATGAATACGATGATTATAGCAATTTTTACTGTTTTATTTTAATAGCGGCATTCGTGTTCACTTTCAATTTGATTTGAAAAGTTCTTTGCTGTTTATAATATACGTGGAAAAATGCAAAATGATTAAACGTTAGATTTTTCGGGTTCCGTACTTCAAAAAGAAAAACTAAACCCTTAGTATCACTTTGTTGTCCGTCTGTCTGTTAATATCCTTTATTCCAACAACGATTGGAGCTATCGAATTGAAATTAAAACCATATACTCAAGTCTGTAGAAAGGGAGTCGTTTGTCTTGGTATGGACATGTAATGAGGAGGGATGAAGGACATGTGACTAAAAGAGTGATGAATCTGAATGTTGATGGACGGAGAGCGAGAGGAAGGCCAAAGAAAAGATGGATGGATTGTGTAAGGAATGATATGAAGGAGAAAGGAGTAAATGATGCCGTGACGTCTGATAGGGGAGAATGGAAGAAGAAAACGTGTTGCGCCGACCCCAAATAGAATGGGACAAGGGCAGGAAAATGATGACTCAAGTCTGTAGTGCCTTTGTGCTGTGAAAATTAACCCTCTAAGTCTACACAGTCAAAAGATATGGCCATTTATGTCGCAAGTTTGTACGGAACCCTCGGTGCGTGAGTCTGACTCACTCTTGGCCGGTTTTTTTAATTAAAACTCTTATATCGAGTTAGCCATTAGTTGTGGAAGTCAAGTCGCTCCATGTAAATTACCAGTATTCAGTTGCATCTAGTAAGACCCCAACACATTTGGGAAAAAGGCTAGACAAATGATGATGATGTAGAACAATTTATTTGTCAACACATTTTAAATATACTGACTACCCCCGAGAAATCAAAAAGGGTTTTGTGGTAGGTAGGTACTCTGGAATTCCAGATAATAATGAAAATATCTAATGAGCCATCACCAGCATCTAAAGAACCAAAGAAACCAGACAAAATAAAAAAGAAAGCTAAATTAACTCTGCGTCCGTCCAGATTAGCTATTCACAAACTCAGAACCAACTAAAGCCATCAACCAAATGATCCAATTACTGCACGTCTTCATATAATACTGCATCAGTCTAACGACTCATTCAGTGTACTAAATCAAATTCGCAACCACTGCTAACTTTCTCTTCATTACTGTATCTTTACATCAAATCCTAATCAGAATCAATCATGGTGTATCTGCAATGTATTGCCGTATAGGGATAGAGTGACTTGTCAGATGTATCGATATTAAACTCATTAGTTTAATCGATATACTTTCTAGTATCGGGATAGAAGTAGATATAGCAATAAAAGTATTTATGAAATAATAAAAAAACTCTATTGGTTGTATTTAAAAAAAATCATGTTTCAAAAAACCACTGCAAAGCAGAAAATTATTTAAGTGATTTGTTACCAAAGTCGCTGTCATTGATTTAGATACATATGTGTCTTATTTGTTACACTCTTATTTTCTTCAAAATATTTACCATCACATTATCGATACTTTGTTCCAATCCCTAACCTGCCCTAACCATAAATACTTCTACAGTTGTGTACTGTAATGCACAATTCGTGACGTCATCTTTTTCATAATCTAGCCTCATATTGTCATATTCAGTTCGTTATTTGCCCTGAATAGCCTTCGTTAGTGCTATTTTGTATTTATTCGCATATGGACAGTCAGTCATGCTTAATCATTCGACATATTGTTGGAAGATAAGGTCTGTGAAGTTTTAGCAACGCTCACTGGACGGCGTGACGTTGACATTTGTGAACGCACAATGGTCAGCAAATGATATATTGAAAGTAATGGTGAGCTTCAGAAGTTATGACAATATAATACCAATATTATAATTAACACTTGAAACGGGATATTTACCATGTTTATTATTTATATTGAGTTTCCGATATTTCGGCGATGTTGCAAACGCCATGATCACGGATGAACTGAAGTTATTGCGGGTGGATGTTTACGAGCAGACAAAACGATCTACCCTCTTTCTTATTCGTTTTTTGCGTTCGTTACCACTAACACCGTCACTCACAACTAGATTTTGCTCTCGACACACAAAACTCACTGTATCAAGTAGCGATCTTTTTTCCCCACTTTTTGGGTTTTTACACAATTGAACCACTGGATTCCAGGCTCTTGATAATTGAAACCCATCTTCTCGGTTGAAGTTCCTATATTTGGTAATCTCGATTGCTTCTCTTACCAATCTAGGAATATAGTGGCGTTCTGTCGAGATTACCTGAGGGTTATGTAACTCAATCCAGTGGTTCGATCCTGCTTCCAAAAGATGTTGAGCTATCGCCGACTTTTGTGTGTCATTATTTTTCACTGCCCTAATGTGCTCAGAAATCCTACAAGCCACAGTACGTTTCGTCTGACCGATGTATGATTTACCACAGCTACAGTCTACCTTATAAACACCAGGTTTTTCCAACGGAAAATTGTCCTTCGGCGAACGCAGCATCTGCGATACTTTCTTGAACGGAGTGAAGATAGTCTTTACGGCGTATTTCCGAAGAATGTTTGCAACCTTATCTGTCACTCCCTTCACGTATGGTAAAAATGCTGGCTGCCTCTCAACC
Source organism: Ochropleura plecta (assembly GCA_905475445.1). Classification (NCBI taxonomy): domain Eukaryota; kingdom Metazoa; phylum Arthropoda; class Insecta; order Lepidoptera; family Noctuidae; genus Ochropleura; species Ochropleura plecta. The sequence continues at coordinate 5,970,974 of FR997723.1, read as the reverse complement.
TCGCATTTCCGGTGCTTAAAAAAGGTTTTTCGTCTACGTTGTGCGGTCTTCACATTATACCCATTCCTCTGTAGGACGTTCTGCACATGCGCTAACTCTGCTGGTAAATGTTTCTCGTCACACAGATCATACGCGCGGTTAGTAAGTGAGGTCACTACAGAGTTCAGCTGTCTGGGATGGTGGTGAGAATCAGCGTGTAAATAACGATCTGTGTGAGTTGGTTTCCTGTAGACAGAGTGACCCAAAGACCCATCAGCCCGAACTCTTATTTCCACATCCAAGAAGGAAATTGTCCTCTCGTTTTCCATCTCATAGGTGAACTTAATTTTAGTATGTATGCTGTTTAGGTGTGCCAAGCATACTTCTAGCTCATGTTCATCTCCTTCTATAATAGCAAAGACATCATCAACATACCTTTTCCAAAGTTTAATAGGTGTAGATACAGTGGAAATAGCCAATCCTTCAAAATGCTCCATCCAAATGTTGGCAACTACTGGAGCCACTGGACTGCCCATGGCTACACCATCAATCTGCAGGTAATACCGACCTTGATAGATGAAATAACTGGTAGATAAACAATGGTGTAGTAACGTGACGTATTCTACCGAGATGTTATTTTCTTGTAATTTCCTCTTAACTACTTCCATACAGTCCGCTACTGGAACATTCGTGAATAGGGACTCCACATCGAAACTGACCATTACGTCTTTTGTTTGGAGTTCAACGGATTGCAAGATGTCGATGAAATGCCGAGAGTCCCTCACATATGATGCTGATCGTCCAACCAATGGCTGAAGCACATTCGCTACATGTTTCGCTAGGTAGTACGTGGGCGAGTCAATCTGACTGACTATGGGCCGTAGCGGAACATTCTGCTTGTGTACTTTTGGTAAGCCATATAGTTTTGGCGGCTGTATATTTCTTGGACGCAGCAAGTACTTCGTTATATCATCTGTGATTATATGTTGATGCTCTTTTATCACCTTGCGTGTACTACGGTTCGTTCGTGCTGTCGGGTTATAATTTACTTCTTTGTAGGTGTTCACATCACTCAATAAGTTGCGAATCTTAGTATCGTACTCCGTAAAGTTCATGACTACAGTTGCATTACCTTTGTCCGCTTTAAGTACCAGTACGTCCTCATCCTTGCGGAGATCACGTAGTGCCGCTATTTCATCATCATTCTATTGAGTGATGTGAACACCTACAAAGAAGTAAATTATAACCCGACAGCACGAACGAACCGTAGTACACGCAAGGTGATAAAAGAGCATCAACATATAATCACAGATGATATAACGAAGTACTTGCTGCGTCCAAGAAATATACAGCCGCCAAAACTATATGGCTTACCAAAAGTACACAAGCAGAATGTTCCGCTACGGCCCATAGTCAGTCAGATTGACTCGCCCACGTACTACCTAGCGAAACATGTAGCGAATGTGCTTCAGCCATTGGTTGGACGATCAGCATCATATGTGAGGGACTCTCGGCATTTCATCGACATCTTGCAATCCGTTGAACTCCAAACAAAAGACGTAATGGTCAGTTTCGATGTGGAGTCCCTATTCACGAATGTTCCAGTAGCGGACTGTATGGAAGTAGTTAAGAGGAAATTACAAGAAAATAACATCTCGGTAGAATACGTCACGTTACTACACCATTGTTTATCTACCAGTTATTTCATCTATCAAGGTCGGTATTACCTGCAGATTGATGGTGTAGCCATGGGCAGTCCAGTGGCTCCAGTAGTTGCCAACATTTGGATGGAGCATTTTGAAGGATTGGCTATTTCCACTGTATCTACACCTATTAAACTTTGGAAAAGGTATGTTGATGATGTCTTTGCTATTATAGAAGGAGATGAACATGAGCTAGAAGTATGCTTGGCACACCTAAACAGCATACATACTAAAATTAAGTTCACCTATGAGATGGAAAACGAGAGGACAATTTCCTTCTTGGATGTGGAAATAAGAGTTCGGGCTGATGGGTCTTTGGGTCACTCTGTCTACAGGAAACCAACTCACACAGATCGTTATTTACACGCTGATTCTCACCACCATCCCAGACAGCTGAACTCTGTAGTGACCTCACTTACTAACCGCGCGTATGATCTGTGTGACGAGAAACATTTACCAGCAGAGTTAGCGCATGTGCAGAACGTCCTACAGAGGAATGGGTATAATGTGAAGACCGCACAACGTAGACGAAAAACCTTTTTTAAGCACCGGAAATGCGAGGTTGAGAGGCAGCCAGCATTTTTACCATACGTGAAGGGAGTGACAGATAAGGTTGCAAACATTCTTCGGAAATACGCCGTAAAGACTATCTTCACTCCGTTCAAGAAAGTATCGCAGATGCTGCGTTCGCCGAAGGACAATTTTCCGTTGGAAAAACCTGGTGTTTATAAGGTAGACTGTAGCTGTGGTAAATCATACATCGGTCAGACGAAACGTACTGTGGCTTGTAGGATTTCTGAGCACATTAGGGCAGTGAAAAATAATGACACACAAAAGTCGGCGATAGCTCAACATCTTTTGGAAGCAGGATCGAACCACTGGATTGAGTTACATAACCCTCAGGTAATCTCGACAGAACGCCACTATATTCCTAGATTGGTAAGAGAAGCAATCGAGATTACCAAATATAGGAACTTCAACCGAGAAGATGGGTTTCAATTATCAAGAGCCTGGAATCCAGTGGTTCAATTGTGTAAAAACCCAAAAAGTGGGGAAAAAAGATCGCTACTTGATACAGTGAGTTTTGTGTGTCGAGAGCAAAATCTAGTTGTGAGTGACGGTGTTAGTGGTAACGAACGCAAAAAACGAATAAGAAAGAGGGTAGATCGTTTTGTCTGCTCGTAAACATCCACCCGCAATAACTTCAGTTCATCCGTGATCATGGCGTTTGCAACATCGCCGAAATATCGGAAACTCAATATAAATAATAAACATGGTAAATATCCCGTTTCAAGTGTTAATTATAATATTAGTAACCATGTCAGTTTAAAGACTTATAATACCAATATTAGTTGCTATTTTGTTTAATCTATTGGTTTGTTTTCTGAATGAAACATCTGCGGAAGAAAACCAAAATGATAATTTATCACAATAAAAGCAAGGACCTGGGTGATGTTTGTTTGTTTGCTTTGCAGTGCAACAGTGACAGGTCAAGAATTCCATCGAATCCAATGATGTCTTGTCATAATTTCTTATTGGTATTCTTTAGGACACAAAGGTTTCTGATAAGATGATTAGTAGTAAAAAGTATGGAAGACATGCCGCGCGGACGCCCACACAATTAAAATATAAACAAACGTATTGCTTATGTACAACGGTGAGTTTAACCCAGAATTGGCTTTTCTTACAGCAAATATTACTTCTAGTTACTGGTAATGTAATTTATATAGTCTTTCAATGCAATGCTATTTCGTTTACTTCGTGAACATTCCAATATGTCCCTTGTTGTTCTTTCATTTTAGTTCATCTACATCATCTAATCCTTTCTAAGAACTGTCTACACTATGCAAGCCAATAAACTTAACATTTAAATTACCCTCTGCACTTGATCTAACTTTTTAAATATGGTAAGGTGCGAACAACGGTGTCGACTATGCAAGGTTGGCCACACCTCGATCGCCTTAAGCTATTTATGTTACTACTGCATCGACTACTTGTGCCTCGTCATATTTATGTCCTGTTATAACCTAATGTACAAGTTTGCGAATTAGATCTAATATTTTTAACAGTAATAACGATTGGTTTTTTAAATTGTGATCATCAGGTGTTCATGATATGGATCTATCTGCATCGTTGGTTACATCTGTCATTATTTTGGCTAAAGGTTTAAAACTTAAATTGAATGACTTTTGTTTATTTATTTTTTAAATATTTCCTAATAAAAGCATAAAAAGAAAATATTTCTAAATATAAAAGAAATAATAGCCCACCGGTATCTGGAACAGGGTCCAAGCTACCGGCAGTCAGGGCTCCAGAGAGAGGAACCTCCTAACGATACGGGCCCTGTCCAGGAGAACCGTTTTGTATATCAATGATTTTTATCATTATTTGTTCAAAAATGAAGCTGTCTGAATTATGGCACACAACTGGTTGTACAATTTAAATATGTATTTCAATAACTCCATAATGTCATGCATAATACAACTTACGCCATTTCTGATACTTACCACAATCTATAAATACCATACTAATAGTCCAACTACAATCTCTAAGAACTCAATACTAACAGTGAATAAATTGTCATTTCTGTTGGTACCATGATTTTCACCAGTTGTTGAGTTTCTATTGATATATAAGTTATATAATTATATCAATAGAAACTCAACGATATTACATTTCGTAATAGTTACGAGATTGCATGCTAACGTTTAGCGTGCTTCACTTGCTCAGTTGAGCAAAACTCTAAGTATTTATGTAATTAGTAGGTATTTAATGTCTGTTTAAATCATCATTTACATCTTAAGTGGAATTAATACGATTTATCTGAGTTGATTGTTATATTTATTGTTATTACCTAGTCTACTAAATTTCAATAGTTAGATTTGGATAAAGCCCATAGCTATTGCTTGTTTCTTTTATTAAGAAGTCTTGGTAATCACAGGAAGACTCTGTAGGTACTTTAAAGGTATTCTTGCTTTTCTTTTTTAAGGTATACATTGCCAAATATTTTCTGGACATTGTCCATTGTTGAACCTTATTGATGATTCTCCCTCAAAAAATCAATCAGGCTTTGAGTACAATAACCACTGTGATTTGATTGATTCACTTTCATCCATTCAACTTCGTATATTTTGCTTTAGGTATCATTCATTCTTACATTTATTAAAGGGGAGGGTGAATGACCGTTGGTTTCAAATCAATATAAGACAGTTTTATCAAAAGGACGGTGATGTCATTCGGTAACATTTCTAAATAAATTCCAAGATTATTTAATTTAAGCACTAAAACGTGAGGTTTCTACCTGAGACTCGCTTTTTCCTTAAATTTCGGGACGATGACCTCAAAAACTTTTTATTGCTCTCCCGAACACTTTCGGCAATAACAAATTGCTAAAAGGCACAAAAAATATCTGGTATATAAATCTCACTTAATTAGACTATGGCTAAACGCATTTTAACAACATCATTTCAAAAGTAAACGGCATAATGGATGCCTTTGTTTAGTAAGATACTACAACCAACACAAAGTTAACATCGGTACAGTAACATTTGTGAAACCAAAGTAAGACACAAGTCAAGCAATAAGCATGCATAAAAAGAGACCCATTTTTTATCGACGTACACAGAAAAAGATCAATAAGTAGAAAACAAAAAAGTGGTAGTAAAAGTAGAACAAAAAGTGCAACGATTTTGAGGCGAGATAACGAACGGTAACATAATAAAAGAAAAACTTAGACAATGCCCCGAAAATTATAAATTTAAAAAAGGTTAGGTCATTGACGAGATTAGAAACTGCATCCCGCTGGGAGCAGACTTTAATATTCATCCTGAGATGCCAAAACCCAGCGTTGAAAAAGGTGCAGAACGCCAAAAAATTACCGGTAAAAATACGTTTATGTAATATTTTAAACTGTCCTTGAAAAACCTGTTAGGAAATATTGTCTTCATTAAAATAATGTTACTAAAACCCTTTAAATTTAATTACAAGTATAAAGTTACTAACCAATTAATTAAGAAAATTTTGAGAAGTATAGTCAGTTCCACTAATTTTATTTTCGCGTTTGATGTGGATACGATTTTGTAAAAATATTCTAATTTAAAAGAGTGTCCATGGAGGTTTTTGCCCATTCTTCTCCATAGAGATCAATGCTTTAAAATGGGCAACTACAGTACTTTAACAAGTAGTTATGTCTTGTGACCGGGACTGTAGTTTTAACATTTTGTTTCTTTGACATTCAAAAGTGCCTGTAATGGTCTATTTGTTGTTGATTTTGTTCATTTTGACATCTGATTGAAATGGTGATAAAAATTAGTTCTCGAATAGTCTTATCACGAATTATTGAGAAATATATACCACATAACTGTAATACTGAGTTGCATATAATGCGTGCGTTGGACCATATATGAACAATCAGACATTGCGATACATTACCACCTACTGGAGGTCGAAAGCTAAGTATTGTAAAAGTATACATTCTTCACACTATGGCTTAGAAGTGATTAATTAAAAATGTGGTAAAGGTGGTAATATTGATACGAATGCTATTAAAGATATCAAAATAAAGGATTTCAAAAGTTTTCACTGGTGTTTAGATATTGGTACGAACAAAAAGACAATGGGATAAGTCAGAAAGTGAACGAACTTGTAAATGAAGACCTTGATAACTTCAGAATTTGAGATTATCTATGTAGAAATTGATGATGCCCTAAATGTGCTTATACGCGTTTCTATACTTTTGTTTATTTTAATAGTTATTGTTTAGAGGTAGATAAACGAATAGAGAAATTAATGCAAAATCAATTTTTTTTTCTCTCCATGTTGCACTTTCAAATACACAGCTCCCCATTCAAATCTAACCTTTGAATTCTTTCTATTAAAATTCACAATTGCATTGCACCGGTCATTAGTCTACATACGCAAGTAACAGTACAGTGGCCTTGCAGGGTCATGTTTCCTGCATTCTTGGATATACTTGTACTAATAGAGACAAGTGAACTTTCAATATTGGTACAGTTATTGATACTAACTTTAAAAGGTTTGTTGAACATTCTTCTGAAGTAAGTAATGACGATAAAGTAACATGTCAGTAAAAAAAAACCGGTCAAGAACTAAACTTGCGACATAACAGCCATATCTTTTGACTGCGTCGACCTAGAGGGTTGTTTTTTTCCACAGCACAACTGTTTGAGCTTTCGGTTTTAATTTCAACTTGATACCTTCACGCGTTCCTGAGATAAAGGGTATTGACAGACAAACAGACAGACGGACAAAAAGTGATCGAATAAGGGTTTCGTTTTTTTCTTTTGACGTACGGAACCCTATAAAGAGACCTATTCTGATAGAAATTGCTCAGAAAACAAGTGATCCTATTACTCAGAGAGACGAAACAGAAATATGACAATACATAATTGCTAAGGGTGACATGTTGGCTTTGATAGTATCTGGTTGGTCTATCATAAGTAGTATGAAAGGAATACAATACATATTACTGATATTCTTTGAAAGGAACACGCATTATTGATTCTAAATCGTTTTCAAATGAAAATATATTTGAACACTCAAAAGTAATGATCACTTTAACAAATTCAATAAACATTATTCATGCAAATACATAAAGTCAATTTGCAAATTGCCTAAGTGATATATTTATCGTATTTGGTAATTTATTTTTCAACTTTTATATTTCTAATATGTATTCAGTTGTCATAATAATTTTCAGTCTGACCGGTCTCATTTTTAATATTTGAATCATATTTCTCACTTGTTTTAAAGTTTTTTTTTGTCAGTATCGTTAAATGATACCATTTCATTAATAATATCGATGATAAATCTTAATTTTATACCGACATGCGTATCTTTGAAATGTGTTTCTTTTTTATTTGTATTTTAGTTAAGTTATATTCAATTTCTGTATGTTTCATCTGAATCGTGTAGACTATTATCCCTTTTTGGGAGTGGTTTTTCGGATTGTTAATTAACATTACCTCTTTTTAGATAAAAGGGTTCTTCCCAAGACTTAAATTTTGTTCTTCTCGTTTTGGTTACTTTTGGTGATTTCTCTTTCTCAAGTATTGTCTTTTTTGTTATTTTAAGCTGTTTAAACACTTAAGCACTTTGAAATTCGTCACTCATGCATATTTCAAAAAAATTTTTGGTTAAATTTGGGCATCAATTTACTCTTCATTAATTTTTATTATAATTTTTAGGTCATAACGAGTTGTATCAATGATATAGTCTGGACCAAAGAAGGTTTTAGTTACCTTGTTGATATATTCAGTATGACAACATATGTCAACAAAGCTGTACCTACTAATATAACCAGTACAGCTTAAGACTTAATCCTAGATGAAATGAATAATACATCAACAGTTAATATGTCGTCTGCTTAATTGCATATAGATGATTTATTCCATCTACAACTATGTGGAGCAGCCTTGGTCATCTCTCGTCGACCTTTGATAGAATGCAAACCGTTTATGATAGTGAACGGCAGTGTTAGCTTGTTGAGCTTTTCTAGGAAAACGTAGGCTTTGGAAGTTAATTTTATGCTAGGTTCTATGAAGGGAATATGTATGGTTACTATAATGTTAGGCTTGGATTATTGTCTCATAAATCTTGTCAAAGGTCTGCTTAGTATTTGCGGTTTAGGATCTAAATTTGGAATAGAATGTGTGAATTTATGTTTAGACTTACTTTTGTGTATTTATTTTGTTGTGTTTAACTGGTGGTAAGAGTTAAGTCAGCGCTTAGTTAGTACCAAAACAACGATCTATATCGACCTTATCTTGGCCTTTATATTTGCCTGTTGTATTTGCATCAATATAACTAAACACCGATTGTATCATTGGTGACCTTATCGTCAAAGTAATATAGACAAAATGATCTAGTTACCATATCGGGTTACAAAAGTGACTCAAACTCAGCATACATTTCAAAGTTTATGAACAAAATTAAAACAAACGATACATACAAATCTGTATAATCTCATTTTAATCTGAATTTGATTTAATAGACCGTAGGTAAAGCAATAATATAATATAATGGCATGCTTTGACCTCAGATGGCGGCGAGTCACGAATCGGCAAATGTAATAAATTCTTCGATTGAGTCGTTATTTCATTGAAAGTGAACGTTATACGAGTTTTGTCTTAGTTATAAATGCAGGATACAGCAATTTGGGTATTGGCTAATTTGTTTATGAGATATGCCTAAATCCGAGTCACGGTTCTCTGTTTAATTCGTTTTGGAGGTAGGAAATCGAATGGCCAGTGTGCTAAAGTTACATAAGTCAAATTCAATAGCAGATTACCAGAATGTGATGAAGACATTGATTGGAATGATTTGACTGCACGGTTGGCGCAGCGGCTGAGCGATCGACTGCTGCGCTGCGTGTCGCAGGTTCGATCCCTGCGCGGACAAATATTTGTTTGACCTACAGATAGTTGTTTCGGGTCTGGCTGTTTATGCATATTGTGGGTTTAAATGTTTGTAAACGCACCCACGATACTGGAGAAATTTCAAGTAGGAGAAACGTAAAAATATAGCAAAAGAATTAACAGAATAAGATCATTGAAATATGGACAAGATAGTTTCAAATACCTTCTAAATCAAGACTGATAAACAATAACTTCCCCTACAATTGCTACTAAATGTCCAGATACAATCTAAGAATTTTACAACTGAGAAAACTGAGATAGAAACAAAGAATACTTTTCTTTTTAGTTAAGTTTCATTACAGTTCCGTGACTTTAAAAAGGAGAATTTACAAAAAGGAACTTAAAATGAGAACATAAGAATTGCAGATAAGGAATCTAATATTAGTGAGCAGTGGTGGCTCAGTGGTTACAGGCGCAGGTTGATTTGTGGATCGTGGGTTTAAACCTAGGTGGGTATTTTACATTGTGTACACTCAAAACGATGAAGAAAAACATCGTGAGGATAGCGGCTTGTTCAAAACCATAAATTAGAGGATAGGTGACAATCTGCACTGGTGCCTCTTGGCGGATTAGCAAGTAGGTTTTTACAAACACTTTAACTCGTCGTTTTTTTTTTAAACTAGATGAGTACTGTGTTTGGTACCCGACTAATCTGAGAAGAAACAGCCGAAATAAACTTAGAGGTCTCTTTTGAGTTCTAGACAAAAATCTTGGACTGCTACGACTACTGGGACTATGCAGATTAGTGTCCGAAGTCGAGTTTTTAAGAAAGCACAACACAGATTACACACACGCACGGCGGGCGTTTTGGGGAACTGTCTCTTGTAATTTGACGTTCAATAAGTGTTGATTATGAATAAAGCCTAATTTCAAATTTGAATGAATGATTTTGATTTAGATTTGAGTAGACCTGTCCGTCCAGTCAGTGCAAGCAAACATCCATTACCTACATTGTGAAAAGTGTTAACAAAATGAAATAAAAACTGAGCTCACTGAGATATAACATTTAATGGATTGCACGCACTTGGCAAGTTACATCATAATTCATTCAATTGTTTTATACTAAATTGCCATACAAATTTGATTGGTCAATAATAAAGTGATCCAATTTCATACTTATTATTTCTTATGTAAGTAATTGAATCTTCAAGATGAGCAAGCGTTTAACAGTGGGATGTTCATGCAATGCTATTATTTGTAGCAAGTACTCTTTTAGCCGACTTTTAAAAAAGATGGAGGTGATGTATTTCGCCAGTTTTTTTTATGAATATACACCGTTAACTCCGTGATAATTCGGCAGATTTGGCTCAAAGAGTGATGGATCTGAATGTTGAGTTGAGGACGGAGAGCGAGAGAAAGGCCAAAGAAAAGATGGATTGTGTAAGGAATTATATGAAGGAATAAGGAGTAAATGATGCCGTGACATTTGATAGGGGAGAATGGAAGAAGAAAACGTGTTGCGCCGACCCCAAATAGAATGGGACCAGGGCAGGAAAATGATGAATTCGGCACATTTACGTTTTGACACTAAATGTACTAATCAATCGTTTCTAAAACGCTCAGTAAGTGATACCTAAAGATAATGCCCGAATAAATTCGCTTTTCTGAGTTAAAAGTCCAACGTACATTATTGATAGTAAAAACTGGCACAGGTAACTCCACTCTCCATCTGTCAATGAACACGGACTTATGACTAACTTTGGCACACAGTACAATCACCTTCATACTGAATGAATTAGGACAGTATTTCGTCATAACTCACTTCAAAGATGGATGACATAAGACCATTCATGACTTCAAACTTTAACGGTTACAGGTGTTTGTGTCGCTAACACAACTTTAACTTTTCTAACAACCTTTAATCTGCCGTTGAATTAAGGACTGTATGGCGATGGAAGAAGAGTTATTGAAAATGGTGGCTAAAATTCTTCAATCCATACGTGATCTTTAGTAAATGAGTCAATAGTGTCATGAGGTTGTATATGATTAATGATTAGGAGTCCAATGATCAGGATGAGCAAAATGATGTAATCTTTAATAAGTGACTGTTAAGTAATATGTTATTACGTAACTTAATTATTTTAAGCGTGACACGTCGTTTATTTTTTATATATTTTTTGAAGTAGGTAATAGATATCGTGTATCTGTAACTAATTCTCGTTAAGTGTTTTCTAAGATGTTTTAATCTTCGGTTCAATAAAAAGAACTTAGTGTTATTGGGTTTTCCGATCAGGCATTTGTCAGTTTCACAGCAAAGGCTGTTAATGACTGGATGTTTGCCCTCTATTACATCATTATCGTTCTCCTCCAAGGGCAGACCCCAAATAACTTGAGATCCTTATCCCAAATTATTTGGAGTCGGCGAAGCATATCTTCTTCTTCCATACTATTTATTACAGGGAGCATAAAAATAATTGGCAAAGTGTGGGTATACTTAAGATACACATCATCACATCCACAGTTCGACTTCACCTACTACTGGGCATAGGCCTGTCTTTGCTTGTGCCAACCTTCCCGTTCTTGTGCTCGCCTCATCCAGGGTATTCCCGCTATGGCAGCAAAGTCTGCCCATTTCGTCGCCAGGCGTCCAACACTTCTCATGCTATTCTTAGGACGCTACTCAATCACAGCTTTACTCCACCTGCTAGAACCCCTTGCTAGGTGCCCAGCCCATCTCTGTTTGATTTCCATCGGGAGGAGTGGGAGAGACTTTCACAACTAAAACCCACCTATGTTCTTTCTTTCGCTTTTATGTTCCGGCCGCGGTATCTCTTTCAAATAACCCGCAACAGCAAAAGCCTTTAAGCTTCAAATACAACCAACCGTTCACATTTTTCAATCCCCAAACGACTTAATTACATTCATGCATAACTTCTTCTGTGTAGTCCGAGAGAGGCTTAACTATTATTTCCAATAGGCTTACGAACAAGTGTTTCTGCCTTGTAAAGCCACCACAATAGTTGATTGATTGCTAGATGACAAACCAACTGTACCTGATATACCACGTGACATATGACTGACAGAACTTGTTTGGGAGTGCCCTATACTATTTCCGGAACTTAGCAAGTGCGTGAATGATATAAAAAATGTGACTACAGTTTCCTTGTATGGTTGTGCTATGAAATGGAGCTGATCAGGACAGGTTTTTGTAATCATATACCTGTTTACAGTTGTAATAAGAAAAGGTTGCTTGCCTGGCAGTTTGTTTTTGTAGTGGAAATCCTCAAATAACTTCCCCGCTTTGAGCGGAGGGCAGTGTCAGACTTCAACTGACTAAAACGCAACCATGTTCCTTCTTTTGCCCTTTGTGTTCCGAGGCAGCGCTATCTTTTTCGAACAACCCGCACCCACGGTAACCTGGCATCTTAGGTATGATTCTTAGTTTGGGCAAAGTATTATACGGTTTTACATAAATTATTTATTTGTAGTAGCTACACTGCGCCGCGCCATCTACACTTGTTTCCAGTTGATGGCAAAACGTTCGCTCCCTTTTACATTCGGCTTTAACATCACTGGTGAAATGTCATCACTGGTTCAACGTACCGGGTATATCTCTGCTTGAGCATTCTGGAATTGCTGGCGTTCAGTTATGTCTATACGTTAGTATGCAAGATATAGTATAAGTAACATTCGAAATGGAGGATATATGGAAACGGAATGGAACGCCAAAAATTTAAATAATCTATGTAAAGCAAAATGCACTACATGCATACTTATCTAAAGTTGATAATACAATAGCCACACACAAGCATATCTCCTAAAGCCTATGAAGAAACACTAACATACCAAATGACATAACAAGTTTCAAAGATAGCGCCACTACTGTAAATTATCTTAAACATCTTCCAACGATAAACGTCGTCGTGTGAGAATCTCTACACACATTACAAACACGCACAGTCGTGAGCGAAAGTCTTAAGGGGGATTACGTAAAAAATTTGGCGTTGCTAACCATATAATTTAAATATATTATACTTTGGCCAAATTAGACACAACATTTGGCAAGCAATAACGTTAATAGGTGTGAAGGTCAGAATGAAATAGTATTAGTGGGATGTCACTTGTTGTATGGAAATGTCGTCATACTCGTCATAGCCTTTGATAGTACTCAATGACTATGCCTTTAAGCACGACAAAACCAAATTACGAGAGCACCATTTGAAGACCCATACGAAGGTTAAGTGCAGAATTTAAATTACTATAACAAAAAAGAATAACAAAATTAAATGGGCAACATTTTGATCAGAGTGAACTAAAGATCACAGCCAAAATTATAAGTTATCCAGCAGAAAATGTTCATAGTTCCAATCCCGACCCGTCAAAATCATAAGGAACACCAATAAAAATTAAAAAGAACACGTCTCTCGGGAGATCACTGACCATCATTCAAGCGATACTTCCAATCGATCAAAATTCAACTTTATCTTGATAGAGGCTAAGTTGACTATCAATTGAGATAAAAACTGCATATAAAAGCTGCAGAACAAGACAGGTGCGTGAAAACGAAAGTTGTTCTCTTCCTGCTCACCCGTTCGCCTCGACTTGAAACCAGGTATGGATATAACTATTTAGACTTTGATATGCAAGGACGATACAAATATGTAGTCAAAGATCAATGATAAAGATGTATGGAAAAGTAGCAATGTGGATGTCATGATAGATGAATTCATTATTGAAACTGCTTGCAGTAAAGAATTTCTTAATGATTACAGTGGATGTGAATGTGATTATTAAAAAATCGACGTAAAATGGTCATCACGAAAATTTACATATCAGAGACATTTGTATAGCGAAACGTGTTTTTTTTGCCTGACAATATGCAATCATAAATCGAACATTGCTTTAAGCTTTATTGATTACGGAAACTGTAGAAGCGTGAACTATATCAATATTTAAGTAAAACAAATTAACAGGCACGTGATAATATGAATCGGAAACAAGTAATCACCGTTTACAAAAAATAAGACCCGATCAATGTTGCAAATATCGCGAAAACAATTAAACCATTAAAGAACCTTAATGAAACCAACACGATACAGGAAACATTATACAGATTTTTTAAACTTTATGACATAGCACGAGCCAACAACTCTTCCTTTCGTATGAGTTGGGAGTTCGTATCAACTACTTTCACTGAACAGACGCTAAAAAGTGAAACTGGAATCGGCGTAGGCAACGGAATGCTGGCTAACCGTGATAATGATGACGTAAAAAATTATAAAGAATTGTTAATATGTGTTGTGGAAAGTTTTGTAGAAGAACGTGTATTAGGCTATACAGATGGAACTGCTGGTTCAGAGGATAATCATTGTGAAACTGAAAAGATAGCTGGTGATATATAATGAGATCTTGAGGTATAACATGATACTGATAGTTACCTTGCAACCTAGGTTTTAACAATGCAGACCTGTTGACGACATGAAAAAGTCGATTGTTGAGCACATATGTTCGAAGCAAAAAGTTGACAATACAAATATTAAAGTTGCAAAAATTAACTAAAATGAAACAGCTGCTGACGAGAACTTTGGAGGTCGTCCAGTTAATGTAATGAGGGAAAGGGAAGGACGTAAGGATATAATTACAGCACATCATGCAATACAAGAACCTCGATTTGAAAATCAACAAACTGTTAAGCGAATAAACGAACTAATATTCGATTTAGGCGTTGAAGATCGGATCGTTCACATTATATTCCACGAACTCGGTATAAAATGGATTGTAATTACAAATATCTCGATGCTAAAATCGAATTGAAGGTTGAACTTTGTAAAGAGGTCGGAGTTAACGAAATGTCAATTGGCTGGAGTTGTGTGTTGTTTGCATTTGCACTATATACAGATTTTCGTGAGATTGATGGTAATCAAACATTTAGTAATTACACAGAGTATGAGTAACTATGTAATTAGGTAGTTTGTTTTAATCTCGGAGATTAAGTACGATTTGCAGGGCCATGTCCGAATTCAAGTCACGATGCTAAAACAAATGAAAGTGGGCGTGAAGAATTACAACAAGAACATGACTTTATTGCTAAAGGTGTATACTTATAAGCACGATTAGGCCCTTATGTGGGCCTTACTAAGGATTGGCACAAGTTACGCAAACTTTTCCAACGAGGGACACGAATTTTGATGATTCCATCAAACTTGTTCATGTTCCTATTCCTGTACCTTACCTTACCTGCCCTTACTCAGCTTTTGTAATTCAATACCTTTTGAAATAAATCATGACATTATTGCAAATAAGCAGACAGTTCGAGGAATGAAAGAACTTTGACGCTTAAGGATTTGATTTTAAAAAATGCTTATCATTCTTTGGGTCGATATTTAGCGAAGGGTTTTTAAAATAAGAATCGATTTGTGCAATACAAGTTTAACAAGTTTTAATTCAAGTTTGCTCTGCAATGGAAAAATTGCTGGGTGATATTATTATTAAGCTTACTAAATAAAAATACGATTATTTCTTTGTGTGGGAAAATACAATGCATTTTACATTATTGTACTATTCAACTTGGGACTAAAGGTTAACCTAAAGGACCACCTTGACTTATTTTTGAAGCTACCTGTTCCTTAATTTATAAATAATATCGGCCAGGCGGATGTAGGGTGCCTTCGCGTCTTTATTTTCAAGGACAAGCCGAATACCAACTGTTCCCACGATAAAAGGGCAACGGGGACTCTACCGCTTTAAGCAGTCTTTTGTTTTTGGGATTTCCTTTATTTAGTCATGTGATTATATTGTCTTCTTCATTTGAACAAGATGTATTGTTGCCTTAGTTGTAATCTTGATTAACGTATTTAGACATGAAGCCTGTAATTAAAACTTACTCTGTTATTTTCCACTAATTTAACATTGCAAAAAGAGGTTTTATTTTGTTACAAAAATATCATACTTTTTCGTATTCTTCTTAGCAAACCCTTATATTTGATACACAAATTGGATTAGCATAACGTTACTTAACTAACCATGCATTGTGATCCAAACTAAACATATATGCAAAATTTTAGCTCATTCGGAAACCGGTAAGTGGGTTAAAATTAACTTATTTTTTTACATAGTTACAGGTGAAGTTAAGTTTTATAGCTAACTTAGATATTACACTGATGCAAATCTATCAACCTATGCAAGACCTACATGAACCAAGATAACTACATCATTATTTTTAAACGTACGACAATCTAATCTTCAATTACTACTACTGACCTTTTCTAACGCGCAATTACATTGCACGCAACTAAATATCAAGCATGCAAGTGACAACTGTAAACTTTCGTAAGACCGGCTGCCATAGACCAGAGACCTTACGTCATTTCTCTTTAAGACGCTGATTTAAATGTCAAATATTGACCCATGACACGCATTCCGCCACCCGTCTTATTATCCGTCCAAGTTTTGGACACTTGCCAAAGTCTCTTTAAATGAAGGAAGTTAATGCCATTTAAATTTGATAGCATTTTGTTTTAATTTTGCAATACCTACTTGTCACTGCGTAATGTAATACTGTCCGTTCATTCTTATTTTATCTCTGATTTTAAAGTACACTGATCATTATTGTCGTTTGCCATAAGGTTTATATTATATATACTTAACAGTGTTAAAGTAACTATGTAAAGACTGTAATGCTGATTGTATTTCATATATGAAAGCTATTGCGATTGTAATCTAAAATTAACGAAGCTTCATTGATGTGTATGATGTTAAACAAATGTTACGTATTAAAGTTATTGTAACTATGGATCGTTCGATAACGTTGTTGTTATGAAATTGGCGTGCAAGACTTTGTTACACGCGAAATTAACAATACAAGATGAAGAGAATGCGATTAATAAAACAGTTATTAGACTTGCCAATGTTGGACTAAGTCAATATGCCAGAAGTTTAAAAGCAATTGATCCTGATGATCACATTAGTACAACCGTAGCAATCCACTAATATTAAGCTAGAACACGACTGAGCCAGTATAATTTAAAAAAGCAGTCTACTTTTTTACAAGGGATGGTAAAGAAAAAGATCAAATTCACACACAAAATGCAGAAACAGAAGAAACCGCTCATGTCTTTGTTGATATTTCTTCAAAATACACGTTTTCACTTTCGTTACATACGTATGTAGTATGTCGTGGCCGCAAGATCGTTGAACGTCACGCGGATCGTGATCTCAGCACAATTAAAGTGTCCAAAACAATTACTATCACAGAATGATGATGGAGGAAATGATGGTTATGTAAAATGTAATACGGATAGGAATTTCTCTGTAGATGGTTCTAGAAATTTGTTTTGAGATGAATTTGTTTTTATTGCTATTGAGGAAGAAATTATTAGACATGTCTACATGTTCAAGGCTAGAAATAAACAATGCTATGTTCTCTACAGACATTTAAATAAAAATAAAAACTCAGCTCGACGCAAGACAACAAAAATCTAATAAAAATTCAACATCAAAAATATTTCTACAAATCTTGTGCAATACGTCAAACGCGCGACGTATCTATAGAATATTAATATGCAGTTGATAATTTTTGTCGTAAAATCACGAGTAGACAGACCGACAGCTGGGTTGGTCAATAACAGGTGTCAAGACTTGCGACACTGCGCGAGTGCAACCCGCTGTAGGCCGTATTAAGGACACTGTTGTATAATTGCACGCACAATGATCGGTGACTGATTGGAGCCTTTTGCTAATATACTAAGATACGAATGTTTGGAAAAATAGATATTTAACTAAGACAACATGAGAGGGAATTGTATTACGATATATTATTAGGTGAGAAATGTGACCGACTATTGATGAAAATAACCCACATTTAATATATCACAGAAGAAAATTAATAAGCTAACACTAGTAGCAAACCAGCGACGATGAATAAAAAAACCATCAAATGACCAAAAAATAATACAACAACAGATAAATCTTCAGAAACTAAGCAATAAAGCTAGCATGACAAGACCAAACTAGACTTACAAGATGAATCGAATAAAATCCAACTTCGAAATCCTAACGTCTATTTTACATTTCTGTGAAAGAATCACTCAAAGTAGAATTCGCGGTGACCTTGAACTACTTTAGAGTTGCATTCGTTTCTTAATTTCGGTACGGTTTTTGGAGCCTTGATATTATAAGCAAAAGAGTCAAGTAAGATTCGTGACTTCAATGCAATGCACTTGCGAAATGTTAGCAATGCAAATCATATGTCAGGCTGCCCAATGATGGCGGTTGATAAAACTATTGAGATAAAAAAGGGTAAGGTTAGACCTGCTACTGAAAGGGTAATTTATTTAGATCCTACTGATTTCAAAGAATAGAAGGACGTAATTGTAAGAAATAATAATATAATGTGCAAATTCATACATTCAGTTTTAATCAACTTTATGGAGCTATACGAAGGGTAAAAGAATTTCCAACAATGCTTTACTTAGAATAAAAAAATACGTGACGATCTTCATCATCATTACAAGATAATATTTTGCCAAACAAAGCAAAATTTGAATGAACCGTACGGTTTCAATCAATGTATTTTGCTGAACTGGACCCGTTAAGTTCAATTTGGCCCTCCCACTGTCATGTCAGATCATTGCCCTCACATATATCCGGCAGAACTGACGCTGATGTAATTATTCGCACTTGAAATCATAAGACGTGGCCGCATTCGTTATGGGATGTTAAAGAGGGAATTAATTATTTTTTGACTCCTAAAGAACAGCTACTTGAAGTTGACACATTGAAAGAAGTTCTGATGATGAAATGTATGATAATGTGATCAAACATTAAGACTAAAATCTTTATGTACGATATTTCTTTGTCTTATTTGAACTAACTTAGACATGTCACTAACACTAACTTAGGCATGACTTGTTCGTGCTCCAAACTTAGATACGGTTATGCCAGCAAAACTTCAATAAATCACTTGCAATTTGACATTGCATACCTATAAGGTCAAAAGAGTACGCCACCAGATGTTTTCCGGCCAATTTACGATGCTGTAACTTGTGCATTGTTAGTCATCGGTCACGATCTTGATCAATGGGTCAGAGTTGACCGTCCAACGACTGACAGACAAGCTAACATTGCAAAAGGACTCTTGTTGAGTAATGTTTGTTTTGCAAATACTTTGGCATTAACTAAATGGCAAGCGAAGTGAAGTTTCTTGAGAAATATCAACCATAACTTAAAAACCTGCAATTCTAGTCGATTAATTTAGGTATTTACTTCGTTTTACGAAATGCAGAAAAGAATCTGGCTGGCATCTTCATTAAAGTTACAAAAAGATTTAATCAAGAAATTAAGAGTAAACCTAAACCTTACGATAGTTTGCGGTTTGTTTCCATTTAGGATTACATAATTAGTTAAACATGTCGTAACAACAGAAACAACGGAATTCTGCATTAACATCACACAGTCTGTAGATGTAAGCACATATTTGTTCCACAGATTTGGCATACGGACAGAAATCAAACAGATGTTATTGTTAAAAGTGATGGGAAAGAAATAAAAGTTGTTAAGAAAAAAGGGAAAATATACTTTCAGCCACAACCACAGGAATCAATAGAAAAATCTATCAATAACAATGTTTTGATTGAATGTGGCGTTCGTGCTTCTAGGCTTTCACTGTCAACCGCAGATATTATATCCGCGAAAGCCTTAACAAAAACTATAAATGGAGGCGTCGAACAAACAGTATTGTGAGAGTCAATCGAGACACTATTGTGTGGCTGTTACGTCAATAGACAATCAAAGACATTTCAATACAATGCTACTGAATTTAGTGCACGCGTGAATGTTATCTATTCCCAGTTGTCGATGGATATCGAAATAGCGATGTTATCGCTAGTAATGTTGAAGCTAAATGAATCGTGGTAAGTGTCAGAGTCAGTATATAGTACGGCGTGTTCTCACGTCCTTAATAACTGTAAGCAGTCGGAAACGGTTACAAAAACGTAACCAAAGACAAAGGAAAGGAAAACGTAATATGCATGCGGAACAACTATGGGAGACAGTAGTGTTTAAGTTGCAAATTGAGATAATTAATTTCAATTTGTAGTTGTGTAAGATGAAATGATGTTACGGAATTTAGGTACTTTCTCGGATAATGTAAATGAAATAATACATTCCTAAACCACCATAAAAGTAACCACATCATAATTTCAATAAAACAGCTGGAAGAAATCTGTTATTTTTTACTAAAAGTCACAACTCCTATTAATATTAAAATTATGAATGTTTGTGAAAATGATTGGATGGATGTACATTTTCATGGAAAAACTATTGAACATTTGGATGAAATTTGACACACAGATATTTTATAACCTGGATTAAGAAATAGGTTATCCTGGTCTACGCGTGTGAAATCGCGTGGCACAGCTAGTTAATACATACCTAATAGTATAAAAAAACAATCTCATGTAATATCACTAAGTGGACACACGTAAAGGTCCTAATTTGTGGAAAGCAAAAGATTTCACTTTGACAAATTGTCATAATGGTTTCTCTTATGATCTGTCATTGGGTGCTATTATAGCAGTAACTGTGTGAACTGAGCCGTGAACATTACTTACATCGGCTCGATGACCTCGTGATGGATGCATAGAAAGTTTAAATACCAATTTGGGTATCGTTCGCCTATTATGATTTGATTGCCTACTCATTAGTCTTTGATACAATGACAGGAAACGTTTCGGTGCCTGTCAAGTGGATGTTGTGGAGCGCTATTAGGAGACCTTAGGAGAAAATATTTTTCCTACATAATTTTTGGGGTGGTAAAAAAATTAATACGCAATTTTTGTAGTCTCTAAAACGAATATAGTCTCCTAAATTAAGCTTGGAGAAAATAACGGTGTATAGTTAAAGAGTATTACTTTGATTATTAACAATATCTTTGTACCTTTCGCAATCCACGAGTCCTATTAAATTATATTATTATGTATTCATTAATTGATGTTGGTTTTAGTCTTGCAATAGCCAATCTATCACTTTATTATTCAAATTCACATCGCAATGGTGAGGAAACAGACAAGCATAACATTTCAACAGCAGGTGCAACCTCACGTTTGTAACATCTTCGGTATGGTGCTATGAATGTTTACAGTGTAACTAGCTAAATAACTTGGAAGTATAGAAATCTTAAATCAATAGTGATAAAACTAATAAAAGCTGTGTAGTTACAATTAGAGTTAAAAAAAAATAGCGTAGACTTGCAACGTCAGAATATCGATTTCATAATCAAAATTAAAAAAAAACCCACACATAATCCTAAACGGGCTCTTACTCGTACAAATTCGGGAAAAGGTGCGGTTCGGGGTGCTCGATTCCTGTGGAGAAGAACGGAGAAGAAACTCCATCGTTACTCTTTTGAAATCGTTATGTCTTACAATATTGTTTGTTACACCGTTTGTATGGGAGGGTTTATTTGTATAGAGTTCCTCAAGGTTCAATTTTAGGTCCCAAAATGTTTATGACTTGCTTAGTCTTCTTTTACTCATTGCATTTTATTTTATTATTTCGAAGACCTATTGATCTTGACCTAATGGTTATTTATCATTGCCTTACCTTATAAAGTTTATCCTTCTGATACCACACATCTTCCTCTTCCTCCACGGGCGCTGCGAACGCCTGCGTCAGATCGTCGCGGGAACGCGAGAGTATTCGACGTCGAGACACCATCTCGCCACCCGCTGCCGTCTCAAACGGGACTAGGCTGGAACAAGGAGAGAGAATTATTAGATCATTAGCATATGAAATTTGATAATTATAGAAACACAAAACTTAAATTTATCAGTCGTTTAATGACATGTATTGGCCAGTGACTGTAAATGTTTAAGAAGCAATGCCAATAATTAAAGTAAATATTGACTTTCCATAACGTGATAAAGATTAACAGTCTATGTTCTAGGCTGAAAATTAACAGTAAAAAGTATTCCATCAAAAATAAAATATTGTGCTAAGTACTCAGTGTTTCTTTTGCAGGTATTAACGTTGGGTCATTTGGTTTGGCAAATTGTTTACGAAATAAATCTTTATGACTTGATTATGTAAATATCGTAAAAGTTATGCAGTTATTTAAACCAAACTGACTGGAATTTGGTTCAACCGGAACAAATTCCGTTTTAAATACAATAAAAGACTATTTATCAAAACACGTAACTCAATATTATGATTATATCAATACGAATGATACAATTGTTGAACTTTCTATAGAAGATTAAAGTTATGTATCGGAGTGTTATGAAACAATGGGTGCGGTGAAAGCTAAATATATTGCCATCCTTGTTTGTTTGTCTTTTATCTCTTCATTGATGTTCATTCATATGAAACGACATACCATTAAAGGTATAGAAGCCTTGTTTTAATGTCTATTTAAGTTTATCTTCGGCATTTATATTCATAAGAGGAGATTGATGGCTCTGTAATGTGCGAAGTATTCGACTTGAAAGGTTCAATAAGTAAGTCTGTTTTTCTTGCATTTCAAATAAACGGAACTCCTATACATATGACATTTTATTACGTATTCGCTACGCCAATGTTATAAAACTTGTCTCAATTACGTACTATGATATATTTATCAACAATTTTTAATCAAATTTATATTGCATACACTTAAACAAATACACAATAATTTAGTTTTCCAAGCTCACGTGCACAGACATCATCATCAACCTCTTTTATCACAAACTGTCCGCTGCACACTCTCCAAGTAATGATATTATATAATTTTCTTCAAACAAAAACACATCAGCACCTTATTTCTTTGAACACATAGCCCACTTTATCGTAGGCTCCACAACCGAGTACAAAAATCGTCTATGTTCGTTTGCTACATGTCTTCTGTCTTCGCCATCATAATTCCACCTAACATATTCACAAACACACCTAATTTCTCCAAGCACACAGCCTACCATCTTATCTTGACTCTCAACAGTAAACAAAGCGTTGGTTCGCTCGTTTCCTTCCGACAGCTAACAATGTGTGGCATTGGATTCGACATTGGGGCTCGTACGCCGTGTCTAACGATCGCCTCCGTCTGTTCCTCCCATTCATTTGATACCCACTGTGTTTGTTTTACTTGGGTCTTGAGATTTTGGTTCTTCTTTTAAATGTTATTTGATCTTAGCTCCTTGTTAAACTGTATGTATAAGATTACCTTTTATTTATGTGGTAGATTGATAGTTTATAAAACAATATTATTGTTCAAAAAGCAGAGAAAAGAAGATTATTTATTTGACGGCACGGTTGGCGCAGTGGCTGAGAGATCGACTGCTGCGCTGCGTGTCGCGGGTTCGTATGTATAATATTTGTATGACCTACAGATAGTTGTTTCGGGTCTGGCTGTTTGTGTATGTGAGTTTATATGTTTGTAAACGCACCCACGATACAGGAGAAAATCCTAGTGTGGGGCAACGTTTAAAAAAAAAATTGACTCTTATTGTTTACTGGTTATGATTAACGAACCATTGAATACTCTTGTAACTGTTTAGAAAACTTCACACATGTAATCGTTACGTACCAATCAATTCGAAATTGCTTTTACACGACCAATATTGATCATATTAGGCCTATTCGAGTTAAACCGTGTGTGTGATAGAGTAAATACTTTCTTTATTTTACGGTATAATATCAGAATATCCATTGGTCGGACCGCAGCTATTTCAGAGCCCATTAATATCAATTGCTGGAAAGTTGAAAGTACTTACTTTTCTTCACGCGATTTTCTCTAAAGCCAAAGTCATTAAATCTTGGTCGGAGACGAATTATCCACTGATGCTGGATTTATTCGCTTGTTTGTATTTACTTTAATGTTTATTTCTTTTGGAGAATTTCTTTCACTTGCTTTATTTATGAAATCTTTAGTTGTAACTTGTTATTTAATTCAATGTTTTCAATCTGTTTCATAATAAATTGTTTTCTCTGTGCAACCATGAACTTCTACTTTAAATTCTTTGGTAAAAGCATTCCCTAGTAAAATCAAAACTCTTTAGTGTTGTCTTTTACTCACTTACAGGAACTTACGTAACTTACAGCATTTAACTATCCTTTTAACGCATTTAAGACATTTGCGACAAAATCACAAAGGAGCCGCGTAATCAGTAAAAATAAAAAAGAAGTCTTATGTTAGTACAGTCAGTGGGTCAGCACTTTCACAGTTGATTTACTTTGCTCTAAATCAGTATCGCAATGCCTGTTACGACATCCGATCGAGATACGTTTGTTGTATCTCGCGCGATTCTGAGATACGACAACGCAATAGCTCGGTATAACAGATAGAACTTGTGTATTTCATGTTATCGAAACCTATCGCCAGGAATCTAGAACGTTTCGACATGATAAATATGTAAGTACTGTTTTATAATTTATAACCAGCGTTGCCTTATTGTAAAACTTCACGTTTTCAATATTAATAATGTTGCTTTTAGATTTTATAAGCAGTAAACGAAACGCACTCTCAATAAAATACGTTGATAGTTCGAAATTCGCGCGCAAATTAAACGTCACTTTAAATCTGACAATGACAACATTATGTTTAGTGCCTATAATGTCAGTTATAGACAACGTCCTGAATTTTATTGTTCTACTAAGTAACTGACAGACTTGGATTTATTTAGGCCTGTAATTAATTTTATATTTTTAAACAATTACTGTTAACTTGTATTGAATGCTGTGCACGCACTTGGCATACCTGGGCAGTCGTTGATCGTGTTACGTGCTCGATTCGCAGCGGTTGACTGTCCTGTCTACGTATTGAAAAGTAAAGATTTTTTTATCAATTCATATTTCTATTCCTCCCTCCTAAAAAATGCGTATTTATGAAGTTGTTTTTTTTTTAGGAAATCAACGTCGTTTGGTATTCTTAAAACCATAATATATTATATTTTTAATTACTCCTTATAAACATAATTTAATGAGCAATCCAATTGCCTGCCACACCAAAATCCCTTTCTCTCTTTCCTACAATCATAACTTTCCCACGACGATAAAAACACTTGACGTAACACCTCGTCCAGTGTAAATGTCTGTCATAATGCATCGTAAAGGATGATCATAAAACGCAGCACCTGCCGACGTCACAGGACCCGTTTACAGCATGCTGACCCACATCTATAGGGGTGAACGCTTGAGGGACAAGTGCTGTGATCGGGGTCCTATCGAGTTCGATTCGATAGATTGTCTTTTTTATCGAATGTTTTTTTTTGTAATTTCGCCTACATGTCTAGTTTGGATGACACTGCATGGTTGATAGATCACGTTATTTGAATGTTCCAATTACTAAAAAAGTCAAACTGACATTGACTATGAAATAGCGTTACCACCATAATAAAAATGTATACCCTGACTTAATATTTTTTTTATAAGCGCCGCCGCTATTTTCTCGAAAGACCAATTTATTGATCCAAGTGTGACTTAGAGTATTGAGTGATAAGGTATCTATGAGACGTCTCAGATAGGTATTTTAAATCTTGTGTAAGCTAGTCGTGAACACGTTGTGATGAAAGATGGCTTAGCCACAAGCTAAGGTATTTAGTATTTTAACATAATTATTCACTGCGGTCATAACTGACTTGAGTTTTTGTTTAAAATGCTAAGATTTGAGATTTCACGGAAGCACTATAAATCGCTGATGGTCTCTTACAACTTTTGATATTAAGCCTAACTTAGCAAAACCATTTTTGACAGCAAGTTTGACGTATGTTTGGATAAATTGAAACTCGTAACATTTACACTACATGATCACCTTCTCGGTTTCCGCATTCCAACAAACAAAAATTAGAGTACTTATTTTAATCAGTAGTTAATTATTGTACCAACAAAAAAATCTTAAAAGGTCACGTTGAAAAAAAAGTCTTTTACATAATAATTTCGATTAACGAATTTTCCTGTCGATACATGATTTCGATTTTCCTATCGATATTCGCTATCGATAACGAGAGGGTCCCGCTGGCCGGCTAGAGCTAGTCATTACGGGAGTCTCTTAGTGGAACGGGTTTACACTTTTATTTTCTTTTTACATACGTGAAGGCATCCCCGCGCAGGCGCAATTACTACGGTACATTTAGGGTTGACCACTGTTCTGGAGAGCTGGCTTGGCTCAGTTTGACAAAATTCAATTGATTTAAAAAAGAAAACAATCAAAAACCGTTGCGAAGTTTAAAAGATGTGTGGTTATTTTTTAATATTTATCTAATACAGCGTGCCATAGTGCAATTTCTTACTGTTGTTTCATCTTAGATCTGGATAATTTTAAACAAACAAACTATATTTATGCAAGCAAAGCAAATCTTTTTATTTTGAAAGCACTTATTCTACTATTTATTCATTTATGTTGCGACACAGACTGCTGTGTCAAAAACACTTTTATTTGAAAATGTAAATAACATCACATCATGGCCGCAACAGTTACTTACGTTTGAACTGTGATAGAAAATTGTAGGAATTTAATTATATTATTTTGCGACATTGGGTAGTTGAAGTTAACTTTGAATACTTTTTTTGGTTTATTTGTACTAATCAATGAAAAAACATTGATTTAAGAAAATAAAAAAAAACATGCATATTCCCTAATGACCAATATGTAAGTACATACCAATGGATCGTTATTTTACATTTAAATGCAGGAAATATTTAAAATTCTGAATAAAAATTCAAGTGAGGATATTCAGGGTCAACCCTGGACCCTTTACATCAGGATAGCACGCGCCATGATGTAATCGTTTGATAGTTTGTTGACTCGCCACCGTTCATCGTAATAGTTGTTTATAAGACAAATGCGATGCTTTTATTTTTACTGGATTATTGATCTGTGTGTGAGGTTTAAAGAAATAAATTGAAATTGCTTTAAAATAATTGAACAACGATGGGGCGGGAATGAGTTTTTCTTGATATTTCCTAGTATTTTATTTAAAACAAGCTGTGCCTCGCGGTTTCAGCTGTGTAAAAATAATAAAATCGGGATAAAAGTTAAGCCTATGTGTTAATCCAGGGTTTCAGCTATCTGATCTTCACATCAAAGTTCATCCAGCGTTTGAGCGTAAAGGATTTACAAACAAACACGCATACCAACTTTCGCCTTTATAATAATATATTATAAGGTGATTTTTTTCATCCCTTTTGTAATTTATATATAACTTACATACAAATAATGAAGTTTATGAGTTGTGTAATATGTTTGATATTACACAACTCATAAACTTCATTATTTTCGGAATGGCAAGGCAAATTACCCAAATTATACTTACTTGTCATTACGATGATATAACCAAAATTAACTTTTACAACTCGTACTAACTTAATTGTAAATTAAAACTGCTCTCAATTTGTTGTCACCATTTTTGGAGCAAAAACAGTAATTGTGGGACATAGGTCCAAATATGTAGATGTTATAACTAACTGAATGTTGAAAAAGCGACTTCAAATGGGTACATTTATATTAATATTTATGCATTATATTCTAGACTGTGGTGGACATAAATATAATTATAATAAGTGGTAGTAAAAAAATCGACCTGGATTCTATTACAGTCTTGTTTAAAATACTTAGCGTAGTTATAGTTATACAGCTAGAAAGCCAATAGGGATATCGACCAGCCTTTGGCTGATCGTCTAGATTTTGTAAAGCCTTGTTATTTATTTATTTATAATAAGCACACCAACAGCACGGTTACATACAAAGAAATAGAAAATAACTAACATATAAAAACTGCATTTCGGTAACCATAACATACTTATATGGAGACTGGAAATATCTTAACGGTACTTAAGGCACGAAATCCTAAAAAAAACACGTATTAGGACTTTTCTGCAACTGCCCGCCCGGCTTTTAGTCAAAACTTTACCAATTTTGAAAACGTGACCCTAGTTACAGTACTATTTATTACAGTTACAAACGCATTACGAAATTTACTGTTAAAAATTCAGTAGAAATTGTTTAGCTCGCATTCTTCTCAACTGCTTTCCAAGTCAAATGACAACGTGGTCGCGATTCTAATTACGTGTTCCTATTATGTGTCTCGAAGACAAAAGCGAACATCTCACTTAACAAATTTACATCTTTACCTATACCAACACTTATAACCAGAACGTTAGTGTTGATAATCCTTTGGTTTATGGTCTTTCGAACTTGGTCCTTTCGACACCGAAAAATTTAAAACGTACTCCCCTATTGATAATTTGATGCGTTCCATTTTTAAACATGTTCTTGTTTGAGAAAACTGTGTTTATTTTCGCAATATGTTTGAGAATGTGTTCATGGCGGGTGGTGCGGTGTTGAAGTATTGAGAAACAGCTCATTTTGGTGCTAATCACTATAAAGGTTTTGTAAATAAATTACTTTACTTTAAACGTCAACCTTTTATGGATGAATTTCACTTCAATGAAACTGAATGGGAACTGCATAATCTATAAAACGCGTTTAAGGGTTACCAGTGTCAATATTACTTTGCATTTATGGTACTGGCAGCTGTTGAACACAGTTTAGACTTCGGTCAACATATCTGTGTGGGCGAAAAAACACAGAACTAAAATAAATGTACCAAGTATGACATATAGGTTCAATTTTTATGTCAAGCAACGAAGGTGACGTTGCTGCACACTTAAAGTGGTCATACTTTAGAATCTACAGTTTGACTAATTCTAGTGTGCAGATCAGTACAACCACAGTGTTGATGTACTGATCACGTTTAGTTTCTGCCTTAGGATACAGAGCCCAGAGGGTCCTGCCGGGGTTGCGGGTTGTTCGAAAAAGGTACCGCGGCCCCGGAACGTAAAGGGAAAAAGAAGGAACATCGGTGGGTTTTAGTCAGTAAAAGTCTGTCACTTCCCCCTGCTCCGCCCAGAGCGAGGAAAGTTACTAGATGATTTCCCATCCGTAATAAAACGTGTGACCCAAATAACTAATAGAACCAAGTTTATTTCCTAACCAGTTATGAATAAACGTCAAGACAAGATTACAGAAGTTTACATAATAATTATAACGTAATATTTAACTCTTGACCTTCCTCAGTCAACTAAGTCTAGACCTATTTCTAACAACAATCACTAAACTGTATAATTTATTGCTTAGAAGAAACTTGTATTAATTCTTATGTCAGATGACAATCGATCATTCAGATGAGGTCTAATTAAGAAATTGCTGGAAGGTACTTGAATAAATTAACTCGCATTTATAGTCAAAACTTTCCCTCACGCAAAGTTTTACGCGTGCATTAATAATTATAATTATCTTATTTATTCTTAGAATTTAGGACTGTTTTTAATATTGTTTTGAGAAAGCTGAAATTGTGATAATCATGCATGTTAAAGAATTGAAAAATATTGGGTACCTTGTAAATTTATAAGCTTTTTTTTATAATTAAATGCTGATACAATCGAAAACCTACTAGGTATTTATAATTTACTAATATGGCATTCTAAAGTCTATGAAAGCCTGCCAGGGTTGCGGGATGTTCGAAAGAGATACCGCGGTCCCGGAACACAAATTGCAAAAAAGAAGGACCATGGATGTATTTTAGTCAATAAAAGTCTGACACTCCCCCCGCTTCACCCAAAGCAGTGGAAGATGTTTGATTTTATAAGTGGTAAGAATAAAACGTACAGCAAGAAGACCTACTACCTATTAAATGTCAATAATTCATTACATGCACATTACCAATTAAAATTCTTCTCATCAAGAGAAAACCGCTAACCGCTCGCATACGCCATTCGATTTCAATGTCAAAGCGTATCGATTAAATACTTGGTTATGTAGCGAGTCGCGTGGGCGCCTACCTGTTAGAAACGGCAGTCTTTCTGATTGAATACAAAGAGTTCCACGCCCACATAGATAAACAAATCGTTAGAAATATAGTTGTGTATCGCGAATCAAAGTAAGAACCTATTATAGCAATGATTGATGAATTTGCTGGCTTTGAAGATGTATGCGCGAATATAACCATCAGTGGCCCAAGTCCGAGTTTGTATCACTGGCAAAACCTACTGTATTGCGTTTCCCATCTTTTTCACTAGGCGTCCGTCACTAATACAGCTTCAAAAGTAAGAAAATTGCGTTTATACAGCATTATCAAAAACAAAAAACAGGAACATGTAAAAGCTACATTAAATTATGCCAAATATATGGCAACACAAGGCCGTTACCTGACGCTGATTTTCAATTACAGCCCACGAGTGCCAAACGCTTAAAAACACGAACAAACATAGGTATAAACGTCTAAAATATTCTGCACAAAAACCAACTGAAACGAAAACAGATATATATTTTTATGTAGATTTCGACTTTTAAAACTTTAAAGCTGTTGAAATTTGTTAGTTCTTTGATTATTTTGCCTTCTATTCTAATGTTTATTTTTGATAATCCTTCGAATTTACGTGACCTTTAAAAAACTTCATAGTAATTTTATTGCAACTAACACATTACGCCCAATCTGACATAATCAACGATAAATCTAACGATATTTTTATTGCAAGCTCGGTCATCGCCATAGGCAAGTAACAGTCCAAACCGAAATAATTAATCATAATACAATTAATTATGTAACAAAGCCACTAAATCATTTAATCGATTATCTATATACGACAATACATTATATACGTACTTATATGCAGTTCCAATAAATGTTGAGCAATATAACCCTCGGTAATGTAACGTAACGGCAGTTATCGAATCTGTGTCACAATGTATTAGAGACTAGGCTGTCGCCTTCGGTTTCGACCACAGCTGTTTCTTTTTTTGATTTTAAAAGCCTGTAACATCTTTCAAGAATACTATATATTTGCAAAAAAAGGGTTTCTCAAATCGAACTATCGTGAGGTTGAACTGTTCAAGGTGTCCACGGTATCCATGCGTGCGTCAAAGAGATTTCAGCATAGCTGAGGAACCTGCCAGGGTCAACGTTTGCCAGGGTTGCAGGTTTCACGAAAGAGATACCGCGGCCCCCAAAAATAGAGGGCAAAAGAAGGAACATGGGTGGGTTTTAGTCAGTAAAAGTCAGTCACTCCCCTCTAAGTAATTTGATGAACTCCCAGCCGCAAAAAAAAACCGTTTAAACAAACATACAAATTCATCAAGTTTCTTATATAAAGTATAGATGTAATGTTCTTTGGGAGTTACGAACAACCATTGGTAACATAAGACATACGTAAGGACAAGTTGTATGGTTTGCAACATGTTTAAACACGGTGTTTGGCTGTTGTATGCAAATATGTGACATAGAATAATAGTTATTATGATATTTAACGGTTCAATAAAAGTTTGGTTTGACAGCGGTGTGATGGAAAGTAGCACAAATCATGCTTTGAATTGTATAATTTTAGTAATAATTGTTTTTATATATGAACTAGCTTTTGCCCGCGGCTTCGCTCGCGTTAAATTCGGGATAACACAGATCTCCTTTCGTGATTTGCAGGTACCTGCTACCTGTAGTTTTTGCCCTAGCGCCTTATTTATTGAAATAGCAATGTTAATTTTTTTTAAGTGGTGTATGTTTTTACGAACAATATTGGATTGTACTGATCTGACAGATAAAATATTAAACTTTCAAAACTGACAAGTATTTTTTTGCGGATTGTAAATCATCGTAATAACTTCTCCTGCTCTGGGCGGAGCAGGGGGGAGTGTCAGACTTGTACTGACTAAAACCCACCCATGTTCCTTCTATTGCCCTCTACGTTCCGAACGAACGTGTGCGAACTGACATGTATTAAACAAACATTAAGACGACCTACTTGTAACATTATAGTTTGTATGAAGGTAACTAACCTTTTGACGTATTTAAAATACTCAGCTTTGCAGGGAGATGTGTGGGCACATGCTTACGTAACACAGACAACCAAAGGTCATTATGTCCACGTGTGGGAGTCCCACCATAATGCAGGCCACTATAATGTGCTGTTAGTAATAGTTTTAATACCCGTTCATTATTGTATTGCAACGTTCGTAGATAATCGGGTAAGGTATCTTTACCCTCTGTTTCTGTTGAGGCATGTTGGGAATGAGCTGTTATTTCAACGCTTTCGATTTGTGTAGTTAGTCCTTACTAATATTATAAAAGCGAAAGTGAGTTTGTGTGTTTGTTACGTCTTCACGCCTTAATGGCTAAACCGATTTTAATGGATTTTGGTACAGAGATAGTTGGGACCCTGGAGACGGACATATGCTAATTAAAAAAAAATGGGATATGAGGGAGAAACAGGGAAGAAAAGGGAAAACTTAGCTTTGCTATTACAATCAATAAGGCGCTAGGGCAAAAACTACAGGTAGCAGGTACCTGCAACTGCAAATCAGGAAAGGGGAACTGTGTTACCCCAACTTTAACGCGAGCGAAGCCGCGGGCAAAAGTTAGTTTATGACAAACAAGCTATCTTGCGCGGTTTAACCCGCGTCTTAAGTTGCTGCTCCACTACCGTGTGTGCCTATGTGCCTATGTTACTTACAGATAATGTAGCTTCCTATTAGTGAAAAAATGGTTAAAATTGGTCCAGTTATTTTGGAGCCTGCACAGACAAACAAACAAATCTTTACTCTTTATGATATTAATAGGGCGATTCTTCTCAAACGTTTTTGTAAGGTCAGACTTGTTTGTATTCAATCTAATAAATGTAACTTTATTCGAAAATATTCTTGGTTCTTAGGGATCGCCACTTTAAAAAGAAAAAAACAGTACCCTATAGGATCACTGCGTTGTCTGTCTGTGTGTCTGTCAAGACCCTTTATCTCGGAAATGTGTGAAGTTATCGTATAATTAAAACCATACACTCAAGTCTGTGGTCCCTTTGTGCTGTAAGAGCAACCCTCTTAAACTACGTCGTCAAAAGATATGGCCGTTTTTGTCGTAGTTGTGTATAGAATCCTTGGTGCGCTCTTGGCCGGTTTTTTTTAAGACAACTGCAAATGAATTTGACGAGTTTGGTTGCTTAACTCTTTTGCTGAGTGTACTTAAGCGACACTAATAATGATGATTTTATGCAAGTTGAACATGCGACAGCAACAGTGCGGCAACTGTTCACTTTGTGTAGTGATTAACAATTTGTAAGCAATTCTTGTAGTGAACTGCACTGTCTACTTAATGAAGCTGTATGCATAATTTAATTGTGATACCTGTCTACCATTCTAAGTTTATGTGAAAAAGACAATGACAATTGAACGAGAATCGATCCCGGCAGTCACGTCATATGTATAATATGTAGATATAATTATAGGGCTTAGTGGTCTGTTTAGAGTTCCGCACCTCAAAAGGAAAAAACGGAACCCTTATTGGATCACTTTGTTGTCCGTCTGTCTGTTTGTCAAGCCTCTTTATCTCGGGAACGCATGAAGGCATTGAGTTGAAATTAAAACCATATACTCAAGTTTTTGGTCCCCTTGTTTTAGTATCTAACTTCAAAACCTGAGGGATGTTTATGTCACATTTCTTTGACTCATGAACAAATATGAATGGAAACTTTTTTGAGTTCTTGAATGGCGGGTACTCATTTAACACCTATCTCTATCGAATCTTGTATACAAAAAACAGTACCGAAACTTGAATTTTATGGTCATATCCTACAAAAACCTTGCCTATACTAAATCGCCCACTGTTTCAGGTCGTACCATTTTTAACTCAATGAAAAGGTCATTA
Source organism: Ochropleura plecta (assembly GCA_905475445.1). NCBI lineage: Eukaryota > Metazoa > Arthropoda > Insecta > Lepidoptera > Noctuidae > Ochropleura > Ochropleura plecta. The sequence goes on along the minus strand of FR997723.1, from coordinate 5,937,266 downwards.
AAACTTACAATGGCTTGTTCTTTTTTGACAGATGTTATCTATAAAAGCTAAGCCGAAATGCTGTCTAGACACGTCTATCTGGCTACTTAAACCTAGGTTGAAACAATTGTCGGACTTTTTTATGATCTGGTTTGTATGCTTAGTTTAAAGCGAGAAAAGTAAACTAGAAAAGAAGATAAAGATAGAAATTGTTGCGGTATTTTGCTTCCTTATTGCTTTGAAATTTATTGAAACCATGAAAAAATTACCTAAATAAAAGTGTACTAAAAATACAAATCCTGGTAAACTTTCAGAGCAAAAAAAAATTATATGACATCGATGACTGATGAGTATTCTCAAATACATAATATATTAAATAGCTGATTGTTTGATTTTCACAAACCCAAAGAGGTTTCTTTATCATATTTAGTCTCATTAGGAAAACCAAAAAAAAAACAAAAGCAAATCTCCCTTCCTCATTACAGTTACTAATTCGCTAACAAACATAATAACATCTTCAGAAAACAACCTGGCAAAACAGAAAGTTAGCAAAAAATATTTCGCTTATCGCTCACCGCGCATCGCTTATTAAATTGCAATATCACGGTCATAAAATAAAACAAGCGACATACGCTTATAACGGTACAATGTACAAGTCATATCGCTTTACTTCGCATGAGTAATGTCCTGGATGTTACACAAAGTTATACAAATAATACTGCAGAAGGCTCGTTCTATACAATAAACAAAAACGCACGCACACATAGATACGCTTCATGTACAGCGAGTGCAAGCGCACTCGCGACTCGCATTTGTTTGGAACACCACACACACATGACATGCTTGATGTACTTTTAGTGCAAGCGCACTAACGACTGGCATTTGTTTGAAATCGTTGTACGTAAAGTTACGAACAATAACATGACATATACACTTACCAAAATTCGAAAGCGATTTTCTTATTTCGTAGTAGTATGGCTTGCAATATTGATGTAGTATGTTCGTAAAAAAATCGTAAATGTCAATAAAAACAGTAGGAGAACATCGGACATAGCTTTTGAATTTTTGATAGTGTAAACATGTAATTGCTTGTGACTGTACATGTCCAAGTATGCGCCTGTTTTCACTAGTGGAGTGAGCCTTCTACATTGTCCTTTATTTATGTTCTGGATCTTGTTTAGAATACTAAGGATTCCGTTCATCTTTCAAAGGTCATAATGATGATGACCTATGGATGGTTAGTTCGGGGTTTCGAAGACGTGATGTGAGTAAAAAGATGGTGTATTTTTCTAGGAAGAAAACTAGGAGCATTGACCTAGGGGTCAAACAAAATAGTGTAGCTGCACCAATGTCTTTGTAATTGATATTTAATTGTGTGAATGATACAAATGGAAAGCACGTTTACATACATTCTCACGATGGTCGTAAAAGTGAAAGAAGGGTGTATGTATTCCATATGCTGCAACGCTAAATTCAAAAATAACAAGACATCATACAGAGAAGTGAAAAGTAAATGGCAATCTAGGAACAAAGAGGAAATAAGAAAAAAGTAGGCAACTTTATTTTGCTTTAAATTAGCTCAAAGATTTTTTTGTTTTTTAATTTGGAATGTTATCTTAATAACGCATTATTTTACTTTTATAAAATTATATTTGCATACCCAAAATAGGCAAAATATGGTTTGTGTCTTAACCACCTGTTTAATAAACAGTGTTTATATACCTAATTACATTTTACACCTCAATTTTAAGCAAATAAATGAATCGGATTCTGAACAAACTACAGTCCAGAAATGGTGATTGTAAAAAGAGAAATGCATACAAACCCGAACCTAAATTAAAAGGCCCCAGTGGTGTCAGTCTTTCCGTACATCTTACTAAAATCAGTGAAATAAACGACAGTAACAACATACCGCTATACGATACTAAAACTAAACCTAGTTACGTACAAAGCAGTTCTTATCTGCCGTTAACATCACATCATTCACATCACATGCTGTGGTTTGCAATTTTTTTACGTGTGATTCGTTTTTCCCGCAAATGTAGTGTGCCCAATTATCTGAAGTACTTTTTTCTGTGATAAAAGGGTAATGTCAAGGGCGTGTGGTTTTTGTGGTGTGGTGTGGTGTGGAAATTAATAATTGAAGGAACTGTTTTGATGAAGATAAAGGAGTTGGTACAAAAATGAGAGCAGAAGTGCAGGGTATTTCAAAAATAATTGCAAACAGTACAACCATGGCTGGACGGTGAGCAATGGGTGGCTCACCGTCCGTCTAGTGATGAAGGGCCGTGTCGACGGTGCGTTCGTGTTCCACGCGCGCCTCGAAGGGATGTTAGCGAAGCAGAGATTGCTTGAAAGAGAAAACGTTTGACACTTCTCCCCGCTCCGCCCAGAGTGGGGGAAGTTATTTGAAGATTTACCATCCGCAAAAAACAACCACTGGTTGGCAAAGAGATATTCAAAAGTTTTCAGTTAACCGTTTCAATAAAGATTCTTCGCAAAGAATTCAATACAAAGGATGGATAAGAAAATGCTTCAACGAGAGCAAATAAATTAAATTTCCTTGAACCAATATCAATGGACTAACTTCTAAAGTAAATGCATTTTAATTAAGTCAACATTAACTGGTAGAACAGTTAGAAACTATTTGTAGATGGCGTCGCTATAGCTAGGTCATTACCATCCTCGTAAACGTGAGCCAATTTCACTGAAGCCGAATATAATTTTAGCCTTAGAAGAGAAGTTTCTAATGGCAGCACTATCATCGCGATGCATCGTTCTACCCCATTCAACAGTTGCTATGGCAAGACTTGACACAGTTTACGTTTTCTTTTACTATCCTGTATATCTGTGACACTTTCTGATTTATCTTTACGACTTTAGGCGTATAGTCTATATTAAAATAAGTAGGATACAAAGCGGTAGGCAAGATGTAAGTCACTATGCCAGCAAGTTCAAAGAAAGTTACCGCAGCGTTTGAGCGATACAAAGTTGTTGATCTTTATGAAGGCTTCAAACTGAGCCAGTGTTTATTAAACAGACACATTAGCAACGGCTTCAAATTTCGAGAAATTAATCTTCTTCTTTTAATATTGTTTGCAAGGCGAATATGGCCATAGATCGCACAATATATAGAGGTTTGGAAGGAAAAACTTGGGAGGATAGCAATAAATAAAAATTAAAAGATCTTTTATCTCAGAAATCTGCGACTTTATAGAAACCACTCTATAGCGCAATAATTTCTCCTCTGACGGTTCTAACTAATGTTGCTGTCCGCAAAAGTGCAGAAAGATAGGCCATTGACCTACTGGCTGAATCAATATTTAGGTATTTAGTCACATCCTATGTGTACGATAATCGTGTGAGCTTTTAAAAAAAAAAACTTCCTTTATGGATACTAGAAAAACCGCACCGGATACAAATTCATTCCATTTAATAAACACATTAAACTAAAAATATCCTGAAAATTCATACAGTTTCCGCAGTTTATTTAATTATTTCTACTTAAGGTGCAAGACTGTGCGACTAGACTGTGTAAGCCGTTCACTCAATCTACAATTATAACCTAGGCCGAAAGAGACTTCTGCCTAAAATGGACATACAGACAAGGATTGTATTTTTTATCTTACATGGTCGTGAGAACTGTCTAAGAATAGATTAAGTTATTTATTTTAAGGCTTATATCAATGTTGGCAGTTCATTAGTGAATTTGTTAAGTGCTGACCATTTTTGGCGAAAATTTAGGCGCCGGAAGAGGATAAATGTGCGACGATTTTTTTCATTTTACGCCAAATCTAGCTATTAGCGGCTATTATGAAAAAAAAGTGCAAAAAAAGTAGGAGTCTTAGTACGGCCCAGAGTCTGGAATCGAAATCTAAATGGATGAATGTGGACGATTCAAAAGGAGTATGTAAGGATTCTAGCTGTCAGCTAAGCAGAGGGGCCTGGTAGGGCCCCCGCCTGCCGGGGTTGCGGGTTGTTCGAAAGAGATACCGCGGCCCCGGACCGTAAAGGGCAATAGAAGGAACATGGGTGGGTTTTAGTCAGTACAAGTCTGGCACTCCCCCCGGGAAGTTATTTGATGAATTCCCATCGGCAAAAAAAGGATTCCAGCTAGTGGAGTTCTGTGGTTTTGGAAAAAAGGTTTGAGTTTATATTATGTAAATCCAAATGTAACTATCATATGTACATAACCATGTGTTACTGATTTCTTGGGAAAAAGCTAAGCAGATGACGATAACTTGACTATAATGAGAGTATCAGCGTACCTTATTTTTTTCGGAGGGGAAAACATCAAATAACTTCTCCCGCTCTGGGAGCGGGAGGGAGTATCAGGCTTTTACTGACTAAAACTCATCCATGTCCTTCTTTTGCCCTTTGTTTTCCGGGGCTGTGGCATCTCTTTCGAACAACTCACAACCCCGGTAGGGTAATGAGTACCTGGTAATGATAATTTTGAAATGTTCATAGCCGGTGGTAATGACATGACGGAATATAATATTATAAACGGAAAATACGCAACTTTCAGGTAATTAACATATCCTAGTCGACGGAAATTATTAATATAGAATGGCGTTAAAGCAATTAGGTTAAATAAATCTTTGATTGTTATCAGTATTAGAAATTTCAGTCGTTGCTGTCGTGGATGTGAATAAAATAATGGAAAATACTAATTATGTGAGTAAAAAAGAAAGCCATTTTTCATTGTGGATTTTTTTATTAGACTTTTATGGCATAAGTATTTTTAATTTTATTATGACTAGTTAATTTTGCTGAAATAAATGTCTTGTACGCATATTTTTATTGATTTCTTTCTATAAAAATATCAACGTTAAATAACATCTTATTTTCAATGCAATGCTTAACAAATATACCGTTGATGTTGCATATACCTATGACATTTGCATCTCATGAAATTGCGTAATATTTCTCAGAATTTGTTTGATGCAACCATAAAACGCAATTGATAACTGTGCTCAAAACATTATCGCAAAAAAAAAACTCATCACGCAGGAAAATGTGGTAATTAGAAACAGAAATGAGACATTGATATAATTGAGTTTTTCGGGTTCCGTAACTCAAAACCGAAAAACGGAACCCTTATTGTATCACTTTGGTGTCCGTCTGTCTGTATGTCTGTCAAGACCCTTTATCTCAAGAATGCGTGGATGTATCGAATTGAAATTAAAACCATATATTTAACTCTGCGGCTCTTTTATGTTGTGAAAACTTTAACCCTCCAAATCTACGCATACAAAAGATATGACTGTTTTGCCGCAAAATTCTACGGAACCGGTGCGTTAGTCTCGACTCGTTCTTGTCCGGTTTTTTTAATTAATTAAAAATTAAGGCTTTTCACTACATAAATAAAATACACAAGAAACATCCCCCAAAGGTCGTTTCTAAAACTGTATTAAATAAAACAAACGCAACACACTCATTGTCATTAATCACAGCTGGTAGCTGTTAAGTAAGTAATTGCTTCATGTCAATTACACAATTATCTGACTTGTAACCATTAAGGTATCTTAGCATGCTAATAGGATAAACGTGAAAGTTTGTTTGTTTTGTTGTCATGGTAACTATGCCCAACAAACATATACTGTTAACTAAAAAAAATACTAATCCTTGGAATGTTATTTACAAGAGTCAATTTTTGATAAATTATTTTTCTATTATAATTTGTTAGCTTTTTGTATAAATAATTCCAGTTAATCTATAACTGAAGTTTGTAAAAGTAACAAAATAGGAGATAAAAATCAGGGCGTCAAATTATTTTTCTACGTCGCTGTAAACAGGAAAAGTTTCCAGAAGGCTGGCAACATTGCCACGTTAGATGGTAAAATAAAGGCCAGCCCCCTGGTCACGTGAAAAGTTGACTAACCACTTTGTGATATCCTGAAAGTCTAGGTGTGCACTCGGACCCCATAGCCCTAGTAGTATCTGTTACCAATTTATCCATACGCACTTCCTAGAACGAAAAGTTTTCTACAACGAATATAAAAAGTGGGAAAAGTTCACTAGAAAAACGTATTTACACAAGCAAACACATGGAAAAAATATAGCTAATCCAATGCGCTTACGAGGCTTAGTAAAAATGAGGTGGCGATTGTTGCAACATGCTTGTGAGAACATTTTTTTATTGAGGAAACATCTTGTATTGGCTTAGCTTTGCAGTGTCAATCTTTTACAATGTTTGTTCTTTTTTATTCACAAAAGAGCAAAGGTAATTTGTCAAAAGCACTTTTTGCGTTCGGAATTGATATAGAATAACATACTTTTTACACACGTGTTTATGATCAACTAGCTTTTGCCCGCGGCTTTGCTCGCGTTAAATTCGGGGTAACACAGTTCCCCTTTCCTGATTCACAGATACATGCTACCTGTAGTTTTTGCCCTTGCACCTTATTTATTGTAATAGCAATGCTAAGTTTTCCCTTTTCTTCCCTCTTTCTCACTCATATCTCAACCTTTTTAAAGGTCCCAACTATCTCTGTACCAAAATTCATCAAAATCGGTTTAACCATTTAGGCTTGAAGACGTAACAAACAAACTCACTTTCGCTTTTATTATATTAGTAAGGATAGGTAATTTGTTCTGAATCAGGCATGTCTGTTCAATTAAATAAAGAAAACGTTTTATTATGAAGTTTATGGTCGGAAAATTGGAGAAATCACGCTAATTAATCGTAGTCATTTATCTGGGCCTATATAAAACCTGTTAGAAATATCATATTGGATAGGCAATAAAAGAAAAAAGCGTGGGTGTCAACAATGTATCAACTAAAAGCGAATACTGTGTTTGGGACAGGTAATGACTAGTGACCTTTTCAAATTCTAATTAAGGAATCAATTTCCTGACACCATATATCACAAATCTCATCAAATCGAACTAAATTGGTTAAGTTGAAAGATAATACCCAAATTGATAGTTTTTTTTTACTATGGCAATACTTTGTAGTTAATGTTTTGAATCTATGCTAATCACAGTAAGCCTTAACATTTAAAATGTCATCATTTTTCATTTAAGTTTTAAAATGTCCTTCAACTTATTTGAATCATTGATATACCTATATATACCTACTACATTAGTGAATACGATGTGTAACTTCGTTTTAAAATATTACATAAGAGATTTCTCTTAAAAGTCTACAATTTGTCTATGTCTTTATTTAAAGCTTTGTTCTTGATTAATTATTAAGACCAGCTACCTTTATTAACATTTGTGTCATGCTTTATTTAGTAAAAAAAAAATATGACTATTGATAACATGTTTGTGGTTTCAGATCTAATTAAGCTCTATAAATAAAAAATATAAAAAATTTCAATCAAAAATAAAAACAAAACTAATTGTATTTTCTTTGATATCAATTTTATGATTGACAGCTCAACAGACAACAGCTATTCTACCTATTTATTTACTATTACGCTACTGCAAAAGTCAAAAGTATACCAGCCTAGTATTATTCTTGAAAGGTAAGAGAACTAGAGCATTATTGATTTAAGTCACAATAATATATATATTTGTAACGTGATCATTCTTATTGAAAATGTAGTTAAAGGTTTAAATTTTAGAAATTCATGAAAAATAAATAAAGTATTTGTCATAATAATTACGTAATTCGATGAATTTATGTAATATGGATAAATAAATTAATGTGATTCGATCATAGATTTTTCTAAAATTAGACTCTGATTTTGAAGCGAAATATAAAACAGATAAAACAAATTGGTAGGTATATCGAAATACACTTATTATAACTAGTTTTCACATATTATATGTCGCTTTTTTTATCGCTTATCACGCAATAGTATCGTGAACTGAGAAGTCAAACGAGTTCATGATCGACAAGTTTTTAAGTCACCAAATGTCATAATTTATTACTAGTATAAACGAGTTTTGATTATTTAAAACATGGCTTAAAACTAAATATTATAGATATTGGGTTTTAAAAGTGAATAATCTTCTTTAAAAAATCTTTAACCTCTCCCTGTCTAAGAATGCTGGGTATAATTTTTTTTATTATAAAAGTCTTAAAAGTTCCTTTTTCAAGAAAACTTAGCACCTGAAATTTCTTGCCCTATATATGAAAGTTTGTCAATATTATGAAAGTTTGTATTGACAGAACCTCAATGTGCACGCTGCTAATATAAGGAAACAACTAAAAAGATCTAATCTCAACATTATATCAAACGATGGTTCTGCAAATAAATTTTATTTTAGGCAGAGGCCAATTAAAATTATATTTTTGTGTGTCTTACGTAAATTCATTAAGTAGGTAAAAGTAATTACCTACGCTGCCTTCAATATGAAAGTTAATTTTAAGTAGGTAAATAAACGCCCCATGCCCACCAAGAATGCTACTTAAACCACTGTTTACTTCGCCATCACTAGAATGTAGAGAAAGTTAGATGATCATAGTATTATCATCTGCCTAGCCTTTTCCAATCTTACTCTGACCACTGACCTCCACAAACTAGTTAGTACTGGGTAATACGATGCCCTGATTGTGAGACTTCTTTCGGGACACAGATTACGACTCTCAAAGATCTACAAATGACAGCCGGGACCAACAGCTAAACGTGCGTTCCGAGGCACGGAGGAAACTCGTTATTTAACGGGTCGTCACCCATCCACAGACCTACCTAGGCAAGCGCTTCCTAAACTTAAGATCGACCAGAACGGCTGCTATTATTTAGCCACGAGCTCCACTTTTTGCTGTATATCTTGTTGCTATCTCATCAACAAATTTTACTGCACTTATTTCCAATTATTTCTCTCTGTCTCTTTATTGTTTGTATTTTTTCTTGCCATATCATCACTCACATAGTCCATCCATCGTGTGTATGTCTTTTATACCCATCGTGTCAGAGTAGAAGAAGACTAACTTCTTCTACTCTGACACGAATGGGTATAAAAATAGAGGACAACTAAAGAAAACCATGGACTTCACATTCAAACTCAAAACTTTTCCCACGACATTTTCCTCATTCGTCTGTTGCTATCTAGTTGAAATCCTATCAATTGATTAAATACAATCTGCCTCACAAGACACACCTCTTCCATTCATCACAATGCATGTCAATCAACATTGTCACTGTCATATTAACATACTGTTGCCATAACGATTCCTACTCATAAGTACTACTACCAAAAAATACTTGAAAAAACACGAACAAACCTTGGAGTAGAAACAGACGCAGATCGCGACAGTTTCGGCTTCTTCTGCCTAAACAGTTTGTGATTCCTCAAATCCATTTTTTTAATTCCAAAATTTCACCAAAACAATTGAAGAACCACACACAATGGACACGACCACTCACAAACATCTGACACTAGCAACTAGTTTATTAATTAGAACATACTATTGCAATCTAATTATCATAAAATTTCAGGTTTTAGCCTTAACGAAGTTAGAAACGAATTGCAATGTAACTTTGTTGGCAAATCTTATGAACGGCGTGTCGGCTATTCATATGACAGAAAGAGATAGCTATATAGTCTTCGGAGCGATTAAAAGAGACAGCGGTGTGTCGTAATTTTGCTGTCGTAAGCGTATGCTTTTGTTAATTAAAATATGGGTTTAAGTTGTAACTAATGTTTGGTTTTGCGGATTTATAATTGATGTGTTTATAATTAATTTGATGCAGATGTTACGTTGGATAAGAAATAAAGAAGTTGTTGAAATACTAACAAGTAAAGGGGAGGGCAGGCACGATAGAAGGCACCGTTTTTAATGTGAAAAGTAAAAAACAAAGTTTCAGGCATTTTACTTTAAACGACGTGTAGATAACTTGACGCTTATTATCTCTTTGCATTTATTTAAATGACACAAGTTTCTCAACTTCACCAAATTTTAGCCAACATTAAAACGTGTTTATTGCCCACACTTAGCAATACAAAATATATTATTTCGCAAAGTTCACCAAAAAAAATCAATACAACCTCTTATTCGGAAGAAACAAAAGAGAAACGCCAAATAATTAAACAAAGACAAATATATCATTCCTTAGTAAACTTCTCTCAAGTTATTTTGTTTTCAAACGTAGATTATTTTGCTTTGTAAAATGATACCTGAGTTGCAGTATCAATTTTCAAAGGGACCGATGCAATCTTGTCCACTGTGTACAATTCAGTTTTAGTTTGAAATGTATCAAGTTATGCAGAGAAACAATCTTATTGAAAAGTAGGAAGTGGTTTTGTGTTGATGAGAGGAATCTAAGGCTATGCCATGGAAGTTGACATCGACCTCCAGTTCAATGCAGCAAAATACCAGGTTACTCACCTCAAAATGGAACCCTTATTGGATCACCTGTTGTCTGTTTGTCGAGTAAAAATTAACCAATACTCAACTCTGTGGTCCCTTTTTGCTGTGAAAAAATAACCCCCTAAGTCTACGCAGTCAAAAGATATGGCTGTTTATGTAGCAAGTTTGTACGAAACCCTCGGCTTCACAGATCTCCACAAATCTTTAAAATTGGTTTTCAGAATTTACAGCATACAGAAAAATCGCTACCTCTTCTACCTTCCCACTGTAACCTGACCCTAGCAAATAGGAGTTAACTGGCGATCCACGTCACAGATACGCGTCGGCGAGCGCTTTACCGTCCTCCGAGTGACGCGCAGTTTAATGTAACCATGCGTTTAGAATATTCTAGTACTAGCTACAGTTACCGTCGCAGATTCTAGCGTTATCGCAAAAATAACTGTTGCTATGAAACATAATACGATGAGATTTTCGCACTGTTTTTCCTTAAAGGTTTTTAGAATTGTAAGTGGTGTCATTTTATTTTTTACAGATGGCAGTTCTTCATATTCTGTAACTGACTTAAACCCATCCATCTTACTTCTTTTGCCCACAATCGGCCCACAATTGACGAAGAAACCGCGTAACAAACATAAAACAGTAAAAAAAAACAGTTGGATTGAGAACTTCATCCTTTTTATTAAGTCGGTTAAAAATTACATAACTGCCGAGTTTGACATGATAAACTTGTAGTAACAGAAACTAGCGGGGTTCACATGACATTTAAAGAAGTATTGCTTAAAACTTATTCCAGTTTGTGACAGAGATGGTGCTAGACATCACCAGCCCGCGGCTTCGCCCGCATAATATCGAAAAAAAAGTATCCTATGTGTTATTCCAGACTATAATCTACCTCTGTGCCACATTTCATCAAGATCCGTTCAGCTGTTTTGACGTGAAAGAGTAACAAACATGTATACATTCATCCATCCATCCTCACAAACATTCGCATTTATAATATTAGTAGGAAGTAGGATGCCTTTCCTAAACTAAAAAAAAAACAATGGTCATAAACTAGACTCGTCAATTTGTAGCTAAACCAGTATAGTTTCACAGCATAATGAGTTTTTTTTTGTCAAAATAAAACTTAATGGATTTCTAATAAATTCAAATTCAGCTTTGTAGCTTACAGTTACAGTATTTCAATTAACGATTGCACAACTTTTGTAGATCGGCCTCAGTTAACTTCGCTTGTAAATAAAACAAATCAAGTCTACACTTCAGCAAACTAATCTGTGCAAGCGGGAAAACACAGAACTAAAATAAATGTACCAAGTTTGACGTATCTATGCATTTTTACATGACAAACAGCGCCACTGTGAACTGCAAATTTAAAGTGGTTATAAATACAGTTCAGTACGCAAGTGGATTGAAGTTTGTTTTTTTTTTCTTTTTTAAAGTATGATTTATGTAATTTTTTTTGTAATAGAGAATAATTTTATGTAACAAAATGTTAAATGGATTACTTTTAAGTTGCCATTTTGTGATTGACTGTATTTGGTAATTTTGGCGTGAATTATAGTTAGTTCGCTAGATAATTTGTAAGTTCACATAGAATGATTATAAAGTTGTATTTCTGCAGATCAAAACTATGTATAATAATTCGATTCACAAAAAGAACTTTGATAAAAAGAAGTAGTGTATCGTGGGTTGGACAAACATTTAAACTCATAAACAGCCAGCCCCAGAACAACTATATGTAGGTCATACAAATATTTGTTCCGTGTGGGGATCGAACCCGCCACACGCAGCAGTCGATCGCTCAGCACATACACGAACAAAAATAAAGTTGATAAATAGGTAGCGAAGATATTCCCATCATTTTAAAATCAGTAAACCCTATATTAAACCAAGTTTTTGTTAGTCTATTCCAGGCAAGTCTAGTGCATTAAACATGCTTGAATGCAGTTTCAAATATCAACCAGTTTCTAAATTTGTACCTACTTCTCCTTGACAACGGTTGCCAAGGGCATCCTAGTTTTTAATTGGTGTGAAGATGTTAAGTTTTTTCCTCAGTGTTTTTCTTTTGGTTGGCTCCAAGAAAAACAAAAATGCAATCGTTATGTGTACATGGTATACCTTTTTTGACTGTTAAGCTTTACTGCTGGCTGACTGGTTTTTTTTTTAAAAATGGCATCTCGCAGTTCAACCTAGGAGGTTTTCGTCTGCTTAACCGGGCAATTCGTGTGGATGCCTTAAAAATTAAGACCTCCAGGCAGGGCAAAAAACTTACAAACTAAGCGACTACACGCTAAGGGCACCCCCTGTGGGGTACGAGCCTCGGCTTAGGGCGTCGTTGAGTGAGGACAGCAAAGGGACAGGCTGGATCTGAGTGATATTATTTTGGGACTGGTTTGAAGTTACTGGCTCAGTAGCGCGGGCTGGCTCTAGCAAGGGACGGGTGGGACTGGAACATGTGCCGACTTTTCTCTATAGTACCTAGATGTCATAGCTAGAGAATGGACTTGTGAAATATTTTAATATTAATTTTAGACCACAAAACGCACTACCTACCTAATAATATTTTGTTACTGGCCATTTCCATATTAATATGTTGATGGCTGAATGAGAAAAGACGCAGGGGTCGCTTTTTTGGGTAAGCTATGCTTGCCTAGATGCCTAGATCCATGGATGGATCACATACCAAGCTTCCTCTGTGCCTCGCAAAGCACATTCAGCCGTTGGTCCCGGCTATCATTTGAGATATTTGACAGCCGTTGCAGGTAGTCAGTGACTCGAAAGTCTGGCGGGAAGAAGCTGAACGCAATAATAAGAAATGGGAATCTCCTTCCCTTCATTTCGTTCCACATTTCCCTGACTGTTTCAAACACAATTTATCGATGCTATTTAAAACAGTAACACGCAGCCAGAACTTGGGCAGTAACCAGCGTGACGATTCGGTACCGCACCGTTATTGCGCACGTGTCGAGCATACGTAATTAACCATTGATGGGTTACTATTGAATGTAACTGTAGTTTGAATACTTGGCTTTTGGTTTAATGGGAGTTTATTTTATTAGTTTGAAGATTCAGATAAATGCGGAGCAATACAGTGGCTTTCGATACAGTAATACTTTTTACGGAAAATCTGGACTGCATACAATCATCACCATGTATGTTTTAATATTTTTTGTTGGTAACACTGTTAATAAAATATTGAAGTGGATAGCTCTAATAGTTTTATCTACTTGGAAATAAAAAGATTCTAAGAACAAGTTGCTTACAAGTTGTTCGATCCGCACGGAACAAATATTTGTATAGCCTACAGATAGCTGTTCCGGGTCTGGCTGTTTGTGTATGTGAGTTTTTTTTTTACGATACAAGAGGAATTCCTAGAGTAGGGCAAAGTCTTAAAAAAAAACTTGAGAGGTGTCATGGGACACCCGGATGGAACGAAGTTATTATTTATTATGTACAAAAAACCTGTATACACTCAACAAAAATAATCTTCGCGACACCACACTCTTCAATGCGAAATAGAAAGACGAAACGAAAATAACTGGCTTGCTTTCTATGAGAGAGAGAGAGAGAGAGACGCACGACTTACAACTATAGCAAAAAGTATCGTAACAACTTTTGGTCTTATTTTTTTCCGTCTAGCCCCCTTTCGCAACGCGTGATAAGGAACTTCGTTCCAAAACTCGATACTTGACTTACGATGAGCAATCTTAGCAATATCTTTGTCTGATCACTAACAACACTTTCCTCATGGAGCATGAATGAGTCCGATCACGTGTACTTAATTACTTAGTAATAATTATAAGTATTACTTCAGTATATGACATTACTGGCAGCTATTTACAATGGGAACATATTAAAGAATGTCATCGTGGCGTGACATCATGACACACATAGCGGTAGAGTGATGTGTTGGGAAAATTATTAATAACGTGGAACATTTTTATTAATAAATACATGATTTGTCATGCTGAGAATTATGTAGAAGTTATGACTGACAGGTCTACGTCAAGCTGTAGTTTTTCCTCCGATGATGTTATTTTTGAAGAAGAAAACCTATTTGAAATGAGAGGTTATAAAGATGATGATGGATATAATAAAACGAGCCTTTAACTGGACAGCCTTACTTGACGACACGGTTGACGCAGTGACTGAGCGATCGACTGCTGCGCTGCGAGTCGCGGGTTCGATTCCCGCACGGAACAAATATTTGTATGACCTGCAGATAGTTGTTTCGAGTCTGGCTGTTTATGTAGGTAAGTTTAAATGTTTGTTAACGCACCCACGATACAGGAGAAATCCTAGTGTAGGGCAACGTTTTTTTAAGAAAAAAAAAAACTAAAGAAATAGTCACATTGGTATTTGCCCAGATTAGAACCCAGAACCTCACATGAGAAGCGAGGCGCTTTACCTCTGGACCAACACCATATTTTGATGATGGATTTGCAATGGCTAAATTAGACAATGAAGAACTACTGAGGTTTCTACCAAAGATGGAACCTGGTGACAGTAATTCCAATAATAAAAATAAAAGTCTTCTAGAAACTTTAAATGTTAAACCAAATTATAATAACAATAAGAACACAAGTAAGTTTCCCGTTTAAAACCATGAAGACTTTTAATAAATAAAAGTGCAATTAAAACCGCTTAATTTTTGCATCTTTAGTAGGTACTACCAATACATGTTCTAGGTACCAAATGAAGTTGTTCCACTGTTGACCTTCATTTCGTACTCATGACGACCAATCAAGCTATACAAAACCAGTATTAGCGGATCTCTCAATATACAGAAAATCTATACATAACGAGACCATGTTACAATGAAAATAACTACTTGATGTGTCGCCGTGTACACCTACATTTTTATCAGCATTGAATTAACTCCTACTTCGTCGCCTACAGATTTTTAACTTGCCATTTAGGATCGCGTGGAGAGATCACTTTGAACATAAAAATACCGGCCAAGAGCGATTCAACTCGCACACCGAGGGTTCCGCACAAACTTGTGACATAAGCGCCCATATCTTTGGGCACGCCACAATAGTGGCGGTAAGTCCCCTCTTTGAAGAGTGGCTGGAGAGGCATCATGGCGTCCTCACCTACCACCTGACGCAGGTCCTCACCGGACACGGAAGTTTCGGGAGGTTCCTGCACATCATCGGGCGGGAGGAAACGCCCGGGTCTTCACCCGGGCGTTCCGGGCGGGACTAAAACCCACCCATGTTCCTTCGAACATGGGTGGGTTTTAGTCAGTAAAAGTGTGACACGCCCCCACGCTCCGCCCAGAGCGGGGGAAGTTATTTGATGATTTTCCCACCCGAAAAAAAAAGCGCCCTTATCTTTTGACTGAGAGGGTTGATATTATATTTTGATTGCTCCAAGGGACCACAGACTTGAATATATGGTTTTAATTTCAACTTGATAACTCTACGCGTTCCCGAGACAAAGGGTCTCGACAAACAGACAGACAGACTTTTAGGGAGAGCCGCCCAAAGCGGGGGAAATAATTTGATGTTTTCCCATCCGCAAAAAATGGTTCCACTTTTTCCTTTTGAGGTACACAACCCTAAAAAAAAACTTTTTTTTTTGGACAAAACGTTCTGTGTCTTCTAGATCAGAGATCGTATCAATTGTGATACACGCAAGTAATTAATCTTGATGAGGGTTTTCTTTCTTCGACTAATAAATCTGGTAGCCCTTTGTCAGGGATGTTTTTTTTTAAACGTGTAGGCGTTGTTGACACGTTTCTGCGGCGAAAACATGGTCTGTTTTTTTCTGTGTCTATTATTAATGACATTACCAAGTAAGTTGGCAGCTTTAACATTTCATGGCAGTGTACTTATGTATACCCTGTAAAATCCTTATTAATATTATAAAAGCGAAAGTGAGTTTGTTTGTTACGTCTTCACGCTTTAATGGCTAAACCGATTTTGATGAATTTTGGTGCAGAGATAGTTGGAATCCTGGAGACGAACATAGGCATTTTTTTTGATAGTGGGAAATAAGGAAGAAAAGGGAAAACTTAGATTTGCTATTACAATAAAACAGGCGCAAGGGAAAAACTACAGGCAGCAGGTACCTACAAATCAGGAAAGGGGAACCGTGTTACACCGAATTTAACGCGAGCGAAGTCGCGGTCAAAAGCTAGTAAATTATAATTGAGAAGAACGGTACATACCCCTAGTTATAATAAAAAGTTGATAAGCGCTTTTTTAGGACATACAACAAAGCAGATGATGATAATAATGTGATTTGAGAAGTGCAAAGGGCTCTAAATACTAAAAACTACTGCATATATATTTCCTTGACAAACCTAGATGACAATATCCTGTTAGCGATCACCTCATTTTTATATATATAACACAAATTTCACCTGATTGGCATGCAGGAGGCGTATTGACACATGTTTGTGTGCGTGTGTATGCGTGTCACGTCATCAAACGTCACGATATACACACAAAGAATTAAATAAGACTCCAGCGAACGTAACTTGACCAGCAACGTTTTGTTCTTCTGTGGAGTTAGGTTTAAATCAGGGTTCGAAGTTATCAAGGTAATTATTTTTCTGAAAACTATCAGAGTATTATATAAGCTGATTCATAAGTTAATTTTAATTTATTAAATCGCTTTTTTTTTGTTTAAATGTACTTAAATACATTCTTTTATTAGCATTTTTGCAATCATTCTGGTCCTATAAATGTAGTGGAATAGACACCCACAAAATCAAACATATATTATGAACCAATTTGTTTTTTATATAATTCAATGTTTGTAACCTTTTTACGTGTTCATGTGTTTGGATATGCGCTGATTTTTTTTTAATTGTGTTCAGAGAGACACGTGAACAACATTGATATTTAATTTTTAATATTATCAAAATAGTTATCACTTCGAACCCTGGTTTAAATGTATTTGAATTAAATTCTACTTCTACGTTTTTCATAACGTGATACCTAGCCTTGAAGCTTAGGTAAATACTAATTCTATTTTAATATCTGTTAATAACTCAATCAATAACATAATTGACTAAAAGGCATCCTATTTACTTTGCTTGTTTTTCTTCTTTTAATCTTTTTGAGCACAAACAAACGCGCGGGCTCTCCACTACACTCTCCACACCAAGCCACTTATTGTACCTTAATTTTTGTCGTTTGTCACATATACAGTCGTGGTCAACTAATTAGGGACAATCTCTAGTTAAGCCAAATTGTGAATTTATTTTTTATTTTCCAACGAGTCTTAACAATATTCCATATCTTTTACACGTAAGTATAATTAGTCATTGATGTGCCCGATTATACAAAAAATAACAACTTCTTAAACATTAAACCTCTTTACAGTATAGCTGATAGATTATCAGTGTGCTATTTGTTCAAAGAATGCTGGCTGGCCATTTAATTAGGGACACTGAGATATTGCGTTCTATTTTCAAAATTTGAATCTCAATACTTTTTTATTTCTTCTTTTATTGTTTTGTGGTAGTTTTGGCGGCAATCCAGATTTTTAATTTTAAGTTTTGAGAATTATTTTGAAGAAATATGGGCAAAAATAAAAGTTGCGATCCAACACTACGAACAATTATCATGAAGTTTGTCGAGCGTGGTTGGTCATACCGAGGGATAGCAGAACATTTAAATTGTTCAAAAACTATGGTATGCAATGCAGTGCAACATTTCAGGCGCAATAACACAGCTTTAAATGTGCCCAGGACAAAAAGATCGAGAAAAACAACTCCGCAAGAAGATAGAATGATAACCAGGTTAGCTAAGAAAGATCCGTTTCTAGGCTCTATTTTAATTAAACACGAAGTGTTTGGGGCAGACGAAAGAGCCGGTGTATCAGCGAGGACCGTTCGACGACGTCTGGTAGAAGCAGGGTTGTTCGGAAGAGTGGCTCGCAAAGTACCGTTGTTGAAGAAAGAACATAGAAATGCTCGTTTGGCGTTTGCACGTAAATATGGACATTGGACCTACGCCCAATGGCAACATGTATTATTCTCTGACGAGACCAAGATTAATTTAATTTCTTCAGATGGAAGGCAATACGTACGGCGTCCTGTAAAAGCGGAAATGAATCCAAGATTCACAAAAAAGCAGGTGAAACATGGCGGTGGAAACATTAAAATTTGGGGTTCATTTTCTGGACGTGGAGTGGGACCTGTGAGAAAAGTTCAGGGTAACTTAGACCAACATCAATACAAAACAATATTGGAGGAAACTATGCTTCCCTATGCTGAGGAGCATCTCCCTATTATATGGACGTTTCAGCATGATAACGACCCGAAACATACCGCCCGTTCAGTCAAGTCGTTTCTTACCAGTCAGTCAGTATCGGTGCTAGATTGGCCAGCAAATAGCCCGGACCTCAACCCAATTGAGCACCTTTGGCACGAAATCAAGAAAAAAGTTTCAACTTATCGTACCACAACTTTAGATCAACTTAATCAAACTTTTTGTGAGGCATGGGCAAACATTCCTATCGAAACATGTCAGAAACTGATAATGTCTATGCCACATCGGTGTCAAGCGGTAATTACTAACAAAGGTTTTGCTACTGGGTACTGATTTTACACGTAATAAAATGGAGCTTTTAAAAATATTATAATACTGGAGATTATTCGTTTTGTTTAACTCTATTCATCATTATACTTTACTGTCCTTAATTAAATGTCCAGCTACATAATTATACCTTAAAATTTAATACATGTTCAACCTTTGATATTAAATACTTTTTTCTATTTAATTATTCTCTTATTTACAGCCATTTATAGTATAGTAATCGGACCAAATTATGCAAATAGTTTGGGATGCCTAAAGAAGCCTCCTCGTGTAGCGCAAGCTGTTCCAGCAGTCTCCAAACCGAACCAAGCGCTCGGCGCATCCTGGACAGTCACACCCAACACCTTCTGTGACTGACCAATTCTTTCTCTGCGGTGGTAGGGATCACACCCGCCTGGCTCGCGACCACCCTCCCACCGGAGCTCGGCGTCAAGCAGGCAACTGTGTTTCGTCGATGCGTGGGAGTACCAGTGCCTTTGGGAATGGGGAGTTAGTAGATGCGTTGTCCGAAACTGGTCGCAGCCTAGGAGCGAACTTCGTCATGGTAACTCACTCTGGAGGGTAGCGGGATCCGAAGCACGGTCTTGCCGTTGGCCGACCGCAGGAAGTTGGGGGCCCAAGTAGCACACTAGCCACGTGCGAAAGGCTGCCCCGCCACCTCGCGAAAAATCCCGATTTGCACCACCGTGCCAGTCGGCGACTGGATGGGAGGACCCGGTGGACATTTTCGGGGGGGTTCGGGCGTCCCCGCAGTCTCCAGGTGAGTTTCCCTCTATGTCGAACTAAGCTCCAGGGAAATGTATAGTCAATCGCCTCCGCCTCACTTTCCCTTTATTCCCAAAAAAAAACAAAACTCCAAAAAACCCATGAAGCGCAAAATAAAAAGAAGTAAGTGTAACCAACGGCAGCACTTCCTCCCTCTTAAAGTTCAATTCACTAACATCCGTGGATTGCACTCAAATATCGATCCGGTCCATCACCATCTTGAGACCGAAAAGCCTCACTTACTCTTTTTAACGGAGACAAAGATAGCAAACCCCTCAGACGTGGCGTACCTCAACTACCCAGGATACTCACTTGAACATAAGTTTAAGAAGCAGGCTGGGGTCTGTGCGTACGTCCGCGACGACATTTGCTGCCAGCGTCTCCGCTGCTGCGAGGTTGCGGGTTTTTCTACTTTGTGGCTGATGGTGAACACTGGCATTTCTAAGTCCATCTATGTCGGTGTATATCGGTCGCATAGTGGTGATCCGGAGACGACTGGACTCTTTGACCATCTTACGGAGGCAGCCGAGTTGGCCCAACTTAAATACCCGATGGCGGAGCTTGTTTTTCTGGGGGATTTTAATGCCCATCATAAAGAATGGTTGTTCCCGTACCAGAAATCAGACCATGCTGGAAGAGAGGCGCGCAAGTTTGCGTTATCGCTAGATCTCGACCAGCTGGTTGATCAAGCTACCCGCGTCCCGGATGTTGATGGCCACACACCCAATTGTTTAGACCTTCTGCTGACAACTGATCCGGACAGGCACTCTGTATCGGTCTGGGCCCCGCTCGGATCGTCAGACCACTGTCTGGTGAAAACTGTATCTACCTGCTCTCCTCCGGATACAACCTCCAGGGGCATGAGGCGAGTATGGAAGTACGGGTCAGCAGACTGGGATGAGATGCGGCATTTCTTTGCATCCTACCCATGGCGGCGGACCTGCTTCTCTTCGAGCAACCCGTCCATCTGTGCTGACGCAATTGTCGACGTGATACGTCAGGGAATGGAGTACTATATTCCATTCTCTGACGTCCCACTTGGCTACGAGGCTCGGCCTTGGTATAATACAGCTTGCGCTCAAGCAGATTTGCGTAAAGAGCAAGCATACCAGGCCTGGGCCTCGGCCCGTAGTGTCGGGTGCGCCAGTCTCGGTGTTCGCAACATGAAGAGAGCCTTTAACTCTGCCGCCAAGGACTGCAAACGGGTGTTACAGAAGGCTCGGTTCGACCATATTGGAAGAATTGGGGCCAAATTGGCGACCTACCCTTCAGGTAGCAAGCAGTTTTGGTCCCTTTCCAAATCGGTCGAATCGAACTTCTGTCGTCCTTCGCTGCCTCCGATGCTGAAACCGGATGGAACACTGGCTCACACCGCGCAAGAGAAGGCAAATTTGTTTGCTACTCTCTTTGCTGAAAACTCGCGTCTAGACTCAGCATCTAATTCACCACCTAACATACCTCCTTGTAACTCCGTAATGCCGGAGATTGCAGTTCACCTTAAGGAGGTCCGTAAAGCCCTATGCAGTCTAGACGTGAACAAAGCCAGTGGACCGGACGGTATACCTGCTCGAGTCCTTAGGAGCTGTGCTCCAGAGTTGTCTCCTGTACTGACTCGCCTGTACCGCCTCTCTCTTAAAACCGGAGTGGTGCCCAAGTCCTGGAAGCTTGCTAATGTGCAACCGGTACCCAAAAAGGGTAGCCGTGCTGATCCTGTCAACTATAGACCAATCGCCATCACCTCCATTCTCTGCAAAGTGATGGAAAGGGTTCTTAACAATAAGCTGCTGACATACCTTGAAGACAATGAGCTCCTCAGCGACCACCAGTATGGCTTCCGCCGTGGTCGGTCGACCGGAGATCTTCTCGCGTATGTTACGCATCGCTGGGGTGAGGCCATCGAGAAACACGGCGAAGCTCTTGCTGTGTCTCTCGATATATCAAAGGCCTTTGACAGGGTCTGGCATGCTAGTCTGCTTGGCAAGCTTCCCGCATTTGGTATCCCTGCTGACTTTTGCAACTGGTTATCGGACTTTTTGAGTGAACGATCGATCCGAGTGGTCATTGACGGCTGCGCATCGGATCTCATGGCAATCAATGCCGGTGTTCCTCAAGGGTCTGTTCTCTCTGCTACTCTTTTTTTGCTGCACATCAACGACCTACTTCAGCTAGGAGCTGTTGGGTACGCAGACGACAGCACAGTCTCAGAGAGATACATTTCCAGTGCAAAAGCCGGTAGGGATGAGATAGCTACTCTTAGAGAGGCCATGGTTGAGCGGATGAATTTGACCTTAAACCTTGTTTCCCAATGGGGTGATGACAATCTGGTCAAGTTCAACGCTCAGAAAACACAGGCTTGTCTTTTCTCAGCCAAAAGGAGCCCATTTAATTTATCCCCTACTTTCCGAAGTACATCTGTACCCATTACCGACCGTCTGGAGCTCTTGGGCATGGAGTTGACGTCAGATGCTTGTGTCCAAGCTTCACAGCCTGGCGCATAGGCGTAACGTTGCCAGCTTGTCGGTTTTCTACAGATTGTACTTCGGAGAGTGTGCGCTGGAGCTCCATGACCTGATCCCACCATCTCCGTTTTACTACCGGGCTACCAGACGAACGGCAGGGTACCACCCGCACTTGGTCGATATACCGTCTTGTCGTACTAAGCGCTTTTCCTCAACTTTTATTGTGCGCACGGCCAAGGTGTGGAACTCTCTGCCAGCTTCTGTGTTCCCTACCACATACGACCCGTCTGCCTTCAAAACAAGAGTTAATAGGCATCTTCTGGGCTCGCTCGCTCCATCGTAGACCTCATCTGTCGCTTACCATCAGGCGAGATCGAGGTCAAGAGTGAGTTCATTATAAATAAAAAAAAAAAAAAAAAAAAAAAAATAATAGGTGCTGAAAAATCAATAGGGTTTTATATTTATATGTACATAACCGGTTATTGCTCTTCACTATCTTGAATGTCCCTAATTAGTTGACCACGACTGTATATGACAATGGCGTTCAAAATGTTAAGTCTGACTTTTCAATATATACCAAACGTTCAAAATCATCACACATTATTCAAATGTCAATGTCAAGCTCTATCACACTTGTACGGACAATTTGGGGAAAGCTGCAGACTCCAGACATCCTTACTAATATTATAAAAGCGAAAGTGAGTTTGTTTGTTTGTTACGTCTTCAAGTCTAAATGGCTTAACCGATTTTGATGAATTGTGGTACAGAGATAGTTGAGACCCTGGAGACGGACATAGGCTATTTTTTAAAAAAAGTTTAAGATATCAGGGAGAAAGAGGGAAGAAAAGGGAAAACTTAGCATTGCGCAAGGGCAAAAACTACAGGTAGCAGGAAAGAGGAACTGTGTTACCCCGAATTTAACGCGAGCGAAGCCGCGGGCAAAAGCTAGTTGACATATAATTCAGTAAGTTTTAGTATAGAGGTCTAATTGTCTAGAGCCGCATCCTCAATTTGTCCGTAACCGGTGTGACGGGACTTCTATTTGAATCAATGGTTTTTATCACCAATTGAATTTTCGATTCTCCTCGTAAAACAATCATTGCACTCGTCTACGCGACAGTACTTCAAAGTACAGTCAAACACAAAAGCCGTTCCCCGAACTATCGGGACTTTATATTCCGAGTGCATCGGTGCATCGATATCGAAGGGTACGTCCCTTTGGCGGCCATTTTTGTGACACCACAACAACTTCCTTAGTAGCTAGTGTTACCAGTATTCTGAGAAAAAGGTGATAGGTACCTGAAACAAATGAAGAGAGTTCATTAGTGTTTTGTGGATGAGGTTGTAGTTATTGACGTTTAATGTGGAATTAATTATAATTATTTCTTGACCAAGTCAAACATTAGCTATAGTTATGTATTTATCAATGAGTTGTTTTCAATTTATAGCCGTTGTTTTAGAAAAGGGAATAAGATATCTCGAAAGGAGGGCAAAACGGGTTAGAAAATAAAATAAATTAAATGTATCTAGCCAAATAAAACTATAAGCATCAATATAAAACAAGTAAAACCAGGAACTAAAAGAGACACCACATAAATAACCATCAAACGAAAATGTCGTAGTAAAAGATAAATCATCAAAAAGTCGTATCTACGAAAACACAAATACATCAATCGTTATAGAATGCAAATAAAAACAGATCGCACTTGAGCCGTACATCCTTACTAATATTATAAAAACGAAAGTGAGTTTGTTTGTTACGTCGGCACGCCTAAATGGCTAAACCAATTTTGATGAATTTTGGTATAGAGATCCCTGGAGACGGACATAGGCTAATATTTTTTTTAAAGTGATTAATGAGAGAGAAAGAGGGAAGAAAAGGGAAAACTTAGCTTTGCTATTATAATAAATTAGGCGCAAGAACAAAAACTACAGGTAGCCGGTACCTGCAAATCAGAAAAGGGAAACTGTGCTACCCCGAATTTAACACGAGCAAAGCCGCGGGCAAAAGCCAGTCCTTCATATATTATTATGCAACGAAGCATCATAACGAAATAATGTTCGTGAATCGATCACAAGATACTTTCACCGAGACACAGGCTCGTATTTGGTAACGGGGTGTATGACAACCGATTATAAAAAAGTTATGTAACTTTAGCGCATGCAGTCGCAGTGAAAAGTAGTAAGAACGCAAAAGAATATGATTCTTCTTCGTTGTTTCGATGATTCCTTAAGCCTACTGACAATAGAGAAAAGTTTGTAAGTTTGTAAAAAGTCATCTCTTGAACTCCTGAACCGTTTGAGAAATATCTTTCTTTAATGGGAAGGTACGCTATCTCCGAGTGTTATAAACTATTATTCAAGGCTATTATTCAATAAGTTTCAGCGAAAACTCTGCCACCCCAATAGTGGCATTGATAATATAATATATCGTCTTCTTTTCCCTTAATGTGCAGGAGATACATAGGATTTTGGTTTTGCTTAGGACTTCTCATTTTTTATCTGCTTACCCATTTCTCGGCTATGTTGGGGTTGGTTTCCAGTCTAATCGAATGCAGCTGAATACTATTATTCTACATGGAGCGACTGCCTATCTCACTTATACAACCCATTTAGTACTGATTAATACGATGCCCTTTGGTAAGACTGGTTGTTAGACTTTCGTTGTTGATTTGTTGTCGGGCCTAATCTGTTCTCTCATATTTAAGTACTTACGCTGTAACAACAACATTGTAATACCAAACGATTTTAAAAGAGTAACCATGGAGTTTCTTGCCGGTTCTTCTCCATAGGAAACGACCAACCCGAACCGTGCAAATTTTCTCGACGTTTTAAGTGCCCATTTGGGCATGTGAAATAAAAATATTTTGATGTTGATTTTGGGCCACTGAATTCGCAAGCAATGTCAAAAAACTTCCCATCATGCAAGTTTTTTTATATGTTCAAGTGATAAATTCTAAATATCTTTTGAAATGTTGTCATAATGAAAACAAACAATTTCTATCCAAATCCCTCCCTGTAATAACTAGAAAATTGATGCTTCATCTAAAAACCGGCCAATTTGAAATAAATAGCTTATCGTACACCCGAAAACAGTAATCAGGTATCATCTCAAACTAACCACTTGGTTTTTTTTCTTAATGGTGTCTATCATACGTCATGGCTAGCTATCGAATGATTTATTAAGGGCTTTTATCAATCAATTATACACTTTGTACCTGTCAGAATAGAGTTTGAATTCAATTGTTACATTACCGATTAGATGTTTTCGTATAATAGTTCGATAAGTTTGATGTGTGAGATCAATCGGGCCGTGAAAGTTGCTTCGATTTCTTTTAAGTTATTTAAAATTACTGTATCTATGATCATGTTGATGATTTTCTCACGTCCTAATCTTGAAACAGCCACTACGTTTTTGAGTTGCGTTGAAAATATATTCCACCAGCTGCGCCCCACGGTTTGTGTTAATCCAGGTTATAAACTATTTGTGTGACATATTTCATCCGAATCGGTGAGGTAGTTTTGCATGGAAGTTTTTTTTTAAATTTATAATATTAGTAGAAGGATAACAAGTATCTAACCAATGGCAATAGGATAGTCCCCCTATTACATGTGACAACGTAACTGATGAAATTTGGGTGTACTAGAAAAAGCACCGCTTCGTGGGTTGAAATGTTTAGTATGTGGTAGATTACCAAAATTATCAAAATCAACCATTATGCGATCAGTGATCGACCATTCTGACACCATTGTAATAGCAGACTAAGGCCCCTGATGTTATGTTAAGAACCTAAATATCATTATTTGTCTTACAGACAGGAAGATTCAGTACATATTAAAAACCGCTTCTCTAAACATTTTTTTCTAATAAATCCAACTACGCTATATTGTACCATTCATCACAAATCCCAAAAAAATGCTTTCTTTCATCACAAACTGCGTCCTCAATACCAACAATAGCATCATCGTTCCGGATCATTCCCACCGCAGTCACGTCGATCATGACCCGAGGTTAGTTCCGGCGTCCACTTCCTCTGCATTGATTAACATTACTTAATATACCATTGATTTATTGAGTCATCAATTATTAGGTGAAATGTCATACAGAAAGTTATCGTTACGTGACTGTATTGTACGCTTTTTAACCGACTTCTTAAAACAAGGAGGTTTGTACCGCCAGCATCTTTTATTTTTCATGCATGTGTATCGATTACTCCGTGACTTCTAAGACGATTAACTATTATTATTATTATATTATATATTTATTTTATTTTGGACTATGTTGTTCCTATAGTAACTTCTCGTTAAAATGTAAAATTAAGTGTAAAACATAATTAGGAAGAATAGGGTTTAAATTTTTTCATTCCTTGTTGCAAAGGGATAAGTGCGTCTGGTTGGAGGATCTCTTATCCCTTTGCTACTACTAACACCTTTGCTAGTACTTACATCAACATCCTGAATCAACAGACACAATATCTTGTGAATATCTTTAAATGTTAGTACTTCTACTCACATAGATGGCGCTATAGTACTTTTTGTATTGTATTATGTTGCTGTAGAACTCTTTCTACAGTCCGCTACTAACAGATCTATGTCCAACTGTATAATGGACAGCGATAGGTTAAGACCTTTGATTAAATTACACGGTCATCTATGTACACAAACTTAAAGTCGTTGTTATATTTTGTGTTTTTTCATTTCAATCATCATCTGTAATCATTAAGTGTTTAAAAAAGAAGTTAAAATAGTGGGTAGAAGGTAAATTGCGAGAATCATAAATAAACACAATTGAAGATTTTCTTGCCAGTATATGCATTTGATTAAACGCCAAAGCGTGATCTAAGTAAATCAGAACACGTTCACTTCTCAGATCCTTGTCGTCTCAAGGATTCCAAATAATGCATTTGTTTACTGAATATATTTGGCATGATTTTCCCATAAATATAAAACACGTGCTTACATTTATTTAATTATTAATATTACACTACATTTGTTGTTTATTTTTTGTAGTCTCCAAAAAAGGGCGTTAATCCAATGTCAGGCATAGCTGTGATTTGTGTAATTACTTTTATGATATATTGAGAATTATACGTATGGTTTTGCGTACTTATTGTTAAATATATAGAATAGAATGTACTATATTGCACACCAAAGTTGAAACATAACTGTTTTACAAAAATTGCTAATTCTATGGTTACAATGGCGGTCTTATCGCCGATATCTTCCAGACAACCTTTATATAAGCAAATTAATTGGTTTCCCATAGGTGGAGATGTTTCGAAATCACAGAACTCTGTCTATAATATTTCATAAAGACTCCTTTGGTTTCATCTATGTTCATACGTCAAGTCATACTGTCAAGCTTGACATATTAACATACTATAATCTATAGAAAAATACCGCATTTCACGCCATGCTCTTACTGTATTGTCTGTATTTAACTATATTAATAAAACATCAGCGCATGTAACTGATGCAACTCTCTCGACAGACGGCCAGACAAACTAATCCCTCACTGACAAATCAGCCGCCGTCTCAAAGCCGATTAATAAATCATTTTGAACGGTTTTTGATACGAAAAAAAGAAATAGAATAACTATTTTGTTTATACAAATATACTTTTTGATTGTACATTTCTATTGGATGGTAAAATAAATGGTATTTGATTTTTTTGACAAAGGACTTCGAATTTAATTTAAAAACTTTAGTCATTAAATATCCTTTTAAATAATGTTGAACATATTTTTTTAGTTCTTAACAAAACTACTCACATCTTATTGCAAGGTTTGGTTTTCGTTTTCATATCTTTTTGATTACCAAATTAGCCTTGAACATTGGGTAATCTTGTAAATCTTTAGAACACGTCAAACCGATACGCCATGGATAACGAACTCAGTAATGTGAAGTCATAAGTCAATATTATGTCACAAATGATTCACAGACACAATTAAGTACAGTCGCCGATTGCGTAAGGATGCACCTTTCACCTGTACATGCAGTTCTTCGTGACTGTACCGAATGTTATTACAGTTAGGTACTCTCATCTGATGTTTAGATAGAATTTGTGAAACGAAACTTATTGAATTAATGAACATGTGTGCTGTGATTGGTCTGGTTGATGGATCTTGCATAAATGTATGAAAGGTATAGAGATTGAAAGAATCAATCTCTCTCAATTTCCAATTACAGTTGATCATGTAATATTGGTGAAGAAACACAAGGTTTTTTTTTAATTGACTTAGTGCCCTATCCAAAAATACCTAAAAAATACGCAATTAGTTTTGATAAACTTACCAATGAGAGATTGCACAGACAGACCGAAAAAATCTCAAAGTGGTAGTACAAAAAGACCAAACACTACATTTTTGTGCATCCCAAAAAGTTCACAGTAAGTGAATCACAATGGCTTTCTTCAAAAGGATGAAAGTGTCGACACAGTTCGACACGACTCGTGGCGGCAACGTGCACAGTGGGAACTTCAGAACGTTTGATAAAAGAATCTGTCGTGACCAAGTATCACATTTTGTGTCATTTGTCGGTCATCAGGTCGAGATTCGTTTCAGTGGTATAATTTCTTTTGAAATGTGCTAATTATTATTAAGAATGATTGAGAACGCTCAAGGAATTTATTGCATTTTTTTTAAGTCATAACAATTCAATCATTTTTTTGCGTAATTTTAATGCATTTACTCGATTATACGCCTGTTAAACAAGGCAAGATAATACTTACGCACGGACATTTAAATTCGCAATAAAACAATAATTACCGCTAACATATTTTTAGACTTTCTTGTTCACGTCCATGTAACTTCATATTCAATTTGTACTCTATGACTTCGTATTTAAGGTCTCAAATTATTTGTACATGATCGTTACGGTCTATGCGTCCATACAACACGACATTTAGACGTGAATATCTCGACTTTTCTCTTACTTTCCAAGTTGAATAACCGAGGTTAGAGCATCTCATAAAATTACATCTTTATGAATATTTACATAAAACTATAATTGTATGAATATTATGTCACGATTTTTAACGATTTCACCGGCTTTATGAACTCATTTATTTGCGGTTTTTAATGTGCGAATTAATTCTTCCATAGATTTATAGACTAATTAGTCACTTTTGTCAGTAATGGCCGTGTTTAGACAGCGAGGTGACAACATCCTTTTGTTTATTGATTTTATATCATGAAAATTAGGTATTAAATTGTTTTACTAAGTAGAAGTTTTTATTAAAGCACTAGCGGTGTTATCTACGGTGAAAACCATATTTGAGTTGTTTGATCACTTCATGGGAACACCGCTTTTTCTGGGGTCAGCCTGGCCTTTTGTCTTTATATTGATATTATGTGTATGATGTGATTTTTACTTCCAATACTAGATCGGACTTTCTTTGCGACAATCATATTTCAAAGACAATCACTTGTCTCTCTGGATAGATTCAGTCTTACATTATATTCGAGGCAACAATTGGCACAAGCTTCAGACTAAGACTAAAAAGCTCACGACAGCCCTATTGATACGAAAGACGAAACGGCCCTGTTAGCAAGTCTATTCTGCAAATTTTTCTTAGATTGCACTGCATATTTTCCGCATAATTTTCTCTAAGAATTACAGTAATTACAATACAAATTAGACCATAGCATTAACTAGTAATCTGAACTCATCAGATACAGTATGTCAAGGCGGTTATCATACATCAGAGTAACCACAGACTAACCTTTGAATCTAGACCAACTGCATAGAGTAATATACAATCACTTTTACATGCAAATAGATGTGAAGTGCGGTCTCGAATTGTTTTGTCTTTTGGTAATTATGAAAAATTTAATGAAAAGTACCGATAGAATTCACTATTTAAAAAATCTATTGTTTTTATTGCGCTTACATGGCAATTGAAGGGATAATAATTGTACTCATTATATTGAAGTTAGAATATGGAATTTGTTTCGTTATTTACATTGGCAACATGTTAGTAAGTTGAAAGTGTGATATTTTATTACAGTTTCAATAATATATTTTTAGTGTGTGATTGTATTAAATACAATTAAAAAGTTTAAAATCAACAGAGCATATTTTAAGTGTGCCACTTTTTTAAGTCCAAGAACAACTATAATTCATTTGAATTTTTGTAATATTTAAAATATTATACATTTCTACATTTTAAACGGAAGTGTTTAATTTTATAAAAGTAACCGGAAATTGATGGTTACGAAAGAAACACATTGACATTTTAAAAGTTATAATAATTTATGAACTCCAGTTTATTATATGACTTTAGGCGATTTGTAGACACGAATGTGCCATTATAGTTTTTAAATAAAAATAATTTTGAAGCCAATACTTTTTTACAGACCCAAATATTGGCAGACAAAAACTTAGCTTAATAATATTACATCCAGCAAATAAAAAGACCCAATATTGGCTCCAATACAAGCATTTTAATTAAAAATATCTGATAGTAGTAGCATTCCATTTTGTAGCGACCGGAGGCCGCGACAAAGGACGTCAGGTGTTGCCAAAATAAAAATAACGAGTTCTTAAAATGTCACAAAAACATAAAAGTGTTCGATTAATTTGAATGGCGAACCGTATCGGTGTGTGCCACCTAGCAACAATTTTATTTTGAATTAAGAACTTTTTTTTAACTAGTTAGCTTGCTTTTTTCTACTGTATAATTTGACTGAATTTTATTTCTGCTGATAATTCTAATCATAAGATGCTGTGTGTTTTTTTATTTCTAAGTAGTTTAATTGGGACTCTTATTTATACTTTCCTAGACTTCTACATTGGCATCATGATCCCTTTTCAAAGCCATTACATTTTCTGGTGACGATTCTGTGCTACTCAAAAATACTGTTTTTTTTTCAAATATCTAGTTCATATTTAGATAAGAAGAACGCTATTTAAAAAATTGTATATCTATTATTCAAAGCATTTTTTTGTTCCAAGCATTTGTTCTATTTGTATTTTAATGTTAAATAGCAGTCTATTTAACATTATTTAATAGTGTTGATTTAATTTTATTATTTATGGTTATAGCATATTAACGTCAAAAGCTTTGTTTTAATCATTAGTTTGGTAATTTTATGTAAATGTAGTAATTCAGAAATATGTAAAAACAAATTAAGTAAGTTTGTTGTACAAAAAAAACAATGTATTTAAGGCTCACAGTAATGCTGAACATTTATAAATTTGTCCGTAGGTTCCCTTATAAATTACTATTGCATCCACAAAAAAAAATAGATTGTGACGAAACAACTTCTATTAAAAAGCATAGTAATATGTAATTATGATAACAAATCTACAAAGTTACGTAACTTCCCATTCATTAAAATAACTTCAAACATTACTAATCATTGTACATTTTTTTTCTGTCAATTAATACATTTCCATTTATTAATCATAATATCTAATTTCTTGTCGACAAAACGAAAACGATTCTTTTCGTTCGAGCCTGTAGGCGTGTTGTAGTTTTGAATTTAGAATTGATTGTAGTGAAAAAAAAAAGTTGACAATCACTTTCATCATAATAAGGTTAAAACCGGTTTTAAACGTAATTTGATCTTAAATTATACATTTTGATTAATTACATTTGAATAAACAATTAGTATCGATATTTTGGACTCAACTTTTAATTGAATTCTGATATAGATACTTGCATTTGTGTCGTTAGTGATGAAAGTGAAGATATTAAGTATTAGTCGAATAAGGATGCAGTGAGTTACATTGTCAATATTAAAAATTTGGAATCTTATTTGATGCATGTTTAAATCTTACTGACGTATTAGGAAACAAATAAAAGATAATTATAATCTATACAAGGCATAGGTTAAAAATAAAGAAACCAGAATTGATGTTAATAAGTTTAAAAGAACAATGAAATATTGAACGGATTTCTGAGATCACCCAATGAACGCGTGATTTTACATGTGAGAATATGGTAATTATGCCAAAGTTCGAATAAATTCGACCTGTTTATTCGAGTTTTATGCCAATGAGATCATTATGTAAAAATTAATACATAGTTGGAGCATACGTATATAGTCGTATAATTATTGTTAATCCGAAAATAATGTTCTGGACACAGATATAAAGTTAAAAAGTGTCAATATTATTGATGACCAATATAATTACCTAATAAAAAAAATTACATTTATTGAGGAAGTTTTGTGACTTAAGGATTCGTCAAACGGCTCATCTACTGAATCAATATTAAAAAAAACGAATAGAACTGATTCTTGTCATCACTAGTACTATCCCACTTGTTTAAATTCTCATTTTCCTATTTAAAAAAAAAAAACGATCTTTATAAAATATTATTCTAATTCTTTATAGCACAAATAAAAAAAAATATATTTATACAATCAAATTGCAATACTACAACTCATGTACAATAATAATAATCTTTATTAATAATAATCTTTATTGGCATTAACAAATTACAAACATGTTAATGAATTCCCTAGCTCCTGCGCTAGTGTACACTGTATTACAGGAGCTACAATGGCGAGCTTAACCCAGAATTGGGTTTAAAAAGTGTTCTCCTTCTCTGTATATATTATACAAATTAGGTTTTGTTCTCAATGTCCCATGCCAAAGCGGTGTTAAGTAGGAAACTTACTTATAACAAGGCACGTAAGAAAGCAACATAATTTAACTTTTACTAGAAATGAATAGTATTTTTTGTCTACTTCACATATGAAATACCATCGTTGCTAAAACATCCACAGATACAAGATTCTGGTAGGCCTCTTATGCTTACCTAATATTAATGTTATATTAAAAACTATTAATATGCCAAAAATGTCGCCATCATACCGAAGGCTGTTTGATGGTACAAACAAGGACTGGTTTCGAGATCCGGGTTGTGATGATTAAAAATAAAACTATCTTCTTTATGTATTTGATTTATCGCATTATATGTATAATTATGTTATAATGTATTCCTGAATTTTAATGTGTACTAGATACTTATTTTTCTAAATTTTGTTTGCATGTTTTTATTTTTTATAACTTACGTCAATTTAAAATGTAACAGTTTATCTATATATCTATACGCCTGGTAGAAAATATACGACAATTTGCAGGACAAAAGTATGAGCGAGATGTAGCGATTAAATTTGAATAATACCAAATTGGTTCAGGTTATTATTCAAAAGGGGATACATATTTTGTAAAATTATTAAAAAATGAGTCACCAAGTGACCTCATATAAAAAAAACCGTCAATCTATTTGACACATTTCAGTGTCGTATGTACAAACTTACAAACATTATAAACAACACAAGGACTTTGAATTTCCTTACACACTTAACATTATTCCAAATCACCTCACCTTCCGATTTATTTCAATGTAGTTCCAAGATCATTGGTTTACGTGTCATTTTAGAATAATCTTTATATTCGGAAGTGTTACAACAGTACAGTTCAACGTTAGTGAGTCATTATTTTATTATTGTCGATTTCAAATATGGAAGTAATTTTATTGATTTGATATTGGTGCGTGAAATATTTTTTATTTGAATTTAGAAGAATTCTCTTAATTTTCTAAATCAATTTTCGAACTGCTACCCTACGATGACGTCTTAAAGCAGAACTTATTCTACTGAGGGAAAAAGACAGAGCTATACAGGACAGAGGGTGTCTAGCACCATCTCTTTCCCTCAGTGGAATAAGTTCTGCTTTAAGACTTCATAGTAGGCCTACTGTTCAAGTTAAGATGTTATTTTCTTTTTAAATTGTTTAATTTAAAAATCATTCTAATTTAGTTGTGTATAGAGGAGACTTAATAACTACAAAGCTACTTTAATTAAAAAAACGATAACTTCCCGCTATTTCAACACGAGTAGCTATCGAACTAACTAACGATTGTAAAATACTTTACGACAAGCCAATATAACGATTTTGTGGTTATAAAGTTATAAAAGGGAATAACTAAAGGTTTTATGATGTAAGTAACCAGCGATTAACCGAAATCGATTGAATGTGATGCTAAAGTCTCATAAGCCTTACTAATATGTATTACCTATAAAAGCGAAAGTGAGTTTGTTTAGCTTGTTACGTCTTCACGCCTTGACGGCTAAACCGATTTTGATGAATTTTGGAATAAAGATAGTTGGGACCCTGGAGAGAGAGAACATAGGCTATTTTTAAGTGGAAAATGTGGGAGAAAGAGGGAAGAAAAGGCTTTCACTTCAAAACAGCTGAACGGATCTTGATGAAATTTGGCACAGAGATAAATTATAGTCTGGATAGGCGAAGCCGTAGCCACCTACTCTTACGATCCTAAAATTTATCGCGTCGTCGTATCGTTAGTATCGATTATGTTATGCATAATGTTCCAATAAAAATTCACGGCAGTACAATATTGTTTTTCAAAAAAAAAAAATAGTAGTAAGTATAAAACGAAACCTAGGTACCTACAAGTTTACAAAATTTACTTTCAAAGGTACCTGAGAGAAAATAACACTTACTTTAGACACCATAATACATTTATCATCAACATAAAATGCAAGGGTCCATTTTCCCAAAACGAATATTTTAATTTGACACTTTAATATTACGCTTTCAACGCCCGCTCGGGCGTCGTCGGCAAATGTCGTCAGTGTTCGGTTTCGCAAGCGACGCGGCGCGCGCGTCGCTAATAGTGTGATGGCGAAAGCAAACAGGTGCCTACTGTGTGTTTTATTCATTGAGATACAGATGCCAGGCTTCAGCTATTGTATTGAGCACTAAGAATTTGTAAGGGCTTAAGTATTTATTTAAAATTTAGGTGTTTACATGGGATTTTGTGTGCAAATGTGTTGGGATATAAATTTTTATTTGTTTGGTTAAAGTTTTATGTACGGCAGGTGTTAAATGATGCCGGGATTTTATTCTAAACACTAGTAAACCGAGCCACTACCTGTATTTTTATGACGGCACGGTTGGCGTAGTGGCTGAGCTATTGACTACTGCGTTGCGTGTCGTGAGTTCGATTCCCGCATGGAACAAATATGTGTATGATCTACACGCAGTTTTACCGGGTCTGGTTGTTTGTGTATGTGAGTATAAATGCCGAAATTCCGAATAAGCTGCAACGTTTAAAAAGAAAAGCCTTTTTAAAATGAAATTACTTCCAGATGAATTTTTAATGTGCAATAATTAACTCGCCCTTTTTTACAAGATGCATAAACATTAAAGACAACACGTGAATGTACTACTAGAAAGAAAGAAAGAAAATACATTATTTGGCACTTGCCTCAAGTGCACGCAACATTAAGAAGAAATATTATGTATCTAATCAATAAAATTAAAAAAAGACAATGCTACTAGGTACCCCTTTTTGCGGTGGGAAATCAGCAAATAACTTCCCCCGCTCTGAGCGGTGCGGGGGGAGTGTCAGACTAGTACTGACTAAAACCCACCCA
The DNA here is from genome assembly GCA_905475445.1 of Ochropleura plecta. Taxonomy (NCBI): domain Eukaryota; kingdom Metazoa; phylum Arthropoda; class Insecta; order Lepidoptera; family Noctuidae; genus Ochropleura; species Ochropleura plecta. The sequence goes on along the minus strand of FR997723.1, from coordinate 5,901,826 downwards.
TGTTCCTTCCATTGCCCTTTATGTTCCGGGGCCGCGGTATCTCTTTCGAACAACCCGCAACCCCGACAGTACTAGGTACCCTTCTGCCCAACCCTTCTCATTCATGTTCTCTAAAATGTGTCATGAATGCGGTATTTGTGTTATCTCGTGACTGTACCAGGGAAATCTGTGAGACGGCACAAAAACGGTCATGTCCATCAGGTGATCGCTAATCTTATATAAATTACTGGTTATTATTGGTTTCATAGTAACCTACATATACATTTTTATATGAAAAGTTACAGACGCTTTGTGTATGTAAAGGGAAATAATAATGGTTCCGAAAAACAAATTAACCTCCAGCGATCTGGGCCTACTATTATTCTAATTAACCAGCGTTATAATGAATTACCGACAAAAAACCCAAAAAATAAACGAAAAAAATATCCAATTTAACAACAAATAAGAGCATGTTCAAATTACTATTTATCCTTAAAAAAAATGGATCTTTGAACAACAAAACTAAACTTCTGGATAGAATACTGAACCTGCAACAAAATTACTAAGTTACCGACAATAGTGGTTTTGTCAAAATAATCATATTTTTTACAATTTGCATGAACTGTTTTAATTTCTATAGTTGGTTATAAAATTATTTTTTTAACTCTCAATAAATATACTTGAATTATATCCTCATTATAGTTAACACCACGACTCAGAGTACCCCGACTCGGATAGGTTAGGTTAGAAGGCTAAGGCGGGAGCGAAGCGGAGCGGAGCTCCTGCCTTAGCCTTCAATGCGGGGCTCCGTCAACCTATCTTAGCGCAGGTGGTAATCATTTGTAAATATGAGAGATGTATTAATAGTAACTGTTTGGCACATAGGTATATTTAAGACAGGTACCAATATCGAAGCATACCTGTGGTAACTAAAATTCATGATATAATATGATGCAAGTAAAAATTATTGTTACAAGTACATTTTTATAAGTTTCTGTATAACCACTCAGAATAATATTTTCAGTATAATGTTATAGTTAAATTAGCACCACAGTCTATGAAATATGAAAGGTAATTTATGAATTAATAGAAGGCAAGTAAAGATAAAAATTACAAAGCATAGTTTTCAGTAGAACGTAATTTATGCTGGTAGAAAAGTATTATAGCAATAAACAATGTATGTTTTGTTTTCGAAGATATCAGTATCTCATTCGGTCGTTTTGTCATTTTTATTCGGACAAAAGTAGTCGGAAAGTTAGTATTTTAGGCAGTACATTAAATATTTTGAGTAAGGATAATTTCTTCTTTTATTGTCGGAGCTTTAATTACTACCCGTATGTAAATACAACATTTTACTACAATAAATATTTTGGCCATACTTTATGGCATTCTAAATGATGACGCAAAAACAGGTATTCAAGCGTTAATTAAAAATATTTTATAACAACTATTTTCGTATCCAATTTCATTATAAGAACAACAGTGAACTTAGCAATTTTACACATTTAACAGTTTTTCAATTAACTTTAGTTGAGCAATTCATACGAATGTTGTTATTCATTTAGTTAACTTTCAAAATGTTAACTGGCATAACAATTTTATATGTTATTGCAGTGAATTTATTGTTGCTACGTACTAAACTAAGGTCAAAAATATAAGGTAATAAAAATATATAAAAAAAACAATATCAAACTTGCAACTCTATTAAACAGTAAGTTACTTAAAGGCAGTATTAATTTATAAACAATCGATTTCCAGTATCACTGAAAAATCTACTTAAAAAAAACCACGCATTGCATTGAATTCCCAGTCTTATAGAGCATTTGATCGATTGTGATAAGGTTGAATTTTGTCTGGCACGTGTTCATATCCTACCGGAATGAGCGTTTCTAGCAAATCGGAAAAGATAATGGCTGAAAAGATACACAGAAATAATGTTCTTCCGTCGGCCTTAATACTCGTATTCGGAAATGTTCGGGTAAAACAATGCGTGTTCGGATACTTAGTAGGTACAGTCAACAAATAAGGTCATTGAACATCAATTTAATCTTCATAAAAAACGCAATCGCGTCACTGCGTCAGTGCATGACATTAATACAAACAAATATTTCTAATAAAACGGTTACGAAAAAAGTGAAAACATTTGGAGAACTAAATGATTGTAGAAATATTATAAATCGTGTTAGCAATCTATTTCGTAAAGATCAAATATAATCAATAATCATAACACAATTGTCATTATAATAATCAGCAACTTACACTCAGTAAATACTTAAAGGCATTTACAGAATGTGTTCAGTAACTTATGTTGCAGACTGTACGCAGTGAGTAAGTTGTTAAAACGAATGCCGAAAATATTTGTTTAAACTACTAAATAACGTAAGTAAGTTAATTAATTGTTTTAGTTACAGAATGTGTGTAAATATTTTCTTACGTAATACAATTAAGAATTTCAATTCAAATAACATTCTAAGTTGATTTTATTTAAATTAGACACATATTATACTTGTTTGAAACGAATCTGTCATGCAGTATTTTAATTATTCACATTTTTTTTAATAATTTATATAAAAAGCAAAAGTCATTAAAGGTTGAGATGACATCAAAACCATAAGGTATCAAAATTTATCAAGGTTAGAAGGGCTAGTCTCAAAGCATTCCTTTTTCTTAAAAAATGAAATATTTTTTTTGCGTCATACAAGACTGTAACTCTATTTATTAAGGTTAAGTAGAAGTTAGTCTATTAAAAAACTTTAAAAAAAACAAAATAAGTATCCAAAAAAAGTATGTTACGATAATAAATATAGGGTAAAAACCACCATTTTCGAAGTCGTCATCCATGCATTCTATACTCAAAGTAAGTTACCATACGCAAAAATTATTTCTGGGAATTACTTTTTTAGCGTGATAAGTTAGGTACGAGTACGTTTTACGTAGAACTCAACGTTACGAACTTGAAACATTGTGCTGATGGATGCGTTGTATAGTACAGGAGTCGGAGAGGTACCTATTTAAAGTAAAGTTATAACTTGAAAAAACTGGATTAAAAAAAACCTCATTATATCTGTAACTAGAAGGTTATGATCTGGGACATTAAAATAATCTCATAATGTAACGTGCCTAGTGCCTTTAATAATGATAATTTTACACCCTTTATATACATTGATAGACAAACAATCAATCCAATTGACATAACTTCACTGTAACTGATCTATGAAGAGTGTTTTACATAGCTACTGTATGTGTGTGAACAAACGTACACACATACATACAGTATACACATGCGATAATGTTACTCAACCTGACGACCTGTCATTGTTGGCGTCAACAATATGGTACAAGGATAGGGTTGCCTCGGTTTGTTTGTTTATGTATTTTTCTTGTTTTTATATGTGTTTGTTAATATCTTTGTTGGTTTGGTAGAAAAAACATACGTAATTAAACTTCTTATTATATTTTATATATTATATTTTAGCCTTTTTATTTCCACATCTTATTAATACATTTCAAATAATTGTTAGTTGAGTTAGTACTTTTAACTTAATATTCTAGTGTTAGTAGGGTTATTTTAGCTCTTGGGATGTGGATCCCATATGGGTAAAGGCCTCCTCTTTCTCCTTCCACACATCTCTTTCTTTAGCAATGGTCATCCAGTTGTGCCCTGCTATTTGGACAATGTCATCAGTCCACCGTTTAGAAGGTCTGCCGACCTTTCTTTTTCCTGATGGCCCTCTCCAACGTGTCACATTAATGGTCCATCTCTTATCTTTGAGCCTTGAGACATGGCCGGCCCATTGCCATTTTAATTTTAAAGCCTGTTTTACAGCGTCGGTTATTTTAGTTTTTCGTCTGATGGTTTCTGACCTAATTTTATGTATTTTCCTGATTTTCAGTAAACTTCTTATTAAAATACTATAAATTATCAAATTGAGACTAAATATTTTCTTTTTGCTGGTTGTTAGAGATAAAAATATGAAATACTTTTTCAAACTTAGTTAGTAAGTAATACTACTAATATCTGAAGTAAACTTAAGGTCATTGTAATAAAACAGAGCACTATTTCATCAACAAGATATCACAACCATACCAACGCAAATAATAAAAACGCACTTTACAAATAATTGCCAAAAAATGTCAACAAAAAGTTACAAAATTTCTCTGTCAACCAACCCTAAATAGTAACGTTATTTGTAATCCATAACAAAGCGGTTAACCGGACCATTAGTTCTTTTGTAACCTATAAAATTGTAGCATGAACTTTGAAGTTGCTATTGTATTAATTCTTTTTTGTATAAAAAAGTGTTATGTCGAAATGTATTTTGACAAGGTGCAGCGTGGGACCACTGTGTTAGTTTGTGAATGGTCAGGCACTGTCCCCTGTTTTATTTGATGATACAAATTTTACATTAAGCGTGACGTGTAGGTTCTTTAGTTTTTGTCGAGAAAAAGTGAGAATTCACAGCACTGTGTTAAGTTATGTTTAAGTTTTCTTTCATGTTTGTTGAACTTAATAATTTATTAAATACGTTTAGTGCCAAGGCGTGAAAATACGGGTTTGTTCCCTTAAAATAACACATTGTAATTTAATTTAATTTAATTGTTTGTGTAGTATTAGCTGTAGGTACACCATTGACTACCCCCGTTGTATTTTTATATTCGAACAGTCCATCCAAAGGTTGTCTGGAAGATATCGCTATTAGCGATAAGACCGCCATTGTAACCATAGATTTAACATCTTTTTGTATAACAGTTTTGTTTTTAGATTTTGGTGTGCAATAAAGTATATTCTATTCTATTCTATTCTATTCTATTGTAAAGTATTCTTATCTAAGAGCTAAGCTATATTAGATAGCTTAAGTATCAAGTTGAAGTTGTATTAACATAAATTGAAGTTATTACAGCCAACGTGTTGGTGTTTAATGTCAATATTGCATCAGAAATGATTGCCTCTTGTATACTAACTAACTTCTCAAGAAAAGACACTTTGTTTATACATATAATTTCATGTTAAGTCTAATGTATTTGTAAATGACAAGGGCTCTTAACTGAAAATTACTGATATTTTACTCAGCGTGAAACCAATTTAGCGAGTGTGCCATTGTGCTATCATCTTTTTCCTGTCCTTGTCCCATAATAATTAAGGTCAACGTACATTTTGGTTTTCGCCCATTCTCCCCTGACAGCCGTCACGCTATTATTCACTATTTTTTATTAATTTAGTTCCTGACACATCCATTATGCCATGTCCTATTCATTACAAAAACATCTAAAAAACCACATAAATTGATAATATTTCACGACCAAGTTATTTTTTGTATAAATAAAATTAATTTAATAAAGACATTTTAAATATCAATCAAAGATGTTTTTATCCGTATTTAATTAAATTCAGTCACAATATTACACATCTATATGGCGAAGATGACATAATCAATGAACTGAGGAGTTTCCTAAGACCTGTTGTAATTCTGTTTTGGGGACCTTGGCGAGTACATACGCACTGCATACATTATACAACACATTTGCATACTCCTGAACTTAAGTAAAGATGAATATTTAAGTAAAGAGTAGGTTTTTTAATTATTTCCTAGGTTTATTTAAGTTCCTTTATTTTTAATGTACATTTTAATTATTTTAAACGGTTTGTTCATGGAAATTTGATCTACTAACTCGAATTTATTAAACCACGTATTTGTTGAATAATCTTATATTCTCGTATTAATTTCAGAGCAAGGCTATGAAACATTTATTTATGGTGCATTTATGGTGCAATACCTAAGAAATTTTTAACCTACGTGTTTTGTAAGTTTTTTTTGTTTACTGATCGAAAATAAAGTCTCAAACGTCGATGTACTTTTTTACTACAAATAGAAGTGCATGTTTAATAAACACCATTTTCGTTTAAATTGCGAATTGCGGATTTCATCAAAAGATACAGCGATTAATTCTAACCATTTTATCCTCTTGTTAACTCTTAAATACCTATATGCGGGCTTTACGACTAGCGGTTACCTGACAAAATTCTAAATTGCTTGCAATAAAACTTGTATTGTACTTATGTCTGACCTCTACGAATCTTGTTTGTCTAGAAAAAAAGAAAACTATTTAACAGGATTTTCCATTTTTTTTACTCACTTAAAATCTTTGTGGATTTTTTAAGCTCCTATAAATCATTAAATAAAAATGTCGGAAAGATCTTAAGACTATCACACGCAAGAGTGATTAGTACATGAGTACTTACGATAGGATTGCGTGCGGGATCGAGAAAACGCAACGAACGCGCATCTCAGTCGTAATACCTATGCTCAAGCGCTACACTTTCGTAGCTCCGCGCTACGCATACAAAAGACATCAACGGGCGAACACAAAATGTGCTTGTAATTATTTTCTTTGCAACTTTTACTATAGAAAATTTGTCCAAGACATTCTTCCGCGTAGGCAATTATGTTTAAGACTGTAAAAGTAGTTCCTACAAAAGAAACAAATGACGAAATTTTTCCCCTGCGAAACGAGACGACATTGTGTAACACACGAAACTGCGAACAATTACGCGACGTCTGATTAAAATAAGCGAAAAAACACTTACCGCTTGCAAAAACTGTTCGGTTGTAAGTGAAAGTCGCTCCTGAGGACGCGACTAGTGGGGTTGGTTCAACACTTTATTGGCACACAACACTGATTGAATCACTTTAGGGGGCATAGAAGCACACTTTCAGGGGGTTAGGGGGTAAAGTTCGTTGGTCCTTGGGTTTCAATTTGGCGCGTTTGTGCGCTCTGCGGCGCGGGCGCTCGAGACGGCTAGCGGCAAGAGACTGCGCGCGCAACTCCCACCATGGCCGCCCGAAATACTAATCACCTTGCTATCGAGACTGTGATTGAGGTGTATATGATAAGAGATAGCGGATGAAATACATAGCTTTCTTAGGCTATTTTCTTCTGTTTAGAGGGGTTTTGATTGAAAACCTTACAGAATGTTGTTGAACCTTAAATAGAACCTGTTGTTGCTCCTATTCTTTAACTAGAGCGTTCCTTACTCTATGCCTTATAAAACCAAACATACTGTAGGTTAATAATTTATATCCATCAATTTTTAATTAATACAAAAATTCTAATTATAATACTTTATAATGAATTACTAATTTCACGCCACTTAATTAAGAAAAAAAAACACAGATACAACACGCTAATTAAAAAAAATAACGATCATCGAAATAATTAAAAGAACATTTCAAAATCGCTTCCACCTATCCTTTACAACACACAAGGTGAGACGGATCTAGATACAGCGTGTCATTTCTTCCACAAACACAACACATCAAAATTTGACCATTTGAGGTTGATGGGATAGGAAATCATGACGTCATGACTAGTAGACCCAATGCCATTGCCGTATTCGTCATTTACCAATAATAGTTGGAATTTTGGGGTTGACCTTGCCAATAAATCTTTCGATGACGAGTTTTTTTTTCTACTTTATGTGCAGCTCATCAGATGCAACATTCTTGGTACCAACTTAAAAAGTACAACGAAAAAAAAAACAGTTTTTAGTTTATCTTTCCATAAAAAAAAACGGGAAAATGATAACTTACCTAATTTCAGTAGAGATTAAGATAATGGACTTTATAATTTTTTCTTAACCTCATAAGAAGCATAATACAAAAATCGGTAAATAACCTGTTCACTGTGTTTCTAGATTAGGCTGTATTCATTTCGAAATACACTGAAAACAGAAAAAAAATGTGAAAAGTTTATTTCAGTTTTATACCTAAGTGTTCATGTATTGTTCTAATATTCGCACTTTTGGTTCTTTCTACTCTTGACATTAATTATATTGGTAGAATTTGTTTTTTTTTTATATAAATATTAGTTAAAATAGCGAATTTATCATCACTTGAATTATTTTTTTCATATTTGAATTTAAATGTTACTGAGTTTTGATTTGTGTAGTGTTTTTTTATTAACTAAAAATTATTTAAATTCCTGTATATTACTGAATTATCTTTGCAATTATGCCAAATATTGTATTTTTCCATTGCTACAAATAGGTCACTTCCGTTTGATTTCCTCAATTGTCCTTTTTGGAGCATTCGTGGGGCTTAGTAGTACCTTTCATCCCTCTTCATAACTGCATAACATATCTTATAACTGGTAACTAAACCTGGGGGTCTAAAATAGCTTTAGCGGAATTATTATAGGTTAATAATATTAATTACGTTAAAAACCTATTCATATTATAATGGTTGTTTTTTAAATGGATGTTTGTTACTCTTTCACGTCAACACGGCTGAACTGATCTTGACATGGAAGTTTTTGGCATAGAGGTTGATTAAAGTCTGGAATAACACAAAGATTTTTTTTTATCATCAGGCCTGTGAATACGCGGCCGCCAGCTTATTTTTAAAATAATTGAAAATTGTGAATTGTGTTAATATCATTAACCTATGAAGATTCTGATTTTGCAGCCCATTTAGACCACCAGACAACATGTCTCAGATCACGTGTGCACAATCAAAGATCATTCATGAACAGTGACGAGATATTGTATTGCAACATTTTTCTACATCACATTACTACTAGTCATCAACAGTTAATCCAAGTGACAATTTTCTAAGGTCGAGGATGCAGAAACATTTGTGACGTCATTAACATTATTGTCCATTAATTCCAATGTCATCTTCGTCATCGATTACCGATTTCTCTGTAATCTTTTGGATTTTCGGTGTATTTTAGTGACCTTGTATTTACGTAGCGTCAAGAGTCTTTTTTGGGCTTTTTACCAACATCATCTGCATACATACGGCTAAATACCAGTATTTTACATGTAGCGACTGCCTATCTGACCTCCATAACCCAGTTAGTACTGGGTCATACTCTTGGTAAGGACTGGCTGTCAGACTTTCGGGAAACTGCCTATCTGTAACGACTGTCAAATACCTCCAAATGACAGCCGGGACCAACAGCTTAACATGCTTTCCGAGTGTGACATGTGTGTAGGTACACTGTAGATATGATTCTGTCTTACCCTTCGGGGTTTATCTTTTTGTTTTTTTCCATACCTAGGACTTTTTCATTGGTTTTTTTTTAAATATTTTTGATATTGTTTTTGATATTGTCACTTTACTTCAAAACTCGACGACGCCCGTACTATTAAATGCGTTTATAAGCATAATGTTTGAGTCCGTTTTATTGAGTCGTTTTGCGTCCTTTTTTTATTTACTTAGATAAACAGAATGTTTAGTTGTCAAGCCCGTTTACACCGTGTATGAATAACTAAGGATAATTACGCCATTTTAATAATACCTATGCCTAGTAGAAAGTTTATATTGGTCACTCCACTAACGATAAAACTGGTCCAATGTTGAGGAACCATTTAATAACCATTAAGAGTCTTGTCAATTGTATTTACAACACTCCAACGTTATTAAACTAAAACTGGTTTTATCTACAACTAGACTTTTCTTGCACGCCCGTCTGAAGGCCTTAATTCACCAGTACACTAAATCTGATCAGTCATTGAAGGCATGAAGAGGTTATAGACAGACAGAATGAGTTATAATAGCATATTATAATAGTTAAATGGTTCCTCATCGTAACCTCAATCCGGAACGTTACCGTGATTTTTGATCATTCTTACTAATTTTATAAAAGCGAAAGTGAGTTTGTTTGTCTGTTACGTCTTCACGCCTAAATGGCTAAACTTATTTTGATGAATTTTGGAGATAGTTGAGACCCTGGAGACGGACATAGGCTAATTTTTATTTAAAGTGAGAAATGTGGGAGAAAGAGGGAAGAAAGGGGAAAACATAGCATTGCTATTACAATAAATAAGGCGCTAGGGCAAAAACTACAGCTAGCAGGTACCTGCAAATCAGGAAAGGGGAACTGTATTACCCCGAATTTAACGCGAGCGAAGCCGCGGGCAAAAGCTAGTTACTCAATATAGGATTTACCCTGAAAATCATAGTGGTGAACGACAACTTAACAAAGCAACACATCCCATTACAAAACATGTATTTTTATCAAAAGTCACCCGCGCCGTGCTACAGCCAAAACAGAATAGAATGTCTAAATGACTGACAAAAATAGTTAACGCATGGTCGATTCAAATATAACGTGGTATCAATTTTAGCAACACGTAGGTGTTCATACATGCATAACGTATTTATAACAGATATTGCACAGCTGACAAATGATAGACAAATAATTATAAGGTTTTATTATTAGTATTTATTTGTCAGTGTTTTGTTTCGACGTTAAAATAAGCTGTTTTGTGAATGTCAAGGAAGATCTGTCATTTTAAATGAGACTGGTGACAGCTTAATTTAGCAAGTCGTGCATTATATTTTACGACTTTGACTTATGTCGTAAATTTTTATAACATTTCCTAATTATCATGAAGGATTGGCTTAACATGGTTTTCGTTAAATTACGTTTACTTCATAGCATTTGTCTATTATTATATTTTTACTCTTGCTAATATTTTAAAAACGAAGGTGAGTTTGTTTGTTACGTCTTCACGCCTAAATTGCTAAACCGATTTTGATGAATTTTGGTACAGAGATAGTTGGGACCCTGGAGACGGACATAGGTTTTTTTTTAAAAAGATTGAGATGTGAGGAGGAAAAAAGGAAGAAAAGGGAAAACTTAGCATTGCTAGTACAATAAATAAGGCGCAAGGGCAAAAACTACAGGTTTTACCCCGAATTTAACCCGAGCGAAACCGCGGGTAAAAGCTAGTTTAAAATAAAAAGATAACGTAGACCGATGGTTTGTTATACAATCGTAGTCACCATTGTACTCACTATTTAACCTTTTGAACGCCATTGTCACATGTTTGTGACAAGCAAGCGCGCTTTTTGTCATTGCTTTGGACGCCAATGACACAAATATGTGATAAAAATTGACAACCGTGCATATGTTACCTTTTCCAATGGATAAATTATTAAATAATTCCCCCCCCCCTTCCTCTGGGGCGGAGTGGGGGTGGTGTCAAACATTTACTGACTAAAACCAATCCATTTTCTATCTTTTGCCCTTTATGTTAAGGGTAAACACAAACAGTGTGTACAATGGAAAGAAAACAAAATAATTAGTATTAACATTATTTTAATTTATCTATGAAAATTACATAGACTAAATACAGTTCAGAACCAAAGAATTTAATGTCACGGTCCTAGAAATAAACACACGCATAGATCAAAACAGGAAATCCTAATTTAAATCCGTGAGTGCAAACATTTGCACGACTATATCGTTATGAAGGGTAACTCCCAGAGCTTTTTCAAAGAAGTACAATGACTATATTTTGATATTATAAAACGTCTTGAAAGTAAATACCCAAATCCAATGAATATATTTTTTTTCAATTCTTCGAAGTTACATTTCATACACTACTTGCTTATTAATCTACTTTTGGCTCTAGTCATCTTATTAAAATAATGTTAAACAACTTGGTCTGGTGGACGTACTACAATATCGTAGAGTCCAGCTACGGTGTCTCCCCACAAACTGTAGTTCACCTCCTGTCATACTCTATGAATAAATTCTAACCTGCAGTTAGAGGAACCGATCCAAAGCCACCACCAACACCATCAAAGTGGTAGAGTTCTGGCCAAAGCTAATTTGACTCTAATAAGGAAAATCATCGACACGTCAAAGAAGAAGACAGAAGGATTCATTCGTTCGTTATCGTATGGCCAATAACTAAACTGGTCCTGCCGGGGTTGCGGGTTATTCGAAAGAGATACCGCGGCCCCGGAACATAAAGGGCAGTAGAAGGAACATGGGTGGGTTTAAGTCACTACAAGTCTGACATTCCCTCCCGCTCCGTTATTTGATGATTTCCCACCCCAAAAAAAAGTGACTAAACTGGTGTCAAGGGTTTTTGCTGCCCTTTGACTTGGCTAACATGCCGTTCAGAAATATCTCTCAAGCATGCTGGTATCCTCAGGATGTTTCCCTCACAGCAAATGATAATTGTACAATACGCACAATCGCACATGTATCCGAAAATCAGAGGTGCGTAACTTGAGTTCGAATTCGGGACCCATAACTTGGCAGGTCCGATGGTCACACTACTAGGCTATCACAGTTTACTGAAGAAGGTAATATATAGTGAATTAATATAAAAGTACTTCATAACTTACCCACAAATAAAAATTATTATAATTTAGCAAATCCTCAAGTCCTCCATCGATTACTCAGTCTCCAAAATCCTTGAATTAAAACGGGGAACTTAAGAAGGTCCATTTCCACGAAAGACAAAACCATCCATTACTAAACCAGCCTTTTAAAACCTTCAATAGAATCAATGAAATGGAAATGAAACCACAAATCATCTGAAAAGCAATAATTTCCGCACAATTGATTCATAGAATTCGATTCAACAGACAGCGAAATTGTATCGACAGTAACGTGACGATTCATTTCTGAATTTCTGGTCTCAAAACAAAACATTGACCTCCTTAACGGGAACCTTGACACAGTAACCTAGACACCTTACTTCCTCAACTTTTAAATTCTTTCCGAAGACAAAATCTCATAGAAAGTCTTGCAACGTTTGTTGAATCATTCGCTTCTGCAATTATTTCAAGAATGGTGTAATTTTATTGTAATTCTACAGTCTTATGTGAGACTTTCATAATCTTGAGAACGCATTCTTTTTGGTATCGATGATGTAAGACATAAAACTCGTATTAATAAATGACCTACATTAGTCTTTTCATAAGAAGCTCTTTGTAAAATAACAACAGCCACGCGCCCAGCTTAGTCTGTGGATGGGTGACCACCCGTTACATACCGAGTTACTTTGTCTGTCAGAAGTCAGTCAACAGCCCAAAAGTCAACCAGTCTTACCAAGGGGTAAACATTCACCCAGTCCAAAAGTGATTGTGGTGGACAAGTAGGCAGTCGTTACATGAGAAATACTAGTAATCGATTGCATCTGGTAAGAGTGGAAGCCGACCCACTAGTGGGGAATAGGCTAGGCAGATGATTAGTCACTTCATAGGTTTAGGTCACCATAAAGATATAAAAATAAATGAACCAATACCCAAAGAGGTTCTATGCTCTTCATATCTTTTGTTCATAATAATCCAAACTTTCTTTCATACAACACCAACTACCTATTATGATGAGCTTAAACATCAAAACCCTGACATCAGACTCCTCCTTTTGTCGTCCCACGCGACAGTGATGGCAATTAGAGGCAGATTCGTTTGCTCAAACGATGTGAAGTGTCAATCTGTAGGATGGTACTGACGAATGTTGAGGTCATGTCAGAATGGTATTTCAAATCGCTGCGCTCAGTTAGGTATGTACACGAAGACATTTATCTCTTCGGGAAATTCTTTTAGTTTCAAGCGTAAAATGATAGATCGATTAAATAAGAATAGATTAATTAGATATACATAGAACATCATTTTTTTCTAAGTTTATAATAATATACTAAAAGATTTGTGATGTTTTTTTTTCAGGAAAACATTAAATAATTTCTCCCACTCTTAGTGGAGTGGAAGGGAGTCAAGCCTGTACTGACTAAAACCCACCCATGTTTCTTCTTTTGCCATTTTTGGTTTCCGGGGCCAGGGCATCGAACTTCGGCTTTCGAACCAACCCGTAGCTCCGGCATAGTTTCGCCTTTTTGTATTTGGGGTTTGAAATCATCAAATAACTTCCCCCGCCCTGTGCGGAGCAGGGGGGAGTGTCAGACTTGTACTGACTAAAACCCACCCGTGTTCCTTCTATTGCCTTTTACGTTCCGGGGCCGCGGGATCTCTTTCGAACAACCCGCAACCCCGGATAGTTTAAGCCTAATAAATAATGTATTTCAAAAATGAGTACAATAGAATATACTTTATTGCACATCAAAACTTGAAACATAACTGTTTTACATAAATTGAAAATTCTTAGGTTACAATGACGGTCTTATCGCTGATAGCGAAATATTTCAGACAACCTTAAAATAATTTTATCTGAAAACCCTTTGTATATGACCACAGCCCTATAAAATAAGGCAATTTTACTACTAGATTCATAATATAACAAGTCAAAACGCACGTAGTCTTAATGCGTTACACATCAAGATCACCATTAGGGATTACATGCACGAAGTTACTCATGAAAGGTTAACTGCACTGAATCACCCATTTCCTCGATAAATACTACGTGGAAAACATTTTTCTGATACTTTTGTACACTGTTACTGTTTACTACTGTTGAATTTTGGTAAAGAGATAGCTGGGACCCTGGAGCCTATGTCCGCATAGGCTAATATATTTTTTTTAAAAGTGAGATAAAGAAGAAGTAAGAGAGAAAGAGGGAAGAAAAGGGAAAACTTAGCATTGCTATTATAATAAACTAGCTTTTGCCCGCGGCTTCGCTCGCGTTAAATTCGGTAGCGCCTTATTGATTTGTAATAGCAACGCTAAGTTTTCCCGTTTCTTCCCTCTTTCTCCCTCACATCCCACTTTTTTCAAAAAAATATTAGCCTTTGTCCGTCTCCTGGTTCCCAACTATCTCTGTACCAAAATTCATCAAAATCGGTTTAGCCATTAAAGCGTGAAGAGGTAACAAACAAACAAACAAACTCACTTTCGCTTTTATAATATTAGTAAGGATAAGGCGCAAGTGCCAAAACTACAGGTAGCAGGTACCTGCGATTCAGGAAAGAGGAACTGCGTTACCCCAAATTTAACGCGAGCGAAGCCGCGGGCAAAAGCTAGTATTAATATAAATCAAACATTTTAATTGTGTTTGATTACTTTGGAATAGTGCAGAAAATAGTTGAAAGTTCATCAAGGACAAAGGACATCATCTTCAGACCAAAGTGTCCTTAAAAAGCTTTGCCATAGTCCTCTTTTGTAATAAGCGTATACCTTATTGAAAAGACTTTTGAAATTTTTGGTCTCAATTATCTAATTTTCATAACTGCTTATTCATTGACCAACTATGATACTTTACAAACTCGATTGACGATTCAAGCATCTGTATGCACCTTAAGTTTATCAACGTGTTCACTCGACATTGACCCACATGTTGGTATCGATATTCGGTTACAACACTAGCACTCGGTGACGAATAACGAATACACCTCTATAATTAACGTGTCATTTGAATATATTTTAATTTTTACTCTGTGCCCTCGACATTATTGATGCAGGTTTGAATCTTCTTGATGAGATTTTGAATGAATGGTAGGCCTTTTGTTTGATAATAATGAGTGTAATTAGGACTATTAGTAGGCTAACAGCTGACATTTTAATCAGACCACTAGATAGGCAAATAGCAACTTTAACATCAAAGCGTACGGTCGGAAGTGGAATGTAAGTGGTGCGGTTTTGTGCTTCTATAGAGGAAGATACTAATCGATCTTAGGTGGAAGTAGCTTTAATAACGAGAATTAATACTTACCATAATTAAAACTGAATCTGTATGCTTTACTCTATGCACTCAATACTACTCATAATTGAAATATAGTTTTGCATCGAGCTTTACAAACAATGAACATTTAACCAACATGTATTTTTTCAAAAATTTCAAAAAATTCAAATGTCAATTTGCATAATTAATTGTCTTGGATTTGAATTCTTCGAGATATAACGTGCACGGTTCGGCACGCCCGCCTCAAAGAGATGTCAGCAGAGAGGCCCGTCGAAGCCACTGCCGGGGTTGCGGGTTGTACGAACTTGATACAGCGGCACCAGAACACAAAGCGCAAAAGAAGGAACATGGATGGGTTTGAGTCGGCACGAGTCTGACACTGCCTCCCGCTCCGTCCAGAGCGAGAGAAGTTATTTGTTGATTTGCTATCTGACAAAAAACTCATGATTTTAAACCAGAATTTGGAAATGAAAACAATATTAACTATCATATTACATGAGCATCGAGTATAAGATATTCAAACCTACTAATGTGTAAATAATGAAGTCATGACCATGATCTCATACTAAATTCGGTTAATGTCACATTTTTTACAAAGCGAGTCCAATACCTCATAAACCGAAGTCCAACGTCATGGACATGTCATAGTGTAATACCGCAGACGATAGTACGCGCAACAGTAATCGCTAAGAAGGCTCGGTTCGTACAATTATTGTTGTTCTCAGTTTCTGACTTTTCATGACCAGAAATTTGGGAATGAAAAGAATGTAAATAAAAATTAAAAATGCAAAATAGAATTTCCTTTTTTTATAAACATTGGTCAGTTAAAAACTGTTGTTGGAAAAGTTAATTTTATTTGTCTTATTCCTACATAACAGGTGTGTGGAAGGAAACACTAACGGAAAAGCGCACATTTCGCTGTACTATAAATGCTTTGGCATTTTAGTTAAAATTACATATGATACTAGTGCACATTAAACACAATTTGAGAGTAATCAAAGTCAGACAAAGAGATAATATTCGTTTGTTCTGTCATGGGTATTCTGTTTATTCTCTTCTCTATGTCACCGATCTCTTACGCTGGGCAAAACCCATTCAGAAAGAACTGTGACGTGTCTATCTGGAGAGTGGACATTGCAAACTATATCATAATATGAATCATAACCTTTCAAAATAAGGTTCAAAATCGTATGTTTTCACAAATAGGAACAATTCGACCTTGGGTAATCCTTTGTGAATCGATACATAAGTACAGTCATGCTTATTTATGACGATAATGAAGAAGGCATTTTGCCCAGTAACTACGCGGGTTTAGATAGTTATTTATAGAATTCTACCATTTGATTACGTTTGCCAATTTAAATTATTTGGAAAGTAAGAGGAGATCCAAATCGCTACAGCAGACGGATTTTTTAATACAAAAACAGATAACGACCACGCATGGTCGTCGTCACCGAGGAAGGATCAAAAAATGCTGGCGTGACGAATTGGATTCGTTCCTGCCAGTTTGGCCAGAGGAGGCTAATCACCGGGAGAGTTGGAAAGGGTTGGGGGAGGTCTTTGCCGAGGAGTGAGATAAAATAGGGTGAAAAAAAGTTAGTACTATCAGGGTCTATATCAATATAATTGACTGGTAGAGCATGCCTTACGGCATCAAATCTGCCTATGTACCACAATTGTACATGAATTTAAATAAATGAATACATGAAAAAACTAGTTTATTTAAATATCTTGGTATGTAATTACAAGAAATATAAAGGTTTTTTTTAACAATGACGTCATCACGATACATTTTATGGGTTCCTTAAGAGCCATTTCACAAAATGATTGCGCTCGAGTTTAGGCAAAAGAGTGCGTCATTGTTTATGTGTGCGTAGCGAGCCACACACGTGCAATATAAACAGTGTAACACGAGAGCAATCTTGAGCCGTAATCGTAATATGATTTAGTAAATTTTATTTTAGTATTGTATTAGTATTTATATGTTATTGTAATTTAGACTGATGTTCAAATTGATATTTTGACAAATTATATGCAAATATTTTCAAAATAACTATAGGATTCGATTTCCCAAAGAACATAGATTATTTCTGAATAATTTTATTTTTATAATTACTATGTATTTGAACCAAAAAACACGTAAAAAAAACAAAATAAAAGTTAAAAATTGGTCTAAGAATTTATTTTTTTACTAATTAATGGTAATATAATTCAGGAATCTATTTCATTAAACGACGATTTAAATATATGTCTGAACCTGTATGTATTTTGTTTAGTTTCATTTATAAGTATTATTGATAGATTTAGGACTCAGAAGTAGACTCTGCGGCAATTTTTCAGTAAAATGGTTCTGGGAGATGTGTCATTATAAATTAAACAAACCGATTTTAGTAAATGTGTTACATTAAACGACACTATAAACGATTAATCTATATTTTGTATTCATTCAATAAATTCTAGATATTACTTAGATGGTAATAGAGAAGCTCAAAGTCTTAAAAATTTGGGCGAAAATGTGAAATGGCTCTTAAGGTCCCCCCCGGATTCTTTGAACATCCTGTTTTGGGGAACTACCACGGATATCCGAATAATCCGATAAAAAGTGAAGTAATAAGGTCAATAACGTTACATTGATTCGTCATAAGGTTTTTTGACATCACTCAAGTCAAGTTCAATCAATAATGTCAATACTTATTATTTATGTGTGTGTAAATACCCATAGTACAGTAACATACGCAATGTTTTTTGTCAATAAGTACGTTTTTGTAAGTTTTATTTTTAATCCGTAAGAGGATAATACTGGTTTGAAATACTGTCGTGTCAGCATTTTTTTTTTTTTTTTTTTTTTTTTAATCTTTATTTAAGGGGACTCGGTCAACAATGACGATGTCGCCCCGTAATTCTAATTACAATATACATAAAACAAAATTAAGTAACAAAACTAATTTACAAGAAGCAAAACTATTGTTGGGTGTTATCTACGCTCCGCATGCGGGCCGCGTATAGTGCACACAGCTTCTCGGCCTCCTCCGAAAAAGGGAAAGCCAAGAAGCTGCTACATATCCCCATGTTGTACTGCGTGCTTCCAAGTGCTTGAAGCCGCTGAGTCTCATTCCGGACACATTCGAGCAAGACGTGGTGAATATCATCTATCGTATTACACTCCAAGCAATTAGGTGATTCCGTTTTACCCATTAGATGTGCAAATTTATTTGATGGAATGTGTCCAGATCGGAGCCTCAACAGCGTCACAATAAATTGTCTATGGGCTTCCATGTCCTGGAACCATGGGCTACGAAAAAGTCCTGCTTGTATAGTCCGATACCATATGCCTTTAGTGCGCGATCTCTCATCAAAATATTCCTGCCACAAATCTTTGCAGATCCTTTTGACTATTTGGTTGCGATCTGAGTGCATTGGTAAACAAGTGTATGTGATCCCTTCTGATGAAGCTAATTTTGCTGCTTGATCCGCCTTTTCATTGCCCATGATGCCAATATGAGACGGAATCCATTGTAGCATTATTGTCTTATTAGCCCTATGCAGCTCGAAAATGGTTTGGAGAATAACAAAGGCTATCGGGGAACCTCGAAAGTTCGAAGGTAGCCGAGCCAGATGCAATAGAGCACTTTTGGAGTCAGTTAGAACCAAAATACGATCCGCATTAAGACTTAACGCATAAGACAGTGCTTCTGAAATCGCTATCAGCTCGCAATACATAATGGAGACACTAACATCAATTTTAAATTTAAATGCATTATCAGACTGAGGGTCGAATACAGCTGCTCCAGCACCCTGCGCATTTTTTGATCCGTCTGTGTAAAGTTGGTAGAACGCATTATAATTATCACACAGGTATTCGGAACACTTTTCCCTTAAATAAGATATATTCATAAATCTCTTGGGATTGTTAACATTAGGAATATGGTAAGAAATGCTTTGGGATAGGTCAATATTGGAGAGCCATGTATTCAATGAGAATACGCCCACTATGGTGCTAGAATATATAGGTAAGTCCTGTAGTTGTCTGTGTGAATCTACTAAAAACGGTTTTTTTTTGTTTCTCCAGTATTGGCCCTCACAAAGGTTTGACAATTCGTTTATTATGCTTATTAGTCTAGTCAACAAGTGCTTTTTTAGTCAAAACTTTTTAAAAGGCTCGGAAAAATATGTTTGAGGGCTCATTCGATTCGGGATCGAATCTAGAAAGTTTTTGAAAAAATTCAAGACCCGCTCGAAAAAATTGCAAAAGTTATTAACAAATTAGTAAACAAAAACAAAGGGGTTTAGTTTTTTTGGTATATCTTGAAAACTATTTGATATATTTTGATTTTGAAAAAAGATTCAAAAAGAGGAGAAAATTTCCTAAAAAAAACTCCCAACTCGCGAAATTGTAGGACCAATATTAAAAAAATTACAGGGAGCTGAAAGTACGCCTGAAAACGGGTACTCGGGTTTCCGCAAGCCACGCCCCCTTCGAGCGCTTTAATGAAAAATATTATTTAAACATATTAAATGTTGATATTAAAATTTGAAAAAAATCAGACATCTACAGGACAAATTAAGGAATGAAATGCCGTAGAAAAAATATTTTTATCGCGATTTTATAAAATGTTATCCATAAATTAATTAACAATTTCTTCCGACTGGGCTATAAACATTGCAAGTTGCATAATTGTTAAACCAGAAATCTCAATTTTTTTTCCTCTCGTGGAGCTATTCTTCTAATATTAAAGAAAGGATTTCCGTTGAGTAAATTAAAAAATTGTTAATTTTCGATTTGTTATTAACAAATTACCTAGGCGGCAAATTAAATATTTAAATAAATGTTACAAGAATTATTTTTTTTCCAATGTCGATGATCATTCGTTTTTCTATTAATAAAAGCTACCTAAAAATATTTTTTTATAAATTTTAATTCTTTTTGTTTATAAAATTGTTATAAACAAATAGATTATTTATAAGATAATTGAAATTTTTTTTTTGGAAATAGATTCCTCGTAAAAAATTATGAATTTTAAGATAAAAAACGATGCTTAAAAAAATTTTTTTATTGCTAAAAAACCGTTTTGTTAATTAACAATTTTTTTTTACCACTTGTTAATAATATTAAGGTACGCTTTTTTTTAAAATATCATTATTTATTATCCTCCTTAATAATAAAAAAAAAAAATTCGTTTTTTTTTTAAATTTTCATTGTTTATTAAATAAACAATTTGTTATA
This sequence comes from Ochropleura plecta, assembly GCA_905475445.1. Taxonomy (NCBI): domain Eukaryota; kingdom Metazoa; phylum Arthropoda; class Insecta; order Lepidoptera; family Noctuidae; genus Ochropleura; species Ochropleura plecta. Next base: position 5,881,242 of record FR997723.1, on the reverse strand, counting down.
AACAATTAAATTTTTTTTGTATAATTTTTTTAGAACTCTTTACACTAAAATAAAACCGACCAATTCCCTTTTTGCGGAAAAAAAAATTAATTCGAAAATAAATATAAATATTTTTTTTTTTTTGCAAAAAGGTAATTAGTCGGTTTTATTTTAGTGTACAGAATTCTAAAAAAATTATACAAAAAAAAAATTAATTGTTTATAACAAATTGTTTATTTAATAAACAATGAAAATTTTTAAAAAAACGAATTTTTTTTTTGATTATTAAGGAGGATAATAAATAATGATATTTTAAAAAAAAAGCGTACCTTAATATTATTAACAAGTGGTAAAAAAAAATTGTTAATTAACAAAACGGTTTTTTAGCAATAAAATTTTTTTTTTAAGCATCGTTTTTTATCTTAAAATTCATAATTTTTTACGAGGAATCTATTTCCAAAAAAAAATTTCAATTATCTTATAAATAATCTATTTGTTTATAACAATTTTATAAACAAAAAGGATTAAAATTTATAAAAAAATATTTTTAGGTAGCTTTTATTGATAGAAAAACGAATGATCATCGACATTGGAAAAAAAATAATTCTTGTAACATTTATTTAAATATTTAATTTGCCACCTAGGTAATTTGTTAATAACAAATCGAAAATTAACAATTTTTTAATTTACTCAACGGAAATCCTTTCTTTAATATTTGAAGAATAGCTCCACGAGAGGAAAAAAAATTGAAATTTCTGGTTTAACAATTATGCAACTTGCAATGTTTATAGCCCAGTCGGAAGAAATTGTTAATTAATTTATGAATAACATTTTATAAAATCGCGATAAAAATATTTTTTCTACGGTATTTCATTCCTTAATTTGTCCTGTACATGTCTGAATTTTTTCAAATTTTAATATCAACATTTAATATGTTTAAATAATATTTTTCATTAAAGCGCTCGAAGGGGGCGTGGCTTGCGGAAACCCGAGTACCCGTTTTCAGGCGTATTTTCAGCTCCCTGTAAAATTTTTAATATTGGTCCTACAATTTCGCGAGTTGAGAGTTTCTTTTAGGAAATTTCCTCCTCTTTTTGAATCTTTTTTCAAAATCAAAATATATCAAATAGTTTTCGAGATATACCAAAAAAACTAAACCCCTTTTTTTTTGTTTACTAATTTGTTAATAACTTTTGCAATTTTTTCGAGCGGGTCTTGAATTTTTTCAAAAACTTTCTAGATTCGATCCCGAATCGAATGAGCCCTCAACCATATTTTTCCGAGCCTTTTAAAAAGTTTTGACTAAAAAAGCACTTGTTGACTAGACTATATAGTTACATTATCTCTTATCGATCTAGATTTGAGCCAGAATTTACCTGACAAATATTTTCTTCGAATCTGAAGCGGTTGTAAGCACAATTCGTTTTCCATGACATGAATTGGAGTACTCCTAATGAAACCCCCTATAATCCTCATACATACATTTTGAATTGCATCTAGTTTATGTAACTGGCTGTTAGCGTAATTGCCAAATAAAAAACTACAGTAATCAAATCTGCTTCGAATCATTGTCATATACAGTCGTCGTAAATGTTTCGGGTGGACGCCCCATTTGGATCCCGCCAGAACTTTGAATATATTTAACAATCTTGAGCACTTTTCCCGTATCTCGTTAATGTGTCTTTTCCACTTCAAAGATTTGTCCAGCCACATGCCTAAATATTTTACAGTATCTGTTGTAACATCACTATTTAGTTGTACTATTATGGTCTTCACTAGTCTATGTATTATCTGTGATCTCCCGGCGCTCTGCCTCACTTCTTCCTGTCATGTCTTACGATGTGTACCTCGTGTGTCAACATGTCAATAAACCATTATCATACTAAATGGAACATCTTTTATTAAGAATCCAACATAACATGGTGTCAGAAGTCATTTAAGAAGAAGTCATTCAAGAAAAAGTCGAGGTCGTCGAAGAAAATGCCGGACCAAGCGGACGTCAGCCATGATGGTGAGACAAATTTTCAAACACGTGTGAAGCAGTTAAATATTTCGTCAGATACCACGAATAATAACGCTGAATCGTGGAAAAGATGGTGGCAACAACTCGATTTATATTTGTTAGCCACAGGTCTAGATAAGTCAAGCGAGAAACGGAAAATCGCAATTCTGTTACATTGCATTGGAGAACGAGGTCTCAATATATTCAACACATTTAACCTCAAAATAGACAAGAGCACGCTTGACGAAGTCAAATCGAAATTTGACAAATTCTTCGAGCCAAGAAGAAACGTGACCATGTGCAGGTATTTGTTCTTCACACGTAGGCAAAATAAATCCGAAAGCATCGACGAATTCCTCACGGATTTGGAAAATAAAAGCAAAGAATGCGAGTTTGGCACGCTCAGGGAATCGCTCATCAAAGATATTTTCATTGCAAACCTCAATTTGGACTTGTCACATGTGCGTCAAAGGTTACTGCAAGAACATGACTTAACCTATCAGAGAATGCAAGAGCTGGCGAGGACGCTCATAGTCGCACAGCAGGATGCTGAGAAAATAGTCAAAGGGAGCAGCATCGCCAGTGAAAACGTCATGCATCTCAGTCGGAGGAGCCGTAGTCGAGGAGATGGTCGACAGCGAGCTTCCAGTCGCAAGTCAGCTTCAAGCAGTCGCAAGCCAGCTTCAGGCAGTCGCGAGTCACCTTCAGCTTCAAGCAGCTCGAAGACATGTAGCCGCTGTGGGCAGTCTCATCGCTACAAGTGTCCAGCTCAAGGAGTTCAATGCAGGTCATGTAAATCTTATAATCATTTTGCTAAATTTTGTCTCAAAAATAAAAAAGTCAGTCAGTTGCAATCGTTTAACTCAGATAATGGTAGTCAAGATTATTTCGTAGGTATGCTGAATAGTCAAAGTCATAATGGTCAAAGTCATAATAGTCATTCTCACGGTCAGTCACTCAGACAGACCAGTCAGTCAGTCAGTCAGTCCAGTCAGGTCCTATGTCCAGTCAAAAAGTCACGGTCAGTCACTCAGTCAGACCAGTCAGTCAGTCAGTCAGTCCAGTCAGGTCCTATGTCCAGTCAAAAAGTCACGGTCAGTCACTCAGTCAGACCAGTCAGTCAGTCAGTCAGTCCAGTCAGGTCCTATGTCCAGTCAAAAAGTCAAAAGAAAAAATGTCAGAGTCTCAATGATGAAATCAGTCACATGTCTGAGGGATTTCACAATAAGGCACAGTCGTCCAGTCAGTCACACAATGGATCATCAGTGGTCAATACTTTGAATCACTCAAAGCAGTCGTGGGAAATTAGCTTATTGGTAGGAGATACCAAAGTCAAATGCATTATAGACTCAGGTGCAGATGTCAATATAATGTCAAAACAAACATTTCAAAATGTTAAAAGTCAAAATAAGCTGTCAAAATTCTCACTTGTCAAATGTCAAATAAATGTCACAGGATTTGGTGGAAAATCCATTCCGATTTTAGGCAAAGTCAACTTAATTTGTAATTTTTGCTTAAACAATAAGAACATTGTTGAAAACATAATGTTTATAATACCAGATATAGAGTGTCCAAATGTCCTTGGTCTCCCAATTTGTGAAAAGTTAGGTATAATAAAACGTGTCTTTTCAGTATCAAAACAAGACTTTTGTGAACAAATTCATACACAATATAATGATGTATTCCAGGGTCTTGGCTGTCTGCCTCCAGTCTGTCATCTAAAACTCAAGCCTGATGCAGTACCATGTGTGGATCCGCCCAGGAAAGTCCCATTCGCATTACAAGGGAAACTGCGTGAGGAGTTGGATCGCATGGAGAAAATGCAAGTCATAGAAAAGGTTACAAAACCTACAGAGTGGGTTAATTCAGTCGTTGTAACAGTAAAAAGTTCAGGTCAGTTACGAATTTGTCTTGATCCTAGAAATTTAAATAAAAATATCATGAGGGAACATTATCCACTCAAGTCAATTGATGAGATTAGGTCTCAGCTCGAAGGGGCTGTATGTTTTTCTCATTTAGATGCATTTTCAGGGTTTTGGATGCTACGTTTAGATGAATATAGTTCAGAATTATGTACCTTTCAAACACCATTTGGTAGATATAAATATTTAAGATTACCATACGGCATAAATGCCTCATCAGAAATATTTCAAAGAGTCATGATGAATTTATTTGGTGATATAGAAGGAGTTCTAATTTTTATTGACGATATTTTAGTGTATGGTCCAAACGAGTCAATTCACAATGAAAGATTACATAAAGTCATGCAAAGAGCTCGTCAAGTCAATTTAAAATTTAACAAGTCAAAGTGTAAATTTTCACTGTCAGAAGTATGTTTTTTAGGTTATGTCTTCAGTAAAGATGGTGCAAGGGCAGATCTTGAGAAGGTCAAAGCAATTGTCAACATGCCCACACCACAAAATGTCAAAGAGTTACAGAGAATACTAGGTATGATAAACTACCTAGGACCTTTTATAAGTAACCTGTCAGAAAAAACACAAATGTTAAGAAATCTTTTAAAAAAAGATGCAGTCTGGACTTGGGATGAAAATCATAGTCAATGTCTGAGGAAACTGAAGGATGAAATTACAAATTCACCAGTTTTAGCTCATTATAATCCCAAGATTCCATTAGTCTTGTCAGTCGATTCGTCAAAGTCAGCGTTAGGTGCAGTCATTTTGCAAAAAAATAAGCCTATAGCATACAGTTCAAAGACTTTAACTCAAACCCAAGAAAGGTATGCTCAAATAGAGAAGGAGCTGCTAGCAATTCAGTTTGGTTGTGAAAAATTTCACCAATATGTATATGGTAACAGAGTCACAGTTCACACTGATCATAAACCATTAGTCTATCTGTTTAAAAAACCATTACATGATGTCCCAGCTAGATTACAGCGTATGATGTTAACTTGTCAAAAATATGATTTAGAAGTTATACATGTTCCAGGTAAAGAAATGTTTATATCAGACACTTTGTCAAGAGCCGCCTTGAAAGATCACTATATACCTGAAAATGAATCAGAAATGTCTTGTCATGTCAATCTAATGTATGCTAACTTAGCAATTACAAAAGAATATAGTACACAATTGGCACAGGAAACCAGAAAGGATGAATCCTTGCAATTATTAAAAAAATATTATAATGAAGGATGGCCAAACAATAAAAACAATGTCAGTCCATTGGTAAAACCATTTTGGAATATTCAAGGGGAAATTCATGTAATTAAAGATTTACTTTTCAAAGGATCAAAATTAATAGTACCACAGTCTATGTACAAAGGAATGTTAGAACAGATTCACAAAGGTCACCAGGGTATAAACAAATGTTTAAAACTAGCTAAAGAATCTCTGTATTGGCCAAATATGTCAAGTGATATTAAGAATTTAGTAGACCAATGTCTTATATGTGCTAAGTTTAAACAAAGCAATCAAAAGGAACCACTACAAAATTTTGAAATCTGTAAATACCCATGGCAACAAGTAGGTATTGATTTAATGCATTTTGATAGTTTAGTATATTTAATTGTCACAGACTATTACTCAAAATACATAGAAATAGCATTATTAAATAAAAATAGTACATCTCAAAATGTTATTACTCATTTAAAGTCAATTTTTGCACGCCATGGAATACCATTGTCACTAGTCTCAGATGGTGGACCTCCTTTTCAGTCAATCCAATTCAAATTTTTTTTGCAAGAATGGGACATAGAACATGTTGTTACTAGCCCATATCATTCACAGTCTAATGGACAAGCAGAGAGTTCAGTCAAAATTATAAAAAACATGCTAAGAAAATGCAAAGAAAATGGATCAGATCCATACATAGCATTGTTACAATATAGAAATACAGGTAAAAATAATTTTTCATCACCAGCACAGTTACTCATGTCTAGGAACTTAAGAGATAACATTCCAACATCATATAAGAAGTTAAAGCCAAAAGTGGTAACATTTAAAGATTACAAAGAGTCTGTCAAGAAAAATGATCAAAATAAGTCAAAATACTACAATAAGAATGCCAAGTCAATGTCTATGTTACATCATAATGATCATGTCTATTTTAAGAGAAACCCTAGTAGCAACTGGGAACAAGCTATTGTTAAGCAAAGATTGTCAAATAATAGATCATATGTTGTTGAGGATGTCAATGGAGTTAGGTATAGGAGGAATAGAATTCACTTAAGACATAAATATTCTCATAATTGTGCTAACCCTCCCATGCAATCCAACTCGTCACAAAGGGGAGAGGAAGGTGACAGACAGGAGTCTAGGCATCAAGGATCCTCATCTCAACAATCCTCAAATGTAACAACTAGGTCAGGTCGTATTGTAAAACCTACCAGAAGGTTAATTGAAGAAATTGATTAAGTTAAGTTATAAATAAAGTCATAAGTAAAGTTTAAGTATAACCATAAGTATAATTAAGCATGTTGTCTTGTATAAAGTCAAATAGCATAGCACTTATATTAATTGTCAGTCAGGGGTCTAATTTGAACTCAACAAGGGGGATGTTGTAACATCACTATTTAGTTGTACTATTATGGTCTTCACTAGTCTATGTATTATCATTCTGTGATCTCCCGGCGCTCTGCCTCACTTCTTCCTGTCATGTCTTACGATGTGTACCTCGTGTGTCAACATGTCAATAAACCATTATCATACTAAATGGAACATCTTTTATTAAGAATCCAACATAACAGTATCAACCTGTTGTATGCTGTAATTGTTAATATTTACGTTCACTATTTTTCTGTTTCTACCCCTACTAAATAAACATATTTTTGTTTTATTAAAAGATACATATAAACCTACCTCTTCTATTAAACACTGAAATAATTTTAACGAATCTTGAATATAGGCGACTGACTCCGAAATTTGTTTCCTAGCTACATATAAAACGAAATCATCTGCATATTGTGACACAAACACATTAGTTAAGTTATGACAAATCTTTGAAGTAGCAGCATTAAATAATAATGGGGACAGCGGATCGCCCTGTGCAATTCCCATCCCAGTGCTTCTTACTACTGTGCCATTGCCATTAATTTGGACTGATAAATGTCGGTCATGTAAAAATTCCCATAGATATCTGCATAACAGCGATCCCACTTCCAGCTCATCTAGCCTTTTTAAGAGGGCTACTAAGTTTATATTATTATAGGCACTATCAATATCGACAAAACATCCCAACGTGCTGATACCCTTCGAAAATCCTTCCTGTATACGCAATACTAATCTGGCCAGATTGTCAGCACAGGACCGCGTTCTCCTAAACCCGGTTGTTTCATGTGAAAAACAATTATTCCTTTCGAGAAACCATTCAAGCCTGCGATTTAAAATAGTGTGTAAAACTTTACAAGGACATGACAATAAAGCAATTGGTCTGATACCTGATATAGACCCAGCATCACGGCCAGGTTTCGGTATGGGCACTATTTTAACCTCTCGCCATTGGTTCGGAACAAAGCCCGAACGTAGGAATCTATTATATAATAACACTAAAATGGTTTTTCCTACAACTGGTAAGTGCCTGATCATGGAGTAAGATATATCGTCGCCACCGGGAGCTGTATCAGTCTGTTTAATACAATTATTAAGCTCTTGAATCGAAATTGGGTTGCTCAATTGCTCATTTTCTGATATAAAATTAGGTGGAGGAGGGCTCACGTAATCTGGTGCCAAACTACGTAGTAAATGTATCGTTTGTTCCTGATCCACGGTACATCTCGCTGTCTTATACCCTTTGAGCCATTTCATACGTCTGTACATCTCTGTTGCTGACATTGTGTTATCTATACTATCACAGAAATTTCTGAACGAGCGGTACTTGCCGTTGCGTATCGCTCTCTGGGCAACACTGGTTCTATTTTGTATTTTGCCTAAATTCTGCGGCGTAGGGTTCTTCCTGAATTCTGCCAAGGCAAGACGTCGCTCCGCAACTGCGCGTGATAGGTCTTGTCCCCAATATGGTTTAGGTTTAAACTTCTGTTGTCGAATCGGGTTGTCACAAATTTTTATTGTGGGTATAGTTTCATTCGCTGTTGTATTTATGACTTCAATAAAATTCGTGTCAGCATTTAAAAAAAAAACTCATAGAAATGTGCATAGTTCAACAGAAAGGTGCCCTATCATTGCTCGTCTTCTACTTTTAGATATCTTTCTTTGAATAATTTACTTCCACCCAATTCCCATTCAATAATTCAACTCTATTCTTCAATATACCGTCTTAAATCTTATTACACAGATGTTGCATTTCTCTTCCGCGTGTCACTTCAATTTGTACCTTATCATATTGACATAAGACATACAAAACGCGTTCTATAAATTGCATTATCTACAGGTACCAGCCATTTAATTCACATTCAGATAGGGTTGTACCGACCAGTAATTGAAATCGAATTAATAAAATTGAGACTGCCGTTACAACTCGATAGGTACCTAATTAGTGACGTAATAAATCGATACGCAAGATGTAATGCGGTTTCGAAAGAATATAGGCTGATGAGCAATTGAAGAAACGACAAGTTGATTTGGTATTGGAATTGACATGTTGTTCGAGAGTTGAATGTCAATGATGTTATTTATAATCCACATGTCCAAACTAGTTTTTGATTTGAAGAGTGAAACAACATACAGTTATACTAGAAGAAGTACGCACTTCGATATTTTTCGTGTTTCTGAAATAGTATGAATGTCGACACGGATTAAGACACATTTTGTCGTAGTCAGTGGTCATTACGTGTTTCTATAAGATATGCACTCTGATCACATAGCACTTGTTATTCAAACTTTCATTTTTAACAGATGACTTGGACGCATATTCGTATAACGAAAATAGGCCTTATAACCAAAGCGCATACTTATACTGGGAGATCTTTACCTACATCGCTTACTATAATCATGTAATAACAATGAAGGCTTCAAATACATACAACACAGACTGATGATAATAATTTGACGTTTTTGGCGGTAAAATGAAATCTTTTTGGAGACAAAACTTTCAGAAAGATTGTGGAAGTCTGGGAGGTCTGATCTGCTTCTGGAAGGAAGTGGTCTGGCTGGAGTAGCGGCCACCGTGGTATATAGCATGTGCAGAGTGGTCCGACCTCAAAAACTATGTCCGGAACCCAGACCCCCAGGCTCATACAAAGAAGAAGATAATATAAAAAAATGCAATATTTGACATCAATATTTCCTCAAAAGTTTACATCATTTAGGAAACAGGTCAAGTGCGAGTCGGACTTGCGAACCGAGGGTTCCGTACAAACTTGCGACGTGGACGGCCATCTTTTGACTGCGTGGACTTAGAGGGTAAATTTTTTACAGCTTCAAGGGACAGACATGAGTATATGATTTTAATTTCAATTGGGTACCTCCAAGCAGTCAGTCAGTAATCTCGTATTAATCCAGACTATCTGAGTGCTGAGATAAAGGGTTTTGACAGACAGACAGATGGAAAACAAAGTGGGTTCTGGGGGTAGTGTTTTTTCTTTTGAGGTACCTACGGAATCCTACAAATCAAAACGATCAAGGTTCCTTTTATAGTGCTATGTGGGTACATGTCTATCTCAGTAGGTGCATTGAACCTTAAGTCATTTATTACCTTTCTTAGTTAGTCTGACGTCACGGTGTGTCCTTAAACTGTGAATTTAAATGCGATTGCCGTTGTAGAGACGTGACGATTATCGCAGTATTTGAGTAGTTTAATCTAAACAATACTATAATACACGTCTTGAAAATAATGAGGCTAATTCTAAATATACAACAGTAATTCAATAATAAATTCTGAAGACATAACTCTCATTTAACATATTGTTTATTCATTTGATCACATATAATTTTACATTTTTAAATATTCTAAACAAAAAAAACATTTAAAAATATAAATAACCTTTTTACACTTTATTTATTTGCACATACTTTTTCATTTATAATATTTCATAAAATTACATAAAAATATATGTAGTGGTCCACTGGTATCGGGAGCAGGGTCCAAGCTACCGTTGGTAATGGCTCCAGAGACAGGAAACTCACAATGCGGCCGTTTTAAGAAGTACTGCCTTCTGAATCAGGCCCAACATTATTATTAAAGAATAGCACATTAAATGTTTAATACACTTTCTATTTAATTTTATTTAAAAGTAGTTAGTAGTAATGAAAATATATCTTCAAAGTAAGCATCAATGCTCTGCTTAATTATACGCACACTCGACTACACATAAACCTATACATAACCAGTTTATGGTGATTTCTACGTAGACCGTAGATTTTCCGTACGATGAGATCTGCAGAGAGAGAGAGAGAGATCTGCATAAACTGGTTTTGTATAAGTTGATGTGTCCTCGTGTGAACATACCTATCAAAATACGTTACCGAGAATTTTATAAATTCATCTATTTTGCATTTTCATTAGATAGATTTGTTTTAGCAGCTCATATTGGAATTTCAAAGTGATGAATAATATTATTAAGCGGTCGAAATATTAATATCGTGAATATTTGCACAACTCTATTCAATGCATACCTACCTATTTAGTAGACTGGCAAATAATAAACTGCAAATAAATGGGTTGCTATAGAAGCAAGATGTTTTTCCTTTTAAAATCAGCTGCCCTACCATGACGTTTTAAAACAGAACTTATTCCACTGAGGGAAAGAGACAGAGCTACACAGGATGTTTAACACCATCTCTTTCTCACACTGGAATAAGAACTGCTATAGGATATCATGGTAACCCTACAGTAGCAAGTAGTTACGATGACAGGCCGTGTCGACGATACTGCTGGGGTGATTGTGTAGAATGCGATTGTGTCCCCGCACCCCAGCCAGAATTGATGAGAACGAACACCGTGTGGTTTTAGTCAGTAGGAGTCTGACAGACCCCTCCGCCATGGCGGAGGACATCCATTGAGGATTTCCACACGTAAAAAAAAGGCTGTGTCGACGACGTGTTTGTGTTCCACGCGCGCCTCAAAGAGATATCAGCAAAGCAGAGAGGCCTGCCAGGGCTACCGTCTGCCGTGGTTGCGGGTTGTTCGAAAGAGATACCACAGCCCGGAACACAAAGGGCAAAAGAAGGGACATATAGGTTTTAGTCAGTAAAAGTCTGACACTCCTCCCCGCTCTGCTCAGAGAGGGGGAAGATATTTGATGACTTCCCATCCAAAAAAGTAGCAAGCAAGTAGAATTGGAATAAACCTGTATATGTACATTTCTCATATCGTGGAAACAATCCTGACTGAACCTGTATATGGAACTGGTTGCCTAAATAATAATATGTAAAAAATATTTTTGACGGGCCTGTTGGTCTAGTGGTTAGTGGCCCTGACTGCTGAGCCGGAGGTCGTGGGTTCGATTCCCACCCAGGACAAACTTTGTGTGATGAGCATGATTGTTTGTTCTGTGTCTGGGTGTGATTTATCTATAATATGTATGTATTTATAAATTATATAAGTATGTATATCAGTTGTCTGGTTACCATAACACAAGCTCTGCTTAGCTTGGGATCAGATAGCCGTGTGTGAGTTGTCCCAAGATAAAAAAATAAAATAAATAATTACATCCATTTTAGACAAGTGTCGTGATGGCCCAGATGGTAAGCGCCTCACCTCTCAAACATGAGGTTGTGAGTTCAAATCCAGGCAGGTACCAATGTGACTTTTTCAATTCATATGTACTTTCTTAAGTTTATCTAAGACATCACAGACATCGGTAAAGGAAAACATCTTGAGGCAACCTGGACTTAAATAATTTTTATAAGTCTGAAATCGCTGGCCCGTCTTGAGCAAGCGTTGTGATTAATGCTCGTGCCTTCTCTATATGAGAATAGGCCTTTGCCCAGTAGTGGGACAGTTTACGGCTGGTATATACATTATACTAGCTGGCGCCCGCGGCTTCGCCCGCATGATATCGAAAAAAGTACCCTTTGTGTTATTCCAGACAATAATCTACCTCTGTGCCAAATTTCATCAAGATCCGTTCAGTCGTTTTAACGTGAAAGAGTAACAAACATCCATCCATCCATCCATCCCTCCATCCATCCATCCATCCATCCATCCATTCTCACAAACATTCGCATTTATAATATTATAGTAGGAAGTAGGATTATATTTAGACATCCAGGAAATTTATCATAAAAGTTTTTTTTCAATCAATCTTAAAAACCGATGGTTGTTTACAGATTGCTATTAAATAAATATTAGGTACAAAATTTCAAAATAAACTTTCCACGAAATGTATTTATGAAGAGAACTTCCAAATAAACTACAAGATACTAATAAGTGATAAGGCTCTTAAAATTAGCCCTTACATAAAGAAGCACGATCGAATCACCAAGGAGGCGTTGCTTTGATTCGAGACGCGTACGCACATAAATCACAATATCAATTAGAACTTTCTTTATAAGAATAATTCAGAGGCTGGTAGGTATACATTTTAATGAAGTTTGCTATGTTCTAGTTGATCAACGTCGTCGTAGATGGAAATTCTGCTTTTATGAAAAAGACACCAAAGACATAGCAAGAACCATTTGCATTTCTTGACTATAAAAAAAACGAAATACCGCAAATATTCTGATCGTATATGAGAACCGTTCCAAATTGGAATACATTCGCAGTACATCGACATTCAGGTGATGTATGACCGCGGCGGGAGTGCATTTAAAAACCTATTACTCATAACACGAGTACCAAATGAATTCGCAATTTGTTTAAAAAAAGAACGCGGAATCGATTATTTAATTTGAATTTGGGATAATGCATCATTAGCTTACGCTGCGGGATGTGTTCTCTTAATTTGGCGCAAGCTACATTTAACAGTATTGCAAATAGTGACTTAATGATAAGCTAGGCAGGTAATATAATTACAGGGATGACTGAAGTATTGGCAACTAATTTTAAAAGACACCTACGTTCGGATGTATGTTAAGTAATAATAATTATTAGATAAAAGATATTTTAATATAATATGTAAGTAACCACGAAGCAAAGGGCATTTTAAATTATTTTGCCTCACGCGAAGACAACAGCTATTTATATTATCAACGTGTCAAAATTTCACATAGCGATTTTACACGCTAAGTGAAATTTGAATGTAGTTCAGTAAACAGAAATATTGTTGAAAACCTAAAACTACCTCTACGACGTCGTCACTTCGTCTGTAATCCATGATGTAACGCAATGTTAATATGCCAACACATTACTTGATCGCAAATAAAAATCGCACCAGTTCGGCCGATTGCGATGAAGCGATATTTCGTTATTAAAGATATTCCTTTTATTTTGTGTTCATATAACAAATTGGTATCGTTTTATTTTGTTACGTTTGTGCCCTTTGCTGATCATTATTTTACTGATGTTTTCCTGTTTATAATAATAACATAACTAGGCAAATAATAAATTACCTAGAAATTTAAGAGAACTTCCATTTCAATACTTGTTGTGAATAGTTACAGTACTGATAGCAACATCTGTGTGACTCGTCTTTTAGTTATTATTTTGTTTTTGCAATATTTTTTTATTTATTTTTTTACTTTTGTATAGATTCTTTTCTACCTATTAGTTGTGAATGAGTGGACATGGTTGGCCTTGTAGATTCTTAGACGCTTGTTAACTTTTGTTAACGTATTATTTTATTTTACTTTTTGTAAAGTAAGCAATGACTTATTGTCGGGCCTACGCTGTCCTCTCATACTTAAGTGCTAACGCTGTAACAACAACAACATTGTAAAACTAAATGATTTTAAAAGAGTAACCATGGAGTTTCTTGCCGGTTCTTCTCCATAGGAAACGACCAACCCGAACCGTGCATCTTTTCTCGACGTTTTATAAGTGCCCATGTAGGCCTATGTAAAATAAAAATATTTTGATTTTGATTTTGAATATTTCAGAAATAAATTGCATCAATGGTTGACAGAAAATTGCTTCTACAAGACTGTAATTAATGAAGTTTGCTATGTTTTAGTTGATCAACGTCGTCGTAGATGGAAATTCTGCTTTTATGAAAAAGACACCAAAGACATAGCAAGAACCATTTGCATTTCTTGACTATAAAAAAAACGAAATACCGCAAATATTCTGATCGTATATGAGAACCGTTCCAAATTGGAATACATTCGCAGTACATCGACATTCAGGTGATGTATGACCGCGGCGGGAGTGCATTTAAAAACCTATTACTCATAACACGAGTACCAAATGAATTCGCAATTTGTTTAAAAAAAGAACGCGGAATCGATTATTTAATTTGAATTTGGGATAATGCATCATTAGCTTACGCTGCGGGATGTGTTCTCTTAATTTGGCGCAAGCTACATTTAACAGTATTGCAAATAGTGACTTAATGATAAGCTAGGCAGGTAATATAATTACAGGGATGACTGAAGTATTGGCAACTAATTTTAAAAGACACCTACGTTCGGATGTATGTTAAGTAATAATAATTATTAGATAAAAGATATTTTAATATAATATGTAAGTAACCACGAAGCAAAGGGCATTTTAAATTATTTTGCCTCACGCGAAGACAACAGCTATTTATATTATCAACGTGTCAAAATTTCACATAGCGATTTTACACGCTAAGTGAAATTTGAATGTAGTTCAGTAAACAGAAATATTGTTGAAAACCTAAAACTACCTCTACGACGTCGTCACTTCGTCTGTAATCCATGATGTAACGCAATGTTAATATGCCAACACATTACTTGATCGCAAATAAAAATCGCACCAGTTCGGCCGATTGCGATGAAGCGATATTTCGTTATTAAAGATATTCCTTTTATTTTGTGTTCATATAACAAATTGGTATCGTTTTATTTTGTTACGTTTGTGCCCTTTGCTGATCATTATTTTACTGATGTTTTCCTGTTTATAATAATAACATAACTAGGCAAATAATAAATTACCTAGAAATTTAAGAGAACTTCCATTTCAATACTTGTTGTGAATAGTTACAGTACTGATAGCAACATCTGTGTGACTCGTCTTTTAGTTATTATTTTGTTTTTGCAATATTTTTTTATTTATTTTTTTACTTTTGTATAGATTCTTTTCTACCTATTAGTTGTGAATGAGTGGACATGGTTGGCCTTGTAGATTCTTAGACGCTTGTTAACTTTTGTTAACGTATTATTTTATTTTACTTTTTGTAAAGTAAGCAATGACTTATTGTCGGGCCTACGCTGTCCTCTCATACTTAAGTGCTAACGCTGTAACAACAACAACATTGTAAAACTAAATGATTTTAAAAGAGTAACCATGGAGTTTCTTGCCGGTTCTTCTCCATAGGAAACGACCAACCCGAACCGTGCATCTTTTCTCGACGTTTTATAAGTGCCCATGTAGGCCTATGTAAAATAAAAATATTTTGATTTTGATTTTGAATATTTCAGAAATAAATTGCATCAATGGTTGACAGAAAATTGCTTCTACAAGACTGTAGAAGCAATTTTCTGTCAATATAATTCTTGTCGACATAAGAATTATACATTACAATATAATTATTATTTATTTACTTACAATATGACAATTCTCAATTTAAACTATTTGGAAAAAATACACATTTTTGAAGTATTTAGGAATGTACATTTTTACTGTAATATCAAGTTATATTTTATGAAGCATTTTTAGGTTTTCCATCCGGTTTATAAAAAAACAATAGTTTTTTTTTCTGGTTTCGTAAAGCTTGCTTAGTCGCCGTGTGTACACATAAAACTATATAGATATGAAATAATTAAAGTTTAAATAAATAATTGTGGAAATTAACATAATTTGTTCGGTATTTTTTTTTTTATTAAAACGTCAAATTCATTAGAAGAAACAAAATATTTTCTGCGTAAAATGAAAATAAATAAAACAGTGTTGGTGTTCCGATTATGGCAACACTTACAGGAAAGCGTTGCTCCGGGCGATAAACTGACATCTCGCAGGATTTAAATCAGTACAAGAGTAAATACCTCGCGAGGCAATGCCGACTGTCGATACTTCCGCAAATCGTCTGTCTTCCTCCAGAGCGGTATTAGGTAGGGTTGAACCGGAATTAATCAGGGTTTTTGATTTAGTGGGAGAGTTGACAATAGAGACTATACAGACAGAGGACCTCGTGGCTAAGCAATAACAGCCACTCGGGTCGAAAGTTTAAGCTGCGCTTTCATAGGTTAGTCTGCCGATTGGTGACTACCCGTTATATTCTGTGTTTCCTCTGTGCCTCTGAAAGCACGTTAATCTGTTGGTCCTATGATTTTTTTACTGATGGCAAATCATCAAATAACTTCGGGGGAGTGTCACATTTTTACTAAATCCCACCCATGTTCTTTTTCTTGCCTTGCGATGCGGGCACGGAACATATTCCGTGCCCGCATCTTTTTCGAATCAACCCGGATACCCAGGCAGGCAGTGGCCCTGGCGAACTTCTCTGCTTTACTGACATCATTTTGAGGCGCTTGTGGAAAACGAACGCGCCGTCGACATGGCCTGTTGTCACTAGAGGAATGGAAGGTGAGCTATCCATTGCTCACCGTTTACAGAAGGTGGCCGGGAGCCGTCTCGCGGCGCCCGACGCCCGAAACATCTCCCGCGGACCACCCCTACGCTGCTATGTACAAGTAAAAAAACAATTTCATTACCGTTTTCTCACAATCGAACCAACCCTGCATTTCGTTACACTGCAAAGCAAATTGCGTACAAGTTCTTCGAACCTCAAATACAGCCCGAAAGAAAGTACAGTCGTAGTAATTAATTATTATCATAATATTGATCATAAATAAATATTTATTGATGACGTATGTGAATTTATTGAGTCTTAAAACTGCAGTTTTGGTGCATAATTGAGATATTTAAAATGCGTTGTAAATCATATATTTCGAACCCGAGGTAATTTGAATATTAATTCGGGAACTGCAAGTGTTGCCAGAGATTGATTAGATGATATTTTTAGTTGGCAATTTTGAACTGTTGATTAAGTTTCCAGGCGATAGTGTATCGATTAACTATCAGCATAACATACACATATGTCTTCTTTTCAATCGACTTTTGCAAATCGAACAGTAGGGTTACCATGACATCTTATGAGAGCAGTACATATTCCTGTGTGAGAAAGAGATGGTGCTGGTTTTAAGGATCATGGTAGGGTAGCAGGTCTTCGTTTTGTTTTGACAAGATTCTAAAGACTTCATTCCTTTTCCAGCCGTATCAAGTTTTCAACAATCCATCTGTCGCTTATTGGCTTCTGACTCTGCACTTGTAACTATCAAGATTGATACCCTCATCACTCCAAATTCCCAAAGACTATCATGACATATTAAAACACATTTTTTTCCAAAATTATAAAAAGCAATGTGTTAATATCACAGCATCAGATACATTAACATCAAATTCTGTGAATATGCCAACTTCGGAGAAAAGCAAGCAAAAAAGGACGTTTATTTTCTTCACACACATATTAGGCAAGCAAATACAGGGGAATTTTATTGTATGCTTAACGGTTCATTGTTCAAAAACTTAATGTACAAGACAAATAAGAAATTTTGGCTCCGTAACGTAGGAGGCAGGATTTTTGGGATGAATCTTGACAATCTTAACCATGCTGTTGATGTAACCTTTATTTCTCTCAAGATACAGTTGAAGATTGATGATGTTGGAGATATTAATGACGAGGCTGAGAAGTTTATTTGTTTATTTATAAGGAAATGTAGTATTCAGTTACAAGCTTGGTATTTAAAGAATCTTCGTGATATTATTTCGCCGGTTACCGTTACTGAAGGTTGGCAAGTTACGGGAGTTACCGGCTATTTATAGAAGGTTGAACATAAACCGTCGGTTATTGATGCTTCTGAGATTTGACCATTTAAATGAATGTAGCCAAGTAGGTCCTGCGGTGAATGAAAGCATCGTGAGATTGTTTCATATTTTAAATATTACTGTATCGTTTAGAAATCTTAGGAGAAACAGACAGTTCTTGTAAATGAAATAACACAATTGGTGATTAGAAGGTGGCCTTCAACACATCTGGAATCGAAATCTTGAAAAGAAATTATATCTTAAATTTACACAAAAGATTTTCCACTTAAAGTCGAGAGAGTAGTGAAAAAGCAATTTTTCCAAAGTGGGTCTCGTAGATGACAACCATACACAAACAAACACAGAAGTGGTTTATTGTACAGGGAACAGATCGCCATGAAACCGAAAGATAAAACCACACCGTAACTTATGGTGTGAAATACTCATGCTCTAACGGTCTTAATGTACTACTGGTACACAAAAGTTTTGATAGAGAGTGGGTCTATCCAACACGAGTTTCCAGTGCCAGTGTGTTCTTCTAAAATATGCTGGTGTCTTTTGACAGGTGAGAATGGAAGAAGAAAACGAGTTGCGTCAACCCCAAATAGAATGGGACAAGGGCAGAAAAATGATGAATGATGATGACATGCTGGTGTCCTGTCTAAAAACATAGACAGGACACTCTGCCGTTTTGAAAGCATGTTCTACTATCATCAGATATAAGCGTGTTATCATTGCAATGAACTTTTCTAGCTTTAATTACACAGTCATCATCAAGATCCTCACGTTTCTTGGACCAAACATTATCAATTGCATTAAGGGCTACCTCTTGCGCCACCTAAGTGTGATTTGTATGTTAAGTACAATTACATGCGGTTTAGTAGAAAAGTAGTAGATTCAACAAACACGGCGGCAACTCGATATGCGATGCATGCTTGGCTACTAACCAAATGTGCTGTTCATGCCTTAAACATATCAGGTTTACGTTTTATCATCTCATCCAAATTC
The DNA here is from genome assembly GCA_905475445.1 of Ochropleura plecta. NCBI lineage: Eukaryota > Metazoa > Arthropoda > Insecta > Lepidoptera > Noctuidae > Ochropleura > Ochropleura plecta. The sequence continues at coordinate 5,862,476 of FR997723.1, read as the reverse complement.
TTGCAAAACATTGAACAAATGTGGCCCTTTTTTCTTTACTCAGGAAAAAATTATATCTCTAGACTGCACACTATCTTGGAGAAATTAAATGTTTATCACATTTTTTACTTTATAATCATCAAAAGCACTTTGATTGCTATTAAGTGCCCATCGTCATCTGCTTAATCTTCTCCCAAAGCTGTTCAAGCTGGCTTCTAGTCTCTAGTCTAAACTGATGCAGTATTTGACACGATGTGACTGTATACAATATGTTAGTTTAAACGAGGGACGTATTCAAACCCACAATAGTGCATACTTACATGATACTAATAAAAATATGAACAAAAAAAAAACACTAATAAATAAAAGACAGAACCCTAACAAAAATTTCGCATAAGTCTCGCAACGTGTATATACCCTTGCGCTAGCGATTTAATACTATCGCAGAACATGTGTGCGTGTCAATGACCTTTAGGTATAATCCATTTTCCCTTCATACTTTAAACCTGGCTTAGGACGCCTTTTCGGTAGAATCGGCGCGTAGGTATTTTGCCGCGTGATTTATATAACTGTTTACAAGTTTACTTCTCTTGCGCTCAGTGTTCATGAATAATGTATTTTATTGGACAATTACGTCAGAAATTAAGGTTATAGGTTTTTTACATATTTGGGACGAGAATCGAATACTGAATCCCCTCCCTCAATAAGTCCCTCGTTTAACCTAACACTCTGTATATTACCTCCATAGCGCGGTAAATGGGTAGAGGTGTCCTTTTTTTGTTCGGATGGGAAATGATTATGTAACTTTCCTCACTCTGCATGGCGCGGAGGGGGAGAGTCAGACTTTTACTGACTAAAACCCATCCATGTTCCTTCTTTTGCCATTTGTATTATCTCTTCTTTTGTATTTGTGGTATCTCTTTCAAATAAACCTAACCCAGGCCGTAGAGACATCTCTTGGGCAGACTTGCTGCCAGACTATTTGGTTTCTGTCTACCCGTAACGACTGTCAAAGATCTACAAATGACAATGGGCACCTAACGGCTTAACGTTCTTTGCGAGACGCGGAGGAAACTCCATATGTAATGGTGGTCACCCATTTATAGACCAACCTAGACAAGCATGGGTTTATTATTTAGCTACCACATTTCACCCACAAATTCCAGGTTTTAGAGTTCTCCTGAAGAAGAAAACCACAAATATGAAACCGCTTGATTTTATCTGCTCATTAAACCAGACCCTCTCAAAACGGGTCAGCATCAAAACGATTTATATATTTATCCTTTAAGTACCGTAAGTACGTGAGTCGGTCAGAGAGTAACTGTGCCATACCACCCGGGGATCGCGATGTACGATCCCGCGAGACTAGTCGTAAATCCCGGCGTTCCCGGTAACGTAACAGTATCTGAATGAGCCCGAAATATTGACGGGAGGCAAGTTTATGTGTGCTTATGTGTGTTCATTTGTTGGTGGTTTGTTGTTGTAGAGTGGCGTTGTTAAATATCAATTTAGGTTTAGAAATATTTTTTTGACTTGGTCCTACACTATGATTTCTCTTGTCATCACCATCTGCCTAGCCTTTTCCTAACTATGTTGGGGTCGCATCAGACAATAGGTCAGTCATCACTAGTTATTCTGTTTTCTGAGTAGTGTCATGATTTATCGGTTATCCAAAGACTTTAGCACGAATTGATTGTCAAACTTGTATAATTTTGAAAGTATCTGTTTTAAAAGTCGGTATCAGTTTAAAAAGAGGTGGCGTGGCGATCTGGACGCGGAGACTGGTTCAATGTCACGCAGGAGAAAAATGCCTGGAAGGATTTGGTCCACCATATCCTTCCAGGTATTTTTCTCCTGCCTCCAGGCCTTTGCTCAACAGAAGAACGTTAAAGGCTACTTTAAAAAAAGATTTTCCGGCAAGAAAAGTGCGGTTTTTTCGAGAATGTCTTCCGCCATTATTTAATCATTGATTTGGCAAATTAGTCACTTTAAATTAAGAATGATCACAAACGCATAGAACTTCGATATTTAAAATGCAAATTGACCTCAATGAAACACCGGTTCACCAAAAATAAACTTGCAAAATGTACTGTATCCGTATACAGACACCATCCCGTGACCAGTAATCGTACTCCATTGATACAGTAACAAGATAACGGTACTTCAAGTATTTATCACCGGCTTAAATTCGTTAAATAATAAATAAACTCACCCTTAAGTTCGTGACTCTGAGGTCCCGGCGGCTCACTGTCAAAAGTTTTGATTAATTTGACAGGACTGCATTTTAAATAAAACATACTTAGGTCGTGTTACGGGAAGCTAACGTTATTATTTCATTCAAAGTTTACTAGATTCCTTTTATAAAAAGAGATAAACCTGTATTTTTTTTAAAGTCGACCAGTTAAATATAATTATATACTGGTAAACGCTTTCCAAAATATATTATCAGTTATATCGTATGTATATATGTATGTACATATACTTTAAGAAGGTAAGTACGACGTGGATAATAACTCCCTATGAAATCCCGGCAACATTTTAACAAAATATATCTGCTGAATTAGAGGGCAGTATCTACATGTAACTAACTTCCGTAAGGTTAAAACAAATAAGCTGTACCTATTCCGGTATCTGCCTATATCAAAGAAAAATATCTACATTTCTTTTTATGCTTTATTTGCATTTATTAAGCAGCCGTTTTATTGCTTTCAAAGGGTGTAATAGTCTTCGATAGCTTGACGCGACGTAACATAAGTATGTTCCTTTGCAACAAAGAAAATATTCCTTTTTTAACGTGTTTTGTGAAATTGTAAGTGACAAATGACTTCGATAAATTGGGACTACATTGCATGTAAAACGTTGATTTTATTCAGAATAACGGTCAGGTAATATCACATTTCAGCATGACTAAATACTTTTTGCTGAAATCTTGATAAAAACCGAAACTGAAATAATGAACTTTCAGGTTGATGTCTTTGAATTTTTAATAAAAAATATACTAGGAAACACAGTCACAAATGACTGAGCTGTTACAAAAGAGAAAAAGGATTCACAATACTAAGTAAACAGGATTCAAAATAGCTTCGACATAAGAAAAAAAAACTAGCGAAGTGCCAGTAAGCCTCGAGCATCAAGGTTTCCGTACAAACTTACAACATAACGAGCCATATATATTGACTGCGTAGACTTAGAGAATTTTTCATCACATCCCCAAGGGACTACAGACTTGAGTATATGGTTTTAATTTCAAATCGATACCTCCACGCATCGAATGTCTTAACAGAAGAATAAAAAGGACCCCAAGAAATACTTTGACGAGATCCTAAACTGGTCTCATGATGACATTTAGAAACGAGGCTAAACATAAATGCTCTGTCCGTTATGCTCTTCTGTCTTAATTAATGCCCTGTGAAGTGTTTTGTGTGTACATAAATAAATAAATATCGAGCCAAAATGTTTTTGAGAGTCTTGTTCGAAGTAATTCTTGAAGAGTCAGTATCGCAATTCTTTTTAATAAGGATTTTTTTGCAAAATTTAATAACGCAAAAGATGAATAACAATGACGATATTTAATGAAACAATTCTAAAAGTTTATTCGGTATTGTATACTTGATATAACCGCTATAGCACCTACTCATTTAGTTTTTAGCAGCTTTTCATGTTATAACCCTGTGTAGTCATATTTTGTACTAGGCTATATGAGTCCAATAAACGATTATTATTGTATGCATCGTTTATGAGTAAATCCAAAAAGTAATGTAAAGTAAAAAGGAGCCACAAAAACATACGAACAAACACATATCCAAACATATCGAGTGCAAGTTTATAGACAACTACAGCACTATCAATCCGCATGTCGTACGTAAGTAAGTAGGTGTCGAGTCCACATATCGTGTTATTTATTACATTATAAACGATATCGGGAATCGCGCGCGTTTTGGACGCGCCCCGGGCTGTGATGACGTATCTCATATTTATGGGGCATACGCGTACTGTCCTGGCGTGTAGGTCGTGATGCATGGCCGCCTGAGCCGATGGATGTTACTTACCATGTGGCACCCTAGAGTGGGTGTAGACGTGGACTTATAGTAAGGGTTGGGAATGCGCCCTTTGGGCTATAAATGTTTGTTTGTTTGCGGTGGTATGCGGAAGTGTTCGATTTATGTGAGAGAATGTTCTGGAAGTTCAGGTTTACTACAACAGGTTCTTTGTTTAAAAACCATTTTTATCTTATCGTTATTATAGTGCTGCTTTCATATATTGACATGTTATTTTTTATCGTGCTGAAAATTAAGAAAATTCTTTTTGTCATTTCATTTTTAAAGAAGAGCAGAGGACTGTACGCACCTGTGACAGGCAGGGCCACCGCCTGCCGAAGTTGCGGGTTGTTCGAAAGAGATACCGCGGCCCCGGAACATAAATGGCAAAAGAAGGAACATGGGTGGGTTTTACTCAGTAAAAGTCAAACACTTCCACCCAGAGCGGAGGAAGTTTTTTAATGATTTCCTATCAGTAAAAAAGGACTTAGCTAAATACCAGCTTTATCGTTTTTGTTTTCTGCCATTTATAAAAACGTATTATACACGCCACTTTCGACGATTTCCATCGACTTGGCTTTTGAAATAAAAAATACTTTTTAAATTATTATCTTCTTACAAAAGCGACATTTATATCAATCGAAACTGAGAACGCACAAATAAGCTAACGCTTTGCATAATCGCGCAGTGTTAACACGAGACTTCAAAGTGCGCAAGCGCGGCAGTTCAATAAGAACACACAATGTCGCGGGTCATTTAACAAAATCGGCGTTTCGTTAAAATCCTAGGACATTACGAATGTGTGTGAGGATGGATGTATGGATGTTTGTTACTCTTTCACATCAAAACGGCTGAACGGATCTTGTTAAAATTTGGCACACAGGTAGATTATAGTCTGGAATAACACATAGGATACTTTTTTCGATCAACACGCGGGCGAAGCCGCGGGCGCCAGCTAGTATTATATAAGTATAGTATAATAATAAGACTATATGTACTTGTAAAAGTGACCGTTATCTAAAATAAGTTATACTACACTATGTCAACTTATGTTGTCATGTTAGTGGTTATTATCTCTTTTGGGAATAAATGACTTAAACCCAAATCCAATTGAATAATTACCTATTTAGTATAAGTTCCCCATATTTCAGGCATTATTTATCATGCTGTCTAAACATGATTAATATACCGTTATAAATGCTAATGATACCGAATAAAGATGTTTCAGTTGCCTCTCAGATTAGCCAATCAGCGTTCAAGTTTCTAATCATCCTGCACAAACTGGACATTTTGCAAAGAGACCAGTTCTACAATTATACTACGACACATACAATCATCCAGGGGCGCATGCCGCATCCAGTTGTCACTTGCGCTCATTGAATGTATGTCGCTGATGGACAATGGACTTCCATTGGGAGTTATTGAGTGTTCGCTTGAAAGATATGGGTCAGTTCGGTGGCTGGAATGGAATGGTGGCTTTCGGTGGCTGGAATGGAATGGTGGCTGTTATTCATAGTTTACTTTTTTATGTTTATGGAAAATTTAATATTTATTTTAAAATATTGATCATAGCCAATAATGTAGATAAGGGATTATAACACCTGTGTAGTTGTCAGAAGAATAAAAATAAATTGAGCAGTTTTTTTCTTTGAAATTATGTGACGCTTAGAAGAATATTATCTTACATATCTATCTAAATTTACACTCACCCAAAGGGGGAGGCAGTTATTATATTGTAAAAAAACATAGTTATTGTAATGAAACTTACAAAAACAAGGCATAAAGAACAACATTCTAATATGGAAAATATCATTACCATTGAATTTCACAAGCATTTCGATCAACAAAATTGTTAAGCCACAAAAGGCGAGCGAATAAGTACAAAAATCAAAAATTTATTCCACATTACCTACTTTAAATACTTTTTATCTAAAGTTCGGATATAAATTGAAGCACTCGTGCCACCCAAGAAACAGAAAATAAAACTCAATGTACTGTCATCGGGCCAGATATTCTATACACTAGAAATATTAACAACATTGCGAAAATACTCCTCTAGAAAAGATATAAATAGATGAATAAAGTCGAAACATATTTAGCTTACGTTACTAGTAAACGATACTTCAGAACTAACTAAAAAATATCCCGTCACAAACAAAAAAAAAACACATTGATATTACCGCCCAGTGACATATTAATAAGCTAAGTCTGTCTAATGTCAAATTTAAACGTCAATTTTTTTCCGATATTTCTACGTCACATTCTTCTCAGTACGTAACCTAACAATGTTTCTCTTAAGTCAGCTTCTTTCAGTCCGCCTTCGTAGTCTGTTCTATTATATTGTCAATTGGGGACCTCCATGCAACGTATACAATTACAAGATGTGTTCATTCTGCCGCAATCTGTCAGTCGGAACGGTCGTCTCACTATAAATAAAGTGAATTTATTTGCGTGCACTTAATTTATTGCCATTTTGGACACAATGTAGCGATGTGATATCCTACAGGAGCAAGTGCGGGTATTTAAGTCCCCAAGTATGTATTGTTGGTGAAATATATTGGAAGTACGTTTTGTTAAGTTTTGTAAGGATTAAGGTAGCATATAAAATTAAGTAGGCAATAACAATTTCAAAAGGTTTTATTTCCTTTGCAAGTTGTACGGTGAGATGTAGTTATCTTCGAATTCAAAAGGCAACGCAAGATTTTAAGTATAGATAAAATTGCAAGCATACGTAGCTGATGTATTTTAGTTTTTGTGGATGGAAAATCATCAAATCCTTACTAATATTATAAAAGCGAAAGTGAGTTTGTTTGTTACCTCTTCACGCCTAAATGGCTTAACCGATTTTAATGAATTTTGGTACAGAGCTTGTTGGAACCCTGGAAACGGACATAGGCTATTTTTTTTAAATAAAATGGAGAAATGAGAGAGAAAGAGGGAAGAAAAGGGAAAACTTAGCTTTGCTATTACAATAAATCAGGCGCAAAAGAAAAACTTCAGGTAGCAGGTGCAAATCAGGAAACGGGAACCGTGTTACCCCGAATTTAACGCGAGCCAAGCCGCGGGCAAAAGCTAGTAACTTCCATGAAAGTCTGACGGAGGGAGTGTCAGACTTTTACTGACTCAAACCCACCCATATTACTTCTTTTGCCCTTTATGTTCTGAGGCCGCGGTATCTCTTTCGAACAACCCGCAACCCAGCAGGCAGGCTGTGGCCCTGGCAGGCCCCTCTGCTTTGCTGACATCTCTATGAGGTGCGCGTGGAACATGAACGCACTGTCGACACGGCCTGTCAGCTGTGGCAGTTCTTTAATGATTTCACATCCGTAAAAAGAAGCCATGGTGGTTTCGATGAATTATTTAAATCCGAATAATCGGAGGTACGTGTCTAGGGTTCGAACCTCGAGACTTATGACTTGGCAATTCAACGATCACTCCATGACGGGGCTCTAAAACTGCTATTTCAGTTTTTTTATTGTTTTTACATGAGAATATACTTCACGTTAAAATATATAAACACATCAAAATACAAAATTTTAATAAGCAAAGAAAACGACAAATGAAATTCAAACAAATGCATTCGCTTTTGAATTAGTGAAAAAATAAACAAATAATACTCGATTTTTTTTACAACCAGCCAGTTTGTCTTCTAGATCAAAAAAGTTTACATAGGTAATAGTTTGAAATAGTATGTGTTGCTTAGACTTTTTTGTTGTGTGTACTTCATTATTATGGAACTGAAGAGTCTTTTGGTTGAATAACCCATTTATCGAGGAAGGCTATACAACATGACGCTACGACACTTAGAAGCTGAGCAGCGGGTAAAGCCGCTGAGCACAGCTGGTGAAAGAATGAACAGGAAAATATTCATAACCAACTCTTTATTATACTACAAAATGGCCAAGATTTCCGCAGTACTTAACTGCGAAACCTATTACTTGATCGATACATTTGTCTTGACGCCATCTTTCTTTATTTTCATACGCAACACTAATGAATTCAATCAGGAACAAACCAAAAATTATCATAATTGACTTCCTAACTGCTTGCATTGATGAATGATACCTTCATGTCTTGCACGAACGCGCGAATTAACGTGACGCGATTGTGAATTCAACCAATCTTTAAATGGCAATACAAGTTTTGATATTATATTTCTTTCTATGAGTATATAAAAATAGGTATACCAAATTGGTCTTACCCCCTGCTCAGCTTTTATGTCGTAGCGTAATAATATGGAGGGAAACTACCTTAAATTCATAAGTTGGCTCATTTTACTTAAAGGAGGCATTCCTTTAAAAAAAACTGCATTCAAAGATTTTCTACAACTCGCTTGAGACAGCCCGACAAAGAATTTAAAAAAAAAAACGAAAGAAAACGGAAAGTTTGTTTTTTGTTATACATTAGTATAAGAAAATAGCGAGCGTTTGTTTTTTTCCGGTAGGATTAATATTCAGGATAATATATCTCTTTTATCTTAAGGATTTAAGGTAGTTTCCCTGCTGTGCCCGACTTTATTCAACCCTGTATAGACTATGTTATTTCCTAATAAACAAGATTTCTATTGACGAAAAAATGCTTTAAATCGGTACCGTAGTTTTTAGACTAAATCGAAACAAACAAAAAATCCCTAAAATATTAATATGCATTGAAACGTGGCCTGTATTGACTGCCTAAAGGGTCAGGCAGAGCTGTACTTAATAGTACTTTTTTTTAAAACATTGACTGCCTCGTTGGTTGAATGGTCGTAAGAGCGACTGCTAAACATGAAGGCCTGGATTCTATTCTCGGATCGGGCATTTTCTTTGTCAGGAATTTGCCAGTAGCAGGCGTAGCTAGTCTAGATTGACGCAGTTGGAAGAAATGAAATTCTTGATGAAAAACCCTTCATAACAATTAGTCAACCCAGGATATGGTGTGCAATAGATAACTTTATTATTAACCGACAAAAACAAAAGAAGGAGGTTCTGAATTTGACTTGTATTTTCTTTTTACTTTAGAATTAAACCTTGATCGAGTTCACGTTACGTTTACGTCGCGTTCGTTCTACACCCTCTGATTATAACTTACTGTTACATATAGTTTACACACCAACGGTCACGTTAGTAACACTATCTGGCCAGTGATTTAGTGCACTCGCCTGTCCACTGGCGCGGTTTACTGGCGTGTCAGTATGTAATGACTTCAGATGTAAATACATTAAATTGATTTGTGCGTTTCGGCTTTGTAACGAGAAACAATGGGTGTCCGTTTTCTATATCGTTTGTTATAGAGTCGGCTGAGATTAATAGGAGGCTGGGAGAGATGTACTGCTTAGAGTGTCATTTGAGTGGGTTTTAGTCGGTTAAAGTCTGATACCCTCCTCCCCTCCCCCCGCGCAGAGAGCGGAGGAAGCCATCCGAAAAAAAGGGTGTCATTTTGTCTGTCTTATAATTAGAGATGGAATAATCGCATTAATTCTTACCTTCTTTTTTTTGTGGTGGGAAATCATCAAATAACTTCCCCCGCTCTGGGCGGAGCAGGGGGGAGTGTCAGACTTGTACTGACTATAACCTACCCATGTTCTTTCTATTGCCCTTCACGTTCCGGGGCCGCGGTATATTTAGATTCGGCTGAGATTAATAGGTGGCTAGGAGAGATGTACTGCTTAGAGTGTCGTTTGAGTGGGTTTTAGTCAGTAAAAGTCTGACATTAATTTGATGATTTCCCGTCTTATAATTAGATATGGAATAATCGGATGCATTTTTACCTAAAGTAAATATTTGGTTTACAAAGTATGGAATGGCTTGTTTGGATATTTTTATTAAGTAATCCGACGTATGTATATTTACTAATCTTCTCCCCTACTTATAACCCTGAGGTTTAATAGACCCGATTTGACATTTGTTACTAATTACGTCAAAAATTTAATGCAGAATCTATATACTGTTGTAACAGGGCAACACTTATTTGTGTAAAATTCTCACGGAGTAGACACTTCAATTGAATATACCAGATTTTTTCAAAAAACAAGTGCTTTCCTTCATAGCCAACATCAGCTTTACTAAATATAATATATAGGCAAATATGCATCCGAATATCCCGTCTCTACTTATAATGAATGGCGATCCTTATGTTTCACTTGGCTATGACAAATGGCACAGGTTTGTTTCTAACAATATCCAACAAGTCAAGAAGACCAGCTAAATATAGAGCTATTTCCGAAATTATATGGAAAACTGGTATAACAAACAAACGGAGGATTTGCATGATTTGTTCGATTGATTTCTTAAAGGCAATTTTTAGGTCAGCTTTTTGACTCCATATGAAGACTATCATACTATACCAATGTCATGAAGAGGTAAAGTTTGGATGCAGGAATCTCCGGGGGTTGCGCGAAATACCGCTCCGGAACATAAAAGGCAAAAGAAGTAACATGGGTGGGTTTTAGCCAGTAAAAGCCTGAAACTCCTACCCGTTCCGCCCAGAGCGGGGAAGTTATTTGTTGATATCCCATCCGCAAAAAGGTGCCAATCTTCAGAACGAATCATGTGGTTCAAATAATCATTCACGGTTAACAAAAGTTATATTCAAACTTGGAACATACAAAAATTTACGACACGTTTGGCGCAGTGGTTGAGCGATTGACTGCTGCGCTGTGTGTTGCGGGTTCGATCCCCGCACGAAACAAATATTTGTATGACCTGCAGATAGTTGTTTCGGGTCTGGGTGTTTGTGTATGTGTGTATAAATGTTTGTAAACGCACCCACGATACAGGAGAAATTCCTAGTGTGGGGCAAAGTTTAAAAAAAAAAAAAACAACGGCACTATCTAAACGGTCATCACAACGATCCTTCTAGAGGTTAAAGCACAACAAACATATTTTATCAAATTCATAATCTTTGCTTACAAATAACTACCATTTAATCAATTATAATTAAAAAACCATTGTTACCATTATAACCGATAAAAAATACTGACCTCATAACTCAAAGAGTTGCAAAACATTCAGCACACACTTATCTTAGGGGTGTTATCCATGTCGCAAGATGCTTTAAGCCGGCGCACGCGCCGATCTATAATGAAATCATAAGTCACGATCTTTCACAAACGATGCTTACCTGAAACAAATGAAAATATACTTTATTACTTTGCTATAAGATTAAAAGTTGAAGTCTCTTGTTAAAGTAAGCCCTATTTGCCATATTGGAGGAATCAATTAAAAATAGACTTTAGCTTCTCAAACATAAGGTTGGAAATTGTAGTGTTTTATGAAAAGTATGGCTTATTTGCCCTATATAGAGTTGGCTGAATAGATCATTGCGAATTACAAAACATTGTATGGCTGCTGTTTAAGTTCATTATTTCTTTTCATGATAGATTTTAATTTGAGTGTACATCAAGTTTAATAGTTTAATAGCTGTAGGTATGTTTCTTTATTACCTTTTAAATAAGTTGTAGTACTATGTACGATTAAAGGTCTTGCAACTGATTTAGAGTGCAATCATGTGGAACTTAATTATCCACTTATTTTTAAGAGTGTAGGTACTGTCGCCCATACGCTAGGTTTATTATACTATTTATACTTTAGTACGCACGACCTGGCCAGCTCAAGGTTAAAGTGAAATATCATGGGGTCAACTGTACTGAAATAAGTAAACAAGTTTTCTAGAAAACATTTACAAATAAAATATAACGATAAATACTTATTTACATACATATCAACAAAATAAAGTAAAGAAAGTTACACATACATAAATATATGGACAAAACCTAACAACCATTTAATTTGGAGACGAATCTGCCAGCTTCTTAAGTAAATGTTTCCGAGCTCTTACTTAGCTTTAAGAAAACCAGACCGGTGAGAAGGACGAAGCCGAAATTCGAGGAACGAAGATTCCTTATCCGTTTTTTACTTTAATAATAGTCTTTTAAGTCACAAAGGTTCAGTTGACGTTCCTGAATATTAAATTTCCGTCAATTCTACTAGAATTTTCTAATCGTCTGTCTTAAAATGTCCCTTATCTAGTTATCAGACCCGTTGCTGTTGCCGAATCATGATAAACCTTCGGCTAAATTTTGATTGCGTACTTATTAACGTTATTTTAAGTGGATTATTAATTGAAATATTGAACTGCCGTGCTATTCTATAAGAATACAGCGTCGAGCTTAGCGCTGCCCCAGCGTCAAGTTTCATAGAAAGTCGTCTGGGGTGGGCGCTAAGCTCAATCAATCAATAAATCTTTATTTCTGAACACTGGTATAACAATAAATGTCTTTTTTTTTGCGGATGGGAAATCATCAAATAACTTCCCCCGCTCTGGACGGAGCGGGGGGAGTGTCAGACTTGTACTGACTGACATCCATCCATGTTCCTTCTATTGCCCGTTATGTTCCGGGGCCGCGGTATCTGCCTGCAACCCTGGCAGGATAGTAAAGGTCTTATCTAATCATTTTAGTTGTGCTCTATGTCCTACCATTGAAATTGGTGTACAAATATTCGGTTTTAGTAAGGAATAAGTCTGAAAGAATACAGTACAAATTCAAATTCACGTAAATAATGTTAATTAAATGCAATATTAATAAATGAATAATACAACAATTATAAATTAATTTTACGTGCATGTCAATGGTAAATTAAGCAAAGGCTCAAAACTGTTTTATTAGAGAATAGCACTACTGGTATATGTATCTATATCTTCAACTATAAATGGACCAACCACAACGTGCTTTTAGCATTCAATCGCCAAAGAGGCTAAGTATATTTAGTCAGCAATGCATTAAGTTCCCAAATAGGCTATATTAGTCAGCAATATATCGCATGATCAGTATCACATCAACAATGGGGCAGAGTTCACATTCCACGGAGGTGACATTCACACAGTCTGTGACTGTAAAGACCATTCATTGTGCTTGCAGTCTTAAGAAGATATATACATATACCTACGAATACTTAGGTATCGGAACGTATGAGATTAGTTAAGATCAAGCGATCTCGTGAATGACACCCAAATGTATGCCAAAATTAAGGGCTCTGATGTATTTTTTGACCTTACACAATTTGAAATTCCAATTCATAAGTAAATGTGGCGGTATGCTCAGCTTGAGCGGAGCACCGCTGTGCCTTCGTAGAGGCGATCAGCGGCGGCAATCTCTTAGTTCCGGCCCTGGTTCAGTCCATGGTCAGGAGTGAGAGGGAATGGGAAGCGGCCACCTCCTGCGAAGCAGTTGTGCTAGCCCAGGAAGTGGCCGGATGTTTGAGGGAGAGAACCTCAAAGAAACCTAGCTGCTGCGGGAGACGCTCCGGATGTCGGGCGCCGCGGGACTACTCCCAGACACAATAGTTGCGGGTCTGTGGACGACGGCGGCGCGTTAGTGTTCCACTCGCGCTTTAAAGAGATGTCAGCAAAGCAGAGGGGTCTACCAGGGCCATCGGGGTTGTTTGAAAGAGATATATAGAAAGAAAATGGGTAGGTTCTAGTCAGTAAAAGTCTGACACTCGCCCCCGCCCGGGGAAGTTATTTCATGATTTCCCATCCATAAAAAAGGGGTATCGTATATTACCCAGTACGTACTGGGTTATGGAGATTAGACAAGCAGTTACTCCATGTATATTACTGGTATTCAATTGCATCCAGTTAGACTGGAAGCCGACCCCAACTTGGTTGCGAAAAGGCTAAGCAGATAAGTGTTTCTTCAGTAAGAAACCAAAAAACTTGTGATGGAGCAGAATGATCAAAAACTTAATAAGTAAAATCTTGGATGGCCAGTTTAAATAACACTAGTTAGTTTAAAGTAAACATTAAACAAAGTGTTACAAACTTTCGTTCAAAATAATACCACCGACGTCTCCTCATAAAACATTACCAATTTGACCTTAAATCAGAAAGCTTATACCCCATCAGCCTTCTACATGTCAACGAGGCACTGAAGTAAGACATAAAATTAATCTTAGGTCTAGTCTTTTTTTTCAGTCATATTTTAACCCTACATAGGGCCTATGTTCATGGGTTTATGGGGTGTAACACTTAACGTTTGACTCCCTATCAACCTTGCATCACTTTGACCTGCTTTACTTAAATATTTGTGCTATTTTCTTTTAGTATAAATACCATATCTGTCAACGAGAAAAATTTCTATTAAATTATAGAGTTAGCATTAAACAAACGATTTTGGACCCTAAAATGCTAAGTTTAGGGTTGGATTTGCATTGCAGTGTTTTGATGTATTAACACTTTAAATAAAAAGCGCGCTTCATAAAGTATATATTGCGCTTTACTTATGAAGTTTATCACTTTTATTGCCCATAAAGCGTCTTAATGGCAAGTTACCCATAGTAAATCCGATTACTTTTTTAAAGGCGACGTCATCTGTAATGACTTTTGTATGTGATAACAGGTAATGTTTGCAGTGACGACACCGCTTTGTATTTATTGGGATCATTTTGTTTTACGTTTATTTACTGTCGGGTATTATTTTTATTTTATTGTAAGTTCATTTTTTGCTGCGTGTGTCAAGTGTCACTTAGTTTATTTACTTAACTAATAATATAACTCGTTCAATTAAACCCGACATTTCTTGATTCTTTGTATAATCTTTCTGCTCTCATAACTCTTGAAATATTAAGTGAAGTAATGGTGTTTCCACTAGCTTTGCAAAGCAATGCAGGTAAATGTAACAAAAATGAACTTCCAACTGCATGTTGGCAAACACTATGGTTTCTCAAGTTTCCGAACGGCAAACTTAAAAAAAAAACTAACTACCTAAAGCCATTTTTGTGATTCACCTTGTCTAGATAAAGTATTGTCATACCAGTCACAAAGATTCAATTCATTCAAGATTCATTCTGATATCATAGGCCATTGAAAAATTATTGTCAATCTTGTAGACACCCGAAAATACGATGGAATTAGTAGAACAAGTTTTGAAAGCTGTTGGTAATATGGCGCTCCTGGTCCTGACCGATTTCAGTCACGACAGCAATCTCAGCAGAGTAAGCCATGCGCGGGAAATATTTTAATGCATAAGTGTGTGTGCAGGCACATGTGCATTCTCAGTTCCCTCACTCTTTTAGTCAAATGGGACAGCTATCCGACGCAACCAAAGAGAGATCAGGTGCAGGACCACCGGCTTAACGTGCTTTCCGAGGCACGGGGTTATCTTACCGCTGCTAGTGTGAAATTCGTAATGGAAGAACCCAATGACGACACGGTTGGCGCAGTGGCTGAGCGATCGACTGCTGCGCTGCGTGTCGCAGGTTCGATCCCCGCACGGAACAAATGTTTGTTTGGCCTACAGATTTTTGTTCCGGGTCTGGCTGTTTGTATGTGAGATTGAATGTTTGTAAACGCACTTACAATACAAGAGAAATTCCTAGACTAGAGCAACGATTAATTATTTAAAAGAAATGACACTTTTCAACCCGGGAATCGAACCCAGGAACCCGAGCTGAAAAGTCGCGCTTTCGACTGCGAGACCAACAGAGCAGTCAGTGCAAAACTTAAGAATTAACTTAACACAATCTCAGTTCACATTCCCAAAACCATTTATAATAACGTTCTTCACTGTCCGAAACAGGGTAGTCACAAACAAAAAATCTTTAAAGCAACTGCAAGTAGCCACTCCATCTTCCGAGATAAATGAATGAGATTGTCCTAACAGCTGACAAACTTTAGGTTCACCTACCCAAAAGTGACAACCCTATTTTGCATGTGTCAAAACTTTAATCACAATATTTTGTACCTTATATAGGTAAAAATTGGGTTGAAGTTTTATGGTTGGTGCGTGCAGAATTTTGTTTGCACAAATGGACATCGCCCCGAGACAAGATCAGCAAAAATTAAAAAGTTGTCACAAAAAATGTTTGAACAATGAGATGTAACTCTGTGTGTTCTTCTTGTTCACCGTTATATTTGACGCTGAGTCCTTGAAACATTATGATACGATGAAGATCTGAACACAGTTGATGAACCAGATGAAGTTAAAAATAAAGTTCACTCAAATATACTAACGTATTTAGAAGTAAGTAACTGTAGCGTATAATAAATACCGACACGCTTAGTGGTAGGGCGAGCGGTGGCGGGAGCGCGCAGTCATATTAATGGACTGAGCGCTCACTCGCTTCTGGTCCGCCGTGCTAGTAAGACGTGCTCATTGGAGACAGACTGTTGTTTAATTTAACATACCTAACACCCTAATAGTGTAACCTGTACAAGTGGCGACCGTGCCAGGATTGCATAAGTGTAAGGTATGTACCAAAATTCAAAACATATTGTGAATAAAGAGGTAAATCAGTGACTAATCAGTTTTATTCATTGAGATGTTCCATGTAGCCCATAACTGGGTTTTAAAATGAATTAATTACTTACTTTTATTAAATCTGGGTACGTAATTATTAAATTGTTACGTAATTATTAAATTGTTACCTAATTATTGAAATAAAATAACGAATTTAAATATAATTTTGGTTATGACACAATAATTAAAACGATTGGCTTATTTAGCTTACGTATGCTATTATTTTAGAAACCAGCATTCTAATTAATTTACGTAATTTGTGTGCTTTGAGATCACAAAAGGAATATTTCAAGATAAATCTGATTTGGTTACTTGGTTGGTACCTAAATAGTCGTTATTGACTAATCGAAGTACCTGTACATCAAAATATACCACAAATGAAAGTCGTTGATAGAACAAAACTATCAAAGGTGTTAATTAATAATTTGAATGTCAGTGTTTTCGAAGTAGCTATTGTTACAATACACGATTTCATAAATATTATGAATAATAATAAATTATTTATTGGCATAAACAAGTTAATACATATTTGTGAATCATTGGTGCCTGTGGTGGGTAGTGAAACACCGGTATTACAGGTCACCGGGTATTATATTATAAAATCTTATTCATTAGACAAACTTTATGAGAACTTATGGCTTACTTACCTGTATACAGTATAACCCTAAATATGTTTTTCTTTTATATAATTTTTACATACACAACAATATAATAATATAGTTACAATAACTTGTTGTTATAAGTGTGAGTGTAATTGATATTAAATAACTCACTGTAGTTTATTATGTTATTTTACTTCTGTTCTGTCAACAAAAACGTGGTTATTAGAGGTAGTTTGGAAGGGAAGTTCGATGAAAATCGGAACGGTACCTATAAAGGAAATAATTCCTTCAAGAGGTAGTTTGGGTAACCAAACAGTACCTAAATGGTCTTGTAAAATAAGGTCAAGGGAAGTTCGATGAAAATCGGAACGGTACCTATAAAGGAAGTAATTCCATAGAGAGGTAGTTTGGGTAACCAAACAGTACCTAAATGGTCTTGTAAAATAAGATCAAGGGAAGTTCGATGAAAATCGGAACGGTACCTATAAAGGAAGTAATTCCTTAGAGAGGTAGTTTGGGTAACCAAACAGTACCTAAATGGTCTTGTAAAATAAGATCAAGGGAAGTTCGATGAAAATCGGAACGGTACCTATAAAGGAAATAATTCTTTCAAGAGGTAGTTTGGGTAACCAAACAGTACCTAAATGATCTTGTGAAATAAGATCAAGGGAAGTTCGATGAAAATCGGAACGGTACCTATAATGGAAGAAATTCCGTCGAAAAAAAAAAAAAAAAAAAAAAAAAAAAAAAAAAAACAATGTCGACGGTCCCTGCGTGCATGAGGACATGTCGAAAATGGCATTTTATTATTGTATCATCGGCTTTAGATTATAAATTATCTATGCCTACATGCTGAACTTGTTTTTATTCAATAAAGCAAACTAACAACCTTGCACAATTCAACTTACTTACAAATAAGCAGTAGAGGTAGTAGACACTTTTTGTCGGTACTCATTATAGATGGTTGTTAACACAGAACTGATTCACTCTGTTCCCCCCGTACTAGTATAAACTGTATTACGGTGGAACAGTTTTCCTCGCTATGTTATTTTATTTATGGTAGCAAACTTGTGACAAAATAATTACTTATTAGTTGAAATAATTAATACATACGATTTTTATTTAACTTATTTACCGTGTTTTAGAAATCGTATAAGACGTATAAAAAGTATTATAAATACAACGAATAAGTGTCGTATAAATGGTCATCTATAAGTTTTTCAAAAAAAAAAAAAACGTGGAAAAAATAAAATACCTATGTACGTAGGAACCGTCGAAATACACCTACCGCCACTAGACTCGAGCGTGCGCCTGAGTTGTACTTGATCGCTACTAATGTAGCAACGTCAAAAAAAAAAAAAAAAAAACGGAACGGATTGCGATGTTCGCATCTGTGTACATATGATATGAGAGCCAATCGAGCTATCATTAGGGAAAAGCATCCTTTGCCCACTATGGAACGAAGCGACGAGGCCGAACATAGCACAGGCTTACAAAATATGTCTTACGGGTTTTAAAAGATAACAATGTTCTGCTAAACGAATCAAAACGCGCTTAATAAAAACCCTTTAAAATAAAAGCTCTGGATTGTTCAAACTGAATTATACACAAATTTAACGTTATTCATTTTGAAACTTTCATGCATTAGAAAAAAGGAAAATTAATGACTGAATTAACGTTTTAAATAATGCGCTAGGCATGTGAACGTCGTGGGAATTTAAAAATGTACTTTGTTTATTGTATTTTCCTTTGAAAACATGGCGTCGGTAATTACTAAGCGAAGGCTATGTTTTTATCAAAGTAAAGTAAGATGGCTGATTGTCTAGTCAATAAACTGTTTTAGTTGACATAAAATCACGCGTATAATCTCTGGAGGGTTAAGCAGAGGTCAAACTCAAAGCATTTATTACGATTAGACCTTTACAGGCATATTGAATGTCATGAAAATAAAAAGGATTGTGCTACAGTCCCAATCACGAGACATAGTAGCTTGTGAAAAATTAAATACTGTAGTTGCCATTCCAAAGCGCAGATCTCTGTGGAGATGAATGGGCAGAGGGCTCCGTGAACGCTCTTTTAAATCATAATATTTTTACAAAATCATGGATATATCATTCATGTTGAGATTATGCATACATGTGAGAACGATGTACAAAAACGAGCACATTAAGAGCGTCCAGAGTAAAAGCAAAAACAAGAGTTTAATAGATGAATGAACGAATTAATTTAAACAAAACCGTGGCGGCTAATAGTCGACTGTCAGTGCCCGTTCATGAACATGACGGCAGCCCCGTTTAACCATTTTGAAGGGAACTAAATGACCCGATACTGATAGAATCGTTGCGAGTGCCAACAGTAATTGGAAGGTACAAAGCTTCTTAGGGCTAGTATATTATGTAGGAAAATGGATCCCTTATTCAGCTTCATAGACCGAATCCTTGCGCGAACTTTTAAGACTAAAACTAGGCAAAGATACGGATATCATCTCTTATTGGCACGATACACAAACACAAGCTTTTGATGATGATAATGGGGTAGATGACACCACCAATCATTTGACATACTTTTTATGAGCTGTCAAAACGCGATTCCCCCATAGATTTTGTATGGGACTCGCAAACGATGACGTCACTAAGTTGTCAAGTCAATGACGCAACTATTTATTGATTTAAAAGCAACTAAAAATCGAATTTTAAAGTTATTTTGAAATTAATGCAGTTCTCAGGTCTAGAATAACGTGTTCTTTCAGAAAAATTGTGTCTTTAAATTATTGGTTAATGGTGTCAGCTACCCAATTATTTATACTTGGTAGTTGATCAATATCATCCTGTAGCAATTACTTTGCGTGAATAAAGGCAAGCCTGTGAGGGAGATTCAGAGCTAAAGTTAGTCAGGAATGAAATATAGAACAATAGTTGGGCGAATTGTATATCCATTAAATTGGACGAATTGGCTATCCATTAAATTGGACGCATTGGCTATCCATTAAATTGGACGCATGGCTATCCATTGGCGCATTCTTGTGGCCAAAGCCACCCGGGCATTGTAGCCATGAAAATGAGACTACGTTCCAAAGTGGACAGTGATGGTGAACATTGTAGAGATTACTTTGGATAAGCCAAACCAAAAAGGTGAACTGACATCCAAATTCAAATTAGGTCACAATTGCAAAGGCGTTTCACAGGGCAATATTTTAGGCCCACCCTTTTTTATATATATCAATGACCTGACAAAAGTAACTGATGATCCTTGCGTAGTCTTTGCAGACGATATGTCCGTAACCATTCCTAAAAATGAAGTAAACTTTAAATGAGGAAATCAATAGTAATGTGAGCAAAGTAATAACTAAGAAAAAAAAAAGAAAATTTAACCTCTAGAGCCCCAGCGGCACAAAAACGTGCCAGTAAACAAGTATTACCGTTGAGCCCCGCTGGCACAAATTCGTGCCACCAAACCTCGATCGATTGAAAACTGTATTTGTAGTAAAGACAAGTCTTAAAATCAGATTACACATACGATAAGAATCCGCCCGGCGGTGCTTGACGGATAGTTGACGTAAATAATGGGGGTCCTTGAGAGGTTAAACCCAACATAGAAAAACCTAATATGTCCAATTTTGTAACAATAATTGGAATAAAATAAATTTGAACATCAATTATAAAGATAAAAGTATACAACAATCAGATAGTATGACTTTTCTTGGGACAGATCTAGATCATAAATGTTCCTGGATTAGTCATATTGACAAGATATGTGAAAAGCTCAGTAAAAAAAGAGGGGGAAAGAAAAGGGAATGTTTAGCTTTGCTATTACAATAAATAAGGCGCAAGGGTAAACACTAGTATGTGTGTGGCAGCTGTATGTAGCATGGTCGCGAGTGTCCAGTGCCCGAAATCTATATTTATCAGCACCAAATGGAAAGACATTCAATATAGTTTACAGTAGCGTCCTAAAATAATGCTGTTACTCACATTTATTATTCAAGTACAAATATTATTAGTAAATTAAAGTACATATATTAGGCTAGTAGTAGATATAAACAAATGAAAACCTTTAACATAGACTCTGCACACTCCAAGCTTAAAGAGGTATTTTCTTGGTTAGGTGCACCCGTAAGCGTTACCGCTGATCATGGTCGGCAGTTTGTTAGTTCAATTTGAAAGTTTTTGTAAAGAATTTGGTATCCAGTTGTTCCAAACAGAAATTTCCAAATGTCGAAGTTAAGAGGCAGAACTGTTTGATTCTTTATAAGCAATTTATTGTGAATGAGTGGACATTGTTGGCCTTGTAGATTCTTAGACGCTTGTTAACTTATTATTTTATTTTGCGTTTTATAAAGCAAGCAATGACTTATTGCCTGGCCTACGCTGTCCTCTCATATCTAAGTACTAACGCTGTAACAACCACATTGTAAAACCAAATGATTTTAAAAGAGTGACTATGGAGTTTCTTGCCGGTTCTTCTCCATAGGAAACGACCAACCCGAACCGTGCACCTTTTCTCGAATGTTATTTATAAGTGCCCATGTAGGCCAATGTGACATAAAAATATTTTGATTTTGACTAAAAACATAGATTCTGCAAAGAAAAGAAAATGCAGATAGCAAGAGGAAAGCAACCGAATCTAGGAAAGATATTGGGAAAAAAGTATATGTTGAGAATACAATAAAGAAAACAAGTTATCCACCACATTCAAGGATACGACACACATTGGTGAATAAATAGTGGACAGCGGTTGCGCAGAAATATAGTAAAGAAAGTGGGAAGTTTGACCAAATAAGGATAATAAGCTTTCAGAAAATAGCGATACCGCCTGTAACAACGTGTGTGACGAAAATGAATAAGTGATTGTTTAACGGAATATTATTAAAATTATTTGATGATTATTCTTGAAATAAACTCATTTGTATGTTATTATATTTATACGAAATTATGCTATTTTTAAAATTTTGTAAAAGGTAGATGTAGCGTATAATAAATACCGACACGCTTAGTGGTAGGGCGAGCGGTGGCGGGAGCGCGCAGTCATATTAATGGACTGAGCGCTCACTCGCTTCTGGTCCGCCGTGCTAGTAAGACGTGCTCATTGGAGACAGACTGTTGTTTAATTTAACATACCTAACACCCTAATAGTGTAACCTGTACAGTAACGTATTTAAAAGTAGTTCATTATAATTTTAAAAATAAGTTCTAAATATTTTTTTAAACTTATTTTTAAAATTATAATGAACTAGCTTTTGTCCGCGGCTTCGCTCGCGTTAAATTCGGGGTAACACAGTTCACCTTTCCTGTTCTGTAGGTACCTGCTACCTGTAGTTTTTGACCTTGTGCCTAATTTACTGTAATAGCAAAGCTAAGTTTCCCCTTTTCTTCCCTCTTTCCCGCTCATTTCTGACTTAAAATAAAATAGCCTGTGTCCGTCTCCAGGGTCCCAACTATCTCTGTACCAAAATTCATCAAAATAGGTTTTGCCATTTAGGCGTGAAGACCTAACAAACAAACAAACTCACTTTCGCTATTATAATATTAGTAAGGAAGTAAGGATTTCAAAGTACAGCAATGAAGTTGATATGTATTTTGGACAGAAGAAAAACATTTGATTAATAAAAACATAATATCGCATTTCCCACAAGGCTTATCCATATTAATATAACGTTTAAGGTCATTCACCTGTTCACCAGAAATAAGCATCGCCCGGTTTTCATAGTATATATTATTTGGTTTAACTCTGGTACAAAAGAGTTCAACGCAAAATCGTTTCTTCAGAGTACATTTGACGGCACGGTTGACGCACTGTTTGAGCAAATGGCTGCTTGCTGCGTATTGCAGATTCGACTCTTACCCGAAACAAATATTTGTTCAGCAAGTTGTTCTGGGTCTGGCTGTTTTTAACCGACTTCAAAAAAGGAGGAGGTTCTCAATTCGACTGTATGTTTTTTTTTTTTTTTTGTGTTTGTTACCTCATAACTCTGGTCTGGGTGAACAGATTTTGATGATTCTTTTTTTATTCGAAAGCTGGTGGTTGTCGTTTGGTCCCATAAAAAAAATATCAAGATCCGGTCAGTAGTTTTTGAGTTATCTTTAATAATGCGTATTAGATTGACTTCGTCTTCGTTGATGATATAATTTTAGAGGTTGTCGAAGACAAATGAACAAAAAACGCTATGCACTATGATTTGGAAGGTCATCGCAGTTTTTTGAGGTGATTGTATTTTAATTTGGTGATAGATCTTCAGTGATATACAACGGAACTCTTCAATAAATGACCGCAAATCTGCCGTGATTGCTGCAATCACATGTATAAGTATGGGTTTCGCCAGGGTAGGCAGGCGAGTGGGAGCAGGGTGCCCGTACCCCCTCCCCTCCCCTCACCCAGTCATTAAGAAACATAATCAATCATTAGATCAAGTATCAGCTGTATCCCCTAGGGCGCGATGATGCATATGATTTCTGAATTGGTTTTAAACTAAAGCATAATTTAGATAGTATTAAATACTATAGCGTGATGTGGAACTAAGGCACTTGTCTCACCGGCAACGATTAACGAGTAGAGCTAGAACTAGAAACGAGTTAGCGAGACGTGGGGAGCAAGTGCGTAGTTCCGATATTTGTGTAGCTCGGCTATAAGCGAGTGTGCGAGTGAGGCGGGCGATTACTCGCATCACTCGCTCGCGGCAGTCAAGCGTGCAGTCAGTCTTGCGGCCTCATACGCGACCAAATGACATGACCACTGGTTGCTCTCTCGCCAAGCGATTAGAAATCACGCGATTTCTAATCGCTTGGCGAGTATCGCCGAGTGAGTGTTATCTTTCATAGCTCTTGTCGCTCAGCGACAAACTAGTGAAGCGAGTGCTCGCCGGCAGTGTGAACAGTCAGCGATCAACTGTTTGTATATGCATCTCTTTTATTCACACGGAAAGTATTCTATTGTACGTTTCTTGAGCGAGAAAATAGCCGATAGTTAGTCGTTTTCTCGTCGTTGGTGAGACAACTGCCTAAAGCTTGTATTTAAGACGGGACCTACGCACTAAAAAGCTAAAAATAACCGTGTTTGCGAATTATATCATAATACTATAACTAAAAATGCTGAAATAAAAAACTTTTTTGCAAAAAATAAAACCGACTTCCAAAAAAAAAAGTGGAAAATAACTTTATTTCCGGAAGTCGGTGGCAAAAAAGTCAACGAAATCAACAAAAGCCACCGACTTCCGGAAATAAAGTTATTTTCCACTTTTTTTTTTGGAAGTCGGTTTTATTTTTCAAGTTAATGTTTGTAAACCCACGGTTCAGGTTAAATTCCAAGTGTGGAGCGAAGTAAAAAAAACACTCTAAATAAACTAAAATAGACACATTTCCGTGACAGCTTTTCCGCTTAGCTACCTCCATGATGTTGATGGGAGACAGCCTTCAAAAGGTCAATGACTTATTTTATATGAATAACACATGGAGCTGCGACTGTAGTTCAGCACAATATTTTTACACTAATGAATGTTGAAGAGGTGGCTTGAAACCAAGAATGAAGATATGCATACGATTATGCATCTATACGTACCGGGTTTTGTATATTTTTGGCTGTCTTAGAGGTTATCCATTTTTTAAGGTCATACCCAAAGGGTAAAACAACACCCTATTACTAATACGCTGCTGTCCGTTCGTCTGTCTGTCACCAGGCTGTATCTCTAAAACTGTGATAGTTGAATACAAAAACAGAATAAATAAATATTTAAGGGGGCTCCCATACAACAAAGTCTTTTTTAGCGTTTTTATAGATCATGGTACGCCTTTCACCACCCTTGCGCGAAACCGACTCGCACTTGGCCGGTTTTTTTTAATATGACTCCAGTTTCGCTTGATGGAAAGCGATAAATAAGGTCCACGATGGAAAAAGCGTGCCTAGAAGTGACACTTCATTTCGGCGAATGTTTGGTTTTAAGCTATTGCATAGCTTTTATCACGGGCTTTGAGCGCGGCGACCGAATCAAGAAATTTCGTAACGAAAAAAACCTAACACTTTCATTACGAATAAGCTCAGTTATTTCAATTCACGATTCCAATGTTCTGTCAGCGTGTTTGGTAGGGAAACGGAATGTGAAATGACAGTATGCTGGATCAAATTTAAGGTCTTGTTTTTCTTTTTGCGACTTCTTTTTTATTAAAAGTTACTTTTAAAATATTATATTTAGTTTTTTTATATTTATTGCATTCACAGAATACTTCTCAACATTAGGAGGAAGATTTGTGGCAGGTGGTGACTGGAACGCCAAAAATACATACTGGGGCTCGAGGCTAACAACAACAAGAGGCAGGCAACTTAAACTAAGCCATGATGAAAATAACCTCAACTGTATCTCATCGGGAGAACCAACCCACTGGCCCACAGATCCTAATAAAAAACCAGATTTGTTGGACTTCTTCATGGTAAAGGGACTATCTACAAACTATATGAAGGTGGAATCCTGCCTTGACAGTAGTTCTGACCACACTCCTGTACTCTTAACTATTAGTACGTCTATAATTTGCTACGAGAGGCCTGATACCTTGTGCAATAATCTCACTGACTGGGAAGGCTTCAGAGAGTACATTGAAGAAAGTCTTGAGATAAAAGTCTCCTTGAAAACACCTGACGAAATAGATGATGCGACCCAATACATTACTAACCTTATACAAAAAGCTTGCTGGTTTAATACTCCTTTGAAAAAAGAAACAAATTACCAGTCGGTTGGGAACGTACCTCTTGAGATAAAACGCAAAATACTGGAGAAGAGAAGATTACGTAGGATATGGCACCAAACTGGACATAAAACCGATAAGACCGCACTTAATAAAGCCATTAGAGACCTGAAATACTCAATAGATAACTTAAATAATGCTACACTGCAAAATAAACTAGAAAATCTAACTGCCACAAAACCGACAGAATACTCTCTCTGGAAGTTTACAAAAGCGTTAAACCGGCCACAGCAATATAAATGTCCCATTCGAACTCAGTCTGGTTGGACCAAGACAAGTAAAAAAAAAAGCTAATATGTTTGCAAATCACCTAGCCGCCACATTTACACCCAATGAAGGCAATAATGCGGAGTTCGAAAACATAGTTGAATGCACTCTGCAGCAAGACCTACAACTGTCCACTCCACCAAGACCAGTCACAGTCGGGGAACTGAAAAGGACCATAAATAGACTGCAAAACAAAAAAGCCCCCGGATTCGATCTTATCACAAAAGAAGTCATCATGCAATTACCCAGGAAAGCATTGGTGTTCCTAGTTGTCCTCTTCAACGGGGTGCTTCGAGTACAATATTTTCCCAGACTTTGGAAGGTATCAATAGTTACAATGATACATAAGCTTGGAAAGCCCCCAGAAGACGCGTCGTCGTATAGACCTATAAGCCTCTTGCCTGTGCTGGCCAAGATGTTTGAGAGGATCCTCCTGAGCAGAATATCACCCATACTCAATGAAAACCTGGTAATTCCTCAACATCAGTTTGGCTTCAGACAACAGCACTCTACTGTGGAACAAGTGCATCGGGTATGTGAAAGGATAAGGCAGTCCTTTGAAAAAAAAGAATACTGCCCCGCTGTTTTTTTGGATATCCAGGCAGCTTTTGATAAAGTGTGGCATAAAGGCCTACTCTATAAACTAAAAACGTCTCTACCGCATAGTTACTTTTTGTTGATGGAGTCATACCTCACAAACAGAATTTTCCAGGTAAGAGAGGACGGAGAGCTATCCGATGTCCAAGACATAATAGCGGGAGTTCCACAGGGTTCTGTCCTTGGCCCCATCCTATATACTATCTACACGGCTGACCTCCCAGAAACAAACGGAGTAACCACGGCTACATTTGCTGACGACACCGCAATTCTCGCAAGCAGCAAAGATCCGATCGCGGCATCCGCGGCCTTGCAGAATAGCCTTGACAAAGTCGACGAATGGATCCAGAAATGGAGAATCAAAGCCAGCACAACAAAATCTGTACAGGTCACGTTTACGCTGAGGAGGGGAAGCTGTCCTCCGGTAAAAATGGGCGACAATTATCTGCCACAGAGTGACTCTGTCCGATACCTCGGTATGCACCTGGACAAAAGGCTGACCTGGAAAAAACACATCAAATCAAAACGAGACGAACTGAACATGCGGTTCAGAAACATTTACTGGCTGATGGCACGCAACTCCAAACTGTCAATCGACAACAAACTGTTGATATACAAGATGATCCTGAAGCCAATATGGATGTATGGCGCACAACTGTGGGGAAGTGCTCGCGACTCCAATTTAAACATAATGCAAAGACTCCAAAATGGCATCCTAAGAACCATTTCAAATACGCCATGGTTCGTCACCAACACGGAGATCCATGAGGCTCTGAGCATAAAGACTGTTAAAGAGGAGTTAAAACTAACAGGGCACAAATACAGAACACGGCTGGAAAATCATCCAAATGACCTAGCCACCGCGCTAGCAACTATTAGCTACACTAAACGACTGAAGCGCCATGCTATCCAGAAACTTGGTGACAGATGGTGAAGGAAGAGGTGTCTCCTGCTGAGGAGCTCCTTCTATACGACATGAACGACGGAGAACAAATCTGCTTATAGTTTAAGACTGATTGCAGATAAACACAAAAAAAAAAAAAAAAAAATTATTGCATAAGTTGTTAAAAATGCTTTGCAATAGCTTTACCGCGGCAGTCCCCGAGTGCCAAAAGTTATTTTTATATCTGTTCAAACACTGGTACAAATTTTAATAGAGGCCAATAATCGATCATCTCCTTCGAGAATAGAAGGCAATAAAACTTAATGATGATTCAATACAATAGTTACCCGAGAAGGTATTACCATAATTAAAATCACAGGATTCTGAGCTAACGGTATTCAAGTTCTTATTTAGATAACTAAAAGCGAATATGTCTTGTTTACTGTCGCCATCATTTGTTTGGAGACAACCATTTTTTGATAAACTTTATCCTTATGTTGTGGTTTTTCGGAATTTCCGGTTAACGGGTGTAAGGTTGTGGTTTGACATGTTAGCTCATTTGTTATATGTGATACAACATATAGAGTGCTCTGTACTGATATGTGGTTTATTTTACGATTTAGGGTTCTGTACCTCGAAAGGAAAAAACGGAGCCCTTATAGGACCAGTTTGGTGTCCGTTTGTCTGTCTGTCTATCTGTCAATACCCTTCAACTCGGTAAAGCGTGGAGGTATGGAGTTAAAACCGTATACTCAAACCTGTGGTCCCTTGGAGCTGTGAAAATCAACCCTCTAAGTCTATGCAGTCAAAATTTAGGGAACCTTCGGTGCATTAAATGACTTCTCTTGCTCTGAGCGGAGTGGCAAAGACTTTCAGACTTTTACTGACTAAAACCCTTTCATGTTCCTTTTTTGCCCTTTGTGTTTCGGAGCCGTGGTATCTCTTTCAACCCACCTGCAGCCCCGGTAAGCATGGTATATTATACTTAAGGCTAATCGGCAATTTAATAATTTAATGTTCCTCAAATTTTTAAGCATTTTCCGAGAAGTCAAAATATATTTATTTTGTCATTCAAAAGGTGTAATTTAATAATAGATTGTGTAAGGAATCATATGAAAGAGAAAGGAGAAAATGATGCCGTCACGTCTGATAGGGGAGAATGGAAGAAGAATACGTGTTGCGCCGACCCCAAATATAATGGGTCAAGGGCTGGAAAATTATGATGTAACATCATAAACGCAATGAAACAATAAAGTTGTTCGGTAACATTGGACTTCGTAAAGATTCATAAATGATTTTTTACTACACTCTCTCTACAAGGTTATGTTACCAGTAGTAAAAATTCAGTGGTCCTATTAATCCAAATATGTACAATCAAATCAAATACCTCCTTAAATACATGAATAAGCATTGAATGTAGGTACTAAGAT
The DNA here is from genome assembly GCA_905475445.1 of Ochropleura plecta. Lineage (NCBI taxonomy): Eukaryota > Metazoa > Arthropoda > Insecta > Lepidoptera > Noctuidae > Ochropleura > Ochropleura plecta. The sequence continues at coordinate 5,833,675 of FR997723.1, read as the reverse complement.
GTATCACAGATTGAACTGTTTCCGACGAGGTTCTATTCGTAGATACCTAAACAAAATCCGATTTTATGTTTTTTTTTAACGTTGCCCTACACTAGGAATTTCTCCTGTATCGTGTAACATTTAAACTCACATACACAAACAGCCAGACCAGGAACAACTATTTGTAGGCCATACCTGTAATGTAAATATTTGTTCAGGGGATCGAACCCGCAACACGCAGCGCAACAGTCGATCGTTCAGCCACTGCGCCAACCGTGTCGTCAAACAACATTGGCAGTAGATTTAGGCTAGGGTAGGTAGGACCTACAAACAGAACCTTGTCTCTTCGAAACACTCATATGTAACAATAAAGATATCTAGGTACCTACCTAAAACATTTTGACCACAAAACAGGCTTATTTTTAGTAAAAATGGGTTTTTCCAAACCCTTAAGATTCTCTTGAGATGACTCAATAAGGATAATATCATCAACATTTTAATCTTTGACGGTTTTATATTTCGCTAATGACTATTTATGTGGTCTGTGTAATATCGTATTTACCCAATAAAAGGAAAATAGAAAGACTAAGAAGAATCATTGGAAGCCTATATAGTGCCGTGATTATTTCAAATATCCTAGTTCTGAACTGTGTGTGAGTGGAGACCGCGACTCGGCAAGCGTAGTGTAGGACGCCCTCCGACCAGGTGGGATGACGATCTAAGAAAGACTGCAGGCAGATGCTGGATGCGGCAAGCTGAAGACAGGGCGCTATGGCGCTCATTAGGGGAGGGCTATGTCCAGCAGTGGACTAATATAGCCTGATGATGATGATGAACTGGTTTCAATCGCAAGTTATTGCTACAAAAGTGTTAAAAGAAATATTCCGGCCAAGAGCGTGTCAGACACGCGCATCGAGGGTTCCGTACAAACTTGCGACATAAACAGCCACATCTTTTGACTGCGTAGACTTAGAGCGTTTATTTTTTAGACTTGAGTATATGGTTTTAATTTCAACTGGATACCTTTACGCGTTCCCGAGATGAAGGGTCTTGATAGACAGACAGACGGACAGCACAGTGATCCTATAAAGGCTCCATCTTTTTTCTTTTGATTCACGGATGTAATATTGACAATCACTATCGTTTTTGAAAAAGAAAAACCCGAACAACATATTGATAAAAAAATACTTTCTCAATTTTGTTATATTCTTTTACATTTCTCCTCTCAGTCAAAATTTACACTGAACCGCCTTTGAGTTTTTTGACCCAACCATTAAAAGCTGCCTAAAGCTGCATATCAGAGCCTAAAGCTCTGATATGATATCCTCGGGTCATCAGGCAAATTGAATTTAGTCCTCGTTTTGTTTCTTCGCGAGAGAAATTTAAAATTAGTCACACCTTTATTTACATCCTTAATTGTTTTAACTTTTTTTTACTTTCGAGTTGTGGTTAAAGTCTTTTTAGGTAACTATTAATTTTATATTATTTCAAGAATTTATTGATGTTTCAATAAATTGCTTATGATTGACGGTAAAATTGTTTCACAAAAACTTTTTTTTTTTTTTAGTATCTTTATAGTTGATCTGGATACAAGTATAATTTATGTTTCATTTTCCCTTTTTATTTAACATACAACAAAAACTAAAAATAATTAATATGTATAAATACCAGAAAAGCAATTCTTAAGTGATTTTTCATTCGTGTATAGATTAGTCTATGAATACATTATATCCATAGACTTACTATTATATAAAAAACACTTACGCTATCACATAATCTAAACAAACAAAACATTTCAACAGCCATTATTATTTAACACCAAAAAAAAACAGCCATTACATAATTTTCGCACATAAATCTTTGCTTGCATATCGTTCACGAATTCATAAACAAACAGAGACGCACTCTGGGATTCCGACACGGACCCTTATGTCATGTGAAGAATGATGACAAGGAGTATTCATTTTAATGTTTAAACCTTTTTTTGCGTGACCACACACAACTGGGCATAGGGGCAATGCTTGGTCCTTTGTCCTTTGCCTAACTGCGGCTGCCTTTTGATATGGATAAGTAATCATAAGATTCTCATTCCCAAGACTGCCTAAGCACGACTGTTGACTCCGGGCCAAACCCGGGCGTGTAATGTGGGCACCGGGCGCCGCGAGACGACTCCCGGCCACCGTAGATGCGGGCCTGTGGATGGTGAGCAATGGGTAGCTCACCGTCCGTCCGTCTATTGACGACAGGCCGTGTCGACGGCGCGTTCGTTTTTAACGTGCGCCTCAAAGAGATGTCAGCAAAGCAGAGGGGCTTGCCAGAGCCTCCGCCTGCCAGGGTTGCGGGTTGTTCGAAAGAGATACAGCGGCCCCGGAACGTAAAGGGCAATAGAAGGAAAATGGCAGTAAAAGTCTGACACGCCCCCCCGCTCCGCCCAGAGCGGGGGAAGTTATTTGATGATTTCCCACCCCAAAAAAAGCACGACTGTTGAGCTTGAAATCTTGGGTTCAATTAACCAATTAACAGGTCAGGCAAAGATTTTACATCTGGAATTTCTCAATAGCAGCCAGATTTGTGCCCGGATAGCAAAAGGTTCAATGTGAACAACAAGGAAAAATAGGATCGTTATTTTGTAATAATTTAAGTACCTGTACCTTGAAACAATATCCTTATATACCTTTAGTTTACGTAACACACGTAACCACAATGTCAATGACTGCCAGGTAAGCTAAACAGAAGGACGGCATTAAGATTCTTGAAACATTTCGCTCAATCTTTGTTGACATGATGGGAATAACTCGATGAAGCGTGGAGAAATTGTAGAAAATGAGTCCTATGGGTTTGAAATTCTTTTTTTTTAGGCATGGGTAATAATCAAATAACTTCTCCTTCTAATGAAAGACTAATGAAAGAAAAATGATCCAATATTTGGTATCGTCAAAATACCGCAAAATATTAGGCATTTATTTGCTGAACTCAAAGTCCTAGAATCCCTCTCCTTAGCAGTAGCACAATGTTCTATGTTCCTTTTTTGCCCTTTGTACTTCGGGTCCGTGGTATCTATTTCGAACAACCCGCAACCCCGGCAAGACAGAAAACTTTAATAAGCGCAGTTTAGGCTTTTCTTTTTTTTCATTTGTATCATAGATGGCGCTGTTGTAGTTTTTTTACTATGTAATGGGAACCTAAAATCCTGCTGCTGCCAGAGAGAACACTCTCATTTTTTTTGTCAATAACTCATTCCATGTCTTTTACTGTTCTAACTATATCTTGTAACTCAAGCTATTTACTCAACAAATATTATTGCATAAATCGACAATTCAGAATATTTGTAATTAAATCTTGTTTATATCTTGTCGATATGTATAACACACAATTCATCGAACTTGATATTTTCGCGCTTTCAAACTTTAAGTTTAAAAGGATGGCTATTGAATCTTTGAATCGGTTATCAAATGCTGGTTGTCCCTTATTTGCATTCATATGTAGTTTAGGAATGGGCAGTGTTGGATGGCTATTTTGTTGATTTAGTGTTGCTAAGGATGAAGTTGGTATGTACTTGCCAGCTTTGTTTTCTGTAGGACTGAACATGCGTTCAGTCATTTAATTATTTTTTAATTCTTTTACCATTATGTCGCGGAGATTGGTGTGCGTTTCACGTTAACTTAGTTTTAACAATATAAATTGTCATACTTTTTTGTAATTAATGTGTAACTGTTAAATGTCCCAATAAAGCAAAAAAATTAATAATAAAGGTTTTTCAGCTCAGCCCTAAAACAATGATTTAAAAACTTCTATTTGAAATTCCTAGCACGTAATCCTGTACAAAATAAGAAAAGATTCTCATTTCTAGGTCTCAATACTATTCCCTATATAATATGTATACACAAAAACAGCACACGCAACAATCTTACTAATGCACTTTTGCTAAAATGCGTCACAAAAATAAGAGAACTGTATTATAACATAAATTCTCACTTAACCCTTTTAATCTTGGCTATTGTTCAATTATCAGTTCTTATCTTACAGCCAATTAAAAATTTGTTAAAGATAGCGAAAGTATCGATAGTTTTAAAAGGCTAGTATGGTTTCTACGTTTTTATTGTGATCGAATTGGTATTCTTCGGAGAATTTTTCGGTCTTTGATTGTGCCGATATTATTTCGATTATGCTAAGTGGGTTGCATTTTAGTGTTAAAGTGCTAATTGCCATCAGTAAGTTAGGTTAAGAAATCTTTGGTATTTGAAAATACATTTAAAATACTTGTGTTGTGATTACCAAGCAAAGTTCAAAATTACAATTATAAATAACTACCTTTTGCCCGCGGCTTCGCTCGCGTTAAATCCGGGGTAACACAGTTCCCCTTTCCTGATTTGCAGGTACCTGCTACCTGTAGTTTTTGCCCTTGCGCCTTATTTACTGTAATAGCAAAGCTAAGTTTTCCCTTTTCTTCCCTCTTTCTCCCTCATATCTCAATCTTTTTTTTTTAAATAACCTATGTCCGACTCCAGGGTCCTCTGTCGTCCATCTATCTCTGTACCAAAATTCATCAAAATCGGTTTAGCCATTTAGGCGTGAAGACGTAACAAACAAACTCACTTTCGCTTTTATAATATTAGTAAGGATTAAACTTGAAATTTGTGTATTCATTTAAGGTTGTTTACACAGTATTTAGCAGATTTATTAACAAAAAAATATAATTAATTTAGAAACCTCAATACGTAAAAAAAATACACATGAAAAGCTACCCTGTTGCCAAGTGACATAGCATATTATAATGTTTATTTATTTAACACTTCAAGTACAAAGTACAGAGGCGGAATTAATGCCATAGGCATTTTCTACCAGTCAACCTTTGGGTGATGCAGAGACAAACAGTGGTAGGTGTAAAACAGATGATTTTTATTCGATTCGAACGAAACCGCGGGCAGTTGCTAACTTGCAGTTTTTATAGAGAGGTCACAATATCTTTCAAAACCATTTAAACGTTAAATCGTACTAAAACAAGTCTTTCTATCTCAAATACGAAAAATAAATACCAAACATTATCAACAGCGCAGGAATAGTACGATATCGTTAATAATCGTGTATCGAACCGAACAGCTCTTGTACTTGCGCCTACGCAACCGCTAACTGCTTGCGCAACCAGTTGCAGGTTTGCAGCCGATTGCTTCGCCGTTGTTCGCTGTAGATGGACATGTCGCTACGGTGGTTATTCTAAGTCCTGGCTGCAAAGTGATGTTGGAAATGTACAGATTTGAGAACATTTTAGCTAAGTACTTAAAGAGAGTTAAAACGATATTTAACGTCAAGCATATTAAAATAGACACAATAAAAAATCATTTATTTAACTTTGCTCTTCACTAGAATTTTCTCCTGTATCGTGCGCGCGTTTACAAACATTTAAAATCACATACACAAACAGTCAAACCCGAAACAACTACCTGTAAATGGGTCATAAAAATATTTGTTCCATGCGGGGATAAAAGTACGACACGTATTACAGCAGTCGATCGCAAAGCCACTGTGCCAACCGTGCCGTCACACAACGACACTTTTTATAACTGGCAACCCTCTAGAATATAAAACTACTTTTTGATATGATGTTCCTGGTCCCTAAATGAACAGAATCACTTGAAAGTACATGTAAATCGGTTCCATCTAGGCTAGCGTTCTTCACCCTAGCCCGCATCATATCTTCACCCTAGGCGAGTTGCGGCCAACGCCAGTCAATTTTTTTTAAAGCCTGTCCCCTCACTAGGAAATTTCTCATGTATTGTGGGTGCGTTTTCAGAAAATTAAACTCATATACACAAACAGCCAGCAACAACTAAAGGTGTGTCATACAAATATTTGTTCCGTGCGGGGATTGAACCCACCAGCCAACCATGCCGTCAAATGAATTTAGAAATAAAAAAAATAAGCCTTCAAAAGAACAAAGTTACATACTCAGCTTTCGCAGTTCACAACGGGACATAGATCTCTCTCTCTTAAGTTGCGCTACAAGTTCCTGTCCTTTGTCTTCCATTTCCAGTCTACCTCATGCTCCCAAATATCTTTGTAAGGACGCCGCTGGTCCATATTCTATCTCCATAATACTAACAACCACAGGTGTAATAAATAGATATAGTACATATTTTTCACAATAATGATAAAAACAGGAAAACGATTCGTTTTTATAATTATAATAATTTTTAAATATTTTTTAGAAAACCGTTATGCAAATTGTAGTTATCATTAGAACCCATATCGCCTTTGGTATAGGTTTATCCTAGTACAGGCATCTCACTTTGTTATCATTACATAATTTCTAAGAATTATGTTGTACTAGCTGGCGCCCGCGGCTTCGCCTGCGTGATGATCGAAAAAAAAAATAACCTATGTGTTATTCCAGACTATAATCTAACTCTGTGCCATATTTCATCAAGATCTGTTCAGTCGTTTTGTCGTGAAAGAGCAACAAACATTCATACATCCTCACAAACATTCGCATTTATAATATTAGTAGGATTGTACCTACTTATTATATTGTATTGTACTAATTTTATTTTTTTTTTTATTTGTTTATCTATCTGTGGCAAAATCTAAGAATACCGTAATCTACTCATAGAGAAATATTGCTTTCTCTTTTTAGTCGCTTTCTTTTCAAGAATGTATTTTGAAAAAAGAACAATTTAGAAAATTACTTTATTCTTGACTCCAAACACTTAAGTCCATACAATCTTACGTCCATACAATCTTACGTCCACACCTACCTTCTATTTTCACCAATACGCCAATCACAACTGTCAACTTAAGCCCGCCATACACGACACACATTGACATCATTTACGAAAAACATGCGAGCCCTCTCTTCAATGAAGCCATCGTCGTGTTTCCAGCCCTAACTAGCTCCCATAGTCGTAACGTGGGTGTTGCCAACGCGCAAAATACTAATATAGTGGAATAAATTGACTGTTTAGTGCAACGTTTTCAAATTATATGGTCGTTTTGGTATGACAACGCTGAATATAGAATTGTTGGCTATGGAGACTTCAGTTGCAAATTGTTGATAATTGCAGCTTTCATTTTTAGGGTTCCGTATCTCAGTAGGATTAAACGGAACCCTTATTGGTTCTCTTTGTAGTCCGTATATCTGTTTGACCCTAAATCTCGAGAACGCGAGGTATCTATTTGAAATTAAATAAACTTTTTTTTTTCGTGGCTGGGAAATCCTTACTAATATTTTAAAAGTGAAAGTGAGTTTGTTTGTTTGTTGCGTCTTCACGCCTCAATGGCTAAACCGATTTTGATGAATTTTGGTACCTACAGAGATAGTTGGGACCCTGGAGACGGACATAGGCTAAATTGAGATATGAGGGAGAAATAGGGAAGAAAAGGGAAAACTTAGCATTGCCATACAATAAATAAGGCGCAAGGGCAAAACTACAGGTAGCAGGTACCTGTAAATCAGGAAAGGGTAACTGTGTTACCCCGAATTTAACGCGAGCGAAGCCGCGGGTAAAAGCTAGTCATTAAATAACGGAGCGTGACTAAAACCCATGTTATGATCATTCTTTTGCTCTTTATGATCCAGGGTTGAGGTCATCTATTTGAAAAACCCGCAACCCCGAAAAATTAAGTATACTCAAGTAAGTGGTTCCGATATAACGTTATATATAGAGTGATATATCACATAGGACATACAATATAATTGCTGAAATGCGGGAGTATGTATTTATTTAAAAAATAAATTAGGTAAGTACACATGGTTGTTGACATGTAGATTATACAGTACTAGCTTTTGCCCGCGGCTTCGCTCGCGTTAAATTAAGGGTAACACAGTTCACCTTTCCTGATTTACAGGTACCTGCTACCTGTAGTTTTTGCCCTTGCGCCTTATTTATTGTAATAGCAAAACTAAGTTTTCCCTTTTCTTCCCTCTTTCACCCTCATTTCTCACTTTTTTAAAACAAAAGTTACCCTATGACCGTTTCCAGGGTCCGAACTATCTCTGTACCAAAATTCATCAAAACCAGTTTAGCCATGTAGGCGTGAAGACGTAACAAACAAAAATTTACGTGAAAAACTAAACGTATGTGTGTAATGTTCTCACCGAGACATTACATAACTAAGTATAAATAATAGAATATTTGAGTATTCAATATGTGATGCTCTGATGTCACTAATATTCCCACATTAAGACCGGCTAAGCCGCGATGATTTTAAATAACATGCCAAGTACAAGTTTTGCATTTTAAATATTTTTTTTGGTGGGAAAATTATTAAAAAACATGAGAAGAAGAATATTTTTTTTAAGAATGGGATAATGTGAATGATTGGACCACACCAATACAAATTATCTGCTTAGCCTTTTTCTAACTATTTTGGACTCAGAGTCTAGTCTAAACGTATGCAGCTGAATACCAGGAATTTACAACGACCTTCTGCTTATCTGACCTCCACAATCCAGTTAGTACTGGGTCATACAATACCCCTTGGTAAGACTGGCTATCGGACTTTTAGTCCACTGATTGTAACGACCTGTAACGACTGTCAAAGATATAAAGGTTTATCGTACTTTCCGAAGCATCGAGAAAACTCAGTGTGTGTCATCCATAGACCAAACTAGGCAAGCACGGCTTAACCTAAGGATGATGACGAAAGTAGGAATGAGAGTTGTTCGAGTAGCCGTTAGCTATACTGCTGGTTATATAACCATATGGTCTCTAGCTTGGTTTATATCAACTACCAATAAAAGGCATCATTTGCCTAGCCTCTTCCCAACTGTGTTGGGGTCGGCTTCCAGTATTACCGGATGCAGTTGAATACCAGTATTTTACATGGAGCGACTGCCTATCTGACCTCCATAACCCAGTTAGTACTGGGTAATACGATACCCCTTGGTAAGACTGGTTGTCAGACTTTCGGGACACTGACTATCTGGAACGACTATCAAAGATCTACAAATGACAGCCGGGACCAACGGCTTAACGTGCTTTCTGAGGCACGGAGGAAACTCGGTATGTAACGGGTGGTCACCCATCACAGACCAGCCTAGGCAAACGCGGCTTAACCTAAAGATCGACCTGAGCGGCTGCTATTATTTAGCCACGAGTTCCTTAGCACCAATAAAAGGCATCTACTTATAATAAAACGTGCCCCTCAAATGCCATCAAACGATCAAGTCAACTTGACATTTATTCCTCGTCTGACACTGCAAGGTACAACATAAAATATTGCTTGCATTCTAGTGATGCACCTCGCACACAAAATACAACCGAATTTGACTCGATCATCTTGTTTTTATGACTCGATTCGGTCGCTTATTGAATGCTAATCGAGATAAAACATTGGTGAGCATTGGCAAAATTTGCGGAGTTAGTCATGTGTGTTTGTTTTAATTAAACGAAAACCTATCATCGTTTGACCAAAAAAACCCAAATAAACACCGTTTTATTTAGACATAACTTATTACACATGCTCACTAGACCATTAGTTTTTTTTTTTTTTTATTTCAAACATTTTCAGTTATATGAGGCTGTCTTATCATCTAGTCAGTATACAATGGAAAAGTTCTGAAGAATTGAAAATTACGAGAAAAATATGTAGAGTTATAAAAAGGAAAGAACGAAAAGAAATTGTCGATCTGTTTGACAAGTTTTTTGGCCCTAGGGGCTGATCCAAATTGACAACAGGACGCTCCGCTCAGAGCGGAGGAAGTCATTTGATGATTTTCCATCCATAAAAAAGGCTGATCCAAATAGGCCAGTTCTTAAAAAAATCTAGTCATCGATGTAGTTCCTGACGTAACTGTTTCAAACTGGAGCTGAAAAATAGCCTAAGTCATGCCTTCCTTCATTTTTTCTCACATATTTGTTTCATTGCCGTCCAGGGCACGCGGTTACTTGTCATATATATGTAACAATGGCGATCAAAAGCTTAAAAAACCGTGACTGCAACAAACAAAAAAATTGTAATTGGAAGACTATCGATATTGGTTTATTACCCTTTTTTTTTCGGATGGGAAATCATCTAATGACTTCCCTCGCTCTGGGCGGAGCGGGGGGGCATGTCAAACTTGTACTGACTAAAACCCACCCATGTTCCTTCTATTGTCCTTTACGTTCCGGGGCCGCGGTATCTCTTTCGAACAACCCGCAACCCCGGCAGGACAACCCGCAACCCCGGCAGGTTTATCATACCCTGATTACAAAATTCATTCCGTACCATATCATAATATATCACCGCTTCCTGAATGTCCAACAAATAATACAACAATGTAATCGATACCTTTCAACACAAATCTAATGACCAGTCAACATGTACAACAATTGATTAATTACACACTGTTAATTAGTGCTGATTTACCTTGAACCCTGTCAGTCTTAAATGTAATATGTCTAAGCTTGAAGATAATTTGGTTCGTTTAGTTAGATTTGTTCCGTATTGTACGATTGACAGTGACGGAACCTACTTATTTATAATATCCTTACTAATATTATAATTGCGAAAGTGAGTTTGTTACCTTTTCACGCCTTAATGGCTAAGCCGATTTTGATGAATGATGAAAACAGAGATATTTGGGACCCAGTTTAAAGAAGTGGGATATGAGAGAGAAAGAGGGAAGAAAAGGGAAAACTTAGCCTTGCTATTACAAATCAATAAGGCGCAAGGGCAAAAACTGCTGGTAGCAGGTACCTGCAAATCAGGAAAGGGGAACTGTGTTACTCCGAATTGAACGCGTGCGAAGCCGCGGGCAAAAGCTAGTTTAAAATAAAACTACAGTATAAAATAAGAAATATAGTTAGCAATTATAAGTAGAATAAATAAAGGGCTTTAATAATAGTTATTATTATGTTAAATGACTCATTGGACTGTCCGAGAAAAATTGCCAAGGTTATTGACGAGACCATGAAAGGTTAACGAGTTCCAGATTTATGTACGCAGACGTAGATAGACTCCCGAATTTTTCCATCCAACAAATGATAAAGGCCAGAGAAACAGGTACTTTTATATTATTACCTAATAATAATACTAGCCTAAACTGTCCCACTGCGCAAACAGCGGAAGCCTAGCAGTGCACTCCAGGGGTTTTTTTCTGATTTGAAGTCATCAAATAATTTCTCCTTATTAAGTAAATAGCTTCCGCCAGCGACTTCGTCCGCGTGGCATAGTTACTTTGGGCTAACGCTAACTTTAATCCACGTGATGATCGAAAAAAAAAATATCTTTCTCTCCCCTTTTCTTCCCTCTATTTGCCTTTTTTCTCACTTTTTTTAGCGAAAAAAATAGCTTACGTACGTCTCCAGGGTCCCAACTATCTCTGCATTAAAATTCATCAAAATCGGTTTGGCCATTTAGGCGTGAAGACGTAAGAAACAAACAAACAAACTCGCTTTCGCTTTTATAATATTATTAAGGATTTCTTACAAGTGAAGCTAAATATCAAATACCAAACCTACCTAACCAAAATGAACGATTAACCGCTTCCCAATCCATCAGCGTCATGAACAACGTTCATTCTAATCTCCAATCATGTTGTGTACGATAGAACTAATTACTTCCATGCAAAAACATAATTGAGTTATATCTTCTGTATTTTGTTATTAAGACGCTAATACTGTCTGTCAGTTACTCTCCAGATGTTCGGGGATAGATAATGGTCAGTTAAGTGTTATTGACCTTTCTAACAAAAGCGACTAATCTTTAGGACAGGTTAAAATGGCTATGAAATCATGATGGATTTCATAATATCTTTATATGGTGAGGTGGTTATTGGGGCTTTTTTCGGATGGGAAATAATCAAGTAACTTCTCTCGCGCTAGGCGGACCTGAAGGCAGTGTCAAGCTTGTACTGATAAACCCATCCATGTTCTTTCATTTGACCTTTGTGTTTCGGGGTATATCTTTCGAACAACCTGCAGGCCCTGGCAGGCCTCTCTGTTTTGGTTCCCTGAGGCGCGCGAGGAACTAAGACGAGGAACGAGGAACCTGACCACGCGTTCGTGTTCGCGGTTCGACGGTTCGACGGCCTTTGCTTATGTTTAAATAAATGATAACACCATCCTCCTGCTACCACATATATCCTATTGAGCAAGAATTTTATGATCCTTGGACTGCCTTGTTGATCTAGTCTCAAACGCGACTGCTGAGCGTGAGGACCTGGATTCCCCGGTCAGGCAAATTATTATTGGGTTTTTGCATGAGGAATTTCTCAGTAGGAGTGTGCTGTTGATGGCAATAGGCTCGCTAACTTTTGCAAAGTACTGAAAAAACTCGCTTAATGTGGGTGTACTAATAGGTACATCTCCGACGAACCCATCATCTAATAACAGGCGTGATATTATGAGATGATCCTGGTGAACTTGATTAAGTATACTTAAGAGTCTAATGAAGACCAGCAAAACCAAAATCCCCATAAAATCAAACAAAATCTCCACAATATTTGAAAAAGTTATTTTTACTTTTCAGACTAATTAAAACTAATAGACTACTAATAGACAAGTCGATTATAAAAATATAATCCTGTCCTTAATATTTTAAATATTTTCATTTTACCTTCTCAAAGAAAAAAACTTAAAAAGTTTAAGACACTATATTCGTTGTAGTTGCTGTAACTTACTGCTAGCTTAAATCAACGCCATCTACCGTTAGACGGCCAAACTATCTGTCAAGCATCAAGTCTAAAATAAAAGTGAAACGGTGTAGTTGATTCACGCCGGTCCCGTTAGTTCAATAGCAGCGCCGCGACGCGGTGCTGCGTAAGCGCAGGTGTTTATGCAGGCTAGCTGTTGCCTAGGAATACTGTTATTTTCTATGAATCTTGTTACAGTCTTTTCTGATATTCTTTGCCTTCCTTTTTCTGTTTTATATTATGTCATTTTAGCTCGAGAGAGGCTCGTGGCAAATCGTGGCCCTTGTCCCATTCTATTTGGGGTCGGCGCAACACGTTTTCTTCTTCCATTCTCCCCTTTCAGACGCCACATGTTCTTTATCCGGGGCAGCGGTATCACTTTCGAACAACCCGCAACTCCGGCGGTGGTATGGTCTGTCACAGATTTGACCACTATTATCAGACCTCTACAAAAAAAGACAAAGAAAGAAGTTAAGAAAGAGAGAGAAAAAAGACATACCTCTCCCGTTTCTTCCTCTTCATCGTGCTCGTTCCTTTGATGGTTCTGTAGAGGGTCATCATCTTGACAGCTATTATTACAGGCTACACTATCACAACACAAAACACTATGATTTATTACATCCACACTATTATTATTATTACTATACACTATTAACACTTATTTTTATATTAACATTATTTAACACTTAACGTATCTTGTTTTCACTTCCACAGGAGTTTATCTGTAACAAAAAAAATACGTTGTAAATAATATAAATTATTATTCGCTTGAAATACATTGTTTATGATTAGTTATAGATATCAGTTATAAGTTTTAATTAAGTTATTCCGTTTATTCATTTTTATACATATTGTTTTTATAGTTTATCATATTTCTTATCAGCATCAATTAAGTTATAATTAAATAAAGCGCATTTATCGCATTTATAACCTACTAGCTTTTGCCCGCGGCTTCGCTCGCGTTAAATTCGGGGTAACATAGTTCCCCTTACGCCTTATTGATTTGTAATAGCAACGCTAAGTTTTACCTTTTCTTCTCTCTTTCTCCATCACATCCCACTTTAAAAAAAAAAAGCCATTAAAGCGTGAAGAGGTAACAAACAAATAAACAAACTCACTTTCGCTTTTATAATATTAGTAAGGATAATACGAGAGGATACATAAATAAGAATCGTTTAATATAAAGAATAGAATAGAATAGATTTTTATTTTTCTCTCAAAAAGGTACATTCTTTGGTTCATGTCATATTATGTCAAATCAGATTTATAACCTTTGTGAGAGCTGGAGTCTATAATGTTAATGTATGATAATGTATAATACAGATAAGATTTTCAGCTTTGCTCAAATTATATGAAATTCAAAAAGTAGTCACATTATTTTAAAGCTAACACGTGGGTAACATCAGTACTAAATTTCTCACCTAAGAGTGCAAATACTCCAATAGAGCAACACATTGGGAACGAACTTTTCATCTCGTTCAACATTCCAATGCCTCAACCACTGAGCGATCAAGCTAGCTTCTCTTAATAACTCAAATATTTCTACATCCATCACACGCAACAAGCAATTGCTTAACGAAACCAAAGTTACCTCAATATTTTTACGATCGATTATAACAAGCATTAAAATAGCTTATCAACAGCTAGAAGCTATATAATTGTAGCTTATTACGCTATTATATGTTTAGTTACAAAACCAATACTAGCTATAATAGTGCTTAGAGTACTTTATTTGCTATTTGAAATCTTAATGGGCAGTGAAAATCTCATTGACATACTTTTCGAAGTGTTGGAATTTTTGAAATATTCAAGTAAGGCTGGAGACCTAAAATACACACTGAAATAGTTCGCTGTAGAAGACAAGTCAAATTAGTTTTCGAAAAGAAATAGTTTTTTTTTTAATATATGTTTTGTACCCTATCACAATGTTGTCATATTAAACCCAAAGGTTGACTGGTAGAAATTGCACTAGGGCATTAAGTCCGCCTATGTACACACGACGGCAGGTCAACCTATTCTAAACTAATAAAACCTGATCTCTACTACGGATCGCACACCGTAGTAGAAAGATCAGGTTAAAATGGTTTTGTATAGTTTGATGTGCCGTCGTGTGTACCACTTTTGTGCATGAAGTCTAAATAAATAAATTTTCCCTCCCTGCCTCGGAAAGCACGTTAAGCCGTTGGTCTCGACTGTCATTTGTAATTTCTTTGACAGTCGTAACAACCAAGTGCCTGTTGGTCTAGTGGTTAGTGGCCCTGACTGCTGAGCCGGAGGTCGTGGGTTCGATTCCCACCCAGGACAAACTTTGTGTAATGAGCTTGATTGTTTGTTCTGTGTCTGGGTGTGATTTATCTATAATATGTATGTATTTATAAATTATATAAGTATGTATATCAGTTGTCTGGTTACCATAACACAAGCTCTGCTTAGCTTGGGATCAGATAGCCGTGTGTGAGTTGTCCCAAGATATTTATTTATTTATTAGTGTTACCTAGGGGTATCCTATCACCCAGAACTTATTGGGTTCTGGACTTCTGGAGGTCAGACAGGCAGTCGCTCTATGTAACATACTGGTATTAAGATTCCAACATAGTTTGGAAAGGCTTTAAGAAAACCAGATAGACTAATTCTTGCAGGTTACTGTAACGTTCTAACTTTGTTATCCTTTGTCAGATCGTTGAGTTGTTTAATTTTTGAGTTGAACTTACGGTAAATCCTTACTAATATTATAAAAGCGAAAGTCTGTTAGTTTGTTTGTTTGATGAATTCAAACAATTTTGATTGATCAAAAAAAGAAAATTAAAAAGAAGATTTTTTGTTTGATTAATTTTTGATGAATTTTGGTACAGAGATAGTTGGAAACCTGGAGACGGACAAAGACTATTTTTTTAAAATAAAAGTGAGAAATGAGGGAAAAAAAGGGAAGAATAGGGAAAACTTAGCTTTACTATCACAATAAATAAGGCGCAAGGGCAAAAACTACAGGTTACGCCGCATTTAACGCGAGCGAAGCCGCGAGCAAAAGCTAGTGGTCTATACGTGCAATTTCTTGATAGGTTCATTCAAAACTATGTGGTTTGCTTCTTAGACAACTTCAGGCTTCAAGAACAGCCCTCACACGGTCTTAGATAAGTAATAAGAAGTGACTACACAATTGAATTTCAAGCGCACCAAAAACTTTCTTAATCTCACTTTTCTCAATAAATACTACGGCTTGATGCCTTTGAATCGAAAACCAGAATTTTATGATTGTTAGCTTCAATTAAAATTCAAAGTCAGGATCAAAATATTCGCGAAAGTAGCTGAACAGCTTCTATAGATTATGTGAGAAAGAAAGTTAGTCAATTATTGTTATTATAGAATTTTACGTCCGTAAAATTCAGATTTGCATCCATTAATCACGAATGACTTTATATTTTTAATAATACCGCCGAACTTTGTCTTGCCTCTTAAAAATACTGAAAAAGTGGATATTTTAATTTGTAGCAGGAAGAATTTTAAATAAATTCTGGGAAAACGTTAAATCCCGGAGAACTACTTAGCGCATCAGTATATTTATGTTAGTACCTACTAATTATGTCGGGGTTGCGGGTTTTTCGAAGGAGATACCGCGGCCTCGGAACATAAAAAAATAAAGAGCAGTACAAAGAGCATGGGTGGGTTTTAGTCAATACAAGTCTGACACTCCCCCCGCTCCGTGCAGAGCGGGGAAAGTTATTTTGTGACATCCCAAACGCAAAAAAAAGAATTTGATGAATCTGTTTATTATAATTATTATATGTAGGAACTCGTGGCTAGATAATAACTGTCACACGGGTGGATTTTTAAGGATTTTTCAGCACTTGCCTAAGCGCGTGGCGTGTATAACATACCGCGTTTCCTACGTGTCTTGAAAAACACGTTAATCTGTTGATCCCGGCTGTCATTTGTAGATATATGACAGTCGTTACAGGTAGTCAGTGGTCTGAAATCCTGACAGGCCGTCTTACCTTCGTGTAATGCGTGTGTTCGTACTTGTGGGGTTTAGATAATAACGGTTACTCCAAGTAAAATTCTGGTGTTCACCTACATCTGGTTATACTGCTAGTCGACGCCAAAATAGTTGGGTAAAGGCTAGATATGATGACGCTGGAGGTATTTGGAATGAAGGTATAATTGAAACCCTGTTTTAAAACACAGATGTGAAATTTCATATGTGCAACAATATTTAGACATATCTCTAAATGTTGGTGAAAACAGACAATCCTACTAATATTATAAATGCGAATGTTTAGGAGGATGTATGGATGGATGTTACTGTTTCACGGTAAAACGGCTGTCAGTCAACGACTTTTTTTTCGACAACTCGCGGGCGAAGCCACGGGCGCCAGCCAGTATTATAAATGCGAGGTTAGTGAGGATGGATGTATGGATGGATGTTTGTTACTCTTTTACGTCAAAACGTCTGAACGGGTCTTGATGAAATTTGGCACAGAGGTAGATTATAGTTTGAAATAACACATAGGATACTTTTTTTTCGATCATCACGTGGGCAAAGCCGCGAGCGCCAGCTAGTAATTCATATTACTAAGAGTTGGTAGGTATGCAAAGAAAGGTGTGAACACTCCACGTCACACCATTTCTAATACCCAACATTATCAATTCCAATTTCTACAATTAACCAAGTTCTTAATCAACTTTATAAGATAACACTTATCAACGTAAAAAGATCGTAAAAACAACTACTCGCGTATAGGAACGTCGTTTAGTAGGGTCGTCTGACCGACCTGACCGGTTGTCTGACCTACTGACCGAATGCCACCCGATTAACATATCCAGTGTTCAAATAATTTGTTAGTGTTGAAAGACTTTTCCTTTCGTTCAAGGTGTTATATTAATTAGAATGTTTATGGTCACTTGGAAGACATGTTTAAATTAAACAAGTTGTCCTTTCCTGTCTTTCTTATGGTGTAATTAAATTTAAACATGCAAGTTCAGATTTGTGTGATATTTTGATTTGAATAAATTGAATAATATGCATAAATGTAAATGTTCGTTTGATTTGAATAATATGCATAAATGTAAATGTCTCGCTTGCCTAGTAATTGCAAATCACTCCTGATGAGCTTGAGGTTTGATTCCTAGGTTGTCAAATAATCAGGAATTTCGTTGTAGCAATCTTGTGTCTGGATTCTGAAAAATTTAATTTAATTCCACACTGGTTTTATGCTTAAAGTAACATGCGAAAAGTAATATATATTAGTGCAACAATCACTTAAAAGTAAACACCGCATGCGTATTTAAGTTGTACATGAAAAATAATTTAATTTAACTACATAATCCAGATTTAAGTTACTTATATCTAAAAATTTAACATTTTTAACAAATAATCCATTCTAATATTATAAAAGCGAAAGTGAGTTTGTTTGTTTGTTTGTTACGTCTTCAATGGCTAAACCGACCATGATGAATTTTGGTACAGAGATAGTTGGGACCCTAAAGACGGACATAGGATAACTTTTTTTTTTAAAGTGTGAAATGAGGAAGACAGAGGGTAGAAAAGGGAAAACTTAGCTTTGCTATTACAATAAGGCGCTAGGGCAAAAACTACTTGACTGTAAGTAGCAGTAGGAAAAAGGAACTGTGTTACCCCGAATTAAACGCGAGCGAAGCCGCGGGCAAAAGCTAGTTTCTAATAACCAAAACAAAATAACAAAATTGTCTCTAAAAAGATAATAAAAGGTAATTAATGATGAAGTCGTAACGAAGCTAAACTCAAACATTCCTGTCAATAAATCCCTTAACCGCCTACACAACACGAACTCAATGTCCTTTCATCAACACGTCACCATTAAGTACAGACTACTCCACCTGATTTCATAATTTCCCGTCACACCTCCTACTCCCACACATGACTAACATATAAGAACCTGTCACTCACACACACGCACGAACCATTACCGTATGTTTATAATTTAATATTGCATATCCGTTGCAACGCATTTCACTTATAAAATATTCATTCTGAGCCACTAGAGAAAAACTATGTTGTAGCATACTTAGGTTACGTTATATGACGTTCATGCATAAAAACCATGATCTGTCTAGCCTTCTACCAACCATGTTGGTGTCAGCTTCCAGTCTTAACGGATGAAACTGAATACCAGTATTTTACTTGGAGCCGTATTTTTACTCCACAACTCAGTTAGTACTGGATAATACGATAACCCTTGCAAAAGAAGATTGGTTGCCAGACTTTTGGGCAACTGACTACCTGTGTAACGACTGACGAAGATATACGGGAAGTAATAGGCGATGACCCATCCTTGAAACAACCCAGGCAAGTATGGCTTAACCTAAAAATCGTCCTAAGCGTCTGTTATGATCTAACGAAGAGTTCGTCCCGACCACTGAACTAAATTTCGCAGTTCATATTTATGAAAGGGCTTTCGACGCGATTGTAATTTTTGCGTGTTCCAGTATCTGTCACGACAATCTCGAAGAGCACCACGCACCGTCCTGCTTTAACGCTAAGAGCATTTGGATCTAGAAGTTGACTTGCAAAGGCTTCTGTTTTCCGATACCCTCTCTAGTCTATCATACCTCTAACTATCTGCACCCTGGATGTTACTACGAAAATGTATTAGTTTTCCGACTGTTACCGCCGTCACATCACAAACAAGGTAGACGGAGACAAGACTTGAATGGGGTCGAAAAATAATTCTATTATTTATAACTTAACTTTTATTTATTGTGCCTTAATTGAAGAAAACCACAAACTACCGATAACTAACATTGGTCCTTCGAGCCGGATTATTGGCCTGAATCGATGGTCAGCGCGAAATCGTCAAGTCAGTGGATCCTGTTAGATCTTCAATTCGTCATGCTCATCAGTAACATCATAACACAAAACAATTGTTTCATGTGACGCAACCTAAGTACATCAAACTTCTAACCGTATCCGTCGTATACATATTAGAATACATACCGACGCGTGCGATCAATGAAATAAGAAATACCACGATCTCGGGTGCAGCATAATCTTACACTCTGGCGATTTTATCGTATAGCTATTAACAGGTAAAAGTAAAAAGTTAGATAAGTATGCTAATTAGTTTTCACTATGGTGATCTGAGAGACCTATCTTACAGCATCGCTAACACTGATAATTATTCTATATTTTTTATACTAAATACTTGGCTTGCATTTCATTAACTGAAGAAATAAATAATACTGTTGTTTTTAGCTTCATAGCTAGTGTTTTACTATGTAGGTTATATACATACATTATAGAAACGTTCTACACTAGTAATCTCTCCTGCATCGTAAGTACGTTTACAAACAGCTAAACTCACATACGCAAACAGAACAACTATCTGTAGTATTTCATCTATTATGGCATACATAATTCAAAGATCTTGATTAGGTATCTCCCGCCTGTTAAATACTGTTGATTGTTGATTTTATCAACGGCTATAGGGTGAATGTAAGTAGCTTATGGCACCCTATTGACCCTACCAAGTTAAACAACCTACACGCATTCAAAAAAGTTAAAAGTACAATCATTCCCTAGCACATCTTCCTAGACCACCATTTGTATTTGGCAGCTAGCTCACGAGATCTCATTATTCTTGCCATAAACTATGTACTTGCTAAGTAGACAAAGTACTTCGGTAAGCCATGTACTCTTCGCGAGATCGTCAGCAACACTAAAACGTTGCTGGCCCTTCTCGTGGACCTGGGGTGAATCGAATGATATTCCCACTCGTCAAAAAAAATCTGCCATAGACGTAGAGTTCCGGACACCAGCCCATTATACATTAAAATACAATAGTTGCTTCGTAAATAAAGACTAAGTCTGACATACCATACCATCTATAAATTAAGTTCTGTTATAAATATACCAGAACTTTATTTAATAGAGTTGCATCTCAACTAAATGTTTATTACAACTCACAAAATAACAACACTGCCTTAAAAATATGTCTAGGTTATCGCAAAATATCGAAGACAACCGTATCGAAAGCTTCCAACAATTAAAACCGCAGTTACAACAGTTACAAAACTCGCGAACATTCCAGACGTTCCTATAATAACTATCAAGCTAGCCGTCGTAACGGAGTGTCAGTCACTTTGTCAATGATCGAACCGGTAATCGATGACGTATACCTTTGTCTAAACACTATAAGCAAAATATAGATTTCCGTGAAGCTTAGGATTAAGCTAGTGATGGGCTCGCTGTGTGAAATATTCGGCTCTCGGATTTGGTCGTTTATTTGGATGGGTATATTTCATCGTGGTTTTTGTAAAGATAATGTTCAGCATTGGAACAGTCTTTAAACTGATATGGTCACTAACATTATTATTAACACTTAAAACGTGATATTTACCATGTTTGTTCCGAGTTTCCGATATTTCGGCGATGAAGTTATTGCGGATGGGTGTTTATGAGCAGAAAAAACGATCTGCCCTCTTCCTTATTCGTTTTTTGCGTTCGGTACCACTTACACCGTCACTCACAACTCGATTTTGGGCTCGACGCTCAACTGGATTTTGCTCTCGACACACAAAACTCCCCGTAACTTCAGTTCATACATCATGGCGTTTGCAACATCACCGAAATATCGGAAACTCGGAATAACTAACAAACATGGTAAATATCCCATTTTAAATGTTAATAATACATTATTTATTTCTCTGGTGCCTCAAAATATGTAGCAGAACATCGTGAAGAAAACGGTGGCATGTTCCATACCCAAAAATTCGAAAATATCGGAGCTTGTAGAGTAGACAGTCATCCATATCCATGTCACGAAGTGGGAGAGGTACCTACAACCTGATTTTGCCAAGTACGAACCAAACACAAATACCATGCTTTGTCTAGTCTTACACCCAACAGTGGTCTGCTCTGTAGCAGTCCTTGGCTTGGTTTAAAACTGTTGATATTAATGAAGATGAGTGCAAGAGAAAATGTTTATAAATTAATGAGATGAACATCATACCTTATTCGGACAGCGGTAATAAACACACTTAAAACTTCCGCCACTTCAGAAGATGGTTAAAATATGTATTTAGTCAATTAGAATACGACGACATTTCAAGAATCAAGAGTTGCAAGTTTACCGAGTGGTTTCATAAAATTTTAGAATTATATTGTTGGCTGCTTACTACTTTATTCCTTGTGTTCGCAAATGTGATTGATCAGCATGTTTTCCTGGGTTTTAAACCCAATTAGAGAAAAATGTTCTTCCCGGATTCTTTTAGTTGATCCACTCTGTCTATACCAGTCTCAATTTGTGTCTGGACGATGTCAAAATGAATCGTTATTCATTTGGAATCATTTGTCTTATATAAACAATAATATCCCAAAGAAGTTCGAATATTCGACATACATTTTAACAGGAATATTTGTCTCATCCCTAGGTATAAAGTTTCACACAGATTTGAGGTCGTCACAGCACGGTATGTAAATATGACAATGTTCCTTTTGGCTCGCCTAGTTAGTTTTAGTCTAAAGCACCTAGACTTTGACTAGATCTAACATCCGTGTAATTTTGCAGCTTTGAGTATTTTGGTACTGTTAGAACTTTCGCTCCGCCTGCATACAGTGTGAAGTCATCGGCAGATTAATGACCGATCAAGGACTCTTTTATTCATTGTTTTCCTAATCAAACTGTGGCTTAAAGATTTTTAATGATTATTATGTTTTTTTTTTGAGCAGAATTTTTGATCCTACGAAGTTTACATCGCTGTTAGGTAATAATAATAATTCATTTATTTCGGACAACGGAGATCCATGTTTTGTTAGTATTACAAGCGGCTTATACTCTAGTGTTAGTAGCAGTTAAAATAAAATATAAATACAAAGGATGACAAAGCAGGAACAATATGTCCTACTTGATCAACCTCCGAACAAAATGGCCAATATTTGGAGTATAGCTCTCCGCCACAGCTCTCGGGATATAGCTGCGACTACTCCGCACTCTGCATAGCAGCGACGCAGTTTTTTGCGTATTATAGCGTGAAAGGCATCGGTGTGGGCCTGGGGAAACATTTCCGAAGCGCTACAGAAACGGGGCAGCCGCAACAACATCCTGAAAGTATTATTATTTTGAACGCGTAGGACATCCAGCGATCTCTTGGTGTAGTATAATAAGCATGATTCCAAAATCATGGACAGAATTAATGATAACAGTGGCTCAATGTAATATCCTGCATCACATTAGACTGAAAACAAGCATAGCTCCCTTACGAGTACAATTGTTTATTATTACCAAATAGTTGCTACTTCATTTTGATCCTTTTCCGTACTACAATAAAACCTATTTTCTAAAAACTATTACTACTGTAATAGTTTATACTTAATCGAACAATTTTCCAAGAGTTAACCAACGCTAAGTTCTACGAAAATTGCGGTAAGGTAGTGTTAATCACATTAATCACTTTCCGGACCGTAACGCATCGATCATTGTTGATACATTTAGCTTTATACACCTGTTTTTAACCAATTATTTGGATTATCATGCTGAAAAATTCAGCAAATAATGTTACTTAACATTGTTTGCAATAATGATATCCTGAAGTCTAGTCTAGTCCTAGTAGTCTTTAAAATGTGTACTAAATTAGATGCTTAAATAAATAAATAAAATAAAATAGCCTTTATTAACAATCTTACATCTAGTTACACAAAATTTACTTAAAAAGAAAATAAAAATATAACATTTATTCGACATCGGTTTCCGATGATTGTTTTGCTTTCGCATAGGCCTCCCCCATAGTCTTCCACGTTTCGCGATCATGAGCTTTTCTTTTCCACAAAGACCCCCCTGATGCTTTAATATCGTCGTCCCATCTTCGTATCGGGCGTCCTCTCTTCCTTTTCCCTTCTCTCGGGTACCATTCGGCTACCAGCTTTGCCCATTTCTCTTTCTTGTCCCTTATTAAGTGGCCCGCCCATTTCCATTTTAGCTTTTTTATTTTGTGTGATAAGTCCGCTATTTTTGTTTTCCCTCTAATATGTGTTAAGCTTAGTTTGTCCTTTCTCTTAACATTAAGCATACTTCTTTCCATGTTATGTTGGCATATTTGTAATTTATTAATGTTGTGCTTGGTTAAAGCCCATGTTTGGCAACCGTAAGTCATAATAGGAAGTATACACGAGTTGAACACTTTGCTTTTTAACGTCATTGGTATTGATTGATTTTTTATTATTTCTTTTAGGGACCAGTATCGCTTCCATGCTACATTTACTCTGTTTTGGACCTCTTTAGATGTATCGTTTGTAGGAGATATGATCTGTCCGAGATAGGTGTATTCATCTACAAACTCGATTAGATCGTTGATAACCCGTATGGATGGTTTCGAGCGATTTGTCATTAGTTTTGTTTTTGCCAAATTCATCTTTAGGCCTACATTTTGGCTTTCTTTGACAAGTTGTTCTAGCATAGTTTGCAGTTGATCTGGGTTATTAGAGATAATAATAAGGTCGTCTGCAAAACGAAGGTGATTCAGCATTTCTCCATTTACTTTTATACCATAGGTTGACCATTCTAGATTTCGGAACACAAGTTCTAGCGTTGCTGAGAATAATTTCGGAGATAAGGGATCGCCCTGCCTTCTAAAATTAGATGCTTAAAAAGTATTAAATAAAGTAACTTTTTTACTTATATTGAAAACCAAGTCGATTATTTCTATAAAATCATTTACAAGCACTTTTGAATTGTCATAGAATCTGTGAATTAGTTAGATTATTAAAACCGTTCGAGAAAGAATCTTAAAGTAAAACCTTCAATTGGTCATTGCATTGAAAATACTATATTTATTTATTTTGTTCTTTTTATATTTACATACGGCATGGTTGGCGCAGTGGCTGAGCGATCAACTGCTGCGCTGCGTGTCGCGGGTTCGATTCCCGCACGGAACAAATATTTGTATGACCTGCAGATAGTTGGTCTGGGTGTTTGTGTATGTGAGTTTAAATGTTTGTAAACGCACTCACGATATAGGAGAAATTCCTAGTGTGGGGCAACGTTTTAAAAAAAAATATTTTTTTATTTTCGTTCATTCACTTTAACACATATAACTTAGTAAAGTTATTATTATTTATTTCTTAGTAAAAACATAGAAAAAAAATGTAAACCACCTGTAGGTATCTGGAACAGGCTTCAAGCTACCGGCAGTCAGGGCTCCACAGAGAGAAACCTCCTAACGACACGAGCCGTGTGCGGGAATACCGCTTTCTGTATCAAACCCTTAATCCACCCGTCTAACGAGAGCCTCTATATATATTTAATTATTAGACTAATGAAAAAGCAACACTCATCAATGCTTCAAAGATAACATAATATAACAGAACCTGTCAACTAAACTACGTAGATAACAACCTAACTATCTTAGAACATACAAATATCGTTGACACCACAATTACCAAAATTGCATCCAACTATTTTAATCCTTTCGCAACTACAGTGAGTAACCAAAGTTTTGTAAGAAAGTTTTCGCCGATGATTCACGAACAAGCCCGAACCTTACCGGACCTTACCGAAAACGAAATCCACACTAACAATATTAACACAGAAATAATTCCTTTCATCTTTTATATTTTCTCCCTAAACGACTGCACGGAATAAAATTTGTCACACACGCCTGACCTAGATAAAGACCCTTACGACGATTAAATTTCAATAGGATATTTTTGTCACCCATTTCATTTTCCTACCCTTGTCCCATTCTATTTGGGGTCAGTGCAATACGTTTTCTTCTTCCATTCTCCCCTATCAGACGTCACGACATCATTTACTCCTTTCTCCTTCATATCATTCCTTACACAATCCATCCATTTTTTCCTTGGCCTTCCTTTCGCTATCCATCCATCAACATTCAGATCCATCACTCTTTTAGTCATATGTGCTTCATCCCTCCTCGCAAGTAAAATCACGGGCATAAGCTAGTGATAAAATATTGACAACATTATTACTGAGATATGCGCAAAATTTCACTGGTTTTGCCGCTTTTTGTACAATATTTATTCGACAATATTTTTTAAATGTCACGCCTAAATGGGAGGCCAATGTCCCATAATGTGATGTATGCGGAAGATAAGTGTAATATATGGATAAGTAATATATTATTACTGTTTGTTCGTTTTTTGTTGTTATACAAAGTAATTGGTGATCGTGTGACTTGCATACTAGTGTAGTTCATCTTCACATATTGGAAACTAGGTATAAGATTTGGTCCAATCAGTTTGGAGCCTCGTTTCCGAGGCTTTTGATTTTTTTAAATCTTAATTGAGTTTTCTTGTTGTACCCTCTTTGTTACAGAAAAGTGGAAATTAAATCAAAATTGGAAGTAGTAGTTATCTTGTTAATTACGTTTTCATTTTCTCAAAAAAAAACAGTAAAATGAATGGCTAATCAATAAAAATCTGTAATTTTTTTTAAAAAATGATAATTATTGCTACAAAGCTTAACTGCTTTAAAAAAAAGCAAAAACAACTATGTCTGACCTCAGTTAAAGGGAAGAAATAAGATGGTTTGGTTAGAAACTATTTTTAATATTAACATTTCAATGATTAATTCTCAACACTCGATCACAATCGCCTAAAGCAAGACCCAATACATTTGTAACCATCAATTTATCATACAAACAGTGGGCGAAACATCAGATCAGATACACCATGTTGTTGACCGAAAACATAATGTCATTGACCGTAAAACTAGGAAAAAAAAACTACAACATTTTAAAATAAGAACTCATGTCATGTGACAACTGCCAACCCTTACGTGGCCATCTTTGTGAAAAATGGGCCACTGCCTCCCATATATCTAAAGGAGGCATGAGTCCAGTGAACTGCATCGATGGTATAGCAGAAGCAAACAAGCCTGCGGAGCTTGAGATCACTAGATCGATTTTCAGGTCGGGCAGAGTCTTATCGGGTTTTGACAATACTTAGTAGCAGCCACAGAATCTCGATTTTGCGTGCGTCGCCCACTATTTGATTGGCTATGGGCTCGATGCCTTTTATATGGGGCCTAAAGATAGCTGGCAAAATATAGGTTTTACCATAAGATACATCCAGTACCGGATAAAGCAAGCATGGGGCCTACAGCAAATTCTATCGGGGGCCCTTGATCTACCAAAGACCTCTATCCCAAATATGATATTGCAGTTAGTCCGGAGCTATTTTTTTTTGGAATTAAAGTAAAATAGTTATTGTTGTGTAGCTTCAGATAATACCGTCGGTTATCTATTGTAGCGACAGGTGGTGGGTTTATAATGTTCCTTCAAAAAATGACGCTCAAAGCGAAGTGGGCTACTTTGGACAACCGGGGCCCCATTTTGCGCGGGGCCCGTAGCAAGTGCTACGTGGTTAATCCGCCACTAGGTACACCTTTGTCTAACACTTCAAGGATTACAGGCGTGATGTTATATTATACGGTAAACATTGTTACTAGGAACCTACCAACTTGAACCAACTTGACGGGCCTGTTGGTCTAGTGGTTAGTGGCCCTGACTGCTGAGCCGGAGGTCGTGGGTTCGATTCCCACCCAGGACAAACTTTGTGTGATGAGCATGATTGTTTGTTCTGTGTCTGTGTGTGATTTATCTATAACATGTATGTATTTATAAATCATATAAGTATGTATATCAGTTGTCTGGTTACCATAACACAAGCTCTGCTTAGCTTGGGATCAGATAGCCGTGTGTGACTTGTCCCAAGATATTTATTTATATTTATTTTATTTTTAACCCTCAAATTATTGCACGTAACAAGCCCTAGAGGTGAATTTAGAATGTCGCTTTTATAATTCAACACACATTTCCAACTATGATTGACATATAACGACAGACCAATAAACCCTGACCTGCAATGTGAAGTAAAATCGCCTTTTCAACGGATTTTGGGTGTGTTGGTTGAGCTTTGCATCATGATTAAGGGAAATTAAGGCGCCACCCCGACCAAAACGCCGCGCAAGCCGTTTTTGTACAGTTTTCTAGAGCTATCTACTTGTTATTTAAAACGAACTAAGTAACAAAAAAAATACATTAAATTTCTTTATAATCTTGATTACATTATTGTAGATTTAGTTTTTATTTTTATTGAGTCATTATTTAGTAAATCTCCTTACAACAAAGCCCCCGAAATGAGAAAAAATATCAATAAAATGCATCTCCTCGTAAAGTAAACATTGTTTAATTTTGCTACTGACACTAATGGATACACAATTCTATTATGAACATTTTGGTAGAAATATTTTTTCCAAAAACCCAATACTTAATTTTATATAGATTTTATTCCAAAAAATTGGCATTATTCACTACTGCTCTCACTCGCTCACTCCTGCACGGAAAAGAGGGAAGCGAATACTCAAGGTTATTTGCGTAGGGTACCGCCTTAAGGTCCATTTAAGACGATGTTTTGTTTGATCTTTTTATAAAACTTTAGAAAGAATTGAAAATGAATTTTGAATTGAAAATGTCATATTGGTACATCAATCACATCGTCGTGCATGAGAGGCGCTTTCCCTTACTAAAATAAACAAATTAAATAATACCACATTAAACAACCCACTTATAACCACAAAGATTGGTGTAATCTTTGTGTGTGTAAGTGAGTAATCACCTTATAAACTCACAAACAAACTAAACCTACACCTAAACTACACGCAAATTTTCGGTTTCGACATCTCCGCCAATTTACTCATACGCTCGTAGGTAATGTGTGCATATGGCAAATAAATCGCCGACATCTGAACGATTTGGTACCGTAACGTACGGATTGCAACGACAATCGCTTAAGTGTACCAGATGCAGGTTGCAATAGGCCGAAATTTTATGGAGATTGCTAGTACCCACGCTATCTGGTGTGTGGAGTAATTTTGTAAAAGTTAGGTTTTTGTTAACAATTTTTTTATTTATTTATAGAGTTCAATTCAATGTATGCTAGGTTTTTTAAGTTGTTAAACAATGTACTTACTGTAAATCGTACTTATAATAAATATTATCCAAAAAATTAGACGCAGTTAATAATGTTAAAAGGTTAACAACTTCTGCCAAAAGTTAAAAATTTGTACAACAGTGCCGTGTACATCTTTTGACTGCGCAGACTTAGAGGGTTGATTTTTTAATAGCTCCTCTCACAGACCTCCCAGAGACCAAGGGGCGGAAAACTAAGTGATCCTATTAGGGTTATGTTTTTGCATTTTGAGGTACCGAACCCCACAAAAATTGTAATATTTTCATAATCAGAAGGTTTCTAGGTATGATCCGGTACAGAATCAATAATCAATTACGGAAAGTACACCTGACGGCATTCAGTTTTTTTTTTAACTAGAAATATTAATCACAAGCTGTTGATTATCCTTTCAATTTACATCTTTTAATTAGGCATACTTTTTTTTTGGGGTGAGAAATCATCAAATAACTTCCCCCGCTCTGGGCGGAGCGGGGGGTCGTGTCAGACTTTTACTGACTAAAACCCACCCATGTTCCTTCTATTGCCCTTTACGTTCCGGGGCCGCGGTATCTCTTTCGAACAACCCGCAACCCCGGCAGGGATTAGGCATACTTTACCTTTACATAATTCTGTTTTGTTAACTAAATTGATTATAACCGCTAACAACACTTATTGGACGATTTGATTATTATTAATAGTTGAAAACTTTAATCATTGCGTGATTTTACTACTTAGATTTTCCCAATTATTTACGGCAGTAACTTCAAATGTGGTTTAGGATTATTAATAGACACACTGGCACGCAAAAACGCATACAATAAACAAATCTCATACAAACTATATTTATAGAAAACAAAATAACTCAAAAGCAGAAGGATACTATCTCAATATGCAATCCTTACTAATTAATATTATAAAAGCGAAAGTGAGTTTGTTACGTCTTCACACCTAAATGGCTAAACCGATTTTGATGAATTTTGGTGCAGAGATGCTTGGGACCCTGGAGACGGACATAGGCTATTTTTAAAAGAGATTGTGATATAAGGGGGAGAAAGAGGGAGAAAAGGGAAAGCTTAATTGATATTACAATAAATAAGGCGCAAGGCCAAAAACTACAGGTAGGAGGTGCCTGTAAATCAGGAAAGGGGAACTGTGTTACATATAAAAATACTTTATAACACCGAATAAACCCGACTGTGGGGAGTTAGTTTTTATATTTTTTTTTTGTTAAATAATAAATGGTAAGTTTCTATCAACAATATCGAAAGTTTTTAAACGGTACATTTTGAAACCAATACAAACCTAATATCTTTAGCCATTTGGAAAATAATAACTTGCATGTAATATAGTCCATTACTGTAAATTTCTAATAGAAAACGGAAATCCAAATTCTAGGCTACCATGTCGTGTCTTAGATTCTAGACCGCATTCAATTGATGACGCAACTGCTCAGTCGAAATAAAACCAATGAAAGTAAATGCTACTGTTGAAACAACCATCAAAATTAATTGGCTAAAACACAAATTCAAATTCAGGTTGATTTGCAAACAACACTAAACATCGATGACAAAGAATCTTAACTATAAGGCAGAATGCTCCTTAAAGATTACAAAAAATATTATTTTAAAATAAGAAGTGACAAGCTCAGTTATATTCCATTTCCATTGGTATACAAGTTCACATAACTATCAAACACGTGATAAGTCACGTATTTTTTTTTTTTATTAGCCATAAATGACCCACTACTGAGCAAAGGCCTTACGTGCGCCACCTCGATCCAGTCATCTCGCCACCTCCCCTAGACTTGCTTCAGCGGCAAAGACAATCCTCAGGCGACCATAGCATGAATTTGCTTCAGTGTTGCCAAAAACTGACCGAATGGAGCAGGTAAAAATACAACAAACAAGAAATACCTAGATAAATAAAGAAAACAGAAGAAGAAAGCGAGATAGAGTAGGTACGTAAAGTACTCTATCTCGCTTTCTTCTTCTGTTTCTGTTTTTGTACGAAAGAACATAGTTGTTATGGTCATTGTCTTTATAACGGAAACTAGATTACCACAAGATGAAACAGATGCCCAAAATAATGCCCAAATCGGGAGAATTTAGGAGGATAAAAAAAGAAAGTGTGTACGAAGAGGAACCTGCATTTATTCATAAAATGCTAGCTTTCGACATTTCCGACAAATATTTGCACTAAACGCAAATTCTTTCTACCATTTAATCTTCAAACAAATTCTCTGTATTTTTAGAACTAAATAAACAAAACAGCGTGAACAATTCTCGCGATTTCTCAATTAATATCTCGATAGTTTGTATTTTTTAAAACAACGGTTAAAGAACAATAAATCAAGTAACAATAGCCATTATTGAGACGTTCACACTGTTCGGATGCATTAGATTAGATATTTATGACGCGAATCAATAAACTCAGCGTAGGAGGTAGGATTCCGGGTTCAAGAGACAAAGATAAAAGTTATGCAAAGAAAGAAATGGAAACAGCCAGAACGAAAGGATGCAGTGGTTATTAGGCCCTGTCGGAGCTTGCGGGTTGGTTCGAAAGAGATATGGCTGTCACGGAACACAACTGTCAAAAGAAGGCACATGAATGGGTTTAGTCAGTACAAGTCTGACACTCCTATTGGTTCCACCTAGAGTGGCAGGACTTCGTTTGACGAGTTTCTATCCGAAAAAAGCGTTCCATTTATAAAACCATGAATAGGAAGGCTGAAAGTTTAATATAAGAAGCTAGGGTCCACTCAACTTCCTCATCAAACGTTATATTCGTTTCATTTCATGTTTTGAACTCAACGAAGTTAATAAACTAAGAATTTTTTTCACAGCTCCAAAGGACCGCAAACCTCAATATTTGGCATTAAGTTCCACTCGATACCACCACGCGTTCCCGAAAGAAAGGGTTTTGACAGACAGACGGACAACAAAATGACCCTTTAAGGGATCCAATTTTTTTTCTGTTTGAGGTACGAAAGCACTAAAACAATGGAGGGAAGCATCCTTACTATTATTATAAAAGCGAAAGTGAGTTTGTTTGTTAAGTCTTCACACCTTACGGCTAAACCGATTTTGATAAATTTTGGTACAAAGATAGTTGGAACCCTGGAGACGGAGAAAGGCTATTTTTTTAAGTGGGAAATGAGTGAGCAAGAGGGAAGAAAAGGGAAAACTTAGCATTGCTATTACAATCAATAAGGCGCAAGGGCAAAAACTACAGGTAGCAGGTACCTGATAATCAGGAAAGGGGCACTGTATTACCCCGAATTCAAGGCACGAGCGAAGCCGCGGGCAAAAGCTAGTAGCTATATATTGCAGTAAGGTGAAGACATTTTATACATGACAAACAATATCGCTGACAGCCATTTTAATATACAGAATGCATGAAAGTAGCACCTCCCGTTCATCAAGCATGAAATACCGGAGCGACATGGATTCATATAACGTTCATCGCAATAACTGTCTCATAATTAACTATTTCGTTCCGCGAGGAACTAATTAAAATAGTTTAGCTACGTGTTACAAACGTTTTAACCTTAAATGAACTTTCAATACTGAGTATTGACCCCACTTGTATATTGCGAGGATGATGTCTTCAAAATGAAGAAATATATCAAATAACCAGGGATGTTAAACAGAAAATACCCAGGCAGCCAGGCAGAGTAGTCATTAGTATTTAAAATTAGGGAAATAGACAAAAGTGTAGTAAATAGATGTAACAACAAAGGTAGAAGACCAAGAAAGCTATCGTTTTTAAATAGGTATATTTTTTTTGTTTATGTGTGCAGGTTTTTTTTGCGAATGAAATGCGAATTCATCAACTTCTCTCGTTCTGGGCAGAGCGTCCCAGAGGAGTCTCAGTCTTGTACCGACTAAAACAAAACCCATCCATATTCCTTCTTTTGCCCCTGGCAGGCCTCTCTGCTTTGCTGACATCTTTATGAGGTGCGCGTGGGAAACTAACGCGCCGTCAACACGGCCTCTCGTCACTGGACAGGCAGACGGCTAGCTACCTATTGCTCACCGTCCACAGACCCTCATGTACGGTGGTTAAGCTTGTATGCAGGGTAGATAGAGTCACTTTAAATGACGAAAATCCAAAAGGGTATTCCCATTACAGACACTACAAAAAAAAACAAAACCGCAATATAAATGTTGTTCCTAGTCTACCGTGTAATAAGTACCTAAACTTTTATTCCAAGAGTCAATCTCCAATAAAGTCATCCTTGAATAAACGACTTCATTTTGACTGCACACAACAAAAAATGGTAAGCACCCGCAATATTCTACGAACATTAATCACTGGCTAAAAAAAAACTCAATAGTTGAACAAAAATATTGTAAAACTGTTCATGCAACATGCGCATTTATACTAATACTAGCTTTTGCCCGCGGCTTCGCTCGCGTTAAATTCGGGGTAACACAGTTCCCCTTGCGCCTTATTGATTTGTAATAGCAACGCTTAGTTTTCCCTTTTCTTCCCTCTTTCTCCCTCACATCCCACTTTGTTTTCAAAAAGTGGGATGTGAGGGAGAAAAAGTTAGCCTATGTCCGTCTCCTGGTTCCCAACTATCTCTGTACCAAAATTCATCAAAATCGGTTTAGCCATTAAAGCGTGAAGAGGTAACAAACAAACAAACAAACTCACTTTCGCTTTTATAATATCCTTACTAATATTATAAAAGCGAAAGTGAGTTTGTTTGTTTGTTTGTTTGTTTGTTACCTCTTCACGCTTTAATGGCTAAACCGATTTTGATGAATTTTGGTACAGAGATAGTTGGGAACCAGGAGACGGACATAGGCTATTATTTTTTTAAAAAGAGTGGGATATGAGGGAGAAAGAGGGAAGAAACGGGAAAACTTAGCGTTGCTATTACAAATCAATAAGGCGCTACCGAATTTAACGCGAGCGAAGCCGCGGGCAAAAGCTAGTTCTAATATAAAATACTAAAGCTAAATAGGTTGTAGTTTTATTTGAACGCGTTATTCTCTTTAACTACGAATTTTTTTTTCATTTAATGGCCCAAACCTGTAGGAAAGGTTCGCTATTTGAAAATTTGCAACAAACATGCAATTTGCATTTCCAGAAAAGGAGAAATAGTTAAGCTACGGAGCATTTATTTGTATGGATTTTATACCGCTTCTGACGGTACAATCGTCACGGTAAGTCTTCGCCGGTCACTTTCGATGTTCATCTTGCGCAAACACATGTGTTCGAGCATACCGCACATTTACGTTTCATACCATTTTCTAATTCGTCATGTGCAACTGTTCTTTATTTAAATGTCAGATTGTTTTTTTTTTTTGTAGTGTCAAGTTTATATCGTTTTGGTTTGAAAAAAGAATTGATCCGGAAGTTTCGATAAATAATAGTTTAAAACATTTGTTTGTAAATGGGGTTATAGGATGACTGATCATTATTTTATTACTTGGTATTTAAAGTTCTTGCTAAATATTTTTAAAAGGTTGTTTTTTTTTATTTTTGCCTTGATACATTTTTATTCAGTTTAAACAAACGATAGATTAGATTAGATTTTTATTTCAAATTCCGTTCGTAAAATACGCCGTTTAGACGTAGAATTGTTATAAAAGACACCGGCCCAAAACAATAAATGAAAATATCTGAAAACCCTAAAAATATGAATATTGAGAACTTCATAATACCTAGCCATAAATCCTTCTTGTAACAAGACACGTCTCATTTAACATTTCAAAACTCTCATTGACCCGGCCTTGGTTTCCATATATTTGCCAAAGGCAGCGCCATACATGTACAGAGGCAATCTCAACAACTTAGGTAAACACGCAGATATTCGTTAGCTAGTCAATGATACCTGTGAAAATGTGGTGGTACTATTGTAAGAAAAGTCACTTTTCTTGACTTTTCACACACGAACAACGCGTGATTCCTCTGAATGGTTTTTAAAATTAAAATATTTTCAGTGTTGTGTAGAAAAACAGAATTGTTGTTAAACTATGAAAGTATCTAGTTTTTAAAAGTTATTATTGACACTGAAACAAAAGAAAAATAAGTATATAAATATTATACATACTCAAAAAAATCTAGTTTGAAACATAAATTGATTAAATTCAAATAGTAGTTTATTCTAGACTATGGTTTTAATCGTGACTAGCTTGTTAATAAAAACACTGAAACACAACTAGGTATTCAAATGTTACGTCGGTTATCGTAGAATTTGGGTTTTTATTTCTAATTCGTTTGTTGTTACAACCGTCTTGTGTAAGTGTCTTTGTGTGTATTTAAATCAATCAAAGCCATTTTGGCACAAGATTTTTTTTCAGTGTATTTGTACATAGAACACAAATATAACAAAGCCTCTTTGCACCCCAATCATTCAAGGCAAATCTTTCGCTGCAAAAACAGTTTGAAAATGTTAGTTATTTTTTCCTTCACCTGAAACGCTACGTGACATTTAAGTGAGTTATAACTCACGTCCACAAATCAATTACGTTCCGTAGTACCATGTCACAGTGTTTACTCAGTTTCGCGGTCATTTCGTAATGGCCGCTCTTACACCAATGCTGTTACATTCATCGCTTAACTGTAAACCATTATGAGATTCTTGACACATTATACCAAGCATCGTTAGTACTTTTTGGTGAATTTTGACTTACGTTTTGTTTATTTTTATTGCCGAAGTATTTTTGTTAAGTCAACCGTTTAGGCAGGTACTTATTATGTTTGAAATGATTGAGTTGGTACTTACATAGTTTAGTTATTTGACGGTTAACCTTTTGGTTTTTAATAGACATCTTCTGACATTTACAAACCAGACTTTTCTCTGTCTCTCCTCCTTTAAATCCATCCAAAGGTTGTCTTCAAAAGATCGCTTTTAGCGATAAGACCGCCCATTGTGTCACTCTATTTATAAGTGGTATACTGTTATTCTTGTAATTTGTATGGTGTACATAAAGAAGAATATTCTATCTATCTATCTATCTTCCTCTGTTTTTAATTATATCGCACACCCAGATATAAATAGAGACAACTCAAAAAAGGTAATTTTTAGGAGACGAATAAAGTATCACTTTTGTATAGAAAATTATGAACATTTTAAGTTACACAGGGCCACTGCCTGCCGGGGAAACGGATTGTTCGAAAGATATACTGCGGCCCCGGAACAGAAATAGCAGAAGAAGGAACATGGATGGGTTTTAGTCAGTACAAGCCTGACACTTCCTTTCTACGGTCTACTAACTGTTTATTTATAAAGAACTAGCTTTTGCCCACGGCTTCGCTCGCGTAAAATTTGGAGTAACACAGTTCCCCTTTCCTGATTTGCAGGTACCTGCTACCTGTAGTTTTTGCGCTTGCGCCTTATTTATTGTAATAGCAAAGCTAAATTTTCCCTTTTCTTCCTTCTTTCTCTCTCATTTCTCACTTTAAAAAAAATTGCAATTAACTTTTTCGTTTAGAAACAGTAATTAATATATTATTTAAAGCCATCATTTATACGGTTGAGAAAGGCTATCTATAAATTTCTACACACATTGTAACATTACTTCCTATGCTTACGCAATCTAAGTGATATTGTTTAACGATGGAGTCATACGGTTATTGGCGAGTTATTACCAACCAGTAACCACTGATGGTTGATGGTAACGCAGCCATCAGACGGTTCACTCGGTCTACTATTCATTTTTGTTTCATTTCCAATATTCACGCTACACCGATAAAACTGTAGAAGAAGGAACGTTTATTTGCTCTTGTTATTTATATTTCGATAGTTTTAAAGGCGTTCTGAGAGATTAACGAAGAATGCCAAAATCCACCATCGTTTGATTACTTCATTCATTAATTAATTTTCTCTTTTTTATTTCTTTTTTGTGTTCAAATGGTTCACTTCGAGAAAAAGATACTGATTTAATTTGAAAATGAAGCGTCTGATATAGGTCTAACTATTACTTGATGATATACTTCATAACACTATTTATTACAGTTTAATTGAAAACGAGATCATTTCCTTACGTTATGTAAGTAATTGGTTTATAGGTGAGTTCATAGAATTATTAATTATTAAACTATGTCGTAAAAAATATTAATGTTTATTTAATATGTTTATTTCGAAATATAAATTTATTTACATTTTGAAAATGTATTCCTTCTTTCTGCGAAAAACTA
This sequence comes from Ochropleura plecta, assembly GCA_905475445.1. NCBI lineage: Eukaryota > Metazoa > Arthropoda > Insecta > Lepidoptera > Noctuidae > Ochropleura > Ochropleura plecta. Next base: position 5,796,989 of record FR997723.1, on the reverse strand, counting down.
AATTATCGGTTTTTACCTTTTCTTGGACAATTATAATGATTAATCCATGCCGATGGCACAAACTAACTCTAATTGTGCCAACATTTACAACTGAAATTATGCGCCTGTAAAATGCAATTCATGTTGTTTTTTTTTGTATTTATGCATAAAGGTAATGATATTATTGTCATTACCTATATGTAAAACTGTTGGTTAACCTGTAATTGACGTCACGGTTTGCGCAGTGGCTGAGCGATCGACTGCTGCGCTGCGTGTCGCGGGTTCCATGCCCGCACGGAAACAATATTTGCATGGCCTACAGATAGTTGTTCCGGGTCTGGCTGTTTGTGTATGAGCTTAAATGTTTGTAAACGCACCCGCGATACAGGAGAAATCCTAGAGAGAGGCAACATTAAAAAAAAATGGCAACTGTATAAGTCCAATACTATATTTACTGGTTGTTCGAAAGAGATACCGAGAACCCGAAACGTTAAGGGCAACAGATGGAACATGGGTGGGTTTTAGTTAGTACAAGTCAGACACTCCCCCCCGCTCCGCCCAGAACGGGGCAAGTTATTTGTTGATCAAATGACACAAACCTAGCAATAAACTGTGAAATAGCGTCAACAAATTCGTCCTCAACGCTGTTTCCCAAAAGGCTGGCGGCGTTGCCATGTTGTATGGCAAAGCTTAGTCTCTATCCAGAATAAAAGTCAGCCGTTGGGTCACGGGAAGTATCAACTAATCATTTGATAATACTCTACCAACACAGAAAGTAGAACTATTTCACACTCGTCCGTTATTAAGCCACAGACAAACATTGCATCGTCGATGGTTAGATAATCAGCTATCAAAGTGATCATCACTTACCTAATGATGGATTGATTTCTTGCTAATTAGCTACGCACAGTTTGGCAATGTGTTTGGTACTATGTAATGGGTGGCGTTTAAGTACTTTGGTCATTGGTTAAGCTGGTTTTTGCAAGTGATATCTAGGGTAAAAGGGAAGTTGAGGTGATTGTCGCGTTTTATTTGTATGGTCTTGTAATGGTTGCATGATACTATTACTTATGTTGCGTTTATGGGCTTTCGTTTGCTTATAGTTTATTAAATGAAATTAATTCACAAAACTTTTGTAATTTGAATCATAAATTTAAAAAAAAGTGTGAAAAATATAGATCTTTTTCAGTAGTAGCTACGGAGTTTGAATTTGGGCCCGGTTGATGGTAATAGGCTCGCCCCCTATTATATGGGACTTAAACAAAACTGGCGAAATGTAGGTGTTTTATTGGGTATATATTATATTAGGTACAACTTAGCCTTACCCTTTGTGGTTTGCAAACTCACTCACGATACAGAAGAAATTCCTAGTGTGCAGCAACGTCTTTTTTTAAGAAAAATAAAAATATAATAATAAATAAAAAAATATGATCAAAAAGAGTGTCCATGGAGTTTCTTGCCCATTCTTCTACATAGAGATCAACGCTTTAGAATGGGCAACTACACTACTTTCACAAATTATTATGCCTTGTGACTGGGACTGTAGCTTCATCTTTTTGTTTTTGACGTTTAAAAGTGCCTGTAACGGTCTAATTGAAATAAATGCTTTGAGATTGAATTTGAATAACTCAGCTCTTTATTTAAACTCTCCAATATACTCACAATTATTTTCCTCATAATTTAAACCGACTCTTACCAGTATCTTTGTAATATAAGCACACAGATCACTTCATAATCTCACCGCAGACTCATCAACAGCGTCATAAACTTTCCTTCTCGTTACGTTGTCATATCGGAAGATATTACACTCCCATTGGCTCGATTGTTATGTAAAACAAATGTATATATAAACACAAGTATACTATGTGTATGAGAATATAAAGAAAGAAAGAAAGAAAAACTGTTTATTAGATTCGCACAGGACAAGACAATAAAATAAAAGAACAAAAAAACCGGCCAAGAGCGTGTCGGGCCACGCTCAGTGTAGGGTTCCGTAGTTTCCCGTCCCTCACAATAAGTGTTCCCACTTATGAGTTTAAAGGTGGAGGAGGAAATTATTTTGTACAACTTTTTGTCTTTTTTGTACAAAAACTGTTGTGTCAATCAAGTTCAAAATGATTTTCCTAGAAAGTCCTTATAAAGTTCTACTTTTCAGATTTTTTTCATATTTTCTAAACTTATGGTTCAAAAGTTAGAGGGGGGGGACACATTGTTTTTTACTTTTGGAGCGATTATTTCTTTGAAAAAAATGTTTTAATAGGGTGGCTACCCTATTAAAACATTTTTTTCCAATTTTTATTTTACCACTTTGTCGGCGTGATTGATATACATATTGGTACCAAATTTCAGCTTTCTAGTGCTAACGGTCACAGAGATTAAGCGAGGACGGACGGACGGACGGACGGACAGACAGACATGGCGAAACTATAAGGGTTCCTAGTTGACTACGGAACCCTAAAAAAGACAATTAAATTTTGGGTTGGGAAATCATCAAATAACTCCCCCCACTCTGGGCAGGGGTAGTGTCAGAAATTTACTGATTACAACCCATCTATGTTATCTATTCTTCTTTTGCCCTTTATGACGTTGTGTGATATCATCATAGATCTGAAATGTTCTTGTTTCCTGTGCGATGTTTGACGAGTTTATCTAATATAACGGGTGATTTTTAAGAGGTATAGGATTTGATTTTCAAAAAAAACACAAAAAATTTGATGAAATCTTTATTGGAATCGATAGAACGATCAATATGGGCCCGTGAATTGGCCGCCTAGATCGTGTGATCTAACGCCTTTGGACTATTTCTTGTGGGGCCATGTTAAGGCTCATGTGTTCAGGGATAAACCAGCAACGATTGACACACTGAGCGCTGACGACACTGACGCACGGAGCCAATATTGAAGCATTTATTCGTGATATACCGGCTGATATGTTGGAGAGAGTGTGCCGAAATTGGGCCTTGCGAATGGGCCATCTAAACCGGAGCCGCGGCCAGCATTTGCATGAAATCATCTTCAAACATTAAATTATATTGATCGTTCTATCGATTCCAATAAAGATTTCATCAAATTTTTCAAATTTTTTGTGTTTTTTTTGAAAATCAAATCCTATACCTCTTAAAAAATCACCCGTTACAACGTTCAGTTGGAAAAACTACAATCATAACACACTAACAAATTATGGTCTAATCCATTACGATATGTGTTTTTGAAAACATATGTTTTCAAAATATAATATGAGGAAAATTTATGAATCACTGTCGTTTTCATCTTGAGAAATTATTTAAGTTTATTTTACAATTAAAAGGAGTGGCAAATAATGAAATACGACACGGTTGGCGCTGTGGCTGAGCGATCGACTGCTGCGCTGCGTGTCGCGGGATCGATCCCCGCACGTAACAAATATTTGTATGACTTAGGTAGTTGTTTCGGGTCCGGCTGTTTGTGTATGTGAGTTTAAATGTTTGTTAACGCACCCACGATACAGGAGAAATTCCTAGTGTGGGGCAAAGTTTAAAAAAAAAAACTTCCCCGTCTCTATGCGGAGCGGCAACGGAGCATAAAGGGCAGTCAGTAAAATTCTGATGGGAAGTATCAGACTTTTACTGACTAAAACCCACCCATACGGCCGCCACAAGAAATACGGCGGCCACGGAACATAAAGGGCAAAAGAATTTCTTCTTTTGCCCTTTATGTTCCGTGGCCGCCGTATTTCTTTCAAACAACCAGCAACCTGGGCAGATGGTGGTCCTGGCAGGCCTCTCTGCTTTGCTGACATCTCTTTGAAGCGCGCGTGGAACACTAACACGCCGTTGAGACGGCCTAAAGGGAGTGGCTTAATAGTCGATAAATAAATTACCTTTTGTTTAGGCGTCTAGACATTGTCAAAGAATTATCTCCATAGCATTTATTTGACAAATTAGGTACAATATTGACTCATCAATGAATACAAATCACGTTTACAACAATAGAAAAACAATAAATAATGAAAATCTTTAACAAAAGAGTCATAAGGAAACTTCAATTTTGGTATAAAACCTTTTAAGATTAGCATAATCGAATAATATAATCGCATAAAATCATGAAGATTTTTATTCGAGGTCATATTTTATTTGACGTTTCGTCTTGTTAGGGTTTGTAAGGTAACTAGGTGTATTTAAAGAGTGAGTCACTCGGAAAAATATTTGAATAGTTGTTAAGCAAATGGGTCCTACATAATTAAATGTGAAGAATTTGATGAACAAACTGTTGTGTGGGTGGTCTGTATGTCCCATAGACCATGGTCTTTGGATCAGTTTAAACTTTATCATCATTTGTCTAGCCGTTTCAAGGTAATTCCTAGTTTTTTTTTTTTAATTAATGTCTATTTGACCATATTTACACAAGTTAGTCGTTTTCCAATAAAACTACAAGACATAGTTTACAAAGAATCCTTACTAATATTATAAAACCGAAAGTGAGTTTGTTTGTTTGTTTGTTACGTCTTCACGCCTAAATGGCCAAACCGATTTCGATGAATTTTGGTACAGATATACTTGGGACCCTGGAGACAGACATAGGCTAAGAAAAAGGAGAGAAAGAGGGAATAAAAGGAGGGAGAAAGAAATATTTATTTTCGATCATCACGCGGGTTAAAGTTAGCGTTAGCCCAAAGTAACTATGCCACGCGGATGAAGTCGCGGATGAAACCTAGTCAAACATACACATAACCCTCCTTCTGAGAGCAGTCGGGTAAAAAGGGAATAAGTTTTGAAACGAAGTGATATCTAAATTTTAGCAACAGCTGTTTATGCGGTTTCTAGCTGCGATGCAGCTGAATCAACCACAATGCACCCAGATCTAACTGGAATGCAGCACTTGCATTGCGTTACTGGCAAGATCTAGTCCATTTGTCTAGTACCTAATTCTATATAGGAATGCTTAGAACCAGTTGGTGTTGAATAGAAATCTAAATTAATTCTGGTAACTGTCCCAATTCCTGATGTTAGTTGATAACGTTCCAATTTAGGGAACCGTGATAGTAGTGTTAGTTACAAAACTCTATCATAAATAGGAAAGTCGAGGACACGGTTGGCGCAGTGGCTAAGCGATCGCTGCGCTGCGTGTCACGTGTTCGATCCCCGCACGGAACATATTTGTATGACCTACAGATAGTTGTTTCGCGTCTGGTGTTTGAATGAGTTTGAATTTTTATAAACGCACCCACAATACAGGAGAAATTCCTAGTGTGGGGCAACAGATGTTTAAAACAAAAGACAGACGGACAACAAAGTAATCCTATAAGGGTTCCATTTTTTTCGTTTGAAGTACGGACCTCTAAAAATGGATATATTTAGCTGTAAACCCAACAATACAATACCTAAGAGAAAGTTAATGATTCACTGTTGACGGTATCGGACTAATACTGTATTCCCGGCCACCGTAGATGCGGGCCTGTGGACGGTGAGCAATGGGTAGCTCACCGTCCGTCCGTCTATTGACGACGGGCCGTGTCGCCGGCGCGTTTGTGTTTCACGCGCGCCTCAAAGAGATGTCAGCAAAGCAGAGGGGCTTGCAAGAGCCTCCGCCTGCCGGGGTTGCGGGTTGTTCGAAAGAGATACCGCGGCCCCTGAACGTAAAGGGCAACAAAAGGAACATGGGTGGGTTTTAGTCAGTAAAAGTCTGACACGCCCCCCCGCTCCGCCCAGAGCGGGGAAAGTTATTTGATGATTTCCCACCCAAAAATGGTTCCGTTTGAGGTACGCTACCCTTAAAATGAATACAGCTAGCTATAACTCAACAATACAATATCTACGAGAAAGCTGATTATTCACTGTTGACGGTATCGGACTAATACTGTGTATCGCGCGCAGATTATGTTACTAAACATGAAGTTATTGAATAAATTAACTTTTTCTTCAAGACCATTAGCATTATTATAGTTCACTTTTGCCCGCGGCTTCGCTCGAGTTAAATTCGGGGTAACACAGTTCCTCTTTCCTGATTTGCAGGTACCTGCTACCTGTAGGTTTTGCCCTTGCGCCTTATTGATTGTGATAGCAATGCCAAGTTTTCCCTTTTCTTCCCTCTTTCTCCCTCATTTCCCACTGTTTCTATTTAAAGATTAGCCTATGTCCGTCTCCAGAGTCCCAACTATCTCTGTACCAAAATTCATCAAAATCGGTTTAGGCGTTAAGGCGTGAAGACGTAGCAAACAAACAATCTCACTTTCGCTTTTATTATATTACTAGCTGTGCCCAGCGGTTTCACCCGCTGCTCACTTAGGGGTATGAAAAATAGATGTTGGCCGATTCTCAGACCTACTGAATATGCATATAAAATTTCATAAAAATCGGTCGAGCCGTTTCGGAGGAGTATGGTAACTAACACTGTGACACGAGAATTTTATATATTAGATATACATATATATTAAGTAAGGATTTTAATAACGATATGTTTTTCACTGAATAGGCTGTAAATTTATTAATCTAAAAAACAAGAAAGAAAATTAATGATGTCTTTTTTTTGCGGATGGGAAATCATTAAATAACTTCCCCCGTTCTGGGTGGAGCGGGGGGGAGAGTCAGACTTGTACTGACTAAAACCCACCCATGTTCCTTCTATTGCCCTTTATGTTCCGGGGCCGCGTTATCTCTTTCGAACAACCCGCAAAAAATTAATAATGATGATTCGAAAGTAAATGTGTCTGTTTGTCTGTCAGTAACAGTTTTATACTGTAATGGCTGAACTGATTTAGAAAACATTTGGTTCAAGTTCTATCAAGACCTGGGTTAAGATTAAGGATATTTCTAATCCCGGTAACAATCAAGCGGGATAATTTACGACGTTCATTACTGGAAATACCGCGGCAAATAAACTACATCAAAAATATCACCTTCTTTTCTTAATTCTTATAACATTTTGCCCGCAATCAATATAAGGTACAGCGACATTTCGGTAGTTATGTTTTAAGTCCTGTGGTTTGTACTGAAAAAAATCTTTGTGGAAAAAACCCAATAACACCTTGTCCAAGCTGGGAATCGAACCCAGAATCTCATACTCACGCGCCACTAGATCAATGAGGCAGTATTCAATTTTAAATATGAAAAACTGGCTGGCGCCCGCGGCTTCGCCCGCGTTATCATCGAAAAAAAGTCTATATAGTATATTATGTGCTATTCCAGACTATAATCTACTTCTGTGCCAAATTTCATCTAGATCCGTTCGGTTGTTTAGACGTGAAAGAGTAATAAACATGCGTACATCCATCCATCCTCACAAACATTCGCATTTGTAATATTATATAGTAGGATTTGATGAATCGGCCAAAAACAAAAATTAAAGAATTTTATTAGAAACGTAGATTAACAAAAAAAAAACATACTTTCGCTTCTTGCATACATTTAATAAGTATGTAATTAGTGAAGGCATTTAGATTATACGTAGAATTTAATTATACATATCATTATTCCATATTTAAAGAGTGATGGAATTTATAATATTTTAAACATTATGTCGACGCTTAAATAAAATTCTTTGCGAAGTTTTTTTTTTCAATTTAGTTTCTTTGTATAAAACGTGTAGAGTTTTTTACGAATAATTAGTTGTTAATTTGTAAACAAATTTGATATAATACCCGTCTGTTCACGACTTATTAATTCGTGATTGTATCGAAAATATGTTACGGTAAAAAAATCTTATCGAGTTAACACCTTAGGAAACATAAATATTTAACAAACCAGCCGTAAAATTATTTTAATTGACTGCCTACGATATTTTTTTATTGAGACAACAACTTGAGTAGGTAAGGATAAACCAGTACCATGTAAAAGATAACTAAAAATCTACTGAACTCTTTTTTAAATTATATTGACGGTAACAAATTATAAAGCAAACGGTAAAATACAAAAAAAAAACAAAATTTTAAAAGTAAAAATAAAATAACTTACACAAAAATCCAGTATCCAAAAGAAATACGTCCAACTTAATAGGAAACCCAAAAACACAAGTTCACTGCACTATTCGTTCACGCACAAAAGAAAATTCTGGAAACTTAAAAAAAACACTCAAACACACAAAAAATATCGCAATCCCAAATCCAGGATAAAATGAGCTTTATTTGATTGGGTTTTGGTTGAAAATCGCTCGTCGCAGCGGTGATAGTGATGTCCGCGAATGATGCGTGTTTACGGCGTGGTGTGTGCCGCTATTTTGCGCGCGCGCACCTGTGCTCGCCCACCGCCCCGTAAGTGGGTGACATAGAATTCAGGTAAAGCCAGCAGGTTTATTTTTGAGCATGTTTTTTTGGTTAATTTAAAAACAATATATTTTGTCAAACTACTGTTGGGTATTTTTTTTTGTGGGTAGGTCTATGCTTTTGATAAACTAGCTTATAGTTTCAGCCTGTTTAAAAATCCAGTAATTGTGTCGTTTGCTAAAACAAAACTGCCATTGTAGAATTTTTGAAACCACAGATAACAAAATGACATTCAACTTTCAGTTTTCCTCTTGCTTTTTCACAACCATAAGCTTTACTAGAACCTACATCCTACTATCCTACTTATATATAATCTAATATATAAAATTTCCCTGTCACAATGTTAGTTACCGTACTCCTCCGAAACGGCTCGACCGATTCTTATGAAATTTTGGATACATATTGGGTAGGTCTGAGAATCGGCTAACATCTATTTTTCATACCCCTAAACCTCAGCGGGTGAAACCGCTGGGCACAGCTAGTAATATTATAAATGCGAATGTTTGTGAGGATGTGTGGATGTTTGTAACTCTTTCACGTAAAAACGGCTAACGGATCTTGATGAAATTTGGCACAGAGTTATATTATAGTTTGGAATAACACATAGGATACTTTTTCCGATATCAAGCAGGCGAAGCCGCGGGCGCCAGCTAGTAGAACATAATTCTGCGAACACATTTCGAACCACCAGTCTGTGGTATTCACTGCCGATCGTTATAATAAGAACCTCTTTAAAGTTTAAGTTAAACAATTTATTCTAGGCAAGCCTGCTTCACATCAGGCGAGTTGTAGCCAGACGCAAGTTAAATTGAAGAAAAAAACGAATAAACAATCCGTAGTCTGGTTAAGCAGAAAAACAACTCAACAGCGACTTGAACTGCGAGTGGATCTACAAAAAAAAAATTGTAAACAATCGAATTTGACATCAATAAAAAAAAATAAAGCAAAAGTTAATCATTTATTTTTTGAGATCTTTAATATCCATTCCCAATTAACCAATTATCAGTTTTACAAAGTAATTAACAAAAACACTTTCTCAGCAGGAAAATACAGCCAGATATAGCGAAAGATAACTTTCTGTCAATTGTTTAAACAAACATCATAATTGGTTGGTTTAGGAAAAGTTGTTAAATACATGAACTTCTCCAACGCTCAGAATAAACATCACTGTGCCGCTGTGTGAGCACAGACCTTAATGATGACCATTTAACTTTCACTGATTCTTGACAAGTTATGCTCATTTTCGCTAAATATTTTGGACAGTATTGTATAGTGTGTTGAAGAGCTTATAATCAATGAAGTAGGTCAAAGTTGGTTGTGAAGTATTGAGGCCATTTTCCATAGGTTCAAATCGAGTATCATCGTCATTTTCTGCCCTGTAACCAGGGCAGAAATCCAAAGATAGAGATTTCGTAATCGAAAGATAGGCGCAGCACATTTCCTTAATCCATTTTCTTATTGAGGGTTCCGTACCTCAGAAGGGAAAAACGGAACCCTTATTGCTTTGTTGCCCGTCTGTCTGTCTGTTAAGACCTTTTTTTTTTGTTTTAAAAAACGTTGCCCCACACTAGGTATTTCTCCTGTATCGTGGGTGCGTTTACAAACATTTAAACTCACATACACAAACACCCAGACCCGAAACAACTATCTGCAGGTCATACAAATATTTGTTCCGTGCGGGAATCGAACCCGCGACCCTTTATATCGGAATGGCGTGGAGGTATCAAATTGAAATTAAAACCATATAATTAAGTCTGTGGGCCCTTCGTGCTGTGAAAATCAGCCTTCTAAGTCTACGCAGTCAAAAGAAATGGCCGTTTATGTCACAAGTTAGTAATCCTTAGTACGCGAGTCCGACTCGCACTTGGCCGGTTTTTCTTTAATAACCCTCTTCATACAATCCTTCTTTTCGTTAGTGTTACGATCATATAATAACAAGAAAATAACTTTATCAAATAACGCCTACAATTTTGACAGCGGTCGTAAAAAGTCATACAGTCAACAAAAAACTACTTATTTCAAAATAATTAATTTTTGATTTCATCCTAGTACAAGGACTACAAGGCTAACTAAACATGTGGGATAAGCTGTGGCCTACAGTTTCTCATTGGCAAACAAATAGAAACTACTGCCAATGTCGTGTCAACTCAGATGATACATGAATTATTGCGATACATCACCAATTATCGTACATGAGATAAACAACAAAAGAACGTTGGACGTTGGTTAGCCTTTAATTTAGGTTTTTATTTTTTAACTAGGTACTAGGAATTCCTCCTGTATCGTCGGTGCGTTTACACACATACAGCCAGACCTGGAACAATCCCCGTGCGGGGATCGAACCCGCAACACGTAGCGCAACAGGCAAACGCTTAGACACTCCGACTAACGATACGTCAAAAAAAATGATGTTAGGTGTGTAAAAAAAATCGGCTAGATAATATATTTAAACTTATATATAATGTAAACTAATAAAGAAGTATGGGAAGAGAAGAAATGTCACGTCGACCCCTTATAAATTGGAAGAAGGTCAGAAAAAAAAGGTTTTTGGTGGCGTTTAGTGTTACTCAAAAACATATTATTATAGGTTGGCAAAAATAGAGTATTGAATAAATGAGGGCATTGTAAGCAACTTTCTGGCAATCCTGAGCAGTGACAGGCCAATGACATTGCCGAGTTTGACAGAAAACGTGGCATTAAAACGTAGAAAGCAAAAAAGTACTGCTTTAGTCTGAAAAACTGTAAGAACCGTGTATCCTTTCTACGTACTATATATAGTCCGGTCAAATTAGACCAAAAAATATGAGCAAAGCTACATTAATTTACAACAATCTGAAAATGAGTGAAATCGTTCAAAATATAATTATTAATAAAATTTTAAAGTTCCCCTTGTTTTCCCTGTATATAAAAAAGTTATTCAAGGTCAAAGGTAAAAAAAATGAGTTTTTCGCGAATTTCATCAAAACAGTAAGTTTGAGCTAAATGTAGCTTCGAATGTCTAAATTGACCGGACTAATATAATATATAGCAGCGTTTTTATGCGGATGTGAAGACTTCAAGTAAGTTATCCTGCACTGGGCGTAGCAAGGGGAATGTCAAACTGTTACTGACTAAAGTCTGGTGCCGCGGTATCTCTTTCGAACAACCCGCAACCACGGCAGGCGGTGGCTCTGGCTGGCCCCTCTGCTTTGTTGACATCACTTCAAGGCGCGTGTTGAACCCGAACCCGCCCTCGACACGACACCATAGCACCCTGACTCTAACTTAAGTCACAGCATGTTGCATTTAGCAACCATTTGCGCCACAAGTAGTCAAAGAAATTTAACATTATTTTACTCTGTGACCTCCGGGCGGCCTCACACCTACGTCTAGTTGTAATGCGCTTTTACAAAGTCAAAGCTTTGCTCTAAGAGGATTCGAAGTACTTATGCGGTTCGGTTGGTAAATTACAATATAAAATAGTCTTTGGCAAACAAATAAATTCGAAATACATGCAGTGCCTTTATTTTGAATTTATTACAAAATAATAACAAATTACATAATGGTAAATTACAAAATAACATACACGTTTGTAATAAAAAAAAAACAAAATACATAATGTTTATAACTTCCTGTACGTTGAATTTGTTTTAAAATGATAAATAGCTGATAACGGCTCGTTTACTCGTAAAAAAATGAATTTTATAGATATACTTGACCGAGAAAAATAATAAATCAAGGGTCAGCTAATCGGTCGCCTCCTTCAGCGAAGCAGTCATGCTAGTGAAGGAGGCGGCCGAGCGTTTGAGGGAGAGAACCTCAAACCAACCCAACCGCCGCGAGACGACTCCCGGCCACCGTAGATGCGGGCCTGTGGACGGTGAGCCATGGGTAGCTCACTGTCCGTCTGTCTATTGACGACAGTTAGTGTTTCACGCGCGCCTCAAACAGATGTCAGTACAGCAGAGGGGCCTGCCAGGGTTGCAGGTTGTTCGAAAGAGATACCGCGGCCCACAGCACCCTTTAGTCCCATCGATAGTTTAATACTTTTCAGGTTTACCAAATTAACATTGAAAACCACCTTCAAACTACTTAAAGGTTTAATTCGACTGAACCTCGAGAAAACGTGAGAAAAATAACTAACATAAATGAAAGAGAAAGTTTTTATTCCATCCCTAGTTCCATTCAAGACTTCTTGACAAATCACCCATAAAAAAGAAATCACCCGGACTCAAACCTAGCACTTTTGTCGTGTACTGACCGTGGCCACTTCACTTTGAACGGGCCTGCATACTTTCGATATAATTGCTCGACAGTGTACAATTAGACACATGTACACTGAATAGATTATCGTATTATGCATTTAGAGATCCTCATGACGATAGTTGAAGCTTACGTGGATCGATTAAGGGTTCCGTACATCAAAAGGAAAAAACAGAACCCTTATTGGAGCACTTTGTATTCCGTCTGTCTGTCTGTCAAGCCCATTTATCTCGGGAAAGCGTGGAGGAATCAAGTTGAAATTAAAACAATATACTCAGTTTATTAGGTAGACTGTAGCTGTGGTAAATCATACATCGGTCAGACGAAACGTACTGTGGCTTGTAGGATTTCTGAGCACATTAGGGCAGGGAAAAATAATGACACACAAAAGTCGGCGATAGCTCAACATCTTTTGGAAGCAGGATTGAACCACTGGATTGAGTTACATAACCCTCAGATAATCTCGACAGAACGCCACTATATTCCTAGATTGGTAAGAGAAGCAATCGAGATTACCAAATATAGGAACTTCAACCGAGAAGATGGGTTTCAATTATCAAGAGCCTGGAATCCAGTGGTTCAATTGTGTAAAAACCCAAAAAGTAGGGAAAAAAGATCGCTACTTGATACAGTGAGTTTTGTGTGTCGAGAGCAAAATCGAGTTGTGAGTGACGGTGTTAGTGGTAACGAACGCAAAAAACGAATAAGAAAGAGGGTAGATCGTTTTGTCTGCTCGTAAACATCCACCCGCAATAACTTCAGTTCATCCGTGATCATGGCGTTTGCAACATCGCCGAAATATCGGAAACTCAATATAAATAATAAACATGGTAAATATCCCGTTTCAAGTGTTAATTATAATATACTCAAGTCTGTGCTCCCTTAGAGCTGTAAAGAAAACAACCCTCTAAGTCTATGCAGTCAAAAGATATGGCCGTTTATGTCGCAAGTTTGTTCGGAACCAGGTGCGCGAATCCGACTCGCATTAGGTCGGTATTTTTACCATTTTTCTTTCTAGTCTTTAATTTGTAAAGTAAGATAAACGTAAGTATAAACACCTTGGGATCTTGGATTTCAATGCATTCAATCTATTTTCCGTACTCTTTGTAACATTCTAGACTTAGTTCTCAGTTGACTGTCTTGTTGGTCTATCACTAAGAATGAGGTCCTGCGTTCAATTCCCGAGTTGGGCAAAGTCCGATTTCTTCAGTGCCTAGTTGATGACGATTGGCTCGCCCCCTATTACGTGAGACTTAAAATGTAAATGTAAGGGGCGTTATCTTGATGAATACCTCTGCTTAACACTTAGAGAAATAAATAAGCGATTAGCGATTTTATGTAAATAAATTATTTTTTTAAAGAAAAGTTCGAATTTTCTTAGTTGCTGTTAGCTTTAGATAGATAGAATATTCTTTATTATGTTGTGTATTAGTTTTCTTTTTTTTATGTATTTATTAGTTTAATTTATTTTTATTTTGTATTAGTATAAGTATAACGTTCTCGAAAACAAATAGGTAGTGAAAAATACAACAATGTTGTCGTATTTAACCCAAAGGTTGACTGGTAAAGAATGTCTTATGGTATTAAGTCCGCCTATGTACCACTATTGTGCATGAAGTTTAAATAAAAGCTCTCGTGTTGTTTTGTTAAATCTTACTTATAATATTATAAATGCGAATGTTTGTGAGGATGGATGGATGTATGGATGTTTGTTACTTTTTCACGTCAAAACGGCTTAACGGATCTTGATGAAATTTGGCACAGACGTTGATTGTAGTCTGGAATAACACATAGGATATTTTCTTACCGATAACACGCGTGCGTAGCCGCGGGCGTCAGCTAGTGTTATGTAAAGTAATAAAATAACTTAATCATCCATTAAGTGTTTGATATTCGTTGATGATTGCTGTTGGTACATTTATCACTTGACATTATTTTGAAAGCTGTTGATAGTTAAATAAGAAGCGTTGACCTTCTAAGTTAACTACCTATGAATGTTCGAGAAAGATTCTAATGACAAGCCAGGGTTTTCCCAATGGCAAATATGACGATCTTTCATAGTTATTCGTTTGCATCCCTGTAAGTCCACAAAGGGAAACATTTTCAAAATGCGTTTTTTTAAACATTTCCTCGAAAACTGACTCTTATTGCACGACGACGTACGATGAACGATAACGATTGGATTCAACATGCAATGTACTTCACACACGTGCTTTTTTTCTCATTTATCACAACAAGAGCTTTATTTTTTTCTGATTTCATCACGGTTAAAAACAAACAACTGCTCAAATCTGTATAGCCGGCAGTTTTTAGAGCAAGGGGGTGCATTATTTTCCGGTTTTCGGCTCTATTACACCCTCGCCTGGCGGCTCGTGCATAAAACCCGCTTCGAGCGCAATGACAAAGCTCCCTCACTTGAATAAAAAAATACAATTTTATCCTATGATAAGCGTTTTTTTTAATTGCTTTGTTTATCAATGATTGAGTGAACATATGATTGTTATTCAATTATATTATAGGTTACTATATCTTATCTACCAAAAAACAACACTTCTAGAACAATACCAAAAAACATAAAAATCTTATTTATCTATTTACATCTTCATTAAAAGAAATATTCGGCTTGACATTGATCGCCAGAATTAATTAATTAATATAAATTCTAGAAAGTTTTACGTCCCACTGTTTTACTTTCGATCGTAAAATAGTAAAGTTGTAAATATAAATTGTTTGTGCTTTGGCATTGAAAACTTTTAGCCAAACGTTTTTATAAATCCCTTTTCTTGAATTTTTAAGAAAGGCCATCCAGAGTATTAATAATAAAAGCCTCTTTTTTGTGATTTATTTTCGTTGGATCCCAGTTTTTGATCCCATTTTTTAGGTATTAACGATGGGTCCCATTTGATATTACCATTGAATCCCATTTTATGACAACATGTGTACATTTCAGAAGAAAAATGATTTACTTTTATTAAATATTTCAAAAACACCGTGTGTGTATTTTGGATTTTTTAGGATTGTCGCCACTGGGGAATAAATGAGACAAATGATGTACTCCAAATAGTACTAGACTGGCATGAGTTAAAAATGATCAGGTTTATTTGTGATGTTTATAAATAAATAAATATGAACGCCTTCAAAACAAGCGCCTCTAAGCTCAAAAAAAAATACTGCCGTCATAATTTTTCCATATTTTTTTTTATATAATGTGGCCGTTTCTGGCACACAGGTCACAGTTTTAACCTTACCCTTTTTTTGTAAATAAGTATTTATCCTAATCTAAATAGTTCAGTTCCGAGTAAACAACTAAAAACAATCTCTTTTTTCTATAAATGCAAGTCGTTTGTGGCACTCGCCGGCCGCTGCCGCGGCACCGCTCGCTCCGCTCGCTCGGCTCGTGCGTAGGAGGTCACAGTTTTAACCTAACCAAACCTAGTTCCCGGTTCCTATAATTTGTTTGGGTAATGACATTTTGTCCAAATCTTTTCGGCAAAACGGCAGGCACCCGTTATTCTAACATAACCTATCCACATACCCAAATTTCATCCAAATCAGTCTAGAAGTTTGAGCGTGTTGGAATAACAAACATACATACAAAATTTCGCCTTAAAATATTATTGTGATTTTGTTGTTGGATGTACCCGCATTCAGATGTTTTTAAACATCTGGGATCCAACGGAAATAGTTTTTGGGATTCAGTGGCAATAAAACGTATTTTTTTTGTATTTTTCAAATTTGGGATCCAACGGAAATATATAATAATGTTTTGTGGGATCCAACGCCAAAAATATTAAAGTGGGATCAAAAACTGGGATCCAACGAAAATAAGCGTTTTTTGTTGGGGTATTTTGTTTGTCATTATAAACTACTTTTAGTGCAAAATTAACCCTGAAAACAATTTCAGGGTTAAAAAATATGAGTTTTCCCCTACATTTGTCATGAGATACTGAAAAGTAAAAGTAGATACATAAATTACTATAATTTATTAAGAATCATGAAGAAGGCTACCGGGCAATAGAGCCACCCAATTCGACAGTATGTTTTTTTTAATAAAAACGTTGCTCCACACTAGGAATTTCTCCTGTATCGTGGGTGAGTTTACAAATATCCAAACTCACATATACAAATAGCCAGAACCGGAACAACTATCTGTAGGCAAAACAAATATTTATTCCCTGCGGGGATTGAACCCGCGATACGCAGCCTTCTGTGTTGCCAAAAACATATACTTACTAGCTTTTGCTCGCGGCTTCGCTCGCGTTTAATTCGGGGTAACACAGTTCGCCTTTAGTGATTTGCAGGTACCGGCTACTTGTAGTTTTTGTTCTTGCGCCTTATTTATTGTAATAGCAATGCTAAGTTTTCCCTTTTTTTCCCTCATATTTCAATCTTTTTTTTTTAAATAGCCTATGTCCGTCTCCAGGGTCCCAACTATCTCTGTACCAAAATTCATCAAAATCGGTTTAGCCATTTAGGCGTGAAGACGTAACAAACAAACTCACTTTCGCTTTTATAATATTAGTAAGGATTTATAAACGCAGAGTGAATTTAGGGCCAGGATAACAACTTTCATATTTATGTACCAACCTTAATTTTTTTCTAGATTTTATTTTGGTGTGAATATACGCCACGTTTGTTCATAAATAAGTTATTTGTCCGTTGACTAACAACGCATTCTATTCCCGAAGCAAAAGAATCCACTAAATTTTCTACCAATTAACCACAAACCTCGAACACATAGTCCACTAATCGCTCCGAATCTTATTCTGCTCCGCATACCAGGTCGCTAGTACACACGAAGGCACATCAACCTACACAAAACCATTTTAACCTGAACTCTCTACTACGGTGTGCGATCCGTAGTAGAGAGATCAGGTTATAATCCTTACTAATATTATAAAAGCGAAAGTGAGTTTGTTTGATTGTTACCTCTTCACGCCTAAATGGCAAAGCCGATTTTGATGAATTTTGTTACAGAGATAGTTGGTACCCTAGAGACATAGGCATTTTTTTTTAAAAAAAGATTGCGATATGAGGGAGAAAGAAGGAAGAAAAGGGAAAACTTAGCATTGCTATTACAATAAATAAGGCGCAAGGGTAAAAACTATAGGTAGCAGGTACCTGTAAATCAGGTAAGGGGAACTGTGTTACCCCGAATTGTAAGTGAAGCTGCGGGCAAAAGCTAGTAGTTTATAATAGGTTGACCTGCCGTCGTGTGTACATGGAATAGCTAGTACATAGGTATTGCACACACTGTTCCGAATCGTTAATTAAAATTGCGTCCAGTTTTTAAACACAAGTCAAGCAAAAACTTGTTTGTTACAGTCTCTTTTTGATACTTGATTGGTGTTCGTTTTCATAAACACTAAGTATTACTTAGATTTATTTCCGAACTAGCTTCCGCCCGCAACTTCGTCCGCGTGGCATAGTAACTTTGGGCTAATGCTAACTTTAACCCGCGTTATGATCGAAAAATAAATATCTTTCTCCCCCTTTTCTATTTTTTGTTGATATGCCCATGTCCGTCTCCAGGGTCCCAACTATCTCTACCAAAATCCATCAAAATCGCTTTGGCCATTTAGGCGTGAAGAGGTTACAAACAAACAAACTCACTTTCGCTTTTATAATATTAGTAAGGATTCTATTAAATACTAGGTACACACGACGACAGATCGACCTATACAAAACCAGTTTATGCGGATCTCTCATTGTACTTGAAATCTATGGTGTACGATCCGTTGTTGAGAGAGCAGCATAAACTGGTTTTGTATAGGTTGATGTGTCGTCGTGTGTACATCTCTGCCTATCCCTTCAGGGATGTATGTATATGCGCTTTTATACATAAGTTTTAGGCGACGCTTAGTGTTAGAATAAACGAGCACAGTATAGGTATTGCTGGCTAGACACAGTTAGGAATTCATTTTATGTGTGAACTAGTCTCACAGAAAATCGGTTCCTTTTGCCAAAGGAAATAGATACTGGTATTTGAAAGAGCAAAAGTAACATACTCTTGCTATGCATGTGCGTTGAAAACAAAACTACGTAGGTAATAAAACTGAGGTATTCGTAAAAGTCAAACCTATTTCCATTGAATAGTGTAAAATATAACATGATTCTGACTTTCTTGTAGTTTTTAAACTTTAGTAGCTATTGAAATGTTAATTTAATTTAACTCACAATTTTCGTTTAGATTTTTTTCTTTTTTCATTGTAAAAACAGAAAAAAGAACTATAACTGTATCGTTTAAATATTATAGCTATGGACTTAAATATGTCTGAAATGAATAAATAAAATTTCTACAATCATAAAAAAAACGATAAAATTAATCTATAAACAATCATAAAAAAACGCCGTTGCCAGTGTTTTGGTTTCAGAACTCCATTTTTGACAAAAACATCAAAAAATAATATCAATAACCCAGCTATTTATCAATAAAACCAAACTGAACACAATATACCACACCAGACGACTTTTTACTCCAAATCCAACACTATCCCCACCACACAAAGTCCACAGTCCCTTGAATCCAAGCCACAGTTCTAATCGATTCAAATAGGTATCATATCAGCCCATGAATGGACGTCCATCACGTTCGTAACGGGAACAGTTCCTTATAAGGCCGGTGAACGGTCGGCAGCGACGCGTGCGCAGGCTAGCGCACTCATTCACTCAATATTTATTACTGGCGGATACAACACAAAAAGTTTTTATGAACTCATAAATCTGGGTATTCTAGGTTATGGGGCATTGCCTTATGGGGTAGGGACCAAACCTTTGGCGAGTTTTGGCCCCATTGACTGTAACAGTGCGTGTCTGTTGTTTGAAAACATTCTTGGGGCATTAATCGGTCGGATTAGCTGTATTATGACTCCTTAAGCAATGTATAGAGACCAGTTGATACGGCTACCTAAAGGTCTTCTCTCTAGCTCGGGCGTTGCCTTCACGGTTTATTCAGAACACATTGGACAGTTGTCCCTACTTTCAAGGTGTTTCCAAACTCATAAATTCGAATAATAGAATCAACTAATAGAATGAATAGTCTCAAACTACCTTCCGTTGGATCCGTATCTTCATATAGGTACTTACTTACTTAGAGAGTAAAGTTAACGAGACGGGGTCTCCCCTGAATGAAAAGACTGATAAAAGTAAAAATGAAAGATGATTTAACAGAAATTACTAGAACAACATAAAACAGTCAATAATATACAATTGCTTTGCCTTTTCCCCAACTATGTTAGGTCGACTCCCAATCTGACTGGATGCACTGACTATTCTAATCTCAACGACCCAATAAATACTCCGCACAACACTCCTTGTCTGTCTGGTGTGTAATTCTGGTGGTTAGATTTTCTGACTTCTTTGCAGTCAGTTTTAAGTTCAGCCAATAAAATTATGTGAGACTTCCATAGTCATCATCATCTGCCTAGCCTTTTCTCATCTATGTTGGGGTCGGATTCCAGTATAACCGGATGCCGCTGAGTAACAGTCTTTTTCATGGAGCGACTGCCTATCTGACCTCCACAACCCAGTCAGTACTAGGTACATACGATGTCCCTTTGGAAGACTTCTATCGACATCATCGACGCAAATTGCGTAATTGCTCTCAGATCTGCTATTATGTATTTATTTTTTCAAAAAAACTTTGTCTCACTCTAGCAATTTCTCCTTTACGTGGGTGCGTTTATAAACATTTAAACTCTATTTGTGTATGTACACAAATAGTCAGACTCGGAACAACTATCTGTAGGTCATACAAATATTTGTTTTTTGAGGGGATCGAACCCGCGACACGCAGCACAGTAGTCGATCGCTCAGCCACTGCGCCAATCTTGTCGTGAAATTATATCAACGAGATTGAATCTGTTTGAGATACAAACATTTCTAGATAGAGTTGGCCACTTTCACTGGCTACTGACCGCCCATTATCTTGTCGTGTAGACACGCAATCATCTGGTTTTATCTTACAAAGCAAACTCATCTCTATTTACTAGAACAAAAGTCTTGTTTTCTGTGATGTACTACTGCTTAAATAAAATGTGATGCCTAACTAGGAAAGTAAAATAATTAGCTGTACGTTAAAAATGATCTTTTTATTTTAACAAATGTTGTTGTAATATCAAAGACTTTTTTTTTATTTATTTTTATTTTTAATTATAAAAAAATATTTGGTTTTAATTAGACAGAAGGTTTTATAGTAATTCTGAACACGCAATTATGAGAATAAAGTGAAAGATTTATAATGATTACACTTTTCTGTTTCGTTGGCAATGAGATTTGAATAAAACTATTATTATCTCGTTCACTCTTACTAAAAATACATATTTTTATATTATTACTAATGACCACACCGGGTACAATGTAGATACTTATATTTTAGATATAAACCTTTCTCTTGAATCACTCTATCTATTGCTGAAAACTGCATTAAATTTTGTTGAGTAGTTTAAAAGATCTAAGCAAACAGACAGCGGAAGCGACTACATTTTATACTATGTACGTACAGATATCATATCTAGAGAAATGCGAGCTGTCTTCTCAATGTAAGCAATTGCGCACCTTAGTACAAGAAGGGCTCATCTAATTAAATGTATTAAGCAATACTGCTTAGCTTATTAAGAATAAGAATGATGGTAATACTTTTATGTACAAGGTTTTTTCACAAAGAACTCAGAACTGAGGAAGTACAGGATGTTATTAAAATCATTAATTAAGACCAACCCAATCACGCAAGGCCTACATTAAATTGACCGATCATCATTAACGACAATTACAAAATAAAAATCAAATCCGTTCACAATTAATCTTTAATTTATGGACACTTCATTAGCTAGCATTTAACTTTGATTAAATAACAAACAAAACTAATTAAAAATCAGTTCCCTTATTGCAGCGAAATCGAAAGTAAAACCGCTGAAAAAACCACAATCGATCCCGCGCTTAGAACTTTGCGGCGCTCTCCTGTTGTCAAAACTAATGCGCAAAATCATATTATCCTTATCGAACTACAAGGTGCACGTGTATGGTTGGATTGATTCAACAGCTGTTCTCGGTTGGTTAAGTGGCGAACCGCAGAAATGGAAACCTTTTGTGGCAAATCGCGTGAGGATAATAACTGAAACAATTCCAAAACAAAACTGGAGTTACGTGAAATCAAAAGAAAATCCCGCAGATTGCGCAAGTCGCGGTTTACTTGCTGCTCAATTAATTAATCACTCGCTGTGGTGGCAAGGCCCCGACTGGTTACCACAGTATAATCCTAACGAATTGCATAAGATGACAATTCCAAATTCGAGCATCATTGACGAAGAGCTCAGAAAAAAGGAGCAAGTAAATGCGGCCGTTAACCCCGAAAATTTAATCATCAAACAACTATTAATAAAATATAGCACTTTAAGGAAAGTTACTCGAGTTTTAGCCTACATCAACAAGTTCATTGACATTGTTGTTTACAAGAAAAAACGTACATGTTTTCTTACTCTGCAGAATATAAATACAGCTAGAGAAATGTTAATTAAGCATGTGCAAAATGAATATTTTTATGAAGAAATATCGCGGTTGCAAAATAATGAACCACTTAACAAGAAAAGTCAGCTTCTCAATCTCAATCCCGTATTAGATAATAATCAATTACTTCGTGTCGGAGGCAGACTTAAACATTCGAATCTTGACCCTGAAATGAAACACCCCCTCATAATCCCGAATCAATCGAAATTGGCAGATCTCATCATAGATGAATCCCACGAGCTCGTATTCCACGGCGGAGTAAAAATGACTACAGGATTCATAAGACACAAATACTGGATTCTTGGAGGAAATAGAGTCACAAAGAAGCGATTAAGAATGTGTGTCAAGTGTAAAAGGAATAACCCAATATCTCAACAGCAAATCATGGGAGACCTACCTCCAGCACGATTGATTCCAAACAGACCTTTTTATCACACCGGAATAGATTATACCTGACACATATTTATTAAAGCAAACAAGGGCCGTGGTATTAAAACCTGTAAAGGATATATCGCAGTGTTTGTTTGTATGGTGACTAAAGCCGTACATTTAGAAATCGTCTCAGACCTCACAGCGTCAGCATTTATTTCCGCGCTGCGACGTATGTCAGCCCGAAGAGGAGTTCCTGGGCACATCTATAGTGATCAGGGAACTAACTTCATAGGTGCCAACAAAATCTTAAAACAAGAGTTTGCAGAAATCTCCAACATCTTGTGTGACCAAGAAGTAACCTCAATAATCTCTGAAATGAACATCGAGTGGCACTTTAATGCTCCTTCATGGCCATCTGCTGGTGGACTCTGGGAGGCTGCAGTGAAGAGCCTCAAACATCACCTCAAGCGTGTCGTTGGAGAACAAAAACTAACCTACGAGGAATACATTACCCTACTATCTCAACTCGAGGCGTGTTTGAACTCCAGGCCACTGTGTCCTCTAACAGAAGATCCTGAGGACCTGGACTTTTTGACCCCGGCTCACTTTTTAGCGAGTGGCCCCAACCTAACGATCTTCGAAACAGAGCATGATCTCAGAACACGGTGGCACTTGACGCAAAAAATCTATCAAGATGTATGGAACAAGTGGAAAACTGACTACCTTTCGCAGCTTTCTACTAGGTCCAAATGGCGACAATATCAAAAGGATCTCAATCTTGATGACATCGTTATTATAAAGGACGACAACCTTCCACCAGGAAAATGGAGTCTAGGTCGAGTGACAGAGCTGCACCCTGGAAGCGATGGACACGTAAGGGTTGTCACACTTAAAACCAAAAACGGGGTCCTAAAACGCCCCGTAGTAAAATTGTCCTTGCTGCCAACCAATCCTAATAAAAATGATCCTGATCCAGACACCCCAAAAGGTGGTGATAAATTGCCAGCGGCGAAGAAAAAACGTCCAATATCATTCTCGGCTATGGTCTTATCTCTGACATTATTTTTGCTGTCACTAATAACCGCCACTCAAGCATCTTACAACTTTACGCGGCTGACCAATAATAGTGTCTATTTCGACAAGGTGTCTAACATGCATTTAGTCAGAGATGATTGGCATTTAATTGTCTATTACGACACAAATCCTTATCAAGACGGTACGGCGGCACTAGTAAAGTATATCAGGTATCTTGAAACCATATGCGCTACGATTAAAACTCAAACACCTTGCGACGGCGTCATGTTACAACTCGAGCACGAGTTCGAAGAAATAAAACATTACGATAATATTGTCATGATGAATGACTCATTTATGACTGATAAACGACGCCGGCGCCGCGGCTTGATAGACGGAGTGGGCTACGTTGCAAATAGCCTGTTTGGAGTTTTGGATCAACGATTTGCAGAGAAATATGAGCGGGACATTAACCTCTTAAAACATAACGAAAACCATTTATACAACCTTTGGAAAAACCAGACGTCAGTCGTAGAAGCGGAGTTTAACCTCATGAAACGCATGGAGAGCACTATAAACAAACACCACAAGCTAATCAATAAGAAGCTTAACACTCTCCAAGATTCCTATAAAAATCTCGCTCTGCAAGTACAAAACCTAACCGTTGTAACCGACTTCATAACTTCTGCTTTCACCGCAAATAACTTGTTGTATACTCTTCGACGAATCCAGGACTCAATTTTAGATACAGTTACTGATATTTATAGTGGAAAATTAGATTTTCATTTGATATCTCCGAAGCAACTAAGATCAGAGCTAAACATAATATCAGCGCAAATATCAGGAGACTTGGTGGTACCTGTCGACAACTTTAACCTCAAAGATCTCTACAGCTTGCTCAAAGTAAGAGCCAAATACTCTGACAAATACCTAATTATAGAAATAAGAATACCCCTGATTGAAAGAGATATTTATGAGGTATTTAGTCTTATCCCGGTTCCACGCATTGTGAACAATAACATGATGATGGAAGTCGAAACAATCTCTAAATTAGCAGCCATCAACATGAGAAAGGATTCGTATTTACCTATCACAGACACAGATCTACAATCATGCATTTAAAAAAATCCTGAAACTATCCTGTGCCATATCAGAAGGCTTATACATCACATGAGAGATGATCATAGCCTTTGTGAGACGATCCCAGGCTCAAGAACTTGTAAAACGAAAACTACCCCATGCAAGAATGACTGGAGAGAATTGACTTCGGAAAACAAATATTATTATTTGTGCTGCGACACATGTAACATCAAACTTATGTGTGAAAATCAAGTTCAGGCAGTGAAGCTAACGGGCGCTGGTCTGTTGCGTGTTGGGGAAGGCTGTTTAGCAAAAACAGAAGACTTTACGGTATATTCGAACCGAAAATTGTCGAGTAAAATTAGCACGACGACAAAGTTTATCACGCCGGAAATATCCCCTATTAACCATATAATAAATATCACAATGCCGGAAATCTCATATGATTTTAGTCTCAATAACTCAGACAACCTCAAGCAGTTTGAAGCTATCAAGAGAAGTCTTGAGATCATGAAACAGAGCGAACCTTTGAGCACCGATATCTCTTACCACGATGTTCATCTTTATATCGCTACATATCTCATCATATCGGGAATCGTGGTTTTGGCGGCTATTTACTGTTTTCGACGTTGGCGGAAAACGCAACGCAAAGGAAATCATCCCACTTCTACAGCAAAGCAGTCGGCAGCATCTGCGGCGACTGCGTTGGCGTCTCCACACACCGTTGCAGAAAGTGTTGTGATTGAGTGTAGTGAAATTAGGGAAAATGGGCAATCTAGTAGTAAATTAGTGAAAAGTGAGCCTAAGCGACTAGCCGTATCTAGTGAGTGCATACAAAAAAGGAAGATAGAGGTTCTTCCCCGATCTTTCGCGTGTTTTCCCTTCCCGATTTGAATTGTACCGATTCGGTTTAATTTGTAACATTAGGTACTGTAATCTCATCCTATAACATAACTAACCCTACATAACTATTTTAGTACTATTTGAACTTTGTTTTCACCTTGTTAATATTAAGTTCATACCCATTTAACTAACCTCATCCTTTTCGCCCTCGGGAGTATGTTCGGGTCATTCACCGAACAATAATGAACCTGTCAGCATAAATGCGACACCGCGCTCGATGCCTATATTATTTTATACATTATTTAAGTAAAACATGTCAGTACGCTTTCGGAGAGCATATCGGGCGCGACTCAATCTCATCTCATTCACCTCATTAGTTTTAATAGTCTTTCCATTTGTAGTAGTTTAATCCGTATTGTTGAAATATATCTTTATAATCTTAAATCTCGTTTTATCCCTATCTCATCCCAACCCCAAACATTGGTCCTTCGAGCCGGATAATAGTCTTTCCATTTGTAGTAGTTTAATCCGTATTGTTGAAATATATCTTTATAATCTTAAATCTCGTTTTATCCCTATCTCATCCCAACCCCAAACAGTAATACTGCAATCAAATTAGTATGTTGACCTCAGTCAATCAAAATTTGCATTTGGTTTTAAACTGAGACTATCCTAAAAGCGTTAATTGATGACACTGGTTTCTGTGATTACTAAAACAGGCTCATCAACGTACCTAGTTAATACTTATGGATGCAAGGACGCCCAATTACATATTTTGAGCTACCAACTGTCTAAGGTATGGGTCTATGTAATGCTAAGCGAGAGCAGAGCGCATAGATATAATAGCCAAGTAGACTTCTCCAGATATAGCTGGTAATTGTTAGATCAAAGAGCTGAGTAGTGCAGTCTTTCTCACTGACAATGCTGCTTCAAAATACACATTTTGACTCCACCAAGAGCTGGCTAATTAATATATATATCTGGTCAGTAAAATCTTCCAAATATATATATGTAGAATCTATTATTTTTCGGATGGGAAATCATCAAAAATAACTTCCCCGCTCTGGGCGGAGCGGGAGGAGAGTCAAACTTTTAATGACTTAAGCCCATCCATGTTCATTCTCTTGCCCTAGCGCCTTATTTATTTTAAGCAAAGCTAAGTTTTCCCTTTTTTCCCTCTTTCTCCCTCATTTCTCACTCTTTTAAAAAAAATTGCCTATGTCCGTATCCAGGGTCCAAACTATCTCTGTCCCAAAATTCATTAAAATCGGTTTAGCCATTTGGGCGTGAAGACGTAAAAAACTCACTTTCGCTTTTATTATAATAGTAATGATTATCAACAATTTATCAATATCCATCTTGCACCGCATTCCCGATCACCTGGGGATCTAAAATACCCGCATAAGCAGAATCATAATAGGTTAGTTATTTTAGTAATATGAATTACGTTTCTATTCGTAGAATTGTCCTACTGATAACTTACAAAATTAACTGTGTCTATGACCATTTTAAGAATTTTAACGTAATTTATAGTATTATTCTATTATGATTCTACACAGTGGCCATTTTACACCCCCTGCGCAATTGATGATCTTTTTACTGCTTCAGTTAGTCGAGTACGTGTGGCTGAGTTTTCAAGTTTTAGCTATTTCATGCTATTTACATTTTCTACTATTTAACACATACTTTAATTCTTCAAGCCCAGATTACGCTTCTACCAGTCTTAATGTTAATGTTGACCAATTTTCCAATCATACTTATAAACTATCTGCTTTATTAAGTTGGCAGCATTAACAACGCCAAATACAACCATATGTCTTTAAGGTAACTGGACTTAAACCTTTACAGTTAGAACTCATCAACAAATTATGGAAACTTGTATGACCGTTTGAGGATTTTTTTAAAAGACTAAAGAGCACACGAGATTCCGACCTTTGCATTCTAAGTCGTATTTACGAAAATATACTCATTCAATTATTTACCTTTATATGTATCGAGTATTTTATGGCTAAAGCCCCGTTCCAATAAACAAAAACGACTCGTTTTGCTTACGGATGGTAGTATTTTGACATAAGTTCTATGAAACTTATGTCAAAATCCTACTATCCGTAACCAAAACGACTCGTTTTTGTTTATTGGAACGGGGCTTTAGTCGTCTAGTATAGGTTATGGTCTATCTGACAGATGAATTGAGATTTATAACATTAGTGTGGAAGTATAAAAGTAAGTCTTTTTTTGCGAATTGGAAATCATCAAATAACTTAAACTAACGGAAAATCCATGGTCACCTTGCTCGTTCCGGGAATCGAATTCAGGACGATATGCTCAGCAGTCACTTGCGACCCCTCGATCTTAGAAGCAGTTCGTCCAGGAATTCACTTATAATTACTTGCAATATCAATGCCTACTAATAAAAATGTTACCAATATAAAATCCTACTAATATTATAAATGCGAAAGTTTGTGAGTACGGATGTATGTTTGATCCTCTTTCACAAAAAAACTACTGAACGGATCTTGATGAAATTGGGCACAAAGGTAGATTATAGTCTGGAATAATACATAGGATACTTTTTTCTCGATATCACGCGGGCGAAGCCGCGGGCGCCAACTATCTTACTAATATTGTGTTACTCTTTCACGTCAAAATGGTTGAACGGGTCTTGATAAAATTTGGCACAGAGGTAGATTTTGGTTTGGAATAACACCTAGGACACTGTTTTTTACTTGGTAAAGGGAAATCCTATAAATTCTTTTGTTTTCTTACCACAATATTTAAAGATTACATGGAAAATGTTTAGTAACTATATAAAAAAATACCAATGCATGAAATTATCAGGCTGGGGGTTGCGGGTTGTTCGAAAGAGATACCGCGGCCCCGGAGCATAAAGGGCAGAAAAAGGAACCTGGGTGCGTTTTAGTCAGTACAAGTCTGACACTCCCCCCGCTCCACACAGAGCAGGGGAAGTTCTTTGATGCTTTCCTATCCGCAAAAAGGCTCCTCAGGAGCAGAGGAACCTAAACTAAATAATTCGTACATAGCAGCCTACATCGGGATGTGTGTATCACAATTTGCATACAACATTAGTTAAGAGCTGAGATTTCTTCTACCTACATGTTAACATCGTGACTCAACTGGGATCCCACGTTTGTATGTATTTTCTATTTAACTTACTATCGGCATATATATTTTATAGAGCTGCGTAGCTCTCTTTTAGTGGCAAACTAAAAGATTTCGATTCAATAAGACAACATGAAAAACAGACGACGATCTCTTTGATAAAAATCGTCAACCTTAATATCGTTGTTAATGAAAATTCTTTTGTCAAAAAATATTGACTTCCAAAAACCACTAAAAAGACGGAAAATATGTTTAGTTCCGGAAGTCGGTGGCAAAAAAAATCTATGAATCAAATCCGGAAGTGTTTTTTTGGAGTTTGTTTTTATTTTTGGCAAAAAGTATATTAAGTGTTTTTATTTCAGCTATATATCTCACACAAATTCTTATCGAATATCCATTTTTTATTGCCATCCATATACATTAGAAGACAAAATAAGTATTATAGAAGGTAACTTATAAATTACCCAGACAATATAGATAAAATTCATATGGAACCCCTTCGACTTTAAAAAGAATTTTGAAAATCGGCAGAATCGACGTAGAAATCGCGTAACAAACGTAAAAGAAACTATGAATTTGTATTTTTTTTTCATTTCGGAACTATCCTGAAGCCACACCATTATTTAAAAAAAAATGCAAATGAATTATTCTTTCATTTATTTATTACTATTCCAACTTGATCTTCAAAGCAACAAAATGGCTAACTTAATTGCCATTTAATCACACCAAAATAGAAACACACATCACAAAAACAAAAAACATTTCAAAATGCCTTTTACTAAGTGCAAATTATAAATAACAAACCTTGTTATTTTGGTAAACCTTCTAGCAGGTTCCCTACCTGTTATTGGGATCACAAAAAATAGGTTCAAAGGAATGAAGACCCAATTTGGATCTAGACTTAGTCGACCTTTGCAATGTCGTGACCTAGAAGACACAAGTCGAGCAAAAAGAGTGTGTTGTTTTTTGTTTTAAAATCTTATGCGAGTGTTGCATCCATAAAAAGTTTAAGCTACTTTTAATTTTAATGCCAGAGGTTACAAATTAAACTGTTATGTACCTATTTACAAAAGATATTTTGTGTTTATTTGCGACTTCTTGTAAGAAATATACATATAACGGTAAGAAACTGTTGTTTTGCTAATCATGTGTGGGAAACTGGGATCTAGACAAAGTAAGAATTTTGGTTATGTTTTTATATAACAAATACTCTTTTTTTCTTATTTTGTTTGAACGCCCATAAGTTTATGGAATTTAATGATAAATGAAGCTTAAAAGAAGTTGAATAATGACGAACGACTGATTAACAATACATTTTTATTTCCACAATTTATGAAAAACCGTTTTGTGCATAAATATTTATAATAGTATAATATATATAAATATTTATAATATATATACTAGAACCAAAGTAACCAAATTATGAAATCATAATTTAATTTTTAAACAAATATAAGGAACCTTCCTAACAAAAGTGGTTCTCGCTAACGAATATTTTGTTACTAACCTAAACAATGAACATAATATTTAATTGAATTCGCCTTCACAACGCTGAATTAACTTTTAATCCTAACTAGTTTCCTTTTCAATATAGCAGTTTCTTAAAATTAATACCTTATCAATGCTGACTTAAGGATTAATGTGGAATAACAAAAGGTTTTTTCATGGTCGAAAGTTATTTATAAGCTGTCAGGAAATATCATTACTTGATCCTACTTAATTAAGTGAAATACAACTCAATATCGACATAATCTTCTCGTTAAAAAATCTTTTGAAACTGATCGACCATAGTTATAATCTTTCTAATTCAATCAAAACTTTAGCATTAATCCATCTGGGTAAAGGTCGTACCTATATAACAAACATCCGAGTCATAATCTGCCTTTTGCGGTTTCAAAATTGACCGGAAGCTCAAACTCAACAGTTACTTAGAGACTGCCTTTCTGGCTTCTATAACCCAGTTATTAATCCTACTTGCTAATATTATTAATGCTAATGTTTGTGAGGATAGCTGTATGGATGTTTGTTACTATTTTACGTCAAAACGGCTGATCGGATCTCGATGAAATTTGGCACAGAGGTAGATTATAGTCTGTAATAACACATATTAAACTTTTTTTAATATCACGCGGGCGAAGCTGCGAGCGCCAGCTAGTATCTAATACGATACTCCTTTTTTGTGGAGCTCGTAGCTCAATAATAACAGCCGCTCGGGTCGATCTTAAGGCGCTTGCCTAGGTTGGTCTGTTGACGGGTCCCGTTACATACCGAGTTTCCTCTGTGGCCCAGAAAGCACGTTAAGGTGTTCGTCCCGGCTGTCCTTTGTAGAACTTTGACAGTCGTTACAGATAGTCAGTGTCCCGAAAGTCTGACAGCAATTAATGCAACCATACCTACCTAACAGTGCACCCAGATTTCACTAGTTACATATGTTTAAGAATCATATAATACGGGGCAAGACTATTGCAATCAACCGGGTGCAAATCTAGACACAGCGGATGCTATTGAGAAACTCTTGATGGAAAAAAACCCAAAAACAGTTTGCCTGGCCTGGGAATCGAAGCCAGGACCTCTACATACTCAGCAGTAGTTCCTATAAGCACTAGACCAACGACGGATCTCCCGGTGTGGGAGTGCGGTATCTATTTCGAACCAACCCGTAACCCCATCGATCCTTGTGGCGGTTATTTCTGGTAATTTTTCATTGCCACCAGCCTCTCTTCGCCAATAGCTCACCCAAAACGACAAACTACGAATATCTACTTGAAATCTCTAACCTACCATAATTAATTAGAAGATATTAAAAATTATCTTTATTCATAACGAAGTTAGTTCATCATCTGCCCACACGGCAGTAGACAATGGATTTGAAAATAGATGTAGATACCTACCTGTTTATGGTGTCAAGGTGAGATGACTAGTGTTTTCTATTTAATTTGGCACGTTAACTAATTGATATACTTAAGTATTTGATACAAATCCTTGGATAGAAAAAAACGCAAAAAATCGTTTGCAAAAAAACAAATACTTTCGGAAAT
The DNA here is from genome assembly GCA_905475445.1 of Ochropleura plecta. NCBI lineage: Eukaryota > Metazoa > Arthropoda > Insecta > Lepidoptera > Noctuidae > Ochropleura > Ochropleura plecta. The sequence goes on along the minus strand of FR997723.1, from coordinate 5,765,562 downwards.
CGTCGACTCTTGTTTGGTTTTTTTCCACCGACTTTAGAATGTAAAGCTATTCTCCACTTTTTAGTGCTTTTTATGGAAGTCAATTATCTTTATTTTCGCAAAAGTTTTTAAACTTTAGTTTAGTTTCAGCTTTACTTTAGTTTAGTTTTAGTTGTGATATCTCACACTTTTGTAAAGTATCAGTATCGCATTGTAATTAGAATTAAAAATTATTAGCACATCATATTATACAGAGACGAAGAAAAAAAATATATTATTAAGATGAAAACTCATGAACTGAAAAAAAATCACCTAATAGAAGAAGAAAGAAGAGTAATTACGGAGTAATCGGTGAGCAATAATGAATAAAAAAGACTGGTGGAAAGCATAACCTCCACTTATTTCAGATCTCGGTTAAAAATTTAAATATGACAAAAGAAATTCTGTTATTGTGAATAATTATGAAAAGATACAGTATTTTTTTATTTTAAAGTTGATATAAATATTTTACAGGGGCTGATTCGAGGTGGCGGAAAAGAAAGAGTACCTGGCCTTTGCTCAGCAGCGAACCAAACAAGGACACAAATAAAAACAGATTCAAGTTATAAAATTGAACCAGTTAGAAATGCAAAAGTTTCATGGCTTTAACAACACTTGAATTTCAAAGCTAAGCTTCAAGAAAAATACATTTAAAGATACTGTTACATGATTTTGCGGATAGCATGAACAGTGTTATTATATATTACTAGCTGCACTCCGCGGTTTTACTCGCGTGGTGATAGAATATACAATATATGTTAATGAATTGTAATTTGTAGCCAATGTGTTATTGTGATATGTAAGCTATATTATTGTAAAGTTTTATTAAAATCCAGTTAGTAGTTTTTGCGTGAAAGAGTAACAAACATCCATACAAACTTTCGCGTTTATAATATTACTAGATTGCGTGATGATAAAAAAAGTAATCTATGTGTTATTCCAGACTATAATCTACAGATGTGCTAAATTTTATTCAAGATTCGTTCTGTGGTTTTTTCGTGAAAGAGGATCAAACATACATCCATACTCACAAACTTTCGCATTTATAATATTAGAAGGATTTTGTTATGTAATGCAATATTACACATAACTTCCAGTTACAGCACAAACAAGAGTTATTATTTTAAATAATTAACTTACAACAATAACAATTGTTATAATTAGTTCCACTAGTTATTTTGCTGTCAGAGTTGTAACGCCTATCTAATTGTACCGCACGGAGTGCAAGCAAAGCAAAATCAAATGTTGGTACTTGTATGTGAAATTTAGTTAAATGTTAAATGTAAAACAATATTTAACAGTCTAGATTTTTTACAGTCACTGAAAAGAGTTCGCTAAAACTAGCATGTAAAATTTTAGGATACTATAATCAGCCTATCTCTGTCCCACAGTTGGTGAAAGGCCACTTCGCAAACAGAAGGCACGAGCATTAATCACCACGCTTGCTCAAGACGGGTTGGAATACATTGTATTAAAAAATACATTTTTAAAATAATTGTCAATAATGTTCCTGTCTCTGCAGCCATAACCACCGATAGCTGCTCCTTATACCGGCGGACCACTTATTTATATTTTCACTATTTTTTTTTTGTTTTTATGTTTTCTTTTAAGAAATGTTTATTTCTCTAGTCATGTTAGCGAAGAAGGTGGCCGGGCGTTTGAGGGAGAGAACCTCAAACCAACCCAGCCGCCACGGGAGACGCCCCGGGTATCGGGCGCCGCGAGACGACTCCCGGTCACTGTAGATGCGGGCCTGTGGAGGTGAGCAATGGGTAGCTCACCGTCCGTCCGTCTATTGACGACAGGCCGTGTCGACGGCGCCGCGAGATGACTCCCAGCCACCGTAGATACGGTGGCTTCCCCCGCTCCGCCCAGAGTGGAGAAAGTTATTTGATGCTTACCCACCCCAAAAAAAGAAAAAAACCCTAAGTTCACCTCTGCCAAAACCTTCGGGTATTATAGCCGTGATGTTAATAACCTAACTACATAACTAATTGGATATGTAAATAATATCTAAAAATTCTAATACTTAAGTACAAACGTGTGTTCACATTTACAAACACACGTTAAACGATTTTAATGTATAACGTGTCGAGATGATGTAATTGTTAATTAAACAATACAAAATCAAGATCAGGGTTCAGTGTAAAACAATGAATATTAATTGAAAACCAACCAGTTTTTAAACCAATATTGAGTTATTATAAATGTAAAATTGTATGTTATGGGTACTAAAAGTATAAAAACAAGTATGGAGCCGGTAATCATAATTAATATTAATAGATTTTTAATGAATTCATCATCAGGAAACGAAAATTGTTCATTTATTACTAAATTGACGTGAAAATCATTGCTATAGCTGTTTGTTCGCACTTCACGATCAAAATAAAGTTTTTAATCACAAAATTACAGATATGACATGATTTAATGAATTAATAATACCTTTTAATTATAATTTTGTATGATTTATCGCTTCGTGATTTAGAAAAAAATGTTTTTGTATCAAAGCAATCATTTATTACGAGGTAGGTATGTAACAGGCGGTCCATGATGTAGGTGGATCTTATTTAATACAGTATCAGAATAGTATGAATATAACCTAAATATTCATTATCATCTGCTCAGCCTTGCTTCGAGTATTACCGGAAGCCGCAGATATTTTTTCATGGAACGACTAACCTATCTGACCTCCACCTTACCAACCCCTGACCACCTGTAACGACTGATAAAGAACTACAAGTGACAGCGGGGCCCAACGACTTAATGTGTTTTGGGACGCACGGAGGAAACTCGGCATGTAAGGGGGACCTATGGGTGGACCAACCTAGGCAAGCGCAGCTCAACTTGAAGATCGACCCCAGCTGCAGATATTATTTAGCCATGAGCTCTTTACAAGTAATATGGACTAAACTCTAAGCCTCCCGTTATGAATCACTTAATTCCAGACTAAGAGAAAAAGGAGTATATGAAGCTGTGACCTCTGGCAAGGGAGATTGAAAGAAGAAAACGTGCTTAGCCGACCCAAAAGAACGGGACAAGGGCAGGAACGCCGCGAGACGACTCTCGGCCACCGTAGACGTGGGTCTGTGAACCGTAAGCAGTAGGTGGTTCACGGCGCGTTCGTGTTCCACACGCGCCTCAAAGAGATGTCAGCAAAACAGAGACCTGCCAGAGCCACTGCCTGCCGGTGCTGCAGGTTGTACGAAAAGATACCGCGGCCACGGAACACTAAGGGCAAAAGAAGGGACATGGATGGGATTTAGTCTGTAAAAATCTGACACCCCCCCCCCCCCCCCCCACTCCGCCCAGAGAAGGGAAGTAATTTGATGATATTCCATCTGAAAAAAAAAGGCAGGAAAGTAAAATTTATGCTGAGACATACGAATACAATAACAAGATTTCTTTGACATTTATTCTGAAAACCCTTCTACATTATTTTTAATATCTCTGCACAAAAAGTAACCCAAAGAAATTCGCGCCGTATCCAACATTAGAATATTTAAATAATTCATTTCATTAGTACTTTCGTTTTCTACGTGTTCTAGTCTAGAGAACAACGACTCAATGCGCCTCCTACATGAGAATTAACTAGGGTCCCTAACACCGGACTAACTATCCTTGTGTAGCATGCTAATGTCTCCGCCCACGGCGTATAAATAACTAAACAAATACTAAACTAATTGTGTAGAAAGGGAAATGTGAGATTAAACTGTGTGGTGGTTGAATTTTAATAGGGCTTGTTAGAGTTTTGCATGAAAATGATGGTAAAAACTTACTGAATATTAAAGCGTTGACGAAAAATCTTAACTGTTATATAAAACTAGCTATTGTTCGCGGCTTCGTTCGCAGCCACCCGCCATTTAAGGGAAGTGGGAGAGTTAGCAAAGACAAAAAGTAAAAAAATCACGTCAATTTGTCGTCGTTTTGCCGTGAATGACGGACAAACAAACAGACACACATACACTTTCTCATTTATAATATTAGTATGGATTATCTTGTCGCAGTTTTAGTTGCCGTACTCCTCCGAAACGGCTTGTTTGATTTTTATGGCGTTTTAAATGTGTATTCGGTAGGTCTGAGAATCGATTGTAATCTATTTCATACCACATGAGCACAACTAGTAATACTATAAAATTAACTCATACAAGGTGTAACATAAAATAAAATGATGGCAAATCTTATTAGGGAAGTTTTGAGCATGAATATTCATGGTATTCATGTATGGGTAAAAAAGTAGAAAAAGATCAAAGAAAATATGAATAGACTGAGTGAAGAATCATATGGAAAGAATAGAGGTGTCTGATGAATGGACGGGTAATAAAGTAGTATGGCAGAAGAAGACATGCTGCGCCGAAGCCAAATAACTTATCCTAAGTTATGGGTAGGGGAATGATGATGATGATGACAAGGTATAATATAATTAACACAACACCTCCTGAGTGGTCGCTCGGACCATGAACCCAACAACTTTTGCTCAAAAAGTTCTTGAAATTCGCAAAACACAATCGACTTTGTATAGGTACTGACGCAATTAGCTGACAATATTGTGTGGTACTAAAAAATAGTTGTGATTTTTCATCAGTTATAGAACAATAGTTGTTCTGTTTCATGGTCTGATACATCACACAGGAGGCCATTTTTGTGGAATATCATCAAATAACTTACTCCGCTTTGGGCGGAGCAGGGGAGAGTAAAAGACTTTTTTGACTAAAACCCATCCATGTTTCTTCTTTTGCCCTAAATGTTCCAGGGCCGCGGTATCTCTTTCGTACAACCCGGAACCCCGGCAGGGCACAAGAGGCCTTGCACCCTGTATATAAGTATCTGCAGACTAAAATTTACTATGTTTCCGGAAATCAACGTGAGATACTCGTATTAAAAACTGGAAAATAATATCCTTACTAATATTATAAAAGCGAAAGTGAGTTTGTTTGTTACCTCTTCACGCTTTAATGGCTAAACCGATTTTGATGAATTTTGGTACAGTTGGGAACCAGGAGACGTACATAGGCTACTTTTTTGAAAAAAAAGTGGCATGTGAGGGAGAAAGAGGGAAGAAAAGGGAAAACTTAGCGTTGCTATTACAAATCAATAAGGCGCAAGGGGAACTGTGTTACCCCGAATTTAAAACGAGCGAAGCCGCGGGCAAAAGCTAGTTTAAATAATAATTAAACAAACTAAATATCCGGAAATTAAAAACCCACCACAAAACTGCTCTTGACTATAGGTAATCCATATATGAACTACAAAAAAACCAGTTCTATTAAAATTCTCAAAAGAAAGATTTGGAATTCCCATCAGAAATCTGTCTCTTCTCATTAGCAACAAAAATCATATATAATGACCACACCTATCGATACAAATTAATTTATTCTCCACTATGTTATATTAGAAACATTTTTATATTGTTGTAAATAACAGGACATCCTGATCAGCGATTGATTGGGATTTGATCATCGATTTTTACGTAATTAATTTGTCACAAACGTAGATTTATGGAAAATTAGTTTATAGACTTATGACATCACTTAACAAGAACATTTGAATATGTTTTCTCGAGCAACGCTCGCTTTTTTCTTTTCATCATCTACCTAGCCTTTTTCCAACTATTTTGGGGTCGGCTTCCAGTCTTACCGGATGCAGCCGAGTACTAGTATTTTACAGGGAGCGACTGCCTATTAGACCTCCACAACCCAGTTAGTACTGGGTAATACGATATTCCTTGGTAAAACTAGTTGTCGGACTTTCGGGACATTGACTGTAACGACTATCAAAGATCTACAAATGACAGCCGGGCCAACAGCTACACGTGCTTTCCGAGGCAAAGAGGAAACTCAGTATGTTACGGGTGGACACTCACCCACAGAACAATCTAGGCAAGCGCAGCCTAACCTAAAGATCGACTCGATTCGCTTTTATAACATTAGTAAGGATTATAAGTTATACTTTGGATTTTTCAAGGAATAGAGGTCGCCCATTTGGTTCGTTGATTGGGCATAAAAAAGTCGGTGGCCAGGAATGAATAATAATTTATTTAAATGGTGGCAGAGTAGAAATATTTATTTGTATGGCGAGAACGCTGTATTGTATTCGGGAACAAAGATAAACAACGATCTATCAATGAAATAAATTAATAAATTATGTCCATATGTCCACCATTTCGTGTATGATTCCGTATAATTTTATTAACCTACTATTTCACAATAATTATTGTTCATTGGTGTTCATTTAGAATTTGTTAAACACATACTACACATAAAAAAATAAATATTTTATCAAAACATCGATTTATTATTCCAATCTAAGGTCAACATTCTCAACTTTTACTATGACATAATCGAAAAAACTTAAAAGCCAGTCTGCGTACGGGTTCATCTAGGTCCTGGCAGAGCCAAAAAACTAAATCCTTACTAATATTATAAAAGCGAAAGTGAGTTTGTTTGTTACCTCTTCACGCCTTAATGGCTAAACCGATTTTGATGAATTTTGGTACAGAGATAGTTGGGACTCAGGAGACGGACATTTTTTTTTTTTTAAGTGGGGTATGAGGGAAGAAAAGGGAAAACTTAGCTTTACTATTACAAATCAATAAGGCGCAAGGGCAAAAACTGCAGGTAGCAAGTACCCGCAAATCAGGAAAGGGGAACTGTGTTACCCCGAATTTAAAAAAAAGGCAAAAGCTAGTGATATAATATATCTCCGAACGCAAATAGTTTTCAATTTTAACGCCATCCTACTTCCTACTATATAATAATATTACATATATGCGAATGGTACATCCATTCAAATCATCATCATCACAAAACTATTTGTTTGTTACTTTTTCACGTCAAAACGGCAAACGGATCTTATTAAATTTGGCACATAGGTAGATTACAGTCTGGAATAACACATAGGATACTTTTTTGAACATCACGCGGGTGAAGCTCTGGGCGCCAGCGAGTAGTAAATAAATTGCATTACTATTATTATTGTTGACCGCGATAAAATGTTTACCCCTACAATGGGTGATCTCCTTTATCATGTTCATGAAAAAATAGCTCTAAGTTTCCCTCAAAAATTTATAGCTCGCTTTCTAAGAATGTAAAATAAAAATGCAGCATAATTCATAAGCTGAATATCAAGTATTCTTAAGTCAAATTTTAAATCGAATCCGATTTTAGAAAAAAAAAACTTGAGAGGTGTCAAGGGACACCCGGATGGAACGAAGTTGATGATGGATAAAGTGTCGTTACAACTTTTGGTCTTATTTTTTTCCGTCTAGCCCAATTTAGCAACGCGCGATAAGGAACTTCGTTCCAATATCACACCTAACCTTCTTAAAAGGTCTAGGTAACTTGATCAAATTAATAAGTTCCTGGTGGAAATACAAACCAACCACGGCTTTAAAGTTAAATTAACTGATGACATCAAAATATTAATAACATAAGTTCGCGATACGTTATATTGATGTGTCGTGATATCTGTGAGACGTAGATTAGTCATCCGTCTGCCAGGGTCATAGGTCATCTTGAGAATGGGCTTTAGTGCTTTTTTGTTCTTCAGGTAAAACAACAAGTTTTTTTACACATTCCTCGCCTACTAGGATACTGCGAGACTTGGGTTACACATATTTATAAATGTTATTACACGATAAGTTTAATACCCAACACTAGTTTGTAGGATTTTTACATTCTGAACTTTAACCCTATATCTAAAGCGGCTATCCTTACTAATATTATAAAAGCGAAAGTGAGTTTGTTTGTTTGTTACGTCTTCACGCCTAAATGGCTAAACCGAATTGGTGGTACAGAGACAGTTGGGACCCTGGAGACGGATATAGGCTATTTAAAAAAAAAAGAGATTTGTTATGAGGGAGAAAGAGGGAAGAAAGGGGAAAACTTAGCATTGCTATTACAATAAATAAGGCGCAAGGGCAAAAACTACAGGTAGCAGGTACCTGTAAATCAGGAAAGGGAAACTGTGTTACCCCGAATTTAACGCGAGCGAAGCCGCGGACAAAAGCTTGTAATTTATAACTTTCGACCATAACATACTCGCTTCACATGTAATATTCTTAAAAATTACAGAATTTATTTATATAAATGGATGATACCTAGTGTGTTTATTTTCAAATAAAATGCTACAGGATAATTGTATGTTGAATTCAAAATCGTCGCATCTGAGTTGTACATGCGAATAAACAGTATTTAGACCGACTGTCTCAAAAGTTTGTCCTGATTTTGCATCTACAAAGGTCACTTTCTTGTCTTGAAGATTTAATCACGAATAGTTTAATTCTTTTGTTTCCATATCAATAAGGCTCGCATCACAATATGAAACACAAGCCAAGATCGAACCTCATACAAGAGTGTGAAAGCTATGCGAGAAAATATACTAATGTATTCATAGATTAATGATATAAAATCAGTGAAAGTGCGGTCTATTGTGGTCAATATATTGATGACGTGTTCTAATGAAGGTCGGAAGGTTACTGGCAAATGTCAAGTATATCATAAAATTGTCGCCGGCGGCCATTTTTTAACGCTCTTCTATAGATAAGATGATGATGCGTCATCTTCATGAATAAAATGTTCGCACATTTTTTTTGTGTAGATTTGATTTAAATCTAGGCGTGTGAGTTAATAAAGGTCAGGTTAGTTTTGGAATATGATTTCAGCTTGAATGTGTGACTCATTGTAATAAGTATATAGATGTCTTTTGTATTGGACTGTCATTAGCACTATTGATGAATGATATTGGCTTTTTCCATTAGGAACTTCACAGTAGGAGCCTGGAGTTTGGAAGCTGGTGGTAAGATACCCGTGCCTCGGAAAGCACGTTAAGCCGTTGGTCCTGCTCCAGATCTTTCTCCGCTCGTGTACATAGAGTGCGTCTGTGCCTACGCACATATTTGTGCACTATCATATCACCCGCGCAGATGAGTAATTTCCGCTGAGATGGTCACCGTGAACCGAAAACGGCCTGGGGAACTATATGGGTTAGTTTTTCATAGGGACTGTTATAAGTACAGTGCTCGGGAAGTTTTACACACAGAGTTATTGCAAATATGTAGTTAGCTTTCGTTGGAAAAACCTTAAAATAAAAGAAAACAAACATTCTATAGATTCTTTAATTAAATTATAACAAAACATTTACGAATGATACAAATTAATTGCATCAAATACAATCTTTATTAGTGAAAACAATTTAAAAGTTTGACCTAAAATCAACTCAATTAATACTGTTTATCACAAAATTCAAGTGACTGCTATTGCAAGTTTAAAGCCTTAATTGCATTGATATTATGTTGAAAAGAAAAATAAACCTTAAATCTTAAATCGAGTAGAACTTCAAGTTGTTTTAGGGTGAATATCCCAGGCGCTAATTTTACGTGTCCACGTTGAGAATCATGGTGTAAAATGATGGGATGTTTCTTAATTTTTTTTCTAGTGAACTACTTAACTTATTCCACTTAGGGCCACAATTTTTTTTTAAATAGGCTTACCTATGGAGGCTAGGAAAAATAAATAACTTTAAAATTCAAGTTTGGTGGCTTGTCCTAGCTCCATTTTTTGATATAAATGTATTTACCAAAGGAACAATTTAACGTGAAGTAAAAAACAAATGATTTCATTGGTAAATGCATATGACACACTATCTAAAAACATCTAAATCATATTATAAAATTGATGTTAAAAGCACAGGATACTCGATTCAAGTTTGTCCTAGCAAAAATCATAATTTTGGTAGCACTTTTTCAATTTACATTATCATGAAGATTCGTGCGTGTGCGATCAATCGCTTTTTATGTTCTGTATTTCTCAGTCGTGCGCGGGAAGTGGCGCGTAACAGGTCTGTGCTTAGTGCTGTAATTGCTCGCCAAAAACGAAGTATTCATCTTGGGTCGAACAGGGGACAAGAATTTGTCAATTTTGGTGGATCGATTTGCTGGTGATTTTTTAGTGTTTAAATAGTAAGCTACGTATTGTAGGTAGTGATTTGGGTAACTTATTTATCAGTGATATTTATTCTATTGTATCTTAATAACTGTATTTTTTAAGATTTTTTTCATACCTGGTTTCAATTTTGGTGGTTCAATTTTGGTGGCTTTGGTGGCGATTTTCACCACCAAAATTGAAAATAAGCCACCAAAATTTAAGTATGTACTGTTTATATATGTTTGTGTCCTCGACCCCCGCACTTCTGAGGGATGTACAGTCTGATTACCGATGATCTTGGGTGATGCATCCGGTTTGCGTTCAGCAGTGTACGAACTCTCCTATCCAGGGCATCAAGTTCAGTCGAGTCCATTTATGTATGCCGAAAGAGTAGGTACATTAAAACCGTATTATAATTAGTATTATTATCGTTTATTTATTTGTATACATATTTTTTTATATTTTTACATATTTCTTATCAAAATAGTAGAGTTTTTTTATATTTAGACATATAAAAATAGTAGCCCACCGGTATCGGGAACAGTGTCCAAGCTACCGGCAGTCAAGGCTCCAGAGAAAGGAACCTCCTACCAATACGAGCCCTGTCCAGGAGTACCGCTTTCTGTATCAAGCCCTTGATCCAGCTACCTAACGAGAGCCTTCTCAGGTGTTGGTCGAGGCTCTTGGCAATTAAGCCATTGGCTGTAACGACTATCGGCACAATGATCGCTGAGTCCACGTCCCACATGTCGACAACCTCGCGAGCTAAGTCAATATACTTGATTTGTTTATCTTTTTCGGCTTCCACAAGGTTCTCGTCATGTGGGACCGTTATGTCAACAATCATTGCGCGCCGCTCTGATCGATCCACCACCACATCAGGTTTATTTGCTACAATAGTCCTGTCAGTGATGATGGATCGATCCCTATACAATTACGTGTACAATTATAAATACTTATTTAAGTATTAATTATTTTAATATTACATGTTTTTTTTGTAATAAAGACGAGACAAGATTCATGTTTAAAAACTATAAAATCTTTTCTTTATATATTTTACGGTTTAATATTGTTATATAATCATGTTTTATTTTAGAGTTTATTATGTTTTAGTTTCTTAGTTTTGCTGAGAAAAAGTTTGTAGTATGGCAGGTAATTTTGTTCAAAATAAAAAGTTTTTTTTTTTAAGTCTACCCTCATAGTTCTCATTACGAGTTCATCAGATAAATAATAAATATTGTGGTACTTACTACCGATGACCGCAAGTAAGTATGGCAAGGCAAGGAGCTTCACGGGCGCTTTTACCGGGCTCTTCATGGGCCCGATGTAAATTTTCTAGCATCCGTATCCTGGCTACGATTCAGCGACCTTTTTGGGGAAACTGTAGATTTTGTCTGTGCGATTATGGACGAAGTTATGTTGACGAACAACTACCGGAAATATATTATGAAGGATGGGACGGTTGATGTGTGTCGGGCATGCCACCATGTCACCCATCCGGGTGAGTCCATCGGACATATTTCTAGTTGTTCTCGTCTAGCTAATGGCGAGTACTTGCATAGGCACAACCAAGTAGCTAGGATTATTCATCAGCAACTTGCCTTGAAATATAATCTTGTGGAATCTGAGGTACCGTACTACAAGTATGTGCCCGACCCAGTTCTCGAGAAAGACCATGTCACGCTGTACTGGGATCGGTCTATCATTACTGAGAGGACTATTGTCGCCAATAAGCCTGACATAGTGGTGATAAGATGTAATCACCCCGCATGACGAGAAACTCGTGAAAGCTGAGAAAGAAAAACAACTAAAATATCTCGACTTGGCACACGAGGTTGTTGACATGTGGAATGTGAACTCGGCTATCATTGTGCCGATTGTCGTAACGGCCAATGGCTTGATTGCCAAGAGCCTCGACGAACATCTGTCGAAGCTCTCCTTAGGCGGTTGGATCAAGGGCCTGATTCTGAAGGCAGTTCACCTCGATACGGCTTGTATTGTGAGGAGGTTCCTGTCTCTGGAACTCTAACCACCGGTAGCTTTGACCCTGTTCCCGATACCGGTGGGCTACTATTTTTTGTATTTTTAAATGTTTCTTTTTTATTTTTTTGTTTTTATTTAGAAATATTTAAAAAAAATATTAAAATGTATTCAACTGAATAAACGAAATATTATTATAACAAGACTGAGTTTTATTAACTGATGGAGTTTTTTGGTCATTGAGCTTTATTAGTGAGATTTATGTTTGTGACAAAAACTGATTTTTAATGTATTGTTTTAAGCACTTTCAATTTTGGTGGACCAATATCAATTTTGGTGGTCAACTTTCAATTTTGGTGGACAATTTTCAATTTTGGTGGCTACACTAATCTTTGAACTCAAATATCTCAAAAAGTTACCAAGATATTTTCGGACCTCATGAAGATTCCTAAAGCTTGAACCTTCTATTTTTGTCCTAGGTCAATAGTTTCACGAAAAGTTAAGAAAAAATTTTGCCACCAAAATTGACAAAAATATGGACTTGTTGATATTCACCCTTTACTGTTGCAGATATTTTGATCACACAAATACTTAACTGTTGATCCACAATAATCCTCATATATTTTGCAAGAATAGAGCCCTGAGAAAACTAGATTCGGTCTCGGATAAATGATGTTTATTTTGCAAGAGGGTTTTTACAAACACGTTGTTTATTAAAAAAAAGAGGCAGGTGTTTCGTACCCGACAACTCTGAGAAGAAACAGCCGAAACAAACTAAAACAGACGAAAATCTTGGTCTACTTACATGAGGACTATGCAGATTAGTGTCTGAAATTGTATTTTTAAGAAAGCACCACACAGTTTGAGGGACCTGTCCATTTATCTGTCAGTGCAAGCATTTGTCAGTTATCGTGCAGCTAGACTCATTCCCGGAGATAAAGAACAAGATAGCACGACCTCATGCATTGGTGAGAAAATGTAAAACATCGAGATAAATGTAAGAAGTAGAGGAAGGCCTTTGCCGAAGACTGGGCCAGCTCAGACTACCAAACAAAAACTTTAAATCTGCAACAATAAAGCAACTCCCGCTAGCGTCCATTTGGCTGGCTTGTCCTTTGTCTTCAAGTTGAAGGTCCACACGTAAGTCGGTCCTCGGGTACGGGTCTTGTAGACAGGACACTCGTACATGTTTCTGAGGTCCTGTTTGTCTTGGGTTATGGCCTGAAACAATCAAAGAAATATTTTTAAATAGTTGAATTGACTGAAAAACTGAAGATCCTTCATGTCTGATAGTAGCAGGATAGACCAGAAGGAAAAAAGACATCCAAACAAACCAGTGTGTGGTAAGTCTGAGAACCAGGCTTAGCAAGGGGCATCGTATTACCCAGTACTTACTGGGTTGTGGAGGTCAGATAGGCAATCGTTCCATCTAAAACACTGGTATTCAGCTGCGTCCCGTTAGACTGGATGCCCCTAACAAAGTTGGAAAAAGGCTTAGCAAATGAAAACGAATAGCAGGATGCTCCAACGTCAAGATAGCTTTAGATGATATCGAGTGGACAGAGATAGGAAACAAGCTTGACACAGCTCTCGGTAGATATAAATGCGAATCTCTGGAGGAAGCTTATACCTCATTTTATAAAAGTGAATTTGTTTTTTTTTATGACGGTTTAATTCAAAAACTACTTGACCAATTTTAAAAATTCTTATACCATCAGAAAGCTAAATTATTAGGAAGTAACAAAGGCATAAGAAGTAACATCACGCTACGGTACTAGGGAGCTCAGCAGCGGGTAAACCGTTCGGCATAGCTAATAGAGTCAATGTAATCAGTTGGCAGTAGTTGTAGAATACTACTACTTCTATAGGTACTTATACTAAATAATTCTATTACTAAACCCTATGAAATTGTTCTCAAAAGAATCACAACTTCAAATTAGTGCAGTTTTCGAATGAAACTGTCTGAAATCAGCTCCGCCATGATGAATAAGGTGCTTACATTAGTTTCGGGATTCAAACGTCAGTAAAGCTGCAATCTTCTACTTTTTTTTTCGGGTGGGAAATCATCCAATGACTTCCCCCGATCTGGGCGGAGCGGGGGGGCATGTCAGACTTGTACTGACTAAAACCCACCCATGTTCCTTCTATTGCCCTTTACGTTCCGGGGCCGCGGTATCTCTTTCGAACAACCCGCAACCCCGGAAGGGGCAATCTTCTACTTACCCTAACATTGATAACGGGCATAGGTGGGAACAGGTCCTTAAGCTTAGAGTCCATAATAATCCCGGCCTGTTGGTCCCACCTGGCACCTTCCATCAGCAGACCATGAACGAAGGCTCCGTCCCGCGGAGCGGACCGAGTGTCTGCGATCCTAGAAGAGATGAGGATTAAGAGAGGGAAGGTAGGTCTTGGTGGTGGATCGTAAGCTCTTGTCTATAGGTTATGGTAGTCCGCCCCGGTACAATCTGATTGGTAAATATTTCTATCAAGGTTTGATGTACTAATAGGTTTATTGCCACAAAGGTCCTACCGATGCGAGAGAAATATAGGTAATACTGCATGGAAGCAGATAATAAATAACTTTTTTTTTAAGTGATGAGCTGGTACTGATAGAAAAGTATTATGAAACCCAGTCATTTGATAATTTGTTGAATCATTTACTATAAAGTTATATTTTTTGCTGTTCATTTAATTATATTTAATAAGCAACCCGCCCCGGCTTCGCACGGCTCCAATGTAGATATTATCTAATATTATACTTATCAACTTTCCCCTTGAATCTATGACTGAAAACTGCATTAAAATCCGTTAAGTAGTTTAAAAGATCTAAGCAAACAGACAGCGGAAGCGACTTCATTATTATACTATGTATGTAAAGATTAGTTGAAATTGTAGTCTATGTATCAAAGTGTTTATTTAAAAAGCTGTGATATCTTCGGTAACGGTCACTTCACCGTAATATTTTGTTACCTTGAGTTCTGATCATGTCTGATTATAGGCTTTACCCTGAATATCATAAAGGACAATTCATCATAGCAATACATCCCATCACTAAACATGTATTTTCATCTAATGCCACCCGCAGCATGCTACAGCGAAAACTATATAATAAGCTACAGACAAGAGTATACGATAGTGAGTATTTACAGATTACTTAATTACATTTGTGTACCTATTTGCAAATAGTTTTATAGATACTTATTATAAAAGCGTATGATACAATGCTAAATGACCTATTCTGCTCAATGGAGGTTACCTACAATACCAAGATTAAATAGGAAAGATAATAAAAGAGAAATTAAGCTTGGAAGAAGAGCAGAAGAAAGATGATGGAGTTACATCATAGTACAACGTTTGTTTTATCGAGCTAACATACTAACATTTAAACATTATATTTACATTACACAACCTACCTACTATTAATACTTCCTTACTATAATATCTACAAAGCCTCACCTTTAATTTCATAGATAATAAATTAATCTTTCCATCTTTTAAAAAAGTTGCTCCATACTAGAAATTTCTCCTGTATGGTAGGGTGCATTTACAAACATTTAAACTCACAAACAACCAGATCCGGAACAACTAACTGTAGGCCGTACAAATATTAATTCGGCTTGGGTATCGAGCCCGCGACACGCAGTGCAGCAGTCAATCCCTGAGCCACTGCACCAACTGTGCCGAAACTAGTTTTGAAGAGATTGTTTTCCTGAATACCTATCTGACCTACATTGTACACTAAACAGTGATAACAAAACGGTTTTATAGAATCATAGAACAGATTTGCAGCCTTTTTTATGTACAAAAAGCATTAAGTAACAATTAATACGATATTTATCGACGTAAGCAAAGCAGAGCCCGCTAAAAGAAGATATGTAGACACTAAATCGAAGATATATTACATAGTACCGTCAAATTCTACTAAAAGCTGCCCCAAAGAAGAGAATAATGTACAAGAGTTAAATTCTGACAGATTTTAGCTACTTTGTGTGTTTTTCATGTCATGCTTGTGATTTTTTACTTTTTTCTAGCCAATTAATTGTTGTTTTAATTCTACACAGGCAATTTCGTTTTAATTTCAAAAGTATACTTAGTATCCCAATAAAATATGTAGCGTCGTTACTCACCAGTACCTATGAAAAGTACAAAACAATCAAGAAATATTGTAATTCAATTAATTATAATACCACAGATATGGTTTGTCTTATCTAAATGTGTTATTATAGTTCCCTTTCTAGGTAATTTCTGGCGCAGATCACCGTTTTATAAGTCATGCAAGTCATATACGTAGATACGTGCATCATTCATAAAATTATTATAAAAAAAGTTACAGAACACAGACACAGTTCTGTTCAGTACCTACAATTATTTAGGTTTGGTTGGTGTATATAATTATAAAAGAATTATAATCACTTGTGATTTGAAAAAAAGTATATAAAATTCAACACAAATACCTCCTAGAGTTTTATCTCCTTCGAAAGATGTAGTTGGATAGAAATATGCGAATGCTGATCTTTGTATTCCTTTTTTAATACTTACGTGAATTCCTCTTTCATTTTCTTAGTGACGTCACACTGCAGACACATCTTGTCGAGAGGCAACTCATACCTTCTGGCCGTACTTTGCATAATGGCCGTCAGTAAGCTTTGAGGGTTGAAGAAACCGCCCAGCCAAACTGACGCTGGTAGCTAAAGAAAAAAGGGTAGGATCTGTCCATCTATTTATAAAAATGGTAATAAACACAGGAAAATTGAATGAATGAAGTAAAATATTCAGTATCTAGAAACTAGAAAGGGTGTAAAAGTACCCCTTATTGAAACTGAAAGGCACTTTTTCTTCCCGTCATTGGCAATTTTTTTTTTTAGACCATACCTGAAAACCTTCTAGTTACGAAAATATTGAGGGTCAAAGTTCCAACAAAAGAACAACACACAAGTATATTTTGTAATCCAAGTTTTAATGCTACAACTTTACTTTAAACACCGCCCGACCTCCACAATATTCAATGCATTCTGTATATACAAAAACTTACGACAAAGTCTGTGGCCCAAGTTTCAAGTTCTCGCAACCGGAGCGTAAGGTCTACGAACCAGGCAGAAAGACCAAGCAGCGACGGATAGGCACGGCTCGACCAAATCGCTGGCACCTGTTCCAGAATAAAGACTTCAGAAATACTTAGGTAGATCCAGCAAGGCTTGTAGTCTTAAGGTACGAATATACGGAAACAGCAGAAAATTTAGTGGTTGTGAAAGCCCATGCATAACCGGAGCATTCTCAAACATTCTGGCTTACCTGATCCAAAAACAATGCATTTTCCAAATCTTCCATATCCGATGTTATTGTTAATTCACCCTGAAATAAAGGATTTACTTTATTGAAAAAGCATTTACTTAATTAAATAATTACTATCAATGTCGTGATGAAAGCTTTGAGTATAAATGTGGATGGGTTAAGGAGTAGAGGAATACTAAAAACACGATGGATGGACCGTGTGAAAGATGATATGATGATGATGAGAGATAGTACCAGACAGGAGGTGTCCAATAAAATGACGAGGAATAGAGTAGAAGAGACGAATATAATAATGGAGAGAAGTATGGAATATAATAAAACAGGGATAAGGGCAACAGAATCTGGGTTGTGGGTTATTCAAAAGAGATACCGCGGCCCCGGAACATAAAGGACAAGAAGGAACATGGGTGGGTTTTAGTCAGAACAAGTTTGACAGTCTTCCCCAATTCATGATGATTTTTCATCAGCAAAAAAGGGCAACAGAATGATGAGTACCTTTAGGCCCAAATCCAGTTCTCTAAGAGACCTCTTCATCTCTCCAGTCAGATAGTTCATCCTCTCACATTCTTGAAACGCTACGATTACATAAGGGGTCCTCTCCTCAACTTTTCCCATTATCTCTAACATGTTGAACTCTTCAGGTAGCTTCTCTATTATTTCATCTAGCATTTGTTTTACCTATATAAAAAGAAGTTGTTAAAGTCTTTAAATGACTACTTTTATTTCCAAGAGCTTTGTTTCTGCTTTTAGTGAGCAATTGCCTAGGCCTTTTTTTGAGACTGCTAATGTGTTTTGAGTGTAGGATGTATTTATTTTTATTAATACTTATACCTAGATTTTTATCTTCCGAAATCATCTCGTAATTTTAAATTTATTTGAAAACCAGATTTTTATAATCTTTATATATATATAATTCTTCTGTGAGTGTGTATGTCACTGAACTTCTCTCAAACGACTGGACCGATTTTGATGAAATTTTTTGTGTGTGTTCAAGGGGATCTGGGAATGGTTTAGATTCACAATTTTGTCCGCTGGACAATGTTTTTTTAATTAATTTTTAATTTATTAGTAGTTGTTGATTTTGGAATGTTTTACATTGGATCCGACAGACGGCGCTACCATCGCAGTGTCAAATTAGACAGCTTATTAGCTTATTAAAAAAAGTTTGAAATTTTCAAATTAAAGACGTGTAGACAGGACAACGTCTGTCGGGTCCGCTAGTCTTTATATATAATTCTGCTGTACGTGTGTATGTCACTGAACTCCTACTAAATGGCTGGACATATTTGAATGTTTTTTTTGTATGCGTTTGAGTGGCGCCCTGGATAGCTTAGATTTACAAATCACCCCAAAAAAAGAAATGGAGGACTACGTCTGTCAGGTCCGTTATTATACATGTATATTTTAAATTGTCCTTTTTCAAATACAGAACAAGTGCCATATTTCTCTCAGCGAGCGTTTATAACCAGATTTGTGAACGTAGGTAGAAAATTCAAAAAGAGTATGATCGCAGTTGGTCACGTTTAGTAGTTTCTGTCCGATCCCAATGGAGTTAGGCGTGCGCATATGTTGGAAAAGTTTTTAATTATTTTAGAAATTCTGTCACCTTATCTTCTCTCGTCACAGTAGCAGCCCCAGAAGCCTGAGCATCTCTCGGCTGCATCTCAAAGATAGTCCTGAACAAATTCTCAGAAGTGGTGGTGAGGAAACCGATCTCAGCGTTAGGATGTAAGCCGTACAGGTACGGGGACTCGGCGGGCATAGCGTCTTCTATGTACTGGTGGTAGCCCACGTAGTCTGTGTTTGGAGGAGCGGGGAACCCTGGGGCTAGTTGGAGTTCGCCGTCAACCTGGTGATGTAGAAGATAGAATAATAATGAATGGCATAAGAAATAGTGGTATGGTGGTTGGTATCGCATTACCCAGTACTAACTGGGTTGTGGAGGTCAGATAGGCAGTCGCTCCATGTAAAATACTGATATTCAGCTGCATCCGGTTAGACTGGAAGCCGACCCCAACATAGTTGGGAAAAGGCTAAGTGTGAATAATCCAACACTTTTTACCAAAAAAGTGGGGGACAATGGGCTTTTTGACAAACGGGCTGCATTAAGCTAGAGAAAAACAAATCTAATCAAATACTTAGTACCAAAAATAATGAATGAAGAACTTACTAAATCAGGCTGCATCAATTCTTCTAAGTACGCGTTACAGAGCCTCCTATCCCAATCATCAGTGATATGACCGCCGTACATGATCTCTCCGAAGAGATATCTAAGATCCTCCCAAGGGACTCTGGCGTTCGCTTCTAAATAATTGTACAAGACGAATACGCTTATTGTTAGATCACCTGAAATTGAGTTCCCGATTAGATAAAGAATAACAAAATCGAATAAAATAAATTAGCATTAATGCGCCAAGCAGTAATCTAATAGAACCAGATGGAGAGTTTTCGCAAGCTATGGCCACACCTTCAATTGGATACAATTTTGTGGTGATCACGACTATTGTATCAAAAGCGAAGAGAAGAGGAAGAGGTAATAAAAGAAGGTCAAAGAGACCGAAAGTACTAAATATAAATTTAAATCACAAAATAGCAGCATAAATTATAACGATATCCTATAGACCAAAAGAATAATATTTTAAAAAGGACGGAGGAATAAAGTCATTATTTCTGTTAAATAAAATAATATGCTTGTAAAAGAAAGATTAATATTTTTCCAGAAAGATAAAAGTACTTACCAACATTAAAAGGATAAATCTTATTCCATCCTTGAGGTCCAAACTTTCGCCTCTCAGCTACCACAGCGTGGAAGTAACACAGTGCGAATAAGATCGCTTTGAATTCAGCCTCCTTGCCACACATCTCTAGCGTTTCTTGATTGAAGTTGTCGAGAGCTTTGTGGATGTTTGCCTGTCGGTATAACACAAAGTACTTTAACAAAAAATATAGTCGGTTTTTTTTTGCAAAAAAAGGTATTACTTTAGTTTTTTTTTTAAGTTTTGGTATGAAACTAATTCTTAACTAGGATTCATTTTCTATTGCTGATAAAAAATATGTGCATATCATCCACATACATTAGAAGAAACAACATGTAATGTAGGAGATAACTCATAAACTACCGAAGAAATTTAGATAAAATTGATATGGGACCCCTTCGGGAGTACCCTTAATACCCTTTCGATTATAAAGAATTTTGAAAATCGGCCCACATATGGCGAAATAATCGCGTATCAACCATACAAAAAAAATACAGTCGTATTTAGAACCTCCTCCTTCCTTCATGAATTGAAACCCGTTCATCATCTGCCTAGCCTTTTCCCAACTATGTTGGGGTCGGCTTCCAGTCTAACCGGATGCAGCTGAATATCAGTATTTTACATGGAGCGACTGCCTATCTGACCTCCATAACCCAGTTAATACTGGGTAATACGATACCCCTTGGTATGACTGGTTGTCAGACTTTCGGAACACTGACTACCTGTAACGACTGTCAAAGATCTACAAATGACAGCCGGGACCAACGGCTTAACGTGCTTTCCGAGGCACGGAGGAAACTCGGTATGTAACGGGTGGTCACCCATCCACAGACCAACCTAGGCAAGCGCGGCTTAACCTTAAGATCGACCCGAGCGGCTGCTATCATTTAGCCACGAGCTCCTTGAATTGAAACCCGTTCATAGTTCAATAATTCCTTGGAGGCTCAGACGACAACTCAGAATTTGTATTTTGGTACGGAAAGATGTCATAATGCCAATTTTAGAAGTCCAAAAGAACGTCCTTGTTTTATTACAAGTAACATTATTAAAGCCTCTATAAAAATGATAATGTTTCAGATTGCTCCATAAATTTTTATGTCTTTCATTTCTATCCCGAATATTTCGACAGTCATGTAAACTTACCTGCATTCCCGTAGGTGGTTCATTCGTAATCTTGATGCTGGACTCAAGAATGCCCTGCGGTATGATGTGCGCCGCAGCCGTCGCCGCCGGCTCAGCTGACATGAACAGCCGGAAGTCGTCATGGCATCCGTTTGCAAAGCTCTCCATCTTTTTCTCCAGGCTTGGTAGCCATTTCTTTACTAAGTGAATATTCTGCAAAACGATTATTGAGTCTATCGTGATTTGTTATAATTGAATTAGGTTTTAAAAATGGTTGTTTTATAATGTGATACAAATAGTCCAATTATGTCATACATAAAGATTCACATCATGTACATTGTACAATATAATAGTCAGCATCTATCGTTATCCTTATTTTCTCTTTGTCCATAGTCAATACACATTTTTTTTAAATAACTTGCCCCGCTCTGGGCGAAGCGGGGGTAGTATCAGACTTGTACTGACTAAAACTTATTTCTAAATACCCGAAAGTATTAAAACAACGACTATCTTACTATTTTAATGTCCTTCAGTTTCCATACCTGCAAGACCACCCAATGTCCGTTCTGCAACCCTTCATCCATGGCTTGCTCAGCCACAACTTCCTGCCCTTGACCCAGTGATACATTATGGAAGTTCCCATTATCAGCAGTAAAGCCCATGATCTTGCCCAAAGCCTCCACGTCCTTCAACGGGTTGACTCCAGGAGATAGGATGAAGAATATTGGCGTTGTTGGACTGGTCTCTTCGAAAGACTTGCTGAATTCCACTGTTCGGTTTTCCACGTATTTGCCACCCATTTTCTCTTCTATGTACGCTCTGAATGTTACAAAAATTGATCTACTTACTCTTTACTATGAGTATTTTATGCAACTAATAGTGATGGCCAAAGTGTCGGGAAAACACGAAGACACCCGAAGTAAAAGTTTTCGTTCACAAACTTTCGCAAATGGATCTACGGTATGGAGTCCCGAGTGCTGAGCTGTTCCACCTCGCATAGGGCGAGGAGGCATATTCAAAATTGAAGGTCAAGCTTTAGTAATTGTAGAGGCACAAAAAGAAGATTTTCTATTTAGAAGTTAATAAATTTAATATGGGTTTACCAAAGATGGAGTAGTAATATTGTCTGTACTTACGCTACTGCATACGTCATTCTGTCAGGTCTTAATGCTCTTAACATACACATTCTTTGAAGAGCTGTTTTGTTTTTCCATTCCTGCAATTTGAAGATTAGTTAATAAAGACCAAAGTCCGCCAAGAGAAACGACAACCATCTTTGATATAAGACTGCTTGCTAGCTCAAATACAAGACAATCAATTAGGATACTAAAACAACAAACCTGGGGAAACTTCTCCCTTTCAGGACACTCTACTTCAACAATCTTCTTCCATCTTTTAGGCGATGTTTCAATATCTCTGTCCAGATTCCTGAACTCTTCCTTACCAGCCAGAGAACAGATGCCTCCCCAACTCTGGTTAGACAGGAAGTCCACTGGACTCGTTACATGAGGCTTTATTGGAAACCGGAGGAAGAAATCTAATTCAACGGATGATACTTCTTCACTCATAAGGAGCACCTAAAATATGAATCTAGGTTAGATTCGCATATCATGGAATTGGAATTGCTCTCACAGGCTAATTAAAATAATTAGTACAAATTAGCATCAAGTTAACTTGTATGAGGTTGTTTAAATTGCATTTTAGGGGTGGTTATTATACTTTAAACTAGCTGTGCCCAGCGGTTTCACCCGCTGAGGTTTAGGGGTATGAAAAATAGATGTTAGCCGATTCTCAGACCTACCCAATATGTACCCAAAATGTCATAAGAATCGGTCGAGCCGTTTCGGAGGAGTACGGTAACTGACATTGTGACACGGAAATTTTATATATTAGATTAAAACATCAAATAAGAGAGAAATAAGCCATCATACCATACATTTTCCATTACATTACCATATATTGCCTTGCAGCATAAAAACTTGTCAAAATTGATGAAAATAAACTGATAATAACGTTAAATTTCTAATTTACCTGGAACGTCATCTGTGAAGCAAATATAAGTTTGTCACACTCAAACAGCCCTCTGGAGGTGTACTGGTACACAGAGAAGCTGATGCAGTCGATGAGGTTCTTGATGCGGGGCCCGAGACCCTCCGCAGGCTCGGCACGAGATATAGCCTTTTGGAACACTACGCTGAATGCCTGGAAATGGTCTTAATGAATACGCATGATCATAAAATTAAAAGAGTTCTTTAACTGCAATGGCAGTTATATTCGACGAAAGGATTATCTAGAAGTCAGTGATACTGATACCAAACTATAATCAGTCACTCCCTTCACTGAATTACAAGTTGTCAGCTAATGGAAACATAATTAGATATTATAGGCACTTTTGAATGTCATAAAAAGAAAAAAAGATATTGCAGTTGCCCATTCTTAAGCATAGATCTCAATGGAGAATAATGGGCAAGAAACTCCACGGACACTTTAAAATAACATTTATACATAATCATGGTTTTTTCATTCGTATTGTGAATATCATATATGTGAGAATGATGTAGAAAAACGTGCACAATAAGAGCGTTCAAAAAGACTATATGCCAAAAAAAAGATAAGAGTTGAAACACTGAAATATTCATAATAAAATGATGACGTACAGATTTTAATAAAACCCTAAGACTAATTGACTAAAAAAATAAAAAGAGAAGAAAAAGAACAGTAAAATAGACGAATATGTCAAAAAATACCTTTAATGAGAACTGGTAGATAGGATTGATGGTGTTAAGATCGTTCAGAATGAAGTACAACAAGGACGCTCTGGCAGAAGCTGGCCGGTAGAATTCACGAGCGACATCAATCTCTCGTGAAGTAATTTTTGCTTCAGCCACCTGAAATATAAGCAAAACTAAAACTATTAGCATTGTAGACGCTTAAGACTAAGAAAAGGAAAAAAGTAGTGAGAAATTGTACATACACTTAATTTAAAAAAATGAATTTACTATACAGTACACGTTAGGCAAAAAAAAAACATTGAAAATACTGCCTCTCAATATTTTTTCATCTGATCAATTTTTTTCCTCAATTTCCAATTTTTTTTTGAGAGTTTTTACATTTATCGTTTATCTCATCAGTATACGACCAAATATTGTAAAGAAACCATAATTTGATCTAGTTTCATATCACCTTTTTCTCA
Source organism: Ochropleura plecta (assembly GCA_905475445.1). NCBI lineage: Eukaryota > Metazoa > Arthropoda > Insecta > Lepidoptera > Noctuidae > Ochropleura > Ochropleura plecta. Next base: position 5,741,281 of record FR997723.1, on the reverse strand, counting down.
ATATCAGCAGCTGTCCTTTTGGTAGTCTCCAAATTTTCTACTAAGGCAGTATCACCAAGAATGTCATCACCAGCCGAAGACAAACGCGACAGTAAATCGTCTTCAAGCGATTTCAGCTGAATCTTGAATTGATTCTGCTGTTTTGTCAGCTCTGCTTTCAAATCCTCTAGATCTGGTCTTTCTGCTTTCACAACTTCAGCTAAAAGCTGGTCTTCAAGACCGTCGCGAGTTACAGTAAAGTTGACTAGAGTTGTCTGAGCTTGCATTTCTGGTTTATAATGTGGGTTAGCCAGTTTTGTGTGTAAGATTAATCGGAAATTTGGGCTGTATTCTACTTCTTTGTCGCCCATTTTGATTGCTCTGTAAATTAAAAACCAGTGTTAAAATATCATCAGCGAAGGGAACAAAATTTTCTTCAAGATTGGCCCCTGAACTAATTCAGGGGTACCACCAGATCTTATAGTATCACTCATATTATTGTGAAAGACAGATGAACCTATATGCCTAAAGTATACCTCCGAAAGGCTGACGTTTTGTGGGACTGTTTCTAGAAGTTTGACGTTCAAAAAGTGCTGATTTATCAGCCTAATTTGAATAAATGTCTTTTGATTTTGATCTCTTCAAACAAGGTTAGTTTCCAGCTGCTGATAGAATTGCCACAGGAAAAATCATTAATTGATAAAATGTTGATGTTGATATCGATTTAATGGTTGCAAACGCGACTGCTGAGCATGAATTCCTGTTCGATTTCTGGGTCAAGCAAATAGTTATAGGACTTTTTCATCAGGGATTTCATTTTTTTTTTATATAAGACTTTGCCTCACACTAGAATTTCTCCTATAACGTGGGTGCGTTCACAAACATTTAAATTCACATACACAAACATCCAGACCCGGAACAACTATCTGTAGGCCATATAAATATTTGTTTCGTGCGGGAATCGAACCCGCGACACGCAGCGCAGCAGTCGATTGCTCAGCCACTGCGCCAACCGTGTCGTCAAAGTTGCAGCGACGGACTCTGAATTTCTGTCCGATTCATGGCAATAGGCTCGTCCCCCTGTTACATGGGACTTATACATATTATGTAACTGGCGAAATGTGGTTCTATACTTTTGCCTAACCCTTTTGGGATTACGAGAGTGATATCAATGATATATTATGTTGTTGCGGTTGCTAATTTACCTTCCTTTCTTTATCAGCGTCCTTCCTAACAATGGATCTAACACCGGATCCACAGTCTCGCCAATGTTTTCAAAGAGTACAGTTTCTCCCTTTATTATAGCTTTTTCTATCGTGTCCAAATAACCCCTTTGTCCTAACCTTATCACTCGCAGTTTATCACCGTACTTTTGTCTTATCCATTTCACTCCTTGCAACTGTAAAATACGAAGATTGTTGGAAAATCTTAGTCCTTGTGTAGATAATAAGGACTTATCTCAGAATTTTCTATTTTTATTTTTACGAAAGTTACAAAACTCACGCTCCGTAATATAACGAACTAAAATCAAAATGAATCGAACGATATTTGTGAAGAAGAGCCTAAAGATGCATTACTACTACCAACCATATTAAAATTTGTTGATACAGGCACATGATACATTTCAGTTTTACAATGCACTAAGGTACATTAACACAATAGTAACTGCATCGTGTGCCGATGCCTTTTACTCAAAAGAAAGAATATTTCTAACCTGAGGATCAATCATAAGCGGCCAGCGATCAGAATTGGAGAGTATGGTTGCATTCTCAGTGCTCATACGGTCCGAGGGTAGACCTTCGTTCTGCCACATTGCTATCGTTGTGTCATCTGTCAACATCGTTAGCGGGTCTAGTCCTTCTGTTATTGGTATCGGCGGCTAAAACATGAAATCTCAAGTTATATCAATTTAGCAAGCACTTATCCCACAAAACACACGTAACAAATTAGAATAAAAACTAGGTAAACAACAAAAAAATCACACATGATTTTGTTAAGCCAATTCAATGGTTTACTCTAAAGAAACTGTCAGTTTCTTTCAGTTATGGATAAAGATACATTACCACCTCTGCGCCAAATTTCATCTTCTTTCAAAACGGCTGAACGGATCTTTCAGCCGTTTTGACGTGAAAGAGTAACACACATCCATACATCCATCCATCTTCACAAACATTCGCATTTATATTATTAATAAGTAGGATTCAGATAATTTTTAAGACACACCTCTAACGTCTTCAAGAAGACAAGCCAGTTCTTGTGCATGAGATCCAATCTGAATTGTTTAGTGAAGCATCCCACGTATGAAATGAAAGCACATACAAGTAGTACGTCTCCTGGCATTGTTGTACCTTGCTGCATGAGACTGAAATAAAGAGAGAGACCAAATAACCTCTTCTTATTTTGGAACGCACTGAGACTGTTCTCAGTGCGTTCCAAAACTAACTACTATGCCCTGTAACTATGCCCTGTGGCATAGTTACACAATTCGGACGAGCTTATGTAAAAAGCTAAATTGAATGATCAACTAAAAACACTAACAACTTTTATGTATTAGTTAGTGATAGGTTTATCCGTGGTAAAAAACTGGTTTAGCTGATTGTATGATTGTCGCCACTTGTGTAAGCTACTCAAAGCTTTCCATAACCTACTAATGACTATTAAAATCGATAAGTATAACCGTGGTAGAAGGATATAATAAAATTTATAACAAATTGCAAAATTCCCAATCCAGTCTGATCTTCTATGAAAAGTAAATTACCTTGAAACAGCTTCAGCCCATCTGACGTTTTCACTAGCAAGTCCATTGACTAGTCTGTTGGCAAGTTGTATGGTGGCATTGGTCGCATCTGCTTCCTTTTGGCACTTCATCTTTTCTGACGTTGCCTTCTCGAAGTCTGCTGTAAGCGTCGCTAACATTTCTTCTAGGGACTGTAAACGGAAAAATAAAAACAATAACACCGACAATTTGTCATCTTTAGAATCTGATTCATGTATTTGTGTTCAAGTATTCAAGCTCGTTAATTCAAGAAGTTTGAGTATGAATAGGTTTAAGTACATCAAGGCTTGTGACATTCAATCGATCTCAATGTTAACCTTAGCACTAAATTAATTGAATAAAGATAATGTATCGAGTAAGCTTGTATATCAACAAATTTAAGATTCATTAGCTTCAAGAGTTTAAACATGTTATACATTACTTACCGCAACTTTACATTTGATAGATCTCAATTTTTCAGTAGCAGCAGCTAACTCAGCATTAGCAGCGGCCAAAGCTTTCCTTTTCGGCTCAACATCGCAGAACACTTCGTAGAACTTTATAATGTTGATAACCCAAGCGCACAGACCAGCAGCTGCAGCCGATTTTGATCTTATGAATTCTAGAAATAAAGTTGAATTTTGATTGTCTATCTGAGCTGGAAACAAATGAAGGGATGTGGATTTTAGTTACCTGGCTCAAATTCAGCATCCTTCAAGTAAGGTTGAATGGCTTTGATGACATCTGGGTGTATATTTTCTTTGTCATATTGTACGAGACACTCAAGGAACACGTCCACTTTTGCCATCACAACCTACGAAAGAACAATTTTCAGAACATTTTATGACACCCAAATAACTTAACTGATTATTTTGTTGCAAGTAGAGTTACACAAGGCCGTTAAATTGAATAAACTGTGTGACAGACGCTTTCTAAAATGAGGGATGATTGTCAAAATAGTCTTCGGGTGTTAATATGGTAAAGCACCATATTAACACCCGAAGACTATTTTGACTATTTTGTTAATATGGTAAAGCACCATATTAACACCCGAAGACTATTTTGACAATCATCCCAAAAACAAAAACTTCATTCAATAATGTACTTAATTCATATGATAGTAAAAGCCAACCTTAGCAGCTTTCCAAGTTCTATCTTTAGGAATCTTCCCCCCAGGTGCTAGTAGCACCATAACAGCTGCAGTGACATTGGTCACAGCTCCTGGCGGCGAACCGAAAGACTTCAACTCAGTAAGGTTAGCTTTATTCAGCGTGTTTAGCGCTTCTTGGGCAGCTATTAGCGCTGGTTCGGCCTTTATCAAGTCTTCTTCACAATCCTTCTGTTTCTTAGATACTTCTTCAGCTATTACTGCTACTTTCTCTTCCTCCTCGTCGGCTGTAATATGAACGATTTTTGTTAAGTTTTTTTTATTGGTATATGTTGACGATATGTTTATTAACATTGCTTTCAGGGAACCAACCTTTTATTTTTGACATCCTAGCAAGGCTTCAGGCTTGGTCATATTTTCCTTAATACGACCAAGCAAAACATACAAAAAATGGAATTGATAAGGTCAAGAAATAGTCGATACTTACAAATGTAAGATTAAAAGGACTAATATAATGATGAAAAATTCTAACCAAGTGCCTTCTCGCTCTGTACTTTTGCCGTCTCAACGCCAACCATCTCAATGAGTTTATCCGCTGCCTCATTCTTTTGATGCAACTCTACTTCTTGAACTGCTAGCTTTTCCTTCAACGCATCCACTTGGCATGACGTGGATCGAAGCTTTTCTAAACCATTTTCGAGCCTATTCACATAAAACCAAAATTTATTTTAAAAAAAAGTGGGTCCAAATGGAATTGTAGGCATTATTCTGTTGACGATAAAATAAAAAGTATTGTTATGACACAAAGGCAATAAAATTATGTCATTTGTTGAAATTACGCAGAGATTCATTTTTGTTTAAGTCGAAAATTACATTACAAAATCCTCGAAAACTGACACCATCACTGCAGTATAGCTGGACGAAAAAGAAACACAACATTTACTGTTAAGTCAGAACTTGATTCTGATTCTTAATTAAATATGTGTTAATTTTAAATACCTCACAATCTTAGCACGCAGTTCATCAGTTTTGTTATTGACCAGCTTGGCGTACAAGCTGATCTGCTCGAGGTAACTCTTGGGTGTGGTGTAGTTGTACCGCCTCTCATTGGCAAGGTATGCTTTAGACATGGTATTCACGGAGGTGTGGACGTATGCCATGAATCTGGATATAGAGTCTCTGAGGGTAACCTGAATAATTTATAATGGCTCCCATTAATAATTGTAAATTGTTACGACGGTGAAGCAAAACTTTTCCTTGTCGGTACAAAAGCTTAATTTGGATCAGCTATATAATCACCGTACTGTGCACTTTTTTGATGCATGGGTATGGATTCTTAACGGTCGGTTCAATATCTTAAATGGCTTCGCAGAAAAGCTGGTTGACACTACTCACTCACTACTTAGTCGGCTTTGAAAAATAGTTGAAAAAAAAGTTTTTGTATAAGTATATACCGGTAGGTTTTGTAGCTCCTCCAAGAATCTCATGGCTACAGACACCAAAGCTTCCTGCGGCCATTCATGGAACCAGTTGATGGATGTACAGTTGATCAGTGCGGGGAACTTTCTAGACCTCACTCTAAGGGTAGAACCGACGGGAGAAAAGCAGAGGACCACTTTCAGTTGCTTCCGAACTCTATCTATGAAGAACTTCCAACAAGTTTCTCTGGTATCTGGTAGACCAGCACCTTTTACCTAAAATGTTACACAAGAATAATTAAGGTATTAACGCCTTTCATTGCAGCCTGTTTGAAACATAAAATTAAGAACTTATTATCTTGAAAATCATTTCAAGCTATTTTAAATTGCGACTGTGCTGAAATTATTGTTAGAGAAAATCTATTGAAAATTTACGGAACTGTTGATTAATCGTTGACTAACTTATCAAAAACAGGCCTCATAACAATAATTATGAGTAAATAAAAATGTTTACCTCATTCCTTACTCCAGCAATGATATTCTCCATTTCATCATCAGGGAACAAATCAGCAACTTCACCTGATGCCAGCAAATCGTTGATGAGGACCAGAAACTGTTCATTAGCTACTTGGGCGTCCGTCATCAAGAACATTATGCCGACGTTCTTCAAACCAGTTTTAATGTACAACTGAGATAGTTCGTTCTAGAAAAAAAAGGCATTTTGAGACCACATGTGAGACACAATATTAAATTTGATTCAGGAAATACCCACGTTGGGCGTCAAAAACCATGTTGGCGCCCAACATGGAACTATTGAGTTTTGACTCTTATACCAACGGAAGTGCGGAAATCTTAGGAAGTCTTAGGTAACGAAAGTAAAAACATTTTTACGTTGTATCAAGTTAAAATAAAAGTCAATGTTTGTAACAAAAAACACAGATTATTTTGAATAATAGTCAGAACTATTTTAAGTTATACTTATTTGTATCCCACGTTGTTTTGGCCGCCAATATGTCTCATATTGGTCGTCTTGTAATCATTATATTTACCTTCAAATCAGAGACTCCATATCCCTTTTTGAGCTGTATCTGAAGTACTTCCAAACTTGATATAAAAGCGGCCAGTCTGGATAGTGACTGTTTGCCAGAACCTCCTACACCCACCAGTAAAGCGCTGCCTCTTGGACTTTCCAGGATACGTGAGATTCTACAAAGACAATTGGATTTACAGCTTATCTAATATAAATAATTCTCGTGTAACAGTGTTAGTTACCATACTCCTCTGAAACAGCTCGACCGATTCTTATGAACCGGTAATTTTTTATGCAATAAGCATTTTCTGCATATTTTTTATGCATATTCAATAAGTCTGAGAATCGGCCAACATTTATGTTTCATGCTTCTAGTAAGCAGCGGGTAAAATCGCTGGGCACAGCTAGTATTCTTATAAAATGCTCATCAAGCTTATAAAATCTTCACCCAAAGACGCAGTATTTTTACAAAGCACAGATAATAAGACCCGTCAAATACCCGTAAAATAAAACATCTTAATCAAAATGAGTGCCCAGAACTAATTCATTCTTATCAACTGACCTGCAAATATGCATCATAGCGTCCTCAAAGAGCACCAAGTTCATGGCAGCGATGAGATCGTTGTAACTGGCCATGGCTTCAGTCAGCAGTTTGTTCAGCTGTTCCCAGTTCATGATAGGCATGTACTTCGGTTCACCGATACCGCCCGCGAAGTGGCAGTAGATGTTCGGACGCTCGAATACTACGCCCTCGTCTATGTCCTAGGTAAGGTGGAAAGTTTCGGTGAAAATTCGCAAGATATGGAAGTTTTATTATAATCAAAGGTGTATTCCTAGTTTTTCCTAGATTGAATATTGGTAAACTGCAAAATACAATTTAAATTTCGATTCTCACTTCAATTATTACTAACCTTTTTAACGTTGCACATAATTATTGAATTTGTTCGGTATTTCTAAAATCTCTAGCCTTCGCGCGACAAAGTTTGCACACGGGTGCAAACTTTCATACATTGTTGCCCTACATTTTTGTAAACAATCGTGCGACGGGTTAATAAAAAATAACTATTAATTTTACCTCAAAATTCTTTTTGCAGAGATCAACTTGTACTTTTAGGAAAGCATCGATATCTTTTTCTTCTGTAAGTTTATCTCCATAAACACGACTTGTTTCATGAAGCCACAAACGTAGTATATCCGATGTGTTATCTATACATTCGTTTGTACTAAATAAGAAACCCTGAAAAAATTGATGCCTTATTAGCAAAAATATTAGACTAATGTACTTAAAGAATGTATATGAAAGTGTTCAGGTTACCTGAAAAACGTTTGACAAATCTCTTAAGTTGAAAATGTAGTGGAATTTGATTGCAGTAGGTAAAAATACTTGAGATACTTTGTTATGTAGAGTTATTGTGGCCATCACAACGTTAGCTGAAATAAACAAAACAATAACACCCACATTCACAACACGGATTTTAAAAATGGTGACTAGGTATCATAAAATTTAAATCAATATATATTTTGCAGATTCATTTAGAATTCGACGACACGGTTGGCGCAGTGGCTGAGCGATCAACTGCTGCCCTGCGTGTCGTAGGTTCGATCCCCGCACGTAACAAATATTTGTATGGCCTACAGATAGTTGTTCCGAGTCGAGCTTTTAGTGTATGTGAGTTTAAATGTTTGTAAACGCACTCACGATACAGGAAAAATTCCTAGTTTGGGGCTAAGTACTTTAAAAACGTTTACTTACATGACAACTTTGCAATTGCTGGATTAATCCTTAACTCCGGATTGGCCAAATGCTGGCTCAAGATCGAATGATAAATATTATTCAAAGCTTCAGTGTTAGGAAAACTGATCGCAAACACACAGAAATGTCTCTGTAACCTCGGATTTATAGTGAAACTGCCTGAGGTTGGGTTCATACAAGACACATATTGAGTGTTGTGGATGTCTTTCAAAGACAACTTGGTACGATCATACCAATGACCATAGTCCATGTGCTGGCGGATTATCGTATGAGGTTGAACAGTGCCGTAAGCATCTACTTCAGGCATATTCATGTCATCGATAAAGTATATAAGAGTTTTGTTTCCCGGAGGTCCATAGTTTCGACCAGCTTTTTTCTCTAGCGGCTTTTCTAGAATTTTCTGAAGCATCTCCGATGACGTGTAGAAATTGAAAGGTACAGATTGTATAGCGTAAGCCTCTGATAAACTGTAAAATAATTGGTAAGATGAGAAACAGGAATACAAATTAAAAAATACGTAGATTTAATGCCCTAAATAAAATTAATCGTACCCTTGTAACTTTTCATTGACTAGCACAGTTTTGCCAGAACCAGCGCTACCGACTAACATTACAGGATGTTTATTTTTCATCAGCAAATCAAGGAAGAATCTGACTCTTATGGTTTCTGCTGTAGGTACGAGCACAGCCTGGAATAATAACAATGAAATAGAATTTTGTGAAAATAAAAATTGTATTCACAATTAATATCAATATAATTTAGACTGCATAATGATTAACTACCTGTAAAGGGATATCAGAGTCTAACTCAAACTTAGGTATTTTCTCAGTCCAAGGAGTAAACTGCTTCGTATCGTGGTCTATGTAGTAATCAAACACAGTCCCACCAGCGGGAAATTTGATGTTTTTAAACTCATTGTTCCACCATTTTGAAAATTCTGTAAAACAAAACCATTAATTTACGTTAAACCAATAAATATAAGATAAATATATCTTTATCTGTACCAATATTTTATTTATCGTCACCACAATATACATAAATTATTTTACGTTAATCAGTCGACATTCATTCATACTATATACTTGTGTTTCCTGAAACATCACACATTTACATCCTGGTATCCTGACATCAGGATGTATATGCATTGGGCATTTACATATTTATGTTATAAATGTACTAAGCGCGTTGACTGAATTAAGTAAAGTACTAGTATCATACCATCTTATAATATTGGCAGTGAATCATAATCAATTAAAAGCATACCAACATACAAGTATCTAACTTACCAATCCTATAATCAACGCTACCCTCATGGAACATCGCAGATCCAAAAGCCCAAACACAAGCAAACACAAAGAATATATCGTGCCACTCCTTTGGACATTCTGCTGGAGTATTCTCAGGAACAAAAAGACAGTTCAATAGATGACATAGCATTTGAACATGAGCCATGTCTACAATAGGAGTAATCTTTTTGAATCGAGTCCTCACTGTTTCTAAGCAGGATGGAATATATTTGTCGAAGAGTACAACTAAATTGGATTTTTCTGCTGGTATTTTTCTTGTTTCTACCCAGCTTGTAACGTATCTGCAACAATATTACCGTTAACTAATAGCACTTTTCTGTGAAGTCAGGCACTACAACTTTAAAATTATCCAGTTTTGCTAAAGGATTAAATAAAGACAGCATTAATCTGCACTTATGCTACCAATAAAATACAAGCATCATAACGTATAATCTGTTTAAAAAAATGTACTTACGGATTCCATCCTAAATCCTGCGAGTTAATATACAAAATACCAGCCCTAGACACTGTAGCTGGGGTAGCAGTACGCAAATTAGAAATCTCGAACATCAGCCTCATGACCGGAGTTAAAGCTATGCGTTCATTACTAGCCAACGTCAATATCTTGTTGTCATCCATCACTGTGTTCAGAGATTCAATCCACATCGGATCTATGTCACCATCAAGTACTATCCATTTCGGATTGTCACCAGCTAAGTTAGCTTGATCCCTCATAATAACTGAAAGAAGACCATCTTTCCATTCTCTAGTTGCTGGGTTTATAATACCGAATAGTTCGTCGTTAGTCACTGCTTTAGGATTCAAATCGTTGAATATAGGTTTTTTCCTAACATTCTGGTATGTTTTAAACAGTGTTTTCCATACTTGAGTCTTGCCTGTACCAGCATTGCCTACTATAAAGACTGAATGTCGGACTTCTAGCAATTCTTCTAATTGCACCACTTTAAGAATGAAATTATCTTCTGGTTGTAGTGAAAGATCCATTGCAGCTTGTTTGACAGTCCTTTCGAATTCTAGATCGCGTTTTCTTGGTACTTCTAGAGCGGGAAATAGATCACCGATAAGTCCCATGAATACTGGCATGTCATCTGTTACTATTTTTGGTATGTTAAAATCTCGGAGGGTTCTCATGAGTACTTCTTCTTCTGGTCTTCCTGGGTCACCACGCTGAACAGGACAAAGGACACGATTAAAGTTTTCAAGATTTATCTTATGACAAATAAGTTTTTTCTTTTCGATTCTTTGACTTCAATTCTGACCAAGACAATGTCTAAATGTTACAAGAGACTAATCTCAGATAATATATGAAAAAGTCTTTATAGAAACCATCTACAGAGATTAATTCCCATTATTATCATTTATTGCTTACCTTCAAAGACCCAGCAACAACAAGCACAGACTTAATAGCTCTCAAACCCCAATCATAATGATCTTGCTTCGATAGCAACTCCTTACACAAAGTATAAAGCGTAATAAACTTCCTAGCCAAAATCTTAGCTTCTTGAAACCCTTCAGCGACCAACATGATCTCACAAATCAATTCAAAGTCAGGGACGACCATAGCACATGGTCTAAACAGAGCCTTTAAATTCTCAGGCAGTTCTGTACGACCGGCGTAACCTGGGTTCATGGTGATGAAAATTCCGACGGATGGTGTTAAGGATATAATTTCCCCCATGAAGTTGAATTTTTCTTTTTTGTCCCTGAAGATGGAAATGAAAACACACATTTAGACACATTCAGATTTTTTTGTGCTAAAAGATGCAAATATGACATAATGGCTTGGTGAATGTTAGTTATATTAGTAAAGGTAAAATTAAAGACAGGGACCACAAGGACAATGATTCGACGACACGGTTGGCGCAGTGGCTAAGCGCTTGACTGCGCTACGTGTCACGGGTTCGAACTTCGCACGGGGCAAATATTTGTATGACCTACAGGTAATTGTTCCGGGTTTGGATGTTTGTGTGTGTGTAAGCAAAGTTAAAAAAGGCTTAGTGAATGTCCACAAGGACAATGATATAGACAAAAATACTTTGTAATTTACCTGATAGCATCTTGAACAGATTTCACTTGCACAGCGACGACAGACAATACCTCTACGGAGATCCGGTTAAACTCATCAAAGCATCCCCAAGCACCTGTTTGTGCCAGACCTTTATAAATGTTGCCGCAAGACTGAAAGAAAGAATTCAATTAGTATAAGTTCACGTCCGGACTGATTTTTCACTGATTTTCGTCACCAAGCTTGGCTTGGAAATATGAAATTCTAACAAATCCCTTTTAAACAGACCAAGGTATTGGTACGCGGTAAAAATCACCACTAAATATAGGCCGTCAAACGCACCTTATCAGTAACTAGTCTAAAAAGGATTTTCGTTTTCTATAGGCTTTGAAAATAGCAAACAATAAGAACAAGTTATACTTGTATTAGTAACTTGACCTGATCGGGACTAGTTAGGTTATTTAGACACAAAAGCGGTTAATCAAAGCTATTCTGAATAAGGAATTTGAGTCATGCCATCAGCTGTGTTAAAATTGGGATAACGGTACGGAATGCGTCATCACCGTTATGGGTGACTTGATGGCCAACTATGCGGGCTCTTTAGTATGGTGCTTATAAAGCAGATTACTGGTCAATTGGTCATGGATTAAATCACCTGCACAGTCAAAGAAAAATCGAAGGAAGATTTCCGTTAGGTTGGAGATATTATGTTTACCTGATAATCCATCTGTTCAGAACAATTGAAGACATACACCATGATTCCTAGAGCTCTTCCTAAATCTTTTGTTGTCTCCGTTTTACCAGTGCCAGCTGGACCTGCGGGTCCTCCGCCCATGATAAGATGTAAAGACTGAAAATAAAAATTATGATTATTGGCAAAGCGATGGAAAAGGGTATTTGGTGGGGTGTCTTCGATCATGGAAAAATGTCTGCAACGGAACTAAAGCATTTAGACACCCAAATTACAGTTTTTTTTTTTTATTAATTATCCCAGTCTACTGCTGGTCGCTCAACGCTTAACCCGTCCTACGCATCCAGCTTTTTCGTATCCGCGTGTTTTCCGTGTCGTTGAAATGAAGACATCAATTCAACGGCACGGAACACGCGGTTTAGGGAAAAATAAATTGATTGCATACCGTTTCGAATATGGCAATGAACTGCAGAAAACGCAACATTCCCCATAAATATCCCGAATCATACCCAAGGTAAAGTGACCATTTACTAACTATCTCACCTGAGTCAATGTAATATAGCACCGATCAGTCAATGGCGTGATTACCAACCTCGGAGTATTGCCCAAGTATTCATAGCTGTATATGAATTGCGCATCGCAGATATTTGCAAAGCAATGGTACTCCTTCTCGCCCCATCTAGAAACAATTGCCAACGTAAGTCACTGAGTACCTACATGCCTAGTCTTTTCTCAACTATGCCGAGGTTGGCTTCCAGTCTAACCGAATGCAGCTTTATAGCAGTATTATATATGGAGCGACTGCTTATCTGAACTTCAAAACCCATTTTATGGGTATTATCATACTCCCTTCATAACACCCAAGTTTTAGACTGACAGGCTCTGACACACCGTAAAGTCAAAGATTTACAAATGACGGGCAGGACCAACGCCTTAACGTGCTTTCCGAGAATCGGTGGCCCACAGAGCGTCTAGTTATAAAATGGGTGCGGGTACCCAACAACGAGACTGACTTCGGCAAGTTCAGCTTAACCTTCGATCGACCCTCCCCTGGCCTCACCTGTTATTATTTAGGCTACAGTCCTTCGATTCGTAATATATCAGTAAGTACATCGCCTACCAACAACAGGAAGAGCCTTTTCATAAGCATTGCTACTCGTATTTAACTTGGAAGATCATAACATAAAGGCATACAACCTTGTTCCTAATTGGCATTAAACTAGAATTAATGTTAGGTTTGATGAATGATAGTGATTTATGCTGCATAGTTTTCACTTCGAGGCGCATCGTTATAAAACAAGTCAATGTAAGAATCGAATACCAAACATAACATGATTAGAGCTCGTTAATTTTAAAGTGTTACAGATACAAGATTCTAGTGCAAAGTACATACTAGGGGACATAGAGCATGGTAAGATAATATCGCACACCTAGATTTGAAATAAGACAACTCAGAAAAAGTATTTTTCAGGAAATTAAAAAAAATCGTAATCATTTTTGTATGGAAAGTTATGATGATTAAATTTGTTTGAATATCGTAACATGTTATTTTATGTAAGATTGTTGCATATGATCACTGAGCATTCGAATACAACTGAAAATTCACGATTTTTGAGTTGTCTCCATTTAGATCTAGGTTTGCGATGTGTTCTTGTAAATAAAAACTTATTTATGGTTCAAATCGAATAGGAACAGAATATGATTATGGTAATACGGTGCAACAAACTCCTAATGAGGAAAGCTTTTATTTAAGATTAGTGTCATCACCTATGTCTAAGCTGAGACTGCCACATGAACGCCGACCCCGCCTCTACCTTCGCTTGTATCATCTTGCTTACGACATCTCTTGAATGCACATCAATCGTACAAATCGTCATGATCTTCTGCCGGTCTTGCTTCGTTAGCTCACCAATCAGTAACGAGATCAACGTACTAAGTTGGGACAACTGCTTCTTATAGTAATCCTTTAAGGCGTTGTCGTAACCCTCTTCCAATCTCGCGAAAGCCATATTGACTTCAGTGGTCCACCAGATTTGGGAGCCGCATAGTGCAACTTGAGCCATGAAGTCGAAGAGCCATTGCTCTCTCGGCTTCTCTTCGTAAGATATCATAGATTCACCGAAATAGTGTCGGATGGTAGATCTCATCATGTCTTGGAGTCTGTTGAGCCAGATTTCGACCTAAAATATTACGAATGTAAGTAATTACAAAATTCCACTCCTGTATGGGTATCCCTGTTTATACTTTTCAATAACTCGAAAGAGATTTTTAAACATACGCCAAAACTTATTTCTGTATCTATCTTTAGTAAAAAACGATAGATACAGAATCTTGTGGGTTCGTAAGATTTCACCCTTGATGCTATTATTTTATGCACTCACAGGTCCGGTACAATCGCAAGTTCCATGAAACGGAACGAGTTCTCCATCTTTGGCTATCATTCCAGATGCCACCTTCTCTCCTGGTTTTTGATCGTCAATAAATTTCAGCTTGGCAATCGAATCAAAAAGTTTTGTTAAATGCCTGAAAACAACAACATGATTGTTTTCAAGACATCTAAAGAGGATATTAACAATGCAAGGTGTTAATTCAATGTTATTTTAAAATTGTATCTGAGCAATTCAATGTATATATATATAATAGCTCACCTGATAACTAAATCAGCTTGATTTCCGTTAGATAAAATATCTAACAGATCTGCAGAGGACACAAAGTAGAACCTTGGAAACGCTAATCTTTTTGTTTCCAAGTACTCTGCTAAAGCTTTCTCACAAATGATAAGGTCTTTCTGTATACTGTCCAGGTGTTCCACCAATCCTTCTTTGTTGGTACCTTTCACCACATTAGGGGTTTTGGCCATTTCCGTTGATAATATCTAGAAAAGAAAAACAAAGCGGATGCAATTTTTTTTTCATCAATTTTCCAATCATTTTAGCTTTCTCCAGTTTCTGACCTTGAATTCAGCATCAATTCTATCGAACCTAGCTGAATCCTCAGGAAGCTGTTTCCTTATATCTTCTGAACTCATAAATATGCTCTCCAAATGTGTCCAAGTCCTTTGCACTTCAAACCACACTGTGATCACTTGGTCTGCTATGGACAGCTTTTGTTGCCAACCTGATACTTCTTCTAAGAAATAAGCTATAAATTTTGAGGTTATTAAGTTTTGCAGTTGAACCTAAAAAAATATATTATGTTTTAGATTTTTCAACTCACAAACTTAAGGCTAAGAGATTAAGGTATGGCACTATCTAATTCACTCTTTTACCTGATTTTCTTCAAGCGTTTCAATAAGCTCTTCGCTAGCTCTCAACAGTGTACACTGAGTCCTTGTATGCACCTCTTGCTCAAACTCCAAATGGCTCCACGTAGTGTGTAGATCTTTCAGTACTTTCTCCATTGACATTTCTTTCACTGCTTTGTCTACTATATTCTTCACTTCTTCCTCGCATTCGTGCAAGTTCAGGGCAAGTAAGTCAGCGAGCGTTGTGTTAAGATCCATAACGATTCTTACCTGTATTGTTATAATAATATTAAAAGAATAATCCAAAACGAGTTAGACGGTCAAATATTTACATATTTTATGAAAAAAATATTAATACTTTGTCTACGAATTTAAGTTACTTTTAAGTGAATTGTTAAATTCGTTTAAAATACTTACGTAAGTGTGAATTTCCCGAAGACAAGAATTAAATATTTAATTTATGTGAAATACAAACTAACAAATCTCACACAAATCCAAATGCGCTAACACAAAGCAGTGAACAAAGATATAAAAAAATAGTAAAGATGTCAGTAGAATACAAAACCAAATATTGAAAATAATATTGTAAAGATACTCAAGTTATTTTCGTATATCAAAAATAATATGTACATATAGTGTCACACCGCGGCATTGTCATACTTACAGTGAGTTCACGTGGTAATGCTGCTAAGCTCTGTGAATACAAACATATTTACATTCGCATAACAATTAATTCAATGCAAACCTCAAACATTGACATTGTATAATACAAAACCCAGGCAATAATAAACTGTACAATTATGTGAACATCTCATCCAAAGCAAATGCATGCCGCATTCAAACGGGGAGTTACCATTGCCATTTTTTACTCACTGTCCTTTATCATGTTTAAGCCTTTTTCTTTATCTTTAAGATCAACAAAAAGTCCTAAAACATTATCAATTTATTCAAAATCATATCTAGAATAATAACGTTCCTCAATTCTTTTAGACAAATGGAATGGCAACTCTAAACGACCATGCAAAATGCACAAGTTAAAATTCCAAACCTATCAGCTGAACCGCAATCTTGATCTCGAAGGTGCTAACACAACATTCATTATTATATTTACATTTTAATTATTTATTTATATACATTTTAGTTTAATTTATTAATTTTGCCCGAATGTTACTAATTTCACCTTTGTTGTACTCATTAGTTGATCCCAGTGCCTTTCCCTGATTGCTGGGTTTTGGAGCTCACCAACTGCTCTTAATGATGTAAGCATATTCTTTACAGTTGCTTCCAACGTTATGTATGTATCCCAACTAGAAACGTATGATTAGCAATGATTATTATCTAAATTAACAACTTTGTTGATATTTTCTATTTTGTTTGACCTACCTTCTCATTTCCTTGTCAAGTAATCTGATCTCTTTGGCAAACTTCTTACATTCAATATCCATGTTTTCAACATCAATTTTACGCCATGGTGTGGTTTTCCAATCTTCTATACTTGTTCTTACTATGTATACGTAATCCCAAAGTTGCTAAAATTGTATTCAAGGCCATTATGTTTTAAAGTATCTTAAAGCTTATTTTTATTTTAAATAAGGTCAGTATTTTGTTCGGTCTCACACTAAACTTTGGAAACTCTATCTTACCTTCAACATTCTCAATTCCTTTCTGCATTGTTTCAGAAGCTTAAATTCTGGTACATTCACTTCAAACAACGACCCTGACTCCTGTATTCCTCTCATCTCTTCTTCCAAAAATAAAAGTTCGTAGTCTACTCTTGACATAACATCATAAGGATCTTCACAACCGTATTTGAAGAACTGCGGAAATTAAGTTTTTTTTGTACATGCATCATCATAATGTTCTGCGATTTCACAATTTGTAGGCAATCGCATATTGGTTGTGATTTTTGGTTGACTGCATTTTTTACCCCTGGACAAAGGAAAAAACTAGTTCCTCCATCATGCGCAGCAATATGAGTCCTTCTAGTTTAATTATATTCTAATAAGTTTAATTCTAGAGTAATAAAAACAAATGACCTTACCTCGTATCTTTTGAACACTTCTCTGTAGTAGGTGACATGGCTATCAAAAGTGGATATCTTCTTCCTGATGCCGGACACTTCAGCCGCTTGCAGTGGTGCCACTTGCTGTTTCACTGTTAAAGCCAACTTTTTCGTCGCTTGCCATTGTTCTGGCAGTTCCTGAGAAGAAATATATTTTTAGAATATTGACAGCATTCATTTATGTAGAATTCTAAATCCATAAAGACATAGGATGCCTTGTCAATAAATATCTAAAATATTAATTCTCCTAATACATTTCTACAATTTTGTAGATAAAGATATTTGGTGAACTACAGTGAGCCCCTTTTAATTTAATCGCTGTTATAATGATTTCTAAATTAATTGTAATCTGATAAGGGAGTCGCCTACTTTTCTAGGTAGCTAAGCTTACGCTAATGAGTAACAAATTAATGTCCATGCAATTGCACGGAAATAATCTGTATTTTCACTTTGATTACCATTTGACATTCAAGCAGATAAATATGGTTGTATTTACCTGCAGCAATACATTAACTTCTTCGGGTATGTCCATATCGTAGAACTTCAGCAGTTCAATGGTTTCTGTCAGTGGCTGGAACATGTCATCTGTTGTAACTGTACGGTCTTTGACATGCATGAGGTAGCCCATAATTCTGACGAGAGCTTCGTAGTCTCCTTCTGGTACTGGTTGGAGTAGGCCTATGGAACATTTGTTTTTTAATATTAGGTAAATCAAACATGCAAATCATATAAAAGTAGTTAACTCAAACTAGCTGCAGAAGTCAGTGCACAGGGTGTTGTAACCGACTGGGAGCTAGAAAAAGGCCTTTGTCAAGAATTAAACTGTGAATAAAATAATTGATGGACATCGACAACCACTTAAGTAGAAGAGAAGAATTGTAAATTTTTTTTGCTTTAGATTTTGAGAATTTTCAGAGCCCTTACTTCAACGCTAAAATTTGCCTACAGCATAAGGCATAAGAGCTATATTACAATAGCCTATATTAAAACAAGTAGATAGTATGTACCTTCATCAGCATCACGTATGAAGCTGCCCAAGTCACTGAGGCTACACGTAACTTTATTGACCAGATGCTCTTTGTACATGTTGCCCCATTTCCTCACTGTGTTAAGCAGAGCTTGTCTGAATGGTCGAATATCCACCTGATACAAATAAGATGTTTCATATAAATAATACAAAAAAAAAATCAAAAGCACCCAATTTCCGAATTTAAAATAACTGACGCATTTCCTATTTTTTACCCGACTACAAAATAAAGGGTTACGATTACCTGAAACCAGTTATTAAAGATTTTGTAAGGCTGCATATCTTCAATTTCCATGAATAAATTTTCATAATGATCAATTTGCTCTCTAAAACCCTCCATTTTGGGTTCACATGGTACAGGTTGTTCTCCTTCTACTCTATCTTTTTCTTCTAAAGCAAGTTTGTCTACTTCATCAGGTGTCAGTATTCTACCATAAGTGAGAAATATTTCCATTACAGCATCTCTTTCTTCAAGCCATAGGTAGGAGTAGTTCTCGAATGTCTTGCAAAATTCGTTTGCATCTTCAATTACCTGAGAAATTAAGGAGTCAATCACAGTCCACGATGTTTCGTAATTTGATGTTGTATAAATAATTTAGTTTTTTTATTGCTATTAGATGCCTATCCTTGATATTAATTGATCAATAGTTAACCCTTTAATTTATATCTCTACTGGTTTTCATAACTAAATTATTCTTATACCGTGACTTACTTTTTCAATACCATTCAAAATTTCTTCCTTCATCTCAATAACATCATCACTGCAAATTATTTCCTTTTCATAAGTTTGATCCCTCTGCTTATCGATCCGTTCAATCAATGTTGCCATATTCATCACATCGTCAATTAAACCTTTTATCAGTGCAGTGAATCCTTTTTCTTCGCTTGGATCTAAACTAGGAGCGAATACTATATCTGGGTCCAGGAGTTCCATTTGAGCTTCGAATAAAGGAGCCAACTTATTTTTAGGGTTCATGTGTTCTGATATGTAGCCTAAACTGAAAAATATAACAGGATGAGTGAATTATGAAATTCACAACGTGGTTTGTTCTTTGTGAAATGAAGATGCTGTCTAAGTTTATTAGTTCTCCTGCAATATGCAGATAATCATGTCATATTTATTTAATATTTTTACCTGCAAGCAATGGTCTTGAACAGCGCTTCCTCCAACAGAGCGTCAATAAAAGCGACATAGTTCATCCAAATCTCACTGTTTTGGTTATCTTGCATGTTAAACAGTTGCATATTCTCATTCAATAACTCGTTGATACGGTTAGCCGTAGTCACTATATCACTGTAACGTTTGGTTTTCTTGTCGGGACGGTCTTCCAAATTCATTAATGTATCCTAGGAAACAAGTCATACAAATAAGTCGTAAAAAAGCTTATTTTGAATGTATTCTTCAAGAAGTTGTAAATTTATCTTAGCTTTGCTTACCTTTTTTCCTTCTTTTCTTTCAAACAAAGGCTGTACCGACCAATCTTTCATAGTTTCTTTTATTTCTACTAAATTGTCTTGAATTTTAGACATTCTTTCAAACAAATTACCTACTAATCGATGAAGTTCTTGTAAGTAATTCCATAGATCTGAAAAAAGCAATTTTATTATCGTTTAGTTAAGTAAGTAAGTATAACATGTGTGCCATGTAAAAGTATTTTTACTATAAGTTCAATTTGCTATTTATCATCATCATCAAATAATTTGAAAATTCGCTTTTAGTAATGGACTAATCACCATCAGAATTCCAGTTAAGTTTATTCTGCGCCATTTCAATCCTCTGGTCGATCGCCAATATCTCATCTTCCACTAAATCAAACTCCACTTTCTGGCTGTTCTTCCTGATCTGGTTATACCAATCAATTGTTATGCCCAAATTGATCCTATACTGTCTGTAAGTTTCTTGTTTCCCGAAAATAGTTAAGCCGTCTTGTGGCAGTAAATCTTTATACTCTTCATTTGAGCGTAAATGGTGAACTTCCTTCAAAATGTCTAGAAGCTGAAAAATAAATGTCGATAAACTGATTCAAGCATTTCATGAAATGGGGAAAGATTCAAATATATTAATCATTCTTTCAAGTCAGATATCACACAGTCTTACTAATGTGGTTACGACTATTGGACATGCGGACATGTTTGAACCTATTGTACCCATCTGTCCAATAATCTAGTCTATCCAAGCTGATATTGCAACAGTATTAACATTCCGACCTACCATTGGATGGAAATTCAACACCAGATCGCACCCCTGTCTTGCAAGAATCATTTTGTTAGTAGTGTCCTCAATAATCTTCGAAACAGTTAACGTCCAGTCGTAGAAATATTTCTTCTTGAATGCATTGATTTTCTCAATCAATTCCTCATGTCTTATAAAGATTTTCTTCGCTTCATCCGTACCCTTTATCCTGGTTTATGAGAAAAAAATAAATAAATATTTACGTATTTAATGATAGATTATACTAGAAAAGCAATAAATGTAAAAAACTTTCGGAAAGTGCTCAAAGTTCTACGGCAAAACCATGAAGATCTTTCGGTGCTAAATATACACTCTAGAAACATGAAACCTTAGAACATGAAATATTGTAAAGACTATGGATGAATGTAAGTCAAATAATCAGCTTTCGCAATTTGCCCCACCCAGGCTGACTTACGGGTGCGGCAAATTGCGAAAGCTAACTATAGGCTTGGTTATCCTCCCAGCTAGCGTGGTCATGAACAGCAGGCCGCCGGCGACGGGAGGCAGGTAGGCATCCACTTCCATCATGCCGTATCTCTCCAGGCGGTTGCTTTGTTCAACGAACAGTTCCTGAAAGATAAACTTGGTTGCACCCAACTTCAACTGCAAATTGAACTGTTTTTACTTCACTGTGGTACTTCAATAACACAAGTCATAATGATTGAGAAGTAGAGACAATATTGCGCTGAGCAGACGATGGACTATTTGTTCCAAGAACAGATGTAGACAAACTGTAAATATAACCAATGGATGAAAAAACAATGCAGCAACCATTGAATAAGATACATTTCTGCCCAACAGACCAGTCTATCGTCTGTTGAGGACCTAAAACTAACGTAGTCTACACTTGTATTAACTGTGTGAAAATATGAACTTACTTCGCAAGTGTTAATTTCTTCTTCGAGCATCACAATGATCTCAACGTATTTGGCTGTAAACTCATTTCTTATCAAAGGTCGATCTAAAACCGAACCTACAACATCAATTAGCTGAAATTTCAAAAAATTTACTTAGTACAGATTATTGATATTCGTGCGATTAGTCGATTAATTTTGTAATTGAGAGTTTTCATCGTAAAATCTAATACAGTCATGCAATCGTATTACCTTGAAAATAGATTCTAATGTCGTGCAATTATCGAATGATTCGACCAAAACGGTTGAAAGTTTCAGATCCAAATCTATGATATTCTCTTGAAAGTCTTTGAAGTCAACATTGAAGGTATCATCATCGGGGTCTAGTACATCGTAAGATTTCGATGCAAAGCCAGTGAAGTAGGCGTCAAATTCACCTGATATTTCTCGTATTTGTCCACCGAGAACTCGGCCTTTCATTCCACCAATCTCTATCTTCTCCAACTTTTGGAATTCCAAAACTGTTTTAAAGAACCATTGTATAGTATTCAGTCTATCCAAGAATCTATTAAGTCTCTCAAACACAACATTCGGGTGGAAAGTCCATGGGATCACTCGTCTATCCACGAAATATTTGGCTAGGTTCTCTTTGAAATATTCGAAGGTGGTTTTGAATTTCTTCATGATGTCTATGGTGCATTGAATACGTTGTGTTGCTTCGTCTATGTCGCTGTGGAACAACGTTGACGGATCTAGACATTTTTTGGCCTGAAATAAAGATTCAATCAGAAATGATCACGCTTTTAAATGATGATGAGTCGAGACTAACTCCTGCATACGTACCGCATATGTGTACGGATATATTTTCCTGTTTTCTTTTCACTATTACCAATTATTTCTTTTAACCAATTCATACTTTGATATTTAAAGAAGAGACTATGATGTGAACAAACAAATGTCCTAAAATATTACAGAGCTTTGTTATGTAAGTAGCCCCCGCGTGTTCTATGCCTTCGTGCCGAGGATCAAGTTTGTAAATCGTGAATTTATTAACTTCATGTCTATTTTCGCTGTTCGTGAATATCAGAAATAAATAATTCATACATTTTCCTATGAAATATATCTAGGGACATTATTTCGACAACATCGCGAGCTGGTACAGGTTTATTTTTACACAGTTAAAACGGAGTTAAGGTTACCACATTGACCAAAGACATAGTTTTTTTTTATGGATAATCATCAAATTACTTCTACCGCTCTGGGCGGAGCGGGGGTGAGTGTCAGACTTTTACTGACTAAAACCCACCCATGTTTCTGCTTTTGCCCTTTATGTTCCGGGGCCGCGGTAACTTTTTCGAACAACCCGCGACCCCAAACCACCCACAACTCCGAACAACCCGCAATCCTGAACAAACCGCAACCCCGACCAAAGACATAGTTACATTAACTTTAACCAACGATACTTGAAATCAAAAAAACTGTCACATATATGTAAAAGTGCAATACCTAAACGGCCAAAAATGTAAATATGAGAGAACATGTGAATATGGTATAAGTGTACCGAGAGTATTATATCGAAGAGTTAGGGCAGTAACGCAATCTTATGAACCGCATGTAGTCCATACATGTAGGCATTTAAATATTGAGCAAGTTTTAGTAAGCGTTAGTAATAGACTAACTTATGAGCTCAATTATTCAAGAATTTTAAATATGTCTAGCGACTAGTACTAAAACCGAGATTAGATACTTATTTTGCAAATCCCGTCCAGTAAACTCTACCTAAAATAGCATATAAGCAAATTATCTTATTGCAAGTTACTTCATGTTTTAAGTCTAATCATGTTTAAAACTTTGCTAAGAAAGCTTCGGAAAACTTTATATTCACACTATGTTCACATGATAATAAAACCACTTGCAATCACGTGCAGTCATCACAATGAATGATTGGCACAACATCCATTCATATCACACCGCAGTTGCAATTTGCGTAGAGTAGAAAACTATGTAGTTCCCATTTCATTTATACGATTTGATACTTTGAAGCCTATTATAATTCACCTTCGGTGCTGACACTTATGTCAGCAATAGTTTAGTTACTATGATTTTGAATATGGCTTGCCATTTATAAAATATCATTGAGCGTGCCTAAGCAAACTAATATTCTCTAGCTGGTAGACTCTTACTTAGCGTGCGTGGCAGATTTGAATTAAATATTTTTGGCCCAAAATTCGGCTACGCGAAAACCGCTCGCTAATGCAGCCATAAGATCGTCAAGTGTGCAGCTGTCAATGCAAACAGTGCAGTGCAGATCGGCTATTGTCTGTGGAGACACGCCGCATACACAATTGAGATCAGAACCGTCTATGAACCCCTATCTGTAGAGATTGACTTGGGTTTGGACTCAATTTAGACATAAGCTAGTAGCTAAAGGTAACCGCTTAAATTAACTATTCAATAAGAATAAATGATGTATGTACACCAACATATTTCGCATTACGTAGTGAAATCGTTCTGTGGCCCTTATACAACATGTCTTTTGGCTGTAGCAAATGGTTCTGGTTTACTTCTAGCTTACTCCTGATCGCTTTTGTAAAAACCCGAGGTGGGTTTATAAAACAAAAGCATCTCAATCTTCCAAGACCATGGACTTACCTGATAAATTAGCAGATTTGATATCTGCTTCAACAACACGATGAGCTTCGAAGAGTTGCAGTAATATTTGGAATCTCTCCAGATCATACAGATGACATGGAACAGAGGGCGGAACAATGGCTGACATTCCATGAAGTCTATCTCTTCTAGACCTTGGAAGTGCTTCTCCAATGTTCGTAGGTATAGGTCTATTTCACGGGCTTCTGCTAGAGCTGTAATTTAATTTAAAACAGATTGCATTTGAGAAATTTCTTGATCGCATGTTATGTTAAGTCAGAGACCCATAGGTGGCATAAGAACTCTGACAATCAGGTTTGGCACTAACCACAAGAAAGTGAAGTAAGAAGAACTGATTATTAATATTATAAATATTAGCATTCACAGAGGATAAACACTATTGTATGCAGGAAGGGGACAGTGGAGCCTTGAGACTATTATATGGCGATGATTAAGTAACTGTAAATGGAAAATCCAATAAGATCTGCCTAAGTAAGGAGATGCAAGATAAGCTGATGTACAGTCAAGCACAAGTGCCCTTTAAAGTTATTTTAATGCAACTGGGGTAGGCAATTGTTGCCGCCCACCGTACCTGCAGGACTAAGATAAGTACCTAAGTAGGTACTTTAACTACATCTGCCTGAATTAGCTCTGCTAATAAATCATGTTACTATAACTGGCCACGAAAAGTAAAAACTCAGATATGCTCATTAAGAACCTACTCCAGCTCCACCGTGGCGCATCATCATGGTCTATGGAATCAGATAGATCCCACAGTAGCATTTTCGTACAAACCTGAGACTATATTCTTGAAGAGTCTGCTGAAGCAAGGGTAGTAGGCTGATGTAGTTTTCTCCAGTATCACTGCCATACATCTTACTCTTTCAGTGCGTAGCTGATCGTAAATATAGTTCAAATTACGTAGTCTTGATTTCCAAAACGCCAGTTCTAGAAAAAGCCGTAACATTTTGTAGTATAAGTTTTCTTAAATGTTATTATTTACCTTATATAAATAGTTAATGTACCTATTTTTATATCTTACAGACACGAATTATATAAGAAGATCAAAAGCTTTTCCATTTTAAGGGGAAATTGTATGTAAATTGTCAATATTCCTTAGGGAAACACGTCCTTCCAAATTGATTAGAGGCAATGAAATTCTAAGTAAGTAATGTTTGCTATCTACGAAATTTAAATATATCTAACCGACACTCGGCGATGGGTTCTGTCCATTATCAAACGCCTGTCCAGAATCCTCCATCATGACATCATTGATCTGCTGAGCCCACTTAATGACGACTCCTTCAATAGCACTCTTCAAGTACAAATCTACTTCTTTCCCACGATGTAGTTCCTTTTCGGCCTCGTGGACCAGTTCTACGCCTACTGGCATTGGTAGGACTGTTTGGCCGTTTACTTTACCTTTTACCTAAATAAGAGTAATTGGGATTTAAAGTAAAAAGTTGTAGCATTGTATTACATGTAAATCGAAATGAGTAGTTTTATTATTTCAAAATCAAAATGATCCGACTCAATTTCGAAACTATGATGAAAACATCAGAAGCAAAAACTTCGTAGATTGGTTTATCAAAGCTGAATCATTTGATATTGATCACTGGCAAAAACTTAAGTTCTTTTATCTTAATTCTCTTACCTCATACACAGTGCTCTTGAGATTATGAATTTGTTTGAGGATATCTTGGGAGACAACAAGAGGCCAGCCTTCATGGTTCAATGGATTTGAAAGAAGAGGCACGAAAACTTCGTCTACTAATGCTGCCAATTCATCTATCAGTCTTGGTGCCAAATCACCTATAGAATAGGAAAATTATCTATATATACCTACATATTAAATAAATACTTTTAGATATCCAGTTATTTCAATTAGACCATTACAGGCCATTTTGAATGTCGAGAAACAAAATTATGAAGCTACAGTCCCGGACATAAGGCATAATAACTTGTGAAAGTACTGTTGTTGCCCATTCCAAAGCGTTGATCTGTATGGAGAAGAATGGGCAAGAAACTCGATGGACGCTATTTTAAATTATAATATTATTACAAGATCGTAGTTACATCATCCATAGCATCTATAATACTATCTGTAGTTGAATTGGTCTCCAATAGAATGTTTAGGTACATATAACTAATTCTAAAACACATATTATTTTCAATTTGAATGACTTCTACATTATAAATTGTTAATTAACAGCTTACCAAAAATGACGAATTGTGCACAATCCTCTTTCGGGATAGCATCGGGCCTTTTCTTGACATAGTAAACGGCTTTGTTCTTCAGGTAACATGGAAACGATATGACCGGTACCAGCTGCAGTGCATTCGTCAAGACCACAACCAAGAGCATCGGAAAGGGTTTGTCCACAAAGTCTTTCAATGTAGACCTGTGTTCTTCCAAACCAAGGACCCTCATCCATTTTTCCGGCTTTAACTTTAAAGATTTGACTGCGTATGACCCTATAAAGTCGAACCGTGGGTCTTGGTTGGACGATGATGATGGAGCAGGTTGC
Source organism: Ochropleura plecta (assembly GCA_905475445.1). Lineage (NCBI taxonomy): Eukaryota > Metazoa > Arthropoda > Insecta > Lepidoptera > Noctuidae > Ochropleura > Ochropleura plecta. The sequence continues at coordinate 5,714,638 of FR997723.1, read as the reverse complement.
TCCATGATCGGAGGAAGTTATTCTTGCTAAGTCATTTTGAGAGGCTCCTTCTACCTCGCCGGTTGGAACGTCTTTGACAAAGTAAGGACTGCGAAAGGCAGAGGCAAATGGCAAGTCACGCAAGTCCCAACGGCATGCCATTATGGAACGATGTCTCCTTTGTAACGAGCATCGGCATCGCTATACTAAAATAGATTAAGTGTATGGTGTACAGAAAAGATAGCTGACGTTTGAGTATAAAGATTAATAAAACTGATTTTGTTTCGAGGGTAATTAGACCATTTTCTTGAAAACCAACAAATAATACTTGGCTATTTTCAAAATACCTACTTAATATATTTACCTATTGGTTTCACCAATCATGCCTCTTTGACTTTAAGTGGTCTTGCTTTTAGTCGTACTAATTTTGGCGCTTTTTATTTTTTACAAGATGGCTGCTACCAGATGTAATGTCTCAGGTCAATCGTGAAACTATGGTCGATGATGGTACTACCGTTAGTCAATAGGTAAATTAAACACAATGCCTTACAACATTCAATCGCAGATTTGCTGATCGCAAGATTTTTCACACACCCAGAAAGTTATACTTTCAGGAGTTTGCAATCATTAACCTAATCTACCTAATATAAAAACTGCTTCTGCAACCAGTACAGCCACCTAAGTGGGCAGAAGCGCGTACCAGGCCGTCTGCGCGCCGCCCTGCGCCGCCCGCCAGCAAGATGACACTCGCGCGACGTCGCCCAAGAATAAGGTCAACTGTCGCTATTACAACCTTCGTGTGGTAATAGTGATGAGCGGGAGCGAATTGTCAGCAGCGTTGTTTCGTACAGGTTGTTTGGATTGTAGATTTGTAGTATAGGGGTTTGGTCAAACCGGGTATGGTCTAACCGTGGCCGCCGTGGATCTGAAAATTCTACGTACCACCTTGACCAAGCTGAGGTGAATTTTCCATATACCTATACCATTTTTTTGAAACTAAGCAGTATTTTTAGTGGTCCCCGACGCAAGCCCCTTGAATTTAAATATTCTTCTGTTACAAAACGTAAAGGGACAATATTTGTATATATTTGTTTTTCTTTTTTGACGTTTTTATTAAATTTATAACAGCCGTTTTCTACTGAACTAATAATGTAAGGCTCACTGCAGTCCTATAGTGGCGTATTTTTTTTATTCTATTTTGAGCCCATAAATTCTACATTTTCATTCTGTGCAATATACTTCGTTCATTTTCACAGAGCAACAAAAAGATCGAACAAAGAAGCGTGTGGGAGCAAACAGTTTTTCTGAATACCTACGAATCTTCAGTTACTTTAACCTACCTCTTGTTCTGAGCGCGTCGAAGACAACCTAATTTTAAGTCCGCCCATTTGTTGACGGATCGACAATTTGAGTAGACACAAAAAAAATAGCTACAGACTTCGAACTACTGAGTATAAAAGTCGCTATAAGTTTATGTCTTGTTTTACTGTCTGAAAAGCTATTCTGGGTGTAATCGTTACATAAAAACATAACTTTACCTTCCTGAGTTATAAACTGATGAATGCTTCTCAATTTATTTACCTTTCATTAAATAAATCGCATCAATCTTACTTTTACTTGCAATAACTTACCTAATCGTTGACATTCGATGTATTTCTTTCACGATAGTCTTGATTGTTTCTTCTGCTAGGTTTTAAGTTTAAATAAGTATTTATTATTATTTGTTAAATCTTATCTTAACACGAACTTTGAAAAAAATAAATAAGTATTGTGTCATTTTTCACGGATTTTTTCGCGCCATTTCTACCTATTTTTTTCATGCTCCGCTAAATCTGGCAACTGTGGTCTATACTGCCAGTTTTATTTTTATAACCAAAAAGTTCTATAGATTTTTATTGTATGTTCTACACAGCGTCTCCGAAAACAATATTACTATACTGATACCAAAGCAACTACGTATGTACTGTATGTTAGATGTAAGTTCTCAGTTTAATTTTATTTCCTAGATTAACTTCTGTTTGCGTAAGTTTCGTAGGAATTTTAAATAAAGAAGCTTTATGTTCATGGCTGTAACCACAAAGCACCACCTGCTCTCCGATCCTTATCCTCATATGCCTAGCCTTTTCCCAAGTATATTGGGGTCAGCTTCAAGTCTTACCGGCTGCAGCTAATGCCGGATGCGACTGACTGTCTAGACCCCCACAACCCAGTTAGTACTGGGTAATAAGATACTTCTTGGTTTTTAAACTTTCGGGACACTTATTACCTATCAAAAATCTACAAATGACAACAACCTAGGTAAGCGCGGATTAACCTAAAGATCGACCCGAACGGCTGCTATTATTTAGCCACGATCTGCACCGATCCTTACATCATACATGCCTCATTTACTTTATATCTAAAAAGATAGGTAGTTATTTTTATCGTTAATTAATAATTAGTTAAGCTGTTTTTTAGGGAAGGGAAAATCAAAAAATAACTTCTCTCGCTCTGGTGGAAGTGTCAAGACTTTTACTGACTAAAACCCATCAATGTTCTTTATTTTGCCCTTTGTGGCTTGGGCCGGTATCTCTTTGGAACAACCCGCAACCCCGGCAGACAGTGTGGCCCAGACGGGCCCTAATGCAATAAGTCAAGCTTTGGATTTTGATTTATTTTATACTTAAAGGCCTTGGATGTTTTTTTTATCCAATCTACCATAAGTTTTCTTTTGGCTTCTAAAACAGAGAGAGATTCTCATTCGGTTGATTTTATTAGCGTTTAATTTTAAAGTCACTAATACTTTAATTTAAAAAATGTGATAGCTAATATGAATCGAGCTACAAATCTACTTGATTACTAGGTTCTATGTATTTATAGGGTATCTACAAACTAAAGGAATAAAATACAAAAATAATATTTTATAATACATTTATTGATAATGACAGCGATGGTTGACTCGAACTTGCTACTTGGCAAAAATATTTCCACTAGAAGTGAACTATTTTTGTAATTAAATATTAAAAATCTCTTTATTATGCATTATGTATATAGTAATGAAGATGCAACCATCTATGCTACAAAGTAGCTGCCTATTTATCACAAAAAGAATTAGAAATACATACATTACTTTGTCATTTATTTATTTTACACTTTCCAATTCTGGCAAATTAATTTACTTATCGGTTTCTACGCTAAAATAAAATCCATGCAAGTCACAATTTCATAAAATAATAATTACATTCACATTCGTAAAAGCGTGTGATATCTTGAATTGACTGCGAATAATACACACAATTTTCTAAAATGAAATAATAATTAACAACAAATCATTTCAATTACCTAAAAACTATTTGTTTAAAACAAAAGCACAGCACATGGTCAGCTTAATTTCTAAAAATTAAATTAGGACCTACGAGACGCTGCTTTTAAGGTCACTATTTGCCTAAACCTAGGAGCCCTAGTGCACACTCCGAGACACCTGACCCGACCTGACCTCACCTAGGCGTCGTACCTGCTTCGCTTGACAGCTAGTCCTTTGCCCGTGTTCTACCAAACTACTGGACATAAGCACATCAAGAGTTTCAAAGACACATCCTACTATATTTGAAAATACGTATATTTCATGTTTAGATTTTTTAACGTCGACTACACATTGAGCTGTCCTAGTTAGGGCCAGATTTATTTATTATAATGGTAAATATACTTTTACATTCAAAGTTAAAAATCGTAAAATGCAAAATAAACGCCATATAAGTCGCATTCTGTAGTTAAAAATCTAACTAATCACTGATAAATACTACTGAACGTTTGCTAGAACGATAAATGTATAGAAAAATGGAATGTTTAAGTACGACAGTCTAATAAGCTTTCGATAAAATGTAAATCGTGATAACTCTATGTATGTGTGACAAATATGATGTCAGTCAATGCTTACAAATTATTTGAGCCGCTGTCCCATGGCGAGGTGTCGAGTGACGTCATGACATCAAAGTTAGCAATACAAACGAGTTTAAAGTGATCGTAGCGAACAATATCACGCCACCGTTGGTTCGCTATGGAATCGCGGCCCCACTAAAAATTGGCATTAAATTCTCGAGTGCATATTTTTGAAACAGCTGTTTTAATATTTTTGAATAACATTTTATATTAATAACTTACTTTTAAATGTAAATATACATATGTTTATAGAGGTATTCGTTGACGTCACATGTTGGAATGCAACTCGGCGACGTTTGCAACGCACAGCACGTTGGGTGGTTACGTTTGGCGCGTGACGTGAACTATAATGTGTTCGATGTGACGTCACAGAAGAGCCCTCGAGGAATGGAGGCAAGTGGCGGACTATGAATGAACGCTGAAACGTGGGACTTACAAACACTAGTAAATAACCAGGCGTGTTACTCTATGTTGTGTACTCATTTAGTGTACTTACGAACGATTACTTTACTAAAAGGATGGAATATACATTAGGTGATCTAAGACTATTGCCCCGTCTTACCACGGAGCGAACAATGTGGACATTACCTAATACGATTACACGCGCACTATGCCGCTACAATATATCTTGATAATTTATCCAAATTAGGCTTTATTCAAAAAATTAAACTATAACTCTTCATATTACTATAATGGAGAGAACATCGATTAAGATTTTTGTTTCACTAATTACAGATAGATACCTCATCGATTTATTGTTCGAATGTGGATGGAGATAATAAATTGAGGACATTTTTTTGTAGTGACATTTTAATTTACAGAATGCCGATTCACGACTACATTTACATACATTTTCGAATATACACAACCTAATCGATATAATGTGTGTGGCGCAAGAGATGAGTGAATCTATGACGTCACATCTGTCAGAGTTGACAGCATCTACTTGGCAAGAGGACCTTGTCGCCACAAAAATGACGATGGGTACTTATTCGATATTTAAAATTTAATATTAGAATAGAAACGATTAATAGTAGTTGTTATCGAATAAGAAGCTTTTAAATGGCAGTATTGATTGCGTGTTGGTTCGCTCACCGCTTGCGCCGTACATCGGAGCGTCAATGTCTGTGATCCGTCAGTGGCTGTTTGGTGTACTAAGTACAAAGTCTTTTACAAGGACGAAGATGTAATATTGGACGATTTCATAAACTACTTGAGATACACCTTTAAATAAAAGGGGCAAAAGCAGGCGTCAAAATAAAAAAAATAATGTTTTTTTAATAGTTAGGTGGCAAGATACTATCACAATCGAAACTGGCAATCGTGTGTCGAACACAAAACGCACGTGAGCATGAAGTAAAGTTTAGAATATTATTATTAGAGATAGGGTGAAGCATACAATGAATAACGTTTTGTATGTGCACGTGCAACTGTCACAGGTATCGAAAGGAGTTTCGATATAACTTTGACTTCATTTACCCGTTCGATTCTAATTTACACAAAGTTCCACGACCACTACCGCGGACAACAATCGCACACTTCACCCTACCAACTCGAAAAATGTCATATAAAATGTAACAGCGAAGAGAAACAGTAAAATGTCAAAATCACAGAAGTTATATTCCCTGTGCAGAATATAAAACTGTGCGAGTCACACGAGGGTAAGCAGATACAGTGGTCGATGAGCTACACATACATAAATAAGTATACATTACCGTAACATCTATCACCACAAACTATACATTAGAAAGAATTTATACAAATAACTTAATAAACGATATTCAATCACCGATGATCATTACAAATAATAATACACACGCAAATCCACATATTTACAGGAATTTCTCAAAAATTATAAAATTAAATCACATTATAATTCCATATTTATATTTACAAATATTTGAAAATAATTTCATTTAATTCATAATACAATAAAACAAAACAACTAGTACAGTCGACTACAAAAGCGATATCGTTCCAAATAAACACCAATTATAACAAGTGATTGGATTTTATTAATAGTAATATTTGACTACATTTCCTTATTAATATTAAATTTTATTAAATATCACGACAAAAAGTGAAGAACCTCTTAATTTTAGAGAGGCAAAGATATTAAATACATTTCCATTTCATACAAAGTTCCCAATTACTTGTTACATTTGGTGAGAACTGACATGATTATCACTTGTGCAATCAGCTGTACTCACATCTACAGGGCGATACAAAACTCTCGATGACTTGGTCGAAAGTTGCACATTCCGGAAACATTGCGACATCTGCGTATTTTATTAAAATACTCAATAAAATCGAGATAATAGTTTCCCCATTTTCTGTCCCCAACATAATAAAAAACGAAGGCGAACAGTATTGCTTTTGGGGTAATAAATAAACATCTACAATACATACAAGCACCATACAAGTTACATGACTGCAACGAAAAAATGCGGATTTCTATGATACAAGTAGTTGTGGGACGTTAGTATAAATTCGGTCCGATACGTTGCCGGCTTTGTCCGCGTTCTGTCAGAGAGGGGGCGCGATGTACGCCGCGCGTCGGTGTAACGTTGTCTATTTGCTATTCCTAGTTTTGGTGCCGACGGCGTTTATGCTGTCGCCGCGGCTCCGCGATCTGTGTAAATTATGTAGGCCTTCTCCTGGAACAAAGCGAATTCCCTCTAAAACCTGAACTAATACATTTTATGTCTAGTGTACTACTCGACGCTCACACTCCACACATCAGATGTGATAGTTATGGTATTCACCATTTGTCATTTTGTGCGTTGCGATTGCCAATGCAAGCGTTACATTGACCGTTGACATGTAGGACTCCTCATGGCTACATAAATTTCTTATTGTGCGAACTGCCTGACGGTTCATTGCGCACGCGGAATCCGCGGCGGACAAAACAAACGCACTCAAGACACACACGTGAGTCAAAGCTAAATTTCGTGGATCAGTGATGTGACGACAAGTGTGACAGTAGTGTACCCACCCTTGCTCTGCGCGCGCTTGAGCTCGTTGTCGCGGAAGGCGCGCGCGCTGCGCCCGCGCCGGTCCTGCACGATCTTGTCTGGTCGCACAAAGATGCCGTGCCGCGCTCGACACTCGAAGTACCGCTGCCCACCCACTGAGCCATCATTTTTGCCTGTTCAACCAAAATTTTGTAAAATAACTTGAATAATAAAAGTATATATATACAGCCACATACAAACTATATCGTTATAATGTAAACGAGTTTTAGATTCTAACCGTGAGGCACGTCAGACACAACTACCGTTAGTCGGAGAATCGCCCTTTTTCTAAGGAGAATGAGGAACCTCGCCCCTCATATCTCTTAAAGTGTGTTAGCATTGTTTATAGTAGTCAAATTGAATTATAATGATCAATTTTTACACATCCTAATAAAGATGCAAAGTCAAATCAGAAGTATCAAATCAACAGTGCATTAAGTGATACAATGAACATACCAGTAGGCGCATCTAGCTCGATGCCGATCCACGTGCCGTGCGCGAAGTGCGTGGGCCCGGCGTACGCGATGACGCCGGTGCTACTGCTCAGCCGCAGCTGCACGCTCTCGCCCACTGTCATCCACGGTTGCAGCATCGGGGACTCTGATGAATCGTCTATTTGGAGATGTAAGTGTCCGGTAACGTAAAAAATTAAGAAAAAAATATTCTATGAAATAAGTGCATATTTTTGCTGTGCAGTGCTAGAAGGGAAGAAATGGTTAAATATTTATTCGATTTAAAATACCTGTTTCTATTTCAAATAAAACAAGACTGCATACCTACTATATTTCTAAATTCTTCACATACATTAAATAATTAACTACTATACACCCTATTCTACTAATAACTAGTATAATGGAACACAACCAATTCTATCCCTGTCTTTTGCTACATATTTATAACAAGATCTAAGGCATTCTAGGGTAATTCTGACTTTCAAGTCAGCATCGTTGCTGTGTGAAAGAGATGGAACTACACGGGACGAATAACAGCTCCATCCCTTTCAACAATGAAACAATGGTGAGTTGAGAACGTAGCACGGTCCTAGGTGTAAGGTGTCTCTTACCATCTCCAATCCGTTCAGTAGAGGACGCAGGCGTGTCGTGTAGTCCGGGCTCGTGCGCCGAGCGCGGGCGCGCGCTGGGGAACGACGCGCGCGCCGCGCTGCGGGCGCTGGCGCCGCCGCCCGCGCCGCACGCGCCGCCCGCGCGACGACGGACCACCTGCGACCGAACGAATACATTTTAGCTCAACACTTTTTTGCCTCACAGCGGATTTTGAACTGTAAACACATACAGTCAATACAATCCGAGCAGTCATAATCCAAAAGGGTGAATTTGCAAATCTCAATGCTATGCAGTGCGTTAACATTCCAGCGCCCAATGAAAACGTCGCATTTAAAAATGCTACTAGCCCAAGAAGATTACTTCATATTTCTATTAAAAAACTGAAAATGTTTCCTATATTAAAGGACATGGCCAGATCCTGCCCTGATAATGCACAGTAATGATTAATATATGAAAATTCCTTTTTAAATAAATAAAACTAATCGCATTAATTACATTTTTCAAAAATAGGCGAGAAAAAATCCAAAAAAATATATGTTTGTTCATTTATTGTGTGGTTTTATATTCTGACATTGCATTGATTGACATTGTCGTCTTGCGTTGATTTTATCACGTATTATCGTACTTTGTTACTATTGAAACTAGAGCACAAAATGTCGTTTACGCTTCTAATATTAATATTCTCAGAGAAAAAAACAACACACATTTATTAAATTCTCTGTAACATTTTTATTAATTTAAAAGGCAAAGCGAAAAATGACAATCATCCTTACAGGATCGGAGGATAAATCTGCAATCATAATCTTATTCCTGATCGATGCGAGCCAATCGACAATTAGTTTGAAGTACTACAAGAAAACCTGGATTTCCGGAACCATTTAACACTACTTTGCTATTATATCACTTACATTACACTATTATTCATTTCTTTCTTGTAGTGAGCTTTGAGCGCAGCGACGACTCCAGACGACTGTCTATGAAACTTGTCGCTGCGGCAGCGCTAAGCTTGACGCTGTTTTCTTGTAAAATAGCACGATTGCTGTTGTATGATGTCGTCGTACCAACGCATCTTTTACCTTTCTTGTGGAATAAGCCGAATATGAAAAGCCTAGCCTATTTACTAAATTGCGTCTGAATAGTATTTCTCGTTTTGTTACGCCTTAGGGCTTGCAAATATTCGACAATTTTGCAATTCGAATATTCGATATTTTTTTAGGGTATATTCGAATAATTCGAATATTGTTCGAATATTAAATAAAAAAATTAAGATTTATAGAAATCATGTTCTTTAATTTCTAAACAGTCTTTATTCTCTGAATCAAAATAATACTATTTAAAGCTAACGCAGTGTTACAAAAACAATTAAAATAACATTTTTTTCTGTTAGAAGAACACGAAGGATTAGAATAGCTAACATTAAACTGCAAATAATCAACTTGTTTCTTCAAATAACATAGCTAACACAATAGTCAACGTATTTTTTTGTACGAATTTTAATGGTCGACTTAATATTGTACTGATGATATTAATACACCACAATGTTACTCTAATATAATATTCGCAAAAATTTGAAACAAAATGCTTAAAATGTTAAAATAAATAATAGTTATCAAAATAAACTAATTTTGTTTGGATTTGATTTGAATGTTCCCGATCGTTGCCGAATCCTATAGTAACACTCGTAATGCCCGCGCGTCGAACGACGTAACCTTGTTTGGACGGCGTGCATAACGTTGAATTTTGTGTGCACATCAGATTGTTGAATTGTGGAATCGGTCGAATTTTCGAATATCGTAAAATTTCTATTCGAATATTTGAAACAGTTGATTATTCGAATAATTCGAATATTCGAACATTCGAATGCAAGCCCTATTACGCCTACAAAACTCTGAATGTTTGATCATTGCTATTCAAATTGTTAAGGCGCTTTTTTTGTTTCCTACTTATAGTGTCTCTCGCCTATTCTCTGATGATAAAATATAATCTATTGTAAAGCCCTGCATGTGAGCTTTAAAATGACGTACTGCACATTAATGTACATGAATATTTTTTGTTAGGGTATTGCTCTATACAAGTTCCGGCCGTGACATTTACACACAAGTTTTATCATATACCTGATTTATCGTCATTTAAATCATCAAGAATATGAGACTATTTAGTGAAGTTAACAAAAACTATACTTACTGCCCCCTTTCATCAAAGGTGTGTAGAGGAATTCTAATTATTTATTTTTCAGAAAACACTCATAAGATGGTTTTATAAAATTTACATGCTTCAAGAAATTTAACACAAGGCATGCAAAGTGAGATCAGTTAAAATCAAGATGGACTGAAGTGACAAAAAAAAATGACAATCACAAAGTAGGACATTGTCTTCTCTACAAACGAAGCTTCACTGAATGTACAGGATATACGTCAGACTTACCTTGCCAGCAGGTAACTGAGTCTTCACTATAGGCTGGTCAGGTCCGGTTGAGGCAGAGTCACTCTCGCCCACAGACGACGCTTCCCGGCTTCGTTCAGCATCGTGACTTGACTGTTCAGAGCTCACTGATTCAACTTCGACTTCACCTGGTACAAATTAATATTATACATAACACCATACAAAATTTTAATTGTATCTGGATTAATAAATTTTGTTATAATTTCTTGAACACTGGTTAAAACTAGTTTCTTTTGCTTTGGAGAGTAATTAATAATACAAGACGTATAAATGAACTAGCTGTTAGGTTTGACAGGTTTCCCAGCTCATTGGTACAGTTCGATTTGCGCGACTTCGAAGAATATATATATATCCCAGAAATAAAGACGATATCAGTATATCAATAAAAAAAAAAAAAAAAAATAATTATTACAGGTAGTTGTTTCGGGTGTGGCTGTTCGTGTCATGTGAGTTTAACTGTTTGGCGATACATGAGAAATCTCTAGTGTGGGGTAACCTTTTATTTTCGAATTTAGATATAGTGTACTTACCAAACGATGTATCATGCGACGCGTCATGAGAACCTTCATGCGACACATCATTATTCGGCTCCGAATGCGTCGTACCTCCATTCACCTGCGTATTCTCAACGCTCTTACTGCTGGTCAGCACAGCACTTTTCACAGGAATAGCTCCCAACGGATCTACCATCTGACCATTACTACCATTCGACTCTTCCTCTTTGGTTGCCTCCTCACAGTCCCTTAAAAACGGATTGATACGATTTCTCGACCCGGGAGTTAAAACTGGAGTTTTCGCTTTCTCAAACAACGAATCATCTAGCTCGTGTTTAGACTCAACGATGTCGTGTTTCAAGTCGTTGATGTCGTTCCGTAGTTCTGTGATTTCGTTCCGGAGGCCGGCCATAGAGTTCTTGGTTCTGCTTAGGTGGGTGTAGTCCATTGTTTTGTCGAAGTCCGGTGTCTCGTCGACCGACATGCTTCGGATTGAGAGAGTGTCGTCGTTCGTCAGGTTTGTTGATGATACTGCTTGTGAACCTGTATGGGGGGGGGGAAGCAATTATGTTACTTGAAGTTACTTGACTAATACCAAAACACTCAAGAACTACTAAAGAATTTTAACATTTAAACCGCATAGCATAATCACTCCATTCAAATTTTAAGTTTTTACTTAACATCAGATAGAATAAAATTGACTTGAACTTGTTTGATAGTCAGCTATCTATATAGTACAACATAATTACAGTAATTTGATAATATAGTATCTATCTATTAAAAATCATTGACTCCTTTTCACAAAATATCAGAAATTATTACTATTGTTAGGAGTCTCAAATATTGCATGAAGGATTATTTTAGAGTGTTGGTGCTCACTAAGACAGGATATAGCAAAATTTAACTCAAAAGGGGGTGAAACAGGGTTGCAAAGTTTGTATGGGAAAACGCGATTCCATAAAATTACTACAATTGTGTGAAATTTGTGGTGGTATGGTCATTCCAGCAGTTTGGTCTGAACATGCAAGTTCTGGAAAGAACTTGCTAACTTTTTTATCCCGGTCTACGCGGGTGAAACCGCGTGGCACAGCTATAAGCTATACGTACAACATCACGCTTCAATACATAGGAGCTAAGCAGCGGGTGAAACCACTGGGCACAGCTAGTGTAATAATAATTTCGCATGGAATACTTTGTTAATACGAATATTATTTTAAATAATAATAACTAGAACCTCGAGAAAGCCGAGAAAGTATGGCATCAGCCTAATGGGAGCGAATGGGTCGCACCCCCCGATTCTTCTTCGTCTCAGATCCAGTCTTACTAGAGGTCCTAGGACAGGCGTCACACCCTCATTCCATACAGGTTAGAATCTGATATAAGTAAGCGGGATGTGTGATGTGGACTCAGCCGGTAGCTTCCCGATACCGAGGGCCTACTATTTTTTTTATATTTTTATTTTTTTATGTACAATTTCCTTCATTTACTTTTCTTCCCACTTTTATATTTATTAATATTTAAAAAATAAACATAACATGTCTTTTCTGTCTTAGTTTATTTTTATTTTTCATTTTGTAACTTTGTTCAATAAAAAAAATGTTTTGTACAATAAAAAAAATGTAAAGTGAAGAGTTGTAAAAAACCATTGTTTAGGTAGCTAAACAATGGTTTTTTACAACTCTTCACTTGTGCAGTTCAATTTTACTAATTTCATCCTATCACCGTTGTCAATTAGTATCATTCTACTCACCATAACCGCTGGAAGATATTGAGGGCGAGTTCTTGTTGGGTACCCGTTCGCAAGCCAGTTCGTGTAGCGAGTCTAATGTCTTCGATGTCGGCAGGAAACCGCGCGACGTGGCGCGGCTGCGTGTGCGCTGTTCATAGGAATAGAAATTTTTTGACAATCTTATGCTCAGAAAGTGGTGGAGATACTTACATCAAATATGTTTACAAGTGCGGCGCTACTTAGAAGTGGGCAGAAACTTCAGCTCTGACAGTATTTTCATATTTTGTAGAAGTAAAATAATTGTAACCAGTTGTTGAATTTGAATAGATTTATTTTATTTTAATTGGAAATTAAAAATAACATAAAGAATAATTAGAAATTAACATATATCTATTCAAATTCAAAATATATGAAAGATGCCTATATGGAATATATCATTCCACAGACAGGTATCTACCAGAGGTATTTAAAAAAAACATTTGAAATATATGGTCTACAGTACTTTCACAAGTTATTATGTCTTGTGACTGGGACTGTAGTCCTGTCTTTTTTGTTTTTATTACATTCAAAAGTGACTTTAATGGTCTAATAGAAATAAATGCTTTGAGTTTGATACTGACAGGAGAATAGTGACACTTAAAGTCAGCCTAATCCAATCTGGCAAGCAGATGTTTGGTTTAGTCCTAATTACGGTTAATACTTAGAATGACTTTAATTTACTTTAGAATGAGGAGCTCGTGGCTAAATAATAGCAGTCGCTCGGGTCGATCCTTAGGTTAAGCTGCGCTTGCCTAGGTTGGTCTGTGGATGGGTGACCACCCGTTACATACCGAGTTTCCTCCGTGCCTCGGAAAGCACGTTAAGCCGTTGGTCCCGGCTGTCATTTGTAGATCTTTGACAGTCGTTACAGGAAGTCAGTGTTCCAAAAGTCTGACAACCAGTCTTACCAAGTGGTATCGTATTACCCAGTATTAACTGGTTGTGGAGGTCAGATAGGCAGTCGTTCCATGTAAAATACTGATATTCAGCTGCATCCGGTTAGACTGGAAGCCGACCCCAACATAGTTGGGAAAAGGCTAGGCAGATGATGACTTAGAATGACTTTAGCTGTTTACTTACGTGAGATCTTGGAGTGGTGAGCTCATCAATGGGAGCGGACTCGGGCTCAGAATGTGAGTCCTCATCGTTGCGTCTTCCCGGCTCTTCGTGAAGCGTAGTCATGCGTAACCCAAGTTTGCCACTTGCTGGAGACGCTGTAACATTATTCACTTATTTATTATCATGTACGTAGGAAGCAAATGTCTGACGGTATACTCGTAGAAACAAAAGGGCAAATTGACAAAACGATAGTCGAACTTTTGAGTTTATCTCGTGTTCAGTTCAAAATAATTTATATAATAACAGAAGTGATGGTGAAATTAAAACTCATAAATCTTTATATAATCAATTATCTTAAATTATGATACGTGTAAATGTGGCAAAAAGTTTTGATAGTAATATTTTTAAGTAAAAATAGCTTTTGAACAAGAGATAGGTTAGTTTATAGACATAAATCTTGGCCCCACCTGGGCGCCAATAAGAAATAAAAGTGTAGTAAGATTAAACAGCTTGCTTCTCAATATTTTTAAATAGAGCCAAATAATTAACAACTGTGCAATTTTCTTAGCATTTTACCAAACAGCGTAGTGTCTAGCTTATTCTAGAGAAAGTAATAGCTTAACTAATTAAATGACTTACAAACCATGAATGAAATTAGTTTAACATAAATAACATCATTTAAATGAACGCTTCCATGCTTGAGATTGTACAATGATTGAGTCATGCCAATGTTTTCACTATACGAACTAACTAGCTCACTATGAGATGTAGCAAATAAATAAAAATTAAAACTATGTTTAACACTTTACGAGGCCTAGATTCTTTTCAGTGTAGCTTGCCGCGACATTATCTATCGCTTTTTAAAACTATATTATGGTCAACATTTCTGTTGGGGCTGCGGGTTGTTTTGAAAGAGATACCGCGGCCCCGCAACACAGGGGGGGACAAAAGAAGAAACTTGGATGGGTTTTAGTCAGTACAAGTCTTGCAATACCCTCCGCTCCGCTCAAAGCGGAAGGAGTTATTTTTTGATATACCAAATGAAAAAAAGGCAACATTAACCCCAATCAAGTCATCTTTTTACGCAGAACTGTGGGGCTACCACAACGTCATAAGCAAGATTGTTCTAATCTTATTTCAATGTGGGAATGAGATGGACCTAGGGGTCCTTTATAACTGTCTCTTTCCCACCCTGGAATGACATTAAATCAATCTGTTTTTAAGACGTTTTAGTAGCTCATCTGACGTGATCGGGTTTTCGCAACCCTATTAAAGGTTTCAACTGTGCCTTTTATAGGTCCATATTCTTAGTTTTTAAACTTGTTGTTGTTTTAGTTGGTCCTCGTTGTAATTTTTTAGATATTTGACAGTTATTATAGATAGTCAGTTTACTGAAAGTCTGACAACCAGTCTTAGCAAGGGATACCATATTACCCAGTACTAACTGGGCTGTGGAGGACAGATAGCGCTCCATGTAAATTACTAGTATTCAGCTGCATCCGGTTAGACTGAAAGCTGACCCCAACATTATTGAAAAAGACAAGGCAGATATGATAATGTTTTGATGATAATGATTTTTAGTTTTAAAACTAGAACTTTCTTAGTGCTAATAGTAAATACGTTAATTAGTTTTTCCAGAATTAACGGTCCCACGTACTTTCGAGACACGAATGGCTTTCAATGTATAAAGAGTGGATAAACTCTAAGGATTCTCATATTATTTTTGCCTCAGTTTTAAAGCACATAAAGTATACATGGACGAGACTATGCTAGCTTATTTTCAATAGATTGATCTCATGCATGTCTTATGACTAGTGATCAAAATCTCGGAAAAATTTAAACGATAACATTTCGTTCATAACTCGAATACATGCCGTGTAAATCATGTTTCAAAACAATACACTGAAAAGATCGTACAATGAGCTTAACAAATAATACAAACATGTAAAGAAAACCGTCAAAAAACAAGCGAAACTAGTGATTCTACGACTTAATAACGGGACATACACTTGTTTGGAGTCTGTAGTCGCAGAGAGTTCAGGTTCAAATTCAAGTTTAGGAACGTGGGCCGGGCTGCAATGAAAATATCAATGTCTTCGTCAATACAAACCTTTAACATAACACACACATTTTGGATACCCTTACAGAACAACAGTTTTAAAATCTTTGTAAAGTTTACATTACTAAAAATAAGTAGTAAATATAGGTACACAATTTCCCGTCTTAAAGTTAAAGGAAATTAGGGAACTCTTACATTTGAATTAAGACATTTGGCATAAAATTAGGAACTATATTAACACAATTCTGCTTCGGACTTAGAAGCTAAATTGAGGTTATTGTTCTAATATTTTAAATCTATTGTTTAACTACCTACATTAAAAGATTATTCCTGCATTGAAAAATAATTATTCTGATAAAATTATCACAAAAACATGGCTAAATTCTGTACAGTTTGAAATAGAAAACTATTCAATTACACACAATATAATCTAAATCGTTTCTAAATTATAGGTTACGAAATATCAAACCTACGTTACAATATTTATTGTCTAGCACATGCGTATTACAATATCTATCGACGAGGTACAGTTCTTCAAATATCTGTCTACAATACATGCACAGTTTCACCTAACACACACACAACCTACATCCAATTCCATTGGTCTATCACTACTATACATAACTACTAATACAAAGATAGGACTGTTTTTCAAGTTTTTACGCATCACACAATTTATCAAATGTACAATTCATCAATATATGGCAGATCTTAACACAGCAGAACCCTAACATAACACTTATAAGCAGTATTCGTTGTCTAAACTGAAAGCGTCGTTCGTTTTTCGAATCCACAGCAAATAGATCAACGTAGAGGAAGTGAGGAAGGAGAGGAAAAATCACAGGTCATGCTGGTCCATGCAAATGAAAGAGACACGCAAACAAACAGACAGTCAACACAACGAAAGAAGCCTGATGCTCGAAGCTAGCTTTCCTCTAATAGCCAATACAGGGTCTAATTTTATCAAAATGAACTCAGCATCATATTTGTTCTCACTCAATTTCGATATGCCAATAGTTTCAGATGATTTTTTACAGCCAATCAATGGGTAACATACAAAACAAAAATTTCTTATGAGTAACAATGATCACAACACATCTATTTAATTTTTAATCGTTCGGTTGCATTCGTCTAATAATTTCGCAATACAGTTAGTTGCCATTCCGATTTAATACCATATTGTTTTCTCTGTTTACCTGATAGGAACGAGCCTGAAGGTAGCGGGGGGTCAAGATACAGAAAATATAACGTTAGTTTCAAAATCTGGGAATAATTTTTGTGGTGCTATTCAACCTTGTTCTTTAAGATCTATTGTAATGGAGCCCAATTAAACGTGCAAATTTAGATTGAGATTAAAAAATAATAAAAGAAAAATATGTTAGAAGAGCATTCAATATTTTAGAAAACATCGAAATTTGTTAACAAACTCTTGGGGTATTCGACTCCATTCGCATTCAAAAATATCTCAAAGAAAAAGATGGATTATAGAAGAAATATAAGTAAAGTTGTTCAAGTCAGATTAAGAATATGACAGTGGAAGAAGTAAGTAGGGGTATAGATAGAAGGGGAAGTTATTTGAGCCATAGCGTCGCCACAAAGCAATTGGAAAATAAAATAATGTAATAGTGAGATCATGGAGAGTGGATGTTTTAGTACTGTCAATGTCGTGACAACTTTGTGAACATGAATTGCCTGATATCTCCCTTGAGAATCCTATTTGATGTTACTATCAACTCCAAATAGAATACTATTCTAGAATGTCTATCGTGCATCGATATCTGTACACACTAAATCAAATGTAATGTTACCTATTCTACAGGAATGCACTAAAAATTATATTGTTTGTCTAAGATACTGTTTACAAGTTGATGTAAAGCCTATGACGTAGTTAGATGCGCTATTTGTATGCACATGGTGCAGATACTGCAAATAACATTTTTTTATTAGAAATTATATTTAAAAACTGTTAGCATGACAATGTTATGAGTGGTTAAGAATGAATGTATCGGAAATAGGAGTGTGTTGTACTGTAAAAAATATTTTTATTTTAGTTCACAACGGAATATTTTTCAGGGTTTTTTTATTAGTTTGTAACTTACCGAGTCCGAATGGTTTTGTGGGTGTTGCTATTTCTGGATCGTTGTGTGATGGTGCTGCGTAGGAGTGGCGATGGACGGAGCGACGTGGTGTTTCGTCGGCGAGGTCCGCCATACTGCCGGCGCGGCCCGATGCGAGCCCAGCTAAAGACTCGAACGAAGAGTCCAGGCGCATCAGCTGAAGAATGTGTAGTAATGTTAGCGAATCATACAGAAACACTGATTGGTTATTTGTGGGGACATTTGGAAGCAACATAGACGTTAACAACTAAATGGTCCTTAAATGACTTCACATTAAGCTACTACACAGAAAGCTAAGTTTAATTTAAAATCTTCAATGAGAGACAAAATAATAATTTAATTTTGTCAGCTATAAGATTAACAAAAGTTTAATTTTCATGACTGATTAAGTTGACAGTTGACACATAATTAATAATATATTATTAAACAGATGCTAAGAAATAATAAACATACGTGAACTAACTACGTGAATAGTAAGGGTGACCAGCTACAAATAAACCGATGGCGAATAAATTAAACAAGTTCTAAAAAATATAAGGTGGTGAATATGGATAAAATATTATATTAAAGTTTTCATTTTTACACATTTATAATAAAAAATAATATTTGATCTTGTCATCGACTTTTATTTGATGAACCTTATACCATGCAAAACAGTCTCACTTTCTTTTGTGAAAACAGAACGAACAACGAAATTGTGTGCAGAATAAGATCTCAACTGGCTTTAGAAAACACGCCCTTATGGAACAAAACTAAAAAAGAACCTTACACCGTGCAGCACAAGATCTTTATTGGCTTTAGAAAATAAGACCTTATTAAACAAAACTGGAAAACGAAATTATAACCTTACTAGGTGCATCATAAGATCGCGATTGGTTTGTGAAACAGAATGAAACTAGGAATAAAAATGCGTGTATTTCGGCCATGCTGTTCTCACTCACGTTGTTTCCGTTCTTGGCGACGCTCTCGAGCGCCTGCGACAGCTGCGGCCGGTGCGTAGCGACAACACACAAGTTAGCAAGCGTACACACTGCTAGGAGACTCGGCTGGTGTTCAGGGTTTTTAATAATAGCCGCCATTTGAAATATTTTCAACGGATTATTACGTTGTTTATTTTTAATCTGTTATATACTTGATCGAGGATTCCATCAATTTACTGTCATGGAATTCCGCAAAGAGACGCCTGATTCAACGATTTTTGTACTAAACGCCAAAACTCGTGGCTAATGGGGTCTTAAAAGATACGAAAAGTACGGTGACTATTCAGTATGTGATACTTCAAAAGTATATGTTGAGTATCTCGGTGTCTCGCTCCTACTGTTTATGACTATATTTGCCTCGAAGCTGGCGTTTATCGTAGTAGATTATGCATCGCTTTAGAACAATTCTCAAATAAAGTTTTTTAACTTTAAGGTAGATATTTTGAACAGTCGATTATTAACCTCTTACTTACTTATTAACACCGGCAGGCAATGGCGCCCCAATACCCCATTGGGGCGCCACTACCTGCCGGTGTTACGAGTTGTTCGAAAGAGATACCGTAGCCCCGGAACACAAAGGGCAAATGAAGGAACATGGGTGAGTTTTAGTCAGAAAAAGTCTGAAAAAACCTTCCTTTCCGCTGCGCCCAGAGCGGGGGAAGTTCTTTGATGATATACCATCCGTAAAAAGGGTATTTGGGCTCTCTTTATAAGTTAGTGGCGTATCACATTTCCCCTGAATACCAACCGATTCTATACTCTATTGCCTATTCCTAATGTGTTATGTTTATATACATCGTGAATTACATAACTGTACTTTTGTGTGTTAATGGCAACATCGATTTTATTACCAGATATTACTTGTGTTAGTTCATTTGGTGTTGGCTTTGAAGCTTTACAACATCTATAGAAGAAAACAACTTACAAGTAGAAGATATCGCGCCTGGAAATTCGTAATGTTATCATAATGTGTCTGTCTTGACGCTTTCAACTGGAAAGCGTCTTACATTCCATAGACAAGACAGGAAAGGGCACGCACCAAGTTAGTAATCACCTTTTTAACGACTGAACGGATTTCGACGGAATTTTGTATCCACAGGAGTATGCCCAAAAACTGGTGCCTTATTTTTATATAATAATAATAAGAGGTTGTCGACATGTGGGATGTGGACTCAGCGATCATTGTGCCGATAGTCGTATCTGCCAATGGCTTAATTGCCAAGAGCCTCGACCAATACCTGAGGAGGCTCTCGTTAGGCAGCTGGATCAAGGGCTTGATACAGAAAGCGGTACTCCTGGACACGGCTCGTATTGTTAGGAGGTTCCTTTCTCTGGAGCCCTGACCGCCGGTAGCTTGGACCCTGTTCCCGATACCGGTGGGCTACTATTTTTATATTTTTAAATGTTTTTTTTTTTTGTTTTTGATAAAAAAAATATGTAAAAATATAAAAAATATGTATGTAAATAAATAAATGAAAATAATAATAATATAATATTTATTTCTCACCACAAGCCAAAAATACAGACAATATTAACGCAAAGAACCATTAGCTGACAATTTTTGGTTGTGGATCGCTGGTGCCTGTGGTAGGTAGTAACACCTGTAGTACAGGTCACCAGGTCCCCACCTGTTCCGGATAACACAACTGGTAGCTTAAATTTAAATAGCAAGTAATACAAGTTTCAAATAAATAAGTGAGTTTAGTAAGCACATGAGAAATATAAGTAAAAAAAAAAAAAAAAAAAAAAAAAAAAAAAAAAAAAAAAAAAAAAAAAAAAAAAAAAAAAAAAAAAAAAAAAAAACAATTAGAAAAAATTAGAAAAAATTAATAAAACAAAATGTGTAGTTATGTAGGTTGTCATGTGTGTACTATTGTGTTTGAGGGGTGTTGGGGTGTGTGTATGTGTGATAGTGATGGTGGTTTGTGATTTGTGTGAATAGAATAGAATAGAATAGAATAGAATATGTCTTTATTTGCTAAGAATGTAGGTAACATAAAAATAAGGTGGTAGGTTACATAATTGAGATCCATATACATTCTGCCTTATTAGCATGCAAATATGAGTAATATAATATTGGCAGTTTTGTTATTAAAGTGTATCATCATCTAAGAAATCCTGCACAGAGTAATAACATTTCTCTACAAGTAATTCTGTAAAACATTTTTTAAATTTTGACAGGGGTAAGTTTTTAATTTGTTCAGGAATTTTATTAAAGATAACAGGAGCCATACCGATTACACTTTTTTTTAATAAGCTAGTTTTAAATACGCCTGTGCAAAGTAGGTGTCGATATTGTGATCTTAAGGCAGTACTTCGTTTTCTGGTTTCTGATATTGATGCAAATAGATTTCGGTTTGTTATTACAAATATTGCTAGTTCTAGGATATAGAGACATGGTAAAGTTAATAGTTTTTGAGACTGAAATATAGGTACGCAACTGTCAGTTACTTTCAGACCAAAAATAGCTCTCAAACAGCGCTTCTGGGCTTTAAAAATGCTTTCCCGTTCACTACAATAACCCCAAAATATTATTCCAAATCTTAAGATAGAGATTACAAGACCATGATAGGCCACTAAGATTGTTGCTAAATTTACTTTTTTAGATAGATTATGTAACATAAACGCGGCTGTACTTAAACGTTTACATATATCTTCTGCTTGCGGCTTCCAGGTTAATTGGCTATCAATTAAGATTCCCAAAAATTTTGTACTATTCACTTTTTCTATAGTTTGACCATTGTAGTTAATATTTATATCTCCTGTAGGTATTCGTTGGTGAAAATGCATAGTTTTGGTTTTTTGTAGGTTGATAACTAGGTTATTTTTGTTAAGCCAACTTATTAAACTACTGATTGAACTGTTAATGTCAGTTACATAAGATTCTTTGTTGGTACATGAAATAATTGAAGTGCTGTCGTCTGCAAATAAAACCATAGGGTAGGACATATAACGTGGCAGGTCATTAATATATAGTAGAAATAGCAAGGGCCCCAAAACACTGCCCTGTGGGACGCCATGTTTTATTTCTTTGAAGGACGATAGAGTTTTCAGTTCCGTTCTAGATTTAAGGCACAAGCTTGATATTTCCGTACATTGTTTACGGCCTTTAAGGTACGTACTTATTAAATTAAGAGCATTACCACGAATGCCGTATGCGTCAAGTTTGTTTAAAAGTTTATCGTGGTCCACACAGTCAAAAGCTTTCGACATATCGGCATATACTGCACAGACTGGTATTTTGGAGTCAACTTTAGGCATTATTTCATGGAGAAAGTCAAAGATGGCCATGTTTATATTTTTATTTTTCCTAAAACCCTTTTGTTCGTTACAAAGTATGTGGTGTTTTGATAGGAAGTTGTAAAAGGATTCATATATATTTTTTTCTATGATCTTTGAGAATATGGAAATACGGGCAATTGGTCTATAGTTTGCCATTTCATCTTTATCATTTTTTTTATGTACTGGTATGACTATTACGGTTTTGAGACTTTCTGGGAATACTCCAGAATGTATGCTTACATTAATGATATGAGCAAGTGGTGCAGCTATAATATCAGATACAAATTTTATAACTGTGGTAGAAATGCCATCAAAGCCAAAACTCTTTTTATTTTTTAAGTTGTTTATTATACGCATGACATCTTGAGGGACAACTGGGGCCATAAATATTGAATGTGGGTTGATATTGATGTTGAGTGTGTCGCATAATGAATGCTTCGGTATACCCAAAGTCTGGTCAATAAAAAAGTTATTAAAGGATTCGGCTATTGTATGAGGATTTGATATTAACTTATCTCCTTTTTTTATTTGAGAAATAGGTTCTCTTACAATTTTGTTATTATTAATAATTTGCCAGGCAGTTTTGGATTTGTTTTTTGAGTTATTTATTAAGTTGTTATTCTGAGCTTTTTGGGTAAGTTTAATGATTTTTTTAAACCGCTTTGAGTAATCGTTAAATTTATTCTTATTTTCACAAGTCGGTTTTAGTCTTTGTTGCCATAATAGCTGACGTTGTTTTTTACTGCATAGTCGTATACCTCGAGAGACCCATTTTAATTTTTTTTCCGATTTTACAGTAACTAATATGTGAGGGAAACAAAGGTCGTGCAACAGTAGGAACATATCCAAGAAGTTATCATAGGCTTTGTTTGAATCTTCAGTATTATATACATCAGAGAGAGACAGGCTTTTGAGATGAGTTCGAAATTTAATAAGATTTTCTTTAGTTATATCTCGTCTTAATGTTCTCCATGTTTTTATTTGGTTAAATTTATTAACTTTTATTTTCAAAATTTGGGCTGTGTGATCAGATAATCCAAAGTCAGTTACTTCATGTTGGCAGTTTTGTTTAAAATTATGTGCAAAATTGTCCAGACAAGTTTTACTGATAAATCGAGTTGGTTGATTTATTTCTAGTTTGAGGTTAAAGCTCCTGAGAAAGCATTCAAATTCTAAAGAAATTCTATTCCTGTTCAAGATGTCTATATTAAAGTCTCCACATAAAATTACTTTTTGAAAAGGTTTAATACTCACCTTTTTTAAAATGAGATCTAAATTTTCATAAAACTTACTTAGGTTACACAGTTTAGGAGGTCTATAGACGCAAATAATTACAATTTTATGCAAAGGAAATTCTATGGCACAACATTCTATAATTCCTGATATCGAGTATTTCATTATGTCAGATCGTTCTTTATACTCATGCCCAACTCGTACTAAGATGCAGGCACCACCTCGTTTTCTATTCTGTCTAGCAAAACTTGCCGCTAACTTGTAATTAGGTAAATATAATAATTTTTCTTGGCCTGACATTATAAAATGCTCGGTTATACATATTACGTCTATAACTTTCTGCTGGCTCAACAATTCCTGAATATAAATATTTAACAGGTCCGATTTATTTATAAGTCCGGCAATGTTTTGGTGAAGAACATACATAGCGTCACAGAAAAAACTCACGACTTGGATTTATATTATCTTGCGGTTGGATGAATTTGTTGTTGTCAACTAGTAGCAGCAAGTTATTAAAAATGTTTTTCATACCTCGGTTATTCAATTTTCTATCATACTTAGAAAACATAGTAAAGTCGTACAATAGATTTAAATTAGAGTCTAGTGCAATGGCGTAATTGTGGGACTGAAGATCCAAATGAAGTAAGCTGTTAAAAGTTTCTATACGCCAGTTGAACATTGTAGAATAGTTGCTTAGTTTAAAAGTCGGTACGCACAATATTATATTTGTGTGCTGTATTTTTTGCAGGTTTTCTCTAAGTTCCACTATAATGTCTACATAATTTTCTGTTCTTTTGAAGTCTTCCTCTCCTATTATAATCACACAGTAGTCTTCCATTGAAAAATCTTTAACCTTTTGGTCCATATTATGAAGAAGTTGTATCGTTCCACAGTTTGGTATGATATGATGACATATTTGCGAATGCTGAAAAGTTTCTTTAGCAATTGATAGAACATTGTTAGTTTTATTTGAGCTAATGATGCAAATATTGTTTTTTTGGGTTTTCGTTTCTAAAATGTCTGTGTTTTCTATATGGGCCGACGTATTTTGAGGCGTACTTGTATTCACAGAGTTTAAAGTTGCTTTTTGATTCAAGGGTGTAGATGTAGACTGGGTTTGTCCTCTTTGTTGCTTCGAATGCTTGATGTGACGGGAGCAGCTACGTGGAGTTGAAGATCGCGAAGTCTTTTTAGGAGTAACCCCATTTGAGAGTTCAAGTGTTGCTTTTTTAAGTACTTCGTTTTTTGATGTTATTTCACTCAAACTTTTTTTTAGTTCACAGTTTTCCAGTGATAAAATATTAATCTCTTCGTGAGCGGAGTTTAGTTCAGAAGTGAGATCTTCTATTTGTGACCTAAGTTGTTGAATTAGCAACGTATTATCGTCAGCAGACATGTTCGGTAAGCTACTGGTGCTGCCATCTATTTTCGCGCTACTTGCAATTGTTTCATCAAATGAAATTTCTGACATTGAGTGTTTTTGCGTTTTTCTCAACGTTACATTCTCAAAGAAATTCATTTTTATCTAATAAATTCCAAATTATAAATTTTGATATTTACTAAAAGTGATGTTGTCACTGAGGTTTGAACTAGCGACCTTATGTGGCGCTACAGGAATCGTAAAAAATTGTGTGCATACTTTTGCCACTGGGCTATCCAGACATATTAGTACCTGTTGAATTTATTGACCAGTTGCAGCACTATTTTTTATTAAAGTGGGTAAGACGGTTATTTTAACGCGTGACTGTTTAAATTTAAATCACTGTTGAGTCACTTTAGCACTTTGTCTTTGTTGTTATTGTTTATTTTTCCACACTTGTTTCGATGAATTTAGATCATAAAGTATTATAATGTTTACAGTTTTTAGTTTATTTATGCTTTTATTGATGTTTTAGTGGATTTCGTTTTTATTTGCTATTGGATATGCTGTTTATAGTGATCACAGTTTTGATGTAATAACTTCACAAGTTCTGTATGAAATCCATGTATAACACTGTCACTTATGATTTAGTTAAGGTTCTATTGATTCACTTACTTTTATTCACTTTTGTGCACATTTACTATTTTTAAAATAATTTTATTTACAGAGCGTTTGTTTTTACGTTAGGCTAGAAGCAGCATGTGATTAGACTAATACGTCAAAGAGAGCTTCTGTGGCAGTGTATGTTTGGCTTTGGAGCCAGGTTTGTAGAGCGATTTTAAAATTATATTTGTTCATAGAGTGAAGGGCAAGAATTCGGTGCAATTTATTGTAAAGATAAGGACCAAGGAAAATAAAAAATCTATGACTAAAAGAGGTTTTAAGAGGAGTAGCTCTAGCTACAAGATTGTTGCGGCGATTGGTTTCCTGAGAGTAGTTGGTTATAGCGTGTTGTTTGGTAGCAGTGGCCAAAACGAACAATTGTCTAACGGTTAGAACTTGACAATATTCATAGAGCTTAACGGTGGAATAAAGTCTTGGCTTAAAACAACACACCTTAAGCACAGCCCTCTGTGCGCGTTCGATCTGAATATAGTGGGATTTCGCCGCACCGCCCCAGGAGGAGATACAATATACCAGAACTGATTGGCACAGTGCTTGATAGGTCATTTTCATGACAACAGCATCAGCTGACTGGCGTAGTTGTTTAAAAATGTAGATTAACTTGCGAACCCTATTTGAGAGGTGTATTATGTAATCTTTAAAAGTAAGGTTGCAGTCAATCACAATACCAAGATACTTAATCGATGAGACTCGTTCGATTTTGCAGAGACTGTGATCATGAGTGCCATTTCCGTCGCTAATACCATTTGAATGAGTCAACTGGGAAGCAACATATATTGAAGTAGCTGCTGGTACATTAGTATTGCGAATAGTAAAATTTAATATTTTTGTTTTCGGGATATTCAGTGTGAGCAGATTGTTTCTAAGCCATTCACTGACCATGTCAAAACCCTTCTGTGCATGACGGTATGTGTCCTCCCAACTATCAGATGCAAATACAAGTGCTGTATCATCCGCATACGAGAAAATTGAACCGTTTTCTAGGCTAAGGCAACACAAGTCATTCATGTAAATTAAAAATAAGCTGGGACCTAGAATACTGCCTTGTGGTACACCGAATGTAAAGTTTAAATCGGAGCTAGTGTGGGTTCCAATTTTCACACATTGTGTTCTATTTGTGAGGTAGCTCTGAAACAGTGAAAGTTGGGTACCTCGAATACCTAGACACTCGAGCTTAGATATTAAGATGGGAATCGAGACCGTGTCGAATGCCTTCGCTAAATCTAGGAACAACGCAACGCATTTCTTACCGATATCAAGGTTTTTAGCAATGTGATTAACCAGTTTATGAACAGCGTCAGCAGTAGACAGTTTTTTTCTAAAACCAAATTGGTTAATCGACAATAGTTTGCGAGATTCCATAAATGCAACCAGCCTTGAATTAATTATCCTTTCCAGTACCTTGGACATTGCAGGAAGAACAGATATGGGTCTATAATTTTCGACACAGTCACGATCTCCAGATTTAAAAATGGGGTGAAGAAGTGCCTTTTTGAACAGGTCAGGAAAGACTCCAGTATCAAGGCACAGGTTACAAATATAAGTCAGGGGAGGAATGATAACTTTTTTATGTCGTTTTAAAAATCCAGAAGAAATACCATCCCAGCCGACTGCAGAATCATTTTTAAGTGAAAGAATTATGCGTTCCACTTCCAGCTCATTTGTCTTAAGCAAAACAAACGATTCCCTCTGGGGGTCGGGCAGCGAGAAAGACTTTGGGTCTCTATGTATTTTATCAGCTAGGCGTTTCCCTACATTAGCAAAATAGTCATTAATTTTATTTAAAGTGCTTTGCTTATCGTTATTATCTGCTATGAGATCATGGGCTGTTGACTTTTGTTGACCTATGCTTGTGACATTCTTAATTACACGCCAAAGCTGTTTAGAGTTTCTACCTGCTTTTTCAAATTCTAATCTCTCGTAATCTCTTTTTGCTTTTCGTAGTAGGTTTGTGCAGAAATTACGATACCTTCTGTAGGACACCACAAGAATTTCGTTTGATGGATCTTTATTTAACTTCTTATATAGATTGTCTCTATGCCGCATACGTTTCAGTAATCCTTGGGTAATCCAAGGTTTAATCGGCTTGCGTCTACGTGAGATAGAGATAGTTTTAGTGTTCTTAGATATAGCCAGGCGAATTGGTTCAATTAAACATTCAGTAGCCAAATTAGGATCCTTTGTTGCATAGACAGAGTCAAAACTCGTATTGCAAATGTCATTACTAAGCTCTTCGTCATTTATTTTTGTGTTTTGGTGAGAGTCTAATGTTTTGATCCCATTTAATGACAAAGAAAGTAAAACTGCAAAGTGATCTGTGACGGTTGACTCTAGCAACAAAACTGTGCTAGCGAGAGCTGTTTTTATATTGGCATGGTCGAGACAAGTAGATCCGTGAGTGGGCAATGTGTGTCCAGGAATAAGTCCGTGGTGGGAGAGTAAGTCCAAATAGTCCAGTGAATACGCATCCTTATTATTACGGGCAATATCAATATTTATGTCCCCTATAATTACAATGTTTCTAACCGATTTAACTTCACAGAGTACACTATCCAAAGATTGTATGAATTTTGAGAGATTTTTAAATGCATAAGGCCTGTAGATAGCAATTATGGCTATGTCGGATCCAATCGTGACTGTCAGACAGTTGGCATCGGAAACGACGGGCTCTGTAACTTTCACATTAGCTAACGAATTATTGACAAATACGATTACTCCGTCATTCTGATTGAACGTTTTAGATGACTTATGAGAACTATATCCATCCAGAATCGGAATAATGGGGTTGCGAGACAACCAACATTCTGAAAGAACAATAACGTCACTAGGTACTGCAATTCTTTGTAATAGAGTTAAAAGCCCCGAATAATTAGCATTTAAACTACGAATGTTTTGTGACAGAACAGTTAAACAGGAGTTGGTGGGTAACAGTTTGGTACACTGATCAGGGTTGCATGTTGTCGCATTTGAGAAAGTAATGTTATCCAAATTCTCTAGCAAAATATTAATATTATTTGAATTATCGAATGAGATGGTTTGAAACTGCAAATACATAGTATAGAATTCTTAAACTTTCTATTATTCCAGTGACATATAAGTCACGCCAGTATTCCAAAGAAATGCGAGAACCACCACTAAAAACAGGTACCTGTCTTGATCCAAAGTGTGTAGGTTTTGTAAATAGTTTGTTTGAGTACGGTATATATGAGTATGAGTGTGTATTTTTGTGAAAATGTGATTGTTTGGATGTGTGTACGTTAACAAGTGTTTTGTAAAAACCAACTAATTGTAACATTAAGTGGCAAAATACATAAAACCAGTTAAATTTAGGTATTCCGATTTTTGTGATTAAAACTAAGTAATAACAGAAGGAACAATTAAAAATATAAAAAATGAACATGCAGGGTTTTGTGACTATGATGTTAAAATTACATAGTCAACTTTGAGATATCCTGGCTAAGTCTTTCTCAGAATTCACTACGATACGTTGCGCTCCGTCTTCTTTGCGCAGGTAAACTTTACCGTATGCCGTCCAGCAGTGTTTGTATTTATGCTGAGCAGCGAAATCTCTTGCCATGAAGTGTATCTTTCGGGTTTTTGAGGGCAAGTTGTCAGATATATAAATAGGTACCTTGGGGCCGTTGACACGTAGGTGCGTTGTATTAAGTTTGTCGTTGTTGTTCTTTTTATTGAAAGTCCTGACCGATTGAAGTAATTTTGATTTGAGCATAACCGTTGTAAAATCGACTATGATAGTGTTATTCATGGAATTCTTGGAGTTTATTCTATAAACATCCTTTATATCCGATTGAACAATAGTGGTATCAAGAACATTACCGATATTTTTCACTGCGTTTGCCAGGTCTAGTTTTGATTCATCGGCAGTTTTAGGGACATTTTTGATTTCTAGACTGGTTATCTTTGAGTGTTTTTCCAGCTGATCGATTCTTTCCTCAAGTCTACAAATATAATCCCGATTTTCCTTTCTCTCAACTTCAAATTCCTGGACCTTTTTCAACATATCGTCATATTTTGCAACAGAAAAATCAACGTACTCTTGAAGTTTGCTGTATTGGTTCTTTATTTCTAGCAACGACGCCGCAATGTTCGTGTGATACGATGTTTGCTCCTTTCTAAGGTCTTTAAATAAGTTCGATATCTCGTCCTTGAACTCGTTAATTTTGAAAATATTTTCTTGATCGTCCCACTTCCTTTTATTGCGCACGGTTATATTTGTGTCCATGGAGGCCCCATCCGACTCCCCAAGCTTACTTATGTTCGGTTCAGATTGATGAAGAACAGGAGACTGCCTATTTATTACGGCCGGAGATGCTGGTGGAGTGCGCTTCAAAGATGACATCATTGTTAGGCTGCGCTTTTGTTCTAAGCAGTTTGTATTATATGTTTAAACAGTTTTATAAACAATCTTAAATAAAATAAGACGTATTCAAGCTTTCCTGTATGTTTGAAAAGTATTCTCAACGAATAAAAATACAAAAAGTTCAAAAAGTCGAAGAAGGATTCGAACTTGAGACGCACGAACACCGATGTGCGGCCTAAACCGCAGTGCTACACCACAACGTTACAATATCGCTCAAAAATACGATCTCAAGCAAAATACTGCAGATAAGATATAGATGTATATATTCTTTAGATGTTTCGCTGTGGCTCGTATCCTTTGTGTTCACTAATGAGTCCAAAGTTCAAAATTAGTACGATTTTAAAAAATGTGTGGTTCGTTAAAAAGTTTTATTCGTGTTTTGGAGATAATATACTTGTTATTGCACTATAATTTTTCACACAGTTTGTCACTTGCTCACTTAGGTTTATGGTGTTATATTTTTTTCCTTCGGATAATCACTTTTTCCACTGATTTACAATTTAAACACTACGAGAGCACAATAACACGTCCGTTGACCGTGACACCGCGGAGGGGAGGGGCCAAAATAAAATATGCCTTACAATAACACCACCTACCTCGTTGGATGTGTACTTCCATACCGAAAATTGAAGCTTT
Source organism: Ochropleura plecta (assembly GCA_905475445.1). Lineage (NCBI taxonomy): Eukaryota > Metazoa > Arthropoda > Insecta > Lepidoptera > Noctuidae > Ochropleura > Ochropleura plecta. The sequence continues at coordinate 5,684,168 of FR997723.1, read as the reverse complement.
AGAAGCTCTAAAGTTCACCTGTCTGGCTATAAGCGCCCTAATCTATATCACGTATTTTATTAGAAAAACTGAAAATATGCATTTAATTTTAATGGTCGTATTATATATTATATTTCACAGTATAAACTCTATTTGACTCAAGTTGCGCCATATTGGGATAAGTGGCATAGTGTGTACGTTAAAAGTACCTCATATTTTCAGTTTTCGCATAACTGGAGACAGATATACTTTAGAATTGAGCTGCCATAGTAACTATTGTTTGTATGGAAGTTCTCTACACATCTGACCAGGTGGCGTTAGTGTGCCATATAGAAAAACAGGCACCAGTTGCCCATACATTTCAGGCAATAACCCTTTCGTCAATCATGACAACTTAAGTCATTCAATTCCCTAAATTGTTTGAATGAGGACGGACGGGGTACTTTTTTCAGGTAATGCGTTCTCGTGGTATAATATCGAACAAGGTGGCAATGTTAATGCTGGTACTTACAAATCCGAATTTAAAAATAGCTGGCTGGAATGTAAGACGCTTCAGCATGATCTTGATTTAACTTTTTATCAAGAATGTTGCCTCATAATTTTTACTTCAAGTGCAATAATTGAAGTCTATCTGGCGTGTACCTACGTGCTTGAACTAGCTTCGACTGTACGTGTCTATTTAAAACTGTGTTTATATTTTATTTAACGACATTATTTTGTACTGCGTACTATCCTTAAAGGTCACAACGTTCGTCAAGTAAAGATTGACTACGGAAACTTGTGAGATTTCAACTCGCATCAGTAAATTCAGGATCGCACTTAAAAGAACTAGTATTCTATGCCGAATTATAAGAATTGCAACGCGATTTGAATCGATTTGCAATTATTCTCAATTCAAATTGATTGTTAAGAAAATTAACAGCATAAAGGGGCTGTTTGCTACATCACAACTGTCATACTTTGATCGTTTGAGGGGAAAATTGGCGTAGTTGGTAACAATGAATTTGAGGCATCTGCATATAGTTGATATCTCAATGCTAATTTCCATTACTACTTTTTTTTTCACAACTGTTTAGTACGTAGTACAAAATTATCGTTATTTCTAATCCAGATTCAACTACAAGTGCGTGTACCTGTGAGAAGTTAGGCACGGATGCAGTCTTGCGCATGGTGATGGGTTGTCCGCGCGCCTGCTCCAGTTCCTTGACGGCCACGCTCTGACGCAGTCGGTCCAGCGTCAGTATGCTCTCCACTGCGCTGACGCCTCGGGTGTATTTTTCTAGAACATGAATACTTGTTTTAAGCGCGAATTTTTTCGAACATTAGGGGAATTTTGCAAAGATAAAATAAATTCTTAAAAATATTTGTAGACGTATTTATTTATGCTGACTTGCTAAGATTCATTTGTCAAAATATTTACGCAAACCCTTACTGTATTTTTTTTGTAATATAATTGGACGAATAAGCCAATTGATGAACGAATGTCCTTTGATTGATTTTTGTAAATTGGGTTTCAATTTTGCTGACGCCATAAATGTCACTTTCATACAAGCTGGTCTTTAATCACAGTGTCTAGTCATAGGAGAATTCCATGAGATGCCACTTGTCAGTGTCTCCAAGATTACTGTTCTTAATCTTTTGGTCCTGGATTCAATTCTGGGGTCGAGCAAAGTGTTATTGAGTATTTCCATCAAGAATTTCTCAACAGCAGCAACGTAGTCTAGATTTGTGCCCAGCTGATGGCAAAAGGCTCGCCCCCTAATATATGGGACTTAAAACATAACTTACAAAATGTGGGTATACTATAAGGTACACCTCTGCCTAACTCTTTGAGGATTACAGGCGTGATGTTATATTAAGTTCTTTGAGAAGAGCACCCTTCTTACCAATATAGGTCTCCCCATCTGCAGCACTGGCCTCCTCCCCGGTGGCAGCTATCTGCGCCAGACTCTCGCGCTCCTCGAGCTCTTCGGACGCCTTCGGTATGTTGGACACCACCTCGTAGGTAACGCCGGTGTGAGTCAGCTGGTCCGTCCTGTCCACGTAGTAACTAACACATTTGTATATTACGTATGTCAACTGGTTTAGGTGATTGATATTGTATCGTAAGGGGAAGAGCAAGGAGCTCATTTAATTTGTAGTATTGATGAGAAATGTCTTTGATGATTATTTTATCACTTTATTTTTGTAATATTGATTTCTAATTTCACTCTAGACGCTCTTATTGTGCGCGTTCAACTACATCGTTCTCAAATATATGTATAATCCCGACATTAATGATGTATCCATGATCTTGGAAAAAAAAACCATTCTTCTCCAAAGAGATCTACGTTTTAGCATGGGCAACTACGATACTTTCATAAGTTATTATGCTCTGTGACTGGGACTGTAGCTTCATCTTTTTGAAATAAATGATTTGAGTTTGATTACCAAGGAAAAAAATACATATAATAAAATCGAGTTGAATTTAGTAAAATTGGTGCATTGTTTTTTTTTTGTGACTTATTTAATTATAATGTTAGTCTGATTTAATCAAATATGCTTGGTTCATGTTTGTTTTTTTTTTATATAGACCCAACGGTCCCTATTGATTTTAAGCATTTACCATTGCCAAGAGCCATTTACAATATGAGAGGCAACGCATGTTTGTTTCCATTTAACTATATTATCCAACTTAAACCACCACAACGACCCACCAATAACACCATCTACCGCCCAAACTTTGTACGCACAACATTTTTTTAACAACCCTTTATCTTTATCCATTTTTTAATTCTACAACCAAATACCATAGACACGAAGAAAGCGAAGGAACCAGAAGGTTACCGACTAACCTGACGATCTTCTTCCGTATCCTGTCGGTGAAGCTCTGCCGCTTGTAAATGTTTAATCCTAATCGTTTCCTAAGTATGAGATCCATGGGGGCGGGGTGCGACAGACGCACTGTTGTCTTTAGTATCAGGTATACGCGTTCGTTTGCTGGAAATAATGGAGATAGAGAAGATGTAGTAAAGGTTTTGAGGTAAAAAAATAATAATTTGACGATCTGAAAAGGGCTTTACTTCAAAGTATTCTAGTTGTTTTAATGACTGCTTATCACAATTAACGTTCCCATTGATGCCAGGCTTCTTTTTGGCGAGGAGGAACGGGCACAAACTCACCAAGCGGAACCAGGCCGATCTCACTGTATGTTTCTCATTTTTGAAGTCTATTATGCCTTGAAGCCTTATGTTTTTTGCATCGCACCACGCAAATGTTAAAAAAAAAAACAAGAAGGAAGTTCACCACAGGCACACACTTCGTAGAAGAAGTATTATCGTGGTTACTGCTTCTCCTTCAAACTCGCCTCTTAATATTATAAAGATTTGCAGAAATTATATAGTAGTATTCAAAATAAGTTACCTTCAGTGATCCGGTTGAGGTACTGCGAGTCGTGTATGGACGAGTCCCAGGATGCCACCGCAGACACATCCTTGTCGTGATGATGTAGTATCTGCAGCTCGTAGAACTTGTTGCCGTGTTCCTTTGGTAAGATCGAGTGCAGACCTGCTACAGTTACTTCTTCGCCACTTGGATGCGTTGTTAGGTCATCAGCTGTAGCGATTGAAGTTTTTTTGTTATAAGTCGGTAAGGATATTGATCGTGCTGTTGTAAATTGAACGTTCGGCGCTAAGTCCAAGTCTGCAAATCTAGCAGCACACAGTCATTTATTAATGTAAGTATGAAACTGGCTGACACATACAGATAAAGATACAGTCTTAAGAAAGAGACACAGTATAGTTTGCCAACAAACAATTGCATACAATAGGAACTTACCGTTAAGATCTAAGAACAGTACAGGTATGTGTTGCTCCATGCCTAGCGGCGGCACCCAGGCCGCGGGCGCGCCCGGGATGGGGCTGCCCGGGCTCGGGACCAACACCTGCGGGACCACAACTGTGATGAGCGAGTTGAACTGTACCGACCAACACATAACAGTCGTTGGACTCTACGCGATCGGCAAAGCCACATTCTTGGTTATACTTATCTAACATAATAATACACAGAATCAAATTAAATTTGGTACTGGTAATTCCACAGAAATAAAATATGGGCAGTTTAAGTATCAAGAACTTAATTTTAAAAAGAAATATTGTTCGGAACAAAATAAAGTTATACTCACAGCGTTTCTCTCTTCAGTGAGCGAGACCCACTGCTCGACGAGAGACTGTTCTCGTTCGTTATCACGATCATTTTTCATTGACGGCGACATATTCACCAGTTTCTATTACAAATTAATAATAAAAAAATTAAGCCAATATTGACGCAAAATTTTCAAATTTAATAATCTATTTCAAAATCACTAAAGCCTAAGTAGGTATATAAATAAAGACAGAGCAATGATTTCGGAGATATAATACCCTATTGATTAATAGATAGTTTCTAGTTTTAAATGAACACTTACCTGTAACTGTGCGTGCAAATGTTGTCGTCGACGAAACAGCGCGTCGCTCCACCTTTCCCGCAACACCGCCAAGTCTTCGTCTTGATAAGAGTCTAGCGGCATTTGAAGGCGTGATCTAAATCATAAGCATAACATTTAGGTTATATAAATGATGTAAGGTGTGATCAAGGCGAGTGGACTTATCGGACTTTTTACAGATATGGTCTGCAGCGAATCCCGTAGAAAACTCCAGTTGGTTGGACGGCACAATTATTGATAAAGCCTTGTTATTTGCCAAATTTATGTACATTAATTTCTGAACGATTTTGAGCTCGTACTAAATTCAAACGATTGAATTTACAAATTAATTAGGAAATGCGCTTAGTTACAACGTGGGCTGCACTCTGCAATTTTAAATTTGTAAATGTACAGTATTGTGCTCTGCACATGATGTCAGATTGTGGCTGTGTACGTAGGAAACAGGTTCACTTATTGTTTTCCACGAAAAAGCATAAATTTTGATAGTGTATATTTGTATATATGTCCATAGTGACATTATGGCATTTTCAGTTGGTAAATATTTTTGAGTTAGAAATTTTATCCAAAAATGGTAAGAGGTGAAAGTGATGGCGTTAATTCAGCATCAAAAGATCCATAAATATGCCCTATGTGTGTACTGCGTTACATACCTGACGCTAACAGATCCGACCTCGACGCTAAGTATCTGCTGGCACACGAGCGGCAGCGTGCCTGAGTTGTGCGCGGGCCGCACTCGCACGGCGATGCGTCGCTGTTGTCCCTGCCGCACTTGGTACACGCCGCCCGTCCACACGTTACATACCTGACGCTAACAGATCCGACCTCGACGCTAAGTATCTGCTGGCACACGAGCGGCAGCGTGCCTGAGTTGTGCGCGGGCCGCACTCGCACGGCGATGCGTCGCTGTTGTCCCTGCCGCACTTGGTACACGCCGCCCGTCCACACGTTACATACCTGACGCTAACAGATCCGACCTCGACGCTAAGTATCTGCTGGCACACGAGCGGCAGCGTGCCTGAGTTGTGCGCGGGCCGCACTCGCACGGCGATGCGTCGCTGTTGTCCCTGCCGCACTTGGTACACGCCGCCCGTCCACACGTCATTGCGTTGTACCACCTGGGGAACAGAAAGATTACGTTTAAAACTGCCTAATCTAATGTGTAGTGTGCTGTTCCACAGCATAAAAAAACTTGAGAGGTGTCAAGGGACACCCGGGTGGAACTAAGTTTTTACTTATTATGTACAAAAAACCTGTATGAATACACTCAACAAAAATAATCGTCGCGACACCACACTGTTCAATGCAAAATAGAAAGACAAAACTAAAATAACTGGCTTGCTTTCCATGGGAGAGAGAGAGACAGACAGAGAAACATGCGCACGCCGCACTGCTTACAACTATATCAAAAAGTATCGTTACAACTTTTGGTCTTATTTTTTCCCATCTAGCCCCCTTTCGCAACGCGCGATAAGGAACTTCGTTCCAATATAAATCATTCATCATATTGAAACTGTGAGTTTGTGACATCCCACAGATAGGTAAAAGCTCTCCCCATGAATTCCATGTTTATGTCTATCAAGTCCACCGTCTTCTACGAGGTCTTCAGCGACGTCTTCGTGAATTGACTCAAAGAGGCCTAACAGAAACACAATATTTTTAAAAGCATCCTGCAACTTATCCTTGGTTGAAAAAACCGGCCAAGAGTGAGTAAGACTCGCGCACCGAGGGCTCTTTGAGGGAAACTTGCGGCATACGTGACCTGATATCTACTGACTGCGCAAAGGGTTAGAGGACTTTAGAGAGGGTTGATCGGGGAGGGACCACAGACTATTGAATATATGGTTTAAACGTCAACTCGATACCTCTACGAGTTCCCAAAATTAAGGATCTTGACAGACAGACAAATGGACAACAAAGTCTTCTTATGAGAGTTCCGTTTTTTACTTTTTGAGGTACAGAATCCAAAAAAGTACACACCACACGTAGTTTCATTCAGCTGCTATAACAAAAAAGGTACTTACCTCAACCGGTACATATTCTCCGTTATCATTGAGCTCGTGTATCTCGACCCACAGTTCGATCTTGCGCGTGAGTTCGGTCCACCGGTCGGCTAACGAGCGCGCTTTAGCTAGTTGTTGTTGTTCCACCTCCCAGTTGCCGCGCGCCCTACTGAAGCCGGCGGAACGATGGCCCCAGACTTCGATTGATAGGGCGCCCTCTGGTGAAATCAAAAGGACGTTTATAATTAAATCACACAAACATGATTTTGATTTTTGTAAACTATTGGGCCAAATTCAGCTTTATACTTTTAAAATACGAAAATAACAAAAAAGTAAACAATAGCCCAATTTAAGTCTACTCTGGACGTGTATGGGCATGTCAAAATAAGGTGGCAAATATTGCTCCTAAAAGTAAGTTGAAACGTTTTATATGCATGAAACAGCTACATTTTTATTTCTTAGAGATTTATCATATGCTTTCAAAATTATTGATGTGGCTTGACAAGCACAACTTACTGCTTCGCTTAACTACAAATATAAATATGGGTAAACTACAAACGCTTCATAATCTCATCCACTAACCAATTTTTCGTAACTTTTTAACCGACTTTCAAAGATAAGCAGTTTTAGTATTCGACTAGCGCCTTTTTTTCATGTATGTACACCGATAACTGTAATTACTGGTCAGATTTTTTGATAGAGGAAGATCGCGCCGTCTGGCCATGTAAAAGATATAAAGTTTGCTATGACAGTTTTGATATCGCTTGTGTACTCACCGGCACAATGCTCAATGAACTCCTCCGTGAGGGGTATAGTGAAGTCCTTGTTGTGGTCGAAGCGGAACGTGACGAGCGACTGGTGGCGCGGCGACGCGGGCGGCGCGGGGTGCGCGGGCGGCGCGGGGGGCGTGGCCGCGCTCACCTCGGGCGGCACCACCACGGGCTCGCACGACCCGCCGCCGCCGAACACCGAGTACTGGCAGAACACGAAGTGGGACAGCGACGGCGGGAGCCCTGTCGCCTGCTTTATTGCCACGCGGATTGTCACCTAAGGGAAAACGTTGTATTACTATATCGTTTTAAATTAATGAAGTGTTGCATGGTATACAAACATTACATTTGAGCAATCAAATAAAGCAATAAGTACCTATTTATAAAGATTTTGTGCCATTGAATTTTAATTGATTCTATGATTGAATCACTCATAGAATCCTTCGCTTGCTCGGGACTCCAAATCAGCACTTGCAGCAAAAAATAGCTTTCCTCTCTTGTTGTACAAATAAATAACTAATAAACAGCAGTGGGACGATACAAGATAACAATGACATAAACAATCATTTATGCATCCTTAAAACATTGAAGAATTGTGTGGCCAGGCCATATAATCGATCAAAATAAAAACATCATTTAAACTTACTTGTTGTGTAGCCGAGTCAGCAGGATCGTCTTCATCGCGCATATCACCAGAACTGTCTGAAGCTGCTTCACAAATTCTGTCTTGTGGAAACTGTCCCGCTACACGACTTATCTCAACCTAAAAAATACATACATTTAAGTATTTTCCCGTAAAATATGGCCTCGCTAAGAACTCACAACGTATCCTACTAACAAGGTTTCTCTAATTTCATATGACATTTTATACGATACTAGCGGTCCTGCTCTGCATCACGCTATTAACCTTTTTTTTCGGGTGGGAAATCATCTAATGACTTCCCCCGCTCTGGGCGGAGCGGGGGGGCTTGTCAGACTTGTACTGACTAAAACCCACCCATGTTCCTTCAGTTGCCCTTTTCCGTTCCGGAGCCGCGGTATCTCTTTCGAACAACCCGCAACCCCGGCAGGCGGAGGCTCTGGCAAGCCCCTCTGCTTTGCTGACTCTCTTTGAGGCGCGCGTGAAACACGAACGCGCCGTCGACACGCCTGTCGTCAATCGACGAACGGACGGTGAGTTACCCATTGCTCACCGTCCACAGGCCCGTATCTACGGTGGCCGGGAATCGTCTCGCGGCGCCCGGCGCCCGGGGCGTCTCCCGCGGCGGCTGGGTTGGTTCGAGGTTCTCTCCCTCAAACGCCCGGCCTCCTCCTTTGCTAGCATTACTGCTTCGCAGAAGGTGGTGACCGCTTCCCATTCCCTCTCGCTCCGGACCATGGCCTGAACCAGGGCCAGACGCGAGAGATCGCCGCCGCCGATCGCCTCCACGAGGGCACGGCGGTGCTCCGCCCAAGCTGGGCAGACCGCCACTGTGTGCTCCACCGTGTCCTCCGGGTGATCGTCACAATGGTGACACCCGGGCGTTTCCTCCCGCCTGATGATGTGCAGGAACCTCCCGAAACTTCCATGTCCGGTGAGGACCTGCGTCAGGCGGTAGGTGAGGACGCCATGACGCCTCTCCAGCCACTCCTCAAAGAGGGTACTTACCGCCACTATTGTGGCGTGCCCTGCACGGGGTTGCGACAGTCGCTCTCTCCATGCCACCATGAGATCGCACCGGAAGTCTGTCCGCTGAGCAGCAATTTGCCGCGACAGCGGAGTTTCCCCCCGGTGTAGTGCCTCCGCGCGCCACTCAAACAGGCGCGCGAAGACTATCGCCTCCAGATCCCACGGTGGCAGTCCGGCAAGGAGGCTCGCTGCCTCACCGGATATCGTGCGGTAGCCCCGGATCAGCCTAATGGCTACCACCTTTTGGGGCGCGTTCAGGTAGTGGGCGGCGCGCCGCCCTAAAGAACGCGCCCATACCGGGGCCCCGTAAAGGGCCATGGACCGCACGACTCCGGCATAGAGCCTACGGCAGGAGGCGTTTGGCCCCCTCAGATTGGGCAGGAGCCGCTTGAAAGCAGCTCCGCTCGAGTTTGGGAGCCAAACGTCGGAAGTGTTCCACGAAGTTCCACCGGCTGTCGAGGACGATTCCCAGGTACTTCATCGTCGACCCGACGCCGACGCGAACGCCTCCTACCGTCAACTGGGATCCCGACGGTGGCGTGTTTCCGCGGCCATGAAATACCATGGCCTCGGATTTGTGCACGGCTACTCGAGACCCAGTAGCCGGATCCTCTCCGCGACTATCGCAACCCCGCGTGTCATGTTGTCGGCCGCCGCCTGGTGCGACCCCCCCTGAGCCAGGACGAGCGTGTCGTCAGCGTAGCAAACTACGCTGACGCCGCTGGGGAGGTCGGCGCGCAGCACCCAGTCGTAACCGATGTCCCACAGGAGCGGCCCCAAGACACGCTATTACCCTCCCTTGGGTAATAGCGCGATGTTGTATAGCCTGTTAATTCCTGATAAAGTAGCTTTCTATTAGTGAAAAAATGGTTAAAATCGGTCCAGTGGGTTTGAAGCCTATTCTTCACTAACAAACAAATCTTTCCTCTCTATAATTTTGGCATAGACGAATGCAATATAACAGTACCCATTTCGCAGTCGCCATAGACGGAACATAGTCTTATATGTTCCGTCTATGGCGACTTAGAAATATCGATGATATCTTTCCAACGTACCTGTAACCTGCCGGCGACTTCGCCCTGCTGACTGATGATAGGCGTGTGATAGTCCAACGTCACGTCATGGAACAAAGCCTCGAGAAACACGTTAGCTACTCCAATCAGATTGTGATTCTCTTGCGACTCGTAAAACGGATCTAATGCCATCTCTGCTGGTTCCGTCTGCAAAGGTTAAATAAGAATTTTCTGAGTCCTAGTATGTCGTTTTTAACTTACTATTATTTTTAAGCAATTACTTACTTAACTTACTATTATTTAGTGAAATCTACTTTCAACTAACGCGTTTGCATACTAATATTTCAGGTAGTTTCGGCAATAAATTAGCAGATTCTTGCTTTTGTCGCGTTTTCAACCGACTTCAAAAACGAGGAGGTTCTATGTTCGACCGTTTTTTTATGTATGTATGTTGTCGAAAAAAGTCAACGAAACAAACAAAAGCCCCCGACTTCCAGAAGTAAAGTTATTTCCACTTTTTAGATTTTGTTTGGAAGTTGGTTTTTTTTTTGCAAAAAAGCTTTTCCGAAATCAAGTTAAGTTACATTAATTTTAATACATTTAAACTTCAACAATATAGAATAGCTTTTAGTTCTCCATTTGCAAAGGTAGTTTAATATTGAGGGGAATGGGCAACTCCATCGTGACTTTCAGTGTTATATACAATATTTAGGGAAGTCGATATGAGAACTGTTTCCGTACCTCTTCAGTATCATCGTCTCCGGCTCGCTGCTGCCTCCGGCGCCAGTCGTCGTACATGTCGCGCATGTCCACGAGCTTGTTGTCCAACTTCTCCATGGACCAGACCTGTCCGCTCCGGCCCGGACGACGCACCATGATGGCTGGCTCAGATACGAAGGCGCCGCGCTGGAAAGGAATGAAATGTATTACTTTGTTGTGGTTTTATTTACACTTAATATATATGTATATGTATTGTATTGTAAACGGGATGTAATGTATTTATAGTCGTTTTCGGCTACGGTGGTATATCTCGGCGGAGGTTAGCCATCTGCCCAGGAGATATTATAGTGCACAAGTGTGTGCAGTCCTCAGGGACGGCAATCCGGCACGAGTGGAGAGAGAACAGCCGCAACTAATGGCAACACGTGCCGTCCGTGGCACGCGGGTATCTTACCGCCAACTTTTAAACTCCGCGCTGTTACTGTGGAATTCCTAATTGAAAAAACCCAATAACACTTTTGTCCGACCCGAGAATCGAACCCCGCGCTCAACAGACGCGCTTGCGACCGCGAGACTAACGGAACATTCATTTTGCACATAAACTGAGTATAAATTGAAGAAGAGAACGCACATAAACTTTGTTTTTTTTTTCATATACGGCCAATATATTGATGAATCGTTTTCGTACTATCTTCGGTTTGTCATATCTCGTTATCGGCACTATTTACAGCGTGTGAGTGGAAAAACCTGTCTTTTAATTAGGAGAGACGAAACGCATGTGACCAAAATAATGATGGATCGAGAGGGAAAGGAACGCCAAAGAAAAGATGTATGAATTAAGTAAGGAAAGATATACTTAAAAGAAAAAAGATTCAGTGGTGCCGTGACATCTAACAAAGGGAGAATGGAAGAAGAAAACCTGTTGCGCTGACACCAAATAGAAGGCAGGAGGAAAATGGTGATAGGTAAGGAAAATCCTCCTCCCACCCTCAATTCTCATAAAAACAATAAAAACGTTAGTAGATATTTACCATTACCTTTCTGTTAGGACTAAGGTTCTGCGGCGGTATCTGCAGCGTGACACTGAAGCGAGTGTTCCTCCTCATTTCTTCGGCTAAGAAGTTCGCCTCTTGCACTAACGCGTTAGCCCTCAGTATGTCCGCCTTGAGTCGTCCCAGCGAACGCTTGAACGTATCGTCGCGTTCCGCTGCCCATCGTTCTACGCGGGCTGCTGTTGTTGGCGTGCATGCTGTCATTTTACCTGAAACATTATTATAATAAAGAATAACTAATATCTAACTTGCACCGCTTTGGTCGGAACGGGGCGGACTGTAAGACTTTTACTGACTAAAACCCACCCATGTTCTTTTGCCCTTTATGTTCCAGCGCCACGGTATCTCTTTCGAACAACCCGCAAACCCCGGCAGGATTCAATTTAAACGGCACCGCATTTTTTTTCTTTGGCTTGCACTAGGAATATCTCCTGTATCATGGGTGCGTTTACAAAAATTGAAAGTCACATACACAAACAGCCAGACCCGGAACAACTATTTGTAAGTCATACAAATATTTGTTCCATGCGGGACCGAACCTGTAGTGCACCTGTCACAGACTTAGCCACTGCGCCAACCGTGTCGTCGGTTGATAGAAACTAAATATCAGCTTCTCTGGTCTATTCTTGTTATTCGGCTATCAAGCCGAAAGTAAAAATAATTGAATAAAATCAAGTTACCTAGTTTGAGAGGATCGTACGCATACGGCGGATAGGGCGTCGATGGCGACAATATGTTTCTAAGCTGCTGGAACTGTCGCTCATATTCTTGTCGTTGTTTCTCTAGCGCCACTGAAACAGAAAAAAGTTGGTTGGTTGGTTAAAATGGAAAACGTTAACAAAGTTTCCAGAATGAGGTTATTGAATTAGAGGGGACTAATGAAACTATGGGTGAACTGAGTAAGGCCAGCTGGGGCTAGTCAGATAGTGACAAGTAGACAGGTTTTTGAAGAAAATACAATGCTGCGTCAACCCCAAATAACTTGGAACGAAGAACGATGGTGACGATGACAATGGAATCGTGGGCGTGGATGGCCAAATCCGAAACTAAAAGGAATAGCGAAAAAACCCACTTCACTTTGAAAATTCATCCTTAATTACATACATAATTGATAGAAATTAGAATAGAATAAAGAATATAATATTATTATTTGGTTTACCTTGTTTATCCTCCTCATGTTGTTTCTCAAGCCTGGATATAGCAGTCTGTATGGGATCGTTACTGAGTTCATTCAACATGATCTCGTCCCTCGCGAAGTTGTAGTCGATCGGCTGCGCAGGAGTTTGTGGCTCCGACGCAGCGGCTGTGGAGTAACCAGATTCTTGTTCTACAACGGGACGTTAGTAGAACAAAACGAGGCGTCAATTATAACTGAATAACGGCAAATAAAAGATAGTGGATAAAAAAGAACACAATTAGATGGGGAATATTTTAGTTGGTATAAGCAAAGGCGTCAGAAAATAATTTGTTTTCAGCTGGTATATTGAAATATTTATGTTTTTTTTTTACTTTTAATATCAGCACATTAAAACAATCGGAAATAAAGATAGTAACACGTCACTAACCAAAGGTCAGAAAATAAACGAAACAGCAGTTTTGCAACGAATTATATATAGATCTTAGAGCGGGAAGCGAAACCGAGAGTGTTTAGCACGTCGTTTAAGAGTAAATAAAAGAAAATATAAGACCGAACTGCTTTTAAACTCGGTTTAGATGTATTGATCGTGTTCATTTTCAATAGTAAAATTACTCTTATTCCTCTTACCTGTAGCTTTTGGACAGTTGACCCTGAAGAAATGATGATTTCCCCATAGTATTCTGTCCGCATGTCCAAGCCTGACCCTCGATACTACGGGCGTGCCGTTGACGAAGCACCGCGCTGCGCCGAGCGGCTCCATGTGTAGGCCTCCGCCTTCAACGAGGAGCTGACAGTGTTGGGGCTGGATGCCCAGACCGGACAGCTGGATGTCAGCTGAACTTGAGCCTCCTACCAGCGTGCGATCCTGTGGAAAGATGGTACTTGTTAGTAGGTATACGATACAATATCGCTCCAACAAGAGAGGTTTTAAGGTTGCTTGTTGTCCAGCGCGTATAAAATCGTATTAGCTTATCAGCATATACGCGAAGGGTGAGTGGTTTTTTCAATGTCATTTAAAGGGATGGAAAATCGTCAAATTACTTCTTCTTTTGACCTGTGTTCCGCGAAACCACTTTCGAAAAGCCTGGCAGGATAGATGAATTACCTTGAGATAGTAAACCAGTAGTTCGTTGAGCGATGGATCCGCGTTGAGGTTGACGAGGTAGTATTTGTTCTTCTCCACCTTGATGCCACTCGCTTGCACGCTGATGCCCATTTTTTCTAACGCTTGCTGACGTTCGCTTTGTATTCGACCTGGAAAATATATATTTGGGTTAATTCATAATTATAATGACGACTGACTTTGGAAGAAAATAAATTATTGCGCCGACCCCAAATAACATGGGACAAGGGCAGGAAAATGTTGGGAGAATTCATATAATGTACACAATTTTGATATTCTTTGGATTTTAGTTATCTATGTGTGTATCCTTATAAATTGCTTTAAATACTTTTGTAGATATTTAAATAGCGGGTTCTTATATAAACATCCACCACAAAAGACGGTTGTCACAGCACTGATTCAAAAACATATTATTATATAAGTTTTTGTTTTTCACATTATTCATCATTTACATAAGTCACGTATTAAGGAATCATTAGGGGTTGCTTCTGAAGGTTGTTGTAAGAAAAAAACCTTAATTCAACGAATGAAATCACATCTCCAATATCCGGTTTTAGATGAGTTTCGAGCTACAGCAGCGTTATATAAACGGTTTCTGATGAGAACTAATGATTCAATAGCGTGAGAGTTATATCGACAACTAGCTGGCGCCCGCAGCTTCACCCGCGTGATATCGAAAAAAAGTATCCTATGTGTTATTCCAGACTATAATTTACCTCTGTGCCAAATTTCATCAAGATCCGTTCAGTAGTTTTTTCGTGAAAGAGGATCAAACATACATTCATACTCACAAACATTCGCATTTATAATATTACTAGGTGGCGCCCGCGGCTTCGCCCGTGTGATGATAAAAAAAGTATCCTATGTGTTATTCCAGACTATAATTTACCTCTGTGTCAAATTTCATCAAGATCCGTTCAGTAGTTTTTTCGTGAAAGAGGATCAAACATACATCCATACTCACAAACTTTCGCATTTATAATGTTAGATTATTAGTAAGATAGGATACAGTGGAACATATTCCTCGAAATGTGTAACTATGAAACTCCTAAATATTGTGTGGTATATGTTTTTTTTTACAAATCAAGAATTAACTTCCCCCGCTCTGGGCGGAGCAGGGCGGAGTGTCAGACTTGTACTATCTAAACCCACCCATGTTCGTTCATTTGCCTTTTATTTTCCGGGGCCGCGGTATCTCTTTCAAACAACCCGGAGTCCCGGCAAGCGGTGGCCCTGGTAGGCCCCTCTGGTGTGGCATATGCTTCACTTGCTATTCTTGCTACGTTAATTATAGTGTAATATGTTAATAAACACACAAAACTGTGGTAAGCTTTCTACGAGCTGGTTGGATTTATATAAGAATAAGCCACAATTTATTCACTGATGCAGTTATTCTCTATGCAAAAGGTATGTTTCTAACCCAATTAAAAAAGAGGAGGTTCTCTATTCCATTGTTTTTTTTTTGTTTTTTAAGCACGGGAAATGACATACCAGTTTCAACGAGTTTCTCCTCCCACGTTCGTGACATTTCTTTCAGCAAGTGATCGCTTTGTGCCAGCTTTTCATGGACTTCTTCACCCACTGGGGAACCCTGGAAAGACAAAACAACGAACAAAAAATTAAATAGATTGTTAACAGACCCATCAAAAAAACCCTTTTTGTACGCATTCTGTACATCAAATCTAAGTAAAACGAAGCAAAAAAGCTCTACAGTATCTTCGTAACCAGAAAGAATAAATAAGTCACCACAGTTGACTGGTAGAAAATGCCTATGATATTAAGTCCACCTCTGTCCTCTGTGCTTGAAGTGGTTAATGAATAAATAAACACATTATGATACAGACGAAAATAACAGTTACCCTCTTCTAAAAAGTCTTTAGAAACCCGTTTACTAAAAAAATCTTATAAAATACGGGGAAGGCTCTATATCATTTTTTTTAGTATAGTTGCCCCATTCTAGGAATTTCTCCTGTATCGTGGGTGCGTTTACAAACATTTATCACATACACAAACAACCAGATCCGGAACAACTATCTGTAGGGCAAACAAAATGTTATTAACTGACTGTTGATCGACCGCCATTACACAGTAAACCTAAGGTTAACTTTAATTAATTTCAGCAAAGCCCCGAGGACACGTAACAAGAATACTAATCCTTCAGGAAAACAGATCGTAAATTACGGTGTCCGCCCCTTTGCGATTGGAAAATGAACAAGTTCGCCTGTGCTTTGGGTATTTATTATCTATAAGGTCGATTGGGCTGTTTACGAGAAAGATTGCCTGTGCCATTATTTTTTTTACAAACTTGTTCCAACCGAGAAGCACTGGGCACTTTTCGAATATTAAGAGCCAGTCTCTTTTACAGTAAAGAGATCTGCGAATTTTAAGAAATCTTAGAACAATAGTTGTTCAGTTTCATAGTCCGAGACATTAACAATAGGCTGTGAGTTTATTATATTACACTTTCTATAACCAACAACACATTACGCAACAAGGTTTCAAAGAAGGATATCCTCAAGACTTAAAAGGACAATAAAAAATTGAAATCAAAGACTCCAAATATTAAAGCAGCAAAAAGGAAGTAACCTACAATGAATTTGGAATTCATCAAGTCATTGTTATAATAGTTCGTCATGACACGATTACTCCCTCGGGCCAATCGATCCCTCGAGTGTACGTATGCGGCACTTCGCATGTGATGAGCACATTTGTACAACACATGGTGATTCTTAAGGTCGATGAGCCAGCCGCCTTGGCTCGTATGTTGTAAGACCTTGTTTTCTAGAATTGATAAGAGTTGGCTTTGATCTAATTTCGATTCTTGAAAAGGAGGGAAAGTTACTCTATCGTCATTAGGTTGCTAAATACCTTATTTTTTATCGTTGAATTTTCACTTCACTTTACTTGTCATGTTGCCTAGTTAACTTTAAAAATAAGAAAAGTATCGGATTCCAGCCTTCGTCCATGCACTTACTTTTTTATTAATTTTTTTTATGTTGGTACATCAATTAGTTTCCTAACTCTCCAAGATCGCGCGTATGGCTATTATGCATATTGTAGTGGAAATATATACAAAGCGACGCCACATTATCCTATACATGTATGGCTTGATGTGTGTGTATAAATTTAAGGGAATATCTTGTAGGCAAAATATTCCCTTAAATTTTAGATAACATTGATTAACTGCTACACACGCCAAATTATAAGTTCAAACATATGTGCTTCAAAGTCAAAACCATGCAATCTTTATAAAACCCACACAGTCTGCGAGTACAACTTACCGTGCCGCTTACCGTGGCATACTTCAACATTTCCTTGAGGGTTTCCACCTCCTGCCTCAGCTCGCGAATGATACGCGCGTTCGGGTCTTCATTAACCACGGCGTGGTTGACGATGCGTTTCGCCCGATCGGCGTACCGTAGAGTTGACAGCGTTTCTTCGTAGTTGTCAGCCGCTGGTGAAATTGTAGCCACCTGTGAATGGGATAAACAAATTATAATCTATATATAGTCCTCCTAAAAGTTTTCGGCCACAGCGGTCAATGTCAGAGGAGATTATCACATCGGCGCAGGAGATGTTACAGTGCACAAGTGTACGCGTAGGACACAGGTGCACTCTCTGTTTACGCAAAGTCCTATGCGTGTGGGAAACAGAGGGACGGCAATTCGTCACGACCGGAGAAAGATCAGACGCAGAACTAAATGCTAATCTATATTTATATATTTATTTATTAATAAAAAAGCTTAAGAATTTGTTTAGTTAAACGCGCTAATCTCAAGAACTTCTGGTTCGAATTGAAAAACTCTTTTAGTTTTGATTAGCCTTATTTATCAAGAAAAGCTATACGCTACGGAGCTGAGCGGGTAAAACCGCTGGGCACAGCTAGTCAATAATGAGATTGAACGGGTATGAAGAACAGTTTAAGGAGGAGGCTCCTTAAAAGGAAAGATTCTCGAACAAGGCGGGTGTGACTTCTCTAGTGGGCAGTAATCCAAAGGTTGTTATCGACTTTCTGTATCATCATGTGCTAAGCCTTAGCTTTAGCCTTTTCTCAGCTATATTGGGGTCGCTTTCAGACAAACCGGATGCGACCTTCACAACAAAGTTAATATTGGGTAATAAGATACCCATTATTATGACCAGACTATTTCTTATGAAGTTAGATTAGCCTTAATTTTAATATCTGGAATTGTAATAATTATAGTTTTTTTTTATTATTATTTCGGGACACTGACTATCTGTAACAACTGTCAAAGATATACAAATGGCAGCCATGACCAACAGCTTAAAGTGCTTTCCGAGACACGGAGGGAACTCGGCATGTGTGTTACCCATCCACAGACCAACCTAGGCATGTCGATTTTCTGTATATTTAAATTAATCGTGAAAGTAAGGAACCTCTGATTGTGAGATGCAAAACTTTGCTTGCCGTCAGATTCAAAGCATACCTAGTGTAAATGTGGCGTTTTTATTTGGGTACAGAAAAACCTCGAAACGAATCATCATCAAAAACGAATACATCATTTTCTAGAATAATGTGGAAATTGGAATCATAAATCAACTTCTAATATTTGTAAATGTATCAAAGGCCGAAAGTGCTTTGCGTGTTACTAGTTTCTTGGAAATCGGCCTTGGTAGGAGAAATCGGTATAACTATAACGTCTTTCTCGGAAGTCGCGATATAACTATCTATAAGTACAAATCAATATAGATGATACAGGAATTGTTAGAAAAAATAATCAACTTTTGTAACCCACTATATTAGAAGATCACTCTCAAAATAAAAAAAATGACCTAGAGCAAGTCAGGCTCGCATACCGAGGGTTCCGTTCAAACTTGCGACATAAACAGCCATATCTTTGACTGCATAGACTTGATATTCACAGCACAAAGGGACTTCAGACTTGAGTATATGGTTTTAATTTCAATCTTCAATATCTCGATACCTTCATGCGTTCCCGAGATAAAGGGTCTTGACAGACAGACAACTAAGTGATCCAATAAGGGTTCCCTTTTTCTTTTTGAGGTACGGAACCATAAAAACAGCTTTACTCCATATAATCCTTACTAATATTATAAAAGCGAAAGTGAGTTTGTTTGTTACCTCTTCACGCTTTAATGGTTAAACCGATTTTGATGAATTTTGGTACAGAGATAGTTTCGAACCAGGAGCCTATTTCAATGTCAATGTTTATTTAAAAAAAGTGGGATATGAGGGAGAACGAGGGAAGAAAAGGGAAAACTTAGCGTTGCTATTACAAATCAATCAGGCGCAAGAGCAAAAACTGCAGGTAGCACGTACTGTGTTATACCGAATTTAACGCGAGCGAAGCCGCGGGCAAAAGCTAGTATCCCTATGAAAGCCAATAAAAAAAAATCATCTTTGTGTAATATAAAAGTAACTTATAAACAAATAGCACTACTGTTAGAAGTAACCCTCGTACGCACAGACGATTTTTAAACGTGCGCTGTAGTTTCAACAATGTAGTTGTTTGATGCGCTGAGCTGCGCTTCGTTGAATTCCCTACACTCGGTTCAAAACAGAGAGTTGCAAATCCAGTGCGATATAAAATACCGCGGAGAAATAGACGAGGTTCCGCAGAACATTTCTATTCATGACAACGAAACGTTGAGTGTTTTGAGTTGGGTGCGGTGACTCAAAGGATGCGGCCGTCCGTGCACAGAATTTGAATTTTATTCAAGTCTGGGGACACCCTATTTGCATTATCTTATCGCTTTTAGAGTTTTTTAAGTGTAAATTGATTGCGTTAGTGTTCTTTGAAACAACACAACCCACGTTACATTTGTTGTGTACATTGTTTTAAGCTTTCACGGTTTCTAACTATGTTTAAACAGTTATTTACGGGATATATCGCGATTTATTGCGACACCGTCGAAATATCGCGAGCTCATAGTAATATCAAATCACTGAAGATATCTTTAAGGTTCAAATATTGTAACGATTTTTTTTAAGTCAATAAGGGACTATTGTCCGTACTCAATAGTATCTAATTATGTCACAAAATATGCTACAATACTGAAACACGAGTTCTTGTCAAATAACTATATATTATGTAGAAAGAAACTACTCGAAAACTGCCTTCATAAGAAGTCTTTTACGACATAACAATAGATTGAAAGTATATTACTTTTCTGTTCCACGAATTTAGTATCATATAGCAGACATATCTATACCTATAGGCTATATTATATTGTATCGATCGATTATATTCTCAAGTGTCTTTATCAGTCAGTATATCAAACTTATGTTATAGCAACGGATTTTGAATTAATGACCGGTTGATGGCAATAGGCTCGCCCCAAATTACATGGGGCTTAAACATTACTGGCGAAATGTGGGAGTACATTCAGAAACACCTGGGAGTACATACAGGAACACCTCTGCCAAACCCTTTTTGGGATTGTAGGCGTGATAATCCTTACTAATATTATAAAAGCGAAAGTGAGTTTGTTTGTTTGTTTGTTTGTTTGTTACCTCTTCACGCTTTAATGGCTTAACCGATCTTGATGAATTTTGGTACAGAGATAGTTGGGAACCAGGAGACGGACATAGGCTAATATTTTTTTTAAAAAAGTGGGATGTGAGGGAGAAAGAGGGAAGAAAAGGGAAAACTTAGCGTTGCTATTACAAATCAGTAAGGCGCTAGGGGAACTGTGTTACCCCGAATTTAACGCGAGCGAAGCCGCGGGCAAAAGCTAGTACGTTATAAACGCGAAAGTAACTTTCATCTTTCTGTTGCCTTTTCTGTTTTCAATCCTATTTCCATGTCGGACGGACCTCAGTATATCGTCATTGTATAGTAAACATTTTTATCATTCCCGTAACTGGATTGCTGACATCCACACGGACAAAGCATATTTTCTAATATATTGCCAACAAACTTTGCGGCTTAAATTATGAACGAACACGGATTGTTCCCCCTTAATATAGTTAAAGTAGATAGGTAACCGACTGCTGAAGAACACGTTTCTTTTAAAATTACCGTCCAGACAACTATTTTAGCTAGGCGCCTTAAAGTTAGTGTTAGGGTATAAGCAGGTGTGTCCTGATGATACGAGTATGATACTTTGTCATGTACACAATTCCACTAATTATCACGAAAATTATTCTTAATAGGCTTGCATTGGCCGCAACTCGCCTGACGTGAAATGATGATGCGGCCTAAGGTAGAGCACGCTTGCCTAGAGCCGATTGACAAGAACTTTGTAGAAAGAAAACTATCAAATTAATAACTTAGATGGCACTAACTGTTTATTACTTTTGTTCAGGTGCCATGGTGTTTGCCTTGCTGAAATCTTTGCCACGAGACAATAGACGATCAATTGGCTTGCTGCCAATTTTTAATTAAAAATTGCTTTAACATAGTACTATCACTCTCCTCCCAACTCTCTCGCGGCACACAGCTCCATACTCCTTTCGCAGTTCACCGAGTTAAACCAGCTAAGCAGAAGTCACAGATTGACTTTTAACTACTCATTCCTGTAAGAAATACTTTATCATATTACTTACCATGACAGTCTTGCTGTTCCCTCCAAGGTTGTCTTTGAGTAACCAGGTGAGCACAGAATCTCTGTACGGAACGAATTTGTCTTTATTTTTGGTGCCAGAAGACTGATCTGCAAGCTTGGATATTACAAGCCCGAGTGTTGTTAGGGATCTGGAACAATATCGAATAATTTAGAACCTTATGGTATACAAATAAGGGCAATTTTGGATCAACTGTATCATCGCTTAGCATCAGGTGAGGTAGTCGTGAATCCAGACTCCATAAGTCAAAAGTTGCTTGAAAACCCAGTAAGGAGCGTCAAAATCCGTTCGACTTTGGCATCTACCTTCGATTAAACACGTTTAGCTCGGTTAGGTAAGATAAGAGCAAAGCCAGAGCTTAACTTTGATATACATGCAACACTGCGTGTGCAGTTCTTTTTGAAAACAATTTATTTAAATTGTGTAGAAAACCTAGTTTTCCTAGCAAGCTAGCTAGTTATTTTTTAATTATGAATGTTAAAGTAAAGCAGAAGTTAAGCACCTCACCTCTCATGTGTAAGGGTTTAAATCCAGGCAAGAAACAATGTAAATCAAAACACAAAATCCACGTTGACGCGTCTGCCTAATAAAATAACATAGAACATCACACCTGTAACCTGGAAGAGTTAGTCAGTAGGACAGTTATAGGCTCGTATTATTAATATATAGATTGATTCTGTGCTGATTCGTAGTAGGTACCTACTAAGAATCAGCACAGAATTTAACAAACGCGGGAGAGTTTCGCATTCCATAATTGGACGAGCTACAATGATACAACAAACACAATTCCATGGAGAGCCGTGGAACATCCGAGTTGGAAAGTGGAACAAACTCACTATCACTTTCATAATGTATACGTTCGCTTTTAGTTTCTGAAATAGGTAAGTAGAGCAAATGTTGTAAAGTTATAAATATAAAGACGATGCACGTGAGTTTTGAAGCCACACGACTACGGCGAGGTTTAAGGATTTGAAGCGTTATTAATATTTTAGTCCTTCTTTGAATCTAGAACAACGCTTATTATTATATTGATTCTTGGATAACTTACATATTTTTTGCGGATAGGATATCATAAAATAACTGACTTTTACTGACTAAAACCCACCCATGTTCCATCTTTTGCCCTTTATGTTCCGGGGCCGCGGTATCTCTTTTCAAACAACCCGCAACCTTGGCAGGCAGTGACCTCGGCGGCCCCTCTGTTTTGCTGACATCTCTTTGAGGCGCGCGTGGAACACGAACGCGTCGTCAACACGGCATATTTTAGGCATTATATTGAGGCACCGCCATATCGGCAAAAGAAAACCGCGCATCTGTTCTGCCAATACTAGACACAGCTAATATTAACACCCCTTATTCTTACAGCTACTTACTTATTAATATTAGAGCCTTCTTTCAGCCTGTCGCCGACAGCGCCCGTCTTCACTGCCCTTTCAGACCCCGCAAGATCGACGAGCGACAATCGCGCGACTTTCTCGCCGGAGACGCCCGTCGCAGCGTCAGTCAGGGTCTGCGTTAGGACTACACTGAAGACTGCGTGAGATCGTGATGATTCGCTGTTCATGTTTGTTGCGGCAACTGTTCTTGATTTGTTGCCTTCGGTCATTAGGTTGTCGATGTCCTGTTGACAACAAATGAAATATATTATTCATAAATATAGTATCATGGATTGTGACTAACATTAGCTGTGCCCCGCGGTTTTATTCTCGGCAGCTAAGGCTTGTAGCGTTATGTTATGTAGTAGGCTATATAAAATAATGCTACAACCCTAAACTTATCCTATGTATCCAGGAAGACTATACGCAGCCTTACTCTATAAATGGGCTATCCTACACTAAAATATATTTTCTATTCGAACCAGTAGTTCGTGAGACTAGTACTTAACAAACTCTACGGCTTTATAATATTCGTATAGGTTTAAAGGTGCAGTTAAATATTATTTGCTGTTATAATATTTTCTGATATTGCGTTTCGATAAACAGGTATTCTTTTGAAAGCAAAGCTACAAAGACCATTTTGATCTGGAATCTCTGTTCAAGGATTTTCATTCTCTGTTATCGTCAAATAGTTTCACCAAGTGTTGTAAATCCGAAAACTCCAGGGATACCGTCTAATGGTGAAAAGTTTGCACATTGCGTCAAGTATCTACAGGGTCTGCTATTTCGAGAATAATGCAGTGAATGGACGCTTCGAAAATAGTCTGCACAAGTTTGATAAGGTTTATAAGATGGTTTGGATGTTTAATTTACACATCACCAAACTTATAGTCATAAAATGTTTCATTAGAGCTTAACGAAACCAATAACTGAGACACAATATCTGAAAGGTGTCATGTCCTCATTTTTAAGCAAAAAGCACTTTACTGCAGAAACCGTTCAAGATTTTGTAAGAACTAAATAATCACTATAATTATGCTACAAATAGTTGTATCCAGTGGGAACTGGAAGCCAATTGCGGCAAGTCACAGACTTGTCTATAGCCGTTAGTAGCCAGCCTTTTTACCTGTTTTGCACAAAGCCCTTTTTTTCGGATTGATCAAATAACTTCTCCCGCTCTGGGCGGAGTGGATGACAGTGTCATACTTTTACTGACTTAACCCTCTTTTGCCCTTTGTGCTCCGGGGCCGCAGTATCTCTTTCGAACATTTATATAACTGTATATTTAAGCTGGGCTTATAACTGCTATGCTAGCCTAACTTTAATGAATAAGTACAAGCTTTTGCTTGCGGCTTAGTATAGCTTATCCTTTAGATATACGTACACAGCTTCGTTATCGACCTAAATCCGTAATCCGTCTAACTAGAATACACTAATTAACAAAGTTCTCGGAATATGTTTTAATTAAAATAGTAGTGGAATTTAGAAGTCCATCTAATCAGAACTTACATCACGCCTATACCCTTCGATGAGTTCCACAGAGGTTACCTATACGCTACCAGGCGTTTATCCTATTGTCATCATCATCTGCCTAGCCTTTTCCCCACAATGTCAGGGTCGGCTTCCAGGCTTACCAGATTCAGCTACCGCAGCAGAGTACCAGTAGCTTACATGGGGTGGTTGTCTATCTGACCTCTACAACCCAGTTGGTACTGGGTAATAACTATATCCCTTGGTAAGACTGGATTACATACTTTTGTACTATTGACTATCCGTAAAGACTGTCAAAGGACTGTCTGTTGCCATTGCCATAAACCAGATACAAATCCAGCCTTCGTGCTACTACCTTGTAGATTCGTGATATCTATCTATACTTATAATAAATCTGTAGAGAGGTCAATTCTGTACATGAAATATATTTCTAAAATAACTATCAGGGGGTGATTAGTGATCGATACTGGTGCCAAAAATGCAATCAGTAAATTTTTTGTCTGTCTGTCTGTCTGTCTGTCTGTCTGTCTGGATGTCTGTATGTTCGTTATAGAAATAAAAACTACTCGACGGATTTTAACGAAACTTGGTACAATTATTCTTCATACTCCTGGGCAGGTTATAGTATACTTTTCATCACGCTACAATCAATAGGAGCAGAGCAGTGAAGGAAAATGTTGGGTAATCGGGAGAAGTTGGTTAAAGCTACACAGAAATCATGTATGACGGAAATGTTCTCCTTAAAATTATAAAAAAAAATATCCTACGACAGCATAGGTCTATCTTTTATGGTTGACTCACAATAACACGTGTAACTCCCGATAACTTAGCAGTTCGGAGCTTTTTGATTATATTTGTCTACTCTTACGTTTATAACACTCCCAGTCATCTCTGATTAAAAACAGTTAACATTATTACGTATTCAATAAAAAAAGAATCATGTAAATCGGTATACAAACACCAAAGTTATGCATGAAATACGCTAATAAGCCATCGCGCGTGAATACTGAATCATGCTATAAGGATTATTTTTGTATAATATTTGGCTGTTGATGCGAATAGACGTTCAGAGTGTTCGACCTTATTGACACAATGCTTTCAGCCCGACTTTTAGTCTTTAAATAATTTCTTTTTAGATTTCTTTTGTTGTTATTTTATAAAATAGGTATTAGTTATTTTGGTAGTGTTTAAATATTCGTTCAAATTACAAATTATTCATAGTTTACATTTTATTTCTTTTTAGGTGAAGTAGTAGTAGGTACGCATAGATTTTTAGAAGCCGAGTTTCGGCTAATTTATGTTCAGTTTTTTTTTATACTATATTGGTAAAAGCGTAGTTAATTATACTAATTATAGTTATCATCATCATCAGGCTATATTAGTCCACTGCTGGACATGGCCCTCCCCTAATGAGCGCCATAGCGTTATATAGTTATTTGGCATAACACACTTAGCATATTTTTCTTTAAACGAACATTTTAAAGGCATAAAAATTATTTGATATAATTATCGTTTGGCATAATGTTTAAAACTCCGAATTTACAATTGCATAGTTTTAAGATGGCAGAATTACATTTAGTATAATTACGATTGGCAGAGTTCGAATTTCGCATAATATCGTTTAGCATAATGTTCATTTAGAGCGACGAGTATTTGGTATAATTTCACTTTTCATACTATGCATATGGCAGAATTTAATTAAGAATAACTTTAAGTTTAAAGACTTATATGCCTAATAAGTCTTTAAACTGACATGGTCACTAACATTATTATTAACGGTTAAAACGGGATATTTACCATGTTTGTTATTTATTTTGAGTTTCCAATATTTTGGTGTGAACCGATACAGTGAGTTTCAATTGTATACAAAAACATATTAAGGCAAAAATAAGATATTTTTGGAATTATATAGAAAAAAAGACATTGTTTTTAGTAGGTTACCCGGGACTCAACTATTAAGATTAGGTTAATTTGTTCAAAAAAAATGCGTAGGTTAGGTTAGGTTAAAACTGTGACCCCCTACGCACGAGCCGAGCGAGCGGAGCGAGCGGTGCCGCGGCAGCGGCCGGCGAGTGCCAGTAACGACTTGCATTGATAGAAAATGAGATTGTTTTTAGTAGTTTACCCGGAACTGAACTATTTACATTAGAATAATAATTACTTATGGAATTAAATGACATTATTACAAATTCAATTAAATAATAGTTAAAATAAATGATATTATTTTAAAGAAATAAATAATTAAAATAAATGACAACAAATAATCATAAAGATGATTCTAACTGTAAACTTTCTGCGATATGACAATTCTGCCGTTTAATGATAACGATATGAAATATAATATGTCAAAAGACGATTCTGACTGTGAACTTTCTGCGAAATGATGTTTCTGCTTTTTGAAAATTATGGATATGACATTTATGTCTAGAGATGATTCTGACTTACAAAATTATGAGTTTTGAATGTATGATAAATGAGTGTCTGCCAAACAATTTTCTGCGAAATGAAGTTTATGCTATCCGTTGTTATACAAAATAAAATTATGACATAAAAAGTTCTGCTATAAAGGGTGGACCCAGTATTGGACAGGCGTTTTAGCTTTATTTTAATTTCTTTTTTTGTTACAAGTTGTACTTACCTACATATTTCTGGGTATAATTCTATTAGAATTATTTAGTTTTAGTACCTACTTTATTTGGTAATTAATAGGTTCTTATAGATAATAGGCAAAATTAGATATATTAAAAAAAACAAAATATATATATATAATTTAGTACTTAAATTATTTTCAGGTTAAATATAAATTCAAATCATTATTTTTTAATTTATTTAGCTGTAGTTTTATTAAGTTGTAGCTGTAGTGTATTTAGGATCAGTTTTATTATTTAAGTAGGCATTTTTTTTAAGTGTAAGGTAGCTACAGTTAGGACCTCTAACGTAGCTTATTTCGTTAGGTAACTGAATAGGCATTCAGTTACCTTCGGTTATTTTCATAAATCCTTACTAATATTATAAAAGCGACAGTGAGTTTGTTTGTTCTTTCTTTCTTTTTTTTTAAAAACGTTGCCCCACACTAGGAATTTCTCCTGTATCGTGGGTGCGTTTACAAACATTCAATCTCACATACACAAACAGCCAGACCCGGAACAACTATCTGTAGGTCATACAAATATTTGTTCCGTGCGGAAATCGAACCCGCGACACACAGCGCAGCAGTCGATCGCTCAGCCACTACGCCAACCGTGTCGTGTTTGTTACGGCTTCACGCCTAAATGACCGAACCGATTTTGATGCATTTTGGTACAGAGATAGTTGGGGCCCTGGTGACGGAAATAGGCAAGTTTTTTTAAAGTGAGAAAAGGGGGAGAATGAGGGAAGAAAAGGGGAGAGAAAGATACATTTTTTCGGGTCATCACGCGGGTTAAAGTTAGCGTTAGCCCAAAGTAACTATGCCACGCGGACGAAGTCGCGGGCGGAAGCTAGTCGAGAATAATTTTGATCTGCTACAAAACCAACTGATGGAAAAAGATGTCATTCAAAGCATTTAAAAAAAAAGTTTATCAGATTGATGTGGAACGCTCGCTATCGGATTATGACGTTCTCTTTGCTATCGTGATTGAAATCACAAAGGGTCTTTTGTCTCTAAGGGATCCTTTGTTTTTCCGTTTTTCTCACAATATTTAGAAGGATAAATACAAACATTCCCGTTGCTGTAAGATAAAAAGAGTAACTGAGTGAGTGAGTATGAACGCTAGCCAATGGTCAACCTAGCATCACTAGGTTGACGCCATTGCAAACTAAGGAAAATATGGCGGGAGGAGCTTGACTACAGAAAGGACTTAAGTGTTTGCTACATAGAATCATCATTATGTGCCTAGCCTTTTCACAACTATGTTGGGGCTGGTTTCAATTCTATTAGGGTGCAGCTGAATACCAGTATTTTACATGGAGCGACTGCCTATGTTGACCTCCACAACCCAGTTAGTATTGGGTAATACGATACCCTTTGGTAAAACTGGTTGTCAGACTTTTGGCACACTAACTATTTGTAACGACTATTAAAGATCTACAGCCGGGACCAACAGCTTGACATGTTTTCCGAGGCACGGAGGAAACTCGGCATGTAACGTGTGGTCATCCATCCACAGATCAACCTAGTCAAACGTGGCTTAACCTTAAAATCGACCCGACGCTGCTATTATTTAACCACGAAATACTTATTTACTTATACTCTTTAAAGAATAGAATCTCAAATTGGGAAAACAAACGCACAAGCCATGAATTGCTTCATTTAAACCAATCCTGAGACAGAAATTATTTCAAACACGTTTGCGCTAATATCATCCTGAACTTGTTTAGTTAAGGCCTCGTCTAATGCTTGGAAATTCAAGTTAAGTTTGAATCAAATTTCATTCTGAACGAAGTTACCCTCGAGAGTAGGGTTGGAGGAAACGCAAAATAAGTTTCGGAACAAAATTACATTACAGGTTTTAGCCTGAATTTCCGGTTATTTCTAATTTAAAACTTTAGCTGGATTCTGAACGTGTGGTACGATGATAAACTTTGGTAGGGGACGAAGTAAAATCGAGTTTTATGGCAATACTTGGAGAAGACAACGTCCAAAAATAGGAAGGATCCTTTCAGTTGATTGGATGAAGACGACGAATAAACGTTATTCCTTATTCCGTATATTAAGTTACTTCATTTTCTTCTACAAGCCAAGTACAAATCTACCTGACAGCCTTACGGCTACAGTAATTCGTCCACGATTGTACGCAACAAGGATAATCCAAGAGGCGACGAATGATTAAACACTTGCTCGACGTTTGTACGGCACACGTATTAACTGTAAGCTGATTAATTTTTAAACGGGGAAAGGTAAGCCTGCAAAGGTCAGGAGCTCATTGGAAAGTGCTGTGTTGTTTTTTAAAGCATATAACCTAAAAATAAGTTGAGAAACATTCAGGTACGTACGACCGCTTTATCTTGATAATTTGGGAATCAGTTATGTTAATTTGGTTTAATAGTAGCTTGGCGTTTTCCCAATCATGGTATAAATTCTCCTGCCGTGGTTGCGGGTTATTCGAAAGAGATACCGCGGCCCCGGAACGTAAAGGGCGATAGGAGGAACATGGGTGGGTTTTAGTCAGTACTAGTCTGACACTCCCCCCGCTCCGCCCAGGACGGGGGAAGTTAATTGATGATTTCCCAACCGAAAAATGGTATAAATTCTACACACCTAGGTACTAAAAAATATCATTCCGTTGATTAACCCTCTTCGTAAAACCCACAAAATTTCCATACTCACATAATCCAGCAACGAAACCCGAATCAATATGAAGAAGAAAAGTTGTAAAAATGAATGTTAATTTTAGGTAAACAAATTCACATGCGCAGCAGGCACCCAATCACCATCCGGCGAGGGTTGTTTGCACTGCGCCCGAAATAAAACCCTAACACAAACACGCTAAGACATTCGTACTCAAATTGTGTTAGCAGGGCTGCCAGATGACCAACAGCGGTCGGTGAGTGTTTAAATGTGGACCGGATGGGGTAATACAAATAATGTGAGAGCTGAATCTGAGCTTTTTGAATGGTTCTATTTGACTGCATAATAATGAATATTCTGGACATCTTTTAATTTATTTTTGACCATAATATACATAGACTATAATATCTTGACATCAATTATTATTTATTTGTTTTGCATTTTGTAATGAAATTTTCATACTTACAAAATTATTACGCTAATGGCAAAACAGGACGCTCATACTCCCATATAAAACAATTTTTTTAAAGATTTTCATGCAAGTGCCACATTGCGGTTATTGTAACTATAAAATTTAAGGTTGACTGGTAGATAATGCATTAATTAAGTCCGCATTTGTACAATGTTTTTTTTTAATTGTGCATGAAGTTTTAATAAATGAAATTAATATAGCAATGAAAAAAAACCAATAACTAGATTCCTTGTACGAGACCTGCCAACCCTATGGGTTACCCAGTATCGAAATTCAATTTCGCGGGAAATGTTTGTTACATCTCTTTTCATTTGCCTTAAAAAAAATGGAATATGGAATTAGACCTTTTTATTCACCACAAACCGTATCAAGTGATTTCATTCAATCAATTTCTAGTATGCTATTTTAGATATTCATCTCGCAATATTTCTGGCAGTACTTGTGTATTGCTATAATTTGGTACTACTGTGAACAGACTTGCAGACTGTTTGGTTTCGACAATCAATAAAAATCCGCTGCATAATTGGTGATTAAGAAATAAACTGCTGTTGTTGTTGTACCTATTTACAATAAAGAGTGATCATAAAATTCTGGTAAATAAAACTGTGTCTCAAGGCGCACCCTCGACGGAAGCTTGTAGCTTGAAGGAAGCTTGTAGCTTTCTATTAAATTCGATACATTAAGAAACAAGTAAATCTGAACTGTTACATTATTTATGACAAGAAATTGATATATAAATTATAGGCGAACTCTCGTTCAATTCAGCACCATAGCATGTTTAAAGGTAAAGGTACCAAAATCTTGCAGTACGTACTAATAAACTAAAATAGCTGAAAACCAGCAAAGGACATAACTACTGTTCGAACGTCAAACGCGTTTCAGTCAGAATTTGTACTGATCATGTACTACAAACCTACTACACCATGTACTAGCTTAATAGCTTGTAGTTCGACCAACAACCGACGTGATAGCACATTACTACTCCCCCCACGTACGTATACTGGCAGAGAATTAACATGTTGGCTGGCAGATCACAGCCGCATGTGATAAATTGCCAGTGCATACGACCAATGCAAGTAAATCTGAACGCGGCTTAATATTTCAATATGCAAGTGAAACACTCCCAAGCCGCGGCTTGCCAGGGACGTAGAGGGAGTGATTCAATACAAAGCGGGTTTTAAATTTTATAAAATGGTAGTTTATTTTACGTTATATTTGATGTTTGAAGATCCCTCTCTGAAGTCTTATAGAGGAATGTTGAAACAAATGCTAAGGAAGTTAAAGTTTAACGCAATTACTTGTGTGTTTGTAATTGGACCTTAGTGTAGGATGCACTGTCTGGAAAGCAGAGAAAACAGTTTCTGATGTATTTCCGGAACACTATTTCTAGTTCAGGAGTCCCCTTTCATTCCTGAACTGGAAATAATGTTTCTATAACCTTCTTTTATAAGTTTTATTTTCAAGCGCAAGTATCACTTGAAAGGATGTATAAGTTTGATAAATCGAAATTCAATTATTATGGTTGTCTGACAAATCAATAAAATGTACAAGACATAGTGTATTCAATTGTAGTCAATAACGTATCGGACCGACTGTAACATCCGGCCGCGGATACATTTACTCCGGTCGTAAAATGCCACCATTGTAGTGATTTCCGAACATTATATCCACATGTGGCTTCCTTTCCTTTTCTAAGGATCAATCCTTATTCATATGTTGTGTGTTATGTATGTGTTCTTGTGGTAGCCAAATATCCCGGATATCTCGAAAGGACACTGATTTCTTTTTAAATTTGGGCTTGCAAATTGGAGCAGTGGTGTAGCAAGAAACTACATTTATCGACGAGAAATCGGTTTAAACCTGTCACAAATAGTTTTGTGTCCATCACAGTTTCCAAAGGACAACACATTGAGTCAACGCCCTATAAAAAAAACTTCCAATGTCACATAATCGCATGGCACAAAATAACTATAATTTACTTCAAAATTTACGATAGTTTACAACTTTCATTTAAGAACTTGAATAAAACCATCTATCGAATACCAAACTCCAAAAGTTTTAATGGCCGTTTACCCAAAATAAGGCAATCGCATTAAACAATCGAGCTTCCATTAGGGTTGAATTGACAGCGCGACTGACGGGTTCAAGTTCACCATTGACGTTGACTGGACCACTGAAACCAGAAGGACAAAAGCACAACTGCACGCAAAACACAATATTGACCTTACATCGCACTTCAAGACATGGAGAGAAACAAAAGAATCGCGTGCAATTAGAACTGCAGTGGTTCGGTTCTGTCAGAGCCTAAAGCCGCACTGCAGGTGGGTTGCTTAGTGCTCATAGCTTCGTGGCAGGAAACGGGCAAGGGCGCTAAGCACGCAGGCCATGTACCGACTACGGCGATGACATTTCGTAACGTTAGCTTTATAAATAGGTACTCGTCTAGTATAGCTTTAAACACACTTGAAAGTACGACAATCATTCGGGTCTGTGGACGGTGAGCAAAGAAAAGCTCACCGTCAGTCTGCCTAATGACGACAGGCCGTGTCGTATTCCACGCGCCTTTCAAAGAAATGTCCGCAAAGCAGAGGGGCCTGCCGTGATTGCGGGTTGTTCGAAAGAGATACCGCAGCCCCGGAACACAAAGGGCAAAAAAATAAACATGGATGAGTTATAGCCAGTACAAGTCTGACACTCCCTTTCTCTCCGCCCAGAGCGGAAGAAGTCATCTGAAGATGTCTCTTTTTAAAAATGCATGATAAAGAAGGATAGAAAAGAAGCCGATCTTGTTTTCAAACTTTACACACATGATCCCGTAGATATTAGAAGTTATAGGAGGTGTATATGGCGCTGGGGTTATGGAAGCCACAACACCTGGATTACTCGCGTATATTATAAAGCCCTTTCTGAGAGTAAGCCTACTGTACTTAACTCCTTTATTGCCGAAACCCTCAAACGTCCGCCAAGTCGCCCCGAGCGGGATTAAGGTAACGTCGAGGGCAGAATATTGTCAAAAGCATTAACCTATGATAGTTTTACAGAGAGATTTATTTAGTGGACACAAAGGACAATAATGTTGGCCTTCAAGATATCAGGACTGACGTATGAATAGTTCATATAAGATATTCTTCATAATATAACGTACAGATAAATAGAGGATCTGAGACAAGTGGATGTTAATGTAATAACAACAGAAGAAAGTATAGACATGGCCATCCATCTTGTGCTTGTACTAGAAACTAAATTACGCTGTAATAACGAAGAAATTATCTTTGTGTTGGAAGATTTGATGGGTTCCTGACTGTCCTGGTTTTCTGAGAACAGCGATGGGATAATATAAACTCTGAAGTAATTATTTAGCATCTGATAGAGCAAATCTCTTATAAATAGAACGAATAAGTAATAATGGAATTGAATTTAAATTGGAATTTCGAAAAGCATATCACGTTAATTAACTTATGGATCAGGCGACACTAATCGTATGTATTAATTTACAACATACAAAAGTATAATGTACAGTTGCAGCTGATTTATCAAACAAACAACAATAGAGATCGAAAAATTACGAAACACGTTCATAATTCCTCATTAAGCGAAATTAATAATTGGGCACATTTAGCTGCGACGCAATCATTTCATCGATACATCCCAACTGATTCAGTATACGCGCAAAACGAGAGCTTAATCAGGATTATGAAAATGAATTTAATAATTCATTTTCATAATCCTACTGCGTTTGATGGCCAGCTAAATTTATTTTGATGGCTGTATGTTGAAATGATTGAAAGGATTACCAGTGGATTTTGAAGAGTTTTAAATATTGCTATTTTATAAATTAAATATTTATAAAGAACGGGGTTCATGAGCTTTTATACTGACTTCTGGTTACTAGTATTAAGTCTTAAGACAGTTATTTCTAAGAAAATATATCTCAGAAACTTAAATTAAAAGCCATGCAACCGCTATAAGCCTATTAACCGCTATCTCTTGAACGCAGCAGTCCTTTAAGAGTTTCTTATTTTATAATCGCAACGTCCATAATTCAGTCTCAATTTGCTTTAAAATATTATATCAAATAACTTTTAATTGATAGACATGTAGATTATTTTCGTTAATGTTATTTGGTCAACCGATTCACGAACTCAATTTTATTAGTGGTTTTTCTATTTATTTAACGGTCTTTCCAAAGAAAGGTAAATTTTTGTTTTGCCAGTAATTTGTTTCAAATACCAAGCGCAAAGAGAGTAAGGTATTTTTAGAAGAAATTCGTTTCTAGTATCAGGTACAATATATTTTATGTTTTAAACTTCACAACAAGCACAAAGGACAGAGTTGGACTTAATGCCATAGGTATTTTCTACCAGACAACCTTTAGGAGATACAGAAACGAACAGAGGCAGATCTAATAATAATATGTGTGCCTTCATGAATCTTGTACCATAAAAACGCATCATCAGCCCTGACCCGAGTCATTGCGTGTAATCCATCACGCGTTTGACCTGTAGCCAAACACAATATTATGTTGTATTATGTATAGCTTCGTCTACGTCTCTGTCGGCCTAGTAAATAGGAAGCAAGAAATGATTGAATACTTACAGCTGGTAGATATTGTAAGGAATATTTTCCGAATTTTGATTTAGTTACAGTTATTCTGCATAATACGCGCTTTGGAAGTGGGGTCGTGGATACCAAACCGATTACACAATACAATAATTCAACAGAACAATTGCAGACTGGAGGGGAGTGTCAGACTTGTACTGACTAAAACCCATCCATGTTCCTTCTTTTGCCCTTTGAGTTCTGGATCTGCGTATTTCCGTATCTCTTTCGAACCAACCCGAATCCCGACAATCCTTACTAATATTATAAAAGCGAAAGTGAGTTTGTTTGTTTGTTACCTCTTCACGCTTTAATGGCTAAACCGATTTTGATGAATTTTGGTACAGAGATAGTTGGGACCCTGGAGACGGACATAGGCTATTTGTTTCAAAAAAAGAGTATAAAATGAGGGAAAAAAAGGGAAAATTTAGCATCGCTATTACAATAAATAAGGCGCTAGGGCAAAAACTACTGATGGCAGGTACCTGCAAATCAGGAAAAGGGAACTGTCTTATCCCGAATTTAACGCGGGCGAAGCCGCGGGCGAAAGCTAGTTATTTATAATTTCACTTTTCATTTCAAAACAAAACATGGTTTGTCTACGTTTATTATTTCCATAAAGGAATACGCTAACGAATCTACTATTGTTTTCAAGTCCCAAATCTCTAATAATAAGCAGACAAAAGGCTTTATGTTAAATTTAATTCAAATACCTACAAGACTAAAAAGCTGGGAACGAATATATTCAAATAAAAGTTTTAGACCAACCAAGAGGGACTCTCGAGAAGCATTTGAAGGTAATTTTGGAGGCGCAGCTTTTCACAGAGAAGGCAAAGGCGTTGAACTGAGGCGAGTTAATTGAAAACTAGACCAACAATAACACAGCCTGTTACAAGAATATTTGAAGCATTGTTGACGGTAAATGAATTAATTTTGAGGGAGGCTGGCAAATTGTCTACAAAACCATGCGGTTTAATAGCAGTGATTTCATTTGGAGCCATTAGACCGGTGGTTTCTAACCTTTTCGATCTTGTCACCCCTATGATTTAGCTGGGAAAATTGATTTTAATCCTCTCTCTCTCTCTCTCTCTCCCATGTTACTATTAAATGTTATAAAGGCGAAAGTTTGTATGTGTGTGTCTATGTTTGTTACTCATTCACGCTCAATCGGCTTAACGGATTTGGATGAAAATTCGTACGTAGATAGCTTATACCCTGAATAAACAGATACGATACCTATCACTCCGGTCTACGCGGATGAAACCGCGGGGCGTGGTTAGTAGCACATATAGATACAAATGGACTTTTTAGGTACATCAAAATTGCACAAAATGAATAAGTAAGTTTTTACAATCACTTACCGAACTATAAGACATGAAATGCGCTAGTGACCTATTTTACCAGCTTATTACCCCCGCGAAATATCAGTTTTACCCCCGAGGAATAATTACCCCCAGGTTAGGAACCGTAGCCCTAGACATGGTTCACCCTGATTTATTTTCACAATGAAGCCTATTTGAAAATCTCTGTATCGTAGGTAGCTTTTAATTATTTCTGCATTCAATCACTTCATAATAAGTCACCATTTCATTGTTTCGTTCGTAAAATGTATACCAATTAATAACTATAACTTATAGTTCGTAGAAAAAAAAATGCTGTAGAAAACAGCTGCTCTCATTTATTCCTCTAAAAAAACTATCTCGGTACGATAGTAACATGCTTTTGATATATTAATAAAAAAATATTTTTCTCTTGCGTGTTATTTCTGGAAATTGGATGGCAAATAACATTCTTTCTTGGATCTTATGAAGACAAGTATAAACATGTATTCTGTATTTTTAGATAGTATCGTTAACAATTTCCTTTTAATATTTAATCATCTTATTTTCTTTAACAAAGTGATTTATTTAGAGAAGACCTCCGATTTTGCACGAAGTTTGTTTTCAAAACCTTGAAAACATTTTCATCTTTCCTGAAAATAAAGTACGACAATAAAGGCTTCTTAACAATGAAAATGATTCTCATCTAAATATGAATAGTAATTTATTCAACGAATATGAGAAAAGCGCGCGTAAAGCAAACGATTCATTAAAATTAAAATGACAATAACCTTACTTTGAATAAAGTCTACAATAATACTATGTTTTATGAACTGTAAAATATAAAGTAAACTCATCATTATCATAACATCACGGCTGTAATCCCCGAAAGGTTTGGCAGAGGTGATCCTAATAGTACGCACATTTCGCCAGTTATATATAAGTCCCTTGTAAAAGGGGCGAGCCTATTGCCATCATTGGGACCCATATCCATAATCCACGGCTGCTACTGAGACAGACCTGATGAAAAAACCTAATAACACTGCTCGACCAAGGAATCGAACCCAGGACATCATGTTTAGCATTTGCGAGACCAATGAGGCAGTGGAACTCAACATTGAACACATTCTAATATATAAAATTCACAATTTGTCACAATGTTCGTTCCTATACTCCTCCGAAACGGCTCGACCGATTCTTATGTTTTTCTTCATGCATATTCAGTAAGTCTGAGAGTCGGCTAACATCTATATTTCATACCACTCTCCTGAAAAGGAGTCGAGTAGCGGGTGAAATCGCTGAGCACTGCTAGCAAGTGTATATTGGTTCAAACAGCAAGAACGAAATGTAGCACTTTGTACTGAAATAAGTTCAGTATAGACCAATTTAGAACATTGATCGCTTTAATACTGAAACGTGGCCGGATCTAAAATATGCTTTGATAAATAAGAACTTCAAAGTTTATTGGAAATCAAAGAAGCGATATTGAAAAGTAATGTTTAATTAAAATTTACTTACAGAAGAATTTTAGGTAAAGAAAATATTTTAAGACATTTACTCATATTTTCTATCTACATTATCTCCCCGGGTTGCAGATTATTCGAAAGAGATACCGGCCCCGGAACACAAAGGGCAAAAAAAGGAACATGGGTGTGTTTTGGTCAGTAGTCTGAAACTCCTCCCACCCGCTCCGCCCAGTGCGGGGGAAGATATTTGATGATTACAAAAATTAGACTCAATTTCGTAGGTCTTTGTAACGAACCGTAGCTACTTGGAGCGATGTATTCAAGACTCGCTGATGATGATTACTTCCTGTGCGTATGTCACAAGCTCAGCGTAACGTAATGTGTTTTAAAGCACTAAGCTGTAGCCCGGGATACCGCCCGTGTGGCGTTTGTTATTTATCCACAATCAACAGGTACATTAAAGACTGCTATGAAAATCTTCCATCCTACCCCAGGTCTATCGGCATGTCAAATATTACCCAAATCCGTTCAGCTAGACATACTAAATTTTAATTACCTTCTTTAGATATATTTCAGAATAAAATCTGATAATTTGTCGAGCACATAAAAGACAAGACATCAAACATTTTTGAACCAAACTAAGTATGAGATATGAAATTAAATAATTTGTGGTAAATCAATTTATCTTCGAAACTTACCCACAAGAAACATCACAACCAATTGAAGCAAAGCTAGATCGAAGCGATCTTTTACGAAAATGTTATAGATCGTTGCCTGTTTACGGTACTCTAAGAGGTTTTATACCTTAACCAATGCTGGCTGGTTGGCTGACGTTCCAATACTCAGGTCGTTTTAAAAAAAAGAACTAGTAAAACAGAAACTAAGAAATGAAATAGGAAGTGTGAGATATATCTATCAAATATAATCTTAAAGTATTATAATGTGCTTTTATTATAGTAATAGCGCATACAGTACTCAACTTTGTGAATGCATATGGCATCTGATTTGGGCCCTTTGATTAAAAAATAGGCAAATAGTTCGGGACAGAACTATCCCATCAAAAACAATACTTGTCAAAAAAACCAAGTCTCGCAACTCAGTTGTTCTGCGGTAAAAAGTTGTGAGATCCATGTAATACCAAGTCGGTTATTAATTTATTCAGTCTCTACTTAAGCGACTTTCTGTCTTAATACGTCCAGTCTCTAAGACCACGATCGTGGTCCATAACAATTGAAAATCAATTGTGTCTGGAATCTCCGTACTCGAAGCATTAAGTTGTTACGTAATAATTAACAGCATCTTATAGTGACGCATATCAATATTAAAATTCTTTAATGTTTTATATAAATATATCGAGACTTGGCCATCGGCCACTTTTACAATTGTTACAATTTTTGACAAATCTGGACCGCCTAAGTTAATGACCGCCTAAGTAACTTCCAGAAAATCGTAAACGTTTCACCGGTTTACCAGAATCACCACCGAATGATGCTCTCAAAAGGCCGTTATCGTAAACCTCGAAAGCATACGGATACAAAGCGGCGGCCGCCATGAGTTCAGACGCGGAACCATAAGTACTGGTTTTTACCATTGCCGTTGTATACAAATTAGCGTTAATGTAGGTGTCTCCTTGCTCGTCACAAGTATACACTTGTAACTCATCCCAATGCGCTACCACATACTTGATTATAGCAAGTCTAATATCATGCGACGACTCAATATTCCCATACATAGAGAATGACAAAGAATGAAATAAACACGAACCATCACCAGGTATAGGAACAACCCTTAAACTAGCTTAAACCCGCGGCTTCGCACGCAATAATAATAACTGCCGTAAAACATCGTTACGAATAAAGCCAATATTGAAAAATTCATCTGAAGACTTGGCTGTATGGGCTTAATTTTCTTTGCGGTCTTTTCTAGTCTAGATTTTTTAGTTTTTCCTTGATTCATAAACCAAACACTACTTATATTCCAAATTTGAAGCTTCTAGGTCTGCTAGAAGTGCCTTAGAATTTTGATGATCGGTGAGTCAGTGAGTGACAAAATTAAGAAATTTGACCCGTTATAATTCTTAAAATACTGGTTCAAATTGAATGAAATTTGAAATATACCGTGTCTTTACAATGCCTGCATGGTACTGAAAATTTCAGTCTTCTAGTTTTATCCACAACGAAGTTACAGGGGGTCGAAAATGGTCTGAATTGCTTCGAGAAAAGGATGGTACGGCCGTGACGCTTTTTTGCTCGACTTGGTGGGGGCACTGCCGTGCCCCCAGATCTGCATCATTCAAACATTCTAATATTTTACAATGCCCATATTAGTTCGTGTGTTATTGAACGTACAAACTATCATCAAATTGCGTTTAGCTGTTTATTGTTAAAAAAGAGTGGGTAAAAATTCACATTTATAATTTAGATCTGAAAGAATGCATATTTTGTGACCAACCATTTCAATTTAAGCAAGCGAGCTCGAAAGCTGTTACAACCCACCGCTGTTAGACACTAACAGCGCTCGAAATAAACTTTTCACATTAAACAACAGATTCTTGGATAAACTAAATAATTTAGAAGTGATCAAATTCAAAATATTTACATAATTTATGAAAGTGTGGGATGGTGTTTAAAAGACTAAACGAGTACCAGAAATTAAAATCTTTTTCGCTCCAAAGATTGTCTCATTCTTTGTTCATAGTAGCTGAATCCCGCGGTGTTCTCCTCAGAGAAAAACGCACGCATTTTTCCGGGATCAAAAATAGCCCATATGTTAATTCAGAATATAAGCTATCTTGATACTAGAATATTTTGATACTTGAATTACAAACATCTTTCATACATACACAGATAAAATGTGTCATGAAATGTTTGCTGAACTGGGCCTATTTGGCGCAGCCCTGAGACACTCAATAATTATCTCCTTTTTGTGTTTATTTTTCTCTGTTTGTTTAATGTTGTGTGCACATGAAACCCAGCTACTTATTTGAATAAGCTTATTCTCAAAATAAAGTTAGTTAACAAAGCTAATGATCAGTTTGCAGCCAATTCCCTGCAAACCATTAGAATTAAAAATATAACATCACGCCTGCAATTCCCGAAGGGCTAGGCAGTAGCAAGTCCTATGTAAAAGGAGGCAATCCATCAACCGGGCACAAATCCAGAAAGCTACCGAAAAATTCCTGATGGAAAAATAAAATAATACTGCCCGACCCGATTTTCGAACCCAAAACCTCATGCTTATTAGTCGTGTTTGCGACCACTACACCTAAGACGCATTGGAATGAACTCATCAAACAAGCTGATTCAGCAGAAACCCCCTGAAATAATTGACTCGTTCAATAACTCCCACAATAAATTATAAGCGTATGATTGACAAATGATCAATAAACTTTACTGGACTATAAAATTGGAGTCGACTTGGATAACAGCCGTTTAGATTTACGATCCTTCAAATTACACTGACTTGCAAAGTTGTTGAGGCAACCATGCAAAGTTACGCGCCATCGACTTTGATAGAAATTGAAGGCGTCAGTCGGAAGAGATGAATAGCGGATGACTACGGATGCCATGTGGAGCTACAACGATGAGACATTAAAGAGCGTAAATAAACTTTATGATAACTGTGATAGCCTAGTGGTGTGATCGTCTCACTGCCAAGTCATAAGTCTCGAGTTCGCGTCCAAGGCACGGACCTCTGATTTATCGTATTTATGTGCGTATTATATAATTGTCACTGGTGGTCGTTGGTGAAGGAAAACATCGCGAGAAAACCAAACATGCCTCAGAATTTCTCAACGGCATGTTAAGCTATGTCAGACGACTATGCCCCATCATCTCCTTCTGCAAAGCAGTCATGCTAGTGAAGGAGGTGGCTGGACGTCTGAGGAAGGTCCCTGACAAAGCGGGAGACCGGTGACAGACATCTCGGCCACCGTAGACGCAGGTCTGTGGACGATGAGCAATGGATATCTGAACGACCGTTTAGTGACGACAAGCCGTGTGGAAGGCGCGTTCGTGTAACACGTGCGGCTCAAAAATATGCTAGCAAAGCAGAAGGGTCCATCAGGACCACTGCCTGCCGGAGTTGTGGGTTATTCGAAAACGATACCGCGGCCTCGGAACACAGAGGACAAAAGGAGGAAAAAGAGCAGTTGACATATTAATGGGGTTTTAAGTAACTAAAACCTGTAATAAAATCGGGTCAGAGCCCATTCGTCCCCTAAAATTCGTCCCCCAGCATAAAAGTTGTGGATTCGGCCCCTATATAGGTGCCCATTGGTCTCCTGGTAGGGGACCAATTAATATTTTAATAAAAATATTATTTTTAAGGTACCCATTCGTCCCCTCTAATACATGTACAATATAAGTTAAAGATTCGGCACCTATTCAGGTGCCTATTGGTCCCCTGAGATAAAATTAGCTATATTTTACATAAGAAACGGTTAACATAGTACACTTGTGAACAGTTTATTAACGGAATTAATTTAATAAATCATAACAGATCATTGAAAAAAGAGCTATGATGAATGATAATCCGTCATGATAATAATATAACCTGTCGATAGGCTTACGATGTAATATTTGTCTCTACGAATGGCTTGTTAAAAAAACGGGTTACAAAATAGATAAGGTCTATTTTGTTTTGCTGCCTCGGTGACATATTGGTTATACAATACAAAAAAGTTTATTTTCTCTCTTACATAGAAATATACAAGGAATAATTGACATAATTCAAAGTGTACATCGGTGGATTATAATCTATGTGAGAGACTGGTTTCTGTACTAGGAGACCTTTGGTTCTTGAAAGTGACTGCGAATACGAGACTGTTCAATGTGTCTTTGGTCTTTTATTAAATGAAGTTTGCCTAACGAAATAAACAATACTGTTAATATTATAATAATAATGAATTGAATTATCTCATTTGAATC
This sequence comes from Ochropleura plecta, assembly GCA_905475445.1. Classification (NCBI taxonomy): domain Eukaryota; kingdom Metazoa; phylum Arthropoda; class Insecta; order Lepidoptera; family Noctuidae; genus Ochropleura; species Ochropleura plecta. The sequence goes on along the minus strand of FR997723.1, from coordinate 5,641,773 downwards.
CTGGAATATGATTAGTATTATTATTTATGGTAATTCACTTTATGGTGGAATAAGTACTACAGTCATATTTTGACTAAAAAGTCAAAACTAAATTATTTACTCCTAAATAATTACTGGGATTTTATTGAAATAGTTACACAGTTTTTTTTTACTGCATAAAGATATTATGGTTATCAAATAAATTTTGCTAAATATTTACAAATGTACAAGAAACCAAAAGTTGATTAATTATTTTGAAGACTGACTTAATGCCTAGAGCCTAGAAGCATTTTATTAAACTTAATCTTATTTGAAATAAACATGATATCTACCGAATTACTATATTTTTTTATTTTACCCTTTTCTGCGCGACTGTACCAGGACTACCAAGTTGCAGTATACACATATACATGTACTTATATTAGAAGAATGAATAAAAATAAATATTCTTCAGGGGACGAATGGGCCCCTCAAAAGTTCCAGGGGACGAGTGGGCACAGGGTGCGAATCTTAGGGGCCGAATGGGCTCTGACCCATAAAATCACTCAAGTATACTCAGATATAAACATACATACACTCTATTTTTTTCCATGGGTAAGCAGTAAATAAATAAATTAAGTATAGAACGCCATGTGCTACGATCCCTACGTACGCCTTACTCCGTCTCAAGCTTATCATGGCCTCTTTTTCTCCGAACGGAGGAAGGGACTAAGAAAAAAACAAAATCAGGACCAAAACGGTATCTCTAACAAAATTATAGCTAAACGAGCACTTGAACAGGGAGGCTGGGTAAAAAGCAATTTGATAACAGCCATTTTCATGTTTACAATATAATCAACTTAGCCGATCGTTTCTATACGAAAATGAATGAAAACGGCGACAGGCGGAACGTCGATGGAAATAAAAGGAACACAGCCCGTCGCTTCTAAGCTATCTTAATGAACCCGTCAAAATGGCTAGCCAACTCGGAGCTTTGATTCCAATGACCAATTGCTCAATACGTGTTTTTAAGAGGTAGCAACTTTTTATAGCAAGCAGATTCTATAAATTGAACGTGAAACGTTCAAATGAAATCAACTGTAAAACTCTTCATGCATTATTTTTATTTCATTAACATTCAATAAAAGAATATTCAACTGTAAAAGATGTTGATTCAATTCAGTACGACGATCTTTTGAATACATATTAGCCTGCAGCGATGGTGAAACATTCGCCAGTCGGGAACTTTACAAAGTATATAATGGGGCAATGAAAATTTAATCTGGGAGAGGAAGAGCGGGCATAATGAGCGACAGTGGATCGCAATTAAGGGTAGGAACGAGCCCCGACCTTTCGCCCCGTACACAATTTACCAATAAAAATACTACTATAACACAGGGTTGGTTTCAACTCGAATAATGACCCAGTCTATCATTAACGAGTTATAGATAGACAATGAATCGAAATATACTTTCCAGTAGCTATACAGTCGTGGTATAATCAATTAAAAGCTTGAAATGGTTTTGTTGCGTGTTGATAAAGTGTTACATACTTACAGCTTATAATCACAATAACGTTATAAATGACGAAAGCTTCTATGTGTTTGTTTGTTACTCCTTCACGCGCTAACGTTTGGACTGATTTGAATGAAATTTGGTATGTGGATTGCTTATACCCTGCGGATGGGAAATCATAAAAAAATACAGACTTAACTGACTAAAACCCACCCATGTTCCTTCTTTTGCCCTTTATGTTTCGGGGCCGCAGTATTTCTTTCGAACAACCCGCAACCCAGGAGCGTATACCCTAGAATCCTAGATTAACACTTAGGCTTTTATGTCGGCCTACGTGGATAAAACCGTGGGACGCAGCTGGTCATTGCCGGGACACAACAGAGGCGGCCTATCAGTGAGAGAGTGGGCCATAATCCACTACGCAGGCTCTACGCATTGGTGGAACTCACATCTTTTCTTATTACACGTTGTAACGAGACACCCAACAGCTGTTTTTTTTTTATAGATCCTGCAAAAAATGTACACAATCATGTTTTGAATTGATACTAGCCATTTCTGCATTGATGTCCCTTACAGTTTGTATTTCAGACTATCATTCAAACCAGTGCATGAACGTTCTTAGATCGCTATTTGCAATTTTATCTTAATATATATAAATCACGTGTCACGTTGTTTGTCCGCGATGGACTCCTAAACTACTTAACCGATTTAAATTAAATTTGCACACCGTGTGCAGTTTGATCCAACTTGAAAGATAGGGTAGGGTAGGGTAGGGTAGGGTAGGGTAGGGTAGGGTAGGGTAGGGTAGTATAGTGTAGGGTAGGGTAGGGTAGGGTAGGGTAGGGTAGGGTAGTATAGTGTAGGGTAGGGTAGGGTAGGGTAGGGTAGGGTAGGGTAGGGTAGGGTAGGTAGGGTAGGGTAGGGTAGGTAGGGCAGGTAGGGTAGGTAGAAAATTGCATTGCAACGCATGCCGGGGGCACAGCTAGTTGGAATATAAATATCATTATAGTCTTTGCCGTGACGCCAGCGCGCCCGGAGCGTCAATAAGTCGTTATCATGAACTATTACTCGATAAAATGTATTGACCGAGAACGAGAAATACAACTTAAGTAGCTTTTAGCACATAAATAGTTTTACGAAAGATCGTAGTGTCATAAAATTCTCAAGCCGAACGTTTCCGAACAAAAAACTTTTTTAAACATTCATTATTTTACAGAATCTTAAAAGTTATGAAACTTTACGATATCTGAAGAAACAAACGTAATTAAGCGCTAAAAGAAAGTTGTTTTAAACAATTCTTATGAAAAATGTTTTAATTTCTTTGAAAACGGAAACTTAGTTATATAGTTCTCTGAATATCGATAGATTTCAAAATTCTGAGGCAAAAGGAAATGTTTTGTAAAAGGTCAAGGTGAGGAAACTTTTCTGGAATAATATTCCATCGTTTATGAGATAAAAGCGCTGATGGGCCGTAAATATGGAGCTTAGGCAGGTGAACTACGAGTGATCGCTTTTAGCTCAACCATTGAGAATGAAAAGTGGCTCTATAAGATGATACGGCGAGACTGTAACGACAGCAAGATACTTCAGATTTATATTTATGGTCGTTCAGTGAAGGGTTCATCAGAATATTGTTAAGCCAAAGAGCGTGATTCATACAGTACTTAGGTGATATTCTAAAGCTTTTAACAGGCTGCGCTTTCATGAAAGTGTTCGTAAAATATAATTGGGATATCGTGTGGAATGAATGGGATTAGAATTGCACTGTTAACTTTAACGCCATATAAATGGCTAATCTCCTCTTATGGCTAATCAGAAATAAATGTTGTATCTTAGTATTTGGAGTTGTAATAAGATACGCTTAGAAAAGGGTAACTCAGGCATATGTTCCACAGACGACGAGAGGCTCTCGACAATTATTTGCTCAAGATCTGTAAAGTAATCTGTGTCAGTAAAAAAAGACACACATATGGCCAGTATAAGTAAACTGTCATTACAAAGTGCCGCCAAAAATCAGAAGTAGTTTCCCGCCTATAAGACTCTCAAGAGCAACTACAAACCTCGGTCTTGAGAAGTAGGTTTTGACAATCGTTGGCGGTGAAACAGGTGCCCAAGAAAAAGGTTTTCTTAAGACTCTTTTAGGCCTTTTTAACAACGGTCCCCGCACCATGAACTCTTCAACATACCTGAAAGGAAGTAACTGCAAGTTGCGAGAGCCCGTCTACGTAAGGTCCGAGCACGGCATGCTCGCGCACGCGCAGTGATCGCCTTGTCGTCTCGGGGTCTAGCAGGTCGTGTACTCGTTCGTTGTATATCTCCATATATGACACCTCCACCTGGTACAGAAAATAATTCATTTAGTTAAATCAAGTTAGCAAAAAGCCGCGATCGAGTTGAGTATAACAGATCTAAAAGCATGGCAGGCACATTTTCTTCTCGTCATAATATTTTTTTTTTAGTTTTAGTTCATACACTAAAACCTTAAAGTTACGGATATATTATTGAGTGACAAAGTACCAAATTTATCATCCTTTTTTTTAAGACCCATTTCAAATGGTATAAGTATAACGATACTTAAAATAGTTTCATGCCCCTGTAAAATGCACATATCAACACAATGATTTCAGTGCGTTACATTGAGTTTAATGTACAAAATGCCTACTTTAGGGGATACTTCACTTCTTCTAAACTTCTTCAGTATCTAAACATATTTACATAGTAAGTATAAAAATGAAATCGCATCCGCTGTCTGTTTACTTAGATCTTTTAAACTACTTAACGGATTTTAATGTATTTTTCATCAATAGATTAGCTGATTGAAGGGGAAGGTTTATATGTATAATATCCCTGTCTACGTGGGTGAAACCACGGGGTGCAGCTAGTGATAACACAATTATTTTAAGTTAACTACCTGCACCTAGAAAACCGAAATAGTATCGCTATATAGAGAGACGGAGAGGCGAATTTGGTATGACTACAAAAAGCTCTTGATTTTATAGGCAGTTACGAAGATCACACACTCCAACATACTATACCAATAGTAATTATGCTTGTTTAAGTTGGAGCTTAATTTATTATTTTTACACACTGTGTCTACGTCTCTTATGAATCCCTTCTCTATCGCAGGGTCTGCTAGAAGAGATTTCTAAATGAAAAAGCGATAACCCTTCTACATTTTGTGTTTGTATTATTTCATTATACATGTTTCGTAATCACATAAATAAATAAATATAACAGGATTCACTAATTTACTTCTTAGTTACACCAGAAAGGATTTCATACAGGCTTTGATATGGCAATTACGGTTGATAGTAGCTATTAATCGTGTGTGGAGACAGATTGCGTGCTCATCACCTGTGAATGCCATACTAACGTGTTTCTGTTAGTTGATGTTCTAACAATTAACACAATTAACGGCTAATATCACGAATAGACCGTGTAATGTAACCTATTAAGATGTTACTTTACCACCTTTAGATATAATAATAAAAAAATGGGAAGTCGAATAAGGAGATTTATTTTAAGATGAGCTTGTGGCTTTTGTAATAACAGGCGTTCGTATCGTTTTTTAGATGGATGGGTGACTACCCATTACATTCGAATCGAATTTCCTCAGTGCCTTGGTAAGCGCGTTAAGCCGTTGGCCTTTCTCAAAAATTAAACATGTTACCTACCATGTGACAAATGTGACAATACCAATTCTTGCATTCATATGATTGAGGCTATCAGTTTTTCAATTTAAAAAGCAATGTCCGAAAAATGGTCTCATAAAACACTGTAAGACGTTACAGGTAGTCAGTGGCTTAAAGTCTAACAACCAGACATACCAAGAGGTATCGTTTTATTCATAGTACTGTCTGGGTTGTGGAAGTCAGGGCGGTCGCTCTATGTAAAAATACAGGTAGTTAGCTGCACTGAATGGAGAGGCAGGAAGCTGAACCCTTGTCAGCTGACTGGAGAGACAGGAAGCTGAACCCAACATAGTTGGGAAAAGCCTAGGCAAATAACAAACAAGAAGATTGATTAGCAAACTGTCATATACTGTCTTCTGTCATGTCTGTTCCTCATCTTTAATTAAGAATGGAAAATCCTTCGAAGAGTTTTGTGTCTGGAGCGGCCTACTGCACGATGGATTTTTCAGTCTGTCTAATATATCCTTGTCACAATAACTTTGGGTATGATGCGTAGGTATGTGATTTTGTAGAAAAAATAGAAAAAAAAAACACTAGCTGACGGTTCATCACCCTCGGACGTCTTTTAGGGCATTCGTCATTAATTCAAATCGTGCTTATTATTATATTTTAATGTCCTCAGTTGAATCTAACATAAACATAAAATTGGCGCTCCTGAGCCACAAGATATTCATGTATGAAACCATTAACTTGTTTATTATAACTAATTATTGTATCCATCCTTGAAAGAGAATAATGTTACCTTGTAAGTGAGTGCCGGTGGTGACTGTTGTACTTTGATCCTCTCGAACAAAGAGTCGCACAGCCGTGGGATGATGCCACCTTCATCAGCCCCCGGCGAGCCCATCATCGTATATGATTTCCCTGAACCTGGACAAAGAGAAAATAATATGTTAAGAATATAATTAACTGATAGAATAATTAAGCTAATCTTGAAATGTGTCTTGAAAATAGCTGGCTAAAATTATATTGATGCTAGTTCGGGTGGCAAGAAAGAAGTTGTCCAATGAAATGACAAAAAATAGAGGATTATGGAAGAAACGACCCCAAATAACTTCGAGATAATGGCAGGAGAATGATTTCGCTAGTCCGCAATAAGTTTGCCTTTGTTCGGTTAATTTCATTAGTGAGCAATTTGAGCAGTGTTTAAGATTTTTTTTTATTTATTCTTTTGTTTTTGACCTTGAGGCTGTTTGATCTTCAGGTAGATAGGAAATGGCAACTTCACCTTCAGTGAAAGTGTTCAAAAAATTACTACAGAATCAATATTGATTCATTTCCGCTTTGCTATTTATCCTTTATTATTTAAAGGATAAATAGCAGAATAACCTGCTCGGAGCTGAAAGCTAGTTCTTTTGAAGTAGAGTGAACAGTACCATTACAGTCAAAGCGCGACGTTCCGTAATTTTGCATAACCCATGGGAGAAGCGTGCGAATTTATGTATCCGGGGCACTTCTCGTACTCGTTGGTACATACTGCGATTACCACTCTTCCCGGATGACAATAACACTGGCTTATGAATAGTTATTTTTATAGGAATACTTTGTTTTTCTGGATTATTTTGCTGTTTTTAGGGTTCTGGGTCCTCATAAGGAAAAAATAAAAACCTTATAGCTAACCTTATAGATAAGCTCTGAGGAGCTCGTGGCTAAATAAATAGTAGCCGCTCGGGTCGATCTTAAGGTTAAGCCGCGCTTGCCTAGGTTGGTCTGTCGATGGGTTACCACCCGTTACATACCGAGTTTCCTCCGTGCCTCGGAAAGCACGTTAAGCCGTTGGTCCCGGCTGTCATTTGTAGATCTTTGACAGTCGTTACAGGTAGTCAGTGTTCCGAAAGTCTGACAACCAGTCTTACCAAGGGGTATCGTATTACCCAGTATTAACTGGGTTGTGGAGGTCAGATAGGCAGTCGCTCCATGTAAAATACTGATATTCAGCTGCATCCGGTTAGACTGGAAGCCGACCCCAACATAGTTGGGAAAAGGCTAGGCAGATGATGAGCTAACCTTATAGATAACTTTGTTATCCGGCTGTTTGTCTGTCTGTTTGAAATTAAAACAATCAACCCTCTAAATCTACTCAGTCAAAAGATATGGCCGATTATGTCGCTAAGTTTGTACAGAACCCTTGGTGCGGTGGCCGACTGGCACTTGGCCGGTTTTTATTTGGAGATGTGCTCTTTATGAGCCCGAGGGAAATATTTAAGCGTTTATGCTTTTGACACATTCGCGAACAGTAAAGAAGACACAATATACGTTTTATTGTTACGATGACTATAATCTCCGTACCCAGAGAGGTGTTTAAGTAATGTGAACACCTAATAGTTGACTTCCTTATGTGATATGCTTTTTTTGCGGATGGGAAAGAATTCAATAACTTCCCCCGCTTTGGGCGGAGCGGCGGGGGAGTATTAGACTTGTACTGACGGACACCCCACCTATGTTCCTTCTTTTGCCCTTTATGTTCCGCGGCCGCAGTCCTCTTTCAAACAACCCCCTACCCTGGCAGGCTGTGATATGCTTTTATGATCCACTGACAAAATTAACAAGTAATATTTAGCTGTTAAACGAAGCAAGCGGAATACCATAGGCCGCGAATCTCTATCAATAAAAGCATAACAAACCAATGTCAGACACCCTGTATCTCAAAATGTTATTACGGTATATTAGTGGAAACTAAGGAGCAGGTGAGCAAACATAAAACTGAAACTAAACGCACTCTGCTCTTCCAATCAAACTGAAACGTTTCGCTCACTGAACGTGAAAGCGCTTCATTTGTAAACAAACCTGCGTGTTATACTGAAACTATGTCCCACTTCAAACTTTTAAATTGAATTATAAATCAATGGAGTAAGACCTAAATTGCTATGTTCCTTTGAAAAGTCTGGAGATGTGTTAAAATAAACAAGTGCTTTAATGTGTTTGCACATGATATCAAAGTAATGCACTTCTGAAGATTTAATTGGTCGTTAATAAACAGCTGTGACCACTTTTCTTTTGATAAATATGGTTGGTATAACCTAATTGGATCGATGATCACAGAATGTCTCATCCTCCTTTCAATAACTTTAGCAAATCCATCGCCTAAGTTTCAACATTAGTTTTTGGAGAAACTACAAACAATAAAATCTGGAACAGCAAATCATGACTACCCAAAGTTTAACGAATTAATTGTTTACGCCATCTGATTTAACATGAACTGATTGTTCGAGAATGCCCGTTTTAACTAATACTGGAGGCCAAAATGAATGTTTAAACTAAAAAGCACTGTTGGAATATCAAATGTCGGCACTGAGCACAACTTTGAAATTTCAACGTGCGTTTTTAATGTTTATTAATATTACTGAAAAAAACGGGTATTATACTGGGTGTAAGGGACTCCAGTTCACTAACGATTACCACTTATTCAATACATCGTTCTAAATATGCCAAACAGTTACTTCATCGCCAATTAAAAAAAATGCTTGTGTTTCCTCCAAACCAGTCAAAATGTATGAAACGGCTGTTTTTAAGGTTAATACAAAGACTACGCTGTCCGTCCGTCTGTCATCAGGTTGTATCTCATGAACCGTGATAGCTAGTAGCTAGACAGTTGAATTTTTACCAAATGATGTATTTCTGTTGCAGCTAAAAAACAGAATAAAAATAAACATTTAAGGGGCCCATACAACAAACAAGTTTTTATGCCGTTTTTATGGATAATGGTACGAAACTCTTTGTGCGCGAGACCGACTTGCAAATGTCCGTTTTTTTTTAAATTACATATCAAATAAATAATCAATAATTTTGGGAGAGCCAAATTGTTCTGAATGAGCATTCACAACTTTATGTTCATGTAAAATTACTAAGTTTGTAGAAAGTTATATAAGTATTAAAGACCAACAGTAACATAAAGTAATCAAGTCGAAATTAAACTATGGATAGCAAGTTTAGCGGTATTGGAGCTAATTGTTCTCATGTGGCCTAACGCCTAATAATAACATACTCACATGAAACTTTGTAAACAGGTTTACACTTGTGGCAAAATGAACGTTTTGCAACTAAATCTCGACTGACATAAACCCGTATCAAGTCTTGGATCAGTAAATCCGTTGTCAAAAGACACGAAAGTTGCTGTGATTATGCAGAACTAGAATGATTTTGAGCTGCCTAGTTTCATATTGATTAACCCTCGGTATGCCTGGTGGCGAGAAGTGACGCGGTATGCCTGGTGGGTCTGACAGACCCAGTTTTGGATCACTATTTCATATTACATATTGCAGTAAATAAATAAAAATATTTGTTTTATAATGAAATTACATACTAATATTAGGATTTGACATAAAAAATGTTTTACAAATCAACGATCTTTATTTTTTAAATTTTAAATGAAAATTTGTTCGTTTTAAACATAAAATTAAGCTTTGAGCTTTTTGTTAACAATTATTATGAATTAAAAGTAGAGAGAGCACTTTAAACAAGTCTTGACGATGTAGGAACGCGTCCCGGACTGAGGTAGCGGGCGGAAAGCATTGAGTAGTTCGTAACGGCCAGCTACAGTTTGCGGGTGCGCTCAGAATTCAAATTTGAATAAAATACAACAGTTTTTCTGCCGTGGTGGGTCTGACAGACCCTACCAGGCATGCCGAGGGCTAATGACAAAAGTAATTTTTATTTCACTATCTAATTTTTCCGTAAGTATGTTTAAAAACGTCGTTTGATTTACGTGAGAATTTCTCACTGCTGTTCTCGGTTCTATAACACCCTCGCCTGGCGGCTCGGATGTTAAATCCGCCTCGGCCACGATGACCAAATTTCCTATATTTAGCAAGACAAGATCCCAACTTCCCATATCAATATCAACTACGATCGACTTTCTCACAATTATATAAGTAACGTCATATCAAGTAAATAAGTTTCCCCCGCAATACAGTCAGTAATAAACTTCCAAGCAACACATCACATTTATCTTACTGATAATAAATAAAGACATATCACAAAGAAAGTTAGGAGACATGCTTCTCCCAACTTCTGGATATTTATTACGTTGATCTTGGATTGAAGAGAAAATGCCTATGGTTCTTATGTCACTATGTGCTGCACTGAGAGTTGAAAATCTAACAACATTATAAAATAACATCACGATAGTAAACATTTCGTTAGTGATGTTTAAGTTCCATATGTAACAGGAGGCGAGCCTATAGCCAGCAACTGGGCACGAATCCACACTCAGCTACTGCTACAAATAAATTCCAGGTGGAAAATCCCAACAACACTGCAACAATCTTACCCAGGATCTCGTGCTTAGAAGTCGCGCTTGCGATTAATAGACTAGCTAAGAAATGGCTGCTACTGAGAATTTCCTGAGAATCTAACAGTGTGCTTAGGAATCATCTATTGTAGTGACGGGTAGTGAGAATATGGGAAGCATAATCAGTCTTTATTCTTTCCCCACTGCTGGCAAACATGCTACCTCTCTACGGGAAGGAAACCGAGCAGCAATCTAAAGAATCAAGAAAAGTTAGGCATCTCCGAGCTCATGTCATTTAATTGGATCCTACACGATCCCGTTGCCCTTTTCCATCCCACTCAAATTTTCCCTTCCAATGCTCACCTCTCGGTCAAGGTTGGGACCCACGTGTCACGAACCCTACCTACAGTAACAAGCATCAATTTCTACGCATTTACTTAAAATCAAGAACGACTTTCTCGTGGAATAATGATATTGCAACTTTATGGAGTCCAAAAATATTTAGTTCGCGGCAATATGAAAGTGCAACCAATACCGTGGGAGAAACCCACCATTAAAACTTGCTAAATGTAAAAATACATCATGGTGCTCGTGAGTGACATAACAGATATACTCGTAAATGCAGAATAAATCGTACCTACGCTACGGGAATTATTTTTCGTTATAATAAATACATATTTTGAGATGACTTCATTAGTGAAAATGACACATGTTTTCGCACTAAATCAAACGTACTTCTAAGAATTAATAACAGTCTAGTGAAACAAAGACAGAAAACTGAAGTAAGACTCATATCAATGTCACATTTCGTGAGACAAGACGTCTCTGTATTTACACGCTATGTCAAGTTGACGTGCTACACACTATATTTCATCGTCTTTGACAGAGTAATACGAAACTTGTGTACAGTAAAACGCAAGTTGGAGGTGATAGTTTGACCTTGAGTCTAGTCCAGCTCGGTCATAAGAATACCCTCAATGAAGCTGAAAGGCTCTTCTTATGTAGAATCTCCTAGTTGCGGAGATTTTGGGGATCAAAGTTCACAAGTTTTGTTTTTTATGTATAAAAATGCTTGGTTGAGAGTTCTAGAGGCTTCGTAAAAAGTCCTTTTACACCTTGTATTACCGTCCACTACAATCGCATCCCATTTAACATGATTTGCGGAACTGTTATGCAGTTGCTTTATGTAACCTGAAAGTATTCACCATACGTTATTCGCGGTCTCTACGCATGAACACATGTAACCCAACAGCCATCAATCAATTTATTTCAGGTATCGAAGGCCCATACATACAATACACATAATAATCTAATCTTACAAATTAATTAACTAACACCATGGGTTTTACGGCTGTTATGGCCGGGCCTGCCCATGGCCAGTACGACCTTCTGCTTATTTATTGTGAAAAGTAACAGAATATGTAGGACGAATTTTCAATAGAAACCGAGACCAACTTATATTAGTTTACTTCTTTACCACCACTAGGTAACTTTCATACTATTCTCATAACCATTAATCTGCGGCCTACACTGCCTGTCATTTTCTGCACCCGTAGGGACACACAACTAGAAAAAGTTCCCAAAATTCTTTTACCTACAACTCTGTTAATAAACTAAAGGAAAACTTTAGCGAGAGCACGTGTAATGTGCTACTCTGAGGGAAAGGTAAACAAGTAGGTAGCTGAATATGGCTGGCTTCGGACGGAAAGATAAAATACAAGTTTAATTTCCTCGTAGGATATCGATATGATATGATATTGACATAATATATTCGAGAGAGAGTCGGTAGTTTTATTTTGAATCTATAGATCTCGCTTACATCTAGTTTAGTTTTAAACGCATAATCAAACGTTTTACGAATTAAACCTTTGGACTATTGCAGTACGTCAAATTGCTGTTATCTCAATTTAAAAGATGCAAAACCCAATGACTGACACATTTTAGACGTTTAAAGCAGAAGAGATGTAGTACAGTCAACTATGACAGAAATCCAACTACAAAATTATACATTTTGTAGTTGGACCAAAGAGCGAGCATTCCAGCCGATCAATATTACAGGCCTCGATGGACGTGCTGCGTTACAAAGAGAAACTGGAATAACTGAATCACACGGGCCACAAAGGGTGGTGGTAAACTGGTAACGGCAGAATATAGAACGCTGTGTGTCACACGTCATCAACAGCTGTTACGTAATTACGAAGCGCAGTTGTATCGTATAAAGAGCACATTTGTAGGTTCTATAGAAACATCTTCTGTACGGGAGACGAGTAAATTGACAATGAATACTTTGAACTTGAATTAAACTTTGAAGAGAAATGATATTTCTAAATTAATTAATCTTTTAGGGGCTATTCATTCATCAATTGAATTAACGCCACCAGCAAGAAAATTTAACTACGTTCAAGTGCTGTCGAATTGTAACGGAATTTTAACATTGACTGATGTTGAACTCAGTTTAGATTTGATGTTGATATATATATTTTTTTATAAAAACATTGCCCTACACGAGCTTTAATTTTCTATGATAGAAAGGTATGGCACCTTAGAGGGAGAGAACCTCAAACCAACCCAGACGCCGCAGGAGCCACTCCGGGCGTCGGGCGCCGCGAGACGACTCCCGGCCACCGTAGATATGTTTCTGTGATTTGATTCTGGAGACGGTGAGCAATGGGTAGCTCACCGTCCGTCCGTCTAGTCATGACAAGGCGTGTCGACGGCGCGTTCGTGTTCGACGCGCGTTTCAAAGAGATGACAGCAAAGCAGAGGGGGCTACCAGGGCCACCGCTGCAGGGGTTGCGGGTTGTACGAAAGATTTACCGCGTACCCGGAACATAAGGGCCAAAAGAAGGAACATGGATGGGTTTTAGTCAGTAAAACTGTCACTCCCTCAGGTCTACCCAGAGCGAAGTCATTTGATGATTTTAAAACCTGAAAAAAGGTGGATTTTGACTTAAATCTCTTCCGTTGTTAATGGATGTTCGTTAGGCAACCCATTAGTATATGACAACAGAAACGAAACGTTACCTTCCTGATTCAATTTAGAAATCCCGGCAACAAAACAAAAACAAACCAACAGACATAAGTAAAAGGAGTGACATTTTATTAAAAAGAAATGTCTTGATTCCGGTCGAACCATAAATATTTCGGGGAAAAAACATGGGAAAAGGGCTGACACCTTACTCGTGTCGACATAGAAATTGCCTATATACAAATCAGAGAAACGTCAGTTCCCACGTACCTACAGATTGAATATTCAGATCGCGTGTATTACATGTAAAAAGGATGTATGAGGGATTTGCTATATATTTTAATATGACCTCAAGTTTCTGTGAAATTTCGTTTTTCAGATAAATGTATAATTTGAAGATTTGAAGCTATTTAGTTGACTCCTCTTTGAGTGGCCAATATCTTTTGTGTCCTGTCCTCTCCTCCTCTTCTAGATCCATCTCGATAGCACTTGTTTCGAAATGTCACCAATAACTTTTCGTACTTAAAATGGAAGCGAAATTCAAAATTTCTTATGTTTTTTGCAGGTCAGTGCCAGATCGTTTGTTAATTTAAATATGAACTGCGACCGTTTATAATATGAGTTTACTGAATTATAATCATTTAAATCATCATATGATTATAACTCTATAAAGTCATATTTGTTACAGTCGCAATTTATATTTCAAACAACATGCAACCCGACACCGACCCGCAAAATGCAAAAAACTTCAAAAAAAAAATTCATTTCATGGACCACTCTGGCGCTTTCACCTTAACTAAAGGCATTATCTAAGAGCACTTTAAGATCTATTTCTGAGCAGCTGAAGCGTAATTTACCAAAAATCAAGAACAATAACAAAAAAATGGGTGTCACAATCAGTCCCATTCCCGGTTCCCCTCCAAACACGGGGCGCTTAAAAAATAAATCACAGAAGCAACAAAGGGACGAAACACCATGGATTACCGGATCGCATGAAACATTGTGCCGACATAACTCTTGCCGACCGCTACCACTACCGCTCGCTATGGGGATGTCAACTTTTATTTGTGCACACATTTTGTTTGGAAAAATGTATATTGGTGGCCAGTGGATTTTATTGGTATTGCTCTTATTTTGGGAATGTGGCTAGAATAAATTAATGAAAATATATATATTTTTTGATAAAGTATGAGTATGAGCAAATAGGAGGTGAAAAGCTAAGATCTCTCTTTTATAAATAGAATAAGTTTAATTATCCTACTAATAGGTATTATAAATGCGAATGTTTGTGAGGATGGATGGATGTTTGTTACTCTTTCACGTCAAATCGGCTGAACGGATCTTGATGAACTTGAACGGAATTTGGCACATAGGTAGATTATAGTCTGGAATAACACATAGAATACGTTTTTTTTTCGATATCACGAGGGCGAAGCCACGGGCGCCAGCTAGTACGATATATAACGATATTATTAAGAATCCGTAGTAAGTAAGGTCTGCCAAAGGAGAGCAGAAGCGCAATTACCTTATTGATGTGATAAATAATCAACTATTCATGAGATGCGGTACACGGTATCACACGTAAGCCATAGAATATAAACAATAAAGGAGAAATTCAGTTATAGGCCCAGTTATAACACTATGGCGGTCAATAATATTTCGAGAAAACTATAACAATAGAAATTAATGCACAACTTTACTACCACTAGCACATTTATATCTTCATATTATTGGACTTTTAGGGATGAACATAATGTTTTCCTTCGCTTGATGTTCTTTCTTTTTTTCCTCCTCATTTATTCATATTAATATACTTGTAACATTTGATTTTAGTGAGGTTTCGCTCTGATTTCTATCTAAGTTGTCTTTATAATAATATTATTTTAAATGACTTTGAAATAATATTGGAAGAAATCAATTGTGATGAATACAGCATTCAAATGTAGCCAACGGCGGCCGTATTTAAATCAGTTTCAAATCAATATTTGGTATTATTCGTCAGTAGCCAATTTGGTAGGCGCTCAAAATTGAATTACAAATGGACGGTGACTGAGTATACATGGATATATTAATTAAATTGGCACGTGTTCTATTTGACCTAGAAATCTAAACATGTGTCTATTGTTTTGTGTTAGCAGTCTCCTGAAATGGTTATTAGTACAGAAATTAATTTGTGATTTGATGTTTTCACTGTAGTAGCGTTCAAACGTTAATTGATCTGCGAGCCAGACCTTGAGCAGTTTCGAATATAAATTGATTGAAGTACTAATTAAACGTTTATAGAACCTGTCACCACCCACTTAAATCATTTGATGTCAAAATCAAAGACTCGTCTTAATTATAATTCTCACATCATTATTGTGCTAAAAAAAACAGCAATTTTCAGTTAAAATTGAAAATAAAAAAGTATTTTTCTGAAACAAAACTACTGTCGTGACTATAACGCAGGGTAAGGGATGATCAAAACCGCTGGCGGTCGTCCAACACCAGAATATGACGCGTCAGCATCATTCCGGACGCTGTCATTTATCACAACCACTCCCGGAATTAAAAGTTGTAGGTAGAAATCTTTGGGTAAGTAATAAGTATTTGTTTTGAACGAAGAAATGGAAACCAACTCAATTTCTTGGTTGGGGATATATGATTTAACATCTGTAACCCCCATTCCATCTTTAGTATCTTGTTGGTGTGGTTGTGGCTGAGCACGAGGTACTGAGTTCGATTCCCAGACTAGGCAGTGTCATTGACATTTTGCACCAAGAACGTCTTAATAGCAGTTCAGACTGTATTTGTACCCGGCTGGTTACAATAAATAGGCCTAGCTGTATATCACCTATACCATACATTGCGTATTAAAACTATTTCAGTCGTCAAAATATAACAAAAACGTAAAATAAAAGAATTATGAACAAACTTCAGAATTTACAAGAAGTCCAGTAAATTCGTCTCGTATGTGGGGGCTATAAAATCACAGCATAAAAACCGTCAGTGTCCATTTGGTTCAGATGATAAATGTGCGACAGAATTGAGAATGTCGTAACCGAATTTCGTTCCAGATTATTTCCTATGTAACTGCATATTTTATTTTATTTGAAAATAAAGCTTTTATTACACACGTGTACACAGCTCGTAGCTAAATAATAATTGCTCGGTTCGATCTTGAGGTTAAGCTGCGCTTAGGTTGGTATGTGGGATCGGAAAGCACGTTAACGCTCAGTTTCAATAGACAAAAAACGATTCGTTTTAATGGAACGGGACGTAAGCTGTCGATGCCGGCTGTCATTTGTAGATCTTTGACAGTTGTTATAAATGTAGTCAGTGGCTCGAGAATCTGCCAACCAGTGTTACCAAGATGTATCGTATTACCTAGTTTTGAACTGGGCAGTGGAGGTGAAATACACAGCACGCGCGTTCATGTAAAATACTGGTATCCAGTTGAATCCGGTATGGAACTCTCTCTCTGACCGAAAGCCGATCCCAATATAGTTGGAAAAGGGCTAGGCAGACGATGAGACACATGTTACATGTAGTGGTGTAAAATTATTTTATCTTCCATATATGTAGCTATGCTCCACAAAACGGTTTTAACAAATTGTCTAGAACTTGTGGGAACGAAAAAAACGGTAATAAATTAAAGTTTACTAGTGCGGATTTATGAAAACTAACGTTTTCATAAATAACTAAGTACTTGTACTCCCGCAAAAAATGTTGACCATTTTCCTAGGAACTAAGTAATTTGGCAAAACACTAGAACTCGCAAAAAAGTGAAGTGTTATTCCTTTGTTAAATTCCATCCTAATTCGTCCCCCCAATAATCCATTATAATGATAACAACAAACAGGCAGATTCACTTACACATTTATATTATTAGTACAGATCGTATGGTTGCGACATACAACAGCGACATTTCTTCCCATGTGTGAGCCACATGCTGTTCTATTAAATTCTATCCTTTCCCACATCAATCGCGGTCGCTGATGCAAGCACAATTGATGGATAACGCTCGGCAATCTGTTTATTTAAGCAAAGCAATCAGCTTATTTAACATCTACTACATGAAGATCTTTCATGACTTACTGTGATATGAGAATATCTAATAAAAAACGGCCAAGTGCGAGTCGGACTCGCGCACCGACGGTTCCGTACAAAATTGCGACATAAACGGCAATATCTTTTGACAGCGAAGACTTAGAGGGTTGATTTTTGTCACAGCTCCCAATTTCAACTCAATACGGACGGACAATAAAGGCATTGGATCACTTTGTAAGGGTTCCCAATAGAAGGAACATGGGTGGGTTATAGTCAGTATAAGTCTTCCCCCGCTCCGCCCAGAGCGGGGGAAGTTATTTGATGACTTCCCACCCGAAAAAAAAGGCTTCCCTTTTTCATTTTAAGTCCGGACCCTAAAAACATGATTTCGTAAAAGGAATACTAGAATCTATTTACAAGAGAAAATAAAAGCCTCGCTGTCTTTCTCGGTAACATACACGGAGTCTGGATTTGTGCCAGGTTGATGGTAATAGGCTTGCCTTCGCATGGAACTTGAACATAAATGGGGGGGAATGTGGGTGTACAATAAGGTACGCCTCTGCGTAACCCTTCGGGTTTTACAGGCGTGATGTTATGTTGATATTAAAGGAAAAGCCTTTACTTTTTTTTGCGGATGAGATATCCTCAAATAACCTACCCCGGTCCGCCCAGAACAGCGTAGTCAGTATAAATCAGGCACGGGGAGTGCCTGACTTATACTGACCAAAACAAAAACATGTTCCTTCTTTTGCACTTTAGATTCCGTGGCTGCGGTATCTCTATCGAACAACCCGCAACCCGGGAAAGACCTTTGCTTTAGAAGACAATACTAAAACTGTCAGAGCGCAATTTTAAGCATCCAAAATTCTCACAGAATACTTAGAGCAATATCTGAACACATAAATTAGCAGGTTTAAATTACCTAGGTTCAAGTGAATTTACATAGCCTCTCCACCTACAGCGAAATTACATTTGAGCTTGAAAGTGCTTGAGACGTCTTCATAGATGTTCCTGCGCTGAACGGTACTTGAGAACTTGGAATTATCTCATGTAAGTGCATACTTATCTGCTATCGATCGTCAGCTGAGCCTGCGCTTCGGGAATTAACGAGCGCAAACATCGGATAGTTAAAACAAGGCCCCAATGTGACGGTTAAGATGTGAACTGTTAGCGGTTACCTTAATTTGATTGTTTGACTAATTTATATTTCTTGAAATAATATTTTGAAACTCCAAAGATCTTTTCGAAACAGAAACGGAAACGATAATGCATTAATTTTCATACAAGGTAAAAAAACTTCCTTTTTGCTCATATGTTGAGTGTGTATATGAAATACTAGTCCACCACATTGGATTTAGAATAACGTCACTTACCATGCTTTCATTTTTTCAAAAATTTTAACTCCACGTTGGAGAAAAACGATTTACAAAACTAAATTCCAGATTTCGAAACAACCATTGCTAGGTACTAGGTAGTTAAATAAAAGCCTATTAATAAGGGAAGGGGAGGCCTTTGCCATAGCATGAAGTTGGGAAGTAATAAAAAGGAATATACGACGTCGTCTTATTTTCTTTTCTTTTTTAACTGACTTCAAAAAAAGGAGGAGGTTGTCAATTTATCTGTATTTATTTTTTTACGCGTCTTCTCAGTCGTTTGTTGGCCGATTTTCAAAATTCTTTATTATCGAAAGGGTTTACTTCCCAAGGTATATATATCCCATAGGTCATTATGAGTTACATTCTATAATACATATTTTTTCTTATAATGTATATAAACGATATGCCAATATCTCTTAGTGGCATTAAAAAATAAATACTCGATAAGAGTTTGTGTGAGATACCATCATACTACAACCTAAAAGGCTGAAATAAATAACGTATTTTTTGCGTGACATCATATCTAAAATTTTCAAGTTCACAATACAAAGATCAATGACCGAAGAACAATGTAATATCGATAACCAGCAGCTGGAAAGATACCAAGGACAATTTCACAAACGCCTAAAGGACGTCTTTAAGAAATGCTCCTTCATCTGTGAAGTATCTTCCCGACTGGGCGCACGCCAAAGCGAGGGAAATAGTCACGACCGATAGATCCAAATCTTGAACAATATAACACAGGGACACAGGGTATTTCTTCAATTACCTATGGCCATAACGCATAACAGATTTGGTACAATAACTTTCGAGAGTGACATTTATGTATATGGGATCTATGAGTATGAATGCCACTCTATAATATGGTTGAATACGATTTGATTTGTGTATCTTGGTTCGAAAGGAGCAAGCTGTTTGATAGGCTTAAATGTAATGAGTCTGTCATCTTTTACATAAAATTCTTGTGTTAACACACACACACACAGTTTAAGCTATCATTCGAAACAGCATGACCAATTTTAATGAAATTTTGAATGTATTTCGGTAGGTCTGAGAATCGATCGTGATCGAAAGAGGTCAATTTTGTCTGTAAGTATGTATCTAGGGGGTAATCATCGGAACTACTGATCCATTTTCGAAAACTTTTATCCTAACGGCAGCTACATTATGCCTAAGTATCATAACATTTCAATTTTCCCTTGGGTTAATTCCCGTACATAACAGGAGCGAAGTCGCGAGAAAAAGCTAGTAATACAATTCAACATCGACACATTTTTCCGACCACCTCTATACCACACTACCACATCTACACATACTTGGTATAGTCGTTTTCGAACTCAATATACTCCCCGACATTCCATTTCGTATCTAGTCTTTTACACTTTTTGTTCCGAACAACCGCCGTCAGTTTATAGTTTGGACCCGACAGCACGACACGACTCTGGCACCTTGCAGCTGGCACCTGCAGTTTTAGGTCACCCGCACCCGGCACCTGTCCCAGCCTCTTTGTTCTTATTCCTGTGCTATTTGTTACGTAGGTGCAGCTAGATAAGTGCTCTATCCTACGTATAGGTTTAGTCATTACCGAGTGCTCTGGTTAGAAGAATAAATGGAGACTGAGTGCATTGCAATGTTGTTTGTCTTTTTGATTCGATGAAAGCATTGTCTGATATGTTATAGTGTCGTTTATTACATTTCAGTTCAACATTTGGTCTAAAAATCGGTTGATGAAATGAGATTCAATGTATGAAGATCAACATAGTTACGAGACGGCACTTTTGGAATGGTGGTCTGTTTAATTGGCGAATCGACAAAGTTACGGGACGTAGCCTAAAATTCTAACCTGACATAAAACAAGCTCAACACTGGCGAAACAAGATAAATAAGTTGGTATTAGGTATTATAGGTAGTAGGTATTATATTGGTGGACATCAAAGGAAAAGTTTTACAACGTCATAAATAACTTGGTCAAGACTAAGCTAATATTTTATGCTAAAACTCATAAACTGTAAAATTTTCGTCTACCAACAGATGGGGAACCACAGCAATACCTCATTTTTTTGTCTCAGCTGTTTTCACAACCGCGCAATACTGACCGCTACGTTTGCTACGGCGTAGCAACTTCGTAGCAGGTCGGCTACGAAAATATGACTACTGTACTATGTTCTTCGATCAAAAATGTACTCGGAGACTGTTCGTATACTTCGTACCTACAGTCAAAATTAGGGTAATATTTCGAGGAACAATATAAATTCCAGATGAAAATTTATGTGCAGAGTTGAGCAATAAGCCCCGCTTGAAAGGAGCTCGCCCGACCAAGTTTCAGTGCCACGCCAATACAGGGACCCTTGCAAATTCACGGTATTAACTTCTCACTTGTATTTGCAATGCTAAACACTTCTAGGAATGTAAATACGCGTATAAAGCGAAGCAAAATACAATAAACGTATTACGAAACTTGTTGCGAGTTTTGCTGGTAAACACACATATTACTTTTTAATAAATCTGACTTGTTTTACAACCGATGGACTTTAAATTCCGCATTTAACTTAGCAGTTTACAATAAAGAAGAATTTACGTCTTGTAAACGGCTATAATCAAATTCAGTTTAAACTAAGCGACTAAGCATCAAATAAATGATTTATCTATCTAGCTAAGGCCAAGGTGGCCTTTGGGTCTTATTTATAGGCAGGCCAAGCGTTTATGAAATGCCCACGAAATAACGTCATGTTTATAAACGTTTATTAAACTGGAATCTTAATCTTATTAAAATAAGGTGGAACATAGCATATTCAGCCTATAACGTTGCAAATTCTGGGACATATGTGGGGAACATGCGTGGTGGAACCATAGTCCACCACCTGGGCACAATGCGGGTTAATAAGGTGTGTTGGTTTTTGTAGTGTGTGGACACATACTGACTAATCCACCCATGTTCCTTATTATGCCCCTTATGTTCCGAGGCCGCGGTATCTCTTTCGAACAACCCGCAACCCCAGCAGGTAGTAGCCCTGGCAGCCTCCTCTGCTTATACTACTACCTGTAACAACTGTCAAAGATCTAATGACAGCCGGCGGAAACTCGGTATGTAACGGGTGGGTACCCATCCAAAGACCAACCCAGGCAAGCACGGCTTAAACATGGTCTGAGGCATCAACCATAATTCGCTTACTGGTTGGTTAGTAAGCGATATGTTTCCATAGTTTCACATCAAAAGGGAAATCACGTAACTTCACACGTCATACGGAAACGTAAAGCAAGATGGGATCTTATGTTGACAAAAGACGACCGTGACGAGGGTACCGTAAATACAGAAGTTATCGTAAAATGGCGTTTATGACTGCTCACGTGACTGGCTTGAACGAACAAGGACAAAAAGGGCAATAAGAAAATATATGAGGGCACGTATAAAACATCTGTCATTTTAGACTGACAGAGTTTTTAATGTCTCTGGCGATTAAAGGGTTTTTTTTATGGAATACAAATGCTTGATGCTGTGTGACTTACATCTTGGCTGAGGTTTACTGTTGTCTTCATAGGTTACTAATTTAAACTTTCATTAAGAAGTCCAAATCCCGAGAGCCTATTTGGGCCGAAAACTGTACACGTTCAAGTAGATATTTATGAGAGTCGATGGCGTCAATAAATCAAGGTTAGCCTTCCAATACTAAAATCCAAGTAAGTGATGTTTGAAAAGAAGACTGAATAATCTTCGTACGGTCCTGAATTCTTCATGAATATTTAGATGTGATTCCTCTAAGAAGTTGCTTGTAACAAACAAACCCATAACCTGATAAATGTAAAGGTCGCTGCAAACTACACATTTTAATAATATATTCTGCGTTCATGTGAAACTAATGAATAATAATGTTTGCGAGAACTCTAGGCTTATTTATCAAAATGAAAGCTATGAAAACACACAATCCTCATCAATTTAGGCTGCTAATTAACCTGTCGTGCCTGCGTGACCAATAAAATGATTTATTGCTTACATATCTTATTGTTATTTGATAAACTCGTGACATTGGTGATAACGAATTGACAGTACACACCTATCAAAGCCGCAAATATGAACTTAGGAATATAATCAGGGCGTTCCAAATGTAATTTTATGTCTATTTATTTCATCACCACTGCTCTTTAAAAGACGAAAGAAAACACGCACATACAACACCCCAAACACATGGTACCATGAGAAACCAGCATGTCCTAGAACCAAAGTTTCCCAGATTTGTGACATGTTTTAACTTATGAACTTGGGATAAACCTGTGTCCCAGCTTTAGAAAGGCTTTTTATGTTCTATTATGTCGTGAAGAGCAGGAGTCTATCTCTTGGCAACAAACTCAGCGTATGCTGAGAAAAACCATTTCAGCATTACACAAGGATTCTGCGCCTCTAAAATACTCATTTCATAAAGTAAAGACGGCAATCTACACAACAAAAGCCGCAGTAAACACGAAATATAGTACAAAAAACAGATATCAGCATTATTAAGCGCGGGTACGTGTCGAGGGAGCCGTCAGTTATGAATACCTCAATATCATGTAAGTACCGGGCCGTAAGTCACCCCTCGAGGCTCGTTCAGACACCGCAACTCAACAGCCGAGGAGATAGCACGAGTCACGAGCTATGACCTAGATTTTTCCTTTTTTTACTTTAAAGTGCAATCAGCCGTTGTATTAGAGGCAAGGATTCTTAAGTTTGCACCAAGGATAAAATGGACTTTTAAGGTTTTCTTTCGGACGGAAGAGCTACATATTTTAAAGGAGTCCTTAATTACAAAGATTACATCTAGAACTGCGATATGAATTACCAGTTCTGCCAAAACTAATCCAGGAGCACTAGTACACATCAAGTAAATAAGTATGATCGAAAACAGTTAACACAAGACCCAAAGCTCCTACTATGGCACATCCGTGTACTTGTTACCTCAAATAACGTAACGAAATCAACCGTATTTCCATTATGTGCTCAAGGTAAATAAAATTTCGCCAATGCTTGTGCTGTATTGTACTTGTACGAACATGAATGGTCGTCAGACCGTTAAATCCATAATTCCATTCGAGATTCGCTCTTGCATGCACGTGGTTGTAAAACTTGGAGGATATCCAATGTTAGTCAATTTGAACCATATTACGTGCCCAAAAAATCGTCGAGAACCGTATAACTGAGGTCTCAGGAAGTAATATTCTGGAGTTGCTACCATTATGCGTGGCGTCATGCCAACTTGTGTGCGTAGGCATTAACTTACGAACGTAACAACAGCTGTAATACAAGTTCGCGCAAATAGTAAGTATTTTGTTTGCTCACTGACGCTGTACTTCATACTGCAGCGTCTATAATGAAGGAAGTTTGGACTGCTCATATTTCGCTGAACCCCAGTAGGAGGCATTATTGTAAAATGTAAATTGTATTTTCTGTACTTTATTACTGCCGATCATAAACTGTTAAAGCTCTTCATGAATAATTAAAGCAAACCCGGGCCGTTCTCCACAATCTGGTAAAATACCTGGTCTATCGAAATCCATTCAGACAATAAAGAACAATACGCTCCAAATTCAATGCACAGCAAATTATCGAATCGACTACATCCGCATGGATACTCCAAATTGTTCAGATTCAATAGAATCATTGCAGACATATCGCAAATAATAAGAGATACAGAATGGTTCAATAAATAGTACAGATGCAGCGGAACCACTCAAAAGCGGAATGTACACAGATCGTTATTGGAAAATGTCGGAAAACCGCGTCACAGCGGGGAACATATTATTGTACATACAGTAACAATATGAGGTTTCCAATACGTTTCACACACAGTTTACGATGGCGGTACTGTTGTTGGAGTATGCTAATAACTTCATAAAAGTACTATGACGACGATAATGTTTCTGGCTTTGTTATGGTAATGTTTCCTTTAGTGCGTTTGTTTTGAATGTCTGCTGTGTAGTTAATATATTTTAATGTGGTAAACTCGGAAATATATTCAATTTTGCTGTACAAAATGTTGCTTACACTGACAACCTTTGACTATATAACAAGAGCAAACCTGGTCCTTCGAGCCGGATAGTATCGTGAACATCATTTTTAATGACTTTAAACATAAAATCTGAGACTCTTTACTTATGTGCATCTTGCCTACAACTATACACACTTAATTTAACAGTTAAAAAAGCATGCAAAGTGGGACAGCCTCGACTGGCATTGATTGCAGCGCGTGAATTGATGGCGCGGAACACAAAGGGTTAGTGACGTATCTAGGTGAGCGGCCTGCGGCATAGCTTTTGTTCAAGCCCCCGAGAATGCAAAGCGTTAGAGGGTAAACGAAGTATGTGGGTGCTGGCGTACTGTGTGAGTTGGTATAGGGAAATTTGGAATGGCACTGGCTAACAGACTGTTGCTGTCTGTATCTTGCTGAAAATGGTTTTTCTATCGCACACTGTTTTGTTGTATTTCTAAGGTAAGTTTTTAAATTATAATTTCAGTAACTGCTAGATGAATAAGGGAAACAATTTTCAGTAAGTCAGTTAATTTTTTAAATTATGGTACAGATAATAGAAATTTTACGTACCATAGATAAATCATGATCAATACAGTACTGTCTGATTTGTTGGATAAGTTATGTTCCACTTTTCAATTTCTAGCAAAAACACACCTGTATGAGTGTTAATAAATATTATAGATTATAAAAAAAAAAAACGCTTAAGTATAAACGTAAAGGTCGAGGTTGTGGGTTTTTCGAAACAAATACTGCGGCCCCGGAAAATAAAGTTCAAAAGAAAGGAACATGGGTGGGTTTTAGTCAGTAAAACTGACACACCCCACGCTCCGCCCAGAGCGTAGGAAGTTATTTGATGATTTCCATCCGTAAAAAAAATAAAAAACCCGACTGCGTAAAAAGTGAAACAAACTACACACCTAATAAAAATAAAACTGAAAAGAAATAAACAAGTACTGTAATCTGGAACTATTAAGAACAGTCGGGACCCATTATTGGAGTGGGAGCCGTTCCAGATTTTAATGGGTCCCGACTGTTCTTCATAGTTCCAGATTACAGTACTTGTTTATTTCTTTTCAGTTTCAGTTTTATTTTTATTAGGTGTGTAGTTTGTTTCACTTTTTACGCAGTCGGGTTTTTTATTTTTTTAAATAATTATTTTATTTTTGACTTTTTAGTTATGAATATCTATTATGTATTCATTATTTATAAGATTATTATTTTTGGATCCACCCTTTATAGCAGAACTTTTTATGTCATAATTTTATTTTGCTTAATAACGTATAGCATAAACTTCACTTCGCAGAAAATTGTTTGGCAGACACTTATTTATCATACATTCAAAACTCATAATTTTGTAAGTCAGAATCATCTCTAGACATAAATTTCATCATTTTATTTAATAAGTAATTATCCTAATCTTAATAGTTCATTTCCGGGTAACCTAATAAAAACAATCTTTTTTTTTCTATTAATGCAAGTCGTTTCTAGCACTCGCCGGCCGCTGCCGCGGCACCGCTCGGATTATCAGTTGGGTTTAGAGTTAAAGAGGTAAAAATAGGTACAATACTGTTTTGTGCTGTAGCTTGAAAGAGAGTTGAGGGTCTGTTTAAGTGGATATGTTGGTTCGGGTTATCTGATTCACATTGTAGGAATTTCGTCACCAGTCTACACGTGTTTAGTATCACTGCCTTCTGAATCAGGTGGTAGGTGTTTGAGGGCAGGTTCAGGGAAGTTAAGGACTGGTGAAGTTGTTTTGGTATTACTCCTGTAGTAGACAACACTATAGGGACTATTGTAACTTTTTGAAGATGCCAGAGGCGGGTAATTTCTTCTTTTAATTCGGTATACTTAGATAATTTTTCTGCAATAGTAGTTTGTAAGTTGTGTGTATTTGGTACAGCTATGTCTATGAGGTATCCAGTATTGTTTGTTTTATTTATTAATGTGATGTCTGGTCTAATGCAGTGGATGGTTCGGTCAGTAAATATCCCTCAGTCAAAATATAATTTTGTTGAAGCGTTTTCCAGCACAGTTTCGGGGGATGTATTTGTAGTAGGGAACTATGGACTCTATAAATTTGTATTGGTGTGCTAGTTTCTGATGTATGATGTTAGCGACTTGGTCGTGTCTATGTTTATAGTCTCTCTGGGCTATTGATTTACACGCGCCTGTAATGTGCTGGATGGTTTCTGGTGAACTATTGCATTTTCGGCAATATCAGTGCTTAGGTTTTTTATAATGTGTCCTATAATTTTTAGTCTCAATGACTTGGTCCAGAACTACAAGCATGAAGCCTTCAGTCTCCGGGAAGAGCTCGCCTCGTTTAAGCCATGCGTTCCACGCTTTCTTGTCGACATAATTTTGACTTAAAAGTACTTTGGTTTTGTTATCGCTTACTTGTTCGTTTTTCTGTTCGGATTTATATTTTAAATTTAGAGGTGTAGACTGATGGTCGCTGTTTGTAATAATTTTGTAAAGTGTAGAAGTTCCAGCTTTAGAAAAGAAATATTGTCTTAGTGATGCGATTTGCTTGTTGTGTAAATTTAAAATGTCGATGAACCCTCTGCCTTCTTCTTTCCTTGGTAATGTTAACCTTTGCACACACGATCTTGGGTAATGCTTGCGGAATTTGATCATTACCATGACCAAAAAAACCCTACAACGCAAAGTCTGTATTTTAAACTGTAATATCTTCGGAAATATTCATTTAAATTATATGCTGTAAAGGGCCATATTGATCTATATTAAATAGACAATGTATTTAAGGTACTTAATGGGATAAAAATTAATGCTCTATTGTTTAAAATACATATTATAATGTACATACGTGACGGCCTAAATTTTAATTATTAATTATTTATAAATAAATAGTCACTCGAATCGAAAAGTGATGAAAGAAAACTATTAATGATTTTTAAATACCTATTCGACGATACCCCACTTGACATATTTTGTTGGTATTAATTTTTTTTATTTTTACAATATGGTGTCTCATGGTCGCCATTTTGTTTTTTTATTAATTTCATATCTTTAGTGACACTCGCAGGACTAAGAGAAATCGATTGACGTGTGAATCATCAAAATCGGCCCAGGCGTTTAGTCTGTATAGTGCTTCAAAGGAACAAACATACATACATACATACATACATACATAGACTGATGAACACATAACCCTCCTTTGCGGTGCGCAGTCGGGTAAAAAGGGTAGTTAGTTACAGGTGAATCTAATAAAAGCGTGTTAAAAATAGAGTTGTCTTTTCCGCTATGTCAGAAGTTCGTAAAGCGGGCGTTCCGCTGAACAGATAGGGACAGTTAGAACGTTAATTGCCGCGTTATAGCCGGAACGAAAGGTTATGGCTCCCGAGAGAATAAAATCTAAGTTAGGGTAGGTTACTTAACACCATTGTTCGACAAAACAATGGTACCTTGATTAGAACGTTCCATAAAAATTAAAACAAAAGGATTAGGTGAAGTTATCAACATTGCTAATATAAATTATGAGATTTCTAAACAAATTAGAATTTCAGCACAATATCTTACATCTTTCTTCGTTGCTTAAATCTTAACCAAATCTTGCGTGAATGACGGCCAAATAATTTATAATCCATGTCGGTTAGTATTTCCTTACTTACTGTTCCTGCTAGCCCGTGTCAACCTACTCTCCCCATGACTTTCAGTTTTTTTTTAAACGTTTCCCCACTCTAGGAATTAACAAACATTTAAACTAACATACATAAACAGCCAGACCCGAAACAATTACCAGTAGGTCAAATATTTGTTCCGTGCGGGAATCCACCCCGCGACACGCGACGCAGCAGTCGATCGCTCAGCCACTGCGCCAATCGTGCCGAGTTGGTACGATCCAGGGCTAATGTGGTCCACTGGTCGTATTATTAGTATTTCTTAGAAACATAAAATACTACATAATATATCTATTTCGCGATATCCATTCATAATTAATGTAATAATTCATTCTAATATTTTCTAGTCTGTAGTTGTTTATTGTAAATGTGAGGACCATTTATTTATTTATTTATTTAACTATTTATGTACATACACACTACATACAGAAAAATAAAACACAGGAACAGAAAATAGGTACAAAGGTAATGCTTATTTCTACAGAAATCTCTTCCAGCATACCCGCGAAAGGAGAGTAAATAAAAAGAGATGTAGATCATGTGGATCATAACTTTTATTTACTTTGTTTGGTTTTGACGATTGTCTGGCAGTTGAGTATTATTAGGGACCTACACTAATGTCCTTTTTTTGTTATTGTTCGTCGTGTCGTTGAGCTCCTTGGGTTATGAGTCGATGAGCTCCTTGGGTTATGAGTCGAGCTACACGATAACTGACAAATGCTTGCACTGACTGGACAGGTCCACTCAATCTGTGTGGTGCTTTCTTAAAAAGACCATTTCAGACACTAATCTGCATAGTCCTCATGTAAGTTGACCAAGATTTTTTTGGCTGGCCTTTAAAAGAGACTATGACCTCTGAGTTTGTTTCGGCTGATACTTCTCGGAGTACTCGGGTACGAAACACCGGCCTCGTCTATTTTTTAAAAAAGACGTGTTAAAGTGTTTGTGAAAACCTACTTGAAAAATAAACATCATTTATCATAGTACAAATTTTACAACATTTATTAACATTGCTGACCATCCTATTGCAGCCTGAAATGATTTCATCAACACCAAATATCCAATTCATAAAGGCGACCAACAGTTTGCGGGAAAAACCGCCGTGCAAATACCTACCTTTTTACATGAAAACTCGAATATTCTAGCAACGTAAGTAGGGTTGTCACTTTTAACACCGTACCTTTGCTAATAGCCTTCAATAAAACTTCAAGAGAGCAAGTTTTCCCTTAGGGGCGGAACACGCTACTCAATATTGGGAGGATCGAGACCATAAGTTGAGGAGCTGCGGTCTTGTCCGGTAAATTACGGCTTAACTCTGTGAAAGGCGTTCGACACCAGAGATTTGACAGCCTCTGCCGGACCCTAGTCAAATGGATAAGTGACAGCCCTAGGAGCAGGGCTCAGTTATTGGGTATGAATATTCAAAGTTATTCGTCAAACGTTCGGTGCGTACTCCCACAGGAGCATGCAAACGCATGGCATTTGGGTAATGAAATTTTGAGATGGCATAAATATTTTGCGTTGGTGGAATGCTATTGGGAAAACATTTTGGGATCGTAAACCAGCGAGGCCAGTTTTGAATTCCTATATTAATAAGTTGATTTACATCCATAATAAGAACACATGTGTAATAATCCGACCTGCAAGATACAAGATACAAATCTCTGTAATACATAGAGAACGTTTATTTATAACCCGCTTGCTTTTACGCTTCAAAATTTCATCCATTAAACCCCGAGTCAAAAGTCATTAACAATAATCTAAAGACCAGCATAATCCATTCAATATTCTTTACACCAATTTCCCATACATGGGTTCGCTCTACAAACTCAACGTAACACGCTAAGAACAATTTGTTTCCAATCCGTGACGTCACGAAGGCGGACATGGGAATGCACTTGCGCAACAGTATCGCACATTTCAATGTT
This sequence comes from Ochropleura plecta, assembly GCA_905475445.1. Lineage (NCBI taxonomy): Eukaryota > Metazoa > Arthropoda > Insecta > Lepidoptera > Noctuidae > Ochropleura > Ochropleura plecta. The sequence continues at coordinate 5,611,435 of FR997723.1, read as the reverse complement.
GTGATAACCGCTATAAAGTTGATTTACGCACTATTTCAATGTTATGTAAAGGAAAACTGATTATCGGTATTGATTTATTAAGTGTTTTCGCTGTTGTTGACATTAATTGAATTAATAGTACGGATAAAATTGAAACTAAGTAATACGTAACTCTGTAATATTTACGTAATTGTTAATGAGGAAAATTTTATAATTAATTAACTAACCGATGAAATCTACTGTTCAGGCCGTTTAATCTTGCGGGTTCTTCGAAAGAGATACCGCGGCCTCGGAACATACAGGGCAAAATAAGTAACACGGGTGGGTTTTAGTCAGTAAAAGTCTGACACTCCCCGCCCAGAGCGGGGGAAAGAATTTGATGATTTTTCATCCGTAAAAAGGTGCCTGGATTACCTAATCTCAGCTCGGTATAACAAATGAGAACGCTACCCTCTGACCATAAGGTCCAGGCAATCCTCATCAAGCATAATCCATATTGAACTTTTCTGTTACATGATACTTTTCGAAAGTTGCACGTATCGACTGCCTAAAGACCCATTCGGGAGTGACGTACCTAATAATCAAATTTCTGTATTTGTCATAGTAATGGCGACACGGTTGGTTAATTTTCCATTCGCAAAAAAATGGCCGTTAGAACGTCAGACGATTCCCATAAAATATTTCGTACAACCGGGACAACATAATATTAATTGGACATTCCCGGCTCGTCAAAATGACGTAGCAACGCGCCAACAAAAAGTATATTAATTAATGACAGCATCAAACAAAGTTGTTAAGCAAGGCGTCGAGCGGTATTTGACATGTACGGCGTACGTAATTGGCCCGCCCGCTTCACGAAAACATTCAATGGAGGCATTACAAAAGAATATTAACGCCTTTCAGCAACACAATTTAGCCCCTACACAAGGATATATTGAGGTTGATATTAATTTTGGTCCTTTATGTAATTTGAAACAAAAAGACCAGCGATATTTTAAACTTTATTAAACTTTTAAACTCTTTGGACAATTAATGTTGCGAGGAACGTTTTTTTACCATTACTAGGTGATGGAAACCAGGTTTTTTTTTTAATTTTTCGGGTGAGAAATAATTAAATTAACTTCTCCCGCTGTGGGCGGACCGGAACGGAGTGTCTTTTACTGATTAAAACCCATCCATGTTTCTTCTTTTGACCTTTGTGTTCCGGGGCCGTAGTATCTATTTCACACAACCCGTAACCCCGGATGGAAAAACTGAAAAATATTTGATAAGTTTTTAAAGTTAGGGTTTAATGATTAATATTTGATACAAAAGCAAACTGAAAACAATCGAGACCGTGGCTTTCGAATAAAAATAATTATTTTATTTATTATAATAAATCAGGGCTTATAAAAGCAAACAAGACAGCCATCGTAAATTACTAATAGTCAATTCAAACCAAAACACTGAATAGCCAAAATTCAGTAAGCTTACCAGCTCCGTTTTGGAAATATATCCATAAAAGAAAAGACCCAAGCAAAACAGAATGAAAATTTATTACAAAACAGAACGAAGCGAAAATAAAGTGTAATTCAAAGATAAACCATCCATTATGAGAAGGCGCAAACAAAATTAGAGATATTTAATAAGGTAATACATTCAGACGGAGCTTTATGTAACGTCTGACTCTGGAACGAAATGTAATTTAAAGGAAAACGATGTCATTAACTCTGAAACACCCAAAAACGGTTTCCTCTCCAATTTATAAACGCGAAGAAACTAATAAGTGAACATCCGGAGCGAGCCAAACTGATCACCGATTAAATCAATCTTTATAAGCTAAAAATGTTTTCGGATAATTCTATTGCAACATTTCATCATCAAAAGATGTAAGCTTTTGAAGACCTGCAAATGTTGAAAAGCACTCATTTTACACTCAGTATCTCCAAGTAAAATTCACTTTCCATTTCCATCACTATGAACAGCTTATCAATCACGAAGGTCAGTTGCATTAATCCAGCCGGGTGACGGCCTTCAAAATGACGAATTAATTAGATCATTGCCGGCTCATCGCGTCCGCTCATAGCTTGCACTATCTGTTGGCTGAACGAGTGAACGCCCAGCACTGCACCATTAACGTTTTAAAATCAATTTCCCGACGGCTTCCAATCCAAGCCTCCCGTCAGGAAATTACTAGGGGACGTCGTTCCAGGACTTTATTAAATCTATGCTTTAGTTAGACCATTTTGCCGGTTATGTGACTGCAACCCCTTAAGTACTCCAAATGCTCGCTAATAGTATTTGAGAGGCCGAATAAAGAATGAAAAACTGTTTTTTAGACTCGCACAGGACAAAACAAAATTAATAAGAAAAAAACATAAAATAAACAAAATTTAAGATAATTAACTAAATTGGTCGTGTACGAAGCCAGAACGCTTCTATCTCAGCATGGTGCTGCAACCATGTCACACCGCTAATATTCTGATAGACCTAAATATCAATAAGCGTTAAAAAAGAAGTCTCTGTGCTGCCAAATAACTACAGTTCCAATAAGCTTTTCCACTTTATTTGAACCTAAATATGATGCAAAACACTGACTTTATATATTTAAAAAAAACACTGCGGTTTACCACTTGTCCTTATTAAAAACCTGTTACCAAGCTCTCGTGTGGTTTTAATGCCATAATTCAGCATTTTCCGAGTATTCACTGGATGGATGGTGCATACTTTTAATTGGTTTAATGCATGTTAAACATATTTTATCATGCTTTTACACTTTGATGAAAGCTACAGGTTATAACATAAGTATAGACCCTACTTCTCCCATGGGCGTAGTGGGATAGAAACAGGGTTTTTATGATAGGGATTCAAGAGGGAATTGAGTGTTAATGAATTCATAATGCGATCATAAGTTAGGTTCATGAGCGTGCAGTTTATTGGAACAAAACTGGTTTTACTTTTATGGAAGTCTCCGAGGAATTGTGTCCGGCAATATTTGTCGGGATTGTTGGCACTACGTTGATTTATTTGGGCATCTATGCACAAATGCTTCCCATTCAACCTGATGACGTCAACATTTAGTCTTGTCAACTCAATATCCTCTTCAATTTGTAAAGTGTTAGTCAGCAAATAAGTGCAACAGCTATCACACTAACACTTCCATTACCGAAGATTTTTAACGGAATAGTTTTAAGCAAAATAATTACAGTTTCAGGACACACGAGGGGAGTTTAAACAAGTTTTCCCATACAATCAATTACATGAAGTTGTATTACAATGTACACACAATTATTCGGTTTAATTACACAATAAATTAAGCAGTTCATTAGACGAGCATACGAGCTCGCAATTAAACGAACAGTGTGAAGCCGACGCTTGTTCACAATGTTCATCTATACTCTGAGAATGTGGATATCGGAGATAAAAACTTAGTCTAGTTGACTTGCCCTGTTCAGGGAGTTTATTGTTTAATTTGTTCTGTCGAGAAACAGAAAGATTCAGAATAGAAGAATTTTACAACTAAGTATTTTTCAAAACAAAATCATATCTTTTAAGTTTATTGCTTTACTTTACCAATATATTATTAGATATCTGGCTAATATTATAAATGCGAATGTTTGTGAGGATGGATGGATGTTTGTTACTCTTTCACGTCAAAAAGGCTGGACGGATCTTGATGAAATTTGGCACAGAGGTAGAATATGGTCTGGAATAACACAAAATACTTTTCGATATTACGCGGGTGAAGCCGCGGGCGCCAGTTAGTATAATATATTTGAGGAAGTTTGAAAGTTGCGCCTGTTACAGAAAAAATTAAAAGCGAGTCGTTTGTCTTGGTATATACATGTAATGAGGAAAGACTAAGCACATGTGACTAAAAGAGTGATGGATCTGAATGTTGATGGATGGAGCGGAAGAGGAAGGCCAAAGAAAACATGGATGGATTGTGTAAGGAATGATATGAAGAAGAAAGGAGTAAATGATGCCGTGACGTCTGACAAGGGAGAATGAAAGAAGAAAACGTGTTGCGCCAACCACAAATAGAATGGGACAAGGGCAGGAAAACTATGATGATTTACTTTACCAACCAGAAAGTTGACTTAAACCAATGTTCAAAATACAATAATCACAAGTGGCTAAAACGACGGGTTGTACAAATCTCAACCCCAATAATTCTGTATACGTTACCCGAATCCAAAATTCAGAGCATAGGTCTACCAATTTACTTCTATCTATACATACATCTGACCCAAAACAGTCAGCGGAAAATTTCACGGTCGGCAGCCTAGGGCTATCCCAATTAATCTTATTCACGCTATTCAGCTACATTTGGCATCGCGCAATGTTCGCCACTTCGGGTCCATATGTTAAGACCCCAAAAAAGACAGAGATAGAAGATCCAACAAATAGCTGAAGTTCCACCATGACTATATTTCTACCTTTGCCCAATTTATTTGGATTGGCGCACTTGTCTATTAGTCGTCATCCATCTCAGTGGTCACCTCTTTCTGGCTTTACCATCTATCATACCGTGCATCCATCGTTGCTTTGGCCCTTCCCTACACTTAGTCATCCAAGTTCATACTCAATACTTTCCACACGACATGTCTTCATCATGATTGGATGGACTAAATCTTCATACTTAGCGTGTTAGGTACTTTTAGGGCTGGCTTTCTGCTTTTAACATTATCAAATGACAAAAAACTTTTGAATTTATTTTTGTACAATTGAGTTTAAACTCAGCCAGAATGTGCCGGGATCGCCAAAAGTGATCAATTTGCAGCCAAAGAAATGGAAAAAGGTTTTTCTGCCCTCCTAAGTCTACCGTATATCTTAAAGAAATAAGGGGCTTTTCAGTTTACGTACATACATACACGTGGATTTACGTAAATCGTAGGTTCATCACTGCAATTTAATCCTCTTGTGAGATAACCCGTCGCAAATATTGGATCATAAACATTAACTACAATAATAAAAATATTTAGAAGCTTTTTCATTTAAATTTATTTACCAACGTATTCACGATATTTCCCTTAGCGTGAATCTCAATGGAATGCTCCATTTCTGTTTTTTTTTTTCTAGAAAGGTATAAATACACAGAGAATCTCAAGGGAACTGTGGGGTATAGCTACACAAGAATATCTTGGAATAATGTTGTATTGTTCTTGTAGGTCTTTTAAGTAATTTCCAATATTGATTCAATACCGTAAATATCATTGAATTGTGTCAACCTACCTACAGTGGGTTATAAGGTTGTTAAATTAACAACGAGCCATAAACCATAAAATATTCAAGGATTAATTTCAGTAATGTAACTATCTACAATGTTTATCGTAGATCTTAAAACCGTTATTGGAACCGAAACTAGTTTGAACAAGGTTAATATGGCTATCTCAGTACATTATGTCTTCAAATCAATTGAAAATGGCGGTCATATAGAGATTTTATTAACTGATAGTTGTGCATATTTTGCTCTAGTTGATTAACGTCGATGTTTCTTGCAAAGGAAAAATAATGTGGAGCTATTAGAAATTCTTTAAGCACAATTTGAACACCTAGGTTCACCATCGTAATCATCATCCACATCCACAGTACAAGTCTATGGTTCGGGACGAGAGGGTATGGGAAGCGGTCACCTCCTTCTACGAAGCGGTCAGGCTAGCATTTTTTCATTTTAGCAGTCTTAGAGACACAAAGGGTAAAAGAAGGAACATGGATGGGTTTTAGTAGAATAACTCCCCCCCCCCTCCCCCAAGTTTTCAGATTACACATCTTAAAGAAAGAGTGCAGAGGCGGACGCAATGGTGTAGGCATTTTCTACCACTCAACAACTGCGTATAGGCCTCTATTTGCTTATGCCAAGCTCCACTTTCACAGGGTCAATGTGCGTAAAACAGAATCTCTCCAACCTAAAAATACCCACATATTCAAATTACAACGTCTAAAATAAACAAACAACGTATTCACCTAAAAATGGAATAATACACACATCAAAAGCATCTAGGGATCAACATATATTTTTGCAATAACTTTTCTCCTGATTGATATTAATTAAAATTTTCTTTAAGGATTCATCAAATAAAGTGTTTTCGTTTGTCACAGTAACAATAAACCAAGTCACCTTTGCATTAATAAAGAAATTTGCCATTTTCCTAATAAAGGGATTTTTGACATTTGAACCACTAACATTAAAGTTCGAAAAAAAGACTGAAATAACAGTTTTCTTTAAAATTTTATTGGGTAACTTAAACAATTAATAATCCGTGTTTCTACCGCGAACACTAACAACACAAGAACATCGGTTTGGCATACTCAAAATGAGTTCATCCAAATCACGCTGTGGAATGGCCGCCCATGTTCGTTGCAACAACAAAAAAAGGTCTTCTTGCGACTGGATACCCTCCATATTCGGCAGAGCTCTTCTCTGTAGCATATCCCATGCATGCTCAATCGGGTTCAAGTCTGGCGACTGAGCAGGCCAGGGCAGGACATTGATGTTAGCTGCGGCGAGAGTCTGTCTTACAACTCTTGCGGTGTGCGGTCGTGCATTATCATGCATTAACTGAAATAAGGGACCGATTTGCACTTGTAGAGGAACGATGAAGTGAACCTTCATTCCCGAAGACCGCTACGGGTACCACCTATAGCAATGCACAATCGTAGGATTCGATATCAATGGGCTCTTGAACACAGTAATTGGGCAGAAGAACAATGGCGTTTCGTGTGCTTTTCTGATGAGTCTCGTTTTGGTATGAGACCGGATACAAGACGTATACGACACTGGAGAACCCCTGGACGCCAACAGCGATTAAAATCCTGCCAGGAAGTCCATCCTTATAGTGGTGGAACCATCATGGTATGGGCGGGTATTTGGATCGGCGGAAGAACTGAGTTGATTTGGATCAGAGGCAACCTCAACGCTCAAATTTATGCTGAGACGATTGTATCAGACGTCATCGTTCCTCTACAAGTGCAAATCGGTCCCTTATTTCAGTTAATGCATGATAATGCACGACCGCACACCGCAAGAGTTGTAAGACAGACTCTCGCCGCAGCTAACATCAATGTCCTGCCCTGGCCTGCTCAGTCGCCAGACTTGAACCCGATTGAGCATGCATGGGATATGCTACAGAGGAGAGCTCTGCCGAATATGGAGGGTATCCAGTCGCAAGAAGACCTTTTTTTGTTGTTGCAACGAACATGGGCGGCCATTCCACAGCGTGATTTGGATGAACTCATTTTGAGTATGCCAAACCGATGTTCTTGTGTTGTTAGTGTTCGCGGTAGAAACACGGATTATTAATTGTTTAAGTTACCCAATAAAATTTTAAAGAAAACTGTTATTTCAGTCTTTTTTTCGAACTTTAATGTTAGTGGTTCAAATGTCAAAAATCCCTTTATTAGGAAAATGGCAAATTTCTTTATTAATGCAAAGGTGACTTGGTTTATCGTTACTGTGACAAACGAAAACACTTTATTTGATGAATCCTTAAAGAAAATTTTAATTAATATCAATCAGGAGAAAAGTTATTGCAAAAATATGTGTTGATCCCTAGATACTTTTGATGTGTGTAGATGACCCATAATGGAAAAAGCGAGCGCTAAAATTAGATTATCAGCTCTAAAGTGAAAACGAAAACATATTTATCAGGGCAAACGTTTTCAGTAGTCGAACTTGAGACAACTATGTGACTTAGAGACAATAAATTTACTCTGGAGGTAACAAACGACGTATTAAAGTGACGTCACGAATGTGTGAGTTAGATACAGACGGTTTAGTCCGTAAATGTCTTCATTTCGGAGGTTAATTACCGTATTTTGGTCTCATTGTGGCAGGTTATTTTGGGTACAATGTGCCTGTTTAATTTATGCATTTGATGATGAGTTTATTACAGTTTTGGTCAAAGGAAAAGTAACTTTAAATTCTAGGTAGTGCTAATTTACTTAAATGTGTATTTGTTATAGGAAAGAGACCATTAAATTTTGCATCAACAACTTTATTAAATTCTAAAAGGAAGCAAAGACATTAAAACTCAAAAAGAATTGTAGCATGTTATCCAGTTATGCACCAGGGGTATCGTATTACCCAGTACTTACTGGGCTGTGGAGGTCAGATAGGCAGTCCCTGCATGTAAAATACTGGTTTTCAGCTGCATCTATTTAGACTGCAAGCCGACCTCAATATAGGAAAAGCTAGGCAGATGATGATACCCAGTAATGTACCTACCATTCCCATATTATATGGAATCAGGTCACGCAATAAATGATGACATTTATTCCAGTATTGAACAAATACAGAACAACGAAACACGACTCCTGATTGGTGGTTAAATACGTGTGCTAAAGAACAAACCTCATGCAAACTTTTATCTCGCACTCAATTCCGCGTCAAATCACGAACCGTATAATTACGGAATAATAATTAGACGTTTTTATTAATAAGTTTACTCGCAATAACATTGGTACTGTTAATTTAAGTAAAACGGTACCTCCTAAGAAGGTAACATAGTAAGAAACAAATGCTTAGTCATAACAGAACATGGACAAGTCTGGAGTATTTATAGGTGATGCGTGTGGCGCGAGTTATGTTTAGTAATAAGTTAAGCTATTAATAAGCAGCGGTTTTCCTGTGGAAGTTATTTCTTTGTTACTTATTGATTGTATACGTTCTTTATAAGCAGTGATATTGTAATGGTGTGACCGAAGGACTGCCAAGTCATAGTTGTGATTCATGTGCGTATTGTATAATTATCACTTGCTTCGGTGAGGAAAACATCGTGAGGAAACCAGTATGCTTGAGAGATATATGCTTGGGAGGCATAGAAACTGACACCAAAGAGTGCTTGTGAGACCTCATCTACAGGGAAAAATAAACATGACATGTTGACAGTAGAATCAACCAACACGCTCCATAATTATTATGACATGATTTCAGGATTTTTTGTTACGAGCTGTGCCCAGCTGTTTTACTCGCTGCTAAGCTCCTCAGTGTCGTAGAGTGATGTTATACAGACAATCAACTTTGTGAAAAATTTCAAGTCAATCTGGTCAAGAAATTGCGTTCTCCCATACAAACTTTGCCACCCTGTTTCACCCCTTAAAGGTTGAATTTTGCAAAAACCTATCTTAGTGTGCACCTCAGTCCTAAAAGGATCCTCCAAGCTATAATTGAGACACCTAACACTTACAGTTTCTGAGCTTTCGTGATGAGTGAGTCAGTGATTTTCTCTTCATATATAGATTAACATACATGGATGTAGATGCTTTCAATAATCTGTCGAATTTATCCTATTGTTATGCTGATTTTGCTGTGTATATTATAGTCAGTGCATTTGTAAGCCAAGAGCCGGATACTTTACAATGGTAAGTCTTTAATAAAGTTAAGACATTGGTGGAGTGTTCGCAAGCGCGATGGTTAAGAATCCTGGGTTGGATTCCCGGGTGGGGCGAAGTCATATTCGGATTTTCATCAGAAATTTGTCAGCAACCGCTTTAGAGTACAATTGTAAATTATGGGAGAACATAAACGTGCCTACGCTTTTCTTTTTCTGCCGCAAATCATCAAATAACTTCCCCCGCTGTGGGCGGATCGGGGAGTGTCACACTTTTACTGACTAAAAACCCATGCATGTTTATTCTTTTGCTCTTTGTGTTCCGAGGCCGCGGTGCCTCCTTCTAACAACCCGCAACACCAGCAGGCAGTGGCCCTGGCAGGCACCTCTGCATAAATGTACGCTACGTTTTTCTTTTAACACCAGATGAGTACAAAATAAAAGCTGTTTTTACTCAAAGTTTTAAATTATTTATGTTTACGACCCCTTTGTAGATACATGAGACCGCGGGATGTGAAAAAAAAGTCGTGGAAATAAATATGTGACCCATTTAGGGTAGCCAAGAGAGTTGGGAGTTTCGTACATGGTTTTTGTTCTCACACTTCATGCGGATTAAATATTTCTTTTATTTTTATTGTTTCCATGTTAATTGCAATCCGTATTTGATAAATATTGTAATTTATAAATCACGTGACCTCTCGTCCCGGACCATGGTCTTGTACTCTGTGCTTGAAGTGTTAAATAAATACCCAGCAGTGGGTGAAGTCTGGCTGTAGATGTGGTTGAAGATTACAATCATGAAACTACATGTACAACTTTGCTTTTATAGGCGCTTTTTCTCGTATTATTCTCAGAAAACCCTTTCGTTTGTTGGATACCCAAACCAAGGAAATTTCTAAAAAAAAACTAACTAATCCTCCAGTTTTGGAAGTTTAATTAGATTTAGACTTACGTCACTCACCTAACCCTCCTTGGCCATCCAAATTACACATGTATGCAAAAGTTTACCTTATTCGGAAACCGGGAAGTGGGTCAAATTTAACTTTTTTTTTTACATAATAAGTAGCTAGATACATTTCATCATCTTTTCCTCCCCTTGTCCCATTCTATTTGGGGTCGGCGCAACACGTTTTCTTCTTCCATTCTCCCCTATCACACGTCACGGCATTATTTACTCCTTTCTCCTTCATTCATTCCAAGTTAGCTAGCTAAATTTGATGTTGACAAAAGCGTGATCAAAATTGGTTTATTCTGTATTCCAATTAACAGGAAACGAACCAAGCAGTCCAAAGCTTTGTTTAAATAAAAAGCAAAATCTAAAGAGTATCACTATTATTGTTACTCCGAAGCCATTCATACTCATTTCCAGACAGAAGCAAAGGATTTTCTTTTTCCTCAAAGCCTGCACAAAGAAAAGTTTCCATCCTTTTATTCTACAGGCTCCGTTATCTTGTCTCCAGGGAAATAGGAAAGAAATTGGCTCAGAAGTAGGAACATGAAATATTACGCCTTTTAAATTTAAATTATGATCCATTATTGAAGGTTCCAGATTCAATATCGTTTAACGATTTATTACTAAAGCTCCTTTGACTATCATTATTTATATAGTCCTGAAAGCTCTCAGATGGTGCTATCCAGCTATCCAATCCAGCTATCCAGTTTATTAAATTGTTATTGATAAAGCCGGTTAATTTTGAAGTAGAAGACTTTGTAGTTTGTCGATTATAGACAAAGTATCACTTTTATTAACACTTAAAACGGGATATATACCACGTTTACTGCCAATACATTTTAAGCTACCGATATTTCAAATTGAAAATCCTACTAATATTATAAATGCGGATGTTTGTGAGGATGTATGGATGGATGTTTGTTACTCTTTCACGTCAAAACGGCTGAACGGATCTTAACATAATTACAAATATTGATATTTTTTGGCTTAAAGGTATATTATAGTCTAGTATTCTAGACTAGATATAGGATACTTTTTTATGTCAAGACCTTTCATATCGGGAGCGCGTAAAGGTATCAAATTGAAATTAAAACTATAAACTGAAGTCTGTGGCCCATTGGAGTTGTGGAAAAAAATATACCTATCTCTAAGTCTACCCAGTCAAAAGATATAGCCATTTATGTCGCAATTTTGTACGGAACCCTCGGTGTCCAAGACCGACTCGCCACTTGTGCGGTTTTTAAACTTAAGTCGATTTATGTCTTCACTAACGTCAAATTGAAACCGAAATAGGTACCTAAATATTGTTGCAGGGCTGAAATTTACTTTTCCACTAGCTTTATTTTGAGCATAGAGTTAAAACCCAACAAAGCAATCATTTAGTTGTCGTCTAGTGTTAGTGAAAACAGACACAGATATGAATCCATGCTATTTATCTTAGTCAGTATTTTGCAGGGGTAATTTTTGATCTAAGGATTAAAAAGTAAATATTGAATTACACAGTTTATTACTACACACGTGTTGCCTAAATTGAAACTATTAGTGTCCTATATACACAGTTAATTAATCTAACCTCACGGGACCAATTTGAGCTTGTTAGACTGATGTGATGATGCAGAAGCAAAACCGAATTAATTACGTTATGCAGTTTTGTTGTTGGTTTTGTATTAATTAATGTCGACAACAGTAGGCCTACCATGACGTCTTAAAGCAGAACTTATTCCACTGAGGGAAAGAGATGGTGCTAGACACCCTGTACAGCTCTCTCTCTTTCCCTCAGTGGAATAAGTTCTGCTTTAAGACGTCATGGTAGGGTAGCAGGATTACTTGTGTACCTACCTGGAAAACCAACAACAAATTATATTCACGCTTGTTATTCCACGGTTAGGTACGGTTGTATCTGTGGCACATCCATATTTCACCAGGTATGTAATTAAAGCCTCATATTCTATCAATTGCATTCAGTTTAGATGTAGGTAATTATCACCTTTATAAACTCGCCACACAATGTCGTTTTTTTTATCATTGCGTTTTCTGTATATCCGTGTTTCACTAGCAGGATTCAGCAGAATATCAGTGTTAAGTATTCTACCTGGCATATGCCGAATTGGACTCTTATAACCTGGGCGAGTAATTTGTGACCGTTATAATACCAATTTAACTTATATTTTTTTATAATCTTTGTATTTTTTTTTCTCAGCATTATGTTGTCTTTATATTTCGCTGCGTCAAACAAATAATTTATTTATCTTATCTATCCATATACCTAAAACGGGGTGAAAACTATTGCTATTCCTGATAGAAAAATCCTCGAAATTGAAAACAATTTTTTTACTCAATCACACCAGAACGACTGAACGGATCAGGATGAAATTTGACGGAGAGATAAATAGTAGTTTTTATCCAGGTAAAATACATCGCGGGCAACAGCTAGTTCGAGATAAATGTATACAAAACCTTGGCTGTTATCTTGATATCGACGGGAAATGTTATTGACGCGTTGCAATTAATCTGATAGTTTCATCACGGCATATAAATTTCGGAACAACAGAATCTTTAGAAGGACAGTAATTGTTTTTATCTAAACGTTTTTATATGTCGATACCCATCACGATCAAAGTTTCGTTAACGGCTTTAATTTAACTCTAGTTAATATGTAACTTGTTGAAAGAACTGAACAATTAACTATAGTCATCATCATATAGGTACATCATCATACAGCTTGACTTCCTTGGTTCCTTCCTCTCTTTGCAAGTGAAAAGCTTTAAAGAAGCGAACCTACCGTAAAATACAGATATTAGTATATTAACTCCGTCAAATTATCTAAACTTAAACCAATAACCGTTTCAAGTTCTGCACAACACCTATACCTATATACAAGCATCGCGACACGTCCTTAATAAAATATAATAAATATTACACTTGGCTTACATTTTTACGCCATTTAACTTGATACATTAGACGTAAATTGCACATTTTGTTACCCCAAAATTACTTCGCCGACGTTACAGCGTATATTTTATACTTTAATATTCCAATGTAGGTGGGACTAAGGGTTTTTCAGACTCGCGATTATTTTGAGAACGCGCACGCCGCGTGTGCGCAGCGACATGTTAGCTGCGTTTTTATGGTGACTGTACACACGACGACACATCAACCTATACAAAACCAGTTTATGCTGCTCTCTCAACAATGGATCGTACACCATAGATTTCAAGTACAATGAGAGATCCGCATAAACTGGTTTTGTATAGGTTGATCTGTCGTGTCGTCGTGTGTACACACCCGCCGACACTCCGAGGCAGATCGAGTACGAGAGTGTAAAGAACTAAAATTTAAAAAAAATAGACGTAGTCACGCTAGAGAGAAATCAAAAATATTTATTTGTGAAACAGGTACAGTGGTTGGTCATGTTTTAGGTAAAAGTGCGCTATGATCAGCCTATGCAGGCATACAAAAATATTAAGTTACAATTTATACAATCAAATAAAAAGTTACTCTTACTAAATTATAAATTAATTAACATAAAAAATTGTTGGTATAGTATTTGGTGTTTCTAGATCTTTCTCCGTTCCATCTCGGTTTCCGTCTAGAAGCGCCCACATTTGTCCAAGGGTGTATTTCTAGCTATCATAATGTACCACTTTGGTTAAGAAACTCCTATCTTATCCTGATAGGAAATGAGGCTTTGGTATCCCCTTGAAGAGAGCAGCTGACTAAATTACCATCCAAATTGTATTAATCGCTTGTTACGCTATCTCTAGTAAATAAACGTCAATCGCTCTCGAAACGCAATCAAGGTGAAAACATTACAGCAGTGTTCGAAATACGCTTGCCATTGTGAAAAGGCTCTTACCTAAGATAGATAATGTAGAATGTTCAGAGTCTATATGAAAAGTTAATAGGAGCCGGGATTCAGTCGTTATTCTACCCGAGTGCGAGTGAGTCCGCAAAGGAATGAATGAACGTTGTATTACTATTTCAAGAACAGCCTCTATTTGATGGAGTGTTTGTATGTACATGTGTAATGAATGGGCTTTTCTTTATGAACTGGCTGTATCGTTTCATACGTCACTCATCTTCACAAATTAAACAACAGTCAACACACATAATCATCAGTTTCTTCAGATGAAATGATTTTAAGTAACTTTAAATTCAATTTCACAGCTGATTCAAATATCGTAATATGTGTTATTGGGTTTTTCCATCAGCCCGGTTGATGACAATGGGCTCACTTCCTATAACATGGGACTTACAACATAATTGGCGAAATGCAGGAGTATTAAAGAAACACCTCTGGCTAATACTTTGGGAATCACAGGCGTGATGTTAGGTTATTCAACTATCTTCACAATAATTACCATAATAGTTATATATACTGATCAGTAATCATGCCCAATAACCGGTGTTTTGAACTTCATCTCCTAATAAACAAACTTTTACTTCGCTGACGTCAGTATTTTAACAACTTATGCAGAATCTGGGCATCAAATATTGATTGTAAATAAGTTTGACGGCATTTCGTTGTATTTCGAATCCAGATGTGACCGAGCGACGTAACGCTGTAACAACAACATTGTAAAACCAAATGATTTTAAAAGAGTAACCATGAAGTTTCTTGCCGGGTCTTCTCTATAGGAAACGAAAAACCCGAACCGTGCACCGTCCTTTTCTCGACGTTTTATAAGTGCCCATATAGACCTGTGCCAAATAAAAATATATATTGTCTTTTAGGGTACATAAAAACGGTGTAGTCATAATATTTTTGCATCAATCACATGAGAACTTCTAACTTGTCTTTGCCTCTATCAAGAATCCCAAATAACAGATTTCACCTACAATGAAACTAAATGCAATCAGCAGAACACTAAAACAGAACCAAGAGCTGCCTTTCTCAATAAACCATAGCAATAATTGTGAAACCCACAGCTCTTTTGACATTAGCCATTGAATGACATTAAAACCAAATTCAAATGAACCATTATGACACAATAATACCGATGTCTTATTTGTTTACGAAAAAAGTCAAGCAAAGAAAAATTTACTCAAGCCACGGTCTATTTCCAATAATCCCTCAAATGTGACAGAAATGATTGATGGCAGAGGTTCAAAGACATTGAACTACGATTTGACTTTACTCTGTTCTATCAAAATATTTTTCACCTCAAATCTTTCAGATTTCACGTAGGATTTATTTCTTTACACCCCATTGCGTTTAGATGGTTTTTGTTTGGAGTACAAAACGGAGGTGTCTCTTAAAAGTTTTTGCATTTATTGACAAACGATAGATTGATACTTAATCATATGTACAATGAAGAGTTTTCTAAACCGTGCACGTGGAAAAAACACAATTGAAGGTTAATGTCTATCTAGTCTTAGCAGAGGGGCCTGCTAGGTCCACCGCCTAGTATAGTGGCGACAGGCCGGCCGTGTCGACGACGCGTTCGTGTTTCACGCGCGCGTCTTGAAACAAAACAAAGGGGCCTGCCAGGGCCACTGCCTGGAGATAGAGGATATACCGCAGCCTCGGAACAAAAAAGGCAAAAGAAGGAACATGTGTTGGTTACAAATGAATAATTAAAATAAAATAATCTTTCACCCCAAAAAAAAGTCGTTTCCTAACAAACGTTTATGCGTAGAGTTACTTTGTTTGTTGTACAGAATACATGGTTCACGGCTTCGTAAACGGTTGGTTTACATTCTGTATAATATGAAGTATAGAAAACAGGTCATTTCTAAAAGAAAAACACCATTCCAATAGAACTCCCTAATATTGTTTACGATATCTTTCTGTTTATATCGAAGGCGCTAAGAATCCACCGATCCTACAAAAATAGATCTCGTATTTTGTAAACATTAACGTATAAGTAATTTATTCTCCACCCGAGGTTGTTCGGAATACAAACACATCTAAATATAGAACCACTCCATATCTCTGTAGAATTAAACTGGGAACGAAGGCTTAATATGATCATCATTTGCCTAGCCTCCTAACTTTTTTTAATGCAGTTGAGCACTACTATTTGTACACGAAGCGATTGCCTGTTTGATATCTACTACCCAGTTAATACTGGGTAATACGATACCCATTGTAAAGACTGGTTATCAGAGTCTCGGCCTGTTGATTATCTGCTGTAACGATTGTCAAAGCCCTACAAATGACAGCCGACACCAACTGTTTGCTTAAATGCTTTCCGAGGCACCGAGGAAACTCGTAATGTAATGAGATAACAATCTATTTAAAACTGCTCTTGTCACCACAGCAGGTACTGTCATAATCCCTTAAATCTATTAAACACGTCACTAAGTAACTTATATAGTTACTTGACTTTCAAAGGCAGTAGCAGCTGATATTGATATATGTATTGTATATAAGTATGTTCCTTCTTGTTTTTGAAACTTCCCTGAAGGGATTGGCGAATATAAGACATTATCAACAACTTACGCTTTTAAGACATTTATATGATAAGTTTTATAGTTTACATGTCTAAAATAAGATGTAAACTTCAAAATTTAAAAAAAAACTAACAAGTAGCGACCACAAACTACTGCGGACTTCACAGGTTATATTTGCAGATTCAAATAAATATTTATGTTACACATCAAAGCTTTAACATCAAGTTTTCATAACGAGCATAATTTAAATAGGCGAGCTAACTCCTTGCAAACGAGTCGCGTAGCACGTATTCGTTTTACCTTTGCCGGTATTCCAGTAATGTTTCTTTGAATAACTGGAGTACTGTTTGCATATGGAACGTTTGAGGGTTAAGGATTGTGCTTCATCATCACTTTCCTGCATTTATCCCAATTTATTTGAGGTCGGCGCAGCATGTCTTTCAGACACTCCCTTTTTTGCCTTATCATCCTTCAAACAGTCATTATTTCTTTGGTTTTCCTCTACTCTTATAGCCACAAACATAGACGAAACTTTCGTCAGGAATAAATTATAATCAGCTGGATTGATTCGTTACTGTATACACTTGACATCTTTCAGCCTTGAGCTGATCAGAATAATGGACTTCAACTGTTAGTACATATTACAGGTCAAGCAGCACACTGAACGCTAAAAACTTCATACATATAACAATTTATCGAATCTACAACCCAAAACATTCCCGAAAGAATGGTTCACATTCCGCATGAGAAATACAATTGTACTCAAATAAAACTGACCATTGAGCAATCTTTATCCTCAATAAAAACCGCTGAGCCATTTTCAGGGCGAATATTTGGAATGAATCTTAACCTTTTCTAGTTTCATTGTATAAACATAGTAAAACTATTATAAAACTAAAATTGCTCTCCACGTTGGAAACTTGAACAATTTGTAAAGCACACATCCGTGGAGCGAGGCGAATAATTAAGTGCGAGTCTGTAATTAAAGCCTGTACAAGTGTCGCTAAGAATGTAGGTTATACAAAGTTGGCGATTAATTTGCTTTGCTTAAGGAACTGATAAATTTAAACGGATTTGGGGCCCTGTCGTACCTACATACATAATTATTCATCACGAACATTCTGGAATGAAGCATACTGGGACTCAACAATTTCTGACCGTATAAGGAACAGTATGCTTCGATCCAAGACCCCAATAGCAGCTGGTTGCAACACAGCTGCAAAGCTAAAATGGAACTGGGCTGGCCACATCTGCCATGTCGCATCAAAATTGTACCAAACTAGCAACAGATTGGGTTCCGAACAACAGGCACCGGCGACGCGGCAGGCCCAGAAGATGGCGTGACGAGTACCAAAAGCATTGGGCCCAGTTAGCTAGCAACGGAGGATAATGGATGGAAGGCTTTTGCCGTGCAGTGGGACACATTAGGCTCATAATAAAATGTACGCCCTTATTCTGATTTATTTGAGACTAGCTTTCGCCCGCGGCTTCGCTCGCGTTAAATTCGGTATAACACACCAAGCAGACCTGCAGTTTTTGCTCTTGCGCCTGATTGATTTGTAATAGCAACGCTAAGTTTTCCCTTTTCTTCCCTCGTTCTCCCTCATATCCCACTTTTTATGTCCGTCTCCTGGTTCCCAACTATCTCTGTACCAAAATTTATCAAAATCGGTTTAGCCATTAAAGCGTGAAGAGGTAACAAACAAACAAACAAACTCACTTTCGCTTTTATAATATTAAGTAAGGATTGGTTCGGCATGACTCCTACTTCTTCCATAATTCTCCAGTAGTCATCCCCTTTCTAGCCATGCCATCTTCCATTCAGTTCATCCATCGTTTCTTAGGTCAAATTATTTTCAGCCTGCCGAACATTCACACTCGCTTTATTTTTTGACGTAGTTCAATAGTACAATCGGCAACAATGTTCTGAAACTAGGTTTTTTTTTTTTGCAAAATTGAAATGAACTACGAAAGGCACAAAACAAAGGCAGTAATTATTCCCAAGAGTTTTTCACAAACACCTACCAAGGAGCTGCGACATTGTTCAGCGTAATGAGCTCAAAAATAACGTTTATAATAAGAGAAACTCGCTAGTCTTTCATACGACGGCGCAAGTTAAGTATGTATGCATAAATGTTTGGATATCATTAAACTTTCTGTGTCAACGATGGGACGTGCTGAATAAGGTTTCTCAGCAAAAGAAAGTAAATTTAACGTAAGTTATCAAAACTCTATGAAATAGTGTTTTGATACTCAGCTCACTCACTCAATCAAAATCAGGAATATCTTCTAGTATTTTTAACAATGCGTCATCCGCCTAGCAATTTAGCCACCTATGTTGGGGAAATGTTACATGAGGACATGTTCACTTTTCGACTGGCTTGTGGGAAAAACTGGTTACCAGACTTTCGGGTGTAAGACTATTTTCAGCAATCCATTGTCAGATATAAACTTATATGAGCCTTTCTTCAAATACTCTCAAAGCATGCGAACTATACTTTTACTAAATAAAGATAGAAATGACCCCCATTTAAAATTCAACAGTAGCAACAGACGAGTGTAACTGTCTCGTGCGTGACGTCACGGCCGCACGAAGCGGTGCGTGTACAAATCCCTTCACGGTCGGGCAGGCGCCGGCGCACGTCCCGCCCTTCGCGAGCCATTTGTGCCCACGTGTCGGAATTTTTAATAGAACCGGAACACCGTTCGTCCGGTAAGTGAATCATCCTGAAGCTCGCACGGAATTACACGTTTTTCGCTCATTGCGTTTTCGTGTAGGGTTTACTATTTTTATTGGTGCTTAGTTGGCCGGGGAGCCTTTTGCGGTGCTAGGCAGGGTTTTAAGTAAAAAAAAATTCGTGAATTTAAAATTAAAACTCTGCCTTTTATAATCGTGCTAAGATTATCACTTTGTATTTTTTCAATATATTTCTCACGTAATACATTTGGTGCTTTCAATGGAATCCAATAAATATCACCCAAGTGACTTTTTCCAAGAGGAAAACTTTTCCTACACCACTCCGAATTTAATAAATTATGCTCCGAATAATTGTCCATAACTTCGACGGAATTCGGATATTCTTTCACACTACATAAACTCGATTTCTCGGGAATAAAACCTCTGTAGAGACGACAGCAACTGAAAAAGATTTAGGACGGGAGCAGAAAAACTAAATTTTCACATAAATAATTCAGCGGGCAACATTTTCAGCAGAAAAACAAACAAAATCCAAGAACAGCAAAGAATAATGGGCGTTATTTCTCAAATTTTGAAATAATCCTACTACATAAGGAATACATATTTTTCGTCGGCCAAGAGCAATAAACAAGATTAAAATTACACGAAGCGAAGTGGGCGAAGCTGGGTTATAAATCTCAAAGGAAAGCTGGAGTTGAATGGCTAGTTTATAGTACAAACAAAATGGTCAACAACAAAATACAAACAGTTGAAAACGAAACAGCCACCAGGTTAAGCTATGAATATCTAATGAAAGAGAAAATGATACTGCATAATGGGTATCATAAAGCTGAGAGGACAATAGAAGTTCAAGGCCGTAGACAGATGCTACATTTTACAGGTACAATACGGGACGTGTGCTATATACTAAAGATTCTCTTACATACGATCGTTAAAGTTAATTCCCGTAGACAGTCGTAAACACGAGCACGATCCCGACGAATGAACAGTAAATATTATCTTATCGTTTTGTTATGAAATTGAGAATTTTTCGCGGCTCAAGTGACATTACGAAAGCTAATTAATGTAGCAATTTGATTTAAAAATCTGAATGAGAAAATTAGCTGAGAAATTACTTCACAATTAAGAACCGAATATTCATACTAATATTATAAAATGTCAAAGTAACTCTGTTTTTAAGCTATTGCATAGCTTCTATCGCGGGCCTTGAGCGCGGGGACCGAATCCAGAAATTCCGTAACGAAGAAAAACATGACGCTCCCCACTCCGACGGGCACGGAGGTGTGGCTTGTCTAACGTCGTTTACACAATACGGTCAGTTATTTCAATCCCGATTCTAATGTTCTAATAGCGTGTTTGGTAGAGAATGGGATAGTCATTCGACATTACGCTGGATCAAACCCGAGGTCTTGTTTTTCTTTTTGCGACTTCTTTTCATTGGAAGTACTTTTTAAATATTATATTTAGATTTTATTTTTTTATTTATTGTCTAAGTTGATAAAAAAAATGTTTCTTTTTGCGACTTCTTTTCATTGGTAGTAGGTACTTTTTAAATATTGTATTTAGATTGTTTTTATTTATTGCATAAGTTGATAAAAAATGCTATGCAATAGCTTTACCGCGGCAGTCCCCGAGTGCCACACGTATTTTTTTTTATGTTGCTTTTTACGACAACTCAGCTAATCGGACCGTAATGAAATTTGGCAGGGAGAAAGATTTCAACTTGGGGAAGGATATTGGCTTATTATCACGCTCAGAACTTGGGGGGTGAGCAATATTGTAGCATGTCCATATTCCTCAACTGTTTGGCAATTGTCATGGCATACATTAAAATAGGTTATAATTTAAGGGAAGGCAAATCGCGAGTAACAGCTAGTATTTATATACTCTCAAATAATCACCCACTAAAATGTTTTAGTTGCAAAATCAATTAAGTCTATCTTCAATTGTTTTCGAATTTGTTAATACAGTTGGCTGTTCTAATAGAATATGTTTCAGGGATTTCATACTGTCGTTTCTAAATCCTCTAAGAAAAATGACATTATAATACAGATGTGGTCGACCAAAAAGTTGCTCAGAATAAACCTGAATATGTAAAGCAGGAGAATGTATATGAATTAGGTTAACGGACCAACCTAATGGTAATACAATGAGTATATACACCAGTAGGTACGCGAAAACCTTTTTAAAGTTAACGAAAGGAAAAGGAACTTGATAACGAGGGAGGCGAAAGTGTACCATTTCATTTAAAAATATATTTGGGTTTGTATATTCTTGAATCATGTCGTTCCTGAATCGAGGAGGCTCGTGGTTACATAATATCAGCCGCTCAAGTCAATTTTCAGGTTAAGCCGCTCTTGCCTAGTTTAATGCGTGGATGGGTAACCACCCATTTTAAACAGAGTTACGTCCGTACCTTCGAAAAACACGTTGGTCGTGACTGTCATTTATAAATCTTTAACAGTCTGATAGGTAATCGGTGGTTCATGAATTAAGCAACCCGTCTTATCAATAGGTTATCGTATTATCTAGTACTAACTGAGTTATGTAGCTCAGATATGTAGTCATTCTATGCAAAATACTGGTATTTGGCTGCGTCCGGTTAAGATGGAACCATACCCGAAGATAGTTAAGAAAAGGCAGAGTTCAGATTATGTATCTGATAGACAGAATCTGAACTCAATTGGTCAATGCCCTTTGTGATATGAAACCCTCTTTGCCCGTGTTAGAGCATAGCACTTTAAACTCACCAGTTTTTTCTGGCAAAACACTAGCCGTTTCCAGACAGGCTCTTGAGACAGAAATTTACATTAACTAGACAAGTCTGGACTGAATGCGGTTTATTTAACAAAATATTTCATTCAAAATTGTTTGTTTATTTATCTGTCTCAAGAGAGATAGTATTTCACAATAACAGCTGAGTTGGATATGAATTTGTACTTGTTTTATTTATTACATACACGAATAAATAAATAAGCATCAACCAAATATTGTAAAACCACAATGCTGAAGTTCATGAACCAATTGTGCTTAATCTGGTGCACAATATATACTGACGAAAGAAGCCAATAAGTTCGAATATTCTAGAACTACTCCTGCAGTGTTTTTTTTATGAAATGAACAAATGAATCTTAATAAGAAGTCTTACGAATATAGTTTGCAACATTATAAGTTTCTAGGCAATATCCGGGAACATTGGGCATGATTCTCGGAATCTCATAAGCTTCTTACTGTAGGGCGGTGAAATAGTGCCTGGGGGTAGATATATGTTAACGGCACGGAATATCAATACAGAAATGTATAAACCGTTCCTGGATATAAGCTTTTATGGAAAAATATTGTACTATCGAGCGACGGTCCGATAGTTTGAAGTATATCAAGATTGACGAATCATTTACTAAAATTGTTTTGATAAGCTATGTTTGTAGTATATCTTCTTCCTAATACATTTGGAATAGGGAATGCAATCCCGCATGTTTCGGAAAGTCATTGAGAAAACAAGTGAAATCCTGTAGGTATCATTCATGCATCTAGAACTAAAAATTAGTCAAAAAAATATTTAAAACTAGCTTCCGCCCGCGACTTCGTCCGCGTGGCATAGTTACTTTGGGCTAACGCTAACTTTAACCCGCGTGATGATCGAAAAAAATATCTTTCTCTCCCTTTTTTAGCATCTCAGTGTTTTTTTTTAAATTAGCCTATGTCCGTTTCCAGGTTCCCAACTATCTCTGTACCAAAATTCATCGTTGGGCCATTTAGGCGGGAAGACGTAACAAACAAACAATCTCACTTTCGCTTTTATATATAATATTAGTAAGGATTATGTATTGAGAGATTAATAAAAAAATATAATAAAAATTATAATAAACAATAGGTAGTTTAGGCATTATTTTGAAAATAACTGCGCATAAAACATAACATGTTGATAGTCTGGTCTGCCAAACGACTCTTGACTTTACATGCCAGAATTGCCAGATAGCCGGCAGCAGAAAACGCTCGTTCTGCTTCCACGCTTGTGGGCACAACTGTCATTTAAGCATTGTAGGCGAACTGAAGATTTTTAATCCACCAGACTCAAATTTACAAAATTGTAATAGTTCTACGAGATTAATAATTTCTAGCTTTTTTTCGAGTTGAATCAGTTCGCGCGGAAGGTGCTGATAAACACATAGCACTTATTGGTGCGCAGTCCCGCTAATCCCGCGGGATCCCGCTCGATTTATGTGCGGGACTGGTCCCGCAAAAATAGTGCGGGATCCCGGTATTTCGGGATCCTGGTATCCCGGTATTGCAATCCCTAATTTGGAACACACAATGTTGAACCAGCACAAATATAAGCTAACCACAGTTTTTCAGACAATCCAGGCATAAATTATATTAATTCTCAAAGTCAAACAAAAGGGTCACTTACCGGTTTGTCCATAAGCGAAGATACAAGCATTGTACCCGTCGAATGCATTGTCGAGTATATCCCTGCCAAGACATTCGAATACTGTCTTCTGAGAGGCAAAGTGTGGCAGGGATGGATCCAGGGAGTAGAAACAGTGGTCGAACGCAAAGGTCTTTGGTTGTTTTCTGAAAAAGGGAAAAAGAAATGTCAGCTACGTCATACATTCCTGATAAAGAAGTTCACTGCTTATTATGGTATAGAAGTCTCTAGAAGAGGCTTGGCGCATTCCTACACATTACATAATGATTTTTACGAATAAGTACTATTATTTATTAAGCTCTCACACTGCCTATGTGACTCGATCATTTTACGACATTAATGAACATTTCCCATCGAAATAAACAATGGTAATATTCACGTTAGCTAACCTTATTATACACATTCAGTTCCGAGGTCGTCCGTCTTGAGTTTGAAAACACCTCCAATTTCCTATTTTAGTCAAAGGTAACCCACACATAGAGAGAACTATTGCGTAAACGCCCCATGAACGGGCAACCAGGCACAACCCACACACGTGGGCCATCTAATCAAACTATTCTAATGTTGCTAACTTTTACATAATTGCACGAGCAGCCAGGCCTTTACTGAATCCAATGTTTTGTTAAAACACTATAATTTTATTGAAACTACGCCTTTTATGTGAACTACGCATTTCTATGTTATTGTTTAAAAGTTTAATTGGACACGATTTTGATAAGGGGTTCAATAATTTTGGGTTTATATTATTTAGTTTGGTTACGTGTTTGGCATTTTCGAAAACTGTTTGCTACTAACATTCTACATTATACAAATTACTTTTAAAATGGTCGTTATATTAACAACTAGGCTATGGAAGTTATAAATGGTGAAATATGACAGCCTTTTACTTAAATCCAATATATTGCATTTAATTGCCATTATTGTGAATTTGTATGGTATTCCTTCAGACTTATGTTTTTACTAATAACGAATATATATGTACACCAATTTAGAATAAGAACTTTACTAAAGCAACTTTGTTAACAAATAAAAATTGATTGATCGAAGTAGCTAATTATCTGGTACATTTTTATTCGTCTAACATGCATATCTCAGAAAAATGAAATCTCTCACAACTCACACACACCACGTTGACTTGTTTAAGGCCCGTTAAGAAAGTCTAAACTAACCTAAAGGGCAAGGAACAGAACATGTTTTTCAAAATAATTATGACATGCAGATGACTTAAAACATGTCATATAGCGTAACAACAACTTTTGTCCCTCCGAAACGCGCTCTAGCTCGACGTTGAAAACCGTTATTTATCTTACATTTCTACCTGCATTTTTACCCTTTTTAGGGTTCCGTAGTCAACTAGGAACCCTTATAGTTTCGCCATGTCTGTCTGTCTGTCCGTCCGTCCGTCCGTCCGTCCTCGCTTAATCTCTGTGACCGTTAGCACTAGAAAGCTGAAATTTGGTACCAATATGTATATCAATCACGCCGACAAAGTGGTAAAATAAAAATTGGAAAAAATGTTTTATTAGGGTAGCCACCCTATATGTAAAGTGAGAAGTGTTTTTTTTTTTAATTTCAACCCTAACGTGTGATATATTGTTGGAAAGGTATTTAAAAATGAATAGGGGTTTACTAAAATCATTTTTTGATAATGTCAATAATTTCGGAAATAATCGCTCCAAAAGTAAAAAACAATGTGTCCCCCCCCCCTCTAACTTTTGAACCATAAGTTTTGAAAATATGAAAAAAATCTGAAAAATAGACCTTTATAAGGACTTTCTACGAAAATTATTTTGAACTTGATTGACACAACAGTTTTTGTACAAAAAAGACAAAAAGTTGTACAAAATAATTTCTGGACTAAGTTTGTAGTATAATCGTATATGCAACCATTTTTTTTAACTTCGTTTACATATTTTATTATCCTGAACGTATCTTTTTTCAAACAAAAAAAGAATTATTGAAATCGTTTCTCGCAATCCAAAATTACCACCGAAAACTTCTTGCACGTCTTTGTATTAATAAAATTAGTAACCCAATTCCCAAAGAGATGGCGCTGTAGGTACTTATTACATTGGATCGGGTATTACCGAATTGTTCGGTTGGTCTCTCCTTGGCATTGGCGGTATCTTATAACTACATAAAACTTCTATCAAGAACATGCTAAGGCAATTTAGAACAAAACTAAAATTCATTTTTTTAACACCATCAAAATGCTAAGGTAAAAACCAGTTCATAAATGGTTCGATAGATGGCGTTGCGTAATGACGTCATTTTTTTAAAAGTCGATGTTAAGATTTTCCGTGCTTTCATGACCTACCGTGGTAAAGAACACTTATTGTGACGGACGGGAAACTACGGAACCCTACACTGAGCGTGGCCTGACACGCTCTTGGCCGGTTTTATTAAATGTCCCAACTGCAGACATGTTTATATAGGAAGATAAAACCAGTCACTTCTATATAATATTTTACAATCAGCGATATTTTTTGGAGAAGAACTTAGAAATTGAAATAAATCACTAATATTGATTGTAATATAAATAACGTCTTGTTAAATTTCATAGATATTTAACTCATAATTCTGTGTTCTAATTCAATTTAAAGTTCTCTGTTCTCTCTAAAAATACGTTATAAATAAATCTAGGATCAGACATCAAGTTTATGTTGAATAATCTCAGAACGTGAATAGTAGCAATAAAACCCGATCACAGTATATGACGCGAGCCAATACCCTTCTCATAATATATTTTCCTAAAGTTGAATCACTTTATACCCCTCCACAGCTAAATTCGAGCTGCAGAAATTTTCAGCCAACTTAAAGCTCCCAGCTGAACTTATTTTTCCGATCCAATATATTCTATCCCTTTCACCCAATAGCATATAGAGTGGGACAGAAAAGAAATAAATTCCCTCAATACTTTTCGTTAGGATTGGATACGGGTCTCGTGCCAAGAGATAATGTTGTTACTTCGATTTATTGACCTAATTGTTGTTTCTTAACGATAGCAGGGTGACTGTTAATCCTACGAGATTTGTATTTGGACGCCTCATTAGTTTCTGAGGCTTAATGTTTTGCTTGCTTGTTTCGTCTTAAGTTCAGTGACCTTAGCTATGGCGCATTCGCTTATGTTAGTAACTTTATTAATATGCTAATGTGTTCTCGTTGCTCGTTATTAGTTAAAATTTGGTGCTTGGAGTTACTGGGAGCTAACCAGAATTTCGCTTTATGGATCATAAAAAGTGTTAAGTACTTAATTAGTGATGTTTCAGAACAACATTAAGAAGTCAGAAGTAACAACGCATCCTTTTGTAATTTAACATCACTGTTATTTTCTTCTTCAATTTAATGTTTCCTGATTTGCAAAGCCCGGCTGTACCTGCATTCCTCGGTCAGTGCCCCTAAAATGTAGGAACCCCGTCCACCACACTGCTGCGTGTTAATGGGCCGTTTTAAACGTTAAACAGGACAGTTCTCGGCAGGACTAGGAAGCCAGACTTTGCTACTGTTTACATCATTTTCAAAATAATCGTAATTTGCCATTTTCCTAGTCTTCAAACAAGAATGACCTCTAAAGTTATAATTCATATTCTTACATATTTCTCGAAAAGCGTAGGTCGAAGTTGATTACGTAACAAAGGGATACCAATACAATACCCTGGACGCTTAGATTTATTTGTAGACATCTAGAACTTTATTGAGTATCTTTCCATACAGTTGCTCGTCCTCGTGGAAATTTAAGTCAACCCTTTTCACGTTTCTAAGAGCTATATTCTCAAGTTTCCTTTCCGATGAGAGACGATACTACTCCGAATTTCCGATCAAGTTTGAAACTTGAAACCGAATTAAAAGATAAGAAGGGCAAGGTGAAGTTTCGTTAAATATTTAGGAGAAGTTACCTTGGCCACTTTCTTAAAACATCAACATTGTGGCCCCTAGCTATCGACAACTGTAAAAATAGATATGTGGTACTTACCACAACAAATAATTACATCACGCTCGTGTCACATTGAATAACTGCTAAATGTAGAATGCCTGCACCAATCTCAGCTTGTAACTGCAGAGTAAGTTTAATTCCTATCATCCAACGACAAGAAAAAATCATCAAAGCCAACGTCACTTGGGTAACACGCCATATGCAGGTGGTTATGACAGAATTCAATTTGCCAAAGCGACTACTACGTCACACCTACGATCCTGCACGGGTTAGTAATCAACGCCCAGACATGCTTTGCCAATTTCAACTCAATATTAAAATTATGCAAGCCGAGGAAACCTACGCCAAAGGGAAAATTGCGAAAGACGGTTATAAACAGATCTCAACTGATAACTATGTGCAAATGCTTGTTACTGTCTGTGTTTGAGACTTGTATTTGTTTAACATGAATGTTAATTCTAATATCTATTTATCTGTGTGACAGTAGTTTGTGATAAGATATGTTGTGTAGTCTACAGGTAACAATAGAGTGGTTAAGGTGTGTCCAATTTTCTATACTAATTTGTATGTTTGAAGATAGGATACCTTAACCACTTTGGGGATCGCAATTAGTGAGACTCAGCCACCTGGTACATGAACGTTCCACTTCGCAGGGTTTACCCGAATATTGATCAAATGTACACACATCAAAAGTATCTAGGGATCAACATATATTTTTGCAATAACTTTTCTCCTGATTGATATTAATTAAAATTTTCTTTAAGGATTCATCAAATAAAGTGTTTTCGTTTGTCACGATAAACCAAGTCACCTGTGCATTAATAAAGAAATTTGCCATTTTCCTAATAAAGGGATTTTTGACATTTGAACCACTAACATTAAAGTTCGAAAAAAAGACTGAAATAACAGTTTTCTTTAAAATTTTATTGGGTAACTTAAACAATTAATAATCCGTGTTTCTACCGCGAACACTAACAACACAAGAACATCGGTTTGGCATACTCAAAATGAGTTTATCCAAATCACGCCGTGGAATGGCCGCCCATGTTCGTTGCAACAACAAAAAAAGGTCTTCTTGCGACTGGATACCCTCCATATTCGGCAGAGCTCTTCTCTGTAGCATATCCCATGCATGCTCAATCGGGTTCAAGTCTGGCGACTGAGCAGGCCAGGGCAGGACATTGATGTTAGCTGCGGCGAGAGTCTGTCTTACAACTCTTGCGGTGTGCGGTCGTGCATTATCATGCATTAACTGAAATAAGGGACCGATTTGCACTTGTAGAGGACGATGACGTCTGATACAATCGTCTCAGCATAAATTTGAGCGTTGAGGTTGCCTCTGATCCAAATCAACTCAGTTCTTCCGCCGATCCAAATACCCGCCCATACCATGATGGTTCCACCACTATAAGGATGGACTTCCTGGCAGGATTTTAATCGCTGTTGGCGTCCAGGGGTTCTCCAGTGTCGTATACGTCTTGTATCCGGTCTCATACCAAAACGAGACTCATCAGAAAAGCACACGGAACGCCATTGTTCTTCTGCCCAATTTCTGTGTTCAAGAGCCCATTGATATCGAATCCTACGATTGTGTTGATTGCTATAGGTGGTACCCGTAGCGGTCTTCGGGAATGAAGGTTCACTTCATGCAAGCGGTTTCTGACTGTTTGGTCGCTAATTAAGTTCCCTGAAGAGTGATGAAGCCTCACGGCTAACGTCATGGCGGTTATTGTTGGAGCTCTTCGAGTTAAGATTTGAATGTATCGGTCTTGTCTCCGTGTGGTGCAGCGATACCGTCCTCCATGGCGCTCAGCCACGGTACCAGTGCTTCGGTAACGTGTCCAAAGTCGACTGATAACACTCTGACTTGTATTCAGAGCTAAAGCTACAGTACGTTGCCGGGAACCAGCTTCTATCATTCCCACGGCTCTGAGCATTTCTTCCCTGCTTAAATGACGTCGCCGCTCCATAATAACGTTGGTTTTAATCAGTAGTAGGGAAACAGTAGCACTAATAATGTCTTCAATGCGTTGTATGTTTTTTTAGGGAAAATATTGACAGCTTATTTTCATCTTTTACTCGAATTTGATTGAGAGTTCCTGATTCAAATTATGAAATGCACCAAAAAGGATCCATATAAATTTATAAAATCATAAATTTATTACAAAGCTACATCTCAATCTCAAGAAATCCGCATAAAAATGCTTGATCCCTAGACACTTTTGATGTGTGTAGTTTATGAGACGTTACAAGTAATACATGAATGTGTCTCATCCATACTTAACCATACTAATAACAAATCTAATAGGGACTCTCTTTGTTTGTGTGTGTGTGTTTTCAGGACCTTTTCAGGAATCTCGGCTGATCGGATCGTAATGAAATTTGGCAAGGAGATAAATTTTAACCTGGAAAAGGACATAATAATATTATGCTATATATCATCACATTCATTACCCTAATTACTTCGGGGTGTGAGCAAATGCATACATTCCTCAACTGTTTGACAAATGTCATGACATGAATAAAGGAGTAATATTTCTGGAGAATCAAATCAAATCAAATGCATGAGACGAAAAGCAGATTAAAGAATGCAAACAAAAAATGGAATCAAAAAACCTCCTGTAACCTGCAAATAAATACATGAACAGATCATAATACCAAAAACATATTGAGGGAAAACCAAACTCAATTTCGAACAAGAGCATTCACTCCGAAAACAAACGTCGAAGCAGAATTCAATCCTTCCAGATTCGGCCAAAGCATAATTTCAGTTAATTTGTGCTGATCGCATCGAGATTAAAGTTGCTAACGAGCATCCATACTTAGATAGAAATCGACGGGCCGCTTACAAGTACGGCAATAAGGCTGAGTTCTAATGACGAAAGCTTGTCGGGCGTTTGATGAACGTGAGTTTACAACGGCTAATGAGGTACGCCTTTCTAGGTGAACGCCTAGAGTACAATCCGTGAATGTAGTTTAATCGGGAGTCAGGCGTTTCTCGTCTGAACTTAGCCTGCGGAAAGGGTAAAGTTGTAGCTTTCGTATTCAGCTGGGGCTTGATGTTCTAATTTTACATGCATCTGATGGTTTGACAATTTGCATCGTAGTTGGAAGTTAGGGAGTCAATAGTTAGGGTACAGTTTCGTGCTTAAATATAAGACGTTATTAACAAAACTTGGTGTAATGAAACACAGAATATTGTGCAGAAAAATGCGGTATCTAAAAATTAACACAAATACACAAACAAGTCTTGTTACAATTTCATTAGACAACACCGGCTATTAAGGCTCCTGCACACAGGCGCGGCGCGGCAAGCTGCGACAAAATCAACGTAGAACAATTACTATGAAAACGCATGCTACCGTTCACACTGGCGCGGCGCGACACGTTGCGTTTTAGATTTTAGATTTTCCTTTCGATAAGCAAGTTTGAGCTGCGACACGCCGCGACAACTCTGCGGCAGAAAAACAAAAGACGCCTAGAACATTTTGTATGAAGCGAGCTCTGTCGCAACGCCTGTGTGAACGGCGGCGCGTTGCCGCACTCTGCGGCACGCTGCGGCATCGACTCGGTGATCGACTACTCGATCCTCTCTATATCGAAAAGGGGTAGGTTAGGGTCCCAACCTATCCATTTTCTTGCAATAAAAGCCCTTAATAGGTGTCCGCCACCCTGGGGACCGCTTGGGGAGAGCGGAGGGGTCTAATAAACTCGTACTGACTAAGGTCCACCTAACGGACTATCGATCGTACGATGACACGATGCGTTCTTGTCGCATGGTGAGTTCTGTCTGCGACGAGACTGTAGAAGACTATTTAACCTTGATACAAGTATAGCAAAATTTGGGACGAAAAATTTTTACTTCCATAATCTCGTAATTTGAAAATGTACTTTTTTATTTGTTAAGATATTTTCACAAACTTCATTTCACTTTGCAGGTGTAGGTATGAAACGTATATTTCAGTTTGTTTCAATTTCCTAAAACTAAGCGTTTTCTAGAAATAGGGATAAATTGTTGTTTGTTTTTAGTAAATTATTTTCTTTGTTAGTTTTTGTTCTAGGATTTTTTATTGTTTAGGTTATCTATAATATTATTAAATGTGTCGTATAGAGTAAAGAATGATTAATGCAGAAATGTTTACTTTACTTTTCGTTTCGCGGACCTATCATCAATAAAGTTGTCATAAAAGGGTAACTTTTTGTTTCTATGATTTACTTCCTGAACCCGATGAAAGACAAATGTTGCCATCACTGAACACAATATGTTGTGACATAAATATACGTGTGATGTGGCACACGTTTATTATTGTGTAATACATATTTACGTATTCACGTAAAACCCACGGCCGTGTCCACGACACAGCCCCCGATTTTTTTTGTGGATAGTAAAATCATTAAATAACCTCTCCCGCTCTGGGGGAGTATCTCATTTTTACTGAATAAAACCCATCCATGTTCATTTTCCTTTTTTGCCCTTTGTGTGCCGGGGAACGGTATTTTTTCGAATAACTCGTAACCCGGCAGGCGGTGGCCTTGGCAGGCCCCTCTGCTTTGCTGACATCTCTTTGAGGCGCGCGTGGTTCACTCGCCGTTGACACGGCCTGTCGGCACGGTGAATCTCCCTACCTATCTATAGTCATGTTTCATAAAAATATGGCATCTGATAGCCTCTTAATTTAAATACTCATAAGTGAATACTGATAAGTGCTTTTAATTTCGTTTTGTTGGATTTCTGTTTATCCTATCGACTGAAATTTGGTACATAACCAGTAAGAGTGACGGCTAGTTATACGTACACCGGTCTCATAGTTCAAATTTTTGTAAACAACGTTTACATATTACATTTTATTTAATAGATCGATAAGATCTAAGAATGAGTATGGAAATGGAATAATTGGTACTTATTATCGATTAAACAAAGCAAAACAAGTTATTTAGTGCTTATTATTTACGCGATTATTTTACATTTGACAAGTTTAATCATCGAATGACAAATGGTTGACAGGTAATTAGCACGGAGCTTTTAAACAAACTGCAGTGATGACATGTGACTCAAAGAGTGTTCCGAGCGAGATAGCTTTCAGTGTGCACACACTGTCTTTGTTTTATAATTACTAGTAATAAAAAACATTAAAATATGATTCCGCATCCAGGAAAATCCTCACTATTACACGTCTTTAATTAACGCATTTTTTCAATTTTGATAGTGGAAGTTTTCACTGTAACCAAAAAATACGAAAATATGTTTAAAAAGATGTTCATGTTATGATCATACGGTTTCTAAATATAAATAAAAGTTTCTATATATAAATTTAACATTTTTAAAAGTTGCAACTAAGGAATACTATTTTCTGAGAAATTATTATTTTATTATAACCCGTTTTTATTTATGTGCCAGTTCAACTATCTAAGTGATTAACAACTCATATTTTTTTTAACATTTTTTACTGACAATGACGCCTGCCAGCCTTGACTCTTTATCACTTGGTTAGTAAGAATAGTGTCGTAAGTTTGTTTTTAATACCTATGAGTGTCTAAGATTTTAGAATAATAGTGTTATGTATATTTTCCCTTTGAATTAATTAAAATAATACAAACTTTTTGCCTTTGAGATAAAGTTCATTTTTTGAGATAAAATTCACATAACAACTGGAATTCCAGTTATCTTATAAGTTCCTTGGTAATAAATCAAATATCAGTCAGGTGCGTTCCAAATACAGTGAAGGGTTCTGTAGACGGATGGATTTGTTACGAACTCATAGAAATAATAAATTTTGGAAAAAAAACATTTTATAGAAAATCGACTTCAAAATAAAGGTTTTTTTTTAACAAATCTTGTCGTCTAAAAGACTAATGAAAAAAGTGATTTTTGTACACGTTATGCGACTATGTCAATCCTATCATACTTTAAAAAATATAATTATCAACTTACTTCCTAAACCAATTTTAGTTAGTCGTAAAAACAAAACCGAATTAACCACCTAAATCTTATCTAATCTAATTTTATTCAATTTCGTACAAATTGGTAAAAAGTTTCCACTAACGATTTAGTTGATTTTGTAATAAGTGAATACTTTTTTAGTTAAAAGGGTTCTGCTTTTGCCAATTTGCTATGGAACCCTAAAAAGCATCTCTCGTCCGTTTTCTTTCGTACTGTTATTTTTTTTCTAATCAGGTTTCAAGATAGTAGATAGTAGCTGAGCAAAGCTGCGTCCTCGTAGACTCGGTCGGCGGCGGCGACCTTTCACGTCCTGCTCTGAGAGGGAATAGGAAGCAATCACCTACTTCTGTCAAGCAGTTATGCTTGAGGAAAAGATTCTCAAATCAACACAGCTGCCCCGGAAGACGCTCCGCTCGTGTTCCACGCGCGCCATGGCTACTGCTAACAACAAAAGGTCGTAGGTATCTAATACAGAAACCATCATTAGGACCTTGTACCTCAGACACAGATAAATACATAGGTACAGCCATGTTTTCATTTTTACGTCATTAATACAGGATTGCTAAACCGAGTGTCTCGATTTTGTAATTTTTGTAGAAAGGGAGCCATCGGTACAGCATACTGATTTGTAAGGCTGCTCGGTGTACGAACCTAAAGAAATGGGTTAATTACACCAAAAAGTTACCAGATTTCTGGCGCGTCCTGCATAATAATCCGTTCAAGATGGTGTTAACTATCGAAGATGTTTACGCAAACACGTACCGACGGGTATCGCGGGATTATTCGCAAAAATAGTGCTCCGCTAATCAGGAGAGTGGTAGATATGCAAGTGCACGCATGCGAGGTGCGGGCTTGTTACCTGTCTCAAATACTAAGATCGGGATGGATCACACCGTTAGATTACGTTGAGATAACGAGCGCCTACCCATTCCGCAGCAGACGTCTGCTGGTCAAAACACCAGAGCAGCGGAGGGTACAGCATAATACTGGTGACCCGGGGGTCAGCAGTATTATGCTGTACCCTGTAGCTTGCGTGCTTGAGTGTTTCCTCGTGCACTTACGTCGGGACGTAAGTGCACGAGGAAACACTCAAGCACGCAAGCTCTCCCCAGGGTGGAGGACATCTAATGCAGATTTCCATTACCAGAAAAAGAATAGACCACGATCCTAACCTAACCTAACCTACCCCTTTTCGATAGGCTAAGATCATGTATTCGATCATCGAGTAGATGCCGCAGCGTGCGGCAACGCGCGGCCGTTCACACAGAGCGCCGCGACAGAGTCCGTTTCATAGAAAATGTTCTAGGCGTCTTTTGTTTTTCTGCCGCAGAGTTGTCGCGGCGTGTCGCAGCCCGTCGCGCGGAGTGTAGTTTGCCGCTCGATAGCGATAGTTTGCCGCAAGGCGCGCCGCGCGACAGAAAAACAAAAGACGCCTAGAACATTTTGTATGAAACGGACTCTGTCGCGGCGCTCTGTGTGAACGGCCGCGCGTTGCCGCACGCTGCGGCATCCACTCGATGATCGACTACTCG
The DNA here is from genome assembly GCA_905475445.1 of Ochropleura plecta. Classification (NCBI taxonomy): domain Eukaryota; kingdom Metazoa; phylum Arthropoda; class Insecta; order Lepidoptera; family Noctuidae; genus Ochropleura; species Ochropleura plecta. The sequence continues at coordinate 5,576,263 of FR997723.1, read as the reverse complement.
ATCCTCTATATCTCGAAAAGGGGTAGGTTAGGATCACAACCTAGCCATTTTCTCGCTAGAAAAACCCCTAATAGGTGTCCGCCACCCTGGGGACCGCCTAGGGAGAGCAGAGGGGTCTAAACTCAACAACTAAACTCGTACTGACTAAGGTGTCGTCCTAACTGACTATCGATCGTACGCTGACACGATGCGTTCTCGTCGCATGATGAGTTCTGTCTGTGGCTAGACTGTATAATCTGTTTATATTACAAACCAGAAGACTGTGTTCTGTGTTTTAGTAGTCTTTAGTAAATGATTAAGTTTGTTGGTTTTTGTTCTGGATGTTTTTATTGTTTAGGTTATCTATAATTTTATTAAATGTGTCGTATAAAGTAAAGAATGATAAATAAAGAAATATTTATTTTGTAAGTATTTTCAAAATTTAAATAAAACAGACACGGCTTCAAATTTCTCATTCGTAATAAAATTTGCGACGAAAAAGGGTTCAGAATACGCGGTGTATAAGGCGTGCCCTAGAACGGTTCGTCTTGGAATACCCCAGTTTATGAAATGTCTTTCAAAACGTTTGTTCAACCGACTTTATATCTTCGAATGTACGTTATATGTCCGCAAAATTGCAATTCTTAAATTCAAATTGACAAAAACTAGCAAGTCATTTCTAATAAACAGTAAACGCTTTCACAACAAGTTACCAATTTCAGTTTCAGAACTGATCGATGGAAAGTTAATAACTACATCAAACGTGTCCTTATTAAAAAAGCATATCTATTCATAATTAAAGACTACGTTGAAGATAGAGAAGTTTGGCTGTAGTTCCTCCTGCACATTTGGTTTCCCTGGTACCTAGCTCAAAAACGGCACAAATTTGTGGATGGCTCTAAGTATTCTCAATCTTATTTTTTTTAAATCTATATTATCAGTTTTTTTACAATAGTTATCAAATCACAAATTTATACAATCTTTGTACAGATGGCAACATCTGCGTCACTTGTTTCATACTTATAGTTTTTTTTTATTTCATGTATAGATATTTTAAACAATTCTTTGTGAATGAGTCGACATTTTAGACCGTATAGATTCCTAGAAGCTTGTTAACTTCTTATACTATTTTACGTTTTGTAAAGTAAGCAATGACTTGTTGTCGGGCCAAAGCTCTCCTCCCATACTTAGGTACTAACGCTGAAACAACTACATTATAAAACCAAATGATTTCGAAAGAATCATACGCGGCTGCTATTATTTAGCCACGAGCTCATCTTTTTCTTCGCGCAAGCACATGCAATGTTTAGTAGAGAGTAGTACGGGGAGAACGCATCATACCATCGTACAATCCCTGCAAGATAAGACAACCCGTAAAACCACCACGGTTTTTCCTCGCACACTTTCATAAGGGGCGATATCTTGATGTTACTTCTGCTGAGCTCCATGATTATTTTACAATTGACAAATATGGTCAATAACAAATGACAGATACGTAATAAGTCGAAAAATTGCACAAATGCGCACCACGTACAGTGACCGGTCCCATAGACGTTATTTATTTATTTCATTGTAAAGAAAACTTAGAGACTAATAACAAACGTAAATATCAGTTAAGTTTAACATTTTGCTAATTACAATCTTCCACATGCTAATAACTACTACGTCATTTGCGCTGACCAGTTAATAGGTATGTCGTGCAATATCAAAAACAAAATTGTAGGTTTTATTTATGGTTGTCACCAAAGTAGGTACTCGTTATATAAGTCTTTAAACTGACATGGTTACTAATATTATAATAAACACTTGAAACGGGATATTTACCATGTTTATTATAAATGTGTATATATTTTTAATAAACATGATAAATATCCCGTTTCAAGTGTTAATTATAAAGTACTCGTTGTTCAAAGTCTTTCTGATTTTGTGTGCTCTGGTGCAAAATAAATCTATATCCAGGTATGATGGTTAACTATTAAAAGTTAGAACACTAGGTACCTACGTATGCAATAGGCGTTGTGCCTGTATTTAGTCGATGCGGATGGTACATGGAGTAACGGCCGTTTTCTTTGGTTATTTTATAAATAAATAAATATCTTGGGACAACTCACACACGGTCATCTGATCCCAAGCTAAGCAGAGCTTGTGTTATGGTAACCAGACAACTGATATACATACTTATATAATTTATAAATTCATACATATTATAGATAAATCAAACCCAGACACAAAACAAACAATCATGCTCATCACACAAAGTTTGTCCTGGGTGGGAATCGAACCCACGACCTCCGGCTTAGCAGTCAGGGCCACTAACCACTAGACCAACAGGCCCGTCAAAAATTTGATTTGTGCGAAGAACTATTTTACTAAGTAGTTTGAGACCATCAACCGAGCCGTTTGAGATGTTGACTAAAAAAACAGATATCACTTAGATTCTCGAATACGAGATTTGTAGATCACATATTCCACACTTGAGAAACGTACAAAGTGGCTACGCACTAGAAAACAGTAGAGAACTTTAAATTGTTTTAAGGTTTTTGTTTTAAACCCAATTCTGGGTTAAGCTCGCCGTTGTACATCCAAACTAATATATAATATATATACATATGAACTAAGTGTTAGGAACTAAGTGACGTCTCACTACAAGTTGGTCTGGAAATGAACTTGGACAAAACCAAGATAATGACAAATATTGATAGTAATAACATCAACATTACCATTGACCAAACCACCATAGAGCAAGTAAATAAGTACGTCTTCTTAGGACAGGAGATCAGAATGGGTAAGGACAACCAAAATTACGAGATCCACCGACGAATAAGGCTCATGTGGGCTGCCTACTCGAAGCTTGACTTTGCTTTCAAGATGAAAATCTCTCCTAAACAAAAAGCCAGAATACTCAATCAATGCATCCTGCCAGTGCTTACTCATGGTGCTGAGACTTGGGTTTTCACTCGAAACACCATCAACAGACTGGAAGTAGCCCAGAGGGCGGTTGAGAGAAAACTGGTAGGAGTGTCATTGATGGACCGCAAAACGAATAAATGGTGTCGAGAGCAAAGTAAAGTCGCAGACGTAACCAAAATGATCGAAAAAGGCTAAAAAGAGAGAAGAGAGATATATATATATAATATTATAAATGTGCGAATATAAATGCGAAAGTAACTCTGTCTGTCTGTCTGTCTGTCCTTTCTTCACGCCTAAACTACTGAACCGATTTGTGTGAAATTTGTTACAGACATAGTTTGGAACTTGAGAAAGGACATAGGATAGCTTTTATTACAAAAAATAAAAATAAAATTTATTTTGGACATGCAGCGCCATCTATTGGTCAAAAGTCGGCATCAATTCAGTACTATAAATGTCGAGCTGTTCCTAAGCTCCGTAGATAAATGGCGTTGATCGCGCAATGGTGTCATTACACGTGTTCGATTCATGTTATTGTTTTAATTCATCGGAAAAATGTATGAAAAAAGTTGCGGGGGTACATCTTGGAAAGACTTTTTCTCCCATGGACAACTCTACGTTGCGTGCTCAAGAGTGTCGAAACCACGAAACCTTTATATTTTTGCAAAGGATGGCAAAACTAAAAACGTGGTTTATGTACAGAAATGTCTTGGTGTAAGAAACTTTCATAATCTCTAAAGCCTAAAATAATAGAAAATTGTTCAAGGGAGAAATAGCTTCCTATCATGTACTACACCAAAATCTCTGATATTGGTTTATTGTTTTACTAATGTAAGTACCATCTAGTTTATAACCCGGACCAATAATATATTTCGGGCGAGTGAATACTACGTGAAAGCATTTGGATACATTTAGTTGTAATTTTATTCGTTTTGCAAAATCGTGCGAATTTGTTCAGGTCTGACCGTCTGACTAAAGTAGCTCAGTATCGAAAAATGTGCGTACTGACTTAAAGACCTGTCCTGATCTGTTCTGTCATCTGCATATAGTAGGATATGTGAGTTTCTAAAGCAGTCTTTTATGTCCAAAATAAATATTGTAAATGACAAGGGTCCTAAGATTAAGTTTTGGGCCACTCCTGATGGGGCAGATTTCCGTCCAGACGCGTGTCCACGTAATACCACAGCCTGCGTTCGATTAGATAATCGAACGCAGGCATCATACATAGATATGTATGACGAAAACCACCGGAATAGATGGCCGTGAATTCCTGCGGAATAAAGCTTCTGGAGAAGCATCCGATGATCTATACGGTCGAAACACTTGCTGTAGTCCGTGTATATCGCATCAACCTGGCATCGTTCGGCCATCGCAGTGGTTATAATTTCATTGGATATTATCAGGTTGGAGGCAGTTGACCGTTTTCTAAAGAAAACAAGTTGTTCGTCACCAAATTAATGGCGTTGCATAGCTGCGTAAACTTCAAAATACATAATTTAGACAATTTCTGTATTTAAGAATAATCTCCCTTTTTAAAAATGTGTGTAATAAATGCCGATTTCCACACCTTCGGGACAACAACCTCACGCAGCAAACCGCTCGAACAGTACACAGACCGGTGCTACCAGGCTTCTTGCACAATTAATTATGAAAAGGGGGGTTATCAGATCAGGCCCACCAGATTTAGATGGGTCCAAACCTTTAAGTAACTTGAGTACCATCACCAGATTTACGCTGACCGTACTCAGGTTCACGGAGCTAGTAAATCGTCAGATTCTGTCAAGTTCTTGGAAGGTAGACTGAAGATATTAGATAGGAAAAGAGCTTGGAGATACCATCACCGGTTTCCGCGGACGAGCCCATGTAATGCAGTACGTTAGTATTACCACTTCTTTTGCCCTTAATACGACCAAAACATTTAGGGTTTTTGGCGATTAAGGATTCGATTTTTTCCATATTAGCATCAAACAAACCGCCTCTAATTCCTCAGGCCCGATTGCGCAAAAGAGAGAAAGATTGGTAATTGGATAAGTTGCCGTAATTTTATGTATTTATTCTACATGATATTGTCTCCCCATATTCCGAAATTATACATTTTGCAACTTCTCACTCAGCTGGGGAAGTGGGCCAAAACCAGACGACGACGACGACCAGGTAACAGACGTTACTTCGAGATACCGCTGATCCTTGAAATGTGCAAGGAAACATCGCGGCGGTTTTGGGCGTCGTCGTCTTGCTTGCGAGCTTCAATTAGACCAACTGAGAGAGACAGGCACTACTAAAAAGGTCGTGAAATGAAAGGCTAAAGGACATTGTTCGGGCTCCATACATCGTTGCCTAAGAATTAAATAATGCGTATCTTCGATTGAAACTTAATTCAAATCACGGACACTACTGAGAATTGCTAAAATCTAAAACCCTTTAAGAAAAAAGCGATCAGGTGGTTGTGGTGTTTGAGGGCAGAGTCGAAGAAACGTTTTAAAAGACGTTCTAGCTAGGGCCCGCCTTTTATAGGTATGAACCGTTTTTCATCGCAAATTTGATTACGATTGAAAATTTTGAAGCCGTGTCTCTCTTATTTAAACTATGAAAACACTTACAAAATAAACATTTCTGCATAGTCATTCTTTACTCTTTACAATAGGTACATTTAATAATATCATACCAAACCTAAACAATAAAAAAATCCTATAACAAAAACCAAAAAAAATAATAATTTACTAAAGACTACTAAAACACAGAACAATTTATCGCTATTACTAGAAAACGCGTAGTCTCAGGTAATTGAAACAAACTGAAATATAAGTTTTATACCCATACCTGCAATTTGAAATCAAGTTTGTGAAAATATCTCAACAAATAAAAAAGTGCATTTTTAAATTACGTAATTATCTAAGTGATTTTTTTTGCCCTAAACAGGTTAAACAGTCTTCTGGTTTGTAATGTAAACAGATTATACAGTCTCATCATGTGACGAGAACACATCGTGTCATCGTACGATCGATAGTAAGTTAGGACGACACCTTAGCCTGTACGAGTCTATTAGACCCCTCTACTCTTCCCAAGCGGTCCCCAGGGTGGCGGACACCAATTAAGGGCTTTTATCGCGAGAAAATGGATAGGTTGGGATCCTAACCTAACCTAACCTACCCCTTTTCGATAATGAGAGGATCAAGTAGTCGATCACCGAGTCGATGCCGCAGCTTGCCGCAACGCGCCGCCGTTCACACATAATCTGCGACAGAGCCCGCTTCATACAAAATGTTCTAGGCGTCTTTTGTTTTTCTGTCGCGCGGCGCGCCTTGCGGCAAACTATCGCTATCGAGCGACAAACTACACTCCGCGCGACGGGCTGCGACACGCCGCGACACGCCGCGACAACTCTGCGGCAGAAAAACAAAAGACGCCTAGAACATTTTGTATGAAACGGTTTCTGTCGCGGCGCTCTGTGTGAACGGCCGCGCGTTGCCGCACGCTGCGGCATCCACTCGATGATCGAATACATGGTCTTAGCCTATCGAAAAGGGGTAGGTTAGGTTAGGTTAGGATCGTGGTCTATTCTTTTTCTGGTAATGGAAATCTGCATTAGACGTCCTCCACCCTGGGGAGAGCTTGCGTGCTTGAGTGTTTCCTCGTGCACTTACGTCGGGGGTCAGTAGTTTATTAGCGTAGTTTGCGTAAACATCTTCGGTGGTTCACACCATCTTGTACGGATTACTATGCAGGACGCTCCAGAAATCTGGTAACCTTTTGGTATAATTAACCCATTTATATAGGTTCGTACACCGAATAGCCCTACGAATCAATATGTTAGGACCTTTTGTTATTAGCGCAACTAACAACTCGCAACGCCGGCAGGCAGTGGCCCTGGCAGACCCTTCTGCTTTGCTGATATCTCTTTGAGGCGCGCGTGGAACACGAATGGAGCGTCTCCCGCGGCAGCTAGGTTGGTTTGATTATCTTTTCCTCAAGCATAACTGCTTCGCTGTCTATTCCCTCTCAGAGGCGGACGTGAAAGATCGCCGCCATCGACTGCCTCTACGAGGACACAGCTTTGCTCAGCCCTAGTGGGGCAACCGATATCAATTTGCAGAAAATAAATTTATTAGTCTACTTCTTCCACTTTGACAGCCAGATGTTTTTGTTTATTCCGCCACTTCTTTTTACCAGCTATAACACTAGAAAATGCTGAAATGCAGTCGTTTTGGAGGTGTTTCTCTTGTTAACTTTGACGTTCAAAAGCGCTGATTATCAGCCTGATTTGATAAATGACTTTTGATTTTGATAATCCAGAACATAACTTTGTACTACTATCTTGAAACGTGCGTTTAGAAAAAAAAATACAGCACTAAAGAAAACGGACGAGGGACGCTTTTTAGGGTTCCATAGCAAATTGGCAAAACCGGAACCCTTTCAACTAAAAAAGTATTCACTTATTAAACTATTAAAATCAACTAAATGGTTAGTGGAAACAATTTGTACGAAGGTGAATAAAATTAGATTAGATAAGATGTGGTTCATTTGCTTTTGTTTTTACGACTAGTTAAAATTTGTTTAATAAGTAGATATTTTTTAAAGTATGATAGGATTGACATCGTCGCATAACGTGTACAAATATCATTTCTTTCATTAATCTTTTAGACGCCAAGATTTGTTAAAAAAAACAAATAACCTTTATTTTGAAGTCGATTTGCAATACCATGTTTTAGAAGTCGATTGAATTTTTTTTTGCAAAAAAAAAATATTTCTATGAGTTCGTAACAAATCCATCCGTCTACAGAACCCTTCACTGTATTTGGAACGCACCTGACTGATATTTGATTTATTACCAAGGAACTTATAAGATAACTGGAATTCCAGTTGTTATGTGAATTTTATCTAAAAAAATGAACTTTATGTCAAAGGCACAAAGTTTATATTATTTTAATTAATTCAAAGGGAGAATACTTATACCAAGTGATAAAGAGTCAAGAGTGGAAAGCGTCATTGTCAGTAAAAATATGTTTAAAAAAATAGTAGTTGTTAATCACATATATAGTTGAACTGGCACATAAATAAAAACGGGTTTAATATAATAATAAAATAATAATTTCTCAAAAAAATTTATTCCTTAGCTGCAACTTTTAAAAATGTTAATGAATGACATATTATCATGGCATTCGTGTTACTCATATCTTAGAAACTGTATGATCATAACATATGAACATCTTTTTTTAAACATATTTTCTTTTTTTTTTGTATTAAAGTGAAAGCTTCCACTTTCAAAATTTAAAAAATGCGTTACTTTAAGAGGTGTAATAGTGAGAATTATGCTGGATGCGGAATCTTATTTCAATGTTTATTTATTACTAGCAATTGTAAAACGAGGACATCAAGAAAGCTATCTCGTTCGGAACACTATTTGAGTCACATGTCATCATTGCAGTTTGTTTAAAACCTCCGTGCTAATTACCTGTCTACCATTTGTCAGTTCATGACCAAACTTGTCAAATGTAAAGTAGGTAATGACATAAATAATTTGCAGTAAATAACTTGTTTTACTTTGTTTAATCGATTAATAAGTACTAATTATTCCATTTCCATACTCATTTTTAGATCTTATCGATCTATTAAAATATATGTAAACGTTGCTTACAAAAATTTGAACTATGAGACCGGTGTAAGTATACCTATTCGTCACGTTTACTGGTTACCGCATACCAAATTTCAGTCGATAGGATAAACAAAAATCCGTCGAAAACGAAATTAAAAACACTTTTCATTAGTAATCACTTATTATGAGCATTTAAATTAAGATGCCATATTTTTATGAAACCTGACTACAGATAGGTAGGGAGATTCACCGTGCCGACAGGCCGTGTCGACGGCGCGTTCGGAACCAAGCGCGCCCCAAAGAGATGTCAGCAAAGCAGAGGGGCCTGCCAAGGCCGCCGCCTGCCGGGTTTACGAGTTAATCGAAAAAATACCACGCCACGGAACACAAAGGTCAAAAAAGGTAGACGAACATGGATGGGTTTTATTCAGTAAAAATCAGACACTCCCCATCACTCCGCCCAGAGCGGGAGAGGTTATTTAATGATTTCCATGACCATCCACAAAAAAAATAGGTGTGTGGCTGTGTAATGGACACGGCCGTGGGTTTTACGTGAATACGTAAATATGTATTACAGAATAATATACGTGTGACACATCACACGTTAAGTATATTTATGTCACAACATTTGTCTTTCATCGGGTTCAGGAAGTAAATCATATAAACAAAAAAATACCCTTTTGAATCAACTTTTTTGATGATATAGGTCTGTGATACGAAAAGTACGAAACAAATGGCATACAGGATTTATCGAGATTTCTGGTAAACGTCAAATCAATACAGGTTTTACCAAGCGTTGTTGGAAAAGTTCCGATATAGGACAAATTAAACTCGTTGAACATGAAGAAGAGAAGAGAAGAAGAGACATTAACACTAAAGAGGCTCGACCGCCCCAGCTGTAGATGTACTGGCACCGTCGTTGATCCGCTCCGACGCAATAATTCATATTCTTACGTTTCCGGCACCGTTTTACTCTATCATATGGTATTTTATGGTTATGACTGGATTGCTCTTTCTCAGGCGTATTTAAATTCTAAATTTGACTTTGGCTTTTTGACGAGTACAGGTCGACATAACAAAATATATAATTCACTGTACATAAGTATTTCGCATTTATCATTCTTTACACTACCTATACGACACATTAAATAATATTATACCTGAACTAAACAATAAAAAGATCCTAGAACAAAAATTAATAAAAATAGCAGTAGTTTAGTAAATTATACCAAAAATGTACTTAAACAAACAACAATTTATCGCTATTACTAGAAAACAATTCGTCTTAGGAAATTGAAACAAACTGAAATACACGTTTTAAACCTACACCTGCAATTTGAAATCAAGTTTGTGAAAATATCTCAACAAATAAAAAAGTACATTTTCAAATTACGAGATTATCGAAGTAAAATTTTGATGTCCTAAAGGAGAAGGGGACTTCTGGGCCCGGCAGTTAACTAGTTGAAATGTATATTAAAAAAACCGCTATATTTTTCTCAAGGAAATCACAAAATATGGTACCACGTTTTGACCTAGGAAGCGAGAAAAGTTAAATTAAGTTGATGAAACTAAATAATCGATTAAACAATGTTTGAGTTACTATTTATCTATTATGAATAAATCGGTATAATCTGTGAATATGTATGAAAATCGAGTGACAAGTGCTTATCGAGCGTTTCGTGGAATCGATTCATAGTAAATAGACTTCCTTTAATTTTTCATCCGGCAACACTTGTGCCTGACACCCGTCCGTCACCGACTGACAGATGCACTCGTTCGTTTTTTTCGTTCTGAGTGTGCTCGTATTTTCCTTGTTTTATTGCTTAACCCCACGACCTCGGCTTTGCATATTATCTGACGGATCTTGCTACTCTAAATTACTTGGCTCTCTATTTTGGACAACTGTTTACGCCTATCGATTGGATATTGACGACATGGATCGCTGTGTAAATTGTACGATTGCGACTGGTCGCAGTAACTCTATTGGTAGAAGACTTTTGGAAGATGAGGCGATTTTATCAGTTATTCGTCAGTGGCGTGCATCTCAGCCTGTAAGTTTTACCTATTTTTTTTTACCTATTCAAATTGTGCTTTTAGCCTATCAAGCTATGTTGGCGTCATGCCTGTCGGTTATCTTTTTATTGGACAGCATATATTATATCAATACTTATTTAATAGTTGATTAAATAGACATAATATTCAATCTATGGAATGTGCCATTTGACCATTTCACTCAAAAAAAGGTGTAGGTAGCCCTTGAGTCCCAATGAGACCATTTCGGGCTCGGCTGGGACATAAAGACTCAGTTGAACGTGCACTCGTACACCATGTTGAAGCTTGTTTATGGTTGAACAAGATTTAATTAGTTATCTTATTTCAGGTAACCAGTGAGAACCATGTATGCCAAGCATGTTGGGACTTAGCCCAAGATGTAGTTCTTGGGAGACGTGCGATTGATGCTCCAAACCAAGTTGGCCATTCCAGTGTTTGTGTCCGCTGCGGTCGTTCACTGTTAGCACAGCGGTTCAGCCACCTTCTTCGTAATGATTCTGCTCGTGAATCTGCGATATATAATGTGATCAGAGAGTGGATTCTGCCACAAACAGTAAGTTACTTCAGTAATATATCTTAACTAGCAGTTCCCCGCGGTTTCACCCGTATCTTTATTTACTACAACGCCCCCGTAGCTCCTAGCGTGATTTATACCCTATAGCCTTCCTCGATAAATGGGCTATCCAACACAAAAATATTTTTTCAAATCGGTCCAGAAGTTCATAAGATTAGCGCGTTCAAACAAACAAACAGACTCTTCAGCTTTATTATTTGTATAGATAGATTTACTCAAGCTGTTTTAGAATAATAAACATTTATTTACTAACGCGATTTTAAACTAGTACTTTTCATATAAAAAAAATACACTTAACTATCATTTTAAACTCTTAATAAAAATAAAAGCTTTAATTTTAGTTTTTTTTATAGGTGGGCGAGGCGGATCGTATTTGCCACTCTTGTTGGATATTAGCAGACAGAGCTGCTGTTCATATGAGAACTGGTCCCTCAACTTCCTCACAGAGTAACCCACTGCCGGCCCAATCGTCAGTTGGTATTTCTGTTGGACAAATGGATGGAAATCATGATAACAGTTTACATGAACCTGCAAATGTTTCCGTTCAACCAGAACAAAATCAAGGTAGTTATGTAAATGAACCCTCAGTGCAACTACATTCACCAGGTGCCCTAATTGTGGAACCAGGACGGCAGCATCCTGAACCAACAATTTTATTGCCAGATTACATGCGGGCAGTTGAATCAGAGCGACGGTGCTTCATACAAGGCTGCCAGAGAACTGAACGATATAGAGTTCCTCTAGCAACAAGAAAGATGTTACTTAATGAGTATAAATATTATGTGCCACAAAATAATCGACTTTGTGATATACATTTAGTAATTGAGGCATGGGATTTCCTTGATAGTTTAAGGAGTAATTATTTACAAACATTTACTGCGAGACATATCCAAGATATGATGACATTAAAAGAGTCGCCAAAAGAAAGCTTTTTGAATTTTGGAAATATTGATAATATGGAAGACCACGTTGTGCATACCTGGGTTGGGTTGACTAAAGCGCAGTTCCGTCAAATATTAGATGAGGTGCCGCAATTGATAGAAATTCGCAACAGTTCTTCAGTTTTAGCAGCCTATCTTATGAAATTAAGAAGTGGGGACTCAAACGAAAGATTAGCAACATTATTTAAAGTATCGAAGAAAACTTTAACCAAGTGGCTGTGTCAAGCGCGTGAAATCTTAATGGAACATTTTGTGCCTCGGCATTTAGGTTTAGAACACATCACTAGAGAATTAATAAAAGAAAGAAACTTAGCCATACCTAGTGCTTTATTTGAAGGGGATTCTAGGCCAATCGCTATATTTGATGGAACATACTGTTATATAGAAAAAAGTTCTAATTATTTATATCAAAAAAAAACATACAGTTTGCATAAATACAGAAACCTAACCAAACCTTTTTTAATGGTGTGCACAGATGGCCATATTATTGATGTTTTGGGCCCCTATCCAGCTACCACGTCAGACTCAGATATAATGAGACATGAATTTTTAAGTGAAAACCCACTCCGGGAATATTTCCAAGATGGTGATGTTTTTATACTGGATAGGGGTTTCCGAGATTCATTGCCATTATTAAACCAATGTGGATATAGGACATACGTGCCTGCTACCTTGGCGCAGGGTGAAACACAGCTGTCAACACTAGACGCGAACAAATCCAGAGCAGTCACCATTTGCCGTTGGGTCGTAGAGGTTGTAAACGGCAGGTTTAAAAGAGATTTTAAATTATTTAGGCAATGTTATTTTAATACAGCCTCAAGAAGTTTGATAAAAGATTTTAAGGTGGCTGCTGCTCTCATAAATAGATTTCACCCTCCCATAACCGATAGAATAGACAGTGGGGCTATCATTAATCAGATTAATATGAATATGAATAGACATAACATATTAGGTGATTTTATTGTTAATAATCAATATAATAGACGTAGGGCCGATTTTGAAGCAATAACTGTTCATAATGATAATTTAAATGATTTTCCCCAGTTGTCATACGATGAATTAATTCTAGTATCCTTAGGTACTTATCAATTAAAGCAGGCACGGTCCTATTTTGGTGAACATATGCGGGGAAATGATGGATTTATAATAGAAGTGTGCAGAGAGGTAGACAGCAGCCTTCTTCGACAGCTGTCAGCTTCAAATACTTCTTGGCTATTGCGAGGGCGCATACAATCCCGCCATATAAGTCGCAAAACATATTTTGTTTATATTTTAGTTGACAGCTGTCGAAGAGGACGAGATTCAATATTATATTATTATTGTAATTGTATTGTAGGTAGAAGGACTGTAGGCTGCTGTGCCCATGTAATGTGTTTAATATGGTATCTCAGTTAGGCAAGATACCAGGACAATATCGTACCTCCTGCACAATTCTTAGATGATGTTCTAATAATTATTGAAGATGAATAATATAAATGTTTTATTCATATATTGGTGTTTTATTTAACTTCTTATTCTCCCTTTTTTTGTTTTTAAAAGGTTGATGGTAGAAACATGTTTCCGACTGTAGCGACTGTCCAGAGCGCGGGAGAGCCAAACTTGTCAGATCTTCGACACGTCACACGACACGTCCATGCATAAAACCATTACACAACCAAAGTCATTCAAAAGAATTTCGTAAATAACATAAAAAACCACAATTATATAATATAACCTCACTTTTACCATAATTCATATAACTTGGTTCCTGGATAGCCAAATTTCACAAAATTGTCAGTGAGGCTTTGTTATTATATCCTCTTACAAATAAAGCTAGTTTGACTCGGTTAACACCTGGACCCAGAAATGTATGGAGTCATTCCCATCTCCTTTTGCTATACTTGTACATATATAGGTTAAATAGTCCTCTACAGAGAGAGACGAGAACGCATCGTGTCATCGTAGGATCGATAGTCCGTTAGGACAACATCTTAGTCAGTACGAGTTTATTAGACCCCTCCGCTCTCCCCAGGCGGTCCCCAGGGTGGCGGACACCTATTAAGGGTTTTTATAGCGAGAAAATGGATATGTTAGGATCCTAACCTACCCCTTTTCGATATAGAGAGGATCGAGTAGTCGATCACCGAGTCGATGCCGCAGCGTGCCGCAGCTTGCCGCACCGCGCCGCCGTTCACACAGGCGTTGCGACAGAGCCCGCTTCATAAAAAATGTTCTAGGCGTCTTTTGTTTTTCTGCCGCAGAGTTGTCGCGGCGTGTCGCAGCCCAAACTTGCGTATCGCGTGTCGCGCCGCGGCAGTGTGAACGGTGGCATGCGTTTTCATAGTAAATGTTCTACGGTGATTTGAAATCAAAAGGGATAGGTTAGAATTTTTCGATAGCTTAAGATCGAGTAAATAACGCCTGCCGCGCCGCGCCAGTGTGTGAGGCTCTGCGGCACAGCTTTGTCGCCGCTTGCCGCGCCGCGCGTGTGTGCAGAAGCCTTTACACTTCTCATATTCTCACGAGAAACACTGAACGAGAAAACTTTCAAGAGACTACGCTTTGAGACAAGAAAGTTTCATGGAATCCCAGCGAGTCGGTAACAAAAAGCATGGATTCAATTATGTATCATGTGAGTCACGAACAAAATGTATGTCGTATACTCGTATTGTTTAAAAGATCCGACGTGCGATATGTAAGCCGAACAGGCAAGCTTGCAGTTTTGGCACCAATACCTTTTTCCAACTTCTGTGATGTAAGTAGGACATGGAAAATGTAGTTTTGTCAATTTGACACTTTTTCTTTCATATCGATGGTACAACTTATCAATTTCTTGAGCCCGGTAGGTGGCCAAGTTAATTGCGGCGTGTGTAGTATTAATTATTACCTTTATAGTCCTCTGATGCGCAGGTGTAAGGACATATTGGACAATCCAGCAACTGCGACAATCAAAAGGTGTGAATTTCAAAAAGTTGTTGAGTTTACAGTTTGCCTTCAAAGAGAAAGGTAATAAATATCTGATCGTAAAATTTTAACGGACTTTCCTCTTAGAACGATCAAAGAAAAAGTGTATGTAAAGTTTTGATTGATTTACTGGCTAAACAACTTCTTCATTCAAGAGCTAATATAGTATTAACGTTCATGTAAAAGTAAGTATGAAACTGAACTTGCCAAGTAATTGATTTCAGTATATCGGCGAGCACCACATGGTCCGAAATTCCTATGAAGCCATTTAATTCTGTACTAAGGTCGAAGCCCTGCCTTACGTCTATGCCAATCCCCTAAAGTGCTATCCACAACCGCAGAGCATACACGAAATGGTAGTTAAATTCCATTAAATTTTGCTAATAATCTTGCATATAAACTTAGTTAGGTGGACCACGGACAAGTCCTGTCTAACTTCACATGCAAGTAAGACTGGCCTGCCTGTTTTAGTATCAATTCTTGAAGCCTTCTTTTCATCAAATAACTTCCCCTGCTTTGGGAGGTGCGTGTTAGATTTTTGACTCTGAATAAAACCTGTTGTGTTCTATCTTTTGCCTTGTGTGTTCCGGAGCTGCGGTATCTCTTTAGAACAACTCGCAACCCCGGCAGGTAGTAATTCTTGAAGCCTGGGAGCCGTAAGACATTCAAGTAATTAGTGCGAGCAAAAGATGTAAAGTAAGACGCACGCCAAAACTTTATACACATAAAAGTTAAAGCGAAAAGAAAAAAATGAGTGGGCGTGTTGCTCGACAGTTTCCAAACTTGGTGAAAAGAGTCTATACCTCAATGTTCATGTTCGCGCAATTTCCTGGGATGTCCGCAAACAGTTCGGTGCGTTTGAGAATTGGCTCGCAGTCAAATAAACTACGAGCATATCAACGAGAGCAATAATGGCGAGTGTATGCCGAAGCGGGAAGTCCGCGGCGGCAGGACGTCGGAAGGCTCTGCAATGTTTGCTATAAAATAACATTCGCTGGCAACAATCCAAATGCTTACTCATAATATGGATGCGGTGGGACCGCAACAACCGCCCGTCAAAAAATTCAGATAAATTCTGAAACACAAGCAGTTTCTGAAGGGTTTTATTACAACGAGTTGGTTGAACGGAGTCAGCCAAGATATGCGAGGATTCAGGGATCATTTAAGTGCAGACGTAAAATAGAGTTCTGAAGTAATGAAACGTTTCATGTTAGTGGTAAAACTTACACGTGAGACACCTTTATTTAGATTAGTACCATTTTGTTTGAAGTTCGCTTTACAAGAAAGTGTAAACCTTATTTCGCTTGTTCGTCTTCAAGGTTTTTTTTTGTTTTCTAGCCAACAATAAATTACCTTGGCAAAGGCGCAGTTTCTGAACTAAGTGTTAACTACATTGCTAACTAACTTTAGAAGTGTCCAACTCGTTCCAACATTGCCATTAATTAAAATGACGAATAATATGCTCGAAACCAACACGAACGAATCGAACAAACCTTCTTTACATCGCTCTTCTGTGCTTCTATAACATGAAGTTTTCGCTGATCGGAGCGCATAAGTACTACTAAAAACTGTAGGCTCATTAAGATATTTATGATAGTGCTAAAATCACTGTTCTGCGGATAAATGGCCACTATAACTTTGCTTAATCGACAGAGAAACCAATAAAACTGGTTTTTGAACGTGTAACTTTGTTATCGCTGCAGATATAGCTTTGGTTTCTATTTCCCTTAACCTCGGTCTTTTACGAACTTAGTTTAGGCTATTCATCGAGTTACAACTTTGTACTGTTATTTCTGCTTCAATAAATCTCGATATCAGCAATTTCAATATCATCCTCTCTTGTATATCTGGAAAGAAACCATAGTTTGGTCAGTCGACTGGATCGGGTTGCCCGAAATGTTTTTCAGTGTCAATAGTAAAATAAATAAAATCGTTTATTTATATAAAGGGGGCACATTTACAATAAAATAAAGCATTTTAACAAACAATAGAGCACAGTTGCTTAATTGCCTGTACTAGATTGGACCTGTGTTTCAGGCTAAAAAGAGCATTAATACAAATTTAAAATAAATAAATTAACAGTACATAATGTAAAATTAGACTACCAAAATTGAAAAATTACACAAAAATCAAGTAAGCGTTTTATTTACAGACAACAAGTATGTAGATCTTCTGTCTGTGCATAAGTTAATCAAAACATTTTCAATCACTATTAAAATGTTTTGATCCATTAGGTATATAGTTTCATTCTTAATATATAACATCACGCCTATAATCCCTAAAGGGTTAGGCAGAAGCATACCTAAAAGAAACCCCTCTCATTTTGCCAGTTATAAGTAACTCGCGTTAAATTCGGGGTAGCACAGTTCCCCTTTCCTGATAGTTGACCCCCCCTGTAGTTTTTGCCGTTGCGCCTTATTTATTGTTATAGCAATGCTAAGTTTTCCCTTTTCTTCCCTCTACTCCCTTTTTTTTAAAAAAGTTAGCCTATGTCCAGGGTCCCAACTATGTCTGTACCAAAATTCATCAAAATCGGTTTGGCCATTTAGGCGTGAAGACGTAACAAACAAACAAACTCACTTTCGCTTTTATAATATTAGTAAAGATTAAGTTAAGTAATAAGGGGTAAGCCTTATGTCATAAAGCGGGCTCAAATCACTACTGAGACATTGTTGATCCTTAAACCAAAGAGGAAGCCAATCATGGTTAAAAGTACACTGTTAAACAAGACAAAAGCAGCAATCAAATGAAAAGAACAAACAACGAATTCAACCCAACACTAAAGACATATTAACACTGCTCAAAGGAACAATGAATGCACTCAGCTTGTAGAATGTAACTGTACAGTCGTAAGCACAGGAAGTTTCTAGTTCACTGACTACGAGCGAAACCCATTCAGTCTTGAAAAGAAGAACGGATACCAGACTCAATATTATTTTCTATCGCTCTCTTAGACTGACATTACTTTTCATTATTATGCCCTGTCTCCTCCACATTCGAGGTCGGTTTTCTTAAGAGAACTGTCTTGTTAAATAACTTCTTTTGTTGGGGCACTGTTATAGACGGAGGCAATATTGTGTGCCCAACAACTAACTCAAAGTTATTGTTGTTATACGTCTCAGGTGGAAGCCATCCCAACTGCCTATTTGTCGGGGTCGGAGAAATAATTCCTCATTTTGTTGGCAGAATTGTTGTAGGTGGGATTGGTAAAACCTTACACTCATTCTTACTACAAGTATCTACAAAATATAATAACTCTTAGATACGTAATCTTACAATTTACATTGCTTTGTATGAAAATTCTTAAAACTTCATAGGCATCTTTGCGCAGGTTTGATTCTTCTGTTGATTCTATTTCGGAGTTCTGTTGATAACAATTTATTCTACAATTACAATTTATTCTTTTTTTTTTTGTATAACCTTTGCGGCATGCATGTGCCGGTAAAATATGGAGACCTTTACTACAAAAAACACCTATACACTATACCCATGTTTGCAAAGAAATAAATGATTTGATTTGATTTGATACAATGTAAAGAGTAATTGTTTGTAGAAACTTTTGCTCTTAATTCCCGGAATGGCTGTTGGAGAATGAATCGAAAGGAAAAAACAATTTTCTCGGCATTGTGCACATTCACAGGAAGTCGTTATTTCATTAGCAATTCGTAGAACTTCTGATATTTACTGGATTGTTTTACACTGAATAAATTAAGTTAAATGTACGAACTATGTATTATATAATATGTAAACATAAATAAAGTTCTTTTGGAGTTAAATAAATATTAAACTACATTACATATTTTCACGTCAAAAATGGACAGCTTTTAAAGCGTATTTTAATTTTCAGCTCGAAAACCGGGTTTTCAATTTGAACAGGTTTGTTTACGGTACTTGTTTTGGGTATACCTTTATTTTTCTACATCAACAAAAAACTGAGCCGTCGAAAAATGTTTACCCAAATCTATTTTGGTTCATAACTCGAAAATCCAATTCCGTAATTATTCACGTAAAAACATAATCTTCTGATTTCATGGAAATTAAACCCATTTTATGTTTCAAACTCGATGTTTGCAGAGCAGAATTAGTCGAATCGCGAAATAAAATGTACCTACGTAGTAACATTGAATTGTATCTCTACGATCCTTTGAAGGTAGTACCTTTCATTCAGATTCAACTTGAGTTTAGGCAGCACTAAACACGGATCCCATTACATCTATGATCAACGTTATAGATTCGAATGGCCTCTAAATCTTTGTAGCAAATTCGACGGTTTTAGAAACCTACATATCACTTTTATTACATATTCAGTCAAGCAATAAAATGAGGTCTATAAAATATCTACATCTATAAGATTCGTGTTGGATGTAATAATAGATTATTCAGACGGAATACGGTTAAACATTTGTCGAGAAATGCTTAAACTAATATAAGCATACTAAATTGTACATTAGCTGCTTGAATGTCAGCACAATCCTATAAACGTGACAGAATAGGGAATGTAAAACAATTGAAGCACGCTACCTATATTTATTAAATTCGATAGCTACAACCAGTTTTAGTCCATTATACAGTGGCGACATTTTAATCCAAAAGAATATCGATGCCACCCTGTGTTTCATCTAAATCGATACACATCCAAAACAATGTTCGTCTAGCTACAGGTTATGTAGGCAATGATTATGTTATAAAAATAACATAATCATTGTGTTGTCATATGTGTAAAAATCTATTCTATTCTATGTTATGCAATCAATTCTCTTGAGAAAACATAAAACAAAATTAGGCACAAAAAGCTTTGCAATTAGATTCATTGTTGCGAGGAGATAGAATGGGAGACAAAAGGAAAATAGAAACAGGATAAATGTTTAGGAGGAAAATCGAATTTACTAGACCTACATTCAAGGACTATTGAAAAAGGGTCCAACCACAAGGAGAAATGCAATTTTCCCGTTTTATTCAACAAGACACGATGAGTGTTTTTATCCTTCACATTTAATATTCTTAAACCCACAACCTTTGCCACCACACACAGAAGAATTACAGAATTTTAATAGCAAGATTGATTAAATTAAAAATACAATGCCTGACGAGGGAGAAAATATTGCAGCCATTTTGAAAGCTCATGTATGAAAAGGAGGTGATACCGATTCGCGGGTAGACGAAAATATCGGAGAAGAGCATTAATATGGTCTCCCCTTCGAGTGTAAAGCTGTCGTTTCTGTAAAGGTACACAGTGATAATACGGGCGATATTGCCTCCCCTGAAGATTATCATGTCTGGCACGTTGGCGGTAATAGAAAGTGAGTAAATAAGCAAGTGAACGATGTAGTGACGGTTTGTAAAGATAACATTGAAGTCTCGATTATCTGTGTACTGAAATTCTAGGCAAAGGAACATTATGAGATAACCTATTTAAATAATGGTGTGTTCGGAAGAAATATAAGCTGTTCTTTTCATGTTCTAGAATGAAACTCCATTGACCGTGACCAAGAGCACCAATAACTTTCAAAACTTAAAGAAATGGAACGAATGAATATAATGCGGTTAGTTGTTTCGCTTCTTCCAAGTTCTCTATGACGCACCTGCAATGTCTGGATGCCATCCATTTTTGTCTCAATAATCTTAGTTGGGTTTCAGTTTTGTTACGTTACTGGAAAGTAGAGCGTATTAAAAAGTTTTAGGTGCTATCCGAGCTTGAGTGATGTAGAGGATCAAAACACAAAAACAGACATTCTTCTTGTATAGCTACTGTTGAGCTATTTTGTACTCTGTAAGATTATCTAATAATCTCACTGGGGAAAGATTTTCGTTCAAGTAAAACCTTTGTTGGAATGCATTTTCAGCTACGTATTATAAATATTGATAGCAATATCTTAAAGTAACATTATTAAATCTGGACTTTGTACACTGATGTAAGTCTGTAACCACAATGGCCGCGTCAGAAGATATTATCATCAGCTGACCGCAAACTATTAGCCATCCTTTTGTAGAAATAGAAATCACAACAAAAAAAGGTTTTAGTTGCGTTAAGTAAGAGACAATAGAGCACAAAAAGTATAAAAGGCCACTTTCTAATGATCGTGACCCGTGGCTTGCGCAAGCGTCAACCATGACGTTTAGATAAGAGTGTCGTTACTCGTTTTCGTTTCATCTGATAACATCTCTTGTTTCCTTTTTGATGCTGTTGAAAGTATAGCGCTACAATGATCATTTGGCGTTCGAATGACGTCACCAGAGACTCTGCCACGCTGCTGGTAAAGATTAGGGCAAAAGTTTTGCGAAAATGTATGGAAAAACAATACGGGAGCCTTAGCTCGGATGCGCGGTAATATTCTTGGTAATAGTGGCACTGACTGCACCAGGTTTTCAAGCAAAGTTCAAGCCAACAAAACTGACGAGCAGTTAAGGTACGCCACTTTTGACACCCTCATAATTAAAAACTATTTCACATAAACGTGTCAAATTTGGCTCATACATTGAGACTTGTGAGATACATATGTGCTCGATATTTCGTAAACACACCTGAAACGGTTGTTTAGAAACGAACGTCCAAAAAAGTCATTTTTTCACTGACTCAAGTTATCTCTCAGTTCACTGACTCAGTTCAAGATTATCTAGGAAGTTCAAATTAGGCATCCGTATAGGTAGTTGGGTGAATAGAAAGAAAAAACATAAACAAGTCAGAACGTGGGCTTCAATATATTATCCTAAGTTTTAAGAAGAAATAATGTTTAAAAGTTGTTTTAAATAAATTTCAGGACTGACCATTGAACTTGGCACCCATTTAGATCTCATTTATTTTGTCGTTGAAGTCAACAACCAAGGCATATATCATCATAATTATTCAACTTGGCTCTTATTTCTCTGACCATATTGAACCTACCCACTCTAATCATACGCACGAGGAGGTAGGCAAAAGTTAATCTTCCCTACATTTCAAAGTATTTCTAAGTTAAATATAAGCAAAACAAAGATCAAACCTAATTTATTTTCTACTAAATAGGTACGTCAGACGCAGTATTTAAAGTTCTTTGTCATTCCAAGATGAAATGAATACGAAATTATATTTAGATGAATTAATTTTAAAATCGTTGTTTTCTTGGTTTTGTCTTAACTGTTTAAAAATACATTGAAAACAAGATCAAAGTACTTATCATTTTAAATCTAAATTATAAAGTTAGTTAATTTAAGTTATCTGCCCTTTGTCAATGATTCAGCTGCCAAAAGCTAAGTTAAAACCGATTAAAAGACTATTCATATCTTAAAGGAGTTTCTTCAAAATATCTTCTGAGAAAATGCGTTATAATGCAAAGGCATAGTGACAATGATTATGGTAATGAGTCAGACAGAACTTACGAAACTTGTAATGGGATAAGTTTCCAGTTAAAGATCCGCATACAAATGTTTGTATGACAAAAATAAAAAGATATTCCTTGGAGACGAGGCTTTAACTGGAAAACTTAGTGATATTTTATTACGAAGACGTTGTACTAGTTACAAAATTCACCCAATATTTGAGTATATACAAGAATTCTAACCTTTAAACGTCTAGCTACATCGTTCTCACATAATTTATTATCGCAACGTGAATTGTGTAACCAAGGCAGATGAAGAACTCAAAGAGATATCAGCAGAGGGGCCTGCCAGGGCCTCCGCCTGCCGGGGTTGCGGGTTGCTCGAAAGAAATACCGCGGCCCCGGAACGTAAAGGGCAATAGAAGGAACATGGGTGGGTTTTAGTCAATACAAGTATGACACTCCCCCCCGCTCCACCCAGAGTGGGGGAAGTTATTTGATGATTTCTCACCCCAAAAAAAGGCTTTGTCAATATTCTTATTTAAAAGAGTGTCCATGGATATAAGTCTTTAAACTAACATGGTTACTAACATTCACCCATCACGAATAAATAGCCCGTTTTAAGTGTTAATAATAGTGTCCATGGAGTTTCTTGCCCATTCTTCTCCATAGAGATCTACGCTTTGGAATGGGCAACTACAGTACTTTTAAAGTTATTATACCTTGTGACTGGTACTTTATTGTTGTCATTGTTTCGACAGTTCAAAAACTAAAAGTAACTGGCCTACTCGATCTAAATGTTTTTGATTTTAGTTCGAAAATTTTAAACAGTGTAAAGAAAAACCAAAAAGTAGTTTGCTTTCGCTTAAAAAACTTGCGAGTGCACAATTCTTAACTTTTTGTGGTTTTCTAGAATATGCAGACCGCGCGTTTTTAAAACCAAAGTAAATTAAAAAAGAAATTAGAGTTTTTCTCAAAACCACAGTTTTGTTTTGGACTTAAATTTTACACTAGAAATTAAAATTATTTATACTTTATTTAAAAACAGCGCTCAAATGCATGATTTATGAGTTGTTCTCAATTACTGTTACCGCGTCACCAATATGGCGAAATTAATGACCGTCCAAGTTGATGACCAGTCCTTAAACAACATTAGAAGCAGTGTAGGCGAGTCATCGCAAAGGCTAGCAGGCTCGTAGTTAGCCTTCCTCAGCTTCGTCCATCCAAATCAGGATTTAATATTCGTCAATCCACATACTTAGTGACATCATGGCCTCACCATTCGCGGGAAATAAGTTAGATGAAGTTCTGACAGTAGGCGTCAAATAGTGGAACATAGTAGGCAAGGTAAACATCACATGGGGTCGTGTTTACTCTATATTAAGGGCCGAATGGGCTACGGGCGAGGCGATGACGTCACGGGGCGGCGCCCCAGTGGCTCGGCGTGTTCCAACTGAGCTCGCGTTGAAACGCCGCCGATGAGACGGTGACATGTGAATATGGCGCGAATTGGCATGTGCCAAAAGCAATAACGTCGAATACATTGAAAATGAACATGCATTTATAAATATCATGATAATCTAGTGGCCTTTGCAGTTCATGCAAAACATGACCAAAAATATTTACAGAAACATAACAGGAACTTGCATACAACCACAAACAAATAAAAGCAGATACACCTACTAATACTTCCCCTACATTAGGAAAAAACCGACGGTGACTCATCAGAAATACGATAAAATTATACACAAAAGCTGACATCATTGATAACCAGCTCAATTTATCGCGACACGAAAACATTGTGAGTACAAAACAATTTGCTTCAACTCTCGGCTGATTGGATAATAACTTTGTAGCTAAACAGTTTTGTTTGCGTCTGTCATCTCATGTGTAACAACATCATGTCTGACACACATGAGATTAAAGATGCTAGATGAATTTTCTAGTATCTGCCTATATTTTGGCAATTTTTTCCTGCTTTATTTTTAGAATTGATTCCAACATGCTAGCTGTTCTTAGATAGTTTGGGGCGACGCGAACACGGTACTGACGGAGCACTCCTTTTTTAAATATGTTTCACAAATTGTATACCTACCAACAGACACTGATACGAGATACGACATCCCATATAATATCTATTGTACATATAATTATATCGTATTTTCCTCATTAACAAAGATAATGTTTGAATAATTCGGTATCAACTCGGCCACGGCCAAGGTTAAAAATATTATACATCTTCCGAAGACGCAATGGATTTACCTATCCATGAATGTGTTAGTGTTTTCCGCACCCTGCTTCAAAGGTGGAGTAATAACCACGAGGTTTCAATGGATGAATGACGGACATAGCCCTCCTCATTCCTATGGCCGTTGGCGGAGAGTCCTCGTGGGATTTTCCCCAGATATAAAGGTTATTCAACTGTGCGTAGTGCAACGCTAGAGCGTTCACGCTCTGGGGCTTTACGTGAAAAAAAAGGTGAATAGTACGATAATAAAGGGAATTTATATTTTGACAGATATGGAAATGAAGTTAAAGATTTCGTCTGGATAAATTGTCCGTGCGAAAATCGCCAAGTAGGCCTGTGTCTATTTTGTTATCCCGCAACTAAGTCCGCGTAAAGTATCTTGCAATAAATTAAAACATGTCGTTGCAATATTTCAGTGAAATATATATATATTTAATTTATTTATTTGCAAACATGTAAAACTCTGGTACGTATGGCATGGCATGCAATTAATTTCAATTTCATGGCACAGTATTAATACATGCACCCTGTAAGGGCACTGCAAATCTTCATATTAAATTATATAATACCTATAATATTTATTCAAATTTACAATTAATTGCATTATATTAAACATTAATCGATAACTTACTACATCAAACTAAGTCAATATTATCAATAAAATAGTACTAGGTACAGTTATTTAGTATTTCACATTTACGTCAAGTAGGTCCGATCGACTGCTAATTTGTCAGTATGAAATTCCTTAACGGTATAAGTACCCTTTCTTTATTATTTAGCGACCCGCACCGGCTTCGTACGGGTGCAATAGATACTAATGTTATACATAAAACTCCCTCTTAAATCAATCTATCTATTTTCAAAAACCACATCAAAATCCGTTTCGTTGTTTTAAAGATCTAGGCATACATAGGGACAGACAGACATCGAGAAGGGGTTTTAAACTTTCCGGTGGCTTATTAAATATGTTAGCTAAGTCTTGAGTGCGGGCTTTTCTCGATAAATTTTAAAGTTTGTGATGGGAGATATTTGTCTATTTTTGTTCCGTCGGTTATACACACATCAAAAGTGTCTAGGGATCAAGCATTTTTATGCGGATTTCTTGAGATTGAGATGTGGCTTTGTAATAAATTTATGATTTTATAAATTTATATGGATCCTTTTTGGTGCATTTCATAATTTGAATCAGGAACTCTCAATCAAATTCGAGTAAAAGATGAAAATATAAAAACATACAACGCATTGAAGACATTATTAGTGCTACTGTTTCCCTACTACTGATTAAAACCAACGTTATTATGGAGCGGCGACGTCATTTAAGCAGGGAAGAAATGCTCAGAGCCGTGGGAATGATAGAAGCTGGTTCCCGGCAACGTACTGTAGCTTTAGCTCTGAATACAAGTCAGAGTGTTATCAGTCGACTTTGGACACGTTACCGAAGCACTGGTACCGTGGCTGAGCGCCATGGAGGACGGTATCGCTGCACCACACGGAGACAAGACCGATACATTCAAATCTTAACTCGAAGAGCTCCAACAATAACCGCCATGATGTTAGCCGTTAGGCTTCATCACTCTTCAGGGAACTTAATTAGCGACCAAACAGTCAGAAACCGCTTGCATGAAGTGAACCTTCATTCCCGAAGACCGCTACGGGTACCACCTATAGCAATGCACAATCGTAGGATTCGATATCAATGAACACAGAAATTGGGCAGAAGAACAATGGCGTTTCGTGTGCTTTTCTGATGAGTCTCCATTTGGTATGAGACCGGATACAAGACGTATACGACACTGGAGAACCCCTGGACGCCAACAGCGATTAAAATCCTGCCAGGAAGTCCATCCTTATAGTGGTGGAACCATCATGGTATGGGCGGGTATTTGGATCGGCGGAAGAACTGAGTTGATTTGGATCAGAGGCAACCTCAACGCTCAAATTTATGCTGAGACGATTGTATCAGACGTCATCGTTCCTCTACAAGTGCAAATCGGTCCCTTATTTCAGTTAATGCATGATAATGCACGACCGCACACCGCAAGAGTTGTAAGACAGACTCTCGCCGCAGCTAACATCAATGTCCTGCCCTGGCCTGCTCAGTCGCCAGACTTGAACCCGATTGAGCATGCATGGGAAATGCTACAGAGAAGAGCTCTGCCGAATATGGAGGGTATCCAGTCGCAAGAAGACCTTTTTTTGTTGTTGCAACGAACATGGGCGGCCATTCCACAGCGTGATTTGGATGAACTCATTTTGAGTATGCCAAACCGATGTTCTTGTGTTGTTAGTGTTCGCGGTAGAAACACGGATTATTAATTGTTTAAGTTACCCAATAAAATTTTAAAGAAAACTGTTATTTCAGTCTTTTTTTCGAACTTTAATGTTAGTGGTTCAAATGTCAAAAATCCCTTTATTAGGAAAATGGCAAATTTCTTTATTAATGCAAAGGTGACTTGGTTTATCGTTACTGTGACAAACGAAAACACTTTATTTGATGAATCCTTAAAGAAAATTTTAATTAATATCAATCAGGAGAAAAGTTATTGCAAAAATATATGTTGATCCCTAGATACTTTTGATGTGTGTATTATTCATTTAGCTCGATATTAGGCTGAGGTGCCTATTTTTCCTAACGATTGATGATGGTAAGTTAAGAATCTGTTGTTTAACGAAGTGTGGCCTGCCAACTCTCTCCTTGACCCATTTTCATAAGTATTCTAATGCATTTCTGAAAGAAGTTCAAAAGTCAAGACTTTCTCCCCACAGATTGATACCATCATTTGGCCAGGCGTACGCACCTACTCCTTGCGCGAATTTAATAACGTTTTCTCTTTAGTATATGTATAATATTCGTGTAGCCATGATTATATCCTGATATAAGATGACCGACATTAGCCACTCTAAGAAACATTTCGGTTTGCAAACATAAGGCACAAAGCGACTTGTCTCTAGTTGTGACCACACGACGTCTCTTTGTCCTTACTTAGTCAGGCTTTGAGAAGTGTGTGTGACCCATTTTCTCATTTTAAGTTGGTTTGGACTTAAAACTAAACGATGTATTCTGCCTAACATGTGTTTCTTCTATTCGTAGGATTTTATAGTACAGACGCTAAATCACACTAATATTCTTAAGGTGAAAGTTTGCATGTGTGTGTCTATGTTTGTTACTCCTTTACGCACGATTTTACAGATTTGGGTGAAATTTAGGTGGGTAGGTAGGTAATATAGGTTCATTTTTATCCCAGTCTTCGCCAGTGAAAAAGTGGGGCGCAGCTAATAAGAAATAAATCTCATTAACTTAAGAATATTTATCATTACTTTACTACCTGATAAAGAGTTTTAAAAACCCTTAATGAGGAGTCATTTCAGTTGTAGAGTTTCACTCACTAATGAGTTCACGACTGAATTCTTTTCACTGAAGCGCGGCTTTAAACCAGGAAATCCCCTTAAGGCTAGGCCCGTAGGGCGTTTTAACCGTCTGTCAGACAAAACGCAAATGAAACGACGAGACGGTTAAATAACTAAACGAACCAGACACATAACGTTACGGTAAATTCCGTTAAAATTTAAACAGACAGGCAATAAAACCCAGTGGTAACGTTATTATCGCTAAAACATCTTCCGTACGGGACACTTTATAATTAATGGCGAAGGAAGCGATGTAAGCGGCCGTTTCTCAATCAAACCCGCTTTATTGCGGACACATTGATAGCTTGACTAATTTACATCATGTAGCTATTAAACGTTGTCAAGTGTGAAGAGAAGGTTTTAAAATTTGATAATAGTTAAGAATTAAGTTAGTCGTCGAGTTATCACAATGTACCTTAACAATCTAACAATCTTTATATAATGTAAAATTAAATTTTTTCGTTTAATTTCGCCTCACATTCTAATTAAATTATTATGATGGGCTAGCTGGCTCGCGGCTTCGCCCGCGTGATATCGAAAAAAAGAAGACTATAATCTACCTCTGTGCCAAATTTCATCAAGCTCTGTTCAGCCGTTTTGACGTGTAACATACATCCATTCATCCTCACAAACATTCGCATTTACAATATTAGTAAGATAGTCGGAGGTTTGTTACTCAATCACGTCAGAACGGCTTAACGGATCCGAATGAAAATTGGCACATAAATAGTAGTCTTGTATAGCACATAAGCTGTTATACCGTAAAAACTCATCAATTTTACACGTTAACAAAGTCGCGTGCAACAGTTAGCGGACAAATAAATGAGAGAAAAATGACATTAAACAAGGAATTCAATATAAACCGATAAACACGAGTGAATAAGGACCAACTCATTCAGAGTAATTAAGGCATAAGAATGAGGGCACAATTCGGGTTCCAACAAAGAATAGGACGGTAATCGTTGAACGTCCAGAAACGGAGACTAATCCTGATGCAGAAAGCTTGATTAAGTCTGAGCCTGAGACCAAATCTGCAAAAAAAAATACAGATGGAAATATCGAAAATCGATCGTTTACGTTGAGATTGACAGCTTATTCAATAGAATACCAATAAATATAATTTAAAAAAATACTGGCTGGAGCCCGCTGCTTCGCCCGCGTGTTATCTAAAAAAAAGTATCGTGTTATTCCAGACTATAATATACCTCTGTCTATGCCAAATTTCAAAAATCCATCCTCACAAACATACGCATTTATAATATTATAGTAGGATTAAAAAACACTCTTTAAACCTATTTCTTAGTAAATGACAATTCGATTGACATAAATGGATGTTGTTATATTTGAATGTGTAATAATCTGATGAACGTGCAAGATGGGCAGGCAAAATTTCAACTCAATCAAACACCGGGAATTAAGTGGAACTTCTAATATTTTTTACATATTTAGGTACAGGTGAAGCTTATTTAAGCGTGTAAAAATGTTTCAATCTATCTGAATGAAAATTGTGTTGTCAAGAACATAATTTTCGCTAAACCCTACTCTTTTACTGAGAAAGGGGAACAATAGAATGATAAACGATATCCTTACGTCATAACGCTGCAAACAAGAAAGACAACACTAATTACTATCAGATAATGCCGTAATTTATCACAAGGGAGGGTTGTGAGGAGCTCGCCACTCCAATTAATGGGATAAATAGCTCGTGATAGAAAATTTGCATTAATTTTCCAGTTCGTCGCGAGCGCACGGTACGCCGGTAATGATATGAAAATTCTAAGATGCTTGAAAAAATTGTCGAGCCACTGGTGCAGTATGTGGGTTGAGCAATGAGGGATACGCCTCGCATTTTGGAGAAAATAGGTCACATTAAAAAGATTTAAGACCTGTAGACTTGCGTAATGTGTTTTCTTGATGGCAATTTTATTCATCATAGTGTTTAAATAAGGTAAATTAAGTTACGACTGGGATTCTGGTTATTGAAGGAATCGATGTGATACCCACGCTCATTTGAAATATTTACTTCGAAGAAGAGTTATTCCAATTCGCGTAGGTAGTATTCTATAGCTTTTTAACCGATTTAAAAAAGGAGGATCTTCTCAATTCGTCGGAATCTTTCATTTTCAAAGGTTTCTTACCTCAAAGGGGAAAACGGAACTCTTATATGTCACTTATTTGTCACTTATTTGTCTGTCTGTCTGTCAAACCCTTCTTTGAGAACGTGTGGTGGTATAGTGTTGACATTAAAACTATATACTCAAATCTGTGGTCCCTTGGTGCAGTGAAAAAATCAATCTAGGAGATTGATTTTAGTCTACGCAGTCAAAATATATATCCATTAAATTTAATTTATTCGTCAAAACTCTAGCTAGAGATATTTGTTAAGCTAAAAAATATCTAGTATTAGTACATAAATATATTATAGTTTATGTCGCAAGTTTGATCCCTCAGTGCGCGAGTCCGTCAAGCACAATGCCGATTTTTTTAATTTTTGTTCTTAAATTTACTCAAAGACGCCTGAACTGACTTGGAAAAATCATTATTTTTTTTTTTGTGTCGGAGGTGTTCTCCCCAGGTGGTCCTAAAGATCAGGATCTAATAATGGGATCCTGGAGAAATCGAAGGAACTCTTCAAAATTATAGGCACACGAACGGATTTGGCGCATTTTTTATGGAATGAAAGAATAATGAAAATTAAATCAAAATAAACTTTATTTATGTAACGGAAAATAAAACCACTTAGGTTATCATTGACAGACCCTGTAACCTACACTTTCAATTTCCATTACCAAAACTTATTTCCCTTATCCCCAAGCGTATTCTAAACAATAAATACGAAGAAGAAAATGTAATACTGCTCCCACTTTTAGTCTTCAAAGGATTCAAAGTTAAGATATTACTTTCCAGAGTTATTTTAAAATTCCCAACAGTAATATAAGTTAGATAATGTTGTATATATACACACTTTACCGTTTTCTGTCAAAGTTTGGAAAATAAAATTTTAAAGGCCCTGTTGAGGCCAATTTGATTCAAGCCTCTATCTTATTCTGACTTTTACCGAATAGCAAAGTTGATTTTAATTGGATTAATTAAACAATAACTTTTTCGAGATAAATGAATTAGTAACCACAATGTTATAATCTGGCTGGAATTAGGATGTTTCGTTATCTAATTGAACCAGACTTTAATTTGCTTTCCAGTCTTACCAATGTGCATCGTAGGTATTACCCAGTACTAAATTGGTTGTGGAGGTCAGATAGGCAGTGGCTCCACGCATAATACTGGTATTCTGGTGTATATGGTTAAAATAAAACACAACCCCAACATAGTTAGGAAACGGCTAGGCAGATGATGAGTTATCTAATTTAACTTGAGTTGAAGGAGTATGTGCCAAACAGTTACGTAAAACTTAAGACTTAAAAAAAACACAAGTCCAAGAGAAAAAGATGAGGGGTAGCAATAAGGCATATTAAGCGTTAGGTGTTACTCCAGCGATTTTCAACCACATCTTTATCATTTGTTTTTCGCCGTCTTTCTCAACACTAGGTATTTCTCCTTTATACTGGCCGTGGGTACGTTTACGAACACTTAAACATATACAAACAGCCAGACCCGGAACAACTACAAATAGGTATATTTACAAATATTTATTCAGTGTGGGAATTCGACACGTCACGCAGCAGTCAATCGCAAAGCCACTGCATCAACACGAGATAAAAAAAAATGTTTTACACACGAGTGAAATACTAATCTTCATTTAAATAGTTTTCACGGTATAATACAGTGCTTAGATACAGTCGAAACAACCTAATGTTCTGCTAGCTCTCAATAAAATGTGCCATATCGTGGAAACGCCTCTGTAATGTTAATGTCACATTATGGCGGGAAAGCGATACGAAATGTAAAATGGCGTCAAGGAATAGTTATCACTGTGAACAATCGTTACGTATGTTTCAATGTAGTGTTTCTTTTTTATTATTAATCGGGAAATAGGTGCAGTGTCTTGACAAAAAATTAAAAAAGTTGTGAGTGTATATTTTCCAGGATAATATCAATAAATCCAAATTTCGCTGTTTTAAGTCCCATGTAATAGGGGCGAGCCTATTGCCATCAATCGGGCACAAATCCAAACTCTGTTGCTGTTACTGAGAAATTTCTGACCCGCGAATCGAACCCCAGACCTAATCCTCAGAAGCAACATAACTAGTAAAATATGGGTGTACTATTAGGTATATTATATGGTTATGTGTTACGTACATACGCCTGCACATCAAGCTACTACAATCTGTCAAATTTCTTTGATAGATTTTCGACTTTATTTCTAAAGTATTAGGTTCAAGGTTCATCGGGAAAAATTTACAGTTTCGGGTAGCTTGATGTGCAGGCGTCTGTACCATCAATAAATAAATCGATTAAATGACTCTTTTTCTTCTTGGAATTGAAACAGTCATCACTCATCATGCATTTTCCTTTATCTTTTAACATCACTGATAAAATTGTTTATTATTTTGTAAGTATTCATTACAAAGATCCTCCTTTTACTGTTTAGTTACCCGTTAGGTATACCTGTTAAAATGCTTGAAAAGTGTGTTTTTCACAGAAATTAAAACGAAATAACGTTGATAGCACACCGCTCAGTATTTCGGCGAATTTCCACCAAAGTGTCGGTAGGTATTGCATAAACGCTACAGAGAGAACCTTTATGGAAATAGAAAAACATTCAGTGTTCCGAACAGTTTCAATTATTCTACCTTTGCAAACTCCGGTATTGCTAACAAGTTTTTAGAAATACAGAATTCTGTGGAAAAATGAAAATCTCTGTTTGAAAATTATGTTTCGTTTTAATTTAAAGGAAACTTGGATTTTTATTTCTTAGAAACGAGACGTAGTTTGGATTTTATTTATGCTGACTCTCATTTCGTTATGTAACAAGTGGTTTGGTATGTAACAAATTCTCTGTTTATATTAAACTAGATGTCTAGCGCGGTTTCACCCGCGTCTTTAGTTGCTGCCCCGTTACCGTGGGTAGTATCGTGATGTTGTATAGCCCATGTTACTTCCTGATAATGTAGATTCCTATTAGTGAAAAAATGGTTAAAGTCAGTCCAGTAGTTTTGGAGCCTATTTGATACAAACAAATCTTTCCTCTTTATAATTTTATATGGTAATATAGTATTAAGAACAAACATCACGCTTTAATAAGGGTATCATTATTATGCTGGTAACCTTTTTGATTGGCAATGTCAATTTGATAGACATAAATGTATGCTGTTACTAGCTGTGCCCCGGCATGCGTTGCTATGCAATTTTCTACCTTTCTACCTACCCTACCTACCCTACCTTTTCTTTGCTATAAACCTCACGGAGCCCGAGACCTTTCCAACGAATGCAAAACCGTGGAAATCGGTTCGTGCGTTCTGGAGTTATAGCGTCAGGAAGGAAAACCCGACTTATTTTTATATAGTAGATAACTTTTATGTGTTTTGTTTTGTGTCAGACATTTTGTGTACCCAAAAATATCACATAACTGTTTTTAATTATTGGAAGATTAGAATGACGTGAGTTGGTTAGTAACGATGAATCTATAAAAACCTGTTAAAAGATATCTCAGTACCTACCTACCTACAAGAAATTCACGTATACTTGAAGTCGGAAATGGCAAAAATTAGCTTATTGCTTTAAACCCCCTCTCACGTCCTTCAGAAACCTTGAAGCCCCAAACCTTGAACCACGTCCTTGGGCTTAACCTACTTTTTCTATCTTTTTCGTTCAACCGACCACTCAAAAAGCATCATTATAACAACTGGAACATGATTAATATTGGCTTATCAAATGTTAGCACACAATGCGATAACGGTCACGTGCTGAATGATATTAAAAATGGCGATACGTATATTAATTGTGGCGTTGTTGCGGTTTATTTAGAATTTTGCAATGCATGAGTTTTTGCTTGCTTCGACTCATTAGGAAAACTATTCTTAATATTGCAATTCTGCAGGATTTATCGAAGCATGCGAATAAAAATTAATATATGTACATAGAGCAGCAATTTTTAATTTTTTTGTCACATTACTACGATTGGCCACCCCATTGTAGAATTTGCTCAATTGCTCTCCATCAAAGTCTCTAAAACAACCTGTATACCTATTCCATATTCGGGTCTTCATTAAAATAATGTAAATAACTTGATAAAGAACACGCGGGGAAAATCCTCAGTGAGTAATTTTCCGCTAAAACTGAAGCGAAAATGTAACACGTTCTTGCTATTTACGATACTACGTTGTAACACCCGTGAATGCTTGTAAATTCAACACGTGTATATGCTTCCCGTGTTGATGTGAGATTCGCCATAAATAAGGAGAGATTGATACTTTATCTTACAGGATACCTGTGTGGCACTAAATGAAGAGATGCATCAAGTGGAAGTAGTAAGGAGAGGTATAGGTTGCAGTATAACATGGCAATTTTATACACTTTACTCAGATAAATCAAATTATAATTAGTATTTTTTTTTTGGTAGTTACAAATCAAACACGACAAAGATAGAAGGATGAGTTTATTTTCTACCGAAGGACTGGTCGGTAAAGACGAAATTGTGTGGAAAGTGAAAAACCCTTTACCCTGACGTGTTTTTTTTAAACGTTTCCCGACACTAGGAGTTTCTCCTGAATTGTGGATACGTTTACAAACATTTAAACTCACATACACAAATAGCATACAGGTTAGTTAGTTATTTCCACCACTCATTGCACTGTTAACTTCTAATCTACTACACACTAATATTAAAATTCAGTCTGTCAAAACAAATCTGAAGTAGTATAGAACCATACTACTTCATATCATAGAACTTAATTACTTACAAAATAAACAAAACATTCTACTATGCTTTGCATGTTTAATGTTTTTTTTTAAGCTATTGCATAGCTTCTATCGCGGGCCTTGAGCGCGGGGACCGAATCCAGAAATTCCATAACGAAGAAAAAAATGACGCTCCCCACTCCGACTGGCACGGAGGTGTGGCTTGTCTAACGTCGTTTACACAATACGGTCAGTTATTTCAATTCCGATTCTAATGTTTTAATAGCGTGTATGGTAGAGAATCGAATAGACAATCGACATTACGCTGGATCAAACCCAAGGTCTTGTTTTTCTTTTTACGACTTCTTTTCATTGGAAGTACTTTTTAAATATTATATTTAGTTTTTTATTTATTGTCTAAGTTCATAAAAAAATGTTTCTTTTTGCGACTTCTTTTCATTGGAAGTACTTTTTAAATATTTTATTTAGATTGTTTTTATTTATTGCATAAGTTGATAATAAATGCTATGCAATAGCTTTACCGCGGCAGTGCCACACGTATTTTTTTTTGTTTGTTCGTCGTCATTGTGACTAATGAAGACTTTTCTTTATTTCTACTTCATTGTAAAACATTTTGTTTTGTACTGCACTGTTGGGCAAATATCTCTTTCCAAACAGAGAAAACACGGGCATTGATCACCACGCTTCCTGAGGACAGCTACCCTACCATGACGGCTTAAGACGCTGACAAGAGCCAAAAAGGCTTGTCTCAAAACATTTTTTTGCCAAATCTATACAGTTTGTGACAGCGGAAAAAATATATGTTAATCTTGAACATATTTCTGAGAACCCTGTTGCTTTCAAAACACGTTTTTGAGAAGTTTCCTCGATACAAAAAAATTGTAAACTAACCTCTTAAAATGATCTTCCAATAAAAATATCTGTATTACGAAGCAATGTACGTTGGTAAAATTTATAACATTAACGTATTACATTTAAATAAAGAACTTGGTTGTTTTTTATTTTTGACTACTCAACTCATTTTAAAGTAATCAATTTATTCTATGGTTTGTAAAAAGTTACGAACGCACGTCATCACGCTTCTCTTTCTTACGTATACAATCCGACAGTGATCGCATAGACGCGCAGCTAGACGGACGCATGCCGCATGTCGCTCTGCCCCGCTATCCGTTTTATATATTGATATTTGATAACTTCAAACATACATTATATTTTATTTAATTCCTGAAACTACCTATACCAAGTTGTAAAAAGATTGGCACGAAAAGACATTGTATGGGATATAAGTTTGAACATAAATTAAGTTGTGAAAATATTTGCTGTGTAAAATAGGAAATTCACAAAAATGCCGGGGGCGGGAAAAAAGCGCTATTAAACTAACAAACAAAAATATCTCCTGCAAGTAGTAAAGTAATATTATAAGTTTATATTGTAATATTGACAAAACGGGTACGAACATAAATGAAATTATAACCAAATAGGTATTAAAAAGGCTATTTTGTACCACCCATAGCCTAAATTCGTTGAATCACGTAAGATTCGGCTAGTCTAATGGTACTCGCATGGATTCCAAACGTCGAGTCTCGAGTTCGAACCCATGTTGAATTTTTGGAAATTGATTTGGATTCTTTTTATTTACTTATTTTTGTGAAATTTACATTGTTTTTGAAGTGAAACTTCTTTATCGGGGTTGGAAATAAATTTAGTGTAACGTTTTTCAGTTACGCGCCATCTTTTTCTTATCCCTACGAACGTTCCTAAGTTTTTTTCGTAATTCTTCGTACCATCAAAAAATATTTCATATTTTTGAGATATTATGAGACCTTACCTCCGGACTTGACGGAGTGACTTGAAGGTGTACTTCGGTGACTGCTACTGGAACTCCTCGACGGATTGAACTAGATGTGTCGAGTTTGGGCTCATTTTGTTAGTTATGATGAGACCTTACCTCTGGACTTGATGGAATGACCTGAAGGTCTACTTTGGTGACTGCTACTGGAACTCCTCGACGGATTGAACTAGATGTGTCGAGTTTGGGCTCATTTTGTTAGTTATGATGAGACCTTACCTCTGGACTTGAT
The DNA here is from genome assembly GCA_905475445.1 of Ochropleura plecta. Lineage (NCBI taxonomy): Eukaryota > Metazoa > Arthropoda > Insecta > Lepidoptera > Noctuidae > Ochropleura > Ochropleura plecta. The sequence goes on along the minus strand of FR997723.1, from coordinate 5,539,420 downwards.
GGAGTGACCTGAAGGTCTACTTCGGTGACTGCTACTGAAACTCCTCGACGGATGAAACTAGATGTCTCGAGGTTGGGTTCGTTTTATAAGTTATGATGAGACCTTCCCTCTGGACTTGATAGAGTGACTTGAAGGTGTACTTCGGTGACTGCTACTGGAACTCCTCGACGGATTGAACTAGATGTGTCGAGTTTGGGCTCATTTTGTTAGTTATGATGAGACCTTACCTCTGGACTTGATGGAATGACCTGAAGGTCTACTTTGGTGACTGCTACTGGAACTCCTCGACGGATTGAACTAGATGTGTCGAGTTTGGGCTCATTTTGTTAGTTATGATGAGACCTTACCTCTGGACTTGATGGAGTGACCTGAAGGTCTACTTCGGTGACTGCTACTGAAACTCCTCGACGGATGAAACTAGATGTCTCGAGGTTGGGTTCGTTTTATAAGTTATGATGAGACCTTCCCTCTGGACTTGATAGAGTGACCTGAAGGTCTACTTTGGTGACTGCTACTGGAACTCCTCGACGGATTGAACTAGATGTGTCGAGTTTGGGCTCATTTTGTTAGTTATGATGAGACCTTACCTCTGGACTTGATGGAGTGACCTGAAGGTCTACTTCGGTGACTGCTACTGGAACTCTTCGATGGATCGAACTAGATGTGTCGAGTTTGGGCTCATTTTGTTAGTTATGATGAGACCTTCCCTCCGGACTTGATGGAGTGACCTGAAGGTCTACTTCACTGACTGCTACTGGAACTCCTCGACGGATTGAACTAGATGTGTAGAGATTGGGCTCGTTTTGTTAGTTATGATGAGACCTTACCTCTGGACTTGATGGAGTGACCTGAAGGTCTACTTCGGTGACTGCTATTGGAACTCCTCGTCGGATGAAACTAGATATGTCGAGTTTGGGCTCATTTTGTTAGTTATGATGAGACCTTCCCTCCGGACTTGATGGAGTGACCTGAAGGTCTACTTCGGTGACTGCTACTGGAACTCCTCGACGGGTCGAACTAGATGTCTCGAGTTTGGGTTCGTTTTATAAGTTATGAAGAGACCTTCCCTCTGGACTTGATAGAGTGACCTGAAGGTCTACTTTGGTGACTGCTACTGGAACTCCTCGACGGATTGAACTAGATGTGTCGAGTTTGGGCTCATTTTGTTAGTTATGATGAGACCTTACCTCTGGACTTGATGGAGTGACCTGAAGGTCTACTTCGGTGACTGCTACTGGAACTCTTCGACGGATCGAACTAGATGTGTCGAGTTTGGGCTCATTTTGTTAGTTATGATGAGACCTTCCCTCCGGAGTTGATGGAGTGACCTGAAGGTCCACTTCACTGACTGCTACTGGAACTCCTCGACGGATTGAACTAGATGTGTAGAGATTGGGCTCGTTTTGTTAGTTATGATGAGAGCTTTCCGTTACGCGCCATCTTTTTCTTATCCCTACGAACGTTCCTAAGTTTCACTTCTTACGAATGTACGCTAGTACACGCACACATTTTTTTTTAATTTTATTTTTATATTTTCAGTATAATTATTACGTAACGCTCGGTTAGTTTAGAGGTACTCGGAAAGAATCCGAAAGACGAGACTCAAGTTCGAACCCAAGCCTTAGGAAACTGATTTGATTACTTTTTATTTACTTATTTTCGGTAAATTTAGATTGTTTTTTTTATTTTTAGAATAGTTATTACGTAACACTCGGTTAGTCTGTGGTAGTGGTACTAGCATAGAATCCCAAAGACGAGTCTCGAGTTCAAACCCAAGTTGAATTTTAGGAAATTGAAGTGGATTCTTTTTATTTACATAATTTTGGAAAATTTACATTGTTTTTTTTTAATAAGTTTTGGAAATGTCTGGTTTGGAAATGTATGAGTTACCGCACGAGGCCAGGTTAAGCAACCTTTGCCAAGGTTTGGAAATGGATGGGTTACCACACGGGCCAGGTTAAGTCACCCTCACCAAAGTTTGGAAATGGATGGGTTACCACAGGGGGCCAGGTTAAGCAACCCTTGCCAAGGTTTGGAAAAGCATGGGTTACCTACCACACGACGCCAGGTTAAGCAACCTTTGCCAAGGTTTGGAAATGGATGGGTTACCACAGAGGGCCAGGTTAAACGACCCTTGCCAAGGTTTCGAAAAGGATGGGTTACCACACGGGGCCAGGTTAAGCAACCTTTGCCAAGGTTCGGAAATGGATGGGTTACCACAGGGGCCAGGTTAAGCAACCTTTGCCAAGGTTTGGAAATGGATGGGTTACCACAGGGGGCCAGGTTAAGCAACCTTTGCCAAGGTTTGGAAATGGATGGGATACCACACGGGCCAGGTTAAGCCACCCTCACCAAAGTTTGGAAATGGATGGGTTACCACACGGGCCAGGTTAAGCCACCCTCACCAAAGTTTGGAAATGGATGGGTTACCACACGGGCCAGGTTAAGCAACCTTTGCCAAGGTTCGGAAATGGATGCGTTACCACAGGGGCCAGGTTAAGCAACCTTTGCCAAGGTTTGGAAATGGATGGGTTACCACAGGGGGCCAGGTTAAGCAACCTTTGCCAAGGTTTGGAAATGGATGGGATACCACACGGGCCAGGTTAAGCCACCCTCACCAAAGTTTGGAAATGGATGGGTTACCACACGGGCCAGGTTAAGCAACCCTCACCAAGGTTAGGAAATGTATGGGTTACCACAGGGACCAGGTTAAGCGACCTTTGCCAAGGTTTGGAAATGGATGCGTTACAACAGTGGACCAGGTTAAGCAACCTTTGCCAAGGTTTGGAAATGGATAGGTTACCACAGGGGGCCAGGTTAAGCAACCCTTGCCAAGGTTTGGAAAAGGATGGGTTACCACAGGGGCCAGGTTAAGCAACCTTTGCAAAGGTTTGGAAATGGATGGGTTACCACACGGGCCAGGTAAAGCAACCCTTGCCAAGGTTTGGAAAAGGATGGGTTACCACATGGGGCCAGTAATAGAGTTTTATTCAAAGTGCCTTCGATCCTCGAATTCATAAACGATGATGAACACGAAAACGAAAACGATGTCCTTTTGGTAAGTCCACAATGAAACAGAATAATGATGTTTTCAATGACATATTTAGTTCCTATCACAATCTGTTCTTTTCTGCATATTACTCTTACAAATTATGTCGATGTTTCACATCTGCTAGGCGTCCCGTGACGGCTCACATTTTTTTATTATTTTTAGAATTTTCGTAAAAAAAAACATTTAAAAATATAAAAATAGTAGCCCACCGGTATCGGGAACAGGGTCCAAGCTACCGGCGGTCAGGGCTCCAGGGAAAGGAACCTCCTAACAATACGAATTATTATTACGGCCGGCGCACGGTGGGCTGAAAATCGGCTTTCATAGACTTAGGGATTTCAATTTGTAAGTGCTTGTTTTTATGCCGGATATCGCTTCTATTAGTCATTACTATGTACAAAAATGACACCCGAGTTAATTCTACCCAAAAACGAAGGAAATATAATTTTTTTACGAAAAATTTGTATGAAGCTAGTATGAAAAATCGAATTATCTCCTAAACGGCATGTTTAACCGTAATATCCTTGGAGATGGTCATAGTGCTAATTATTTATGATTTTTTGGTTGGCGATTGGACGAAAAATTTAATGCCGTTTTTTTTTTAAAAATCGTCAAAATATTTTTATTTATTTTTACATGTAAAACGATCCCTTTTAGTGTCTAAGTTAAAAAGTTCGATATGTTATTAACCCAAATATTAAGAACACACGAAACAAGAAAAATAAAATAAAAAAATTGCTGTTTTTGACACATTTATATTAATTTAAATAAAAAAAGATTTATATTGAAGTAACATAATAATATGAAGTTATATTTTATACAAAATAAGTTAATTTAAGGAATTAATACTAAGCATTCGTAAAATAAAGTAAAATAAATAAAAAAAATAAAACATATCATTAAATATTACAAAAAAACCCAAACACACTCAAATACAAATTTACAAATATGTACATATATATCTTTTTTACAAATTTTCCTTATCACTCTCGTTGTCAGACTCCAATTCTGAGTCAGCATCCAGATTGGATATATCCAAAAATTCGAACTCAGTTTCCTGAAATTGAATTAAGTCGAGAGTTTCAGCAAAAAAGCTCTGCTTTTTCTTGGCATCTAACTTAGGCCTTTGTGCACTTAGCAAAGGGTCCGAAGAAACAACAAGCATATTTAAAATGTCTTGATTGGAATCCTGCCTGCTTCTTTTCCGCGAATGATGTTCTCGAAACCTCCTAAAATCTTTGTTTCGAGACTCTGAGGCTTCTTCCGAGAGAGTCCCAATCGGCACAATATTATTTTTCTCGATTATGTCAGCCCCATGGATTAGTAACTTATGAACGGTTGACGACATGTAGTACCAGTCGTATAGTAATACGTACTTTTCTGCTGTTTTGCGAGCATAATCTCTAAATTTTATTATATCGATCTGCTCTCCAGATGTAATTGCTTGTAAAATTACAGCAAATCTTTTGATGAGGTCTTCATCCAAACCGGTTATAGCTGCGGTTTTATTAGGAAACTCAAAGAATTTTCTTGCAGTATTCCCGTCATTGGTGGTTCCCGAGCCTTGTTTTACTATATCAATCAACAGATTGAGCTCATCTTTGAATTTATTTTGAATTATTTTCTTTCTTGTCTGTAGCATTTCTTTGTGCTCATCACTTCTCGCTGCCCACCGTTTGAAGTCCAGTCTGTATGCAATGTGTAACAGACATTCCATACAATTTATACGGGCGTGTAGGGATGACAAGCCAAACTCATACAGGTCCGAACACACAATTTTTGATGTTACAGCATCTAAGCGGTTCATTTCTGTAGGCTTTGCTAAGCACAGGTAGCACGATGCATTTGATCTAGCTTCAGAAAGGTAAGTACAGACTTTAGCGTCGATCATCGTCATCATTAGTTGATGAGTCACCCTATTATTATTATTGCACTCTGTAGGGCCTCAATTTCTTCATCCATTTGTTTTTTCAGCCCAAGGACAACTGCTTCACTCTCCTTTACAAAAGTAAACTGAACTGGACGACAATACAAAACTGAGCATGGTTTTGGGTTCGTCCATAAAATGTTGTCTCCATCTGTCAGTTTTAGTGGCACCAAGGAGGTCATGAAAATGCTTGAATCATCTTCCTCACCCTCAATTTTCTGCTTGTATCGGCTTTGGTTAGAAGCACCGTCAAATCCCCACTTGGATATCAGCTTCAACTGCTTGTTATGCTCTTCGTTAGAAAGGCTTTGAAGGATTCTTGTAACCGTGATATCAAGTAAAGCTTGAAGTGTAATCCTAGCCGATGAATCAGTAACTGTCACTGATTGCTTCGGAGGGTAGCAATCAAGCTTAGTTTGTTGCACTTTATAGTAAGATGGATAAATATCTTTAGCACCTTCTCGAATGGCAGCCTCACGCAACGTAATATATTGCCACTTTGAGAGTTTTAGCGAAAGAAGCAATCCAAGCGCCTTTTCTGGCGTAAATATGATTGTTTTCGCTGGTTTCTTAAGCGTTTCATTTAATTTAGCGGCTGCTTCAGGATTTTTCATCATGTATTCGATGACAGAGGCGATATCTCCATGCCCTTCTTCTTTTAAACGTGCTGCTGCTGCATATGCCAATTCACTGGAACCTTCGCCTGTGTGTTCATCAGATCTTCTCTTTTTTTGTTTACTTCCCAGGTCTTCGAATGGTTTACGGGATCTTTTCGTCATTGTTCCAATGGACGTTGATGTCGACGGTTCTGGAGAGACTGAGGGCGCTCTTGGTATCTCATCAACACTTGGTTCTTGATTAACTAAAGTTTGCACAAAACTCGGCCAATCAATATTTGCTCCCAACCAATTCTCGTACTTTCTCCTGAAATTATCAAGGAATCGGTTGGATTTCTTCCACCTTTGTAAAGCGGCTCGCGTAAATCTCCGACAAAATTCTTTGAGAACAACATAATCTTCGTCAGACAGGCAATCGCATATGCGGGATACAACTGCACTAAACAATACTTCATGATCAAATGAAGTACTCTCACTTCGTAGAAGAACAAACAAGTCTAAATTGGTCATTAAACTTTCCATTTTAAGATTTTATAGTCGCAGATTTAGTGTTAGCAGTTACACAGTTGTGAACAAATTAAATTATAAAACAAAACTTTAGCCCTTTTATTGCAAAACGACAATAATTAGGTAACTACCCTCATTAGTTATCTCCTCATTAGCTAATGAAAATCTATAATTGTCACTAACTATTCTTAGAACTCATAGCACTGCTAATTAACAAATTAGCTTACTTATCAGGAAATGTTAAATATAATCCATTGTCGTGAGATATTGAAAATCATTAAATCACCTATTAAGACTCATTAGAAGACCTAATCAGTGTAGTTACTTAATCACTTCTTTTTGGACTCATTAGAAGACAATTGGTAATTTGGTTGTATGAAAAGTTTTAAAACTCATTTTGTGTTGATAAATATCTAGCTCAAACATAGTTGGCTACGTGTGGGTGTACTATAAACCTCTGCCAACTCCTTCGGAAATATAGGAGTGATGCTATTTTATGTTATGTGTAGTTAAAAGTCCGTGTTCTTCAACATAAACACCAAAAGGAATCGTTTCATACGTAAAAACAAATAAAAATATTTTGACGATTTTTAAAAAAAAAACGGCATTAAAATTTTTGTCCAATCGTCAACCAAAAAATCATAAATAATTAGCACTATGACCATCTCTAAGGATATTACGGTTAAACATGCCGTTTAGGAGATAATTCGATTTTTCATACTAGCTTCATACAAATTTTTCGTAAAAAAATTATATTTCCTTCGGTTTTGAGCAGAATTAACTCGGGTGTCATTTTTGTACATAATAATGACTAATAGAAGCGATATCCGGCATAAAAACAAGCACTTGCAAATTGAAATCCCTAAGTCTATGAAAGCCGATTTTCAGCCCACCGTGCGGCGTCGCCGTCGGTTAGTCTTGTGGTACAAACTTGCATAGAATCCGAAAGACGAGTCACGAGTTCGAACCCAAGTTGAATTTTATGAAATTGAATTGGATTATTTCTATTTACTTATTTTTGGGAAATTTACTTTGTTTTTTTTATATATTTTTAGAATAATTATAACGTAACGCTCGGTTAGTCTGTGGTAGTGGCACATCCATAGAATCCGAAAGACGAGTCTCGAGTTCAAACCCAAGTTGAATTTTAGGAAATTGAAGTGGATTCTTTTTTTTTACTTATTTTTGGGAAATTTACATTATTTTTTTTTAATAAGTTGAGTTGCCTGTAAGGTCGGCAGAGTATGTTTTTATTTTCCTTATATTTATATTGTTTTTAAATTCAGTATAAATAAAGTAAATACATACATTCATTTTTACTTGCCTTATCTAATTTGTTTTTAGCTTTTCATACAGAACAATAAATATATAAGAGCGCCATCTATTGGTTCTTGTTAATTATTATTGACCGCGTCCTTTCTTTCTTGCTTGTTAGTTCGCTGTGTCGCCGCCCTTTAAGAATGGCGCTAAGATACCGGAGAAATAGTGGGCGTGGCTAAAAATACCGAAACATCGCAGCTCACTAACGGCATTCATCGTCTTAAAGCAAAACTTATTCCACTGAGGGAAAGAGACAGAGCTATACAGGGTGTCTAGCACCATCTCTTTCTCACACAGGAATAAGAACTGCTATAAGATGTCATGGTATCCCTTCAGGTTGGAGATTTCAGAATATCAGTTATAGTCCAGGTTTCCTCACGACGTTTTCCTTCAAAGATGTCTGTGATGTCAAAGATAAACTTAGAAAATACATAAAATTAATTGATAACGTCACAGTTGCCTGGATTTGAATCTACAACCTCATGCATGAGAGGCGAGGTCTTAACGTTTGCGCCACCACGACATAAAAAAACACTAGTACAGTCAATAATAAACCATATTTTAGTGTAATTAATAAGCAGAATCGCACAGAACAACCCGCAATACGTCTTTATTATTTCAATATGACATATACAAGCGTAATGACTACTTACATAATTAACGCTCCGTCTATTAACGTTATTAGAATATTGTGCTGTTAATAGGTGTGTTCAGTTACACAATATACTTAGTAACAATAACTTAATAATGTATCACCTACAATGCTCTTTGGTTTCATAAACCTACCAAATTAGAAATAACTAGAATATAGAACTTAATCAAGTTTAAGCTGTATATTTGTTACCAAGGCAACAAAGTATTTCCTAATAATCTAACTAGAAACAAATGGCAAAGTATTTATTTTACCTCGTAGATTTTTACGTTAAATCAATCTAAAAAACAAAACTTCGTTTTTGTTCAAATTGTATCAACGTAATGGACCTAATGACAAAATAAGATTTCCAGATTTTCCCCGTCCTCGAGAGGATCTCCTGAAGTCTGGTTTCCGAGAACTCGTAAAATTAGATAATGTCGGTAGAAGTCGACATCGGAGACCAATAATTAAGAACAACGAATAAAACAAGCTTTTAACTTGGACAACTTCAAAGGAGGCTGAGGGTATCTCTACCCGCAAAAAGCAACGTCCCACAAAAGACAATGTCCCGTGAAACTTCAACGACTTAAAACAGGAGACATCTTGAAAAACTTCATTACGTAATATGCATCCCACGGACGGGTTTGCTTTTTGTTTTTTAAATACAAGACGTTTGCGTTCCAGTGTTCTTTCTTAAATATTTTGACTCATAAGAAAAAACATTTTACCATTAATATGTGCAAAATTAATTCAAGACAAGCAACAGATGACATTATAATGCCATCCCCGAGGGAGTTTTTTCGTTCGAACTTGACACCTCGCCCCTCGGTGGATATGCAGAGTGAATACTAATTCCACACGTTCCCCTATACAAGCGTCGTATAAAATATCCTTAAAGATATGTACAGTGCGTAGAAGCAGCATATTCTTATGTTTATGAAATGACACCGTCAAACAAAATTGGGCCGAGTATGCGTGTTTTTGGGGTGTCGACAGAATATTGCGAAATAATTCGACTTTGGCGTTCACCCCTACGTTATTTCCGAGACGGTAAGCTCTAGGGGTGTTGGAACGCTGCTTTACGCAGATCCAGCTGATTCTTTTGTAAGAAAGGCGTAGGTAAATAAACAGCGATATAAGTCTCATCTCTAAAGCTCTTTTGTTTGGTATTGATCCGCACAAACTACGCATTGTTGCTAAAGGACTTAACAGTTTCTTCCCTTGCATATTAGTTCTACATTGCCAGCACTGCGCTGTGCGCATTCAAGAATGGTTTTGTATAATTTACTGGAGCAAAGGTTGAAGTAAAAAGTATTTGGCAACATTAATGTGGTCTACAAATATTTTCACTGAATCTAACGAGTGGTGAAACAAATATCAGAAACTGTGATTTAAATAAATATTGTCCCAATTTGTAGTACGATGATGTTTCGTTTAATATTTTACTAATTACCCTAATTGGTGTATACAGTTACCCATAAATTGCATTAAAATCCGATCTCCATTCGAAGCGAAATTATGTACCTGAAACAAATAATTGGTTTATTAGTAGGTTGATTCGTTTAAAACGTTTCAGCAAAAACATTGATGTAAAAAGTTTAGAATAGATGCCTCTAAAAAATAAAACGAACTTCTACCATAAACACACCAGTGGGACATCTAAAACTTAAAGTTTTACGTCCAACGAAACTTTATGGGAATATCTAGACCCAAGACTTTACTGATACGTCATAAAAACTTTAAATCCACTTGAATTGGAATTCTCCCCAGCGACGCTCAATTCATTGAATTCAATAAAAGAACAAAAGCGGCTTACACGATCATTGAACATCTCGGTGCACAATACGAGTTGCGAACTGCGAGCTGCACAGAGGAAGTGCTGCGCCCACAAAGAAAGCCAAAGACCGTATAATTTACAAAATAAAACTACACAACGTAGTAGTTTTTCCTCTAAGTTACGAAGGAGAAACAATATGTTGTCAGGCTACTAGATAATCAGATAAGAACAGCAAAGTTATTACGCTAAACAATTTACTTTCTTGTTCTTCGGGCCCGATACTGATTTTGTATTGGATTTATCGTGGCAGAATAAATAACAACCAATCATTGATAGAAAGAGCAATGTGTTAAATTGAGTGTAATTCAAGTAAATTGACATTCAAGACAATCATAGCATGTCTGATTTTATGATTACTAAACACAGATACGTAAATTGATATAACATTGGCAGTGAATTGGTCGTTTGCAATATTATAATAAAACATACTACAGAAGATCAAATGGTTGTAGAAGCAATAACGCTCATTCGCATTCTATCGATAAACATTTGTCTGCGCAAATGTAAACTCGCACCATTAACGAATCGAATCGGTCGCCTTAGAAACGGAACGTAAACATTAGTGACGTGCCACGTCCGCGAGTATCGATTCGACCGAGCACCGACCTCGGAGACGTCACCGTGTTGATACTGATACAATTACTTGGCCATTAAAGAATTTATTACGTTATCTTATCGATACAGCAGCATTGTTATCGTCGGACACAGATAACTCGAATCGATTTAGACTGAGTGTTGGGTTACGTTAATGCACGTATTTTCAGTCAGTATTGTTTCAGCTTTATTTAGAAGTTTTGCGATTCTAACAGCAGTAACTCGATTTATCAGTGAGCTCTTTACAGATTTTCGTTTAGTATCCAATAAAGAAATAAGCCTAGATTTACAACATCAATAGGCCCGAGGCATTTCTAAATCTTGGGATCAAAGGTTTTTCTTGTATTCGAGGCCACAATGGTGCGGAATTTAGATAGCTGTAGACTTTTTGCCACCCATAATCTATATGGCCGATTCCATGTTAAAAAGCTACAACTAATATAATCCTCATAACACAGGAAAAACAGCAATCCCTTGAGCCGAGCCCTACCTTGCAATATTTTTGTAACAATAAAAAGAAATCATCAGAAATGAACCAAAACATTCAAATGAAGTAGATATGCTGAATTACCGAAATTAAAGCGAAGGCCATTCGTCTACAACATGAATGAATTTATTGAGAGGCCGTGTCGAGGTCATTTGCGAACACGTGGTCCACGTAGCCATTCAATTTAAGGACTAGCTACTGTACTAGATGGATTCAATTTAGATCTATTTCCCACTTAGATGGCGCAGTCTTGTACGCTGGGAGAAAATTTCCAAAGAGAAACAGGCTTTTGCCAAACATTTTACGATTGTCTAAGTAGGACATATGTCACTCAATACTGATTTTCTGGACAAACAAACAAAGTTACCGGAACGAGTCAAACATTGGGAGCAGAAATAAAACATTAGGAGACGAAGGAGAGGCCCCTTCGTCTCCCAGAGGAGCGTACGTGCCTTATATCCGAGGAGCAGACCCTAAAATAATCGCCGCATTCGATGCTTTATTATAAACCGATCAGAAATGGTGGATAGGCGAAAATTAACAATCAAAGTTAATTTTCGAAACTTGCTTTGGAAAGCAAATGCCAAAACTGAGGTTATCGTGGTTTGTCTCAATTTAAGATTAATAAACAAATTGTGTATGAACAAAATACCCATGTGGATTGTTTTTGTATTGATTTTTGTTACAATGGGTGTGGTCAAATTACTACAAAAAAATTAGACGTATGAAACAGTGAAGGCACTGCGTAACCTAAAGATTTTTTCTAGTCTAGAGAATAACTAAGTGTGATTGGTAAAAGCTAAAATCAACCGGAATACCGCACTGAATTCGAGGATAATAAAACAGCTCATTCACGCAAAACCATTATGATAATGTAATTAACTGAGCAATTTGTTAATTGCCTTCAGTTCCTACCTGCTTTTACCCTCAATTGTTCCTGACAATTCATGAAGATATATCGGTAGTTTCAGAGCGAAATCTTTTCCTCGGTCTGGAATAAAGTTGCAGTAAATGTTTTACTTGACATTGATTGACTGAAACATTTACAGTACTATGTAATAATTTAACTAACAGCAAAACGAATTTGTCAGTCTTATCAAAAAGTAAGCTGTTATTAATGGCTCGTGGTGAATTTAATAATAACAGGGGCGGTCGGGGAAATTTCCTAAAAGTTTTCTCCCCAAGTAAATGACTAGTGGGAATAAAAGTATAATTTCATAAGCTTCCCCCTAAATAGGGGTCGTAGGGCGCGCCACCGTCTACAAAACGCTGACTGGGAGTCACGACACAGTCACTTTGTGGCATTGCAAAGTAAATTGAAAGTTATGGAGTCCATTTTTCCTTTTGACTTTATTTTGTACTTGCTTTTGGTAAATGCGGTCGTTTCTGTCTTTGTTACTGCGCGTTTCTCAGAGAAAAGTTCCTTTAGTAGGTAGTTAGTAGGTAATATAATATAACGAAATATATTTATAGAAGACTAGCTGTGCCCAGCGGTTTCACCCGCTGCTCACTTAGGGGTTTGAAAAATAGATGTTGGCCGATTCTCAGAGCTACCCGATATAATAATAATAAAATAATAAAATTTATTTATTTCGGACAACGGAGATCCATACTTTGTTAGTATTACAAAACGGCTTATACTCTAGTGTTAGTATTAAAGATAAAATAAAACATCAAAACAAAGGCTGACAAAGCAGGCACATTGTGTCCTACTTTATCAACCTCCGAACAAAATGCCTAATATTTGGAGTATAGCTCTCCGCCACAGCTCTCAGGATATAGCTGCGACTACTCCGTACTCTGCATAGCAGCGACGCAGTTTTTTTGCGCATTATAGCGTGAAAGCCATCGGTGTGGGCCTGGGCAAACATTTCCGAAGCGCTACAGAAACGGGGCAGCCGCAACAACATCCTGAAAGTATTATTATATTGAACGTGTAGGACATCCAGCGACCTTTTGGTGTAGTTGACCCATAGATTGCTCGTGTAAAAACTCTGACAGTACGCCTTAAAAAGAGTAATTTTCACAAAGTCAGAGCACCGAGCAAATCTACGGGCCAACATATTACCTCTGACCGCCAGTGCCCTACGCTCCCTCTCAATATCCATATCATCCTTAAGGTCGTCGGTGATAAAATGTCCAAGGTACTTGAATTTGGATAAGTACTCTATAATTTGGATATGTACACAGAATTTCGTTTAAATCGGTCCAGCCGTTTCGGAGGAGTATGGGAACAAAAATGGTGACACGAGAATTTTATATATTAGACTAGCTGTGCCCAGCGGTTTCACCCGCTGAGGTTTAGGGGTTTGAAAAATAGATGTTGGCCGATTCTCAGAGCTACCCGATATGTACACAGAATTTCGTTTAAATCGGTCCAGCCGTTTCGGAGGAGTATGGGAACAAAAATGGTGACACGAGAATTTTATATATTAGACTAGCTGTGCCCAGCGGTTTCACCCGCTGAGGTTTAGGGGTTTGAAAAATAGATGTTGGCCGATTCTCAGAGCTACCCGATATGTACACAGAATTTCGTTTAAATCGGTCCAGCCGTTTCGGAGGAGTATGGGAACGAAAATTGTGACACGAGAATTTTATATTTTAGATTTCATTTTAATTCTTATTAGTTGTTATTTTAAACATAACCTATCATTTAGTTTCCAATAAGTATCGCAAAAATCAAGCTTGAATCAGAATAATATTGAATTATTGAAACCGAAATGCATACATTCAGTGACAAATGAAAGGAAAATTGGCGAGGTTCCAGTAACTTTTTAGAAAATTCTATTTGAGTGATAAATGCAAAAGCATAAATAAATAAAAACTCAGCTGAGTTCGTTGCCTTACTACTTGATTATTAATGTCGGAATCGATTTGGTATTCCTTTTGATGAACCGATAGGACTAATAAATTGCGAGACAATGCAAATGACTGTTGTTTACATAATCATGCCAAGAAAAAAGATTTTCGTCGGAATCAAAAATCGATCGAGATCGATGGATCTGGGCATAAAACAAATTGACTAAATGTATCCATATGTATGCTATTCTCATCGAGTTTGCGTTTCGGGGTTGCGTCTACTTCAGCTTTCTTACCATCACAGTTTTGTAACCACGATGATGATGCCATAAGCCGATTTTGTCCACAGCGACTGCATTCGATGGCTTTCCAAGGCAGTTGTAAGGTTTAGTGAGATGCTCTTCAATTTGTTGTTACCTACTTGAGACCCTTGTTGGGTTGCATGGGTGGGTTTTAGTCAGTAGAAGTCTGACACTCGTCCCGCTCCACCTAGAGCGGGGAAGTTATTTGACGACTACCCACCCGCGAAAAAAAATGCTTCTTGAGAGCACATGAAAGGTCATAACATGCTATGCATATCTAATTTTGGCCGAAAAAACTCAGTCCACAAATTGGACATGTCAGAACATTTTTAGTACTCCAATGCAAACTCTATAAACACCCATGGATTATTAAACCACTATCATGCAGGATGATCAGTAGCATACATATTGGGTGGGATTGGCTTCCACAGGCCGTCAGACTCGCGGGCCTCATATGTCAAGCTAAGATCCTTGACAAGGGACAAGTTGACAAGTAAAGCAGTAAGATACGAACAACAATAACCAAGGCACAATAACTGGCCAAATTGCCCGATATAGATAGCAAATATACCGACCGATATGACAGGAGTATATTTGGTGGGTGCGGGCGACAGGCTAATGAAAGCCAAACACGCGAGCCTCCACCCCGCACGCACCCGAATATTGTTAATTACAATAACATTGCTTACTACTGCGACAGCCGTACTATGAAGTTATTGTATGTGACAGGAATGTTTGTTTTCTTATTTCTGATGACATTATTTTTATATTAGATGGAGCTGTCTTTGACTGTTCGTGATGTTATTGGTTTCATTTTTTCTTTTTAGGTATTTTCTTGGGAAACCTCGTAAGGAAGCCTGCCAAAATATCGTAGAACTAACATGACATAATATCACGCCTATCACGTAATTTCCGAAGGTTTAGGCAGCGGTGTACCTAATAGTACACCCATATATCGCCACTTATGTTCTATGAGTCCCAGTGTTATTGGGATTTTCGAAATTTTGTGAAATGTAAACCAACACGCAGAAGGCACGGATTAGGCGTGGTGATTACGATCCCTTTCAATGACGTTGAAGTCTGTGTCCCAACAATCGAAATAAAATTCTAGGAACATTCCTTATTATTATTTAAGTTATTTAACATAAATTTCACTCTGATAACATATACCTGCTTTCTCAACTTCTCTCCTGTAGTCTAGATTCATAAATCTTTTAGTAGGTCCAAATTAAATTTACTCCATACAAAACGAGAAGTTCTTGAATTTTTCAGTGAACTCGTTTATTTAATCCCCTTTCACCTAGCCGAAACAAATTAGCGTTTCAACACTGAGCCTAAGCTCTAACCGAAACTCTATCATGAATATAAAACTCCCGATTCCAGTTCTGAACAGAGAACTGAGTCGTACGATCGTGTTTTTAACATGTCCCTAAAAAAGAGTTTTATTTCCAATTCCGTTACCATCAAATCCCGTAAGACATTTCTTTTATTTTATTTCAATGTATTTACATAAAACAACAACAACGTGATCTATGTTCGATTCTACCAAGTATGTGAACATCATCTCCAGAGCAATTTCCCAACTATGATGGAGCAACTTCCAATCTAACCGGGATGCAGCTGAATGCCATCTGATCTATACAACGAAGTTAGTGCTGGGTAATACAATAACCCTTGGAAAACTAGTTGTCAGGATTTTGGGCGAATGACTGACTGTTACGACTGTCAAAGATCTACAAATGACCGGGCAGCGAGCCGGCACCAACAGCTTAACTTGCTTTCCGAAGTACGGAGGAAAAACGCTATGTCGCCCATCCACAGATCAAGCTCAGTTTAACCATAAGATCGACGCGACCGGTTGTTATTATTTAGCCACGAGCTCGTCGAATATAAAATATTTTAGGAAGAACTTCCATTCCAGGTCAATTCACATGTGTGTCGGAACACAATGAATCGAGAGCGTTTAACCACAGCCAGAAAAAAACATACCTAAAACTGTCCCCGAGTCCCCCCTAGTTACGCCAGTAATGGTATTTTTTTATATGTCTCATTGCAAAGGGGAGAGACAAGCAGACGCGTTTTGTAGGCGGGCGTTAAATAAATAAGAAGCATTCTGTACGGGAACGACCTTCACCATCTGTGGCCGCTCTAAAAATACCACCCCGCAACCGACCGACGTATTTCACCTCAAACGTCCCTCGAATTTCTGAATAATTAAAGGATCCTGTTATGATCTTTACCATTGCCTTTTATAGCACGAAATAATATGAACCTGGACAATTAAGATAAATAAAGTTAGGAAAAAACTACTGTCGTTTTTTGCAAAAACGTTTATAGTACGAGTTGGTATTAATTACCATTTATGGTAGAACTGGATGGACAAGTGAGGTTAGCAAAATACATTACGAGCGACCGGTTTTTCTGAATTCACGCGTGGTGGCTTTAAATAGATTTTCGCTGATTAAGGTTTGTTTAAAAAAGAAATGTTGAAAAAAGTCCAGTTTTATTTTTGTTTGAATTTTTAAACCACCTATTTTTAGACAAATCTGCTAACAGACAGTTGGAGTGAAACGCTTTCGAGTCCCATTCATACTGTTCCTTTGGTAGAATCCTTTGGAATGAAACTTGGTGAATGTGCAAGCAAATAGCAGTAGCCATTCACACAAGCTAGCTGAAGTCTCATGGGACTTCGCGCCAGAGAACGTTACTCTCTTAGCACTTAGAAATTTCATTTGGAAGCTGTACGTGATGCCGCGTCGAAATGCGCCCCTTTCCAGAGGGTCCGCGATTTAGATAGAAACTCTTTGAAACTTATTCAGACGAACGTTCGTAACAATACCCCAGCTCGTTGCTACGGAATTGAAATTAGGACTGTTACCATCACGCTACACTGGGTAAATAGAAAAGTTCCAATATGGGATTCAATCTCACAAACAGTATCAATTCGACACGACACACGCCCGTGACCTCGACCTTTAGGGAATTATGTATCCAAATATGTATCTCAATTGCGGAGCCCTTACAAAACTTACACTGTTCTCGTTTGACACGGCCTTGTCGTGTGTAGAACAATAGGTCAGTTGTTGCTGGGCAAGTAAGAAACATATATCGAGATGATACAATGGTACGACCTTGAGAAAAGGAAATCTCAGTTGCAGATGTCAGCACGGGAGTGGTCCCGCGAGAACAATAAGGTTAGACGCCTTTGTTGCGGCACGTAGCGTGTAAATTGGCGAGCACGTGCGTCACTCTATAGTACACCACATAGAGATCTACCGTGTTTACTCACAAGAAGGTCGACGACTACAAAAAGAGATTACATTATGCTAACGTTCTAAGCGCCCCACGACAATTTCTTGAAAGTGGGTTTTATACAGCTACTTTACTTCCATAAGCGTAATAGAATGATCATATTATGAACACAATACATGCTCAATATACATTTTAAATGTGGGAAGGGAATACTTACAACTTACTATACAAAGCAAATGTTATGCGGGGTGGCAAGCCTCGTGCCTCCACCAATAAAGTTTGATTGATACCAGTCATATCATTATCATAACCCAACTTTAACAGAAACATTATAAGCAGCTACAGATGTAAAATTCATTTGAAAATAAATATTAAATATTCTAGTTAAATAATAGTTATTAATAGAAACTCGGGGTGTCACACAAGAGCCGTGGGTGGTTAATATCTAAGTAGGGGATCGTTGACTCAGCCACGTTTATGTAGGCAGACCTGTTATGCGCACCATTCTATAAATGCAGTATCGTAGAAATACTGCAGAAACGTTCTTATACGGAATGGTAATGAAATGGTTGCAATGTTTAACCGCTTAGCAAAATGCAGGGCAAGGAAACAGCAATTTGAAGACAATGAATGACTACTTGGTTGAACCATCGCCCACAAATAAGGATTTAAACCGATAAAGGAGATCGAGACGTTATAAAATGTTTGGAGAATATGTGTTTTCTCTCTAGAGATTCAGCGAAAACAACGTAGGTATTCCTTGAACTGTAAATCCCAACATATCGTCCCAACATTTCGATTAACAAATCAGCGTTGGCATTTCATCGAGAGCTAAATTGGACACGAGTATGTATGTGACCATAAACATTGCAGTATTTATAGTCACATTGAATGCGAACTTGAACTCTATCCTCAACTATCTTAACACGTGCGGTCGTGCAGATCCAATATAAGTGGAATTAACGCCCGTGCTCGGTCAACATCGTTAACTTGTCAACTATGATATGGACCAAGATTTGCGGAGGCGAAATCAGGTCTATTCGTTCGCGTATCCTCTTCGTGTGGGCGAAGCGAGAACGAAGCAAATCGCCTTAGAGTAAAGCTACTGGGATTGGCGCGTCGAATCTTGGTTTGAAACGATGTCATCTCTTTAGTTGCATTATGTAGTAGTTTACTTTTGCTTGTGCTTCGATCACACCTTATGTGACTAAAATAATTTCACTATTGCTGAAAGTGTTTTCTACATAATTTTCCGAACCCCCATTTATATGCTGTTTTACATCCTGTTAACAAACATTTTCAAGTCCTGACACTCGCAGACGCTAATTCACGTGTCGTTGGCAGTTTCGCCTATGTGGTTGGTAGTTGCGCAAGTATCACGAGGCCTCCCACGTGGCTGGAGACAGGCTGGCTGAGACTCGTGAATCACGAGTTAAACCCGCTTTTATATTTTACTCTAATTATGTTTACGTTCACACTCAGTTCAGCATGAGAATAATTAGAGAAGACCTTGCATATGCATAAAAACGGTTTTGAAATTAGCATGGCTTGTTTGCATAAATGAATATTTTTAGAACATTACAAAAATATGTGTGTTTAATTTAAAGGAATATGTCAAATACGTTTTCCTAATTTTAAATTCTCTCAGTTATAACTAAATCCTAACCACAACGAGTGTTTCGCTTTGGAATTCCGTCTGGCAGAGAAACCCTACACAAAGCTTCTAAATAATACTGCCTTGGGATTCGTGACCGCAAACAGTGCAGTCCCAAATCTGGTAGTGGAAAGCAAAACCAACAAACTTAATTATGATTTTACTTTCAAAATGTTAAAGTTTGGAGTAAACACAAATGGGAGTTTAGAATGCGAAATGAAAACAAGACTTAATCCGTTAGTAGCTGTGGGTACCAAATACTGAGCACATAAGGTTCTTACTTGAACAAATATCGTTTCGTTTCCAAAAGTGGGAATTCATGACGATGGTACAAGATTCAAAACTACAGCAAACTGGATAGATAAGCAACAAGTTTGCAAAACTAGCAAAGAATACACACAAAAAGCAGCTCTCATTGAAAATAAGTAATACCAAGTATACAGCTGTTTAAACGACTGTTAAATATTTATTAGCCATTGATACGACGCGCGATCCGGCGTGACGGCACCTGATGATTGGACGCAGTAGCTCGGAAATAATCGACGTCATTATTGTGAGCATGGTGGGTACGACAATTTTATGTCTTTTTTTTAATCTGTTGCCAAGAAAGTCTGGTGATGTTAAGCTTTTGTTTAATAATAGATGAATCCTATTCGATGTGTTGTTCTTTACAGGCAAAGATTGAGGAAATCTAGCAATGAACACGTAGGTATAGTATTTAAAAGTAGAATAAATGAAAACCTCTACCTATTTCTTGTATTGCTTTAATCAAACGATAATGAAAGAAAAATTATATCCAAACATTTCTAACCGAACAAAATCTCTCTTTAGCACTTGCTTAAAAATACAGAAGCAACTTAACAGCTCATCCTTTATTTCGTTGTTAACTTAAGAACTCAGCAAAACAGTAAACTTTGGTAGTTTACGCCCGTTTTATCAGCCAACTATTCGCAGTTAAGGCGCTGCTAAGTCTATAGCATGTTCTGAATCGAGTTAGACGATGTTGGGGATTTGGCAAAGCTATCGACTTCCATAGCTATTAAAATGGAAGAAATAGCCCTTAGGAGAGTCTCATCGCAATTTCGAACTGAATACAGCCAACATTTGCGAAGAAAACAATAAACGTACGAATACTTACCGTAACATAGAAGAAACACACGCATACAATTTAGCCCGAGCTTAATAACACGGAAACGGAAAGGAAACTGGAGCAAACCTTTACAAAACTCCAATCCTTACACAAAAGAAGTAAAAAATCTTTTCTCATACACACGCGGGCATTTTGATGTCAGGGATCAAGTGCCAGGGACGAAATGAAAATCCACGGAACAGTATTGAAAATGCCAATCACAACTGTCTACGGCTGCTCTCGAATTGTACGGAACCCGATGTTCATATTCTTTTCGCTGCCATTCACTCTACGATATTGCGTAATGAAAATTCGTATGTCGCCAAACATTTGACTTTTATCGGGTTTAAATGAAAGTCGTTGTTGGAATGGAAACATAGTCTAGAGAGAACATTTGATAACCCGGAACAAATACAACTTTGTATGCTACTGCTCATTGTTCAGTAAAGCGTTTGTTCAAAAACTGGAAGCGAGCGCGCTCCTGGCAGATATTGCGTTGAAGCATGAAATCTATTGAATCTCGTTTGCAGTAGTTTAGTTAGTATTTACGCTTTTACTGATCGAATTGTTTAGTTACAACTAAATCTATTTTCTTATGGCAACACCGGCTGTGTGCCTTTGAATTTTATGTTTTCGTCGTTCATCGGTTACAATCGCTTCATAGCTGATACAACCCAAACATGGAAACTTGCCTTTTATAGCCTCTATAGCTAGCTTCAAAAATTCTCATTAAGGTGTATTTTTTATAAGATTAAGTTACCATAATAGTTTCATTAAAATGCCTGTATATTTAGATAAGTCGAAATCATTCTGGAGCATGTGACTTAGGCTTTAGGAAATGTCAGAAATTTTCGTCAACAAAAATCTTGATGGTATAATACAGTTTTAGCTTAAGATCAAGTTTGTATAGTTACAGTGAATCAGTCAACGATATGGCAAGTAAACAAATGTTATGTACCTATTCTTGAGGTCGCGTAGTAATCGGTTCTTGCCGTTTTGAGGTTATATTTAAATATTGGCCATGACATGACGGTAGGTATTTAAAAGATGATTATAAATTCGAATATATAGGAACTAACACCGCAAATATTAACGGAACAATTTATCAAATATTTACTAGCAATGCTTTTTTGTCAACTTTATAAGAAATTCAAGGGTTAAAAGACTTTGAGTCACTGTAAAGAGGCATCGAAAAAGTATGTTTTACGTTTTGCTTTGGCGCATTTAAGTTAGAGATTGCATATCATAATATTGAATGAAATCCATAAAGGTATGCATATGTTCTTGCACCTCGTAAGTCTGTTTTGGCATTTTGATGCCGTTTGCCAGAAGACGATTTTTTTTCAGCTAATCAGAAACAAACAACCTGAACACTTTTTCAAATATATTGTAATAGTTCCTTCGTAAAATTGCCTATGGAATTTAGTCTGCCTTTGTACAGTGTTTTTATGCATGTGCATAATGTTTTAATAAATAATATTAAGCAGTTATTTCATTCTACTGTATAGTTGCTATTTTGGACGTGTGTGGAGGATAGGGCATCGAAACCTGGTTTCGGTCCGCTAGTAAAAACTCAGAAAACCAGTTTTGCTAGGCCCACTAAACCGGGTTTAAAATATCCTAGTGGTGGACTTATACGTGGTGTTAGAACAGCACCAACTGTATGACGTTATTGATTTGAATTGAAAATAACGTTTGTCTTAGTAAATTCAAAGAATAAAAATATGAAACAAATTGTAACAAAACGTTTCACAGTTATGGTAAGGAAATGATAATGTTTACCTTATCGTTACTGTATGAGCTCATAGCTCATAGGCGTTTCCTCCATTGTATTACCGATATTCATATTCATCAGTATTATTTAAACAAAGTCGTCCAACTAACTCTTCGCGTGTGGATATTTAATTTTATTTGAATACAGAGTGTAACTCCGCTGTTTCATAAGGAATACATAAGAAGTAGTTGGTTACAGAACTCTGATTTCAGATTCATGTGCATATTTATCGAATACATCGTTAGGTAACCAAACCAGCGTGCCTGAGAAATATATCTCGATGACATGTAAAGTCAAATCGAAGATCCATGAGCGGCATATGAATTCTGACACTAAGTTTATAGGCACTAACCACACAAGTTTTCAAGCTTTTTATAACTTGATTAAAAACGTAATGCTTTGTTAAGACCAAAATAAAAACCTGTGAAAATATCAATAGGCAACGAGGGACAAGCCCAGCACAATTGAGCCACAAATCCCCGTAAGCCAGGATCAACAGTAGGATCGAACAATGACTGCGAACAATGAAACGTTCCGGGAGAACGATAATTCTGTATTGTTCAAACACAACTTGCTTAGTTCGTCCTTACTTCCCGCTGACATACAAAGAACAAATTTTGAAGGACACCCAAAACGGCAAGGAGGTCTGCTGCCAGTAATAAGGAAACGGGTTTGCAAAATTACAAGTTGCCAGCCAAACAACCCAAATTGGAGAAACAGGCAGCTACTTGGGATACCGCAGTAACCAGTTCTGATAAGTTTGTTTCACACCTTGTGTTCTGTGCGTAGAATTGAGTTGAAACGCAAATATTTATCATCTGGGCCTCGGGCATTATCAGAGCGGAACCTACCGCAGCCTTGGTTGATGCAAATGGCATGTTTAGTTTACTTTATTGTGCCAGATCTCTCTTCGCACGTAACCCTTTATGTGTTTATAAGGGAAGTGTGCATTAGAAAAGCGTTAAGTAAACGAGACTCATCATCATATGCAAAGCCAGTATTTTACATTGCGACTGTCCATCTAGCCTTCGATAAGACTGGCTGTCAGAATTTCGAACCTTTGACCAACGACTGTCACTGTCACAAATCGACGAATGACAGCCAGGACCAACTCCTCAACGTGCTTTCCGAGACACTTGGTGTAGTAGATAGTGACCATCTACGGATCGACCTCGGATAGCGTTGCTTTACCTTAACGATGGACTTGTAGTTGCTATTATTTAGTCACGAACACCTAAAAGACAAAGGTGTTTATAAGGAACCGATGTAAATATCTTTATTTTTTTGTAAATCTCACCTTGTTTGTTAGGTCTAAGCCAATAATAAAGATGTCAAACGTAACACAATGTCACGTTACGTATATATAACCTTAAAACTTGTTAATGCTTTCCAACCCGTTGTAAAACATTGTTAATTTTACCTCGACATTGGTGGTATGCATATTGTTTCTCGGTTTAATGTTTTTTGTGTGCTCATGTGTTTCCTATATGCAATGACCTTTTGTTATGCCACTTTTTATTTCATTTTCACATATTATGTTGTTCTGTTGTTGTATTTACTTACGGACATTTAATCATTTTGGTTTAAGGTGCATTAATATGGCTTTGAAATGAGTTTGTATTGTTGTTTAGAATGAGTATTATTATGGAGTTGTTGTTCTTCTCCATAGGAAACAACCAACCCAAACCGTGCACCTTATCTTGACGTTTTATAAGGCCTGTGTGAAAAAAAAATGATTTGAGTAATATTCACTAACGCCAGGTGAAAAATTTACTGTTAATTAAACTCTGTCCCAGATCATACAGATCACAATCTACATTCTTCGGTCTAATTGTTTGAGTGCCTGGCATGAGAGCAAAGGTCGTGGATTCAATTAAGGATCGAGTAATGATGCTTCTTTTCAAAACAACACTGCTCGGAAAATAAATTGCTTTAAAGAATCTTAAATTGGAATGATTAAAAAACATGTTCAACTGTCAAGTCATTGATGTTTAATATAAGGCAACATGGTATTTGTTTTCTTCGGGTTTATAAAAAAAAACTATAAACACCCTTCAGTAAGGGTTTATTTTTTCTATACGCCTGGTATCTTTATTTCATTGACAATTTAATTGACTTAAATGTCTGTTGCTATTATTTGAATGTGTTTTATTTTGGGCCAGACTTTTTGTGTACGTAAAGAGATATAAACTTTTTTTATAATTATAATTACAAAATCAGAATGGCGTAAGCTACCGAAACATGCATTGTCTTCCAAACTAAACAAGTATCCAAAATTTTAGCTCAATTGGCAACCGGGAAGTGGGTATTTTATAATCCTTTCTGATCAATGGTCAAATTCTTTAAAAATCTTAGAAGTTATTCTAAGATTTTATTTGTTACAGGTGAAACCAACATAAGACTCATAGAGCAAACATTAGGAATATTGTCATACAAAAATTATGATCCCGAACATTAGCGATGTTGACACACGAATGCTATCTGACAAGCGGTGTGACATTAGACAAAACGATTACAAAGTAGTAACTAGTATGTCCTTGGGTGAAACTAATAAAAGCGTGCTAACAAAACGTATGCTTGTCTCAAGATGTCGGAGAACCTAGTTTTAAAATGCAACTTTAATAAGACCATGTCATGCAGTCAACTGCGATAGATTGAGCTGAAAACTTAAGTCCCCAAGTGACTATAATCCTAAGCTCTTTACCGAAAGTCTTTTTTAAATTGGCACTCTTCCAAAGCTGGTTAGACTGAAAAATTCTAATCGTGTGCTCGATAAAACTCCCCCACCACACCCTTGCTAAAAATTCCATCGATCGCCTGTTACATTTCTGATGAATAAATAACAACTACGTTTACCCTTAAGATAACATATCATCATTCAAGCTTCCGTAAGCCACCACTTTCATCCCAAAACACATTTATCTCGCGCACATCACTACTAAATCACGGGACATGCAGATCAATCCTATGGGAACGGCAAACGACCATGGTAATTTATTCACTTGCTCCTGACTTATTGATACTGGTAGGCTCAACGGATAATTGTATGCGACAGGGACATACTGTAAGGTCGTGACTGTGCTTAACTTTTCAGAAATTATAAAAGTCTCATCAGCTTCCTTAACTGGATCCAAGAGTTTTGTGCGAAGATTTCTACATTAAAACTAGGGGAAATCTCCGAAGTACCTCGTAGACACACTGATACTCTCTCAAATGAAGCATGGACCCGTAAATTATAACCATCTTTTAGCGAGACGCTAATTAAAATAATAAATGCGTAGTATCGTTCACAATCGTTCCAGTTCCTCATTGTATAAACCTAATAATTAAATTTAAGCCACTCTCCAGTTCACACCAGAACACTGATTGAAATATAATATCTAAGCTACACTTAACCAAGGAGCCTGAGAACTCCAACTCCAAATAAAGTTGAGGTACGAGGGTTCCGTACAAACTTGCGACATAAACAGTCATATCTTTTGACTGCGTAGACTTAAGAGGAGGTTGGTTTTTAAACAGCACAAAGGGACCACGGAGTTGAGTACCTATAGGTTTTAATTTTAACTCGATACCTCCAGGCGTTCCAGAGATAAAGGTTTTACAGACAGATAGATGGACAACAAAGTGATCCAAAAGGAGTTTTCGTTTCCGTTATTTACTTTTGAGGTACGAAACCCTAAAAAATCCAGACAAACACCAACTGAAACAAATGAGGAACTCGTCAAGATCAGCCTCTGTTTAACCTTTTCTACGGTGACAAATGATTGTCAATATAAAACAATGGAGGTTATAAATAAAGTCGTTCTCGCCGACTGTATTTATGGGAATTGTATTATTCATAAGAGTCAATCTCGTAACATTCGTGTCCTTAAACTTGACCACAACTAAGAATTACGTTATTGAGTAACATCACACATCTTTATCAGGCTTTTATAACCCATTGTGAGAGAATCGTAACAACATTGGGAACTAGAAGGCTTTGAAGTAGAATTCTGTGCCCAGTGGTTACAGCTGTTGCTTTAATAATTTTAAAAAAAACAGATTATGACCTATTCTCAGACCTACCGAATATACAAACAAAATTTCATAAAAATCGTTAAGCCGTTTCAGAGGAGTATGGCAACTAAAACAGTGGCACGAGAATTTTATACAGTATAAGAAGATAATAACTGTACCGGACGAAATTTGTAATACAACCAGGGGCCTAAGTCTGCTATTACAATGCTATCAGAATGGTCGATCACTGATCGCATAATGGTTGATTTTGTTAATTTTGGCAATCTACTACATACTAAACTTGTCAAAATCAACCATTATGCGATCAGTGATCGACCATTCTGACACCATTGTAATAGCAGACTTAGGCCCCTGGAATTTTCAACGTGAAAAATCAATATAATAACAAAAAGGGTAGATACTTTAAATCTTGTTCTTTTTAGGAATGTGAAGTCATCAAATAACTTCCCCCGCTTTAGGCGGGGCGGGAGGGAATATCACTTTTGGTGACTAAAACCTATCCATGTTCCTTCTTTTGCCTTTTGTGTTCCGGGACCGCGGTATATCTTTCCATCAACCCGCAACCACGGCAAGCTTGCTGACATCTCTTTGAGGCGCGTCCGAAGTGTCTCCCGGCAGAAGTTTTGTGAAGTTTTAAAGACGACGGCACATCAACCTATACAAACCCATTTTAACCTGATCTCTTTACTACGGTGTCCGATCCGTAGTAGAGAGATCAGGTTATAATAGTTTAGAATAGGTTGACGTGCCGTCGGCGTCGTGTGTACCTACGAATCAATTTCGCAGATTCAACCTACCTCAATTCTGATGAATTGTTACGCAAGTAACAACGAGTGTAGGAAAGCTTCTGAACTCCTATCGAAACCAACGACCCGTTCATTAATTGCAATGATCAATTGAAACTTCAAAGGGTACAAAATGAATTGAACGAAAAACGTTGGCTTGTTTGTGTTTAGTCAAGCAATAAACAAATTTTCAAAAGTTAAATCAGAAATATTAACAAGCTTCAGTAATTTTAATTAGTCTTGTACTTTTGTTTGAACAAGTTGTTATTGTAGCTTCTAAGAAAATGTTGTAGTATTTGCTAAATATCTTTGCTTATTTTCTGTCTGCTATCTACTGGGATTCAAGGTTGTAGGTACACAAGTCTTGTTAGAAGTAACGGAACTTTTTGACGCCGTGCCGTCCCAAAGGCAAATAAATAAACCAAATTGATAAATCGGATCACTGGCGCGTCCAATGTACGAATGTTTTTTTTTACGAAATAAATTCGGATGTAGAGAACTACAGCACAAAATAAGAAAAATCAGGTGGCAGAACTCCACTAAAACATGAAACCCGACTTTTTAGCTTAAAGTAACACTATCCCAGGTTTACCGCTGGAAAACAATTAAACGTATGCACTTTAGTAAGTATCTTGAGGGACTTATCACATAAACTCCATAAAAAAAGAGGAAGAATTGTATGTAACAAATAAACTCAAAAACTACTGGACCGATTTCAAACATTCTTATGCCATTAAAAAGCTTCATTATCACTGAGTAACATAGGCTATATAACATCACGCTATTACCTACGGGAGCAAACACACGGGTAAAACTGCACAAGACAGCTAGTCCGTACTAATATTATTAAAGCGAAAGTGAGTTTGTTTGTTTGTTACCTCTTCACGCTTTAATGGCTACACAGATTTTAATGAATTTTGGTACAGAGATAGTTGGGAACCAGGAGACGGACATAGGCTATTTTTTTTTAAAGTGCGATATGAGGGAGAAAGAGGGAAGAAAAGGGAAAACTTAGCGTTGCTATTACAAATCAATAAGGCGCAAGGGGAATTGTGTTACCTCGAAATTAACGCGAGCGAAGCCGCGAGCAAAAGCTAGTACTAAATAAAAATAGGCTTGCGTTTGACGCCGCTTCTACAATTTTTTTTTTTGGGATCAGCGGCACCATATCTGCTTTTTCTTCTACTTGTGTCACCAGTCGTTCGCCTTTATAACCCTATCATCTATCCCTCTAGACATCAGTCAGTTTCTCCTAAATCAGCCAAAATACACTTGATACACAAGCTCTGTAAACAATGTTTCATCTGCATCCAAGAGCCTCATTCTCACTAAAACATCTCTGCTTAACGATCGGTAGTCTGACTGAGTAAACGTCGATACGTCGTGCACCGTTGTATAAACAAGACTGGGTATATGTACTATGTCTATCAAGTATGTGGCACTCACATCTATGCAGCGTACTGTTATCTTTAATTTAGGGTTGACAAAGAAGCCCGAAATACTAAAACAACATTAATACTAATAGTATTAATGTTGTTTTAAAAGCATTTATTTACACAACGCACTAAGAAAGCCATGAGGGATTATGATACTAACAGGTGTCTCTTTCAATATTCGTTTAAGTAGAAAATACATCGATTGGAAATAAGAATTCGAATCGAGTATGAATATGAAATAAATCAGATCTGATGTCACCTTAAAGTGGTTGTTCAAAGAAAATTCATAAATGATAAATTGTCAAGTTCAGTGTAAACTGTACAGGTGCGTCTTAGAATTCCATTCAATGTAAAAGATAACGACGTAGTTTTATCACTCTTTCATGTTATCAGACATAGTACACGCGTTTATCAATAGAACTACAACTTCGATATTATCACTTCAAAGTTGTCTTTGGTTTTCGCATAGGAAATCATCCAATGACTCCTCCCCGTTCTGGGTGGAGTGGCAGGGAGTGTCAAATTTGTTCTGACTAAAACCTACCCATGTTTCTTCTTTTGCCTTGTGTTCCGGGACTGCGGTATCTTTTACTAACCAACCAACAACCCCGGCAGAAGTTATGTCTGGAACCATAACAATTACTATTACTCATACATTATATTAGGTCCTTACATATGAAATTGGCGTTTTTCGTACTGGCCACTTTAATCACGAATTTCTCCTCTTTGGTAAGGAATTCCAAATTCAAATTTGTACAGCTATTTACTCATGTATTTTTGCTTCGATGACCGTCATTCATTCGTTTTTTTTCTTCTGTTTTTTCTGTTTGCGTCACTCATTTTACAAAATGGAAAATTTAAAATATCGCATTATTTACGAGTACGAGTTCCGCCGTGGCACTAGTGCTGCGGAAACGACTCGAAGGGTGAATGATGTGTATGGCGGTCATGTTGCAAAAGAAAACACAGTTCGTTTTTGGTTCCAACGTTTTCGTTCTGGAAATTTCGATCTGCAGAACAAGCCCCGTGGACGGCCTGAGACCCAAGTTGATAATGGAGAATTGAAGGCTATTGTGGAAGCGGACCCATCGCAAACCACGTCCGAGTTAGCTGCAGGCTTCGATGTTAGTGATAAAACTGTTTTAATTCACTTGAAGCAAATTGGGAAGATTAAAAAGCTTGAAAGGTGGGTACCTCACGAATTGACTGAAGCAAACGCGCGTCGACTGCTGCGTTACATTACTGAACCGGCACAACAATGAAGGTATTTTAAACCGAATCATTACCTGTGATGAAAAATGGATTCTTTACGATAATCGGAAGCGCTCAGCGCAATGGTTGGATCCTGGCCAGCCAGCCAAATCCTGCCCCAAGCGAAAATTAACCCCAAAAAAGT
Organism: Ochropleura plecta; assembly: GCA_905475445.1. Lineage (NCBI taxonomy): Eukaryota > Metazoa > Arthropoda > Insecta > Lepidoptera > Noctuidae > Ochropleura > Ochropleura plecta. Next base: position 5,509,901 of record FR997723.1, on the reverse strand, counting down.
TACTTGTAAGCGTTTGGTGGACTAGTGCCGGTATTGTTCATTACAGTTTTCTCAAATCTGGCCAGACTATTACAGCTGATGTCTATTGTCAGCAATTACAAACCATGATGGAAAAGCTAGCGGCTAAACAACCAAGGCTGGTCAATCGCTCCACGCCACTGCTGCTTCACGACAACGCCAGACCACACACTGCGCAACAGACGGCTACCAAATTAGAAGAGCTTGAATTGGAATGTCTTAGACATCCTCCGTACTCCCCGGACCTTGCTCCAACAGATTACCATTTTTTTCGCAATTTGGATAACTTTTTGCAAGGGAAAACATTCAACTCCGATGGGGCAGTCCAAATCGCCTTCAACGATTTTATTGATTCCCGTCCGACTGGTTTTTTTAGTAAAGGGATCAATGAACTACCTATAAGATGGCAAAAGTGCATTGAAAACAATGGTTCATACTTTGATTAATTAAATATATTATATTAAAAAATATTCGACTTTTTGTTCCTTCCATACAAAACGCCAATTTCATATGTAAGGACCTAATATAACTAGCTGGCGCCGCGCGATTTCGAAATAAAAGTATCCTATGTGTTATTCCAGACTATAACCTACCTCTGTGCCAGATTTCATCAAGATCCCATCAGCCGTTTTGAAGTGAAAGAGTAACATCCATACATCCATCCATCCATGTTCACAAATATTCGCATTTATAATATTAGTAGGATTTAATTTAGTTTTTTCGTAGTTTATATTCTTCCTCTTCCAATCCTTGAAACAAATTTTCATGGAAAACCACCTTGATTTGTTCGGCAGCAGTCTATTTGAGACAAAATTGTTGAATCGCCAGCCCTAACAAATGATATACATGTTTGTTTACACACTACACTTTGAATTTAGTTTAATACTCCTACACAATCTACACAACGTCGTTTTAATAACAACATGGACACCTCATGATCCAAAAGTTATAAATAACAAATAGACCTCTTTGCTTCCAGAATTGTTTTGTTGCTCTAATACGGCCTAGACTTTTCTTTGTGAGAAAGCTAATTGCTTTGTAAATTACTTGTTATTATTATTCTCAACTTGTTCTTGCTAAACAAAACGAACCCTGAATACAAATTCTAATAGTTTTTGCTAAACCATTTCAGCAGTCCATAAACTTTTGCTGTTTACTGTTGTAGAACTTGGCTTATCACAAGAAATTTTCTCAATTTGATCAATATTCTTGATTTCCATTCAGTTAACTATCGGGGGCGAAGTTTCATTGATTGTTCGTGTATTAATAGCAATGCAGTCAAAACCGGTCTCACGGCAGAATCAACGTGAATGAACACTGCGCAGCCATTGTATGGAAGCATCGCAGTTAACCGTACGGCACTAAGTTGTCCGCCTTGTGCACAGTGCTAGCTAAAATATAATAAACTAGCCGTCTTGTGCGGTTTCATCCGCGTCTTTAGTTGCTGCCCCGCTCCCGTGGGTAGTAGCTCTAGGTTGTCTATGTTACTTGCTGATAATGTAGCTTTCTATTAGTAAAAAAAAATGGTTAAAATGGCTCCAGTAGTTTTGGAGCCTATTCGAAACCAACAAATCTTTCCTCTTTTTTTATAATATAAATATATATAGTATAGATGAAGTCTGAAAACAAGGACCCCCCCCCCCCTCAAGGGTGATTGGAATAAGGTCTGTTACATTTCGTGAGTGTTTAAGTTTTCAACAGACTTCTTCCAAGTCATGCTTTCATAGAAGGAGTAATCAACCTTGTGGTGGTGACTAATACAAAAAAGAAATGGTGATGATTACATTCAGGAGTTCACTAAATCGGATCTGTTATTGAAACTTATGGCAACTTTATTAACCTCCACCTTTAGGTACTCCCGATAGTTGAACTGATTATGTATTGGAACCTGGAATCAAGTGGACATATTTCCAAAATGCACTCTCGTCGCCCAATAGCGTTCCACCGCATCATTTCGGTAAATCGAACGTCAATATACCAGTACGTGGCGTATCAACCGCTCATTAATCAGGGATTCAGCGTAAATGGGTCACCGTGTTGTACATGTAGCAGTCCTCCAAATCTGTCAGTGTTCGAGCACAATAGTTGGTAATAAGGTCTTACACCAATTGACCTCGTGACGTATAAGCACATCTTTATGTCACGGCAGCGGCATTACGTATAAGGAAAAACGTGACCAAACTGTTACTGATGATAGTAGAAAATATGAACAATACATTTATTACTTTCAGGAAGATTATTCAAATGTAAATACGAGCACACCTTCACTTACTCTAATGTAAATAAATAACAGCCGGTCTGGTTAATCTTTGGGTTAAGCTTTTCATGCTAAGGTTGGTCCGTGGATGGGTCCACCAGACCATCCATTACCGAGTTTCCAGCGTGCCTCGGAAAACACGTTAAACCGTTGATCACGGCTGTCATTTATAGACCTTTGACAGTTGTTATAAGTAGTGGCCTGAAAGTCTGACAGCCAGTCTTACCAAGAGGTATCGTATTACCGAAGACTAACTGGGTTGTTGAGGTCAGACTAAATATTGGTATTCAGCTGCATCTGGTTACACTGGAAGTCGGACCCAACATATTTGGAAGGATCATGCCTCTGATATAATGAAACTGGTTCAAAATTGGATATTAACCCTTCAAATTGAGACGTCTATCTATCCCAATTCTAAAAACACTGTTCAAGTTCCACGTTTATTGCCCTCAAATGCCCCCGATGTACTAAAACCGACAGTAAGCGATCTAGACGCTACCGTCTGCTATTAACAGCCAGTGTGTGTAATCACGTCGTTAAGTCTACGGTCTACGATTCGTGTGGGTGCAACTAACGGACAGTCACGCAAGAAACACGCCAATACCCTACCATTGTTTCAGCTAGACCTAGCTGTTTTTACGTGAAACCTACATGTTGAAGATCCTTTGTGTGATGGATGATACAGATGCTTTTTTTTATTGTATTTTGCTACTGATTTTGACCTTTATTCTTAGAGCCATAAGGGTTTACGTCAGAAATAAAATAACTTTAGAGACTAAATTCCTCTCAGACAAACCAAATTAGTTTGTTTGCGAATATGTAATTTGGAGGCAAGGTCAAACCTGCAAAGTCGTATGAATCAAACAGAATTCAATGTTCTCTAAAGCCTTTTTGATGACAGTTTGTCCCTTTTCTGCCCAAGAAGTCACAATTTGAAAAAATGCAGCGTCTTTTGGTCTTCTGATACATATCCTGATCGTTTCCGAGACTGTAAAGTACTGTCCTACTGACAAGGTTCGGTAGATCATTGAAGTAGGTAAACCCTTGTTCATCAGGTTTTTTTTAATGTATAAAGATAGTAAGGACATGCCAATTTAATTTATAATTATAAACAGGAATAGTAAATTGGCTTGTCGAGACGCGACCAGTATAACAGGTTCAAAGGCACGCGCCCTGTCTGTCAGGACAGCAGTTTTGCGATTTTGTAGTTAAACGTAAATTAAATTACATTGACAAGAGCCGGTATTTTTAGTTAAAATACTTTCTAATAATGAGAAATAAATTCCTGATTCCTCCAATCGGAACATAAGCCTGTCATTTCCCTATAATGCGGCCTTTTCCACCACACATTAAGCCCTCAAATCCGCAGGCCAAAATAGACAACCTCGTAAAAATTACGCGAAATCTGTCGGCCGCAATCATTTTGTGGGTAGTCGATATAAAAGAACATTAGGATGTTTCACTCGGTCGGGTAGGCGTAAATTTTCACAGACGTCATAAAGAGTAATGGCGGAGTCACATAACCACGCATTGGGACGCTCAAAGCGCCTAAAGCTCAGCACTCACGTTGATGAGGAGAAATAACTAGGGTTACCAGAATTGTTCATTCGATTTAATGTCCATTTGGACTTGAATGCGTAGCGTTACCTGATATGACATAACCCTTTTTTTACTTGTATCTTCGATGCTTGAAGCATTTCCCAACGAAACTGTACACTAACGATATAAAGATTAAGTACCTACAAGTAGATCAATGGCATGTTCGTTGTAATTAGAGACGCAAAAAACGTAACGCGAAAAAACGAGTTCACATGAGATAGATATAAAAAATAGTTATGTCATGCATAGAACCGGTTTTAACATATAATTGAGGATCCCATAAATAGGAACCCACAATGAATTTTGCTTTATACTCATAACATATTATTTGCATTGTGAAAAACGTACACAACTTCCATGTGATCTATATTCACTCAGTAAAATGAAATTAGCGTTAAAGGGGAAGAGAATAATGGGCACCCTATCCGGTCTCCTTATAAATAATTCCACTGCCCGCAAGCCTGGGTCGGGGCAACCTAATGAATAGTTTAAGCTCAGCTTTATCTGAATTAGTTACATTTGCCTACAAATGATACATCTTCCGTTTTGGGTTTAATTTATTTAGCAACGGCAGACAATATATTATTTCAACAATTCGCACTAGTCCTGTAATACTAGAACGTGGTGTCTGTGAAAGTCTGCCTATCAATAGGGAATATTACGCAAACCTCGGCGCAGAGGGCGCCACTAGCACATGCAGTAAACAAACCGTCATGTGCGCAATCGCGTATCCAGATATTCTGTGAAAATATGTCAAAGTGTTAATTATTTTGGTATAACTTACCTATCTGTACTTTAATTATATATATTATGGCGTCCTACGGCCATTTACGTCTCGGCAAAAAACTTTTTACTGCTTACGCTAGTGCTGCGCCCTTGCGCCAGAATTTTGCAGTAATATCCCCTATTGAAATAGTACAGTGACATAAAACTAAAATAATCATACTAGTAAATAACACAAATAGAGTTCCAATCGATACGGACGTCCAATGACACAAAGAGCCACCCAATACAAACTGATTAGGTTTGACGTTTACAATGTGCATAAAAAATAACAGGTTGGCTGACCACCTACGAACACCTCAAACTAACCCGGTTGCCTCGTTAAATATTGTAACAGGCGTGGGTTGGTACAGCTGATCCTACAACATAAATCAAAGTTACCAACCTGTGTCCGATATTCGGATTGAGCTTGAAAAGAACTGGGATTTTGTTAGTTTGTATCACACGTAGATTTTGATGAAAGTAAGGTCCATTGGTCTTATTTTTATGTTCGCCTCGAATAGAAAACCTTAATTTATGGCATTAATAGTTCAATAGGGAACGAAATTAGGGCAGATATAATCAGAGAAAACCCCGCGAAAGCTTTCAATAATTCGTCTCAGATTTACGACTGCAGTAATATCGGTAGCTATACTGCTCACGTCTTTCCCATAAAATGGTAAGTCACACACACGAAGCCTCCGTAACTCACTCCCCAATCCATCAAGAAATGCCGCCGATATATTTTATTTCCCTTCGCGAATACGTCCAACCAACACGACATCACTACAGTTCGGTATATCCCTAAATCCTCGACACGACCCACTCAGCCCCAAGGCTCAAGTAATGCAATTAGGTCTATTTTCCGACAGAAAGGGACTGAGAATACAAAGCTAACGGCAATTTTAACAATAATGGCCTGTTCCAACCTTGTTGCAAAATACGCTGAGCGACGTTTAAAGCGAAAACGATATTGGATTTTGTAATCCGAAGAATAATCTGAAAAGAATGGAGTTGGGATCAACTTTTTAAAGCATGTATTGACTATTGGGTTTGGCATTGTAGGGTCCTTTTTATCTGGCTAAAGATATCATTTTAAGAAATAATAATAAAAAGGTCAAGTTTGTTAAGATGTACTTTGGTACTCAACAAGGCGCTTAAAAAATCCAGTTCAAATAAAAGTGAAAACTAAAACTCAAATATATTTATCTTCTTAAGAAAACCTAGGCTGCTTAAAACGAAAAAGTCACTTCCAAATAACCAGCCTATTAATCTAACAAAGGTAAATTTAGCTCATTAACGCCCCAATATGTAGATTGTTAACCCCAAATAATATCAAAGAAAATCAAATGATATTTGTTTCAACCAAACTCGGCAGGATTATCGCCTTAACTCCAGAATCTTCGAGAGATCTAACGCGTTACCACGGAAATGAACAAGGGTCTAAGTATTAATGAGATTACATAGTCGATTTATTGTTCGGTAATCGAGATTTGCAGCCGAAGTATCCGCCGAAGCCATTTCGGCGTTTCACCAGACTCTAATCGTTTGAAATGGGTTTCCTATTTAATGGGCTGGCTGTATTAGGCGATTTATTACCAGGTATCGAAGCAAAACTGCGCAGTTTTGCTATCGATAGGGTTATTTATCATTTAGTTAACAACAGAACAACAGACCTAACCCGTGTACATATTTCACGCGGCATTATTTTAAGGTGATTGTCATAAATATTTATAATTCTAGCTTAGAATTCAAAGAAAGACCTTCGTAATAGGGCACGTTCATTTGATTAGCTTAGAAATGCGCATTGTTCAGTGAATAGATCATTCAATTGATTGATCACTGCACCAGCCCATTTAGAATTCAAAAAAGTTTTGGCAAACTGTAGCTCAAACAACTATTGTATATTCAACTGATGGATTATTTTTGCGTAAACCTAGACATATTTTTTGGGTTGCGCGGGACCCTATTACTAAGACTAAGCAGTCCGTCCGTCACCAAGCTGTATCTCATAAACTGGGATACTTAGACAGTTGAAATTTTCACAGATGACGTATTTCTGTTGCTGTTACAAGTACTAAAAAAACAGAATAAAATAAATATTGAAGGTGGCTCCCATTCAGCGAAATTTTATTTAGCCTTTTTTATAGATAGTGGTACGGGAACCCTTCGTGAGTAAATCCGACTGGCACTTGGCCGCTTTTTTATTTACAGTTCATGGCACTAAAAATTGACACTTTGATTTATGAGTGAATAAAAATAAAAAAAAAACTTTTATTTAACAGGTGTAAACAAGATAATATACTGATTTTCAAAAAAAAACTAAATTGTTATGCTCCCCAATCGGTTCTATCTATCAGTTCTTCAAACGGTCCATTTGACGTTATCGTGACAAGTAACTGGAGTTGAAGGCGCTGCCAAATTGCGCTCACGTACTCTTTACTATCTTCAAAGTAATTAATTTGAAGAGCAGCAGTAAAGCGCCTGTACCATGGAGAATTTATTTGGGTAGTTCCACCCTATTTGAATTCCATGAGTGTAGCTTGTGTATAAATATGTAGTAGGACTGTGGGACCAGTCAACATAAGACTGTTTTGGATAAGCAGTTTAATCGTCCCTTACTAAGGGACAAGTTATAGTATTTATATATTTAACATTCTAGGCCCTGAAACCTAGTAAAGTTTCTACATGACTTAAGTAAGTTGAGATTCCAGATGTCCAAAAATGTTTCGCACATTTTTAGTGTCGAAATAACAAGCTCTGATTTTTAAACGCCCCAAAAAATTTTAACAGAAAATTGCGTTTAAATGGAATACTAATCTCGTTTGTTCTCAGAACCAGTTTTTTAAGTAGAGCAAAGGCAGTAAATTGTCACAGTTTGCTACTTCACGTAATGTAATTAGTCTTTCTTCCCTCTGGAGGAACTTCAAATTGAAAGAATTACGTTGTTTTTTTTTTTGTGAAGAATGTTTCCGACCTCGACCTCTACGTCACTAAGGGCTTGTACACAAAACTGAGATCCGACGTCGTATCATCGACGGTCTCGCACGACGCATTGCAAGGCATTTATTGTGTGCAAGCCCTAACCTATCTTATATTAATATATCTTACTTGTACTTACGGTCGAGTAACATACGATCACTTGGAAATTCATAAAGGTCCTGCCGCGACGCAAACTCAGACACCAAGTTAAAAGAATAAAGCCAATAAATAATACCAGCCAAAAGTAATCCACAGTTAATTTTACAAACACAAACTTACATTTGTTTTAGTCCCGAAAAGCCCCTTAATGATGCCAAGTATTGCGAATCCAAAAATTGAAACACGAGTAAAAATACTGAAAGGCAAACATAAGCATGATCTGTACGTGTGGATGTTTATCTGACAGCTACTTGGTGGCTCTATTAAAAGCGAGCATTCAACACAAAATGAGGTCGTGCACAAAGAGATTGTTAGGGGTCCTCGGGAAATCACGAACAGCATGGCGTCTAAGCCGAGCTCTTGGAGAAAAAACGCAAGATTGCTGCGGTAGGGAAGGGAAAGTCAAACAACTATTTGTAAAGTGTGCCATTTGAAATTTCAAAGTAGACTTGAAAAACTATCTCTTAATATCTCTCTAATATTTTGTGCTTTTCGCTGAAATGTAAAGCTGAATTAAAAAATACGTTGGCTTCATTCCGACGGCGCAAAAGGCTTTGAAAAAGGGACTTGCAAAAAAGCGTATCCTTTTGTTAATCTGGTTTATGTTCGTACATAAACTAGGTAACATAACAAAGGAAAGGCATATTTAGTATAAAACATAAATTCTTTTTAATTTACCTTACTCAAACTGACCAAAAAGGCCAATGAAAAGAACTGAGTCAATATTTGCTCACATTGGTTGTCCGAAAGATGGGAATTTTTAAAAAGCTAAGATTTTTTTTGGAATTTTTCACTTGAACAAAAATTTACATAGAACTTATCATACATTTATATATAAGAGGAAAACTGTTGCGTTCAAAAATAATGGTTCACGTCACGAATAGGTAATTCTCAAATGTTTCAAGCGAGCCATGTCAGGGCAAAACTTAATATAGCAGTTCAAGACCTTGGAATGTTAATGGATTAGGTAAAAGGTCATTGTTTCTCTTTGATCAATATCCTTTATGAGAATTAAGAACCAGAGAGCGATTCATGTCCAACCGATGAGGCCGTAAGAGGCTTGCAGCTTATTAGTTTTAAATATTTCAGGCAATATATAGGGAGATGCGGTATCATGAAATGTTTTCATTAAATAATACAACTCTTTGAAATAAAAATGTCGTGTCACAGTTTTAGTTGCTATACTCTTCCGAAACGGCTTGACCATTTGTATGAAATTGTATATGTTGTATTCGGTAGGTCTGAAAATCGGTCTTTATACATTTTTCATACCCTAAGTGATAAGGGTGGCCCTCTTCAGAAAAGGACCTCAGCAGCGGGTGAAACCACTGGGCACACCCAGTAATATACAAAGTTTATGTTGTTCATATTCTTGATCCATGGGCAATAAAGAACTTCAAATGATCTTGGATATAGTACAAGTTCTGTGCTAATTATGACGCATCGACCAGTTTAATTTGAGAAAAGTTGAATTATTATTTACGAACATTAATCCAAAATAATCTTTGATCACTTACTAAAGTATTGACCATACATTTATAACCAAACAATCACTATATTTGCAAACATTAATCACGCAAGCGTTAAATTAATCCAATGAAGCCTTTCGTTGACGAATATTTGATCGGTGTATTTTGGTAATTGGCAGTTACCATTTTATTACGACATTCTTAGTCTGTTAGTATTTACTATTAAAATCTATACTAATATTATAAACCTAAACACGTTTGTTTTTGTTTGTTTGTTGGTGGTTGTGTATGGTTAAACGCGCTAATCTCATGAACTACCTACTTCAAATTGAGTAATCCTTTTGGTGTTGTTAATCGCCCATTTACAGAGGAAGGTTATTATCATCACGGTACAGGACTTTAAGAGATAAGCAGCTTGAAACAGCAGGTTGAAACCGCTGGACAAAGATAGTAGTAACTTTGAGCTGAGCAAACTGGAGACAAGTGGCTGAGAGTTGCAATACAGAAGATCGAGATGAATGCCGTGTTTTTGGAGAGCCTTACGTAAAATAATGCCTGTAAGAATTAATATTGATACGCAAATTAATTATAAAATTGAATATACAAAATAGCGAATTTAATAATAATTCGTTCTAATAGTACATCTGATTCTACTTAATCTTAAATAAACTACACAGCAAAAGCCCGTTAGACTTCGCTACGTCAAAATGCACCAATCTTATTTCGTTGCAATTGCGAATCCTCGGAAACTTACGCTAAACGAGCTTAATAAAAGTCGTATTATTAGAGGTTATTAAGCGGCCACTTGCCAATAAGAATATGCTAAGGTACAACAATAAGCACATTTGGGTCAATCGATACGACAAACGACTAGTCGCGTGTCGTGGGGCACGCACCTCTGCTTTAAGTATTCATTACTGAATCAATGACTGTCTATTATAGAAGGCTCAGCTACTTTGGAAGGAAGAAAACTACCGGCCGCTGCAACACTTTTAGCAAGGAAAATTTAAACACAAACTATCAAACAGTGCAGTACATAATCATGCATAATTGATATTGCATGCATCAAGGGCAAGATTTGCTATCAAAAATCAGAAGGTTAAACAAGATTGAAATCTAACTTGTATTGATCATGAAACTTTATTAAATTCTAACAATTATATTTCTGCAGTCTTGAGTTTAGAGGACTTCGCTGTCACGACCATGAACACCTTCTGTTTACAGCTTACGTACAAAACAAACACTTTCATAATATATTCCGCAACAAAAACTATTGGTGGCCACATAAAAGTTTTTATGTAGTAACAAATTGAGAGATGTAATAAAAATATTGTTGGCTCCACAGCTTCGCAAATAGATCAATGACCTGAGATTCCTCGCCTCGCACGATGCTGTTACACTTGAGAAAGGAGCAGATAAGTAATCTTTGTTGTGAATGAGATAAATGCAGACAATTCATTTCTGAATTATCAAACAAACAAAAAAGCCGCGGTCACGAACCTCCGATTCATGTTGCGAAATGAAAACTAAGATTAATACCTCAGTAACGGTACTAATGTCTAGATTCTATACAAAACGCAACGAAGCAAAGAGAAGACCGAGACCCAATTACGACACGAATTAGATTTATTATTCGCTTTACATAACTACTGTATATTTTACATCATTTTTAAACCACAAAACACAGTTAGTGGTTCAATTTTAAAGTAACTGACGTAAGAAACTAATTTTGCCGCAAACTCGCCAACAGCGATTTGCATAATGCAGGTAGACTGCGTTTTATAGCTCCCATTCCATGTTTTATTTAGTGGATAAAATTCATGGACAAATATAATTCATGAGCCACAATGTGAGTTGGAAAAAGTTTCACTAAGTAGCACCTGTGCTTTTGCAGCGGGACGCAAAAAGAATGAAGCCGTGCGGTTCATATTTTTATACTTCTAACAAAAAGACATTTTACAAGAATTTTATTATATATTACTAGCTGTGCCCAGCGGTATCACCCGCTGCTCACTTAGGGGTATGAAAAATAGATGTTGGCCGATTCTCAGACCTACTGAATTTGCATATAAAATTTCATAAGAATCGGTCGAGCCGTTTCGGAGAAGTATGGGAACGAACATTGTGACACGAGAATTTCATATATTAGATTATTAACCGTCTGATTAAAACAACGAGCTGTTTAATTAGAGCACGCTTAATTAGACATTTGAGAAGTGAAAATTCAACTTATATTTATTAAATATGTCAGAGAAGAAAAGGTGTAAGATTTTCTTAATGACACACAGTGGTAGATAACAACCGTTCTATCATATTATATGTGGTGCAGTAAATCGCAATATGTAAATAAATGCGAATTAATTTAAATTCAAATGTCATGTAAAACAGGGCTCGGGAACGTAGGATGAAATTGAAAGCGCGGAGGCCAAAAATAGTCGTGCAAAATACGAGTATACGACGGAGAATTAAAACGGCTTTCAAAAGAATTGAGCACAGAACTATCTCAGACTTGCGGAGTCTCAAATGGGCCACGTTGTATTGTGGGAGCTCACCGGGGTTCCCAGTTTTCCGGACTAACATCCAGCTATTATAACAACGTACGCCATCTGGGAAATAGGTGATACGCGTCACACGGACTGTGCAACATTTTTTTTTAGCTCTTGTAGCATAGATTTGAGGTTTTATTTTTGGTAGGGCCACTTACAGTTCAAATCGCTGTTCAGTTGTTTTTCTTCTTAACCGGATTATGCTGTGGTGAGTTTTGAGGTATCAAGAATATTAATGTTTTAATTTTCTATTGAAAATAGAGTTACAATTTCTATGGCCTCGTTTTAAATATGAAATGCTTTTTTTCTCACGCTTGTCGATAAACTGTTGCCTGGCTGTGGAAAGTACTGAAAGAACTGCTACTTATTGTCAAACAAGTCTTACTTAAAACAATTGTTCCATCGTACTTAACTTTGGTAAGGATTTTTGCGAAAATTCTGCCATCTATGACTATAGTCCTAAGCTCTTCCTCTACAAAGGCTGTGGTCACAGGTATAATAAAATTGTATTTTCAAAAGCAAAAGAGATTCACGCAATAATCTCGTGAAATGAAATGCAAAGCTGACCTTTCAAAACCTTTCCCGAGTAACTGTGGCCGCGTGGGCGGATTTAAAACAAGGCGTTAGTGAAAATTTAAATTTCAAACTGCCTGCATTGATTTATTGTGTAACTGGCCATTTTATGGAAATTTTAGCTTAGGTTCTTTATTCGTTTGGTGCCGAAAACCGGTGAAAAGGTGGAAACAACTTAAGTTTCTGTGTTCATTATAAAAGTATGAGAACTTGAGTAAATTCCAAGATAAATGGCGTCGGGCGCCGCGAGACGACTCCCGGCCACCGTAGATGCGGACCTGTTGACGGTGAGCAATGGGTAGCTCACCGTCCGTCCGTCTATTGACGACAGGCCATGTCGACGGCGCGTTAGTGTTCCACGCGCGCCTCAAAGAAATGTCAGCAAAGCAGAGGGGCCTGCCAGGGCTACCGCTTCCCGGGGTTGCGAGTTTTTCGAAAGAGATACCGTGGCCCCGGAACATTAAGGGCAATAAAAGGATCATGGGTGGGTTTCAATCAGTACAAGTCAGAAGAAGGGAAGTTATTTGATGGTTTCCCAACCGCAGAAAAAAAAGTGTAAAATAAATATTGTTATTTTGTGCAATATTTATTAGTCTTAAATAACTACTTTTCACGACAGAGATTTGCATTTGTTATATTAGAAAATTTCTACACATGTCAAATGAAAATTCATGAATCATACCTGCCATTTCATTACTAATATATATATTTAATATTTATTTATTTATTTAACAATAAGCACACCAACTGCATATTTACATAAATTTATACCTATTATTATAATTATTAATGTACCTTAAAAGTAATTACACAAATCACAGACGTGCATAACATTGTATCATGTTTCTATGTTTATGAGACTACAAAAATTTACAATAAATTAATTATTATCTAATTTTAATAAATAACAAAAATGAGGTTAAGAATTGAATAATTGAAATTTATACATAATTGAATACTTTATTTGGTAATAATATAATTATAATATGTAATATCACTAAAATTACTAAGAATTTAATTCCTCAACACTTAAACAATTGAAGTTATTCATCAAGAAGTGCCTGCATGATGCAAATTTCATAGAAAATAGGTCGACGAAACTGTTTGACGTGAAGGATAATTCATTATACAGCCTTGCCATACGTGTTAGGGGACTATTGAATGTGGTATTTAGAGTAGAAGTGGGTATAAAAAATATACGATGACGTCTCATAACTCGTTGGTTAAGCCTAAAATTGAAAAGTTTATTAGTGGGGCGTCTATGGATCCGCTAATAATTTTATGAAGTATCAACAGGTCAGCAATGTCACGTCTTTCCTTTAAGCTTCTCATTTTATAATGTTCTAACCTAGCTGGATATCCGGGGATAGTATTACGTACACCGTTTTTTATGCTCAAATATCTAACAAATCTTGCCTGAATGGATTCAATACTATCTGCATAAGTCGAATAAAATGGAGACCAAATAGTGGAGCAATACTCCAGGACAGTTCTTACTAAAGCATTATAGAGCAAAATAATACTGTTAATATCACGAAATGGTTTGGACATACGAATTATGAACCCAAGAGTTTTTTTGGCTTTTACTACTATATTGTCTATGTGTTGACGGAAAGAAATCCCTTTCTTTCCGTCAACACGTACGTGTGTCAAACGTAACTCCCAAGTCACGGATAACTGACACTCTTTCAAGTGGAGCTCCATCTAAATGGTATTGAAAATTAATGTATTTGAGTTTATTTGTGAAGGTTATAAAATTACATTTCTTTACATTTAACGTCATTCTATTCTCTGAGCACCACTGCTGGAGCACATCCAAATCATTTTGAAGTTTTGTGCAGTCGTTAAGTTCAGTTATTCTGCAATATATTTTCAGGTCATCAGCGTAAGCCAAACAGTGACATTTTAAAATAGCTAGGAGATCATTAATGAAAACTAGGAACAGCAAAGGACCCAATTTCGAACCTTGAGGAACCCCAGAACTAGGTGTAAATGGTACAGATTCATAACCCGCTAGTGCTACAAGCTGCGAACGATATTGTAGATAACTCTCGAACCACCGTAGCAAACTGCCATGTACTCCAGCACGACTCAGCTTAACAGAAAGTAATGAATGATCCACAATGAATATATTTGCTTACCGGATATACAAACAGCCAGACACGTATATATTATGTTACGTTTATAGGCATCAACACCTTAAATCATTTGCTATTATAATTAGATTACTTTATTTCCTTCGCTCAAGTTTTGATAAAGATCTTTACGCTTTCAGGTGAGTTCAGCGGAGGGTTTAATTCTTTGCATATAGCGGCTTCTGTAGGTTAGTTAATACTTAACAAGTATATTATGACTCATGAATTCATGACCTAGAAACTTGAAGGTGTTTGATTTAATAACAATATTTTTTTTGCAATGATGTGTAATAGTGCCCTGGTTTTGGTGCCTATTAAAAATAATATTAAAACACGTGTTGGGTTAAGTTGACACACATGCAAGAAAAATAATCGAGAAAGAAAGTTTGACCTTTGTATCGTTTAAAAATAAATGCAGGAAACGTTTCAGACATGCATGAAATAATATTGGGGGAGAAAAGTTTAACCTTTCCAATCAATGCCTTTGATGTTATAACTTTATATCACGCCTGTGATCTGCCAAGAGTTGGGCAGAAGTGGTTCTAATACTACGACGACACCTTGTATACCGAGGCAGTCAATGAAAACGTATAGACATTCTACTTAATAAACTTATAAACGCGAAAGTTTGTATGGATAAATGGATGTTTGTTACTTTCACGCAAAACTGCAGAATGGCTTTTAAGGAAACTTTACAATAATATAGCTTATACGTTAGAATAACACATAGGCTACAATTCATAAAAATACATTGTATATTCTATCACCACGCGAATGAAACCGCGGCGCACAGTTAGTAATGAGTTAAGGAATTGTGGGAAACTCGAACTTGTGCACTGATGGTTCCATACAAACTTGCGACATATGCCCCGTTCCAATAAACAAAAAACCGGCCAAGAGCGTGACGGGCCACGCTCAGTGTAGGGTTCCGTAGTTTCCCGTCCGTCACAATAAGTGTTCTTTACCACGGTAGGTCATGAAAGCACAGAAAATCTTAACATAGACTTTTAAAAAAATTACATCATTACGCAACGCCATCTATCGAACCATTTATGAACTGGTTTTTACCTTAACATTTTGATGGTGTTAAAAAAATGAATTTTAGTTTTGTTCTAAATTGCCTTGATAGCAGTTTTATGTAGTTATAAGATACCGCCAATACCAAGGAGAGACCAACCGAACAATTCGGTAATACCCGATCCAATGTAATAAGTACCTACAGAGCGCCATCTCTCGGGGAATTGGGTTACAAAGACGTGCAAGGAGGTAATTTTGGATTGCGAGAACCGATTTCAATAATTCTTTTTTTGTTTGAAAAAAAATACGTTCAGGATAATAAAATATGTAAACGAAGTTAAAAAAATGCTTGCATATACGATTATACTACAAACTTAGTCCAGAAATTATTTTGTACAACTTTTTGTCTTTTTTGTACAAAAACTGTTGTGTCAATCAAGTTCAAAATAATTTTCCTAGAAAGTCCTTATAAAGTTCTACTTTCCAGATTTTTTTCATATTTTCTAAACTTATGGTTCAAAAGTTAGAGGGGGGGGGACACATTGTTTTTTACTTTTGGAGCGATTATTTCCGAAATTATTGACATTATCAAAAAATGATTTTAGTAAACCCCTATTCATTTTTAAATACCTTTCCAATAATATATCACACGTTAGGGTAGAAATTAAAAAAAACACTTCCCACTTTACATATAAGGTGGCTACCCTAATAAAACATTTTTTTCCAATTTTTATTTTACCACTTTGTCGGCGTGATTGATATACATATTGGTACCAAATTTCAGCTTTCTAGTGCTAACGGTCACAGAGATTAAGCGAGGACGGACGGACGGACGGACGGACAGACAGACATGGCGAAACTATAAAGGTTCCTAGTTGACTACGGAACCCTAAAAACGACTCGTTTTGCATAAGGATAGTTGTATTTTGACATAAGTCTCATAGAACTTATGTCAAAATACAACTATCCGTAAGCAAAACGAGTCGTTTTTGTTTATTGGAACGCGGCAATAAACGGTCATTTCTTTTGACTACGTAGACTTAGAGGATTGAGGTTTTTTTTCGGCTCCAAGAGCCACAGGCTTATATGGTTTTAATTTCAACTCGATACCTCTACGGATACCCGAGATAAAGTGTCTTAACAGACAGAGACGCACAACAAAGTAATCCAATAAGGGTACCATTTTTCCTTTCGAGGTACTAAAAAGGATATTTTATATGAAGTTAATTCGAGTTTAAAAATAGTATGTTAATATCTTGAAAGCCCAATTCTCAAAGCAGAGTGAGCCAACAAAACCGCGATAAGCTTTACCCGCAAACGCTTTTGTTTACTTCAAATTTTATTTACGCCTCATTTTTTGTAATTAATTACAGTGCTAAACTGAGCAACCCTTAGGCTGTTTCAGCAAAATTTTCAGCAAGTAATTTTATTATATTTTCATTTTAATTTGTAGGCAGTTTTTCTTAACGTCGTCATTAAAATCAGGAATGGCTTCCGTTTCAAAAGAAGCATGCTCAGCATATTTTATTCGTTTCATCGAATGTTTTTGATTAAAGAACATTATCATTGCGTTCTTAAGAATTTCATCATTATTACTTTTACAAATCACGTTTCCGTCAATGTTCACATTTGCTTGTTTTAATGCGCAAGCGCCACTTGCGCAACGCAACCTGCGAGCTGCGGCAGTAACGCGCCAATCAGAGCATCTCGATTCACCAGGTATGTACTTAATGTTACTGCAAATTTGGCTACGCAATTCTGTTACGGTTTTTTTTTTGCGGAAGGAAATCATCAAATAACTTGCACCGCTTTGGGCGGAGCGGGTGGGGGGGAGTGTCAGACTTTTACTGAATAAAACCCACCCATGTTCCTTTTTTTGCCCTTTATGTTCCGGAGCCGCGGTATCTCTTTCGAACTATCCGCAACCCCGGCAGGCCCCTCAGCTTTGCTAACAAATCTTTGAGGCGCGCGTGGAACACAAACGCGCCGTTGATACGGCCTGTCTTCACCAGACGGACGGACGGTGAGCTACCCATTAATCACCGTCGACAGACCCGCATCTACGTTTTATGGCTATATCATAACTGCCGCTCGGGTCGATCTTGAGGTTAATCCAAGATTACCTATGTTGGTCGGTGGATGAGTTCCCATCAAATATAAAAATTTCTTCGTGCCTCGGAAAGAACGTTAAGCCGTTGGTCCTGGCTGTCACTTGTAAATCTTTGACAGTCGTTATAGATAGTCAGTGGCTCGGAAGACTGACAACCAGTCTTATTAGGAGTATCGTATTGCCCAGTTGTTAACCGGGTTAATACTAGTATTCAGCTGAATACCCCAACATAGTTGGGAAAAGGGTAAGCAAATGATCAAGAATAAGGATTGTTTTGATTTAAAAAATAATAACTTCTAGAAACTTGATAAAAGAGCGTATTCGACCTTACTTCAGTTTTCCTACTTCGTAAAGCTAGTGTTCGCCTTCCATGTAGGGCAAGGATGATTTGTGAGGTTGATACGGAAATACATACTTACAACACGAAGCCACTTTGCTACCAAACCACATACTACATTTAAACAATGACTTTGTATTGACAATGCAAAATGCAGTCCTGATAAATGATTTTCACTCTAAACATTAAGGTGCTCTACTAAAGATCAAGATTGTTTCTTCGCCCAATTTACCTTATATGTTTGGGGGTTCCATAGTAAGCATAGGATAAAAAGGTAAACTACATATTTCAAAGCAAAATTTAGAGCTCATAGTTTACTTTCACCTGTCATTCCACACAGAAAGCATTTTCAGCTAGATACTTTTTAAGAGCAGATTTAACGCAGTATAAAAAAAAAACAAACAAAGAAAAAGGTAGTATTAATTCGTGTTTTATGCAAATGAATTTCCGCTGTTATGGTAATGAGCAGAATACATTTTATAAATCACAAATTATTTGCTAACCGTACCTTTCTTTCTCGTGGTTCGATTGAGGAACCTGCAGTACCGTCTGCATACTCTCCATTTCCACCACACATTGTGTACCCAGTTCGAGTTCTGAAAAAAAAAATTAATATTAACAATAGAAGTTTATATTTTGATAACTCACTTAAGTTAAGCCGCGATCGCTTAGGTTTCTTTGTGGACGGGTGATCGTCCCTTAAATACCGAGATTCTTCCGTACCTCGGTAACCGCGTAAAACTGTTGGTCCTGGCTGTGATTTGTAAATCTTTCACAGTCGGTACAGATAAATCAATGCCCGGAAGTTCTGACAACCAGACTTGCCAGTACTAACTGAGTTGTGGAGGTCAGATAGGCAGGCGCTCTATATAAAATACTGGTATTCAGCTGCATGCAGCTGATCGTCCACCCCAATATAGTAGGGATAACACTAGAAAGATCCGGGGTTGCAGGTTGTTCGAAAGAGATACCGCGGCCCCGGAACATAACGGGCAATAAAAGGAACTGGGGGGAAAAAAGGCTAAAAAGATGATGACTCTAGCTGGCCGAATATTGATCACTACTAAAATAATGATGACAACAAAGGTTGTCGAACGCACATCGACGTGCGACGGTACGTTAGTTCTATAACCTTTTGGCCTAATGGGCAAAGGCCTACGTAGTTTATTGATTCTCGGCGATGAATAATTTCAAGTTTCTGCACGAAACCCTACGACCAACACACATCTGTGACTCATTCGAAGGCTAAAAATAAAAGACTAATTAAAGAGCTTGCTTTGTAAGAAGAAACCATGACATCGTGGACCTGGAAATGCAAAACATGTGGTCAGACTTTTGTGAGTAGGAGGAAGGAAAAAAAATGGAGAAGAACCATTGAATTGCTGGTAAAAATAACATATTTTACAAACTTCACGAAAAAAATTGTCTAGAAGTAGACTGATATACTACTCTGTCAAGAAAGTACCGGGAAAAGATCAATAATACACAAAATATCTGTTATTCATCCAAATTTATTTTATCACCTTCAAAGTATGCTCCTTTAGAAACGATACACTTGCGCCAACGAATAATCCATTCATCAAAACATTTTTTAAACGCTGCTTCCGGAATTGAGTTCAGTTCTCGCCGCGAATTCTCTTTTATGTCTTCTATCGATTGAAAACGGGTGCCACGAAGTGGTAATTTGAGTTTAGGAAAAAGAAAAAAGTCAGCAGGAGCCATATCTGGTGAATATGGTGGTTGCTGGATGGTATTTGTTGAGTGTTTGGTCAAAAATTCGTTCTCAATGATAGCCTTGTGCGAAGGCGCATTGTCGTGGTGCAAAATCCAAGAATTTTCTTTCCACAAATCTGGCCTTTTTCGTCGAATTTGCTTTCTTAAACGCCGCATAACGCTCAAATAATATTCATTATTTACCGTTAGACCTTCCGGTAAGAATTCAGAGTGCACAACACCGCGATAGTCAAAGAAAATAGTCAACATGACTTTGACTTTTGATCGACTTTGGCGTGGTTCTTTCGGTTTCGGTTCAGTTGGAAGGCGCCACTCCGAAGCTTGTTGACTAGTTTGCATGTCAAACTCGTAAACCGACGTCTCGTCACCAGTAACAATGCGTTTCATGAATGTTGGGTCCGAACTGACTCGTTCTAGCATGTCCTCAGCGACTTTCATGCGATTGAGTTTTTGGAGAAAATTCAGATCTTTTGGGACTAGCTGAGCAGCAACATGTTTCATACCCAAATGATTAGTTACAATGGTACGGATCGACTCGTGAGATACAGAAAGTTCGGCGGCTATCTCTCTCAGAGTTGAATGGGTATTTTCAGTCACTATTTTCTTCACTTTTGCGATGTTAACTTCAGTTGCAGACGTTGACGGCCTACCAGAGCGAGGCAAATCTTCCATCACATCTCGACCGCTTTTGAACGCTTTGAACCACTCATAAGCACGAGTTTTTGATAAAGTCGATTCACCGTAAGCCTTCTGTAACATTTTCAGTGACTCCGAACACGAAATTCCATTGGCGATGCAAAATTTAAGACAACTCTTTATTCGATATTTTTGTCCATTATGAACATTACTAAAACCAGCACTGTATTTAATATAAATAACAGATGCAACTCAAACTCCACGCCAAAATGGAAAACAGTTGTGCCAATATAACAACTACAAAAAAAACAATTTTTTTAATTTGGAACCATAAACAAATCATCCATTCCCGATACTTTTTTGACTGAATGTATATGAGTCGGAGATGAAGTTTGTTTCTGTTTTAAACCTCTCTTCTCATGCTTAAGTTTGTGGGTTCTAATATGAGCAATCATGGACATCAATGAAATTGTAAAGAGAAAGGATGATGACCCCTGAAATAGGTAGACGAAACCCCTGAACTTACAAAATTAATTTAAATCTGACATTGCTAATCTACTTTGAGCGAGCGTGGTGACTAAAGAGGTGTTTACTTAATAAGCTGATATTATTGTTATAGCCTCGTTCGTCGAGTGGTCACAAGCGCAACTACTGAGCATAAGGCGGACCTCAAGCTCTGAGCAGGAGGGTTCGATTCCCAGAGCGAGCGTGTTATGGGATGTTCCATTAGGAATTCCTCAGTAGAAAGTCTGGATTTGTGCCTGTTGGCAACAAGCTCGTCCACAATTACATCTGACTTAAAAAATAGCTGGCAAAATGATATACTATTAGGTACACTTCAGCTTTACGGTTTTTTTCTAGGAGGTTGTCGTCTGCTTGAC
This sequence comes from Ochropleura plecta, assembly GCA_905475445.1. Lineage (NCBI taxonomy): Eukaryota > Metazoa > Arthropoda > Insecta > Lepidoptera > Noctuidae > Ochropleura > Ochropleura plecta. The sequence goes on along the minus strand of FR997723.1, from coordinate 5,488,686 downwards.
CGGGCAATTCCTGTGGATGCCTTGAAATTAAGGCCTCCAAAGTGCCTCCATCATCGTCAAAATCGTTTTAGCCATTTAGGCGTGAATACGTAACAAACAAACTCACTTTCGCTTTTATAATATTAGTAAGGACTGTGGCACACGTCAGAAAATTTCATTCCTCTAACCTCTAGCACACACCTTCAGGCAAGTCACGAGATAACTGAATTTAATCAAACCGGCGAATTTAATGCCGCTACAGGACAACGCCTGCTGGAATGCTAATCACCTTTAATTATTTCGAGTGAGGGTAATGGTAAACCAAAGACAATAATAGTGGCCTATTTAGTATTCAGCCCAGTCTCTAATCAATGGTTATTGGTGTATGTGTTAGATTAGTGAAAATAATACAGTCTTAGTATGTGGTTTGCAGATAAGATTGAATTGTACTGTATACACTTGTTGTTTAGACGACATATAGTTGGTATTAACAGGAAAATACAATGCTACTACTGTGTTGCTCGAGTGATATTTGTGTAAACAGATATTATTATTATTTATTGTAACTGTTCGTATTATTAATATGTAACGTACGTATTTAAAATTAATAGGTAGTTTAAAAACATGCTGCTTGTAGTTTTCTCAGCAAACCCTCTCATTTGATACTTGTAGGAATACATATATATCTAAGCTAAGCATGCAATATCATCCAAAATAAAGATAGATCATGTAAAATTTCAGCTCAATAGAAAACTGAGAAGTTGGTTAAAATTTAATTTCTGAGACTTTTTAATATAGTTACAGGTGGGACTTATAAAAGCGGGTTAAAAAAAGTTATTGGTACTAATAAGTTATTGTTTACCGCTGTTTATCTGCTTAATTAAATATTTTCCAAGTACGGTCGGTTTCCAATCTAACCAAATGCAGTTGATGAACTGAATATTGAATATGATAGTTATCTACTTGGACAACTGCCTATCTGGCACATGACAAACCAATACCACAGATTACTAAATAGTTACTACAATACTAGTGATATTTAGTTTATACCATATACTAAGATATGATGTCCGTCATTCCGGCTTTTGACAATCTGTCGAAACGACTGTCAACGATCTGCAAATGACAGACAGGATCAACAGCTTATCGTGCTTTCTGTAGCACAGAGGAGTCTCGAATCATAATAATATTAGAAAGGCGAAAGTTAATATGTGTGTTAATGTTTGTTATTCTTTCACGTATTTGTACGGGTTTGTATGAAATTCGGTATGTAGATAGGTTATACCCTGAATTAACTCATAGGCATTCTACTATTTATCCTGGTCTCCGAGGGGCGCAGCTGGTTCTCGATATGTAAGGGATGGTCATCCATCCACGGAGCTAAACGGGAACCCATGTGGCTGTTATTATAAAGCCACTAATTCCTGTCTAAATTATAACAGCTCAAGTTTACAGCTATTTTAACTAACTACCTAGTTTAATATAATATTCCTTTAAATTCCGTATTGTAGCTATCCTTCATAATTTATTTTATTTTAGCATTGACCCTAAACAGTGTCTAGTCTGCGCGATGTTCAATTTATTACCAAATATCTAACCTATCAGAATTTTAATTTAAATATTAAATCACATTTCATCTTTTATAGGTTTCTTTTCAAATTGCTTTGCAAAACACATCCACGTATTTTTTGGCTCAAATGGTGTAGCCGTGGAAGGTTCAGATTCATGTTTCTGTCACTTAATCAAGATCAGTTCTGATATTACGTACGAGTATGACAAGCTATAAGTAAGGCGACATTATGACATCCGACAGTAGTCTTTTTTTTTGGAACGAAGTTCCTTATCGCGCGTTGCGAAAGGGAGCTAGACTGAAAAAATTAAGACCAAAAGTTGTAACGACTGCTATAGTTGTAAGCCGAACGGCGTGCGCGTGTTTCTGTCAGTCTCTCTCTCTTTCTCTTTCATAGAAAGCAAGCCAACTATTTTAGTTTCGTCTTTCTATTTCGCATTGAACAATGTGGTGTCGCGACGATTATTTTTATTGAGTGTATACAGTTTTTTGTACATAATAAATAATAACTTCGTTCCATCCGGGTGTCCCTTGACACCTCTTAAGTTTTTTTTAATAATTATTATGAGCCAGATGTGTCCCACTGCAGGGCAAAAGCCTCCTTCCATTTTTTCTTGTCGTTTGCTATTTGGCTCGTCACGCCATCTCCTTCTAAGCCTACAGCGTCGCCGGGTCCTGTTGTGTTGTTCGGAACCCAATCTGTTGCTACTTTGTCCCAATTTCGTTGTGACATGCGGCAGATGTTCAGCCAAGTTCCACTTTAATTTTAGGGTAGAGTATTCAGTTATTATTTCTGTGTTATATTCAAAGGTGTAGAGAATATCTCTAACATTATCATCTATACTAATATAATTAGGAGGTAAAGTTTGTGAGGTTGTAAACTTTGAGTCTACTGAATCGATTTTGATTATTTTATCAATAGAAAACCACGTTATTTGTGAGTGTCGTAGGCTATCATGCTGCAAGCTACAAGGACTGCAGGATGGTAAGTGACTACGGGATCGCGGGTGAAACTACGCAGGGAAAAGCTAGTACATTATATAGGCACATATATATATATATATATATATAGGTACTCATTTAAATAGTAAGAACGCAAGCGGTGAGTCAAGCCGAGGTCGGCCATACGTCCGTGGCGATGCTCTTTCAAATCCGGTTTTACTAGACCATTTCATGTACGCTAGGCTTATGTAAAGCGAACGGTATTAACTTGGCTAGACGTTGGAACAGACTGGTGTATGAAGGGTTTACACTCCACACGAAAGCATTAAAAAAACAGAATAATATCAAAAGTACTTTATAAAGCTTATCTTAGACATCACAGACATCGGTAAAGGAAAATATCGTGAGGACACCTGGATTTATGTATACTAATATTATAAAAAGATAGTTTGTGAGGTTGTAGGAGCTAATCTCTGGATCTAATGAACCGATTTAGAAAATTATTTTAGCAAAAGAAAGCCACGTTATTTGTTTATGTCATAGGCTATCACGCTGCGAGCTACGGGGGCTGAACAGTAGGATAAGTGACTACAGCAACGTGAGTGGCACCGAGCTAGAAATTAATATAGTTTGAAATCACCAACCCGTCTTGAGCAAGCGTGGTGATCCATGCTCGTGCCTTTTCTGTTTTTGAAGAGGCCTTTGCCCAGTAGTAAAACAGTTATAGGCTGGTATTCTCGTTTAAATTCATTTTAATACATCGGGAACAGGGTCCAAGCTACCGAGCTTGGACCCTGTTCCTGATGCTGGTGTAGTACTATTTTTTTTTACTACTAAATATGTATTAACATGAATTTAAACCACCGGTGCCACCGGTGTGGGCACTGCCTTGAGAGAGGAACTTCCTAACAATACACGCCGTGTCCAGAAGTACCGCTTTCTGAATCAAGCCTTTGATCCAGTTGTCAAACTAGAGCCTCCTGTTGATGATGTTGGTCGAGGCTATATTATAATATATGCTGGAATAATTATTATAATACCTCTTCGAAGTTTTAAACACTCCAGTTAAACTTGAAATAGTCTCCGATACCAAAGCTAGACGGTCGTGAAACGGCATATCATGAGATCATGCAAGAGCCAAATATAGCTGTAATGCTTAGTATGTATTTATTCGATTCTCTAATGTCAATATAATCGGTCGGAATTGAAACAACAATTTTCACAATAAAACTTCTCGACTTGCTTTCTGGTAATGCAGACACGATTAAGTGGTATTCACTGAATGTCGAGAGACATTAAAACTAAATTCCTGTGGTAAAAAAAGGAAATAGTGCTCATCGAGGCGCTGCGTGTCGCAACGAACAGACCAGTCTAGAATCGATTTGACAAATTACGTAAAGACGTTTCGCTGTAAGTAGAGCAGCGGCAATCACACCGAGGATTTCCACCGAGTTTATTTACCATGACGAATGCAAGTGAGCGTGCATTCTTGTACTAAAACGATCTCCGAGTTTACACAAGTATTTACTAACAAAGTCATTCAAACGTCTTTGTCAAGGTTAAATTACTTGGGATTGATATTCAATTCTTCACTAATCTTTAGTGTTGTGAACAGAAATCGATTAATAATTCGTCTGTCTATCGCCGTATTATCACATCACGTATCGTAACTAGACGTAAATAAATAGTAAGTAGATGGCAACGAGCAATGTCCATAATCACGAATATAATTTTCTTTTTTTATACCTACTTATTTAAATTTCGTGTTTTAAGAAATTTTATAGAATTCAATGGCTTTTCTTAGGGCTGATGACGTCATCGGTCGATCGACGAATGACTTCCTTTTGCTAATTCAACGATTCGTTTTTTTTTCTTTTAAATTGTGTTTCGTTGTCAACGGTAAAAAATAACATTTAAGTATTTTTTTTAATAGCTACTCCAATGGAAGTAAAAGCATTTATAGGTATAATGTTCTTTCTTGAAATGACTATAATGAAGGTCAAATAAAAATTAACCGCATTTCTTAAAAAATACAAATGAAAACCGGAGTATTTTTCAATTTACCTAAAAAGCAATGATTAGGGACCTTATTCTTCAAAATGGTTTTGCAATTAACAAAACAGAAAATCGTTGAAAAATAGAAAATCCTAATTCAGCCAGTCTGGTGAGTGAATTAGCAAGTCAAATAACCAAAAGAAGCCCTAAAACCTTCAGCGATAATCTTCATAAATTTGTTAGAATAATCCGATCACGAATATATCTATTAATAAACAACCTTCCGTTACCTTCAAAGGTTTAATAAAAAGATTTGTTCTTTCTTTTCTAGAAAAATCGTAAATATCCCGCAAAATTATTCTATTCTCCATACACGGTCCGGTCTGCATACCAAGTCGGGTATTATAAATACCGATGGAATTCACAATAATTATAGGACTCATGATATATATAATATGTAGGTCAACCAGCTGTTGTTTCACAGCGTCATTATGCTGATCCAGTCCATCCATTTTCATTGTACAGACGAAATACGAGTACAGTCAGAATAAATTTTCTTTCATACTCCTCGCATCCGTTTTTCGATAGTGGACCTTGTAACAAGTATAATTTTATCGGGAATCGTTTTAATTTATCAATCTAGGTCACGACTTAACGAGGGATGCGATTTGCATATCGGATGTGGTTCATCAAATTGATGACTTTGATAAGCAAGTGAAACTATAAGGTATCGCCTTAATTTTTCTGTATTCATCAAATACTGACGTGATTGCAGTCTTTTTCATTCACTAATTGTTTTAGTGACTTATTGAAAGGAATGCATAATACAAGTAACATAAGTTCAAAGTCATCGGAAAAATCTTGCATCAACAATATAAGGTGTCCTATGTGAATGTTTTTTGTAAGAAGTGATACACACATCAGGCGGCAGAATTGACCGTATGTTTTGCCGCCGGGCAGTGCCGTAGGTATTACGACGACTCAAATATACGTAGGTATATAAAATAGTAGCATACTATTTTCTAAACATAACCATATTAACCATTTACAATTAATATAATTACACCACCAATTTAGAACAAGGTTAAATTATATTCAATGAGAAGTACATACAAAAATGTTAGGTCAATTAAATATCCTGTTAATGTAACACAGAGGAAATCACAATGCTGAATATATATGTATAAACTCATATTTAAAGAAATGCTTGTAAACAAGTTATTTTTATTTTATTATGTGAACAAAACTGAAAGAAATAAATAAACTGGTGCAATTTGCAAATTAATATCTCTTAGTAATGAATACTGATAGTCTAGTATTTCATCATTTTAGTTCAATTCAAAAGAAAAATGTACTTGATACAACCATAAATTATTTTTTTAAACCATAGAGCTCTTTCATTAAGGTGGCAGATTGTAAGCGACTTTTATACAGTTAAACCCAAAATGTGTCTTGAAAGACATCATCAATAAGTCAAGAAAAGACAAGCATTTGGTGGCTCAGTGGCAAAGGTAATATTTGAAATTCACCTTCACACACTGGGCCAGCATGACCCATTATCAAATAGAATGTTGTTGTTAAGGATAACATGAGAAATGTAGGGACAGTTAATGTTATGACAGCAGGAAACCTAAGCTGAATTCTAAACAACCACTGGCCACTGCTGATGATGAAACTTAAGATATTACCTCAACAAAGAATTCCTTTTTACTTAATTAACACGCTAATACTAAAATGAAGCAACAGCAAAAATGTAAGAGTGATTCATTAAACTGACAAGGCTAAACTTATTTTGAAACATGAGTAACTTGTACATTGAAAATAATAATTCAGAGAATATGACTAGTACCATTAGATCAAGTGAGTATTTCTTGATAATATATTTAATTATGTAATGTTTATCAGAAATACTGAAACGCTATCAAGATATGACTTGAATTTTGTCTTCCTTTTTCTTTTAATTTCTGTTTAGAAGTCATTCCTTCAGTTCAATGGCTTGTCTTGTGCCTATTGAACGTGACTAATTTGTTTAGGAAAATGTTCCAAAAATTATCTCTTCCAGATATTTTGATACAAACTTAATACTACTTTAGAAGTTATTTATACTGGGAAGTGAAGGAAAGATGTTATTACATCTAAAAATAACAATGAACTCAAAATCTCTGTTTTTGCAGGACACGTCTGGACATTTTGTATTTTTTTTTTATACCACCATAACTTGAGTTTCCTCATAAGAACTAATTCCGGAACTAATGAATGGTACTTGCTACAATTATTACACATTCCTTTTGCCTAGTCCTCATTCATATATCTGGTACACTGGCTGCAGGTACCACGCACCTCACCTTCTGAAGAACCTCAGCACTAAGATCAGTATAAGTCTTTCTAAAAGGGTCCCCTTACAGCATTGCCACCCACATCTGCCATAAATAGACTCAACATAACTAAACCATCTATGGATACTCTTTCCAATTTTCATCACTACATCTTCTTTTAATCTGCAACATCCTTACTAATATTATAAAAGCGAAAGTGAGTTTGTTTGTTTGTTTGTTTGTTTGTTACCTCTTCACGCTTTAATGGCTAAACCGATTTTGATGAATTTTGGTACAGAGATAGTTGGGAACCAGGAGACGGACATAGGCTAACTTTTTTTTGAAAAAAGTGGGATGTGAGGGAGAAAGAGGGAAAAAAAGGGAAAACTTAGCGTTGCTATTACAAATCAATCAGGCGCAAGAGCAAAAACTGCAGGTCTGCTTTGTGTGTTATAATACCGAATTTAACGCGAGCGAAGCCGCGGGCGAAAGCTAGTTCCTGTATAATTTCATTCCTCATTTTATCGTTCAGAGGCCTTTGAAGGTCCATTTTTTTATCAAGTAATACAAAAGATAATAAGTATAAGCTTTCTCCTGCAATCAATAACTTGGATATTTTTAAAAGTAAGGACACCAGGATTTGAACTGAGATAACCTAAGTACATCATATGCGAATTTATTTGAATCTTTGTAGAATAAAATCAAGCCATGCAATGAGTAAGTGAATATTTAGGAACAAAGGCTCTTTTATGCAGTTGTAAATAAACAAGAGTATGGATTGCAGAACAAGATTCATATGTTTAGCATCTCCACGGATTATTTTTTAATCTGGGAATCAAAAAATCGTGTGACTTTCAGTAATAGAATATAATATACATAGAATTTATTTTACTAAATAATTCTTTTCACAAAAGAAATCAATTCTATTCAATTATAATGTACCTACAGAAATGCGTATTAAGATCACTTATTTTATCTTGTGTATTTTATGCACTAAGTACACAGATAAACTGAAACAACGTAGACACCTGAGCGATAGCGATTTCTTTATTTATTAGCAAAATGAAACCAGCTTACCTCGCCTGTTAAAAGGACGAACCCGAACGGCTACTTTTATCTTATCCGTGGCCATTTTCACACTTAAATTACACAAATACAATTAAAACACAACACTTTGCACACAATTGTTTAGTAAATTATTGCACATATTTCACCCATATTCTAAAAAAACAAAATTCATTATTTCACGTTACGATCACGACGTTCCCGGATTGACACTGTCCGCCATGTTGTTTTTAGTACGTTCGATAGTGCTTGACGTGTCTTCTTGTGCAATCATTAACACAATTTGAAACATTTTATCGATTTCTAATCAATGAATGTAATAATCGAATGACAATGTGATTGAATTTTATAGCATGGGAATATTATGCTAAAAAATACAGAAGCATTGTTATTTATTTTTACAAAAGTTAACTATAGTATCATATTCTACTTATCCTTCAGTCGTACATTTTTGCAAATATTTATTTTATTATTTAGCAAGAAACTTGTTTGCCTACTTTGGGGCCCATGCCCATCTTTTTGGCAATGTTATAGTCATATTACATCAGTCATATATATAGTATATATATATATATAGTATATATAGTAGTCATATTACGTCAGTACTTCTTACTTATTTGCACCAGTCCCACAACTGGACAAATGCTGCGCTATGCTATTCCAAAAGCTGTTATCCTTTTTATATAAAATTAAGTGAACGATGAATTAAGTAACTATGAATTAAGTAACAAAACTTTAGTATGTATCTATAGATCAACTTATCTGCTACCAGTGTAAATGCTGGTTTCTGATAAGATAAGTGTGACGACCTGCTAATCGATTTTCAACCGAGAAAATTTTACAGTAGAACAACACTAGTGGTCCCGCTTAGCAATGTTACCAAAACAAAATACTTATATTTCTTGTTTCTATTATCCTTTTAAATTTGAAATGTAAAATGTTTCAAAAAGTCACTTTTAATTAAGAGAAATGTTAAATACCTAAAAATACGTTTACAATTGCGTTTAATTGGTTAAGAATTAATTAAATATTCAAATCGAATGCGTAAAGAAACGTAACATGTTTTGACATCCAACCGGCACAAATGTCAATTTTTGACAGCCAAAGCAAAACATGACGAGTCTTTTTCAATTTCTCGGGAATTTAAAAAACAAGTAATTTTGCAAGCAAAATCCAGAAGAAAGATCATCTAGAAATACGAAAAATACTTGTCTCAGAGCAAAACATTACACAAGCACATCAATATGGCTTCCGATGCACTATTTGGTTGGGACTTAACTTTTAAAACTGTGGAGAGAGATATCAAACGAAAATCTGATGTTATTATTGCATTTATTCATTGGAACCTAACGAAGAGAGGTTTTAGGAGTATTGGCATAGGAGATGAGGTGAGGAATTTACATATTATCCAACTATACTTGCACAACTTCACAACATAAGTGTACTTATAGAAATAACGTGAATACTTACGTGATTTGGAGTAAAACGAGTGCATTCAAGCATTAATATATGTTGTGTTATCCGTATAATCACCCTTACACAAACAGTTTAATGATTTTTCGTCGTTATATAAATGCCCATGGAGGCCTATGTGAATTAAAATATTTACCTCAGTACCTACGGACGCGATTCTTTGAGTTGTTGTGATGGTTCAACACCTAACTTTACCATGACACCTATAGATGTTGCATGTGGACTACATTAGAAATTCACAATTTTATTGTCAATTCGACTGGTATCCACAACTGCATGTCCAAAGCTGTATTTTGCTAATGGTCTGCCAAGCCTTTTCCCAACTATGGGACTTGGGGTTGCCTTCAAGTAACTTCATGCAGCTGATTGCCAATATTTTACTAGCCTTTCAATGAGTAAAAAGATGCACCTATTATAACATTTATGTTAAAGTTTAAGAAAACAATGTGTTACCATTTCAGAGAACCTTGTCAGGTGATGAAGAAAAAACCGAGCTGTTGCCAACTGGTTGGAATGACAAGGAAAACTATGCCCTTCGCTATGTTCTTGAAAACAAACTCTTCATTCTACATGGACTGAATACTGATGGCAATCTCATTGTAAATCTCATGGTAAGTAAAAGAATGTTAAATGTGTAAACACATTTATTTAACCCATCCCAAACTTTATGATATTGCTGAATATAGACCTCTGCAATCCTGTTGTATTGCAGGAATGCAGAATGATCCATAACAAAACAACCCCACACAATTAAATTTAAATATCTGTAGTTAAGTTTGTGGATCCAAATTCTAGCGTACCAAAGGTAGTGGATGCTTTGGAATCATATATTTAACAACTATGTATACTACTTAATATATTAATCTCCTTTGATGTTTTCTGACACTACATACTTTTGTTATCTATGAACTTACTGATTCTTGTCATTGTGACTGTCCTAAAAACAAACAAAGCAAAAATGTTGTATAAAAAAAATAATTACTATACAATTACTAATGGACCAATGTTCATGCCAATTACAACCATGACTTGACAGCAGAAAACTTATCCTATTCAATAATCAGTACTTAAGAACTTACATAACCACCTCAATATTTCAGCGATCAGAAGACTTGGCGGTGTCCAACATAGCAGTAAAGATAGATGATACAGTGAAGTACCTAACTGGAACTATTGATAAGATGATACCTAATCACAAGGAGTTGATATACAATGTGAAAAGGGACCTTATTGACACAGTCACTGAGAGAACCATGGTTACTACCGAGACACAAACTATGAGAAGTATGATAACTTTTTAATAATTTTACAGAATTACTTATTTATGGCTGAAAGAAACAAAAAAACTGTATCGAGTGTGCTTTAACCTGTTTGGTCAACAATTGTCACTGAGCCTGGTTTCTGAGAACTAATCAATCTTTGAAGTGGGAAGGTAAAATTATAAAACTAATACAAACAAAAATTACTATGTCTTTCCGACCATAATGTGTATTAATGTACACATGACGGCAGGACAACCTATTCTAAACTATTATAACCTGATCTCTCTACTACGGATCGCACATCATAGTAGAGAGATCAGGTTAAAATGGTTTTTTATAGGTTGATGTGCCGTCATGTGTATTAAAATATCCAGAGATAGGCATCCTCTAAAACATTTCAGTGCTTTAAATTAACAACTTGGTGCTAATACAATGGCTCATGCTTGTTTCATTGTTTGGTTCAAATAATACGTAACTGTTGAAACATTGGTCTACAAATATCTAACGGAGACGTGAGTTGCATTAATGTTTTTGTAAAAATTATACATATACATAAATGCCCTATACATTAATATTGAAAGTATAAATAATAACAAGCAAATGATATTGTTTTGATAACTTTCACCTTTTCTAATTAATTATGTTTACTTATCGGGAGGTCAGTTTCCAATGGAAAATAACAGAAACATATCAGTCATTTAAATAGTCGGATCGGGTTCTTCTCGTTTGTTATTCTAGTTGTATGAGTCAACTAAAGAAAACAGGTTATTGGATTGCTCATAAATAATACGGCATTGCAATCTGTCAAGATTTTTTCTTGAGTGTGACCCTTAACTCGGAAGGATGTTGTCCCTCAGTGATGTATTAGTTTTGGTCACACTTGGAATACTGATTACCCTAAGTGTCACTGGAGGTAAGATGTTTGAAAGATCTCCTGACCTTGAGTATGTTTTGATACAGTGTTTATAGACTTGTTTAACACTTTAAAATTTTCGTTGTACGCTTTCTAGATGTATTTGTGTTTGTATTGAAAAAAAGGTTAACTGGTCCCGGTTTGTCGGTACCCGAAAACCAGTATGTTTTTGGCCGATTCCATGGTTTTATTTGTCAATTGGAAATAGTTTACCCTCATCAATGCCACTTGCTCGTGCTAGAGCCCTTTATAATGCTCCCAATGAGACTTCAAACTCATTTTTTTACAGGATGACATTGCTAGGAGACCTGTAACCCAAAACTTCAAATCTGTATTACAAAGTAAAAGAAAGTTCGAAACCAGCCGTTATACTGAAGTGGATAGAAATGGATCAAACTGTTATTCAGCCCAGTCAAAGACAAAAAGTATATTGATAGATAGCGCCCATAAAATTTGAAACTTTAACTTTGTTACAGGCGAGTCAACTACAAGAAGGCCACCAGAAGATCCCCTGAGGGTAGCGCCCCGACCGATGCCGGGAGTTAACCCAGACACCCCAGACCTATGGTATCTTTAAGTAAAGCCCGTTAACATTGGCTACATTTTTTTTTATTAAATCTAAACTTAAACTTTTAAACGCCTGAGCTGCTAATTTATATTTATGCAAATTTTTTGTCACATATGCGTGTTGTTGGCCTTGGCACGCGCCTGCTTGTCAAATATATGTAACAATGGCGTTCTAAAAGTTAATTTTCAAATGATCCCACTAATACTATAGATTGCGAACGTTTGCGAGGGTATGAGGTTTTGGGATGTATGGATGTTCGTTACTCTTTCACACAAAAACTGTTAAACAGATTTGGATGAAATTAGGTATACAGATACTTTATAACCTGGGTTAGCACATAGGATTCGTTTTATCCCGGTAATACGATCCTGTAGGACAATTACCACACTCTTTGTTTTCTAGGGGAATGCCACCACCCCGCCTGCCGAACATTGGCAGTTCAGACCTGGACCCCTTCGCACCCGGCGGCGGCGGCATGCTGTTCAACCCTTTCGATCCTCGCCGAGACATTGAGAACCCTGGCCTTGGCATACCTGGAGGATTACCGAGGTCTTGTCAACTATCTGCTATCAAGTTTTTAAATATAATACACGCACAACTTTGAAGTACACTAGTTTGGGGTGTTGCTGGGGAGTTAGTAATTTTGGGAACTGTCTCTTGTATAATTTTGACTTTCAGAGAATGCTGAATCTCAGCGTAATTTGAAAAACGACTTCGACTTTAATTTTTTTTTGTCCTTTTTCGAATTTAGAAGCATGAAATCAAGAATTTTGTTTATATTCTGGATTGAACAGAATAGACTCAATATCTCCAAGTAGTGATTCAGAACATCCAAGTTGACAACTTTACCGGAACATGAGCCTTTTTTTTCCCGAAAATTATGTTGGTCGAACTGAATCACGATAAGGTGTTCTGTTCGACCCTAAATAACGTGGAGTCGTGGATGATCTTGAAGGTGACATAAAGAGGTTAAATAAGGATGGAAAGATTGTGTGGGAGTTATTTACACCGGTCTTGTAATGCCATAGGGTTTTATTTAAATAATATAGGCGTGTAACGTTTTGGATTCACAGAGGAGGAGTGCCGCCCGGAGCTCGTTTCGACCCGTTTGGACCCCCCGGTGGCCCAATGCCGGGACGCCGGCCGGCACCTCCGGATGCAGACCATCTGCCGCCCCCCGGCTTCAACGACAACATGTTCATGTAGCCACTGAAATAGTACACTGTCTTTGCTTTTGTCCACATCATTATGAATAAAGTTAATTTGAAAATACTCGATTTTTGTTTCTACATGGGATTTTCAGCATATATTGTTCTACACCGTGATGAGAAAGTACGGAATGTACTACCACATAGAGCCACTACTGCTAGTTAAATCAAATGTGTACTTTCATTTTGTTCTAGAACATGCCTGTTACTCAGTTCCAGCCAGTCTCGTTTCGAACCCATGACCTGCATCTCATAAATCCTGGATATTTTTTTTACCATTAGGTACTCTAAATGCCTACTGGAAATTCTCCGGCATAGGTGTGCTGCAAACTAGGCTGTTAGCTTCACATCTGGCTGGTTGCGGCCAAATGCAAGCCTGCTAAACGGCTAGTTCTTGGGAAACCAGTAACTATTATAAACTATGCAATAGCAGCATGATCTTCGGTTTAAAATGACATGGACGTGGATTTTTTATCGTTATCAATGACCATAAACGTTTCTTGTTAGCTCTGAAAAGGTGAAAGAATAGCATGGTTAGTTTGATTGTTTTAATAATTAGCAGTAAGTAACTCAACAATATGTTATCTTTCTTCAAGAACATCTACATTTAGGTAGATGTTAAAGGGAAGGTGGCAAACAATAGAGCAAAATTGAACGATTTTTAATTTCCCGCCCTGGTAAATGACACTGTCACGGTAACACATTACAAAATGGTAACTATATTTTACGAATAGATAATAGCTTTACTAGTTAAACCTGTGTAGAAAACTAAACGTTTATCCTTACTAATATTTTAAAATTGAAAGTGAGTTTGTTTGTTACCGTCTTCACGCCTAAATGGCCAAACCGATTTTGATGAATTTTGGTAGAGATAGTTGAGACCCTGGAGACGGACATAGGCTGATTTAAAAAAACCGGCCAAGAGCGTGTCGGGCCACGCTCAGTGTAGGGTTCCGTAGTTTCCCGTCCGTCACAATAAGTGTTCCCACTTATGAGTTTAAAGGTGGAGGAGGAAATTATTTTGTACAACTTTTTGTCTTTTTTGTACAAAAACTGTTGTGTCAATCAAGTTCAAAATGATTTTCCTAGAAAGTCCTTATAAAGTTCTACTTTTCAGATTTTTTTCATATTTTCTAAACTTATGGTTCAAAAGTTAGAGGGGGGGGGGGGACACATTGTTTTTTACTTTTGGAGCGATTATTTCCGAAATTATTGACATTATCAAAAAATGATTTTAGTAAACCCCTATTCATTTTTAAATACCTTTCCAACAATATATCACACATTAGGGTTCAAATTAAAAAAAAAAACACTTCCCACTTTACATATAGGGTGGCTACCCTAATAAAACATTTTTTTCCAATTTTTATTTTACCACTTTGTCGGCGTGATTGATATACATATTGGTACCAAATTTCAGCTTTCTAGTGCTAACGGTCACAGAGATTAAGCGAGGACGGACGGACGGACGGACAGACAGACATCGCGAAACTATAAGGGTTCCTAGTTGACTACGGAACCCTAAAAATGTGAGAAAAGGAGGAGAGAAGAGAAGGATAAGGAGAGAAAAAAAAAAATTTTCGATCATCAAGCGGGTTAAAGTTAGCGTTAGCCCAAAGTTACTATGCCGCGCGGACGAAATTGCGGGCGGAAGCTAGTTAGCTATATTTCACATGAAAGCGAAGTGCCTATTTTAGTGAAAAAACACTAAGTACTTAGTTACATAAAACCAAAAGCTAGTAGTTGCTCAAAGGTTTTCTGGCAGAGAATGCCATTGGCATTAAAGTTCACCGTTGTAGATATTGAGTGCATATAATATGGTAATTTAAATAAATAAACTAACTCCCGTCCTGAAAAGTAGATTTTCAGCCAGTTAATTTTCCCTTTAACCACGTGATCTTATTTCACACACTCATTTTATGGAATAGTATTGGATATTTTGGTTTAACCATTTATTATTTTTTATTCACGGTGATATTAGGTATATGTTCACTTTTTGTGCTTTTCTGCGGGAGAGAATGAAAATTATCAACGTTAAAAGTACTTCACTTTAGTAGAATTTCGATTTATACAGATGCAACACAAAACTGGAAAATTTAGTTCCTGAAAATAGCAACACCAGACTTTTAGTTAAGCAAGTTATTTGTGCGGTGCACACGTTTCCCGCGTGTGTTGTGAATTTTCTTGGCTGCTCACGGCTGCAACCGTTCAATTTCTATTCAATGTGTATGGCTGTGAAGGTAAGTTACATTGTTTATATTTGTTAAGTTTGCTTACAGTCATCATTTTGTAACAAAATCACTTTAAAGGTCGTGCCCTCGATGAGCGACAAACGTCAGCAGGCGTCACGAAACTATTTAAATTTTAATACAATTTGCATTATCCTGTTGTTACTAACTTCTGTTTCATTATCCACGCATCTCGCGCTAGTTAGTTGTGATACGTTAATCGGAATTTATGTGATTCCGCCCCATTGTGGACTTTTAGTACCCGCCACCGTTCTTGTCTTACGGCGTGGTCTTCATTTCATTGTTCGAATCCTAATTCTGCCGACCAAATCGCCGGTCGATATGTACTGCTGTCGTATTGTCGAATGAGTCACGCATTATTGTAGACTTAAAAAAATTATGATGTTACAGAACAGTACATTTGCAAACTAATCTAGCTAGCTAGGTAGGTAGGTACTCGTAGGCACTTTGAATTCTAGCTATGTACCTATATAATTGGAAAGTGAAGTTGTAATGTTGTTGAAACTTTCAATTCACAACAAAACATTGAGTTAGTGATTCATTTGCAGGTTGCTGCACTGTTTATATTTAGCTGTCTAAATGTGGCTGTAACTTGTTGAAATATTAGGTCAATTGGGACTAAGCTGATGAAGTTTTTAAAAGTGTGTTACATGCTATTGAAACCCTTACAAAATCTGAATTAGACACTTATTACCAACATCCATAATATTGAATGTTTAAATAACACCATAACCTGTAATTATTATGCAATGTGGGTTAAATATGTCAAATCTGATAATGTTTTAAAACACAATGTAATGTGTATTCATAATTATAGCTTCGCTTTTAAAATTCTTAGTGTAATATCAATAATTAAATTAAAACTTAAATGTTTAAAAAGAGTTGATTGTTAAAGCATGCATTTATAAACCAAACTGCTGGCTGTATGATTGTTTCCATTTGTAATGTCCATTGTCTTTGATTTGTTGTTGTCCATGCTACGTTGACGGGAGTGCTCAGTGCACCCATGAATGATTTGTATGTTCTTTTAGCATGATTGGTTTTAAATGGCTGCCTACTAATGTTTGTGATTATACAGACTAGGCTCTTTGTTATGTATCTTGCTATGAATATCATTTAAGAAGTTATTGGACTTCTTCATACATTCTTCCTGAATTAGGTACTTCATTATTTAGAGTTGAAACTCATTTTGCAATTTATTTATTCCATGTCGCTTTGGTGTGAAATTTGTGGCTTAACTATCTTCACCACCAAAGTGACAATATATGTTTAAATTCTGTAAATATTTGTTTATGGGCATACATATTTATCACTGGAAAACTATACAGCAATCACTCAAATAGAGCAAAACATGCTCTAATCTACTGCTTTACAAACATCTGGTGAGTGGTAAACAATAAAATACCTTCTCATTTTGAAATATTACCGAATGACTTCATCATAAAAGTACAAAAACTTCTAAGGTACTTTCAAATTACATTCTCTATTTCTACCTTTTCAAAAGGTAGCTCACAAAAAACTTGTTTACAAACAAAAAGTTCCCTTCCTACAGCAGGAAATTTTACCTGACACACATTGGAACAGCTTTGCTACAGTTTTTTTTTTTATTATCTTTTCGAAATGTTACCTGACCTTCTCGTTTTTTTGGTGTTAATATGAATGAATAGAATTAACTTTTTATGTGAGTTTTTCATACTTGAATGATTTTATAACATGTTTGCACCTGAGTGATTTTGGTGTTATGGATTACGACTAATCAATATTAGATAGTACACATCATGATTTTCTTTTGTTCTTATCTAGTACGGATCTTTCTAGATGGAACACGGCGCACTTTTATTTAAAATAACAAGCAGCGTTGCAGTGACGTCGTTAACAAACCTACCTACGTAATTCAAACAGCTCTTGTCCACAAGTTTCCTAGACTGTGCAAAACCAAACTGCAACGTTAGAAGGTAATTTATTACGTCAGAATTGTATAATGCGGTATATCGATAAGTTGTGAAATATGAGGTGTCATGAAACTTTTGTTTAACGCAGTATTTTATGCACGTGTAAAGTCTACAAATCTGCAAGAATCCCGCTGGATGTTACTTGCTTATATTTGCGCACAGCTGCCCAAACATTTACATATGGCGAGATAAGCGTCGATGTGTGTGTCCGTTTGCAGTGAAGACCTTGCATGCAACGTGATCCCTTTGAGACCGCACACGGAGTAGCTATGAAACTGCTCTATTTTTAGTGTCAGTACTGGGAACTGGACTGTACACTAATGGGAGTTTAATGCACCGGCGTAAAATGCCAGGACTCCCAGGATAATGCGTCGACCCGACCTTGGCTAGCGTGTGTTGACCCTGCGCAAGCGCTGGTCCGTTACCCCGACCACGCACGATCACGTCTAGCACAGTGTGAGTGAGGCCCACCTTTTTCTACTGATTTCTTCCAACGCCATTTTTGGGTGATACCTAATAATAGTTTTATTGCCGTCATCATTCGGAATGGGTCTGACTATAGAACGCAATTGTTTAAAGAACTGAAGTATTCCTCTAATACTTTGATGATGTATGTATGTAGTTGGGTGCGAAACTGCGAACATTCTTCAACGAGTAGGTAGGGTGATTGCGCCGGTTAGCGACCAGTTAGCTGGGTTGCCCACTTAAGATGAAGAAAAAAATATGTTGTTTACACGCAAAATAGTATATATTAATGTGAATTTGTCCCAAATATAATGTAGTTTGGATACAAAACATAAAATAAAATACATTCATACAAAAATATTTATAAAATGCTGAAAAAGTGAAAATATAGCGAAAATGTCGGTTTACGACCATTTTTATCAGTTTATGACCACCAGAGAGCTGGTTTGCGACCGCCCCATTATAATTAAAAAATATGCCAATAAAACAATTATAATCGCTTTAAAAATATTTTATTTTATTGCCTTTTCATAAAAATAAAAATGGTAATCATTTGGTGTAATGTTTTCTTATAATAAAAAAATAACAATCTTACATTTTGTAGAGACTTAATCACTAGTTGTAATAGAACCAAGCGCGTATGGCTTTTTCAGTTACTCTCGCTCTGGCTTTAATAATTCCTTCGGCAGCACGGCATGATTATATTGGGATGGTGTTTTAGGAAATTTGAGTACTAGGTTTGCCCGGACGATCATCCTTAAAAGGATTCTTTTTTCCGTTATATTAACTATTTTCTGTACTGTGTCCAACAGCTTCTGTTTCTTGACCGGTAATCCACATTTTGCTATGTCCAAAAGCAACTCTTTAATTTGTTTCTCGCCTTCTATACCCAATACAGGATCTGGTCCCCTTGTCTCGATTGTATCACACCTCTTCCCACTAAGGCGATCTTGTATCGTGGTCCTTGGGATCTGATACAGTCTACATGTTTCTCTTATTCCCTTCCCTTGTTTTCGGATATCATCGAGAGCTTTTTTCAGTGCTTCTTCTGTGTATTAGACAGTCTTTTTCTTTTTTTTTGTTGACTCCAAATTATTTGGGAGCTCCATCTAAAAAAATAAAAATAAAAGTTTTGCTTTTTATGACTAAATTTTGTTTTAAACTGAAAAATAGTAATATTTAGTTTTTGACGGATTAGGTACCTACCTGCAACAAATAATTATGAAACGGACATTTCAAAAATTAACGAAATTCAAAAAAAAATCTGACGTGGTCGCAAACTCAATGAACTTTCACACTTATTTCTGTAAGCGGCCGTTATTTCTCTCATACTAAATTATGTTGGCCGGAAACCGATGTCTTTATTTCGCCTACTTTGGTTTACGACCAGCTGTTTAGCGCCAAATTTTGTAGGTAAATTAAACAAACTTCTTACAAAGAAACTGGTGGTCGCTTACCAAAGAACTACAAGAAAAACCTGTTACAATACTACATTCAAAATTGTAACAGTCCTTTTTGAAGCATTACGACCATATTAATCAAAACAAAATAATGCTGATCGCGTCGGTTTGCGACCATGTGGTCGCTATCTAACGTTTTTCATAAATAACCATTTCGGTTACCGACCACTTCATTTTATCTTAATAATAAGTTTAAATAAAGCAAAATACAACTAAATTAAAACCCATACTTATTGATTGTACAATTTAACATGTAACTATTGTGTAAAACATGAAATAAGTATCAAAACTTACCTTTGAGCGCCGCGCGCCGTGTTATTTTTTTTTCAAACTCGCGGTACTTCCACTCACCACGGATCAAGACGCGCACTGAGCAATATTTTTTCGGCTCTGGGTTAACCCATTTGTTTCAAACTTTGCAAATTCTTATTTCATAATCATTTATAAAGCACGTTAGATTTATTTTTTATGTATGTTACCTCTACAAATACTATTTTCTTGATTTAAAGAAACTTAGTCCGTCAAATGGTCGCTTACTGAAGGTGGTCGCGAAACCGGCGAAACGACCCTACGTGTTGTTTTCATACAAACGTTTCATCCATATAAATTAGCTTTGTGTGTATAGGTAAATGCTTGTCCTATTTCTCTGAAGCTAATATTATTAGTTGCTCTACTCGCTATTTTTTCCATAGTAATCACTGGGAAAAATAACCTTGCACCAGAGTGTACTTGTAAATGGCGTGATTAGTTAGCGACTGTAATTACCATTCAGTTTATTAATATCTGTCAAGAGACGTTAACGACTAAACAAACAAATTAACAGACAGACGCTCCTGCGTCCGTCATCCTACGTCAGTAAATAGTAATTGAAATGATTGGAACAACGAGGAATTTTGCTGTTATTATTTAAACTACTGATGTATTTATATCATTGAGGTACCGCAAACATTTATGGAATTTCCGGAAAGCACCACTCAGACTCGACTTAAAGCTGTTAAATGGCGTGGCCATTAAGCGCCGCCGCCGCCCGCCTGGGGGAGAAGAGGGCCGCTTGACGAGCGATAGCTACGTACTACGTACAGAAAAACTCGGGCTGCTGTTCAGCAAGGGCTAAGGTCGTTGCTCCGAGCTCCTTGCATAGACGGGCTTTCAAACCACAGGGCGACGCACCCAACCTCGTCCTTTTGACACAACACGCACGTCCGTTATTAGCATGATTGATCGGTTTTTAATTTATTTTGATTGGAATTGGAAGTTAAAACATTATTTTCTAGGTCACGAACGAAAATAAATTCATCGATAACGAGACAGTGTGAACGTAGCGGGAAGTATGCGTTCATTTATTTTGCGGCTTTAGTAAAACACTGACATTCTGAAGTTAGCTTCAGAAGTTTCAGCCAATGTTTTTTTTTGTGTGCAACATCTTGAGATTCATGTTTCGCAGTATTTTAGACTGTCTCTACGTCTTCGTCTACTGAATTATGAAACAGACGAAATAGTAAAATATGGAATTGAGAAAATTCTCTGCTGTTATTAGTTATTTTTACAAAACTCTTTCGTTTCCATAACACCCTTAATTTATCCGCAAATGTTTTCCGAATCGTTAAAGCATATATTCGAGCCAACCTTGGTCTGGTATTTAATGTCAGAATTTGTAATTAAACCTGCATTGCGCGCTCTATGTATAGCCATGTTCTATTCATGTTCGTGTAAGTGCAGGTAAAGGGGGTCAGAGACGCGGCGCAGTCCGCGCGGGCGGATCCGGGTCACTGAGCCAGGTCGCGTCGCGTCGATGTACTACCATCACGGTCAGGACGATGCTCCTCCTGATGCCTGGTTAAAAATAGATCTGAGATCAAGTATTTATAAGCCTTTTGCTATATTATCCCAGTATTTACTGCATCTGTTATCATATATCACACAAAGACATTTATTCTAATCGAAAATCTATTAAATGGCTACTAAAATAGTCAGGCAACCGTTTTATGAGTTCATAACCGGTTAACGGATTTGTTTTTGTGCTCTTTTTATTTGCTTACGTGACAAAAACATTTTTTGAAGGTGACCTAAAATCACGCAGCTTTGTACCGTTACTAAATGTGTAAAATAATCCTTGTAATGTTCCAGGGACGTTATTTATAGTTAGTAGCCTGGGTTCTGGGAATACTAGTATCCTAAATATAGTCCATCCGCCACTGCGCGTGACGTCATGCGCAGTACGTCACAGTTAATACGTCACGCCCTGACTCTCGCCATTCAGCATATTCTGGTCCTGTTTGTACTAAGGATTATCATATCACACTGATAAGAAGATAACAATCAGATTTTGATTTGTCTTTTGTAATTAGGTAAAACCAAAATTCCCAAATCATAAAAGTACCGGTATTATCGCATACTAAACGTGCTTATCTATTTAAAGAGATATAATCGTCATCATATTATGAATATTACCTTGAAATACCTGTTGGTATATTTAACCTATCGTTTTGGTTTTCAAGCTCTAATTTCATTTGGTTATCAAACCAACTTGTTTTAGTAGTGATTGAGGCTAGATCAAAAACTCACCAATTATTATCACACGCAAAAAAATATCCTGAAGCCAATCTCACAAGATGCTATAAGAAAAGAAATCATTAGATGGCCGCTACAAACTACAAAACCTGCTTATAACACACCAGGCCAAATTGAGAGAATTTAACTGCCTAATCTTCTAATATATAAAATTTCCGTGTCACAACACAATGTTAGTTACCGTACTCCTCCGAAACGGCTCGACCGATTCTTATGAAATTTTGGGTAGGTCTGAGAATCGGCTAACATCTATTTTTCATACCCCTAAACCACAGCGGGTGAAACCGCTGGGCACAGCTAGTATAATGTAGAATTAGAAGAGACACGCGGGTCTTCGTCATGTGTTCGGCAGATTACTGCCGAAGTGAGTGAGAAACACTAAGCGAATATTTATTACTCAGTATGAAAATCACCTGACAATTTATCACAAATCTTGTTTATAGTGTAAGTTAGTGATCTTGTACCTACCTATTATAGTTTACGATGCAAAGTTCATCCAATACGGTTTACCCGTTATCAAACAACTACACGAAGATAACATGCAATACATCACCCGAACATCTGCACGTTGATAACTCAATAAAACGTCACAGATATACTACTCTGTCAAGAAAGTACCGGGAAAAGATCAATAATACACAAAATGTCTGTTATTCATCCAAATTTATTTTATCACCTTCAAAGTATGCTCCTTTAGAAACGATACACTTGCGCCAACGAATAATCCATTCATCAAAACATTTTTTAAACGCTGCTTCCGGAATTGAGTTCAGTTCTCGCCGCGAATTCTCCTTTATGTCTTCTATCGATTGAAAACGGGTGCCACGAAGTGGTAATTTGAGTTTAGGAAAAAGAAAAAAGTCAGCAGGAGCCATATCTGGTGAATATGGTGGTTGCTGGATGGTATTTGTTGAGTGTTTGGTCAAAAATTCGTTCACAATGATAGCCTTGTGCGAAGGCGCATTGTCGTGGTGCAAAATCCAAGAATTTTCTTTCCACAAATCTGGCCTTTTTCGTCGAATTTGCTCTCTTAAACGCCGCATAACGCTCAAATAATATTCTGTATTTACCGTTAGACCTTCCGGTAAGAATTCAGAGTGCACAACACCGCGATAGTCAAAGAAAACAGTCAACGTGACTTTGACTTTTGATCGACTTTGGCGTGGTTTTTTCGGTTTCGGTTCAGTTGGAAGTCGCCACTCCGAAGCTTGTTGACTAGTTTGCATGTCAAACTCGTAAACCCACGTCTCGTCACCAGTAACAATGCGTTTCATGAATGTTGGGTCCGAACTGACTCGTTCTAGCATGTCCTCAGCGACTTTCATGCGATTGAGTTTTTGGAGAAAATTCAGATCTTTTGGGACTAGCCGAGCAGCAACATGTTTCATACCCAAATGATTAGTTACAATAGTACGGATCGACTCGTGACGTGAGATACAGAACGTTCGGCGGCTATCTCTCTTAGAGTTGAATGGGGATTTTCAGTCACTATTTTCTTCACTTTTGCGATGTTAACTTCAGTTGCAGACGTTGACGGCCTACCAGAGCGAGGCAAATCTTCCATCACATCTCGACCGCTTTTAACCGCTTTGAACCGTCGAGTTTTTGATAAAGTCGATTCACCGTAAGCCTTCTGTAACATTTTCAGTGACTCCGAACACGAAATTCCATTGGCGATGCAAAATTTAAGACAAACTCTTTGTTCGATATTTTTGTCCATTATGAAATTCGCAATACACAATATGATATTACTAAAACCAGCACTGTATTTAATATAAATAACAGATGCAACTCAAAATCCGCGCCAAAATGGAAAACAGTTGTGCCAATCTAACAACTACAAAAAAAAACTAAAATTTTAATTTGGAACCATAAACAAATCATCCATTCCCGATACTTTTTTGACTGAATGTATGACCCTTCCCTTCAACAAACGATTGGAAATGTTTATGCATCACCCGCACGCTTGTTTTAAAAATATCTCTCAAAAGCTTCTAAATAATAATTCATATTGAAATATTGTTCCAGTGTGCAATATATCCATCACGAACAATTACTCCATTTTGAGAGCATTTACTCCACAAAAACAGACTATATCTGAATGGCCTCCCACGCATTTCTAACTGCAATTCTCAATGGTGCGAAGTTACTAGGCAAAACATATCTTGGAATCCATGTCTGTCTGTACCAGACATGAGGGGGCTAAAGGCGCGGGCGGAGTCGATGACCGAGTATTGATCCCGGCGAAGTGGGTCGCGACCCGTTTTCCGTTGCAATACACCCAGTATTCCAACGGAAAACGGGTCGCGAATGTCGCGATGCAACGGTCATCTGGGGATACAACATTGCATAGGTTCAAGCGAATAGACACGTTTTGCATATGCGTGGAAGGGTCTAATCTGTATACAGGGCAGTGCCGATGCCGGTGTTTCTTCTCCTTTTCCTTGAACTCGATAACATTCTAGTATCTTGATATAGCCTTATTGGACAATGAATAGAAGAAAAGAATTTTTTTGAAGTATTCCACTTCAAAAAATTTCTTACATCTTCATTATTCTGGTCATGAGGAAGTCTGTAAAATCAGTTATTGATTAAGCCTATGCTTATGTTGCCGTGACTCGGTACTGTATCAATATTACTTTCTATTTATAGACTTTGATAGTCTCAGTCAAGTTGTCGAGGTACAATCCAATATAACTATAAATGTATTTACAGATATGAAAGACTAAATATTATGTATATTGCACGTTCAGTACACGTTTATATCATGAGCGTTGCACAGGACGGTCGATGTGGTGCGTGGCCTTCGGACGTTTAGTACCCAACTTGCTAAATGTCAGTCACGTCAATTCCGTGTTTCGCGGTAACCGGTACCGAGTTATTGCCCAGCTATCCTGCAAAATTCTCGTTAATTCTTCAGTAAACACCGACCCGTAAACCTCTCCCGGTGACTGCGAAATGAAGATCGTATCCTCTTTTTTTTACCTTATAACCTGTCCGTAAATTGGCTTTAAATGAAATTCTGCTGTAAAGAGAAAGTCTGAATAATTCATGTCAGATAATGAGGTCGGGTATCGATGGAACGCTTTCCTCGGTCGGGATCGTTAGTGTGAATAAACTGTTGAAGACACCTACGTCGAGGCGATAAATCGTTGTGATTGGCCCATTGCTTGGGTAAGTAAGTATCAGTGTTGTGAAAGTTGGTTCACTCCGCGTATTCCCCTCCATGCTGTTTATAAGTGCATGGAGCGTTCACTTTTCACTACTGGAATGATAGGCTTTGTTAAAAGATCTATTCGTTTTTCAAAGAACTGCGCAAGGTTGCACGATACGTCCCGAATCGTAATGTGAAATCCCAAAATAGATCGGAGTTTTCCTTATACGTTTTGACCCGATTCACAATCCCGTTCGTTTTCGTCTTATCAGAATAAGAAAATTCTGGACGATATACTCGTACATCATTCTGACGTTATTTTATCTATATAATCGCGTACTCATTCTTGTAGTATCTGAAAGCCGTTGTCGGTGATTCTAGAAATCAATTTTTATAACAGAATAGTCAGTCAATGCAAGTACCTATCCCAGAATAATCTACTACGCCCGTTGCCATGTCGACGCGAATGGATTTGACCTTCAGACTGTTTTAATATTACATCACGAAGATTTTGGCGCCTTAGAGTGCAGACGTTTTGCTTTATGGTATATAAATGTAATAGAATTCTGGAGACATCTTCCACGTTTTATGCGGGGCTATGGAAAGATTTTTTTCGTAATGCAGCTGCTATAATATAGGAAAATCCACACGGCATACCAGCTCTCGTACCTGACATACCTGTTGTGTTGTTAAAGATATGACTGCGGCAAATACCAACGTTAAGATAACTGCGGTTTAAACACATATTTTATCTGATAAACTGTTATCAAATCTATAATTACTGTGATAAGAAAAGAATTAGTTTGAACTGATTTTAATCTGCAAGGATTATACTCCGCAGACCATGTGTAACGTACTGACTGCAATTCAAGTTGGAAAATGGGTAAAATTGATAAGATATCATTATTCAGTTAATGTTGCTGTTTAATATTAGGCACGATAGCATTATGTTTTTGTTTAAATCCAACCAATTAAAACCAAAACAATGGTCTCATTTTCTTTATCCTAGGAACACACGTTGGGACTAGTGCCACGTGCCAGCTGGAGTCACGTGAGTGGAACACTTTAGAGCTAACCCTAACAAGTCATATGAGTTTCTATGTGAGACGTTGAAAGCTTCGTGAAGCTATAAGAAAAACCTACGCACGCAAATTCATTCCCTTATGCCATTAAATTAATCACTTTCAGAAAGCAACACCTAGTAGGTAGATGGACTACTAGGGACCTTAATGCACTGCATTTATTGCATTTTCGCGGCAAAATAAATACGTATCAAAATTGATCGGTTATCAAAAAATGGCAGAAGGAAGTCCGTTTACTATGGGGCCATCCATAAAGTACGTAACACGAATTTCATGATTTTTAGACCCCTCCCCCCTCCTTGTCACAGGTGGTCACATTTGTGAGACCCCCCCTCCCTAGTGTGACGTCACAAATTTGCAATTTTACATCTAAAAATACCTAATTTATAGAGAAAACTAAAATATAATTTAATATTTCAAATTTCGCGATTCAATTTATTAAATTTGAAATGTGATGTCACAAAACTAGGACCCCCTCCACCCCTTGTCACATCATGTCACATTTCATCGACCCCCTCCCCCCCTTTACATGTGACGTACTTTATGGATGGCCCCTATTCCCTGTAATAATCATCCTCATTTTCCAGCCTTTATTTCAAAAAAGATTTTTGCCAATAAAATACCGACTTCCAAAAAACACCAAAAAGACGGAAAATAAATTTACTTCCAGAAATCGGACTTTGCTTTAGTTTGATTCACAGATTTTTTACCACGGGTTTTTGGCAAAAAGTTTTTTATTTCAGCGTTTTCAGTTGTGGTATGATGGTATCTCATACAAATTCTTATCGAAGATTACTCATAAATTAACAAGAATTTTGAAAATCGGCCCGCAATAGTCGGTGAAATCGCGTAAAAAAACATGCAAAAAAAATACAGACGAATTAAGAACCTCCTCTTTTTAGGGTTCCGTAGTCAACTAGGAACCCTTATAGTTTCGCCATGTCTGTCTGTCCGTCCGTCCGTCCGTCCGTCCTCGCTTAATCTCTGTGACCGTTAGCACTAGAAAGCTGAAATTTGGTACCAATATGTATATCAATCACGCCGACAAAGTGGTAAAATAAAAATTGGAAAAAAATGTTTTATTAGGGTAGCCACCCTAAATGTAAAGTGGGAAGTGTTTTTTTTTTTAATTTCAACCCTAATGTGTGATATATTGTTGGAAAGGTATTTAAAAATGAATAGGGGTTTACAAAAATCATTTTTTGATAATGTCAATAATTTCGGAAATTATCGCTCCAAAAGTAAAAAACAATGTCCCCCCCCCCCTCTAACTTTTGAACCATAAGTTTAGAAAATATGAAAAAAATCTGAAAAGTAGAACTTTATAAGGACTTTCTATGAAAATCATTTTGAACTTGATTGACACAACAGTTTTTGTACAAAAAAGACAAAAAGTTGTACAAAATAATTTCCTCCTCCACCTTTAAACTCATAAGTGGGAACACTTATTGTGACGGACGGGAAACTACGGAACCCTACACTGAGCGTGGCCCGACACGCTCTTGGCCGGTTTTTTTAAGTTAAAACTAACTCATCTGGTATCAGCGCAGAATAGTAATTAAGCATTCCATGCACATATGCAGCCGTCATCGCAGTGGTCATTATGTTTCCAACTATAAAATCTTTCACCCATCCATATCCATCTATCGTTTGTTTGGTCTTTCCCAATTATTGCGGCCATGTTCATCATTTCGCAGATCTTTTCCATCTCATGAATTAACTAAAAGAGTACATAGTATAACTTCGATTTTCCCCGTGCACCTTTTCTCGATGTTTTATAAGTGTCAATGGTAGGCCTGTGGAAAATACTTTTTTTTGTTTTTATAGATATGGCTTGCTTGATAGAGCAAACTGCACTATCTGAACTGTATCCTATTAAGTAAAAAATCAATCAAACTTTCAATAGTTCAGTGACGTTTTATTTCAACCCTCTAATCAAAATTAAGGTGAGACATAATTTGATATCTTTGTAGACAATAGTCAAGTACGAACATGACGCCGGCGCCGTTGAACTTACAAAATCTATGATACCGCCGACAGGCTGTGAATAAATATTTGGTTGATACAGTATTCTTGTTTTTGGATTTCCGTCAACATACAGCTGTAACAGTCCAGCCTAGTCTCTAAACTAGGTAGGTATAACATTACTCTCAATGGACTAGAAAATTGCCTCTTGTCGTGGGTGGAGCTATATACGAGGCGGGTTAAAGTGGGCAGGCTTCGACAATAGCTGTATCGCAAAACCTCTTTTCCCATTTTGACGTAGGAAGATGACAACATTGTCCTACGTCAAGATCTTTATGCATGTAATGATTCTAAATTCGCTAAAATGTCACTTGAAAGACTTAAGACCTACGCGTACGTGCCGAGCTGCTAGCCGGTGAGAGCGAGTGAGGTCACTTTAGCGATAACCTTAATTCCACATTTTCAGGATTGCAACGTTGTAGCCACACGCTAAAGCTTTCTTGAGGGCAATGGAGATTATCTCAACATTTTAATTTACCCATGAATCGCGAAGCTGTTTCAGGATTATTCTTTAGGAAATTCAAGCGTATCCTTGAATTGACTTTTCTATGACACGAGGACTCCCCTCAATAATATTTTATTGCGTGTGTATACAGATAGCTCCGCGTGGGTTTCTTAATACGAATTCTTTCTCGTTTTTCTCGCTATTATTAGAATGTGACCGACGGTCGGCGTCGCGGTTGCTAATCGAATGTTCTCGGTCACAGATGCGTCGCTTGAAATGCAATTGGTTCAGTTTTATTGCTGTCGATCTATTTTTTAACTCACCAATTAGGAATTGTTTCATGACCAGGGAAAACCCTGAAATCAGTTGGTAACAATTATAAAACTTTTACTGTTCATTGGATCAAATGTTTGTTTCACTCATGATTTAACACCTCCACTGATACTGTTTAGTCTTGCTTCTTTTAATGAGTATTTGCAACCTGATTCATAACTTCGGACTGTTCGAAAATGAGATCTATCAAACAGTCATTGTTTCATTCATATGATGGATCATAACTTCTGAAAAGTTTCAAAACTTGTGCGAAACGTGTGGGCAGACGTTGGTGTGCGTGCGTGCGATGTGGACAGTGGCGGCAGCGTGCGGCGTGGAGTACGTCTGGCGAGTGACGCCAACGCCCCCGCTAGCTCGTTCGGCGCGCCGCACGCCGTGACGTGCCCGCGGCCGGCGCTGGATGGCGCGCCAGTCTCTGCACAACCGCGGCACCGACAGTGTCGAACCGCTGCGATGTAAACGCCTAACCTTCTAATCTGTCTACAACGACAGCCTCAGTTGCGTGTGCAAGATAGTTTCAGTTAATTTCCTCATCGGTTTATTAACTTAATTTTTGTGTTAAAATAACTGTTTTCTCATCCGCCGCGCCGGATTCATGTAAGTGAAGTTTTTGTGTCATCATTAACGTCGGTGTCGCGCTTTACTGACGCGTTTTGAACCTCAAAATCCTCAAGAGCCGTGTGAGCGTAACCAAAGTAAGACAGTCTGGGGAAAACGTAGATCCTGGTCGGTTGGATATGGTCAAAATAAGTGACCAGGTAATTTTTGAAATTGCACCATGATATTATTGTCTTGTGTAGCATAAACTTGCAATCATTTGTAGAGTTTAAACATAAAACGTTTACCCACCTTTTGAATCAACAGGTGTGTAAAACTTAACGCACCTCACGCTTGCCATTTTATAAGTAGCGTAACAAACAGTAGCTCTATTGTCATGTTATTGTGTTTCTGCATGATAAAGTTCTGTGTTGTGATCACAATCACGCAGAACACTACTTAACGTACTTTACTAACTGGAATGGAGAAACTTGAATTTTAAATGAATATAGTCTACTTATGATATTATAAATACGAAAGTTTGTGAGGATAGCATGGGATTAAAAGTATAATGTGTTAATTCAGGTAATATCTAACTAACTGTGTAAAAAATGTCATTAAAATCCGTTCAGTAGCTTCTGCGTGAAAGAGTAACAAACATGAATGGATGTTTGTTACTCTTTACATAATACTTTTAATCCCAGTATTAATATCCTGAAGGATAATTTGCGAACACTATGCGGGTGAAGTCGCGGTCATAGGCTAGTGCTAATTAAATCAGGGCGCCAAGGAATGTTGTCTTCATCAAAATCAATTTGTTGGTATCGGTAGCAAAACGTAAAAAGATTCCGTCTTCGACGTGGTTCACTTAAGACTAATAAATCAAATTCATTTGAATTTGAACTCAACAATTACCCAATTCTGATATTATCTGTCCTAGCAGGGTGTATTGTGGAAAAGGGAAATACATATTTACTTGATCTATGTTTTGTGTAAATTTAATACCACTTTAGTTGTACTTCGCGGGTGCGGCAACTACCTACACGACTATAATATAAATTATCATTTATTTTAACAGGTACTTCAACCAGCAACGTTAATTGCGTTAGTAATATCCTTGTACCGTGAAAACATCTCCAGTTTCCATTATCAATTTATTATTATGTTTCCTTATTATATCAGATTTCTTCGGCCATATTACGTGAGCTATCAATGTCACGGTCAATTACAATATAATATGTAGCATCACCTTTGTTGCTAGTGGATGTTGTTTATCGTCCACTTCACTAATGATCTTGCTTGGTTACTTTTTACTCTTCCTGCCGTGTTTACCTTGAATGCGTTCTGTTCTTCTTTTAAATTGTTCTTGTTCTTTAGGTAACATTTACATTGTTGAATTGTCAATCTCAGCAAAACAAACTGAGTCATCAAATTCCTGTGTTTAACAACATTTTTGCATTTGTGTTTTACATTCAATCTTATTATCTAGCAGTAATCGATAAGGAATTTATTATGGTTATTTATCGTTAATGTATTCATGTTTCTGGTCCTTGTATATTTATGTTGAGTATCTTTATGTATATATTCATTAGTTCTTTTTATCGTAACTTCCTCCATTAGATGTGGTGTTTACAATAACTTATGAATACCATCTGAGATTCAATCTTAGTCAGGTTCCACGTAAACCGTTCCTCTTTTCACTTCATATTTCAAGCTTATCAGTCTTCGAGGTCACAGGTAAACGTGCCACCGTCGGAAAGGTCACGAAACTCCCTGTAATAAGAAAAAAATATAGGTACATAGAAGCAAAATAAATTGAGGGTATGAAGATATACGGAATAGGGAAGTTTATTCTGCTTTTTCATTTTGTTTTGACCTTTTACGTTTTTGTTTGGAATATAAATGTAGAGAAAAGACAGCGTAAAAATACTGATTTAGAAAATCTGGATCCATCTGAAGTTCTGGAAATAACCTTTGGATTTTATCAAATAAATAATGGGTGATTCATTCGGAGTTACTTTTTCCAAAACTAAAAAAAATATGAATAAAATAAATTTATCGGGTAATCTTTATTATAATACAAAAGAACCATTCCTTACATTTACTTTTTAAATATTATTTCTTTCAAATGTTGTCCGTAACTGCGATTAAGGTGGTCCATTCTGGAGTTCCAGTTTTCGATGACCCGACCGAGCATTTCCAGTGGTATTTGGCGAATAACGCGAGTAATGTTGGCTTCCAGTTGATCAATCGTACGCGGCTTATCCATATAAACTTTGGACTTTACATAACCCAACAGAAAAAAGTCTAAGGGTGTGATATCACAGGATCTAGGCGGCCAACTGACTGGTCCGAAACGCGAAATTAACTGTTCACCAAATTTTTCTCGCAACAAAGCCATGGTTTCACGTGCTGTGTGGCAAGTGGCGCCGTCTTGTTGGTACCAAAAGTTTTGAAGATGACGGGCTTCAATTTCAGGAAACAAATAGACCGTTATCATGGTACGATAACGGTCACCATTGACAGTGACGTTCTGGCCGGCTTCGTTTTTGAAGAAATATGGACCGATGATTCCACCACCCCTTAAACCACACCAAACTGTTGTTTTATCTGGATGTAATGGTAGCTCTTGAATTTCTTCAGGTTGCTCTTCAGACCAAATACGGTAATTTTGTTTGTTAACATATCCGTTGAGCCAAAAATGTGCCTCATCGCTAAACAAAATTTTCGTTGAAAACAGTGGATTTTCTGCAAGCTTTTCAAGAGCCCAAAGACTAAATCGGTGCCGTGCTTAGTCTTTCCATGATGAAATGTCAAACTATAGTGAATGAAAATATTAGGTTAGGTTGTCATGACTGACGCTTTATCTGTCAAAAAATGCATAGACAAAAAAGTAACTCCAAATGAATCACCCGTTATATGCGGTAATGACCTGAAGATAGTTAATTATTATTTTATCTCGAAGATGCTGCTTGAGTTATTCCAAGATAGTGGCAGCGGATATGACTTCATTCGGATGATTACACATAAATTACTAAACTTAGAACTCTCAAGATAAATAGTGATAACATTCTTGATGATATATTTTTGTAAATATTTGCATGTTTTCAGTTTCATTTGTGATTCATTCGTAACCTAGCTCAAATAGTAAACATTTCAATACTAGCTGATGGAAGTGTTGACGCAGTTTGGTTTTTATTGGGAAATTTATTTTACGCTTTATTTTTCTTGTGAAATGAGTCGCAATACGACTCGGCCTGGCAGTTAATGAAAATGAAAAACACAATGAGTCAACTACGAAATGTTTATGACCATGATTTATTAGCAGCATTACTACTGCTCATACGGACAAGGACAAATGGACTTATCCTCTCCACGTCCTAGACTTGTCCTCTTTGTAGTTCTCACAATTTGACAGTTTTAAGAAGCTTGTTCTATTTTTATAATAGTAAATCTAGTTACCCTATTTGGGATCACAATTTACAAGCATGATGTCATATATGTATAAGTCGCACTCGTAGCAAACGAGGTGCGTTGGAGCAAATCAAAGTCAAATCGTTTCATTGTGCATGTTGTATCATCATATAAATGGATAGGTGGCAGATAAATAGGATTGGGAGGACGATATATGTGTTACCAAGCACGAAAACACTAACGTGGTTTATTGAAGAATATTTACTTATTTACTGACCAAATTTTAGCACAGTTTGTTGGAGGAAAAATTTTCATTTTCCGGTAACATGATGTGCTTTGCGATGTACCAAACTACCAACGATGATATATGAACGTCGCGTTGATAACACGTATAGGTATTTCATATATCCGCTTGTGGCCTTCAGTTGCTTCGTGACTAAATCATAAGCTATCGCTATTGTTCCATCAGTTCATATTAATCCCGCGAGATAGGCGGATATCGGTATCAACTTGATCTGTTTTCCATTACCATGATATGAGTGAGCAACTGAGCACTATGTGATAGGTGCTATAAATCTTTAGTGCTATCTGCTATTAACGTTTTCCATAAGAAGTCGTATCGTCAATAGGAAAACTGTTCAGCTTGTAAAACCGAATGGTCCAGAAAATAGTATTGCCTGCATTTGCTACTCTAGACAAGCGTCTTAGTGGTGAAACAACTGGTTTAATTTCAAATACCTATTTGCAGTTCTGTAGTCCGGCTTGTCGTTTTCCGGACTTATTACCAGTCACAACCAGCTTTTTTTTGAAAGAGTCGGTTGTGCACTGATTAGCAAGCAGACGTCGGCGTCGCCCAGTCGGCTGGTTTAGTAAAGAGCTCATTTTAACCATTTTCCGCAGCTACACGAATGATGTTTTATGATATAAATCTCATTTGTCTGTTACGACATCGGGAAGAAGTGGGTTGTTCTATTCTTGGTCGGGGACTGCACAATAGATTTTATTTAACTGCAGTAGACTATTATCGCCCTGTTGTATCCAAGTTTCCCCTAACATCTGCGTTGTGAAGGTAAATGTTTTTTTTTTAAAGAGACTTTCGAAATCTCTTAAACCGACAAAAGTTGTTATGGAAGAAATTGCGTTTTAATTTGGCTTGTAGTAAACAAGTTCAAGGTTATTAACGACCATTTCCTGAATTACTAGCAATAAAGTTAAACGTGCAACTAGTTGCATAGACATTGTCGGGCGACGACCTCGTCCTGTTTCCGCAATTACTGCGATGCACTGGAAAATGGACTCGGGGAATTTACGTTTTTCTGGACACAATGTGGTCGTAACTAGCTGCCTAGTGAACTGTAGCTTAATGAGCGTGCAAATATAAATCATACAGCAGTCGTAAATTAGAGACGTTCCCAGAACCAAGTCGCTTAACAATTTACATGTTTTAACGGGCTGACAGTACTTGTTAAATATCATTATCCACTTTAAACGTAAAACTTTATAGTTAATACTTGTGCGTGACTTAGACCAACACAATGAAGTACATTGTTTCCAATAATTGTTTGTGGTTGCTCAAGTACTATGTTACAAGTTCAACATGACGGAGTTTGCCACGTGTCGACGCTATAAATTCATGTCGATGTTTTGCTAGTCTTCGTCCATTGAATTCCGTAGCTAGATTGCCAGTGCTATTGATAGATCAATAACATCCGCATCCCCGTGCCCTTGCACACACGAATCGTGAATTCTGTCAGAAATACTGGTCACATTGAATTTATTAGTAATGGAACAATCACATACATAACGTATTGTTATGAACACAATAGGTAATGGCCTGAATAGCGATTGAATTGTACGCATGAGTTTATTATAAGCAGCAGGTTCAGAATTAGTGCTTAGTCTTTTCCAAAGAGATGTTAAAATATGAAGATTCGTGATAGTGCTATTTTGTTCCAGTAATTTTTCGTTCTCGCCGATGCCTACGTGGGTAAATTTCAATGAGCAGATGTTTCAGTTCTGTTGTCTTCTTTTAACAAATTGTTGCTACCATAGTTTGCGTATAAACCAAGTACCAACTGTATCAGTTCGTGGTCCCAGTTATCTCGGCTAGACGTTCTCCCGGGTTCAGACATTACAGATGTTAGTCTGAACCGTCTGCATTGTTGCACATGTGTGCAATCTGGCTTGGGTTTATCGACCGTAGCGTCTAGTTCAGTTCTTCCCTTCGGTTGCGACTGCAGACTTTTTCCTTTGTCTCACAAGTGCTTTATTACTCACTTTTCGTTTACTTCCATGCGATTCACAGCAGTACATATTCTTTATCGATGTTCACTTGTACTACCAAACGACTGTAACCTGTAATGGGAAAACTCGTAAACCACTTGGAACATAAAACAATTTCTCTAATGCATGTAACCTCGTTAAAATGAACTCATTTAACTTATTTTTGTTATTAACTTTATGTGTTCTTATATAGTACCCAATGATGTATAATATTGTAGAAATTGCTATAAAGAACTTTGCCATTTCATAAATCAGTAGCGCGTAGCAGATAACGTGCTATTTCGGTGACAACGTCACTCTTATTTTTATCTCCAGTTGAGCGACCATCTAGAATAGATAGAATGGGCAATTATCTCTTGCAGCGTAATGACGTAGCTGCTAATAAAACCACACAAATTGAATCGTATCATTCTGTTTTATGAAGATTAGAAGCTCATTGTGTGGGATCAGGCATCTATTTGCGCTCAAGGAAAATTAAATTCCCAAAGTGAGAAATGTTTTCTTGCGTCGGCACGAGCCACTATTCCTTTTGGCTTTGACCCAAGTTTGCGCCGTCTCCTTGATAATATCTGAAGGAAATAAATAAAGCAAAACACTTCAAAATATTCGTGAAGATTTTCGAGCATCTAGGTATTGAGTGGGGGAGGAGAGTAAATTCGATTGCGGCCAATGTTTTGCATCAACATTATACATGCACGATTGTAAATTTAAATGTAAACATATGACGTGTATATGTAAATCCCACGCCGGCACCGTAGCCAAAATCTCATACGCCGCTGTTTCAGAGTCGCGCTCGTACCGCTTTTGTAATTCGTCGTCTTTATTGTTTTGTGCTAATTGTGAAGATAATTGTATTTTCACATTGAAGTGCTTAGTGAGACCCGCCGAGTCACGCGTAAGATGCCAAACATTTTGAGGGCAAACGATATCATTTATACCGTGCTAACAGCACTGTTCTCTGTTTTGCCGCATTTGTTAAATACATTTCGTGATCTTCAGTTGTTCAGAAATGTGTTAATAAGTGTTTGAACATTAAATACAGCATGTGTTCCAGAGCCATACGTGAATAATCTTTATTCGTTGAAGTGTGGATACCATTTGTGTATCACAAAGGATCTATAGGTATCGTTGATATCCAAGACAAATATTGAACAAATTGTTTGATTTATCTTGCATGCTGCTTTGCCGCCGATTATTTATAAGAATAAGAATAATTTATTGTTCCAAGAAAATACAGTTTTTACATTGAATTATTCTTATTATTTATTTAACTGGAACATTTATATAACTTTTACATTGTTCATTGTAGCTATTAATATGTGACTTCCGAGAACTATAATCATTGAGTAAACAGTGTAAATAACAGCACTGAGTCACCAGAAAGACACTGCGGCATTTTGTTAATTGTTGTTATTTGTTTGTCGCAGCTGGAGATCACTTCTGTGGCGACATTGATGGAGTTCCGCTTGGACAGCGCGGAGTACTGCCAGGCCCAACACAAATAAACTGCAGGGCGTTTCGTGCGACGAGGGAGCGGAGCGTGCCACCGCTGGACCCATGCTGCCGGGAGCGCGCAATACTACGAACCCCAATCGCTGTACCACGTTCACCCACCCACAGGTAACTAAGCTCTCGCGAACTACGATCAGCCGCCATATTGAAATCAGAGTGGGGTGAACCGATGCCGGCATCCCACGGCCGAACTATCAGTTGTTATCTGCTCCTGACCAAGACAAGAACGCGATACCGGTGATAATACTGTAACCGAATCCGTTTACCTAACGCGTTACATCACTATAATAATATAGGTGCACTTGTTGAGCAGGTATTTATCGAAATAAAATAACAGCAATGTTGTTCAGGTGGCGCAGTGTTTACATATTGTGTTATCATAGTGTTGTGTTGTGTGGTGCATTAGAGTGGTGAGCTGTGTGAGGCACGTTCACAATTGACGCGATGTTGGCTCTGGATCAGCTCGGAAATACCGATGTCGATGGACAGACATAGGCGTTCAGAACATCGCACATGACCGAAACTTCGCTGTACCCCGAACACTATTTTTAGAAGCCATTTTTTATTCCACTTCAGTCGTTGCTCGGCTTTGACGCAAATACGCTTTAAAAATGATATTCGTTGTAAATCTCAGCGCGGTGCCGGCTGGATCGCTGACATTAACAAAACTCTTATTTTTGTTTCAGTTACCTTAAATTCGGAAGCCACAGTTAATTGGAGCATATCATTCAGTTACCGAAGTTCGTGTGATAACAAATCTTATGTTTTTCGCATAATTTCTTTTAGTTCCATTCCACATTCTGAACTTTTGTTTGTTCGTCTCCGAATGCGATCAAGTGGTTGAAAGCGACATCCATGCGGGTGGTTCTCATTATATAATTGGACCCTTTGTAAAGAAAAGTAACGAAACTGTCGTGTGTTGTGTGGAAATAGAGTGACAGTTTGCCTGTTAGACTGTGACGGACCGTGACATCTTTCTCTGACGCGTGTGACGTGAGTCCCAGCCGGGTGCGTATCTTGTGAGACCGGAGAGCAGCGAGTCTATCACCATGAAGCAGAAGGACATCAGGCCGGCGCCCTCGCTAATCGAGTACAAGAACATGCGGTTCCTCATCACCGACCGCCCGTCCGACGTCACCATTCAGTCCTATCTTCAGGTAAATAGTCTTTATTTGTACAATTTATCATAAGCTTAACATAAATGACACTTCAGCGCTAAGCAAATATATTGTACTTAATTTATTTTTAACTATGGGAGTGACTAAGGCAATCAAGTAGGCCATTTAAGCATTTGGAAAGACTGAGTTAATGACATTTGAGTTCTAAAACTTTGTTTTAAGATGTGAGCTAGCAAACGGTCATCAAGTCACTCTTCCAAATCTTTTTGAAATAATCCTTAAAAGGCTTAGCTGGCTATAACTTTGTCGAGAAATAATGAAGGATAAAATTAAAGGTTTCTTTATCTTTCAAAACTTTCTTCTTTTTAATGAATGATGCTGTCGATTCAAAATCTTCGAAGATTTTGCGACTTTTCAAGATTTAAAATGTCTTTGAAAAAAGTTATCTTCCTATTTTAACTCTGAATATCTAAAAAATAACTTATTTGAAGTTCAAACCCACAGCCCTTCTAGGATTTTCTCACGCATCAGAGCCCAAAAAAATATTGAATAAATTAACTCCTCGTTAACTTATAGCTAATTCAAGCGAGGTCACTGCTGTCAATGACCAGTTAACTAAAGTGTCAAATTAAATTATAATTTTGGCAACATTCTAGATTAAATAATTATGGCGCTCGTGGGAATGTGTTTAACCATGACATGCTATTGAGGAAATAAACACTTTACTTTTAACCGCAAAAATGCAAATTGAAAGAGATTGTCTGGTTGCACGATTGCTAATTCGCAAGTATTATAAAGAAAAGCCTTATTACTCGCGAACTTAACATTTATGTTGTAAAGTCAATAAACGATAATGCGTCAGCCAGCAATACCGGTCTCTACAGTTGCGGAGCTCTGTAATTCCGTATAATGATACCCAACCTCTTCTAGTTAGTCTGGAACCTGATTCCTACAGAGGCGAACAAAGTAATATCACGATGAAAATAGTGCTGTCGGTAACCATTAATAGTTTCCTTTCTTCTGCAGCGCTGTAGGTGCAAATATTAATTGCAAAACTATAAAACTTAGTTTCGCGAACTGTCTGCCTGTTTCCGATCAATTCGATTTCGCGGTTTTTTACACCATTTTACGATCTCGACTGCCATATTATAGATGTCCCTTTTCATTGCTTAGATTCACTGCTTCAAATGATGTTTCTTTTGGCCAGATATTTTCTACAGTTATCGAATTGGTTGAGAAATTCTCAAGTCCCTGCTCAGGTTTTTAGGTGATACTTTATGGCATATTCCTTGGTACAGGAACTGAGGAAGCACAACGTGTGCACGGTGGTACGCGTGTGCGAGCCCAGCTACGACACGGGCCCACTGAAGGCCGAAAGCATCGAGGTGCGTGACCTGGCCTACGACGACGGAACCTTTCCGCCTGCTAACGTGGTCGACGACTGGTTTGAGATTCTGCGTGAAAAGTGAGTAACCCTTTAAATTAAATAGGTATCCTTTTTATATAACCTGGAGGATAGGAGATAGACCTTGGAGAAACATCCAAGGTCTATCGGCTTATGCAATAACATGTAAAATACAGGTATACCATTTCCGATGCATCGACTGGGAGCTACTATTCCAACTACCTTGGGGTCTATCAAGGTAGTTGGAATGATGAGAATCTGGTTTGTTAACTGGTCACTTTATTACTCCACAGTTGACGTATTTTGTAGACGTCAATATTTCGTTGTTCACATTGGCTATTCTGATGCAAATATCAAAATTTTGCCGTAATAATATGTGAGCGTCACAAAATACCTTTGTTCAATTATTATACTATATGCTATTCATTATTGAGTGACGCATAATCTAAGTTATCGTTACGTAACTGCGGTCTGACGTACTGGTTATCACCAACGCATGCATGATATATAATTCAGATTTGCGCGTTCATTTAAAGCCCATTAAATTGGTATGTTACATCGTGTTATTTAGCTTATGTAAATTGTGTTATGTTTGGTGTTGCGACCACATTATCAAGCGTTCCTCTTGTTTGTTTGGTTATTAGTTAAACACTGACAACGCCATAATATTGACTCATTGTTAGAATATTCGCTTTCCTCAAGGAACACAATTACGTGGGGATAAATTATGGATTTGAAATTACGTTGTTCACAATTTTTGAGGAACCATAGAAAGAAAATACACTTATTCAGCACAGAATGGAGTGTAATGGAGTGCTAATTGCTAGCTTCTACCCATCCACTTTTAAGATTCAGTTGAACATCCTGATTCGTATAATTTTCGTCACTATTTCCGTGGAAGACCATTTATTAAGACCTTTTTTTGGTATGCGTAATTATTCAGTCCTCTTTACACCCCTTATTCCTTCAATGAATCGGGGGCCATATATTCGCACACACCCTCATCTTGCATTGTACTCCACACTTTTGATCAATTTGAGACCCGCAGAATATACTCCTGATAATGTTGCATAAAATCACGCATTACTAAATAAATATGTCTCCATTAAATCTCCAGAGCGCAGAACAAACCTGAGGCGGCAGTGGCGGTGCACTGTGTGGCCGGATTGGGCCGCGCGCCCGTCATGGTGGCCATCGCACTTATCGAGCTCGGCATGAAGTACGAGGAAGCCGTCGAGACTATTCGAGAGTGAGTATTATGTCTTTTATGATATGGTTTGAAGACATAACATTTTTGGAGAAAATTAATTTTGGAGTTTGTTCTCTCACTTCTCTTCCCGAGTTAAACACGAGGAAGTGGCATAAGGCGGTCCAAAAATATTCTCAGCTTAAATGGAATAACTGACGTTAAGATTTCGTTCCAATGCGAAACAGAGATGGAGCAATACAAAACATAGCTCTGTCTCTTTTCCCAATGAAACAACGATGACTAAGAAATCTCAAAACGACCGCCAATTTACCTAATCATTAGTCTTGTATTTAGTGTGGATGTGAAGGCCAGTCTTTGCGCAGACAGTTGCCGAAGTGAAACTATTGGCCGCATCATATCGATAAAACTGATAAGGTTGTTGTGCGTGTCTGTGTTCATGCCACTGATGTGCACGGAACCAATCAGTGACGCACGTTTAACTTTCGAAGTGTGAAAACTGATTTGACGATCATAGTGTAACTGTGCAAGAAACTCTGTATTTGATTAGACGCAATTTTTGTTTAATAACTTTTATCGTAATGCTAATGGAAGCTTCACGATATTCCTCGTAGTCTAATAATACCTAGTATAGTCTAAAAGTGCTTGCACGTTACAACATCTACGCTGTACACAGGATGCAAAGGATCGTGACGCACATGTCAATTAATTGATAATTGAACGAGTAACGTGTTAAATGTATATTTATGCACATATTTAGATCGAGGTGTGGAAATAGGGAGTTGCCTTACCTTACATGGTTATGTTTACGCAGGCACAGAGCTGCATAATTCTTTTAGCGCGCAACTGTAATCAGAACGCACCCGCCGCCATCTTGCTTTTCAATACAATTTCCACAGACTATTTCACAAATGTTTACCAACACACCTTTCGAACAATGTCATTCTAGCTGCCATAGAAATAAGCAGCACTGTAAACTGCGTTGATTGTTCCTCTTGTCATGTT
This sequence comes from Ochropleura plecta, assembly GCA_905475445.1. NCBI lineage: Eukaryota > Metazoa > Arthropoda > Insecta > Lepidoptera > Noctuidae > Ochropleura > Ochropleura plecta. The sequence goes on along the minus strand of FR997723.1, from coordinate 5,447,179 downwards.
CTAAGTGCTCCCTCTGCATTCCAGTCAACGCCGCGGTGCCATCAACGCGAAGCAACTGTCGTACTTGGAGAAGTATCGCCCGAAGTCGCGGCTGAAGAAGAACGGGCATAAGGGGGCCAACTGCTGCGTGCAGTAGCGTCCGTGGGAAACCGTCCTGCGCCCGTAACAGCGAATGTAGCTCTGCTTTCACACACACACTGACACAGGGGAGCATAGACAACAATCAATTAGTTTTTTATCCTAGTGTCGCCTCTTTTTGACGACTATTTTCTTTATTTCTCGTTTCGTTGGGGGGTTGTAACCGAATTCTGCCTTAACCTGCAAGAGCTTGGAATTAGCACATTCCTTTTGAGTTAACCTGACACGACTGAGAATTTGGTTATGATCTCGGTACATTTTACCCGTTACGACATGTTTATCTCGGGTTTTCTATGAAATTTAATTGAGAGCCTTATTGTAAGCTAATAATGTTTGTATGTTGAAAGTAAAGGTGTAATTAATAACCCTTGTGCTGTAATGTGTATTAGTGGAATATTTTAATAGAAGCGAGCCACGATTTGTGTTCATAGTTGAAACAGTTAACTCAGGTATTTATATGCCTATATTGAATCATAATAAATTTCAAAACCCATAATAATACAAATCAGTCAATGTCACTTAGATTTGTTTCCGTTTATATTAGTATGTCGTTGTGTGGTGAAATCATCTTTTCCTATTATTTTCCTTTGTAGAGACTTATATTTACCTATATAATAATAATAATTTGAGACATAATAGAAATCGTAATGGTTTTGTGTTTCTTAAGACAATTTGACATGTAATTCAATACATTTTGCTTTTATAAGATATTGTGAGAAATGTTAATTTGAATGCTTTCCACTACAGCTTGGGTTACAATAAGCATTCAGTCTTTGACTAGTTGTCGAAATGTGATGAAATTCTAATCAAATGCAATATAACCTGACTCACCGAAAAGTTCCAATGAAGAAAATAGCTCTTTGATATTATTTTTCTATTTCTAATTTTATGAAGATTATTATCGAAATATATGAGAAAAGTGTAACTACAAGAACTCACATTCTTAAATAAAAATATTTATAAGCAAAATTGATGTTTTATTTTAGGATATTGTTAACAAAAGTGTTCAATAAGATCTAAAACTTAGCCTAGATGAGGTAGTCTGTGGAGATTTTGTGTTTTCAATATTGTTTTTAATATCGTAAATAATAATATTAAATTAATGTTTAACCTTTTGAAAGCCATTGACCACTTACGTTGCAAAATGGTCGCGTAGCTGAGACTCCATCACAACTAAAGTCTCAATGATAATAAACTAAATAATTATAAACCAAATATGTCCCATCACTAGCTAAATTGAAAAATACACTCATAAAGCAAATAAGGCGCTGGCGTGCAAAAGTTAAATATATACCTTAGATACCTTATCAGAATAAGTTTTAAAAATAAAATAATATTCTAAATATAATTATGCTAAATTTTAAGATACATAAAATAAATAACATTCAAAATGGTTACTGTTAACGACAAAATAAAAGTACTGGTATAATTATACACAACAATAAATAAATAATTATGTAGGTATTGTATACCGTTTTCCCTGTTCATTTGTACTATTTGTTGACATTGGATTACAATTATTAAGTACTGAGATTAACTTATATACAAGTGCCTGTATCGGCAATAGACATACACGTTACCTCGCGTTTACACCAAGTCATAAACATGTTGTGTCCATGGTATTTGTATCTTGTTTATTACTTAAACAAGTTGTAGAGACTGGTTGTGTGCAAAACTTGCTAATAATTAGAACAAAGTTAATTAACAAAACATGTCTGGTACCACATAAATGCAGTGGATAGAATATCAGTTATTCGACACTTTAGTAATTCGCCGTGTTCAGAGGCCGTAGCACGAAAGTGTGGTGTAAACGACGAAAGGTCAACTACAGTACTGTCACAAGTTATTATGCTTTTTGACTTGGATTGTAGCACCACCTTTTTGTTTATATGACATTTAAAAAGGTCTAATTGAAATAATTGTTTTGAATTAAATTTTGCTAGGGCCTTTTCTTGCGGATGGCTAATCATCAAATAACTTCCCCCGCCCTCCTTGGTGGAGCGGGGGGAGTGTCAGACTTGTACTGACTAAATCCCACCCATGTTCCTTATATTGCCCTTTAAGTTCTGGGGCCTCAGTTCACGTCAGAGTAAACTACAAGCTAGGCAATGGCACGAACTTATCACATAGGCACACATTCTCGCGAAAACGTATCTTCCGCTGCTTTACAAAGTTATTTGTAAGTACACAAACAATTATTACCTTACTAAATTAATATTGACATCCTTTAAATCGAGCATCCCTCGGGACCCCATTTCTTATCCGATGTGAAATCATCAAATAAATTTTTAATAGTTTTTGTATTGTGGGACAACTGTACTTGTTACACAAAATGTTTTTGACAAGTACTTTTAAAGGGTGTAAACGCAGGCTTATAAAATCTAAAACTATGGTGCAATAAGTTAGTAAAAACTTACCCAAATAGTAATAATTAACAAATTCAAATGTAAAATATAATAATACCAAAATCAACTTACTTCTAACATTCAGATCTTTTGTGTAATAGATCCTTCTCCACATAAGTTTATAAAACAGATTCTTATTTCTTCGGTACATACTTGTGTACTTTCCCGCCGTATCTTGCAATGAAGGCTTTGATATCGAACTTGCGCTTGCATCCGTCGTAGTTCATGAACCGAATCTTGCCGAACACCGCTCGCTCCGCCCAACCTTGGTCGTGTATACCGCATACTGACCACATACAGCCTGGAAGCCAGGATTATAAACACTCAAACAGCTTAGGGAATGTTAATAAAAGTCAAAATTAAAAGTATCAAAATATCTTATATTCTTAATTGACACATAGGCTACTTTTGATCCCGGAAAAATGTGGTGTTTCCGTGGGATGACCCAATAAGTATTAACCGCGAAGCGCAGCTAATGGTTTATAATTTTGTTTTGTTGTTTATAATTAACTACTTTGCTTTAGGTATCAAAATGGACAGATAAGTTACTGCAATATTAAATTTAATCAATTATATAATAATTTTTCTACAGGTCCTTTTTTATTTGCTGTTCCACTGCTGCTTAAAAGCTTCCCCCCTATACCTTACTTGAACTCTTTTATCTATACATCTAGCAAATATTTTATTCTCTCTTCCATAAAAAAGAGGGGATATTAAACTACATTTTAATAAAAATCAGTCGCATAAATTCAACCTTTACAGGTAAAGAACAATCACAATAACATACCAACATATCCACTAGGGTCCCGCCCATCGATACTGTAGTGATCATTCAAGTATATCGCGTACTTAAGCGCGTCCTCAGGCGTCGGTGTCCATTCTAGAATCTTCTTGGCCCAGTACATCCGCAGAAAACCGTGCATCTTCCCTTCCTTTACTAGCTGGATCTGCGCCGAGTTCCACAGGTCGTCATGCGTCTCAGACTTGGCTAGTTGCTCCAGTGTGTAGATGTGGGATCTCTTGTCTTTCCTGTAGGTAAGAAATTTAAAGATTATAGTAGTTTACTAAATATATTCCTACTTATCTAGATTTCTCTTTAGAAGTCTTGGTTTAGGCTTTTACCTAGCAGAGGGAAGGTGTGAGAAGCTATTTGAAAAGTGTGCTTGTCGCGACTGTAATGGTTTCTCTAGCGGTTTTTTTTCGGATGGGAAATCTTCAAAAACCTTCGGAATGACTGTCAAACTTTTACTGACTAAAACCCAACTATGTTTCTTCTTTTGCCCTTTATGTTTGTTCCGGGGGGCCGCGGTATCTTTATCGAACAATCCGCAACCCCAGGAGACAGTTGCCTTGGCTCTGCTTTGCTGACATATATTTGAAGCACGCGTGGAATACGAACGCGTCGTCGGCACGGCCTGTATCTTCTGGCGTCTGGAAGCGTACTCGCACGGGTTCATTTGCACTAGGTCATTTCACTAATTCTATTAGTCAAGGTCATCTAATCAGTAATGACTGCTGTGCGCTCCTTTCGGTCTACACTAAGCCTTACGCTTTTCGACTCCCACCTTCCGTTGCCCAGCTGCCAAGATCAGTCCGGTCCCCTTATCTTAAAGTCCCATACATCAGTTACCTTAATTACCTGTGATCATCAAGCGTCTTTTGCGCCCAGCTACTGGCACCTTTGATGCTGTCGTAATTTTCACAATAGAAGCAGAAGTTATCAGCCAGCTCGCGACGTACAATGGCCTCTTCCAGGTATGCATTCACTGATTCTGTGGACTTGGCTTTGTGCTCCTGAACACACAGGGCCACTCTTTGGGCTGATATTTGACCTGAAAATTAACAGTAGTGAAAACTATGATCTCAGTAGGCTTGCGTTTGGTCGCATCTCGCTTGATGTCGCCTAGGTATTTAATTTCTATACTGTCGAAGTATTAAAGTAATTGCGAGTGTTATTGGGTTGCGCAATTTCACCTTACAGGATAATGTTTTTGCAGGCGTGATGTTATCTAAAGATCTTTTATTTATCTGTTGGAACTAAGTTCCTTGTCGCGCGTTGCGAAAGGGGGCTAGACGGGGAAAAATAAGACCAAAAGTTGTAACGACACTTTTTGCTATAATTGTAAGCCGTGCGGCGTGCACGTGTGTTTCTCTGTCTTTCTCTCTCATAAAAAGCAAGCCCGTTATTTTCGTTTCGTCTTTCTATTTTGCATTGAACAGTATGGTGTCGCGACGATTATTTTTGTTGAGTGTATACAGGTTTTTTGTACATAATAAATAATAACTTCGTTTCATCCGGGTGTCCCTTGACACCTCTCAAGTTTTTTTTTAATCATACTTGTATTTCTTTGTAATAATCAAGCAAACTTAAAGATTACTCACCAAAATGAAACCATGGTGATAAGTTACTGAGCGCATCTTTAGTAGGATCATTCCTTTTTGTAGCAAATACCTTTAGTCTTTGGTCAAGGAAGCTCTTCAGCATTTTCAGGGCATTATCATAGCCTGGCCGGGCCCATTCTACCGGGCCTACATTCTTGTCTGCCTCTCTTGATACTATTGCTTCATCCCAGTCTATTGGCTGGAATTTTTAGTAAAACAATTAGTTTGACAATTGCATACTTTGAAGAAGAAGAAGTCAAATTCTTTATTGCTAACTAAGTGTAGTAATTTAGATCTGAACAAAGGGTAGGTTCTTAGAACTAAGTTGCTTGTTTAGGCATTGCAATTTAATAATACGTATAAAAAAAAGATACTAAATTTACCAGTCAAACATTTTACATTATCTTAATTATTATTAGTCATTAAGTGTATAGACCCATATTTCCAGTCATATTTAAGTCAAACATAAAAGAGGCAAATCATGCTTTGGCTAATGTATGTTTTTATCAATATGAGCAATCAAAGCAAGATATATTTTAAACTTTTTAATCAGACATTTTTTTACTTAAGGAATAGATACTAAGCTTTTAGCCCTTTCCATTATGTTTATTTTATCCTGTACACATGGTGACACATCAAGCTATACATTTTCAATATAACAATGCCTCGCTTTATATAGATTTCAGATACAAATAAAACATTTGTATTAACTAGTTTTGTATAGCTTGATTGGTAGCTGTGCATACTTATTTAATTTAAAAATATATTTTTTTTCATTTATTGTTCCTAATGGCTTGATTTGAAGGCTGATTAGTAGAAAAAAAAGAACTACACATTTTTCTATTCACCTCTGGATCAAACTTTTTTTAATTACCTCTGGATCAAACTTGGCACTGTAAGGATGTTTGATAACTGGAGGAAACTCAGTCAGATATTCACCAAGTTTAGAGTTTATTTTGTTTCTGATTGTTCTTGCCGAGTATTCCTGTTTTTCTGAAGCCACCCAGCAGGGTACAATGTTGTGGGCATCCACCTGGCAAATATAAATGTTGTTTATGTTTGAGATGATGCTGAACTTTTAAACAAAATTTCTATATTTGCTGAGGAATTAGTAGCTCTACTACATTTTCTTTATCCACCAAAGTCATCAGAAAATAGTTCAGCTTGGGCATTTCAATATGTTTTTTTAAAGTGACACTTAAAAAACATATTGAAATGCCCAAGCTATATTTATATCACTAACTGAAATATTTTAAAATTATTTTGATGATATTTTCAATGTTGTACTTTTTACCTGTATAAGTGGCACATCTTTCTTTAGTTTCTTCTTACATCCATCCAGCCACCCCAAAGGTACTCGCAAAGGATTGAAGTCACAGACTACAGCCCCTATGTTATGTTTTACAACCCACTGAGGTAACACCTCTGCTCCACTCCCTTCCAGCAAGTGAAATGATATGTTGAGCTTCTTGCAATCAGCTGCCACTTTCTCTAAACCTTAAATTAAGTTAAAAGAGTACTTTTTGAGTATTTTTTGTTTACATTTTTTTATATACTTATTGAATTGTAGGCAAATAACTAAAGTGTTTTTACCTTTAACAAGAAAATCAAACTGTCTGACAGAGGCATCTAAATACTTTGCTATCAAACAAAAGCACACGTGGAGCGGCACTTCGTTTTTGAGCGCGAGTTTCTGTGCGAATAGGAAAGCCCAGTTATCCTGAACACGGCTGTCCCGGGACATCCAGTACACCACCCCTTCGCACTTATCAGGCACCATCTGCTCCTGAGAGACAATCCTAACGCGCTTTTTATTGAACTTATACTCTAAAATTGACTTAGCCGTATCGTCGCGTTTAGCCTGCAACTTATTCATAAATTCGTCAACATTAGTATTGGAAGCAATTCCATTGCTCTTGCTCTCTAATGAAGCTGCTGTTGAAAGCTTGAGCTTTTTCGCTGCAGATGCCATTAGTGTTGCGATACTTCGTGATGTTACGAAGAGAAATCTCATAAGCTTTACTAGAATATTTATTTTGAAGAAACCCACAATTTCGACATGATCACAGCAAAACTGAACGATACAGATTATAAAAAATATATTTGTTCATGACAGAGGCGTGCGCGAGATGACAAGCAGCATAGATAACGTTAATTATGACATTTCATTTCGCGCAAAAATCTTACGTGCTCATCTTTTTTGTGCCGTCCTTGAACTTCGAAATGTTCCGAGTATATGATTAAAATAATGCTCACCTAGCTTTTACAAAAATATTATTAATACGCAAACGCCTAAGAACAATATAACAAAACGCGTTTTAATACAAGCAAGACGTGAAGTGAATTATTAGTCCAATAGCAGCGATTCTTCAGAATTAGCTTCAACCTGTTCTGGAGGTGGGAAGTATTTATCATTCAGATATTCACTGCATGGATGACAGTTTGTTCTTTCAATGTTTAATTTCATGCAATCAAACGAGCAAAAACTGACTAGTTTGCATGAGTCACATAGGATGCTGTGATTTTCGAGTGGCATGACACAATCGAAACATACGTTGAACTTTTCAACCTGAAAATTTAAAATTAAAGTAAGTATTCAAAATCAAACAGCAAAAAACAAACTCAGTGAAGAATATAAGTACCTACATGAAATTGGAAAAAGGAATATAAGTACATGAAATTGGAAAAAAACCTTTTTCAATTTTAATTTCAAGTAGGTACTTAAAAGATGTTTTCTGACAATTATCTCATACCTACGGTTACCAAATATTTCGGTTCTAGTTCTTCACATTTAACACTATTATTGGCTAACAACTATTTGAATGACTATTAGGTATTATAAAGCTCTCCGAATAAACCGACGACGGACAATTTCGCGATTATCGTTATCTTTAATCCCGCTGCTACAGCTGTGCTCACACAAAATCTACAAAAAAATAAAAGTAGGTACCTCTTTGACCGTCAGTTCGGGTGTAACGTATTGTCGTATAGCTGGCACCCAGTCAGCGTCTGACATTGTAGCTAATTTATGATCACGCATAAAGTTCGCTACTTCATTTTCAATAAATTCTTTTTCTTGAAACGTAATCCGGAGTTTGTGCCATGTTTTTGTGACAGAGGGAAATCGTAGGACTCGGCTCCTCATAAAGTAAAAGTGAATTATACATAGCACTTGAATTAAAATCTTATTATCGTTGTACATTTTTTTCTTTGTTGTTTTTAGGACATCCCATATTTCCAAGCCGCGATGCACATTCAACCAGAGGCTTGTACACTTCTTGTTCTTATGCTCTTTAAATATCATGGTCCAATCCCGCTGTTTGTATCTAAACAAACAAACGTAGCTTCCATTAAGTTTACAAACAGTCTCCCAGTATTTAGTTTGGTTTTCTATCCAAGAGGATACTTAGACGAAAGTTATCTCTAGCCTAGAGGCCCCCACCAGGGCTTACTATAAGGGCGAAATTACTAGGCTCATTGAGTATACGCCACAGCCCACCGAACCCAACAAGGTAATAAGTACTTTAAATCAGTACTAGAACCCTGCCGGGACTGCAGGTTTTTTTTATATAAAACGTTGCCCCACACTAGGAATTTCTCCTGTATCGTTAACAAACATTCAATCTCACATACACAAACAGCCAGAGACGGAATAACTATCTGTAGGCCATACAAATATTTGTTCCGTGCGGTGATCGAACCCGCGACGTGATCGCTCAGCCACTGCGCCAGCCGTGTCGTCAAAGGTTGTTCAAAAGTTCGAGTAACTGCAGCTCCAGAAAACAAAGGGCAAAAGTAGGAACATGGATGGGTTTTAGTAAATGAAAGTCTGACACTACTTCCCGCTTCGTCCAGACCGTGGGAAGTTATTTGATGATTTCCAATACGAAAAAAAGCCTAGGTAAATACAAATAAATTGCATGTTTTAGTGAAAGCACCAAAGTTATCTGATCTTTATATATGGATTAAGTGTTGCAAAACAGATTGCAAAGGTTATAATATACAAAATCCAAACCCTAGAAGGAGTAGAACCCTCCCTTTTTTCTGCCAGTGTCTCAGTGTACTTACTTGTATACGATATCAATGAGCTCCTTCATCAATTGGGCCTGCAACCATCTAATGTATAGAAGCCTTGCGCACTCCACCACCAGGTCGATAGCCTGTCGATAATCGGCAGGATTTTCTTCGTTTAATTTATGCTTTGATAATACAGGCTTGATCGATCTCCTTGCCACTTCGGGGACCTTTTCGATGACTTTTTTTTTTGATTCTATAATTAGAAAAGATAAGGAATTAGTATAAATGCTGTGACAAACACACGTACAGAATAAGTATATATTTTAATACTAGCTGCGCCCCGCGGTTTCACTCGCGTGGTCATAATAAAATATACGTGGATAAAATACACAATATATCTTTATGAATTGTAGCCTATGTGCAGTTATTCTGACATGGAAGCTATTATTATGAAGTTTCATCAAAATCCATTCAGTAGTTTTTGCGTGAAAGAGCAACAAACATACTTACGAACATATCCTCAAAAAAACTTTTACAATATTAGTAGGATTATAATTATGTTAAGTACTTACTTATCGTTTGGCCTGAAGTTGAAGGTTTACGGACTGCTTGTAAGTTACCCAAGATGCCTTTTGTAAACTCAAATAGGTTGTCAAACTCGTCTTCTCCATTTCGACATTTTATTAAAGGATCTGCACCAAACAACAGCAGATTCGTCAGCTGAAGATGTTAAATAAAAGAGGTTGAAGTAAAACTACCTTATAACATACTTAACACAACATCATGCTTGTAATCCTCGAAGGATTAAACAGAGGTGTACTTAATAGCACAGTCCACAAGGGGGCGAGCCTATTGCCATTAATAGAGCACAAATCCGAACTCCATGGCTGATACCAAGAAATTCCTGATGGGAAAACCTAGTTACACTCTGCTCCACCCGAGAATCGAACTCAGGGATCTCACCAGGCCAACGAAGCAGTTCCTACAAGGTACTAAAGGTACTTCCTTGTAGGAAAAAATAATACCTATTAACTAAGCTTTTGCCCGTGGCTTTTCTACGTTCGACAGAAAAACCGAGATCAACTTACTCCTTCCATTTGTCCGGAAACAACGATCGAGAACGACGAATTTTGTTGGATAAGAATTTAACGCCTGAGGACTATTGCGGGTTATTCGTAAGAGATAACATAAATGAAAACGAAGGAACAAAACTTATCCAGTTTTAGTCAGTAGAAGTCTGACACTCCCTGCCGCTCCGCCCACAGCTACAGGATGTGCAGATAGAGGAGGTCATCGGATGATTTACTCAAGCGAAAAAAAAGAGTCTTACGAGACTTATCTCGCGCAACGTTGCGACACGAAGGCACATCCAACAGGAATGTGTTTAGAACAAAGGATTGGGCCAGCGCATCATCCAAAAAAAAAACTATTTTTTTTTGCGGATGGGATATCAACAAATAACTTCCCTCGTTCTGGGCAGAGCGTGGGGAGTGTGGGCTAAAACCCACACATGTTCCTTTTTGGCTCTTTATGTTTCGGAGCCGCGGTATCTCTTTCGAACAACCCGCAACCCCGGAATAAAGCACTACTTAAAAAAATATTATTTAGGAGATGAGCCATCACAAATTCGTGTGCCACCATCCACATCTTTATTACCTAAGTATAAAAGCGTGAAAATTAAACAGATAATATACCGACATTTCCAAAACATCGTCATCTGCCTAGCCTTTTACTAACTATAATTTATATTACTAGGTTGGCATGCCGTCTAATAGGATGCAGTCGAATACGAGAAGTTTACATGAAGCGTCTCCCCATCTGTAATCCACAACCCAGTTAGTAATGGGTAAAACAATACCCATTGGTAAGACTGGTTGTCAGACTTTCAGGTCACTGACTACGTCTTGTAACGACTGAAAGACATACAAATAACAGCTGGTAAAAATGGCTTCACACGCTTTCTGAAACAAGGCTCTTTTTCAAAACTTACCATTTGTAACTTTTCCGGGAGTGGTATAGTTGAGGAAAACGGCGAATAGAACATTTTCACCAAAATAGTCTGATTTGAGGCATTTATAATTGCATTGAGATCAGTTTTAGGGTTTCTCAAAAATATTTCAAATATTTTTAAACTTTTAGTTAGGGCCATATCCACCGCCGAAATACCTTTGTATGGTGTGATCGGGTTGCAGCCATATTGGAGGAGCAACTCCAGCAATCGGTCGCGAATCTAAAAGAAGTTATTCATTCATGAAAAATACTGAACTACTAAAGAGCTACAAAAAACCAAAGACTATAAAACAAGCACGTTATAAATTAAAGTTCCAGAACCAGACGAGACACATTCCATATTAGTGCAGAAAAAGGGGTCAATCACTGAATGAGAAATAATAAATTGAAAACTCGTTTAAGTAAGTAAACGAAAAGTAAGTAGTATAAAGTGTACAAAGCCGCACAAAATCTCGTGGCTGCATTTGTAAGTTATTGAAGGTAAAAGAAATAGCTACGCCCCGCGGCTTCAACCGCGTGTTGTATGTTTACCAAATTCCATCCAAATCAGGCACAGATGTTTGAGAGTGAAGGAGTAACAAACATACACACACATAAACTATCGCATTTATAATATTGGTAGAATACATATATATGGACTGTGTATGGAAGGATATGGCAAGAAAGTAGGTGTTTGGTAAAATGACAAATGACGGAGAAGTATGGAAGAGAAGGAGACATGTTGCGCCGACCCCAAATGAATTGGGATGAAGGCAAGATAATGATGACGACGCGACGATTAAAAAAATGAAAAATGTCATTAAATTAAAAAATTAATACAAACTATCCATTGTTAATAATAATTGAATAACTTTAAATAAGGTATTATTTATCGAGATTCACGGTTTACATTGGTACCTATTACAGTAAAATGATAATAATTATGTCTGAGTGCCGTGCGCCCACCGCCCTCTACCTCAAAAGCGAATTTCGTTGCAATATACCTATTCAACGATATTTTAAATAAAAATGGCAATTGTTTATATGAACTCTGGTTTCACCTCCAATAGCTACATACGTGTCAGTAATACATCGTTGAATTGGTATTTTAAATAGGTGGTCGATGGTGTTACTATGCGGCAAGCTCCAAGTTCCTTAGTCATGAAAGGATTGGATTTGAATTCGTTCGAAAAAAAAGTTATGCGCAGCCGTCAGACACACAATAAAAATCTCCTTTTTGAATTTGTTTTTTTTAAATTTCATTTTATGTTTTTATTTATTTTTGTTTACAATCTTTGTTTAATGTTGTGTGCGACTGTGCGCTTGTGGCATGTGCCAAATAGGTAAACGTATTTTCTCTCTTGCTTCTTCTAGATATCCAGCCGCAGTGACCTGACCAATAGTCATCTCTAGATGCATGGAATAAAGGAACAAAACTTATCTACTTACGAAACCGGTTGTAGTAGTTTCCCCCCCAGTTTCTATCTTTCTTGCTAACACCGCGTGCAACAATGTTGGGCCTCGATCATCGGTTTTCATCTCATTTGGAGAAATGTGAATGTTTGATGATAACATTTTAGTGAACTTCAGGTGATGGTTTGGGTTTGCCCCACATTGGAGCAATGCATGGATGACTTCCAAATTGTCGTTTGTGAGCGGCCCGCTCACTGCCACGTCTAATGTGGTATAATCGTACACCTGTGGGAAACATCAGTATGGTTGTTATTTGTTGTTAATAATATCCAGTGCTCCCTGGTTTCTCTAAACAACAGAAACAAATGAAAACTGTGGAAGTGGAAATAGAGCACAAGGGGTACACAGTTCCCCTTTCCTGATTTGCAGGTAGGTACCTGCTGTTTTTGCCCTTGCGACTTATTTATTGTAATAGCAAAGCTAAGTTTTCCCTTTTCTTCCCTCTTTCTCGCTCATTTATCATTTAAAAAAAATTACCTATGTCCGTCTCCAGGGCCCCAACTATCTCTGTACCAAAATTCATCTAAATCGGTTTAGCCATTTAGGCGTGAAGACGTAACAAACAAACAAAATCACTTCCGCTATTATAATATTAGTAGGGATTATGATAGTATGTGCATCGTAGCCAGTATACCCAAAAATCCCATATAGGTACACTACACGTATGGCTAAAATCACCGCTACCCCTTATATAAGAAGTGACTCCCAAGTCTTGACCCACCAGAATCCAATAATATCACAAATTCAAAAGGATCAGATTTTTTGGATTCATGTGCGTATTCTATAGTTAGGTATTTATCACTTGCATCGATGAGAGAAAAAATCGTGAGGAAAAGCATGAGATATTTCTGAATGGCATATTAAGCCAAATCAGAGGCTTATTGGGCGGCACGGCATAAACACTCTGACACCAGTAGGGCTATTCTCTAAGAATACACCGACGAGCTTAGCGTTGCCGCAGCGTACTTACGCTTTATTCTTAGAGAATAGCCCCTACAGTACAGGTTAGACTGATAAAATGAATTAGGACTTAATTAATTACAATTAATTACATCTGGGTAGACTTCATTAACATCGGCGCCATGTTTGACCAAGAGCTGTATGAGTTCTGCACTGCCAGCCACGGTAGCAATGAACAGGGGTGGTTGTGGACACCGCACTTTACGCGGGTCCGCCCCTAGCGACAACAGCTTTTGTATTGTCAACATTATTCCTGAGAGCCTGAAATATGCGTTTTTTAGTTAGTGTAGTCCTAGGTCGACGCGCTAAAGATATTTTAGAGAGGCTACTAAAATAAACTTAGAAAAACTGTGTTCCCAAATATCAGTGAGTCTATTTTTTTTTTGGGTAGGATGTCGTCAAATAACTTTTCCACGACAGGCCGTGTCGACGGCGCGTTCGTGTTCCACGCGCGCCTCAAACAGATGTCAGCCAAGCAGAGGGCCTCGACAGGGCCACTGCTTGCTGGGGTTGTGGGTTGTTCGAAAGAGATACCGCGGCCCCGGAACACAAAAGGCAAAAGAAGGAGCATAGATGGGTTTTAGTCAGTAAAAGTCTGACACTCCCTCCCGCTCCGCCCAGATCAGTTGAAATTATTTGATGTTTTCCCATCCATAAAAAAGAGCTTTTCTTAACTTTGCAATGGTATTCTACACGCAAACGGTTCATTTCTAAGATTACTACATCCTAGCATAAAAACAGCGGGTTGTGGTTTAAGAGGTCTGTCATAATCATGATCATGTTTAGCCCACTTTGATTAACACAATACCCTCTAAGCCACCCATTATGTATAAAACAAAACAGCACTCGCGGCTCACCGATGTACAATATTAGATAAAAACCGGCCAAGAGCGTGTCAGGCCACGCTCAGTGTAGGGTTCCGTAGTTTCCCGTCCGTCACAATAAGTGTTCTTTACCACGGTAGGTCATGAAAGCACGGAAAATCTTAACATCGACTTTTAAAAAAAGACGTCATTACGCAACGCCATCTATCGAACCATTTATGAACTGGTTTTTACCTTAACATTTTGATGGTGTTAAAAAAATGAATTTTAGTTTTGTTCTAAATTGCCTTAGCATGTTCTTGATAGAAGTTTTATGTAGTTATAAGATACCGCCAATGCCAAGGAGAGACCAACCGAACAATTCGGTAATACCCGATCCAATGTAATAAGTACCTACAGCGCCATCTCTCGGGGAATTGGGTTACTAATTTTATTAATACAAAGACGTGCAAGAAGTTTTCGGTGGTAATTTTGGATTGCGAGAACCGATTTCAATAATTTTTTTTTTTTTTTTTTTTTTTTTTTTTTTCAATAATTCTTTTTTTGTTTGAAAAAAGATACGTTCAGGATAATAAAATATGTAAACGAAGTTAAAAAAAATGCTTGCATATACTACAAATTTAGTCCAGAAATTATTTTGTACAACTTTTTGTCTTTTTTGTACAAAAACTGTTGTGTCAATCAAGTTCAAAATAATTTTCCTAGAAAGTCCTTATAAATTTCTACTTTTCAGATTTTTTTCATATTTTCTAAACTTATGGTTCAAAAGTTAGAGGGGGGGGACACATTGTTTTTTACTTTTGGGGCGATTATTTCCGAAATTATTGACATTATCAAAAAATGATTTTAGTACCCTTCTTCTTCTTAGCCGGTACGCTCTTGACAGACCTATTCATTTTTAAATACCTTTCCAACAATATATCACACGTTAGGGTTGAAATAAAAAAAAAAGACACTTCCCACTTTACATATAGGGTGGCTACCCTAATAAAACATTATTTTCCAATTTTTATTTTACCACTTTGTCGGCGTGATTGATATACATATTGGTACCAAATTTCAGCTTTCTAGTGCTAACGGTCACAGAGATTAAGCGAGGACGGACGGACGGACGGACGGACGGACGGACGGACAGACAGACATGGCGAAACTATAAGGGTTCCTAGTTGACTACGGAACCCTAAAAAACGAAACGCAAACACAACAATTACTTACTTTTCTTCTTTCTTTAGATCAATGGTTTCTAATGTTTTGTCCTCCTTTTCTAAAAACATGTCGTCTCTACTAGGCTTATTCGGCACCGTTAGTTTCACGGCTATACTTTTCTTAGGTGGTTTGTCTGGCACTTTTTTTGTTTCCTCTTCAAAATGTACTTCCACATCTTTACACATGTCGTTTACTGCAAACACGTATGGTGTACTATTTGTGTGGGGCCCAGAGAACGCTTCAGCCACTGTTATCTTATATTGAGTATTAATAGTATCATACAGTATCTTATCTTCAGCGAACGGATCAGGAAATGAAGTCGCTTTCATATCAGTAGGTTTTAACAAATCCATTTTGGAAAATGTCTCAGTTCTCCTCCTACCAACAGTATGGTCAGGTTTTCTAGAAAATGTATTCTGTTTTGTTTTGCTCAAATGAGTCTGCAGACCGTTTGCAGAATCTCGATTAATATTCCAATCAAGTATATTTTCATCCGGTGTCGGCGGCGCTGGAATTAGTGGATGGTGTTAATTGCTGAAGCTGATTATTTGAAAATTATTTCAAAAGGAATAAGTTGATAAAAACGATCCTTTATTTTTCTTTTTTTGGGTTGTGAAATCATCAAATAACTTCCCCCGCTCTGGGCAGAGCGGGGGGAGTGTCAGACTTGTACTGACTAAAACCCGCCCATGTTCCTTCTACTGCCCTTTATGTTCCGCGGTACCTCTTTCGAACAACCCACAACCCCGGCAGGCGGTGGCCCTGGCAGGCTCCTTTGCTTTGCTGACCGCCGACCCGCTCCACCCAGGGCGGGGGAAGTCCCCCACCCAGGGTGGAGCTGGTCGGCGGTATTTGATGATTTTCCATCCATAAAAAAAGCCTCGCCTGCTTAGGTTGGTCCGTGAATGGGTGACCATACATTACATATCGAATTTCCTCCGTGCCTTGGAAAGTACGTTAAGCCGCTGGTCCAGATTATCAGTCAGTGGTTCGAAAGTCAGTCAAAAAGTCTTACCAAGGAGTATCGTATTACCCAGTTATTAACTGTGTTGTGGAGGTGGCAGATGATGAGTAAGTTAATGTTAAACAAAGATACTGTTGCAGATTCATGAGAAAGTCACATTGTCTCAAAAGCTACATATCAAATGATATTAAAACCAACTTCCGTTGAAATTATTTTCTTACGTTTTACAAACATTTTTTTTCATTATTTTCCTCTTCTTACTTTGGAAATCAAATTTGCGAATATCGTATCAATCATTGAATTAAAAGCAAAGTGTTATAGGAACCTCTACATTTAAAACGGACCATGTGGAACTGTGTGTGCCAACAGTCTCGGAGTAAAAAGCGGACAGAGAGATGGACAGGCCGAACCCTAAAAAGATTGCATGGTCCTTTAAACTTACGTATGTGGGGTAGACCAATGGGTGGAAGCAAAGCCTGGAGCATGCCACTGTGAGCCACACCTCGTTTCTCCAGCGCGTATCTCAACAAGGTGATGCCGAGAGGAGTACAGCAAGCGTCATTGTAGCTGTCTACTTCGGCTCCAGCTTCCACCAGGAAATCAATTGTATCTGGTTGATCACCGCACTAGTAATAGTAAAAGATTAGTCTTTTTCAAACCCTCTCTACGCTACGCCATTTGGTCAAAGTTTTGTACCTGACAGAAGCGGGTATGCTGGATTATATAAAACAGATGTGCTCAACGGTTTCATCCGCTGCTCACTGAGGTGTATAAAAAATAGGTTTTGGCCGTTTTTCAGACCTACCCGAACTCCACACAAAATTTCATACAAATCGGTTCAACCGTTTCGGAGGAGTTTGGTAACAAACACTGCGCCATGAGAATTTTACTTATTAGAAGATTTCATTAGCTTCACCACTATGTAGAAGATTATTAGTAGTTAAATTTGACCCACTTTCCGGTATCCCACTGAACCAAAATTTCGCAATACAAGTTTAGTTGTACGACAATGCATGGTCACCCTAGCGACGTCATTTGCAATCCAATATGGCGGCTTCAAAGGCGGCAGGCTAGTTATTTTTATGCATACCATGATAAGCTGAACAAGTGTAGTTAGACCCTTTGAAGAAGTAGCGTGTCTACTCAAATGAAGACCTTATGTGAACTAATATGTGGGTACCTATTAATTTGAATCATACTTACTGCTGCATACATAATAGCCGAGTTTCCTTGTGCATCAGTGACATCGGGAATCACGTCGCATTCATTTACAAGCGTAGCTACATTTGAGATCATTCCTAAATAGCTTGCCATTAATAAACTTCTGAAAATACGAGGTTTAATGAGTATTTTTACACAAAGAACTTGGAAATATTAAATGGCCTGGTTTTAGAGTTATATGTGGATTCTTATACAACTTAATAATAGAATACAAGAAGAATAATTCGATTGGTTTCTTTTGAACAATAAGGAGGAGCTCGTGGTTAAATAATAAAAGCCACTGGAGTTGATCTTCTTGTTAAGCCGAGTTTGCATAGGTTGTTCCATGGATGGGTCACCACCCATTACATACCGATATTCCTCTGTGCCTCAGACTGTCAATTGTATGACAGTCGTTACAGTGTCCCGAAAGTCTGACAACCAGTTTTACCAAGGTATTACCAAGCATTGCTTGTGGGGGTCAAATAAGCTGTCGCTCCATGTAAAATATAGCTGCGTCCGATAAGATATCGACCCCAAAATTTGACGGTTGATTGCATGCTTTTTTTTTAAATGCATGCTCCAGGTCAACCTTTAAGGTTGCTAGCTGCTCAACCGGACTATGTTGATTGCATACAAACCTGCAGTCCATTTCATGCTTGCCAGGGTTTTTGAAGGAGTTCCTGGATCCAGAGAGGATGTTTTCAATGTTGAGCCGTTGTTTGCGCCTCTGGTCCTCGTGCGTAAAGCAATGTTTCATCATGTGAATAATTATATTGCTATTGTTCCACGCGTAGTATACTCGCACTGATTCGTCGGTGCCTTTGTCAATGAGGCTTTGGCTGCTGTCCTACCAATTTAATAAGGAGTGGCACACACTTATCGACATGAAAGCTGGGTCAGAAAGTGTTTTATATCGTTAGTTTTCTAAGGATTTTTTGTTACGTGGTAGGCCCAGAAGAAGATGGCGTAACGAGCTGCACTCTTACCAAAACGATTGGGCCCAAATAGCAAACGACAAGAAAAATGGAAGGAAGGAACGGAGGTCTTTGCCCTGCAGTGGGACACATCTGGCTCATGTTAATATTTAAAAACAAACTGCCCTATCGAATGTCGCCTTTTTTGAGGATGGGATATCATCAAATAACTTTTCCCGCTCTGGGTGGACCGGAGGGAGTGTGAGACATTTACTGACTGAAACCCATCCATGTTCCTTCTATTGTTCTTTGTGATCCGCGGTATCTCTTTCGACCAACCGCAACCCCGGCAGGTGGTTAGTACTGACTTAAAGTAATACCTTGTTGGGTTCGGTAAGCTGTGGTGTATGCTCAATGAGCGTATTCATTTCGCTCTTATAGTAAGCCCGGTCGAAAGCCTGGACATTGCATAGCTGACTGGACAAGTCGGTGCAGTTCTTCGCGTACAACTTCGGCCACCTGTCTGCAGCTGCTTGAGGCTCACAACCAGATTGTTTCAGCAGATCTAGTGCTGAGTTTAATTCACCGATCTGTGTAGAGAAGCAGATCCTAGTCAGATGTGCTTGTATCCATAGAATTACTATTTTTTGTAAAAACAGTTATGTTTCAATTTTGGTGTGCAATACTACTAATATTATAAATGCGAATGTTTGTGAGGTTGGATGGATGGATGTATGGATGTTTGTTACTATTTCAAGTCAACAGCTGAACGGATCTTGATGAAATTTGGCACTGAGGTGGATTATGGTCTGGAATAACACATGGGATTCTTTTTTTTCGATATCACGCGGGCGAAGCCGCGGGCGACAGCTAGTAAAGTATTCTTGTATGTTTGTACCTACTACTGTCAGATAAATTTTATTCGAACATAATCCGAATTTCTTAATACACTTGAATAACAAATCAAAATATTTTGAAAGAGAAATCTTTTAAATTCATTGCAAAATCGTCTGCTGAACAATGTTAAAATTTATAGTACATTACGATATTAGTGCGTTATGGTGGTTATAACATGCGAGGCGGAATTTCAGCCCGAGCCGAAGGCGAGGGCGTAATCGAGCCGAGCATGTTATAACCAATACGCACGTATATCGTACGACGTTTTTTAACACTTTTGCGAGGAAACAGAAAAAAACATTTCACAATACAAGTACAAAGAAAAGAAAATTTGAGAAAAATGGCGCGAGGATTATTTTCTGCCGTGGCTGCGTGAACATGTTGGCAAAGACACTAGACTTCACTAGAGCATGCAGCCAAGTTTTTAAATTACCGAATAAACTGTTTTTTTTTTAATTTTAAATAAAGTCAATCTGTGAATGCACACTGTTGCTTTCGTGGTTGCTTTAAAATGGCGATTAGTTCGAAATTTGAATAGCAACAGCGCGCTGCTCACTAGCTGGTCAGTCGTGCGGCGGCGATCAGTTCCAAATTTGAAATGGCAAATAATACTGTTATGGAATTTGTATAGACTATAACTTAACTATTTGCTTTGATAACACACGCGTTTTTTATGACCCTCTTTACATATTTAAAACCGGTGGAATTACATCAGCTTTACGAGCAAGGGTGTTAAAAATAACATTACCTTATACCATAAGCAACTTACAGGCCTTAAACAATTAAATTAGTTATATTAGAAATGTCATGAAGGCCCAGAGGTTAAGTACTCGTCTCTCATGCACGAGGTTGTGGGTACAGATCTGGGCAAGTACTAATGTGACTTTTTCAATTCAAATGAAGTTTTCTTTGTTTATCTTGGACATCAAACTCATTCGGTGGAGGAAAACATCGTGAGGAACTTATAATTAACTAGCTTTTGCCCGCGGCTTCGCTCGCGTTAAATTCGGGGTAACACAGTTACCCTTTCCTGATTTGCAGGTATTGTAATAATAGCCTGTACAAACATTCATCAAAATCGGTTGAGGCATTTAGGCGTGAAGACGTAACTAACAAACAAACTCACTTTCGCTTTTATAATATTACTAAGGATATAAGTCTGATATCGCCAACACGTTTTTAGTGAACGTGATGATCAATTCCTTGTATGAGAAGAGGAATTCGCCCAACATTACAACAGTAGTAGGTTGGTAATAGTTGGTATTATTATATTTGAAAATGCTACTAACATTCATAACATTCGTCTTCAGCAGTTTCCGATGAGGCAAAACCGTCTTAACTCCGGTTCGGGTCGACATGAAGTCAATGGCCACGCTGGGCACAGATGGCCGCCATGCCAGTCGGGTGAGCTGGTACCCATGCCAGAGCCCCACGTCTTCGCAAAGACATGTGTGGGACTCCACTCCAGGACCCCAGCGGAAGTTCTTATGAAATAAACCCTGATTCGAAGAAATGAAGAGGATGTTAAGGTGAAAGCGCCAGGGTACCCTGGCGAATTGCAAAAAGCGTCAGCAAATCTAAATTTAATGAAATTTAGATTTGCTGACGCTTTTTGCAATTTGCAGCTCAGCATATAAATCGCAACGGTAATCAATATGGCTTTACAGAGTTTTACTGCCAGAAGCTGATAGAAGTGCCAAACTGTTCGCCAATTTTTGGGCTGACTCAATTAAGACTGTTATCGACACGTTTTTAATAATTAAAATTATCTATACAACCTCCTAAGTTCATTTAACATATGATATCATGAAAAACTCACTTAATGAATAACAAGAATTCTAAAAATGCTTTTAATCGTTATTACTTTGTAAAGCCATATTTGTTATTGCGCCGACCCTAAATAATTGAAAAAATTATGATGTCTACCAACATTGAACACGCGTCCATCGGGATAGGACATGACACCGTAGCCATGCATGCTATTGTTGTAGAACCAGCCCTCGTAGGTGGTCGCGAGGTTGCTGGGTCCGAGGTAACGCCAGCGGTAAACTCCGTCACCATGCATCGTGTCCCGGAACATGTCGCCCTGGTACCATTCTAAGGACTGCAATTTGGACATTGATGAGAATTAATACCATTTACCTCTAATACTTTTGCTATTTAAATAGTTTTCTCTGTAAAATGAAATAACCAAATGTATAGTACCACTAAACTAACTAAACGGTCAGCTAGCCCTCTGGTTACGACAAGAGTCGACCTACAGCTAGGCGCATCCCCAAATACTTTGTGAGCACTTGAACCCCATAGCTCTGAGTTTCTAACTTTCAGCCGCTCTAGTGCAGCAATATTAATTTATTTTTAAAAATACATATTTGGAATCTACGCTGCCGACTTTCAGAGCGCAACCTCTTCAATAGAGTACGATAGTTTGTAAGGAAGCTTGT
The DNA here is from genome assembly GCA_905475445.1 of Ochropleura plecta. NCBI lineage: Eukaryota > Metazoa > Arthropoda > Insecta > Lepidoptera > Noctuidae > Ochropleura > Ochropleura plecta. The sequence continues at coordinate 5,425,363 of FR997723.1, read as the reverse complement.
CACTTTTGCATCATTATCAGCTAACAGCAGTCCACAACTGGGCATAGGCTTCATCAATCGCACGCCACTTAACTCGAATGTCTACAACTCTCACCCAGTTCTCAGTCTCATCACCAGCCACCCTGCGAATACCGTCGCCCCACCGACACATTGAGGGCAGTACTTATCTAACTTATGAAAGTATAACCTCAGCACCGCTCCAGTGATGTTTGCCTTTCCCAGTCTTCCTACTCTCCTCATCTCTGTCCCCGAGATAGTACTCCTCATAAGGCCAGCGCTTGTTGGTATTGGTCTTAGGCGGATTGCACGGCATGTTGCATGTCACAGGAGAACACTTTGTTTCATAAAGTAATCTTTCTTCTTCTAAGAGATTTAAAAATTATACAAGTTTGGTGTAAACTGTTCTAAATGTTGTGATTGTTATAAAGAGTAAATACTTGTCCCAAGATTGCGTACAAATGTCGATAGTTTTGTGTTTTGACAGAGGGTTGTCTTGTGACATGTGTCCTTGTGTCTTAAAGACCTTAATAAAATCATGGGAAAAGGAGGTTTTGGTCAAATTTGTAAAGAGACCTCCTTTTTCATAATTTTTGATTGCTATTTGGCGTAATAAGACTCCATAAATGAAAAATAAAACCTTTTATTTATCTTTTTATATACAATGTAAAATAGTCATAAGCTTAGCATGTTAGGTATAAACGGTTTAGTTACTGTATTCTTAATATTAATTATTACTTCGGGAAGTAGTAGGTTTAGGTATTTGGTTTGCCCCCAATTACAATGTGTATACTCTTTTGTCCACCACCTCGGGGTCAAACAACATAATAAGTTTTCCTTACTATATCTATTTTTTAACAATATTATCTGCAAAAACTTGAAATAGCTAACAAGCAACTCAAATAAAATTCATATGGAACCCCTTCGATTACAAAAAGATTTTTGAAAATCAACCCACAATCGACGGTGACATTCAAAAACAACAGTTGAATTGAGAACCTCCTCCTTTATTAAAAGTTGGTTAAAAAAGAGGTGGTGACTAATGACATGACGAGTAAAAGAGACGTATGGAAGTAATACATGCTGCACGGACTCCAAATAAATTGGGACAAGTGCAGGGGAATACTGATGATCTCTTCTTAACAACATGAGCAGCAACAACTTGATTTGGTTCTCTCGAAGTATGTGTATTCCTGAAACAATATAATAGTACCTACAAATACCTACACGTATAAAAGCTCCGATAATTTGAAAATACAGGTATGGGTATACATATATTTCGCATATTGGAGAAACGCTCAGTAGTGAATCTAACTGATACGATGCTGCATCATCGTCACTACCATTATGTAACGCACCCTGTTAAACATACCTTGGAATGTTTAAACTTTAAGAAAATCCACACGGGAGCTGTGAATAGCGTTTTGCCGGTTTGACGATTGGTTTACAAGAATATGCGAGGATTGTCGATTACGGTTGCGATTGGATTGTTTGTGAACAGCTATGCTGGTTGGGCTACAGGTTTTGCGATCAAACTTTCTTCCTGGTCCAAACTTCTGCGGTTTTTTAGTTAAGTTCGAGAGGTTTCCGCCCGAGATGAACGAGGATGCCTAGCAAGGGATGTGTGTGATACCAACCATTCCCATAGCTAACTTAGTTAAAACTGTGAAAAAAACTACGTTCCATCTACGCACATCTTGGCTGTAAACGTAGCCGGGTGGGTGCCTCCACAAAATAAAGTTTAAAAAAAAACTAATTCTTACCAGTAGGAAAGCAGCGGCCAGGATCAGAGCTTTGTGTTTCGGTTGTACGGCGGGCACAGGTACTTGTATCGTGGTTGTGAAGCTGTTTAGCTCCCTGTCCCACCCGTGGGCTATCTTACCCACCACGCGGAGGGAGTCGCCTGTCATTATCTGTCGAAGAAGGATAATTTTAGTCCTATACAGGTAGCAGTGGGTGAGACTTGACGACACGATTGGCGCAGTGGCTAAACATTTGACTGCTGCGCTACGTGTCGCGGGTGCGATCTCCGCACGGAACACATATTTGTATGACCTATAGATAAGTGTTCCGGGTCCGACTGTTTGTGTATGTGAGTTTATTTTTTTGTAAAAGCACCCACGACACAGGAGAAATAACAAGTGTATTTTTTTCGTAGAATTACTTTGTGTGATGTACAGAATGCATGGTTGACGGCTTAGTTTACAGTCCTCTGAAACAACTGCCGAATATTACGCGTGCGAAGATACAAGCATAAGCTAGTTCTCTTCTTAAATCTACTTCTGTCTATACCTAAGTATTTAAATAAGAAAGTGGTCTACGTTGTCCGTTGTCGTTTTAACGTTAACACTATATCATTTACACTAGATTCAAGATCTAAATCTCTACCTCACCACATCTAAAACCTCACCTTAAACTCGGAGAGCAGCAGCTCACTCTTCTGCAACACGGCAGGTCCTTCCACCACGAACAGCACCTGGTCATTAGCGTCCTTCACCAGGAAGAAGGGCACCATCCACGTGCACTGCTGCTGGACTCGGCCCACGTAGTCTCCTGGCGGAGTTACTACTTGTATCTCCTAGAAACAGAAAACAAAACAATGTTGGAATTGCATTTAGTCTCATCTCGTAGGTCTTTTAAAGGCCTTTGAAATTTCCAACACGACAGGTTGTAAGATGACGGTGAACACGAAACTGAGTGTTAGTCCCTCCAAATTGGACGTATTAATAAAACGTAACGTAATGGTTAAGCGTTTGACTGCTGCGCTACGTGTCGCGGGTTCTAACCCTGCACAGAACAAATATTTGTATGATCTACAGATAGTTGGCTGTTTGTGTATGTGAGTTTAAATGTTTGTAAACGCACCCATGATTCAAGAAAAATTCCTAGTGTGGGGCAACATTTAAAAAAAAGAATGGTGAATCCTTTTCCATAGTATCCTCAAATGTATAAGCTAACGTCATGTTTAACGCATTTCAGCTGGCTTAATACATTGTAGGAAAGTAACTGTGGGATTGTTCGAAAGTCATACCGCGGGCCTGGGACATTAAGGGATAGCGAAGGACATGGAAAGGTTTTGGTCAGTAAAATCGAACACTCAAGTCATTTGATGATTTTCCAGCGAAAAATATAGCTAGGAAGTACCCATCCAAACCCCATTTGACTAATAACAGTTACTGCACTAATTCTTTATTGGAATCACTGTGTAAATTGATCATTATGAGAACCTGCTGTAAAATCTTTTCTGATTATGAATTTATTTTAATTAAGCTTAGTATTATATATAGATTTACGCTTGATTGTTTAAAACTTTGGGGCTTGTACACACGGTGACACATCAAGCTATACACTCCAGTAAAACATGACTTCGCTTTGTATAGATTTCGATCGCATAGACAAGCCACCGTCACTTGCTCCAAAGGAAAAACTGACCTGCAATCTACAAGGGAAGCAGCAAGAGGAAGCCGCAAGTCTCCTGGTGAACACCATGGCCTCTTGCCTGGTATTATCATGGAGATGCATGCTGAATGCTCGACCAGTCCCACACAGGCATCGCTGGGTGGAGCTGGATGTTTCACTCGCGATATACAGATCCTCGCCGTTCGGTATCCTCACTATGTACCGGTTTTCCGACTCGATTTTTGATGTCACTGAAATGTTGTTGAAGGTTGTTTAAAGTACTGCCGGGGTTGCGGGTTGTTCGAAAGAGATACCGCGGCCCCGAAACATTAAGAAGGAACATGGGTGGGTTTTGGTCAGTGTACAAGTTTGACACTCCCTCCCCGCTCCGCCCAGAGCGGGGAAGTTATTTTGGTTATTTCCCATCCCCAAAAAAAGGTTGTTTTCAATTCAATTCAAATTCAATTCAAATTATTTATTTTTTTAAGTATGCATATGCACATTGGGTTTGAAGTCTCCAGACATTCAAGAGGTTTACAGCAGTTTAACAGCTGTTAGCGTTTATTAAGGACTAATTATGTCGATCATTTTGTTATCACTATGAGATGAGCAATTTTTAGACACTACATCTGGGGTGTCGCCGCGACAAGTCCTCGGGAGCTTTGGTGTGTAGAGCCCTTTGAGTGCCACTTCGTCTACAGTATAAAAGTTGCGTTTTGAGGTTTTTAGGCGCGTGGACATCGAAAAGTGTGTACTACGGAATTATTTTAAACTGTGTTATCTTCTTTGGTAAGTCTCTTTGTAGTTTATATTATTGGAAATAGATCAAAAACTCGTAGCTAAATAATAACAGCCACTCGGGACAATCTTTTGGTTACTCTGTAGATGGGTAACCACTCGTTACATACCGAGTTTCCTCCGTGCCTCGGAAAGCTCGTTAAGCTGTTGGTCCCGGCTGTCATTTATAGATATTTGACAGTCGTTTCAGGTAGTCAGTGCCTCAAAAGTCTGACAACCAGTCTTAGCAAGGGATACCGTATTACCCAATACTAGGTGGGTTGTGGGGGTCAGATAGGCAGTAGCTCCATGTAAAATACTACCCCCAACATTGGTAAAATGCTTAGCAGATAATGATGTTAGAATTAGATCATCATCATCATCATCATCAGGCTATATTAGTCCACTGCTGGACATAGCCCTCCCCTAATGAGCGCCATAGCGCCCTGTCTTCAGCTTGCCACATCCAGCATCTGCCTGCAGTCTTTCTTAGATCGTCATCCCACCTGGTCGGAGGGCGTCCTACACTACGCTAGAATTAGATCAGTCACGATGAATGATCTGTTATGAAATTACTGAAATATCGGAATTCATGCAATTGTGAGTACGTATGTGTTATTCCAAGCTTTAGGCAAGCAGACATAATTATAATATTTTGAAATACTTGCAATATGTTGATTAATGTTATCAGCAATTGAGGTTTATCTACTCTGATCCTTTTGTTTACCAGTGTTCGATTGTGTCGTTGCCCGTGTAAAATAAAACTACTAGTGTTGTAATGATCATCGTCTCGGATGATAATATTGTTGAAAACTTGTAAACATCTAAGGAGGATAGAGGTTTTTATTATAAACTGCCTAAGGTTGTGATTTGAATTTTTTCAATTCCACAGAAACGCTAAATAAGCTTGTCTTAGTCTAGGCCATGGTTTACCTATTTCATCGAAATAAATGTTAATAGACCGACCGACGAACTTATTTTCTTATTCATAATATCAGTATGGCCGCCACCGGAAATAAAAAAGATGCCATCTGCAATGTGCAATCGGTGTTTGACGCAGTGGTCATGAGTCATTTGTTTGAGTTATTTATTTTTACCAAGATAAACGAAATTCCTTTGCCAAGTCGAATAAATATCACTTAGGTAAGCAAATACGTTTGAACTCAATCCAAGCAATACCTACCCCGAAAAATGCAACCATATGAAATCTTAGATTTGTTAATATGGCGTAGCGTGACATCTTGATCTTTGTCTATTGCACCGAAAATATATTATACAAACAATCGCGCTACATTGCCTTTGTTTTTCGCAACAATTGGCGTTATATAACATATTCTGTTGTTAATCATGAATACGGAAACGTATAGTTGCTTAACAAGAATCTTTTGTCGAGTGGCCATTTTGTTTTAAGCATTTTAATACATTTCACAAAACAGTTTCTCAAAATTATACACCAATAGTCTTTGCTTCCTTGTCAACATCTTACGTCAAAACTTCCTTATATTACTGTCAGCATTATGCTCAATTCGTGATGTACATAGATGATGCAATAAAAAAGATCGTTTTGAGTTCGTTTAACATTCTATGTGGCCAGCAACTGGTTATCCGCAACACATAAACATGTTGCTGAACAAAGTTGTGCAACTTTTTTCTGGTTTTTCTGGTGTATCTGTACAAGGTGTCATAGCTAGCATATCATCCCCTAAAGAAGAGCTATGTGAGGCAGGGTCCAGCGGTTTTTAGGTTAAGACAAAGTATCGAATATCTTTTGTTATAAAGTTCAGGATAACGAAACGGTCACAGGGTCACGTCTTGCAGTTATTTTATTAAGTGAATATACTTACGATCAGTCAGCTCTACAGTTTGCTGGATCAGAAGGCTAGAGACTCCAATGAGGAAGTCTAGTCCATGCACCGGAATAAACTGTCCTCTGGTATTGGAGCGCCAATCTAATGTGGACACCGGTAGTTGGGCTCGGTTGTTTACTAAAATTTCGGATTGATCATGTTATTATTAGTAGTTTTGCACGAGGAACTAACTCGACACAAGAGTTATCGCGCTTTCTTTTTTCTATAGCCCATGCAGTCCCACAGCTGGGTAAAGGTCACATCATGGAAGTTCTTGAAAAGTCTAAGCTCCCGACCATCTCTTAGACACATCTTGCCATTACACCAAATAGAATGGTGAAAATATCTTATGTCATTCTAAGTAATTTGTTTATATATCTTTAGAAAATACTTGATTTACTCACCATTTGTAGGTTGCACACTTATAACTAAATCTGGTCTCACAGGTGTTCCATCGTCTGCGAAAAGATTATCATCATTGAATCAATAATTTACATTCACGGATGAGAATAAATCGGGAGACACTGGGGCCTCGGACGCCGCGAGACGAATTGTGGATCTGTGGACGGTGAGCAATCAGTAGCTCACCGTCTACTGAAAGAGGTGTCACCAAAGCAGACGGGCCTGCCGGGGCTAGGAATTGCGGGTTTTTCGAAAGAGATACCGCAGCCCCGGAACATTTAAAAGGCAAGAGAAGGAACATGAGTGAGTTTTAGTCAGTAAAATTGTGACACTCCCCCCCCCCCACCCTGCTATATAATAAGAACTATACTTTTTTAATTTTATGAGACGTTTGTTGATACAGACGTGCAGTATTTTATTATGTAAATATTTAGGTCTAACAACAATTGTTTAACTGCATAAAACCTGCAAAAGTCAACAGCTATAGCAAGGTCAGCTCCAACAAGTCATTTAAATACGGATAAAAACTACAGCACATGCACTATTAAGGATTACTCTATGAGTTTTGCTAGGAAAACCTTATTTAAAACTAATAGCAAATACCTCAAAGATCACGAACAGATAACTGTCCTTGTTCGATGACGTTGAAAATTATCTTAATTACTCTTTGTTTCAAGAAGTATTTTGTGTTCGAACTTATAATCTTTACACACCTTATCTATTTTGTCATTATTTTTACCTTCAGTTGCGCCATGATTGTCAATACCACCAACTGTTGTTTTTAACTCTGTATCTCCCGTGTCACCCATTTTTGAAATAACTTCGTTTTCGCACAATTTTTCACAAGTTGCTTCACTTTGCACCAGTATATGTTATTTGTTGTCAATGCGTGGTCAGACTGTGTTATCGGCAAGTTTTTACTTGTCGTTATCGAGTTATCAATAAAAGATATCTCAGCGTTATTATCGAGTACCTAGACATCGATATGTTGTACATCGATTGGTACATTAATTACATCAACAGTATTCATGAATGTGTGTAAGAACATTTGTGTTTGTGTGTGTTTTACTTGGAAACAGCGTTATTTTTGATGTTTATACGTCATGGGTTTAATTATCTCTTTCTTAATCGTCATTGTTAATACCTATGTCTTAAATCATTTATGATACCATTTCATATCCCTTTACTATGACTAGTTTAAGTGCTGTTCTTAATTTTTTTTTTGTTTGTGGAGGTGCTATTTAAATCATCAACTGCGTCACTTTTTCTAATCATGCTGTGGGACCAGGGTCGGTTTTCAGTCCAACCGGATGCAGCTGAATACCAGTATTTTACATGTAGCAACTGCCTATCTGACCTTCACAACCCAGTTAGTACTGGGTAATACAATAGTATTGGTATCTGGTAGAGGTATTCCTCTTGGTAAGACTGGTTGTCAAGCTTTTGGGTCACTGGAGGAAACTCTGCATGTAATAGGGGGTCACTTATCCGTGGACAAACCTATACAACCGCGGCTTCATCTAAGATCTGTCCGAGCTATTGTTATTAAGCCAAGCACTAAGAAGGGACTTTATAAATACAGGTTGCAAAAAAATAAGATATGATTGAAACAATTTTTATTGAAAACCATTTATATTCGGGTGTTAGTAATAATTACTTGAATAAAGTGATAACATTCAAGTCGTTAAAATGACCGGTACATAGCGTACAGTATTTTTAATAAATTACATTCATATATTCTATCTAATTCTCATCACTCCGACTAACATTTATTGTAAATGTCAAATTACAACATTGTAAATTTCGCATGGAGTTGTAAACGACGCGGTCAGATTCGGTACAAAGGACACATTTGAAGCCAAATTTTGATCGGAAGACTTAGAGGGCGAGTGCAATATCCACTCTATTAAAGACACTTAGTGACGTCAGACCGGAGTCGACGTCACGTGTGCTAACGAAACGATTATTGTCCTAGTATAGTCTAAAAGTGCCGCGCTAGGCTAATGCAATATGCGCTCTCAATCTCAGGCCTGATGGTTGACTGTGGGGGCGATCTGACAAAGCTATATTTATGACTCACGCTTCCAATTCTTCTTTATTACTAAATACCTTTTTAATTAAATGAATAGAAAATATAGATTTAAATAAAGGTACACATCTATGTAAAATGTACCTATATGATATTTTTCAATACATTGGAATATACTTCCATTTATAATAGTCTCATATTTTGGAATTACATTTATTTTACATTTAGTATTTTGATTAGTTTCAATACTTGGACACACTTAAATACAAATATACGTAAGTTAGTACTTAACAACAATATAGTTACCATCTCAATACATTCATAACACATCGATTTCCTGAGAAGCTTCCATCTAATCCTGCCCCGAGTTCCACGTTGTATTAGCATGTCTATACTTGAAATACAATCGCAAAAACATATCTAGCAAAAGTCCATACAACGTTCAATATAATATAATAATAATTTCAAATTACATTTAACAATGAAAGCGTAGAATAATCGCATAAGTAACAGCTAGCTGACGTAACTATTGAGATCAACTTTGTGTGAACCTTAACGCTATATCCCTACGGGTCTATGGCTGGTTAGACTCGTACGAATACAATAACAAAGTTTTAACTAGATAATACTAATGGTGAAACGATATACCTTTAGGTGACGATTTAAAAGAAAGTATATTAATACCATCGGGTCGCGAGTACAGCTCGCCGAGAGACATAGAGACAAAGCCTTAGTCCATTACATGTGACGTGGCTGAAGTGATTCTCGTTTGAGTAATGTCGCATGCGTGTGTTGCTAGTCTATCGCTGGAAGGCTCGCTGCCAGCCAAGGTTGAGCTTGAGCGTGGCAGGGAGACAAGGGCTGGCCTCGCATTCTCCGTCGAGCTCGTCAGCCAGGTTGTCGTGAAGCTCTCGAAGCGCCATCAGCGCCGAGCGAGCAGCCCGTTGACAACTCATGTCGCCTTCGCAAGTGGTATCAGCTTCAGAAAGGAATACCAGGTCGCAGGTCGTTGGTGGGGCTTCTCCCTATAACGAAAGACCAACATTAGATCACAACAAAACATCTTAACTTAAGCATACGATGAATGAAAATAACTTCTTACGCAAAGATAGCAGATCTGATGCAAGCTACAAAGCGGTAGAAACAGCTGCCCGCGGTCGCCAGCCAGCATGTCTACTCCTCGGCAGCGCTGCACAATCTTCGCGAGAACCGGGCACGCGCCAGATGCACCTACTACAGAATGCAATTTGGTAAATGTTAACTTTGTCAATGATCGACGATGTGATATTCAAGGCTTTTAATTTATTAATTAAGTACCTGTATTTATTGCGGGAGTGCGGTGTCGGCCACTGCCACCCATATAACCTTCAGAGAATTGCTCCTCAGTTTTTCCGTTCAGGTAGTGGCCAGCTCCTTGTTCATCTTCAAAGTCATTGTTCTGTTCATCTCCCTTTTCAAATCCTGGCATATCATTGCTCAGGATTTCCACTTTCTCCTTCTTTATGGCAACTCGTTTGGCTTTGGACTCATCAGTGGGTATAGGACCCGGTTGCGTATTAGGTTTTGTCTTTTGAATTTGCAGACTTTGTTTAAACTCTTTCAATGCCTTCCTCATTTTTTCCAAGCTGTAAGCGGCTGCTAAGCGTGACAGCAGTTTTTCTTTCATTTCCTGTTCCTCTTTGGAATCAAGCTGTTCTCCTACGTTTGAGTAATGCAGAGCTTCATCTACAATTAGCCCCTCCATGCTCCTTAGTTTTTTGTCAATATTGTCAAGTTTAGAATCATTGTCAGTAGCTGAACTCCTCTTGTCCTCATTCTCAACTGCAAGATGAGTCCGGTCTATTTGAATTTCAGTTTCTTCGTTGGGCTGCTTCGTTTCAACGTAGTTTCTTTTAACATTGCTGTGTTTGCGAAATGAATTTAAGGGATAAATCACTTCCTTGTTGAAGGTGTCAAAGTATTGTTTCCTCAATCTGTCTTGAGTTAAACCATTTACAAATGAAACCGGTTTGTTTGTGCGTTTATCAATTCCGAAATAATCAGACCAATCGATTGACTTCTTCCTTACAATAATGGGCTTGTCTTTATCGTTGTGGTCGTGGCTCTGAGCGTGATCATGGTCATGGACGTGTGCATGGTCATGATCATGTGAGTGACTGCCATGGCCATGCTTATGTTCGTGCTCGACTTCTTTTCCAGAAATACCTGGGTGATGAATGTTATGACCGTGGTATTCGTGGCTATCATCGTCGCGCACAGCTGAAGTGTTATGTTCATGGGTGAGATTGTGAGCTGGTGTTAGCATTGGCGGTTTCACTTCATGCTCGTGCTCCTCATGATCAGTGTTTCGTTTCACAGGATTTTTAATAATTTCAATCTCGGAATCTCCAAATATTTTTGAAAGATCTTTGATGAGCTTCGGATCAGTACCGGCGCTGCTTCGGAATGATTTTGCTGTATCACGTTTGTTTTGATTTGGAGCAAACCTTTTCTTTTGGGTATTAAAGCTATAAGAACCACTACTTCGTTTGGTGACAGGAAAGCGTTTTTCTACTGCATCGTATGTATATTGATCTTCATCTGCAAAATCAGACAAGCTATCATCATCGAGTGGTTGGAATGCGATAGCGTATTCTTCACGAAGATCATCTTTATCATCATCGGAAACATCATAAGTATTATAATTATTGGGGTCTACTGGCCCTGGGATCTGGCTCTTCCTGTTATCATAATCGAACATAATTGGTCGTTCAGAATCAGAATCAGAACTTCTCTTCCTTTTGAAAGCAATAGGACCCCAATTATCTGGGTATCGTTTCTTAACAATTTTCTCCTTGTAAAGTTTTACAACACCTTGTGGAACAGACTCTACATTGTTGGCATGTTCCTTGTTATACTTGTACTTAGACCAAAGTTGTCCAAGAAGCAGTGCGTACTCCGCATCATTGTCAGGTCCCTCTTCAAGTTCCTTCTTCTCCTCAGCTTCGTTTTTATCCATGAACAATTCTCGTAGTCTGTCATTGTCAGAGTGGTGGCTCCTCTCACGAAAAGCTGATTCCTTCTTTGCAGCTGCAGTAGCAGTATTTTTTTTCTTGATCAATTTGTACTCGTAAGATTCAGGTGGCCTTTCATCGTTTTCTAGTAATTTCACGATATATTTTTGATTAGGTTCATCTTCAATGTCTTCAACATCAACAGAGTAGTCAGGTTCTGAAATGAAAAGAATAAAATTAAATCATTTGTATATCAGTTTTTTTTACTATTACTGACATATTGAAATGCGAATGCTAAAATAGATAAAGCCCCATTAAATTTATTATGTTGGGTTACGTCAAGAAGAAAACCTGTTGCGCTGACCCCAAATAGAATGGGACAAGGACAAGAAAATGATGATGTTGGGTTACGTCAAGTTTTTCAGCAACAGGTAGCTAGACCGAGAATAGAAATAAAATAAGATCACAATACTCGTAAATAATTTATGCCATGTAAGTTGCGAGAACCGTCAATAAAAGCAGTAAAAATATGTATTTGTTCTAGAAATGAAGAGAAAATATGAAGTTTTAAGACATACCAGGGTACCCTTGCGGTGGTACGAACTCGTACAGCGATTCGTAGTCGGGTTGCGGTAGGAGAGGTCCGTGCATGCGCCCGCGTTGCCGACGCTGCAATGCTTCCAGCGCTCCTCGCAGCGATGATCCGCCGCGGTCGGCGCATGCGCAGCTCATCGCGCACGCTGCCAGAACTAGCCATGTTAGGCCCATTGTTGGAGATGGAGCTTCTGGAAAATTGGAGGAAGTAAATAGATTGTCATTAGGACATGGAATCCCTTCTTGAAGAATCATTTACGAATGTAAAATGTTATGATGCACAGGTAATTTAATTGTGTAGATACTTAACATATGTATAACATTTGTAGTTCTAGATTTAAAGCCTAGTGCTGTATCTAATATTGTGTATAAATTATTAGTGTGTATAAATGAATGCTGCGAAAACTTTGGGAAGCGCTGCTCAGCGCCTCAGATTCGACAAATGTGCTATCCAACATTTAAAGAATTTCACGTCATTCTAAACTTCCAATTATTAAAAAAGTAGGTATAAAATCTCTTTGCAAAAACAAAGAGTGGTGGCATAAAAAAAACACATTCAAATTATGTGAACATTAATTTATGTCAATCAAACTGACATTGACTTTGAAATAGGGTTATTATCATAATAAATAAAAAATGTAAACCCTTATGTACTACATCTTTTGTTTAATTTTTGGTAACTACACCAAGACTATTTAATATTTTCTAAACCATTTAATTGAATGGTTTTTATTAATAACTGAAATTCAATCACCACATAATTCAGCAACACTTATCATAAGAATGATAAAATTCTCGTTTGGCAATGTAAAATATTTCGATTTCTTTTTCATAACGCCATCATCATCATTTTCTTGCCCTCAGTTATTTGGGTCGAAGCAACATGTCATCTTCTTCCATACTTCTATATTACTCATTAACAGTACAGTACTTTCACAAGTTATTATGTCTTGTGACCGGGACTGTAGCTTCAATATTTTGTTTCTTGACATTCAAAAGTGCCTGTAATGGGTCTAATTGAAATCAATGCTTTTTAAGTTTTGAGTTTTTTGAGTTATCAACTCATCAGACATAATAATCAACCTTCTGACAATCCATCCATCGTTTCTTTGGTCTTCCTCTAATCATATACCCATCCACAATCATGCTCAAAACTTTTATACATTCCTCACTCCTCCGCATCACATATGTCCATACCAAGCCACCCGATTATAACTTTCAGTCTTATTACTCGTTTCTTATGGTATCTATTTATGTAACACGGCACATCCTCCTTGGCATTACGTAAACAAATCAAATTATACAAAAATAGAAGAGATAGAAAGAAGGCTTTTAAAAAATTAAAGATCAAGCTAAAAAAGATCGAATTGAAGTTAAGTGCAAAGCTTGCTTGTTGGGCAATTCAATTACAGAGGCAGAGGGTTCCCCGGATTTTATTGTTTGTTTTAATCCTCACTTTTACTTAAATGCGTTTTAACGATGAAAATGTTCAAATATTTACCGGGTTAAAAAAAAATCTGGTCCTTTCTGTTTTTTCTACTGTTCTTTATAGTTGTTTGAAGTTTTAAAGTGAATAAGAATTACTGGGGAAGAGCCTTTAATTACTCTTTTCAAATCCTAAATATTTGAAATGCGAATGTTTGTGAGGATGGATTAATGTTTGTTAGTTTTTCATGCAAAAACTGCTGAACAGGCGGATTTGGGTGAAATTTGGCACACTGATAGATTAAAACTTGGATTAATACATAGGCTACTTTTATTACGTATCTATACTACGTGGGAGAAACCGCAGGGTGCAGTTATTATTTAATAAACGTAATTTTCCGATTACTATGTAACTGAAAACAGCATTGTGAATGAAAATTCGAAAAGGAAAAGGTCCTTTGTTAGCAATTTTACCGCTGACATAAACAATAAAGGTCACGTTTACTTTATAAACGTCTGCCAACCTTATTGTAACGATTTAATTTCGAAAATATCGTAAAACGGCGGTAAACTAACCGCGAAAAGACTGTTAGGTACCTAATTATTCCGATTTTTACGCCCGACAAGAGTGGTTTTAAAAAAGAAGAACATCTTAGGAATCTCCTTAAACCCCCTCCCCACTCTACCGACTTCTACTCCTACTCCTTTACTGTTCACGCTGTACGGTTGTGGAATTCGCTTCCGCCTGACATTAGGGACTGCAAAACTGTTTCAGTTTTTAAGCGAAGAGTGAAAGAACATTATCTTTCTATTTCACCATAGTTGCATATGTATTTATTATTATATTTTATATTGTATTTATGTTATATATTTGTCTTTGTATTTGTATGTATATTAGTATATTCTTACATTGTATTTAGTCATTATTTGCTTATGTTTTTATGAATTATTTTTGTTTTCCTCTTTTTTTTACGCACTGTGTCTACATCTCTTTTTATTTACTCTCCTTTCGCGGGTATGCTGGAAGAGATTTCTGTAGAAATAAGCATTACCTTTGTACCTATTTTCTGTTCCTGTGTTTTATTTTTCTGTATTTAGTGTGTATGTACATAAATAGTTAAATAAATAAAAAAAAAAAAAACATCTTCGTTTCTCGGGGCTATAAATACGTTATAGAAAGCCATATTTACTTGAAAGTTGAGCGGCGTTGATACCATATACTTAAAGGTATTATACTGTTTACTCCCATTTTTTGGGTGGGAAATCATTAAATAATAACGTTCCGTTACCCGCGGCATTCTTTTCTTCCTGAAAAGTATAACCAGAGCAAATATTTCTTTACTATATAATCTATGTCCATCCCAGATACCATGTCCCAGGGGGGGCTGCCAGGGCCACCGCCTGCCGGGATTGCGGGTTGTTCGAAAGAGATACCGCGGCCCCGGAACGTAAAGGGCAATAGAAGGAACATGAGTGGGTTTTAGTCAGTTCAAGTCTGATACTGATGATGATTTCCCATTACATCCGCAATAAAAAAGAACTCATTTCCACTGACTGGCTTCTGGCTTGTACAGACGCCTGCACATCAAGCTACCCGAAACTGTCCATTTTTCCCAATGAACCTTGAACCTAATACTTTAGAAATAAAGTCGAAAATCTATCAAAGAAATCTGACAGATTGTAGTAGCTTGATGTGCAGGCGTCTGTACAACAACAGTACAGTAGTAGCGTGAGAACAAGAAGAGAATATTATTTAAAATATGAATGTCTTCATCTATATATAAGTGTGTCCCTACTTATACTTATTTAATATTTAGGTTAGGTTGGCCACATAAATTTGTATATAAGTACAATAATATATGGCTGAATAAATACTTAACACTAAAATATATAAACAAATATGTTAAATAAATATAATAAATATTCACTATTGAGAAAAAAGGAATTCTCTTTTAATTTAATCGAAATGCTTTTCAATGGTTAATTTGAAATATAACTTATCCATCCGTAGAGTTTAGGAGTATTCTACTACTTACTATAATCATACCATAGATATTATGTCGTCAATGTTTGTAATTATGTTAATGATTGATTACTCATTGATTTTTATGTAAACATAGATGACAATGTTGGGGAATGCCGAAAATTATTCGTTATAAATGCCTGTTCACTTAAAGACTAGGGAACGAACGATAAATCTTAATAGGGTGAATTTCCCAAATGAGTTATTTTTTTGTCTTCGGTGAACTATTACTTCGGTGAATTTATGATGTGGAAGATAAGATTTAGGAGTTGCTGAATAAAGGATTTATGTTTTGTAAGTCATGTTTTATTTTTAGAAACCTACTACATAAACTTAAAGGAAAGACAACAAACAATAGAAGGCCTCCAGATTTTACAAATCCTACTACAGATTTGAAGGTGTAGTTATACGTATATATCTTCATGGAAAGTTGTTCTGACTTGTTGCCAGAGGTCGCTACAAAATGTGCGAGTGACGTCTCTATCTCACTATATACAATGTACTCTGTGTTTGTGTTAGTGTGTGCTAGTGCGCAATCAGGCCGGACGTGTGTCAAATCGCTGCATATTCCCGCCAATAACGTATGTACGACATTTCCGGACAATTATTTTATATTAACGGTGGTTGCATTTTTCTAGTGTAATGAGTAGTTTTAGTATTGTTGTTTGGTTCTAACAGAGGTAGTAAGTGAATTAGCTTTATTGACTGTTTTTAGGGTTCCGTAGTCAACTAGGAACCCTTATAGTTTCGCCATGTCTGTCTGTCTGTCCGTCCGTCCGTCCGTCCGTCCGTCCGTCCGTCCTCGCTTAATCTCTGTGACCGTTAGCACTAGAAAGCTGAAACTTGGTACCAATATGTATATCAATCACGCCGACAAAGTGGTAAAATAAAAATTGGAAAAAAATGTTTTATTAGGTTAGCCACCCTATATGTAAAGTGGGAAGTGTTTTTTTTTATTTCAACCCTAACGTGTGATATATTGTTGGAAAGGTATTTAAAAATGAATAGGGGTTTACTAAAATCATTTTTTGATAATGTCAATAATTTCGGAAATAATCGCTCCAAAAGTAAAAAACAATGTCCCCCCCCCCCCTCTAACTTTTGAACCATAAGTTTAGAAAATATGAAAAAAATCTGAAAAGTAGAACTTTATAAGGACTTTCTAGGAAAATTATTTTGAACTTGATTGACACAACAGTTTTTGTACAAAAAAGACAAAAAGTTGTACAAAATAATTTCTGGACTAAGTTTGTAGTATAATCGTATATGCAACCATTTTTTTTTAACTTCGTTTACATATTTTATTATCCTGAACGTATCTTTTTTCAAACAAAAAAAGAATTATTGAAATCGGTTCTCGCAATCCAAAATTACCACCGAAAACTATATGCACGTCTTTGTATTAATAAAATTAGTAACCCAATTCCCCGAGAGATGGCGCTGTAGGTACTTATTACATTGGATCGGGTATTACCGAATTGTTCGGTTGGTCTCTCCTTGGCATTGGCGGTATCTTATAACTACATAAAACTTCTATCAAGAACATGCTAAGGCAATTTAGAACAAAACTAAAATTCATTTTTTTAACACCATCAATATGTTAAGGTAAAAACCAGTTCATAAATGGTTCGATAGATGGCGTTGCGTAATGACGTCATTTTTTTAAAAGTAGATGTTAAGATTTTCCGTGCTTTCATGACCTACCGTGGTAAAGAACACTTATAGCGACGGACGGGAAACTACGGAACCCTACACTGAGCGTGGCCTGACACGCTCTTGGCCGGTTTTTTTGAATTTATCCTAGATATTATGCATTTTTTCTAAAAAGTGTGTTATTACTCACGTCGCTGTTCTCATATCGCTGTAATCGGTGGCTTTATCACCACAGATATGATAAAATTTACACCGAAATGATAAGAAAAATCAATCGGTGTCTTATATCTAATATCGGTGTTTTGATTCATGATCAACACACAGTTTTGTCACATTGGTAGATCCCGTGTCATGTCGTTAAGTTTACAAAGAAACAATGGAACATACAAACACATACATTATATACATACATATATACCTAAATACCAACATTCATACACTCATCCTTATTTACATAGACTGCCAAAATCATTACCACGATACCACTGGGTAGTAGATTTATAAATGTACTTAAGTATAATTAAGGGATATATCATTAAGGGAGGTCTGTATTCGGTAATGTACGTCTATAGGCTGAGATGATGATGGTGAGGTAAAGCAATTGAACGCATTAAAGGTCTCTCTAGAAAATAAGTAGGTATTTTCTAGTTAAAATAATTGTAAGTGCATAATAATATATTGTAGGTATAGTGCATAGTAATATTTTGTAATTTATTATTAGGTATGCACTTACAATTATATTACAAAATAATAAAAAGAAAACATTATAATAGATTAATTTTGTTTAAGAATGCCGAGGCCAAAACTAAAAGACGAGGAGAAAAAAGAGAGAAAGAGGTTGCTGGAAAGAATAAGAAAAGCTAAAATCAAAAGCGATCCTGTGTTAAGAGAGGAGCATTTAAGAAAAGATAGAGAACGTTTAGCTAGACGAAAGGCAGCCGGACTTATCCCAACCCGAAGCCAAATGACTGCACATGCACGTCGCATAGCACAAAAAAAAAACCGAATCAGTGCCCGTGCATATTATCAGAGGAAAAAAGCCAAGGCAAATGTTGCCCGAAACAACCAAACAAGTGTTTCAGTGACCAGTGATGTAACAGAATCGCTACCGAAAAATCGAGATAATAAGCCTTGTATTTATCAAGAACCAATAAGACCTCATAGCCCACGGCTATTGCGACAGAATGTTCGATGTAATAGTGCTAATCTGCATATTGATGCCATAGTATCGGCTAGTTCTCATTATTTACGTACAAGCAGTCCTCTAGATTTGTCATCTCCTTTACGAACGCCAAGCATTAGTTCAATAAATTCAGAAGAATCAAAATTTCGCCCAAATAGTCCTAACTTAGAGTGGTCCCTTGCAACTATTAAATTGAATCAAGACATTCAAATGAAGTTTCGTAAATATCAAAAATTTAAATCTCAGCAAATATGCGATTTAAAAAAACAATTGGCAAAGGCTAATAAAGAGAAACTGATGTACAAAAAGAGATACTTGAGGAGACTACATCAAGAATTTAAGAAATTCAAACAGAATAATTTAGAAGTGAGACAAATCCCGATGAAGCCAAATTAAATAGACCTGCATAAACGAAATTCAAATTTTCTATTTGAAAGTGAGACAGTTATAGAAGTTTCTTTGGAAAAACCATTCCATGTATCGGGTCAATGTCTTTTTTGTCTAGAGACGACTGTTAGTTTCAGGAAAATGACCATTATCACAACAACCTCATGATTTATAAAGGACAAAAAGGTGATAAGGTGTGATATCAGGTGGAAGCGCGACCTTACGTTATTAATATATACTTTCTACAGAAAAAAACACATCAAAGAACAAAATATCTGGTCCTATTATCCCAAAAATAACAGCTACAAAGTTTCGAAATGTGAAGTTTATATTTTTATGTTTCAAATTATCTCGTCAAATGTAAAATAATATTGTTTATGGTCTCATTTAAGCACTGGCCATTTTTATTAATATGATTTATTATAATTTAAAAAATAAATGATTGTGAGTGTCATTTTTCTTTTTTTTTTGTCGAATATAAGTTTTTTTCGGAAAGAGTAAATTCTTTTTTTTTTGCTAACATTCTTTTATGTACGTACATAATTAGGTATTCAAAGACACATCCATTATGAAAATTATATACAGCTGACGTACTATCCTAGCTAGCTATTCGACTCCAAGGAACGTGGAGAATGCCCTTTATTAATGCCAGCGTACCTAAGTCCTCGACGCGGAGATATGAAGCCTCATGAATATTACATGGGGGACGTGATGAATTGCATTCTACTGTCTAACTCCTACGGTTCAATTTATGATGTCATTGCTTTTAGACTGAGGGTTTTACTAGTTTATGATCTTTTTTGACTCTACAAAAGGATTGTATCTTTGAGTATTTAACCAATCTGTGTAATGATAACTAGTTATCTAGTTCTTGTTAATAATAATATTGCCATTGATAAATATCTTGAGTATTTGTTACTGAAAGCGTGGAATTTTATTCGGAAGACTGCCCAGCCGTGAGACAGCAATCCTATGTTAAAAAGAAATAAATTTGGCTATTGAGTGTAAATTTCCATAATAGGGCAGTTTCCAGGGTCATAGAAATTACATTCTATTTATTCCCTCTTTTAGATTATCCAAAAATAAGGCACACGTATTTTTTGATTTGTAAATTAGACCAAAAATTACAAAGATATAAGTAGTCCATTAAAGTTACGTGTGACGTCACGCGTTGCTGCATTTTTCTCAACAAGTGACGTCGTTAATTTTTTTTTGGAAACTAGCCTATTATGAATGCATGATAAAAATATTATTTTTATGGTCGGTGTTATTTCTATTTTTTACCTCATTTTCCGACACTAAAAATTACTCTCTTTATTTATGATAGTTTTCATCATTAAAAATACTAGCAAGAGCTGTATAAAGTTATGTTTTGATAGGTGAGTTATCGTGGCTCAACTGCCCAAGCGCCCTTAATTATATGTGACATATATAATAGCCACTAATGAGACCTACAAGCCTATAATTTTATATCAGACATCACTACAAGGTATGATAACTTCTATAATATAAATTGTGTTAACAAAATAATCCACATTTTACACTATTATTAATATAATGGTTTTCTTTTATATTATTTCATTTATCCATCGACAATAATAATATTTTTATTTCGTTGCCGGAAAAGATAACACAAAAGCTTTCGTAGAACTCACAGACGATGTTGATATTGTAGTTTTCAGCGTATTGACGATAAAAGTAGAAAAATATAAAATTAGGTAGGAGCGGGGTCCAAGGTACCGGTGGTTAGGGTTCTAGAGACAAGAACCTCCTCACAATGCGGGCTGTATCGAGAAGTACTAATAAATAAAGTAGAAAAAAAAATTGGTTTAATGTTAACAATGTTTGAAACGTAATCATTACTTTGCATTTTTTTATTACATACTTTGTTACATCAATACTATTAAATCTTCTACATCAATACTATTACCTCTCTTGAGACATATTTGAATGTGAATCTTAAACATTCGCATGTGACTAAAATAGTTATGAATATCTTTAAGTAACATGCAAACACATATGGGTACATAAATATATTCTCAATTTTGTTTTTGTTTTGTTGCGTGTTTGTATGGGTAACATTTACTCGTATAATATTTAGTTGGTGGTTGGTTGGTTGGTCCGGGTCGGACTTGCGCATCGAGGGCTCCGTACAAACTTGCGACATAAACGGCCATATATTTTGACTGCATAGACTTAGAGGGTTGATTTTTTTAAAACTCCAAAGGACCACAGACTTTTATATGGTTTTAATTTATACTTGATACCTCCACGCGTTTTCGAGATTAAGGGCCTTGACAGACAGACGGATGGACAACAAAGTGATCCTATAGGTACAGTGTTTCCCTTTTGAGGTACGGAACCCTAAAAAGATGTGAACGATACTACGATGGTTACCAAAAAACGAACGAAGAAAATTCGTTTTGATGTGTAATATGACCAAGTGACATGGGAGAAGGGCAGAAGATTTCGTTCCAGTTTTGTACTTTAAGACAAATCAAGAAGAATCATTTTTATTCCGATCTTCTTGTTTTATTGAAAACTAGCTTCTTGTTTTATTGAAAACCCGCGTTAAATTCGGGGTAACACAGTTCCCCTTCCCTGATTTGCAGGTACCAGCTACCTGTAGTTTTTGCTCTTGCGCCTTATTTATTGTAATAGCAATGCTAAGTTTTCCCTTTTCTTCTTCTTTTTCTCTTTCTCCCTCATTACTCACTTTTTTTTTAAATAAAAAATTTGCCTATGTCCGTATCCAGGGTCCCAACTATCTCTGTACCAAAATTCATCAAAATCGGTTTAGCCATTAAGGCGTGAAGACGTAACAAACAAACAAACAAACTCACTTATAAGGTACTACTAATCATTCCAAAACCATATACATAATAAGGTAGACTGGTAGAAAATGCCTAAGGCATTAAGTCCGCCTTTGTACAGATTTTACTTGTGCATAAAGTTTTAATAAATAAATATACTTACCCAAAGTAACCTGAGTGTAATGCCAACGTATGACAAAGTGATGTGCTAGAAAACTCGAGCCTTTTTAATAAATAATTATATGATTATATAATATGGCTTACAGTATCATCAATCATACTGCTATATACATTGTACATATCACGTTAATACATCATGTTTCAACAAAGAAATTATTATTACGTTGTCCGTTTTTTTCGCCCTTTTTCAGCAGCTCCATTTATCTTTTAACAAATTTAATTATATTGTAAAATTCAATGTGAGAACGTCGTACAAAAATATCAGTGAGTTGATATTTTCTGATATTTTGTAAGAGGTCTTCTAAAACAGAATATCAGTATTATTTTTATTATACATAACGCCTTTCGAGCTTAATTTGAAAATACTTATTTATCGATTTCCAAGGAGGTTATAAACAGAGGGGCCTGCCAGAGCTACAGCCTGCCGGCGTTGCGGGTTGTTCGAAAGGCATACCGCGGCCCCGGTAGTTTTAGTCAGTAAAAGTCTGTCATTTCCCCCGCCTCGCATAGAGCGAGGGAAGTTGTTTGACTATTTAACATTCAAGTTTCTAAAAAAAAAGTTGGAAAAATGGTATGGTAATCAATTTTGGAATAAGATTACAAGCACTATTCAAAGTACAAAAGCAGTAACATTGCTTAAAATTTAATGTAGACCCATTTTCATCCTTTGAATAACCATCAAACACATTTCTACCAGAGATAAACTAGAAATTGTTTTTGCATAATAAAAGGGAAGCAGGAGTTTCTTGACGGCTTTTATATGAAGCTGTCATATTCAGTTTTCACAGGCCCTAGTTATTTCATGTGTGGGCTGTTTTGCGGGCGCTGAATAAATTTCTTGTAGGCAAAGAAAAATGTTTTGCAGGAAATCAACCTAAACATGAATAGATCAGACGCTCCATGTAAAATTCTATTTTTTTAAAAGCTTTCTTACACACTTTTACAAGAATAACATTTAATTGAACTTCATATCAAAAAATATCTTCTTTTTTCAAAATTATTCTTATATTAAGTTAAAAAAAATTCTAACAAATTGCAATACTAATATTGCAATTTGTTTGTTTTTTTTTTTAAATATTCGTGTGCAATAAAGAATAAGAATATTGTTAATTTAAAATCCTTTGAGAATTCGAATGCTATAAGCAGCCTGGCTAATTTAAGGTTGGTTGTATGCTATTAAATCTAGCACTACCTTAAAGTTGCCGTGCTTAAAATGCTCAAAAGTATTATTACCAACAAGTAATATTACGCAGCAGAGATTCTGTCAGTAATTATGCAAGAACTAGTTGTTAAAACAAAATGCTAATAGAATTCGATTTTGTGGTATACAAGGTGTAAGTAACATAATAAGCGCAAAACCTCCCGCAAAACAACTTTTATTCTATGACTTTGGAAATTCATAACTTTTTTATTAGGTTGCCATACATGTTGATAAGCTAATCGCGTCATGTTCATCGCGAAGAAATTCGAAAAAAAAATTAAAGTCCATTTCTTTTTTTTGAATTTCAAATACTCGTGGAACAAATGTTCTGTTGTTCAGTTTCATGGACACCAACGTCTAAGCGACAATAAACTGCCTTGAACAAAATATATCTTAAAAATGAAATTTTATTGAGTAATTCAAAAGTTGAAAGCCTGAAAATAAATATGAAAAAGCCTTACAAATGGAATAACAGATTCTTTGTGTCCTTATTAAGCTAAGCTACTTTTATATACCGAGAAACTCTGGAAGTAACGAACTGAGACATGAAAAGGAAATGTTAAATATTTCCTTCTTCTATATTTTATTAGGCTCCGTGTCTGTATTTAAATATCAAACGGTTTTTACGAGCACGAACTGTTTTTATTTTGTTTTATTTGCAGTCACGTCTTTTTTATCTGTCTTTTATTTTTACGAAAATATTGTTTATGGACAAGGCTGTTCTTTTTTCGCGAATGATATTATTTAACATATTTAATGGAGGGACGTACCTGTCGTTTAAATTTATTCTAACTCACGTAAACTTTTAACGAACTCTTGGGTGGTGATAAATGGTGGTATATATATATATATATATAAATAGTTGATCAATCATGTTTGATAGATACCTAACAGATTCAACCAAATAACTGAAATTGTTTCTTGGACACGCCATTTCTGTATTTAAACCGTCATCACAAATATCTGAGTTTTATGAACACATTTCTTATCTATAGAAAAAAGTGATATAAACCCAAATTGTAAACATTTTCACGTTATGTATTAAAAAGCTTTTACCAAATATTTACAGCCTCTACATAAAACCATGTCTTCCATGTTTTATTCCCGAAGGACCAAATTTATTTACGCAGTATCAATACTGGCATGAAAGACCATTTTTTAAATACTAAAATACGAAGCATGCTAAGATGCAAAACCAATGGCAAAAGTCTTTGCCGCACTTGTGAATTTCATATTACAGGGAGGTTTACGAAAAGCTGCACCTTGCGATATTAAAAGCCCTGATAGAGATGCAGGTGTACGTGCCTTATCTGAGTTCTATCTAGGTCGCAGCTGAAGAGATGCGACTATAAAATGTTAGCGAAAATATGCATATTATTCCGTAAAAGCTAGACCTTGCGACAAATATGGACGCGCAGAAGGTGCGATAATAAATCCTTCATTCGACACGTGTTTCATCTCTCCAAAAGGCATTCTCTTCTTTCAAATATTTTTTTAGAAGAGGGCTGAACCGTCGGCCAACTGTTGCCGGTCCTATGGCCCTTTTTTTTGTTTTTTTTTTCGGGTGGGAAATCATCCAATGACTTCCTCCGCTCTGGGCGGAGCGGGGGGGCATGTCAGACTTGTACTGACTAAAACCCACCCATGTTCCTTCTGCTGCCCTTTACGTTCCGGGGCCGCGGTATCTCTTTCGAACAACCCGCAACCCCGGCAGGCGGAGGCTCTGGCAAGCCCCTCTGCTTTGCTGACATCTCTTTGAGGCGCGCGTGAAACACGAACGCGCCGTCGACACGGCCTGTCGTCAATAGACGGACGGACGGTGAGCTACCCATTGCTTTCCTTTAGCCCTTGGGGTTTTTTTTTCAAAATTAACCCACTCTAGTAATTCCTCCTGTACCTTCGGTCCTTTTACAAACATTAAACCCCGCATACACAAACAGCCAGACCCAAAACAACTATTTGTAGGCCATACAATTTTTTTTCCGTGCGGGTGATCGAACCCGCGACATGCAGCGCACCAGTCAATCGTTCAGCCACTGCACCAACCGTGCCGTCGTCGTGAGTGTGGTCGTTGGAATTTTCCACGACTCATGTTCAGTTAATATATCCAAAGCACAGATTACCCCACGGATCTGTCTTCCGGGGTCATATTTATGATGATAAATAATATCTACAGGGTGTTATAATTATTAATTACTAGAGGAAAAAGCTCGAGGTAAATACCGGAAAATTTTCTTTCACTGTTGTTCAACATTCAATTGTTTTTAGCAGTCCGCTTTTAAGGATTTTAGCTTTTAATTCTTAAGTGGTCAGATTGAATCGTTCTCAGAGTAATTTATTACTTTCGTAATCCAATTATATTAGTTTTTTTTTAATCCTGAATAGAACTTGGACCAACTGCGAAATGTTGGTGAATTTATCTGCTCATCCCTTCTGCGAGTACAAGCGTAATGTGAAGTTATGAACCACTTTCTACCTGCGCACAAAGACAGGGTATATACATAATTGTTTCCAAGGACTTTCAGCTGGAAAATATTAGCCTAAATATAAACTGACATCCGAGCCGAAGGTACTCTTAAACCCTTCTCCAATCTGACAGGTATCCCAAGTACGCTATCACATTTCTAGGTATTTAGGTCTCACAAAAGCTGATCCCAAACTTGTGTTAGAAATGACTTTTATTTGACGATTCTATTTAAACTTTCTGATACGAATTTTCCAGCCAATTGGCCTGGATAAATCGGGATTATTATTCCCTTAACCCTTTTTAATGGTTTGATGTGCTCACAAAAAGGTCACATCGTTGTTTTTTTTTCGACTTTACGTGCAAAACAATGCTTTGATAAATAGGCTGAAAAAAGTTAGTTGTATTTTTTTCTTGTTGTTCTTAAAGAAAGAAAGAAAAATATTCATGTGACTCGTACAGAATAAATAAATTAAATAAAAACAGTACAAGAATAAAACAATATCCTCACTGGATGAGGCCAAAAGGACCGTATCTTAGCATGGAGCGACGTGATGCTACGGTATACAGATACGACAAAAACATTATGAAAAAAAAAATATAACATTAATATTTTTCTGACGAATTAATTTTTTTGGTTACATTTTCGTCAGAACTTTTAAAATCTACACGATTTTAATTTTTTTTTCTTTCCTGATTTGCACGTACCTGCTACCTTCTAGTTTTTGCCCTTGCGCCTTATTTATTGTATTAGCAAAGTTAAGTTTTCCCTTTTCTTCCCTCTTTCTCCCTCATTTCTCACTTTTTTTAAACAAAAGTTAGCCTATGTCCGTCTCCAGGGTCTCAACTATTTCTGTACCTAAATTCATCAAAATCGGTTCAGCCATTTAGGCGTGAAGACTTAATAAACAAACTTACTTTTGCTTTTATAATATTAGTAAGGATTTTAAATAAGATATATTTAAAGTTACATGTCACAATTTTTATTTTATTCCTATTCTATGTTTTTTTTAAGTTCCTTCTTTAAAACGACCTGAGTATTGGAACGTTATGACTAACCAGCCAGCATTAAGGAATAAAACCTCTTACAGTACCAATGTGAGTTTTTCAATTCACATGTACTTTATTTTATCTTGGACTTCACAGGCATCGGAGAAAAAAAAATCGTGAAGAAACATAAAAAATATCGTGAGGAATCCTGGACTTATATAATTGAAACCTATACGTCTGAAATCGCCAAAATGTCTTGAGCAAGCGTGGTGATCAATGCTCGTACCTGCTCTGTTTGAGAAGAGGCTTTAGCCCAGAAGTGGGACTGTGATAGACTGATACAGCAATACATAAAAGATCAAAAGCCTCAATCACTCTTTGTACATAATTAATTACAAACCTCATTTAATAATATCTTACACAGAAGACCCAGCTCTGAATTCTCTTTAACCTCAAAGGAAAACCTTAAAGGAGAGATAAAGTAGGTAAAATCTTTAAGTCCATTACTCAAATTAATAGGAACGGAGTAATTAGTCTTTGTAATTTGTGGTTAGTACCTACGCTTATTTAATTAGTTTTAGGACTACCTTAGATAGATATAAAACCTTTATTTTAACTAAAACAACTATTATTTATAAACTGCGAATAGACATTGGCTAATAAAAAAACTATGTACAAGTATAAAAATAGTAAAATAATTATAGGGCATCAAAAAATTGCTGTCAACAGGAAAAGTGCCCAGAAGACTGGCAGCATTACTGCGTTGGATGGCAACGCTAATTCTTTGGCCAAAAATATCCTGGTTTCTGGTCACGAGAAGAGTCGACCAACCTCTTGAAGATTTCTCGAAATAAATATAGATAGACACAATATTCTTTATTATGTACACCATACAAATAACAAAAGTTACAGTATTGAGAGGTTTTATACCTTAGCCAAACCTGAGTACAGGCTGGTTTTGCTATGAGATTCGAATACTAAAAGTTTTAAATAAAAAATTAAGAAGAAGACTAGAGAATGACGTTGGAAGTGTGTCAGATGTGTCGGTCAAATAATATATAATATAATCTTGAAAGGATTTATGCGATTTTCATTGTATTACATTTGCGCAATCGTCACAGTATAAAACTTATAAATAGGGTGACACAATAGGCGGGCTTATCGCTAAAAGCGATCTTTTCAAGACAACCTTTCTACCTTTCTTTCTTTTGTTTGTCTGGAGCTTTTAAACTTTAGTAAGAGCTTAGTGTTTTGGAGATCTTTCTTTTTTTTTTCGTGTTGCTAATCTGATATCAGAGTTTTTTTATCAGGTTTCTGACTTGGCTTCACGTGCCATCGTGAAATATCTCTCAAGCATGCTGGTTTCCTCACGGTTTTTGGGGTACCGTACCTCAAAAGTAAAAACGGAGCCCTTATTGGTTCACTTTGTGGTCCGTCTGTCTGTCAAAACCCTTTATCTTGGGAACACCTGGAAGTATCGAGTTGAAATTAAAACCATATACTTTGACATTTTACTCGATTCCCTAACGCGTTCGCGAGATTAACCCCCGAATACAGATACTCAAAAGTGACGTTTGACAATACAAAATCTAAAGTTTAAGAGCTGCTCAAATGTTAAGCAGCCCTCAAATTTTGAGTGACGTTTCAGTATTCGGAGGAAAGAGTCTTGAAAGACAGACAAACAGACAGACAGACAACAAAGTGATCCAATAAGGGTTCCCTTTTTTCCTTCTGTGGTACTGAACCCTAAAAAAACCCTTTTTGTCATTTAGCTGAGGAATAACAACAAAACATGCAGAACCACATAACAAGTGAAAACTACCTTCTTACATTACCTACAGGTGGTTTTGCGTGAAACAAGTATTTTATTTATTCAAAACAAAAAAATAAAAATAAAAGCTTGATAAAGCCTCCAATACGGTAAAATACTAATTTAAAACTGTTGCAGTCTAGTTGGTACAGTACAGTAAGACGCGCTATTGTAGAATATGAAACCCTGGTTTCGATTTCCAGGTAGAGAAATGTTTTATCGGGTTTTCCTATCAAGAATTTCTCAAGAAATATGCTTGGTTTCCAACAAGAGAATCACCTTCGTGGAACTTAAACATTACTGGCAAAACGTGGGTGTACTTTACACACTCTGCCTAACCTTTCCTGATTACCAGCGTGATCTTATATTATGTTAGGATTCTGTTTCATGCACACACACTAGAGAACTAAACTTTAACCGACCAACAGGCAGAGTTGACCTTGATCTAAGCTAATTCTTGGAGTGACTATTGTTCCAGCCCCTGACTCAGCTTAAGACTGGACCCTCGTACGTCCCTAATCCTTTAACCCATACATAGTTCATTTGGTAGACGGCTTAACAGATTGGATTAAGTAACTTTGAAATGCTTTTTGTCTCTTTCAAGGTCGAAAAATCTCTTTTCGGGTTCCTTGCCTCAAATGTAAAAAACGGAACTCTTATTGGATCATTTAATGTCCTTCTGTTTGTCAAGACTCTATATCTCAGGAATGCGTAGTATCAAGGTAACGGGTTAAAATTAAAACCATATACTCAAGTCTGTAGTCCCTAGGTGCTGTGAAAAAATCAACCCTGTAAGTCTACGCAGTCAAAAGATATGGACGTTTATGTTGAAAGTTTGTACGGAACCCTCTGTGCGCGAGTCTTACTCGCTCTTGACCGGTTTTTATTTATACGAAAGTGCTGTAATGAATACGCTATATTAATACAATGAAAGCGCATATAATACTTTCAGATTATATTTTTATATTATACTAGCTTTTGCCCGCGGCTTCGCTCGCGTTTAATTCCAGGTAACACAGTTCCTCTCTCCTGATTTGCAGGTGGCAGGTGCCTGCTACTTGTAGTTTTGCCCTAGCGCCTTATTTATTGTAATAGCAAAGCTAAGTTTTCCCTTTTCTTCCCTCTTTCTCCCTTATTTCTCAGTTTAAAAAAAATTGTTAGCCTATGTCCGTCTCCCGGGTCCCAACTATCTCTGTACCAAAATTCATCAAAATCGGTTGAGCCATTAAGGCGTGAAGACGTAACAAACAAACTCAATTTCGCTTTTATAATATTAGTAAGGATTTGAAAGATATATCTCACACTTCCGACGCCATTCCCTAGCCTCTTTTTCTCAAGTTCTTTATTTAAAACAACCTGAGTATTGGAACTTCATGGCCAACCAACCAGCATTGGTTAAGATATAAAACCTCTTACAGTACCTCTGCATACGCGAATCAATAAACTATCATCATCTGCATAGTCCTCTTGAATCTATTTAAAGTCGGTTTCCAAAATTGCAGAATCTTACTGATTACCAGAGGAGCAACTGCTTCTCTGAATTATACAATCCAATTTCCTACTGGATGATACGTTCCTCATTGGTAAAACTTCGACTGCTGCGCTATATGTCGCGAGTTCGATCCCCGCACGAAACAAATATTTACATAACCTACAGGTAGTTGTTTCGGGTCTGGCTGTTTGTGTATGTGAGTTTAGTTTAAGTGTTTTAAACGTACCCGCGATACAGGAGAAATTCCTAGTGAGAAAGAAGAAAGAAAGAAAGTAAAACTGTTTATTAGACTCATACAGAACAAGGCTATAAAACAAAATTAAATAAAAAAAAGATTAATAAAAACTAAAAAACAATAGGTATATAAAAAAGACAATTTATTAAATTAGTCCTTTACGAGGCCAAACGGCGCCTATCTCAGCTCAGCATGGTAATGAAACATGGCAGCCAGATATTGAGAAAACCAAGGTGACGGAACAAGGTTTAAAACAGCTAGTGGACAAACGTTCTGACTTCTTACTAAGTGCA
This sequence comes from Ochropleura plecta, assembly GCA_905475445.1. Lineage (NCBI taxonomy): Eukaryota > Metazoa > Arthropoda > Insecta > Lepidoptera > Noctuidae > Ochropleura > Ochropleura plecta. Next base: position 5,395,176 of record FR997723.1, on the reverse strand, counting down.
TTGATTGCCAAAGATCTACAAATGACAGCATAGATAGACCGTTGGCTTATCACGCTCTCTGAGTTTTGGTACCAAAGACAAAAAAAAGTTTGAATCATTACGTGTTGTTAACAAATGGAATTAATAAACATATGCTCGTGTAGGTCCTATAGGACAGTAGAAAAGCCTCAATGAAAATAAAATAAGTAAATAAGAATAAATAAGAAACGTAAATATGTCGTTGTCGACTACTTAAATCGAACAACTTGCAGCTCGTTTAAAATGCAAATACGAACTATAAACAATATGGTTCTGTTTTTCATTTTACTTTTAAAAGCTTGGTTGGTTTGTAAATAAAATTATTACCCTGTTAAATTTATTTAGTACCTAGGTCCACCTCGGCTCTGTATTATTTTCTTATTGCAAAGAAACTGAAATAGTTTCCAATATACGTATAGACGGCACGGTTGGCGCAATTGCTGAGCGATCGACTGCTGCGCTGCGTGTCGCGGGTTCGATCCCCGCACGGAACAAATATTTGTATGTACACCTACAGGTAGTTGTTTCAGGTCTGGCTGTTTGTGTATGTGAGTTTAAATGTTTCTAAACTCACCCACGATACGCACCCAGTAGAAATTGCTAGTGTGGGGCAACTTTTTTTTAAGAAACTAGTAAGAAATGAACGTGTCTGTTATTTATATTTTGTCACATTGGCTGCAAAACTGCATATGTGTTTCAAATTTGAAAAAGCGTCTCACCATGGACAGGACAGGTGAGTGGATAGATGTTAATATTGTATTCTAAGTTCTGTTGCGCATGGTTAAAACACAATAAAATATAAGCAGTAAAATGGTCCTACATACACGTGATCGAAATTATAAAATCTATGTATACCATTTTCCAATACAACAACATATTATGTTTAGATTCCAGAAACCAACTATCAATAATTTACATGAAATAATAAATGTTGCCGAAATATCTGATATCTAATTGGCATTTTTATAAATATTTGGATGATCGACGATGGGCGCTGAAAACGTAGACGCTTGAGAAAGTGTAAATGACGCGACACAACAGGAAAACTGCCGAAAATAACTATTAATTGATGTAAATTAGTATGTGTAACAATTATTAAACAGCGGAATACCAACCCAGATCTGCAGGAATCAATAATAATTGCTAACATCATTAATTAGGATGTCAATTATAACTGTCCATTTCCATGATACACAACAATTGTATATTGATAATAAAACAGCTGATTTAACAAACAATTACCCGGGTGCCGCATTCTGACCTGACCTGATTAATTACTTTTTTATTGCCCCATAAAACGAGCTTACCAAACAATCCGGCGGGACAAAAACACTCATAATGGCGGTGAACACAGAGAAATGGCTGCAAAACAAACAGATAATTTGTAAGACACTTACCTTAGAACATTTATCGCGATTGTCCACAACAAAACACTGCTGAAAGTAGTGCAAAGCGTGCGTACACTCCGAAGCTTAGAAAACAACTGAGAGCCTGTGTTGGGCAACTTGCGCGGCACAGGCTGCGCAGCGACAGGATTGGGGCTTCGGGAAGGAGCGAGCGCGGACCGCCGGCTGCGGAACCTGACTTATGAATGATATAGCCTGCGAAAGGTATCTTGTGTTAGTTGGGGTGCGGCGGGAGCGCGCGGGGAAGGGTTATATAACGCGCCCGATCGATACCGGGGGCGGGCGCGAGCGTAGGGCGCGAGCACAACCGTTTTTCCTTTTTATCGCTGAACTATACATCGGCGAGTAATACTCTTTGTTTTATTATGCCGTTTGTTACAGCTATCAGTTTTAAATGACATGCTTTGTTAGTTGTTGCACTTGCAATGTTGTTGATTGATGTTTTGTTGAAAAAGGTGAACAGTATGGGCGGAAAAGCTTTGTTTATAAGTTTTTCTTTGTTTTCCTAAGTCAGTAAATTCTACATAGAATTTAATAAATGTTTGCGACATTGTTTCGACATTTGGGACGCCAAAATTGATACCCAAATAAATCTGAACCATGGTGACATCGCTGTCATACAGCGTCTTTCATTCCATTACCCTTAATGTATAGAGTGTACCCACAGTACTGTCTACCAAAGCCAAAACGAACCTTTCTTTATAGACGGGGTCTAACAAAAGGCGACAAGGTTTCCGTTCTTTTGACCATTAAAACGTTACACGGTAAATGAAACGTTCCATACAAAAAACATCTGAAGGTTTTGTAAATATGAAAGCAAAATAAAAGTCAATATGGATGTTGTTATTCCCGCATTCCTTGTAAAGGATGAGCATCCAAATTTCCTGACTGTTGCTCTCCTTTGTTTGTATTATATTGTGATGATAATTCGAAAAAGTCCAAAGCTTCTTTCATGATTGAAAGAAGCTTTGGACTTTTTCGAATTATTATTTTGTTTGAAATACAGAAGCGTTGTGCAAAGTAAGATGTCATGTGGATAAGCTTTAGTCGAGTGTGTTGAAAGCGACAAAAACACCCCTTTGTCCTTGCCCTTCGCCCAGCAAAGCAGCTGTGTTTATGATAATCACCTATCTCTTAAATCCTACTTTTAATATTATAAATGCGATTTTTTGTGAGGATGGATGGATGTATGTATGTTTGTTACTCTTTCACATCAGTTCAGCCGTTTGAACAGATCTTGATTAAATTTGGCCCAGAGTTAGATTATAGTCTGGAGTAACCATAGGATAATTTTTTTTTCGATCATCACGCTGGTAAAGCCGCGACCGCTAGTACAAAATAAAAAAATCGCAATCCGGCTCGAAGGACCAATATAGTCAATATTGGTCTTTCGGTCCTGAAACAAAACAATATTATTTTCAATACTGGTATGAGTATGTTGAGAGGCTTTTAATAACATCCTTACCGCAAAAGCAATATTCTTTTCAATTTCATGAAACATAGAAAGTCTGCCACGATGACAGAGCACTTAATATTTTTTGTGGATCGCGTTGTTGTGCCTAATGGCGGCGCGTTAATGAAACAATTAAATATATGTAGTTGATTTATTGCGTGTTTGTCGGACTAATGTTGACTTGATATAACAGAAAATTATGTTTTTTGTTTGAACATGAATCTAGTATGTAAGAGTATGCTATAAGTGGATATTTCGTTTTTTTAGATTAACTCTGTAATATGACAATATTGTCATATCTATATAAGAGTAGTTTTTTTTTCTGGATTTGTATTCTTGAAGCAAGCTACTGATTATTCATATGTGGTCATGTGGCCGTGAAATAAAATATTGGTTCTCTGGAAAAAAAAATGTTCATAGCCATCAAATGTTCCGTACAGACTTGCGATATAAACGGCCATATCTTGTGACTGCGTAGAATAAGAGGGTTAATCTACACACCTACAAGGGACCACAGACTTGAGTCTGAGGTCTGAGTCTTGAGGTTTTAATTTCCACTCGATAACTACAAGCGTTCCCGAGATAAAGACTCTTGATAGACTGGAAGACAGATACTTGTGTTTAGCTTATTCTGAATTCAGTATAAAAAAAAAACTAGTTTGGCCAACCCGCTACATACCAGAAATGAACAGAATAATAAGAAAGTAATCTAGTGTTTTGATAAAGTTTATCGCAAGCATATCAACGGTGATATTGCTATTATTATCCATCACACTTGGAAGGTGGATGGGCAATGGCAATTTGTTTATTTTAAACAGGACGATAGCACTGTTGTGGGACGCAGTTGTCTGAGTCTTTTTTTTTCGTGGTTGGGAAATCATCAAATAACTTCCCCGCTCGGGCGGAGCGGAAGAAGCTGTCAGACTTTTACTTACTTTAACCCACCCAAATCTACGGTTTTTGTCCTTGTCTAATGGAAACTTCGACTAATCTTCTTTCTTTTGCGTGTGTTTAATGTCTAACTTGAGGTTTTATGCCGCCCAAGAGCATTTGTTTCTTTACAACGCTTCCAGTAATATTTCATGCTGGTTTGGTTTCCTCACGATAATTGCTTCACCAAAGCATGTGTTAAGGAGGTGTCCGAGTGAAGAATCCCAAATATTAGAGATAAAAAATATAAGAATAAACAAAAGTCATTTATTCAAACTAGGCTAATCAGCACTTGTTGAACGTAGTCAAGAAGACAATCTCCCAAAACGCCCACCCTTCGTCACTTTCTAGTGTTTTAGCTGGGCAGAAGAAGTGATGGAAGAAACTCCCCAACAAAACAACTGTCTGATAGGTTTGATGGACCAGATCTGCATCTCCGAGACTTGGTGGTGATGCCACTAGGCTATGACTACTTATTACTTAAGTTGATGAACACACAATACCTTCTCTAGAATTTTGACACATTTCAGCAATATATAACATAGAATAATAAATAGGGGTTCACTAAATAAATTAGTTAATTTCGTACAAGTTAATTTGGCAACACCATTAATAAGCTCGTCGGTATTCGGCGAGCTTAATTAGTATTTTAGGTAATTTTGATTCAAGAAATAGGTAGGTATTACCGCAATAATTTCTGTGAAATTAGGGTAGATTTTTTAAATTGTTTCAGGACCGAAGCCAATTTCGCATTGAGTCTGGTTTTGGGTAGACTGTATTAGATAATTTGGGCAATGTGGTGTAATTGAAGGTTTGTTTTAGGCCTTTTAGGTACCTTCTACAGATTCGAATTAATATCCTAGTTGTGCCAAAAGTATAGTAATAGAATACAAGGTCACTTCGAAGTGTAATACTATATGTACAGACACCTGCACATCAAGCTACTACAATCTGTCAGATTTCTTTGATAGATTTTCGACTTTATTTCTAAAGTATTAGGTTCAAGGTTCATTGGGAAAAATTGACAGTTTCGGGTAGCTTGATGTGCAGGCGTCTGTACGTTACGTAGTTGTGAAGTATTACTTTAGGTTTTTAAGGTTCTGTATCTCGAAATGAAAAAACGAAACCCTTATAGGATTATTTCGTTGTCTATCTGTCAAAATCCCTGTCTGTCAAACCGCTTAATTTCGGAAATGCGTGAAAGAATCGAGTTGAAATTAAAACCATTTACTCAAGTCTGTAATTCCTTAGAGCTGTGTTTAAAAAAAAAACCTCTAAATATACGCAGTCAAAAGATATGACAGTTTATGTCGCAAGTTTTTACGTAATGATCGGTGCACCAGATGACTAGTTTTTTTATGAGATGTTGGGTTTGTCTTATAATTAATATGAATAATGATCATTTGAAAACATGTCTTTAATTATTTTCATCTTCTGAGCGTGTCGATGGCAATAATCTGAGTCACCCCAAAAATTGGCGACGAGTTTGGGACTTTCCAGTAGCGTCCATCAGCTCCTGTGGAGTGCAAGCAACCGGAGAAAAAGGACATTATTTTCATCATCCTATGAATCCGGACCGGATACATTTTTATGATCTTGATGAAGAGAAGAAGAGATGAAGGCTTGGAATTTTAGCGAGATCAACCAAATCGGAGAAATCTATTATCTCCTCAGTTTAAAGAACTCCTTTCAATATTGGAACGAGCATAAACATGACAGATTCTAAGCAGTCATTTCATTTTTGAGACTTCAAAGCTTGCCTTTTGTGATGGCATGTTAACTTGTAACGTAAATTTGAAGGTTTTGATCTCTGGACTGGGGTGTAAAGCTTTTGACTCATTTCTTTTTTTTATATTTAATGGAGGCATTCAAGTATTTAAGAATTGTTTGCGACCATAGATATTAGTTTGCGACATTGCGTCCAAATTCGAAACGCCAACTACAGTAGTTTTCTAGATTAAAATAATTTGACCCTGCCTTTCATTGCAGATCCAAGGAGGTTATCCTTACTAATTTTATAAAAGCGAAAGTGAGTTTGTCTGTTTGTTACGTCTTCACACCTAAATGGCCAAACCGATTTTGATGAATTTTGGTACAGAGGTAGTTGGGACCCTGGAGACGGACATAGGCTAAAAAAAAGTGAGAAAAGGCAGAGAAAGAGGGAAGAAAAGGGGGAGAAAGAGGGAAGAAAAGGGGAGAGTTTTTTTTTTTTTTTCCGATCATCACGCTGGTTAATGCTAGCGTTAGCCCAAAGTAACTATGCTACGCGGACGAAGTCGCGGGCGAAAGCTAGTATCTAATAAAGTTTACTTTAAAGTGCTGTAAAACTTCTAATGTTGTTTCTAACAGCCACTCAGACACAGTAATGTTCTAATTAAATGTTTTCTTAGGACTTAAGTATCGGGTGTGAGAAGAAAATAGCGTCTGTTTTCTTAGACGGCCTTCCATTTTTCAGGTTTTGTTGAACAACCGCTAAATATATATGATGCTGCGTTATACAAATACTTTACTTTTCCTTTACTTTATTTCCTTCAGTTATTTTGATGTTTTCTACTTAATGATAGCTTAGTTACATCCACAAATGTTGTGTCAAAGGCCAGTACTTGGAATTCACTGTCGACTTCTTTGTTTCCAGATCATTATAATCTGAATCCCTTTTTGTTTGAGTGAATTGGTGTCTTCTGGGTAAGCGTACACCGGTCGTACAGCGGTCCATCATCGCTTCACATCAGGCGATTCGAAGCCTGATTCCCCAAATAAAGTTTTTTTTTATATTGGTAATGTTACAACATTTAGTTGCCACAGAAAACCTCCAAATCTTAGTGTTGACCTTAATCAGAAAACAATAACTTAAAGGTAGAAAAACATCATTCCCAAAAAAACCGGCCTAGAACGACTCATACTATCGCACCAAGGGTTCCGTACAAAATTGCGACTTAAACAATCATATCTTTTAAATGCGTAAACTTAGAGTTTTCCTTTTGATGTTTGGAACTCGGAAAGAAGTATATGATACCTCCACGAGTCTTCGAGATAAAGGGTCTTGACAAACAGACAGACAGACGGACGGATAACAAAGTGATCCAATAAGGGGTCTGTTTATTCCTTTTGAGGTACGGTACCCTTTTTTTTTTCGGGTGGGAAATCATCCAATGACTTCCCCCGCTCTGGGCGGAGCGGGGGGGCATGCCAGACTTGTACTGACTAAAACCCACCCATGTTCCTTCTATTGCCCTTTACGTTCCGGGGCCGCGGTATCTCTTTCGAACAACCCGCAACCCCGGCAGGCGGAGGCCCTGGCAAGCCCCTCTGCTTTGCTGACTCTCTTTGAGGCGCGCGCGAAACACGAACGCGCCGTCGACACGGCCTGTCGTCAATAGACGGACGGACGGTGAGCTACCCATTGCTCACCGTCCACAGGCCCGCATCTACGGTGGCCGGGAGTCGTCTCGCGGCGCCTGGCGCAGGTACGGTACCCTTAAACAACGTCATTGCCATACTTCAGAATTATTAGAAGTTACAGGTACAGCGTACCAAGAATATCACCACATCGCAGATTTAGCTCTCATTAGTCAGCATTTACGTCATCTGTCCGTAGAGAAAGACGTATGAACCGTTTCATAATTACTCTCACTAAGCCCGTGGGTTGTTGAGACTGGCACGTTTCCTGCCAGGCTGCCACTTTGATATATGAAAGCCTTCCAACCACATGCGTCATGAGAAATCTAACGCAGACAATGTTTTGTATAAAGTGGTAAGTTCTGTTTTAACCGACTTCAAAATAATTCCCAACTCGACGAAATCCTTTTTTGTAAAAAATATAACCAATTTTCAAAAAACAAAACTAGGTAGCTAGGAAGTCGGTGGCAAATAAGTCAACGAAACCAACAAAAGTCACCGACTTCTGGAAGTAAAGTTATTTTGGACTTTTTAATTCGTTTCTTTGGAAGTCGGTTTTATTTCTTTCAAAAACGCTTTTTCAATGTTATTAGATTTATGGTAAAGGGTCTTCTAAGTTCCGTCAGAAGTGTTGTCAAAGTTGAAAGACTACTTAGTAAGTTGGTCCTGACGTTACTAATCTGTCAGTATACTTATAATACTTTCATAATTTTAAGGGATTCTATCTATGGGTGATAGTGGTTGTGCTTTTTGCAAACAAATTTAACTTAATTACTAGAGGATAACAGTATTTTTAATTTAAATAAAGATCGACTTCCAAAAAACACCAATAAGACGGAAAATTACACTCCGGAAGTCGGTGACTTTTATTTGATTCATCGATTTATTTAGTTTTATTACTTATTTTGTCCGTAACGGCACTGTGATAGGATGTAAATTGATGACCGCATAGCTTTATCGCAGCGTTGCAAACACCGCCAGTGTAAGGTTGACATTTTAAAAGGTGTGATTAATTTCCCAAAAACCATTTTCATGAAAGTACTTCCTGTCGTTCGTACAGCGACTTTCAACCGAACCGAACTTTTCGATCATCGTTAAAAGGGAACAGGGCTTTATTTTTCATGAAATCAGGGTCAACTAATAAATCTAAAAATAATATCTGCTAATATGATCCTTCAAAAATAACAAAATAACGAAAAATGTCCTATATTTACCACCTTCATTAGAGAACTACACAAATTCAAATAGTTTTTAAAATATAAGAAAATTAATTCCTATTATTTTACCTACCTAACTCATTAATTCATAATTAATTCATTGGCTGAGTTTTCGAGAAGAAAATAGGAATATACGAAACGTCGATTTTGTAATTTTTGTTAACTCATTGGCCTGAGCTGTAGTTGTCTATTTGGCGGTCTGCGGACACTGCTATTTTACAAATTCCCAGCAGGCCCTGTTCCTGTTCCCTCTTAAAGCTCATAAAATGACTTATTTATGCCCTTTGATCAGAGAGATTTAAAAGATTCATAGAACGAACATTCGAAATCCTTACTAATATTATAAAACCGAAAGTGAGTTTGTTACGTTTTTACGCCTAAATGGCTTAACCAATTGTGATGAATTTTGGGACCCTGGAGACGGACATAGGCTATTTTTTTAGTTATGAGGGAGAAAGAGGGAAGAAAAGGGAAAACTTAGCATTGCTATTACAAAAAATAAGGCGCAAGAGCAAAAACTACAGGTAGCAGGTACCTGTAAATCAGGAAAGGGGATCTGTGTTACCCCGAATTTAACGCGAGTGAAGCCGCGGGCAAAAGCTAGTATTTCATAAAAGTTTTGATCCGGATCACTTTCAACGTTGACACACGAATGCTACGTGATGAGCATACCGACTTACAAAAGTAGTAACAAGTATTGGTTAACGATTTTCTTCATCTTCCTATCTATGGCTCGTAAATTCTTCACTTATCTTTGCTACTGGAACATTTAAAAAGTTACAAACTGTTTGAAAAAGAATAAGTTATGTGTTATGTTGCTTTAAGTTTTGATCCGCATCCTTACAAATAAAAGCGAAAGTGAGTTTGTTTGTTACCTCTTCACGCTTTAATGGCTAAACCGATTTTGATGAATTTTAGTACAGAGATAGTTGGGAACCAGGAAACGGACATAGGTTAATTTAAAAAAAAAGTGGGATGTGAGGGAGAAAGAGGGAAGAAAAGGGAAAACTTAGCGTTGCTATTACAAATCAATAAGGCGCAAGGGGAACTGTGTTACCCCGAATTTAACGCGAGCGAAGCCGCGGGTAAAAGCTAGTTTAGACATAAAGGTTTATTTTTAGAGTATTAAGCAGATTAGTCCGTCCCAAGCCCACGCTTTTCTTAGATGTTTTTCATTACTAAAGAAAGAGGACCTTACGGTATAGATTGCTGATGTAATCACACCACACAGCCGGGCCTAAGGTAACCATACGAGCAGATATTTTATCCGGACATGTTCAACGTTTTTACCCTCCGTCTGGACACATAACGTGATGCCTGTAATTCAAGAAAAGTTTTACCTAAATGTAAATTTCACCAATTATGTTCTTAGTCCCATGTAATAGGGGCGAGCCTATTGCCAGCCACCGATCTTAGATACATGCAGTAAACCCAATGACACATTGCTCGACCTGGGAATCCAAAAATTTTATAGTTACTGTACTGATAGCAACATCTGTATGACTTGTCTCATAGTTATTATTTTTCTTATTGCATTTTTTTATTCTTGTATATATAATAGATTCTTTTCTACCAATTCGTTGTGAATGAGTGGACATGGTTGGCCTTGTAGATTCTTAGACGCTTGTTAACTTTTCTTAACGTATTATTTTATTTTACGTTTTGTAAAGTAAGCAATGACTTATTGTCGGGCCTACACTGTCCTCTCATACTTACTAACGCTGTAACAATGACATTGTAAAACCAAATGATTTTAAAAGAGTAACCATGGAGTTTCTTGCCGGTTCTACTCCATAGGAAACGACCAACCCGAACCGTGCATCTTTTCTCGACGTTTTATAAGTGCCCATGTAGGCCTATGTGAAATAAAAATATTTTGATTTTTGATTTTGAACGATCTCTCGTCCTAGGTTGCAACCACTAAACACTAGTCAATTGAAGGATGAAAAGATTGAAGAAAAATAAATATTACAATGTGAAAAAAATTACTTATTTGCAAATTTCCAGCTTTTTCTTAGGACTTTCTATAATTCGAAATGGTTACCCTAGTCGGGCCGATTACCATCGGCATTCGTGTGGGACGCTCTCCACACAAGTGGACTGAAATATTCAGTAGATGCATGAAGTTCAACTTATGTATCTTTTGCAAGGGAACTAGACCCTGTGGCTTGTGGGCGTAGGTCAAAGCTAGGGATATAAAGACGAGTTGTATATTGCAATACTAAGTATGTAGGATATAGGGTTGTGTTACATATTGCCCTCTTTCAAAACATAACATCCGTTAATGCGATTTTCGTCAAGTCCCACGCGCGAGTCACATATTTTATTTTCCAGTAGCGTCGTTTTCGCCGCTAAAACGTTCCGGGCTTCGGTTGTCGCGAGATGACCACCCGGCCACCGTAGATGCGGATCAGTGGGCGGTGAGCAATGGGTAGCTCACCGTGAAGCTAAGGGGCCTGCCAGGGCCACTGCCTAACAGGGTTGCGGGTTGTTCGAATCGAAAGAGATACCGTGGCCCTAGAATACAAACGGCAAAAGAAGGAACATGGGTTAGTCTTAGTCTTAGTCTTCCGCTTCGTCCAGAACGGGGGAAGTTATTTGATTATTTACCACCCGAAAAAAAAGAGGGTGATGTTTGTGAATATTTGCGAAACTGACAGTCTAACAGGATGCAGGTGAATACCAGTATTTTACAGGGAAGATAAGGAAGACATCTGATGCTTTCCAATTCGAAAAAAAGTAGCGCCGATTTACAAGTCGCGTCGCAAAATCTCATCGCTTACTCTCTAAGCAACTTCTTCAATTTGTTTCCTCTTCAGTCGCCGTCGCAATTCGCGTGCCGCGTGAACTTGTCGTTCGTAGCCAAGCAACCAATGACAATTCTCCGACTCTCGGCTCTGATTACCATTGCCATGCGGTACGTGTGGGCGCTTTCGGTACAAGTGGACTGAAAACGAAAGGTATTCAGGAAATGCTTGCTGTGGGCGTAGGTTCAAGCTTGCAATAATATATTATATAAGAGAAGTTCTGTGTTGTTGTGTATTGAACTTTAGAATATATCCGCGGCTTCGCACGCGTGTATATTGGAAAATTTCCGTTTATATTACCGGGATTATATCTGAGGAGTTTTATATCCTTACCTTGATCATGATCTACCTGTCTCCCTGTATCTGCTTATTTTCACAATAGTTACAGACAGACATAACTACTTTAGCGACTCGCCTCTGCGTCAAAACTAATACTTACGTAAAATCACGTCAGGCCCATTTTACGTCCTTAATGACAGTCTACACTCCGTCCGTCCGTCTATTGACGACAGGGCGTGACGACGGCGCGTTAGTGCTCCACACGCTCCTCAAAGAGATGTCAGCAAAGCAGAGGGGCCTGCCAGGGCCAACGCCTGCCGAGGTTGCTGGTTGTTCGAAAGAGATACCGCGGCCCCGGAACGTAAAGGACGATAGAACGAACATGTGTGGATTTTAGTCAGTACAAGTCTGACACTCCCGCTCAGCTCAGGCTGGAGGAAGTTATTTGAAGATTCCCCATCCCAAAAAAATAAAAAAATGATAGTCTACACTTAGACTTAAAAGTCCCCACCGTTCTTCAATTCATGAAGCGCCTTTCCAAGCGTTTCTTTGACTCGGCTATTAAACATCGCAACTCCCTTGCAAGCATTGGCCACCCCATATGAGTCGTCGCGAATTAGTAAGATTGACCGTCCTGGGCATGCTCTCGTCATTCCCGATGACGCTATAACCCACCACTAGGAGAGCAGTAGAGAAATTAGCCCCCTTAACAAATTCAGAAGCAAACCGCCCACATTCCGCCCTCGCCGACGAGGCCCGTCACGGCGTCCCATCCCTTGCTAGAGCCAGCCCGCGAGGCCGCGCCAGTAATTCTGAATAAACATAAATAAAATATATCAGACCCAGAATAATTTGTTAGTGAATTAGTCCCTAAATAATGACATCACTCAAATCCAGCCTTTTGCTGACCTACCCCAGAGATGCCCTAAGCCGAGGCTTGTACCCACGAGGGGCACCCTTTGCGTGTAGTCGCTAACTTTTTTGCCCCGGCTGGAGGCTTTACTTGCAAAGCGTCCACGGGATTTTCACAAAAAAGCCCCTGCGTTGCACGGCGCCCCTATATCGGGCTCAAAACTACCCTACCTTCCAAGCTTCCTCCTTCCAAGCTCTCCTGGTGTCCTATAATAATAAGCCTAGCTTAGGCACCAGTCTCCCACAATGTTATAGTATGTTCTTTTTGAATTAGTTACGATACGAAAGCTAGCAAAATTTCATTGAAATAGGTTGTGAGGTTTTGGACATTACCGTATAATTTATATAAGTATACATAAGTTTTTATAAATTACCTAAGTTATTAAAAAAAGATATTATGGATAAAACTGGAACGAGGTCCTGAAAGTGTGGACAAAGAGAAGTTCCATAGGTACAGTAAAGCTTTGTAGAACAAAACGTAGCAGTTGGAAATAGCTCGGTGAATCCTTACGGGATAAACTTTTGTTTTGTTCTCGAGACGACAAAGCTAGCTTTACTAAATTAAGGGAAATTGGTACTATAATTTCCATCGGGTGACGTAATAGTTTTTTATTAAGTAGGTACGCTATATCCGCCTAAAATACAAATATCTTATTGTGATTTTATCGAAAATACTGGCAAAAGACAATTGTGTGAAGTGTGAGAGTTGTGTCTTATGCCTAGAAGTGGGCTCACGAAATTCACATGAAGTAGCCAGAATAAAGTGTTTTCATGGCTGACAGGCAGACAGCCTTCAAAATAAGGAGGCTCTAATGAGAAAAACGAAAAAAAACTACAGTCGTAATGACGACTGTCGTTTGTTCCGCAATTTCTCCATCAATTGTCGGCCGATTTTCAAAATTGTTTTATCAATCGAAAGGGTATACACTATACAGCCCACTCTAGGTATTACTAGGAAAAGATGGATGGATTGTGTAAGAAATTATATGAAGGAGAAAGGAGTAAATAATGCCGTGACGTCTGATAGGGGAAAATGGAAGAAGAAAACGTGTTGTGCCGACCCCAAATAGAATGGGACAAGGGCAGGAAAATGATGATGAATCTCAAAGTAGAAAGAGAGAAGTTCTAAGAACCGGTGTCCATGAATATTCCACACGAACTTTCAAATTTCTCCTACAAATTTTGTGCTATAAATTACATATACCTACAAGTCTCAGGAATTAACATTATCGTCTTGTTCTCGTGTTAAATATTCTACAATATTGTACAGACGACAACAGTACTAAATAACAAAGAAATTGAGAAACACCAAAAACAAGAATACTGCCACCAAGTTTCGTTAAAGCGAGGAATTATTGTTCCATTTTCGTAATTTAAAGTTATTTGAAATCTGAAGTTTGAACGTTAAACGAAAATAATAGGTAATAATTTTTAAAAGGAAATAACTGTGTACAAGTTTGTGAAGCTTGTTTGAAATGAAAATACAAATGGCTGACTACCTATCTATTAAAACAGTGCCTGAAGCGAAGTTTGTAAATAACCAAACGGATAAAGTGAACCATTGGATATCTAGATAAAATATTCATGTAATGTTAAGAAATTTATTGTAATGAAAAGGAAAACTGACAGTCTACCTTTTTTTTAATAAGGACGGGTCGGGTCAGAACTAACAGTCAGTGGTCCACATCAGAAAAATGAGTTTTTCATTTTATTTTAAGTGATTTGTTTTTGTTTATTCAGTTTATTCAGATACAAAACGGAACCCTTACTGCATCAGTTTGTTGCTCGTCTGTCTGTCAAGAACGCGTGGAGGTATCGAGTTGAAATTAAAACCATATACTTAAATTTGTGGTCAAATAGTGTGAAAAAATCAACAGTCAAAAGATATGTCGCAAGTTTGTACGGAACCCTCGATGCGTGAGTCTGACTCGCTCTTACTCGCCCGACTTAGAGGGTTGATTTGTTCACACCACCAAGGGCTCACAGATTTGAGTATATGGTTTTAATTTCTACTCAATACCTCTGCACGTTCCTGAGATGAAGAGGCTTGACAGACAAACGAACAGACAGACAGATGAACAACAAAGTAATCCTATAAGGGTTCTGCTTTTTCTTTTTGAGGTACAGGACCCCCTGCCGGGGTTGCGGGCTGTTCGAAAGAGATACCGCGGCCCCGGAACGTAAAGGGCAATAAAAGGAACATGGGTGGGTTTTAGTCAGTACAAGTCTGACACTTTCCCCCGCTCCGCCCAAAGCGGGGGAAGTTATTTGATGATTTCCAACCCCCAAAAAAAAAGGTACAGAACCCTAAAAAAATGCTACTAAGTTCAAAATTATGTACCTACTTACTAAATTCTACGTAGCAGTTAGCGCGCACTATGTACAATGATACCTACAATAATGGAGGTATATCACGACTTTCATGCTAGGCTTTCATCGTGAATGTAATCCTTACTAATATTATAAAAGCGAAAGTGAGTTTGTTTGTTTGTTTGTTACCTCTTCACGCTTTAATGGCTAAACCGATTTTGATGAATTTTGGTACAGAGATAGTTGGGAACCAGGAGACGGACATAGGCTAATTTTGATTAAAAAAAAAGGGATATGAGGGAGAACGAGGGAAGAAAAGAGAAAACTTAGCGTTGCTATTACAAATCCATCAGGCGCAAGAGCAAAAACTGCAGGTCTGTTTGGTGTGTTATACCGAATTTAATGCGAGCGAAGCCGCGGGCGAAAGCTAGTTGAGTAATAAAAGTATTATGGTCCGTGCTTTTATAAGCTTTCCATGTATTCTCAATTAAGTTATTGTTTTATATTGTTATATTTGGGTACGTCGCCGTCGCTTTGTCGTCATTACTATGATGGAGGTCACGGGAATTCACTGGATGTAGAGAGTTTCGAACCAGGTGGGTTACCATAGGTAGCTGGACGTATAACGGAGAGATCCTCGACACGAGACGCACACGGCGTCAGGAGCCACGTGATAATTCCGGGCCACCGTAGACACGGATCTGAGGACTAGTAGCTCACCGTCCGCCCGTCTATACTGTTTTGGGTACAGCATGGTGCAGGTGCCATTTGATGACAAGACATGTTTAGTGATAGGATGTATTGCTATGATGCGTAGTCCTTGTGATTATGATATTCAGGGTAAAGCCTACAATCAGTCATAAACGAAATCGCAGTACCTTACGTTCCAAATTGAAGAGGAACGGTAAATTTAACAAATAAGTATCACCCACACAATGTTGCAACGAAAACAGTATAGTGAATACAGGCCGCGTCGACGCGACGGCGCGTTCGTGTTCCACGCGCGCCCCAAAGACATGTCAGCAAAGCAGAGGGGCCTGCCAGGGACACCGCCTAGAGATACCGCGGCCTTGGAGCATTAAGGGCAAAAGAATACACAATAAACATGAGTGGGTTTTAGCCGGTAAAATTCTGACACTCCCCACGCGCCGCCAGAGTAGGGGAAGCTTTTTGATTATTTTTAAAACGTAGAGAAAGTGTGCAAGGTTCGTGTTAGTCGTTTTCTATGGAGAAGAACCGGTAAGAAACTCCATAGTTACTCTTTAAAAATGTTGATTTTTGGTTTTACAATGTTGTTGTTACAGCACTACTGTAATAAGCCATTGCTTACTTTAACAAACGTAAAAAAGACAAAAAAGTTGACAAGCATCTAGGAATCTACAAGGCCTACAATATCCACTCATTTACAAAGAATCGGCGTATACAAGAACTGAAAACAGCAAAGGTAATTTAATTAAAAAGCTCCCTATAACATCGTTGTATGCGATAGTACATAAGATTCCTTCCTCAGGAATGGTGACGCGTCTCAATCTAATGAAATTGTTGTCGAGCGTCGAATCGACCCGGATACTTTTCAACGGTTGACATTACAGCAACCATGCCGATCGAATATCGATTTACGAGTAAAGGCTCCAATGATTAGTGTTAGTCAGCTAATTTAATTAATTAGGAATAACATTTCCTCACAATTCACCTTTCAATTAAAAAAGGAAGTGCGCTGAAACATTAATGGGACTATTTATGTGATAATAAGCTGTTGTCGTTTTAATTCGTCGTCGTTTATTTCTATAGTCTATTTCGTTAGTCGATTTTATAAAAGTAAGGATTTAAAACATTTGCTATGGCTGACCAAATAACAAGATATTGTCTTTGTAAAAAGTGGTCATGCCACGCTTGCTAGTGTTTTGTTTTTTTTTTTAGATCCGCAACGTTCGTTTTTCAAACTCGCGCAACGAGGTTTCCGTACAAACTTGCGATAAAACAACCATATAAATATATAACCATGCCTGCGTAGACTGATTTTTAAAATATCCACTAAAAGTTTCTTTAATAGTTTTCAATTTACCAAATTAGTGTAACATATGCCCGCCCACTTGATACATTCAATCATAATCTTATTAAAGACAACGACCTACAGAACTTTCCGCCATAATCTTCTATTAAACAAACTGTCAGCTGCTAGATTTCCCATGTCGGCAATACATAGAAGTCACTCGGGGTAAGTGAATCAGTCGCTAATCGAACAATATGTTGGGTCTAGACTAATTGTTTTAGTATTGATCGGTGGCATTAAGTGGATGAGTTGTCACTGGTTTAGACTAGACTGGGAGAAAGGGTATAGTCCTGAGTGGGGATGACATGAGGATAAAATATTCATCTATTTTCTAACGTATAGCCTTATGGGCTCCCTACGAAAGGAGTTTGAATATATTCGTTTTTCAAATGGTACCTAGTAACTTAAAAAGGAAACAAAAAAACCCCAAATAAAATTAGTTTATATTCAATTAAAACTTAAAATTTGGCCATGACATTTTTAGTATTATCTGTATTTATTTCAATAAACAATATTTGAAAAAAAAAGATATTAAGCAAAATTGAAGAGCAATCAAAGCATTGCATAGGTATATTTTGTTGGGAATTTAGATAATTGGATAATTTGGATTAAGATACTATTTGTAAAACGTATATTATCAAACTTTTTTTTTGTAAGGAACCCTTTACCTTCTGGGTCTTCTAGACCCATACACATCATGGAGAAGAGATATTCTAAGATTTTTTAAGGAGTGAATGTAAGGGTTTAAAGTTTAATGTAAGCTTGTTGGAAAGATGGAAGAAACAAAATATATTGTCCACGTTTCAGCGAAGTAGGTAACTGCCGCGCAGACAGATATATGTAGTTGTATTTAGCTCTACAAAACCCCATCATTATCGACCTAGCCTTGTTCCGAAGTTTGTTAGCGACGGCTTCTAGTCTAACTAGATGCAGCTGAATACCAAATAATCGCTAACCTTTTTTTTACGTGTGGAAATCCTCGATGGATGTTCTCCGCTATGGCAGAGGGGTCTGTTAGACTCCTACTGACTAAAACCACACGGTGTTCCTTCTCATCACTTCTGGCTGGGGTGCGGGGACGCAATCGCATTCTACACAATCACCCCAGCAGTGACGGTTTGCTTGCGGAAAACCCCTTCTTTAGAAAAGGGGAGGAGTGAGCAACTCCTCTTCCTGTCATTCTATATGAGAGGCGCGCGGAAACACCACTCCACGCCAGCACAGGTCTATTTGCTTGGACAGCAGACTTCCCCAAGTCCATTGCCAGCAGGCCATTTTATGAGGAGCGGAAGAGGGCATTGTCAGCCCTCCTCCTGCGCCCAGATCTTCGGGTGCGGGAAGGTTCTTTGAAAGTTTTCTCTCCTCCCTTTCTGCTGCCTCTTTTGCTGCCATAACTTCTTCGGCGTAGGCAGCTACTGCTAGCCATGAGCTCTCGCTAACCTAACCTAACCTAAATGTAAAAAACCGCTATAACTGGCTTTTATTTCATTTATCAGGTTTTCGGTTCACGAGTCGGACTCGTGCACCGAGGGTGCCATACAAGTTGCGATATAAGCGTCTATATCTTTTGACTGTGTAATCTTAAAGGGTTTATATTTTTAGAGAGCTAAGGGAGCACTTTGAGTATTTGGTTTTAATTTCAACTCGATACCTCCACGCATTCCCGAGATAAAGGGTCTTGTCAGACGCTTCTAATAGGTACGGAACCTTAAAAATGTAGAACATAGTCTGTCGGTGCTTTGTGTTTGTAGATGAGTTCCATAAAACACAAGTATATACCTATAGTTGTACCTGAAAGTCATTAAGAGCTAAGAGCACATCTCAGACAATGTTTCCTTCCAATAATAAAACAGAAGAATGGTTTATTACAGCACATAACTTATAAAAGCTGAAGCTTGAGGTAGTGTTATTGACGTTGTTCTAGGAGTTTATTTTCCGAACCATACCTACCTGTGTTGTATAAAAGTGGCGGATTCTGCGAATCTCCGGAGAACAATTTCCACGAAAGCCCACGCGACACTTTATCTGAGTGATGTTCCCGCCATTATTGTTTTTATAAGCTTTTGTTCATCTTGTCTTGTTTGTTACGTATTGGTCAAATCTTGCAACAGAATCTTCAAAATAAACCAGTTCTAACCGATTGAGCTGAAATTTAGCTCACACCTTTGGTTTTGGTACTTATCATTACTTTTTATTCTTTTTGTTTTACTAGAGTTGCCCCATACTAAGAATTCCTCCTGTACCGTGGGTGCGTTTAGAAAGAAAGAAAGAAAGAACTCACAAACATAAACAGCCAGACCCGGAACAACCTGTAGGTCATTCAAATATTTGTTCCGTGCGGGAATCGAACCCGCGACACACAGCGCAGCAGTCGATCGCTCACCCACTGCGCCAACCGTGTCGTCAAATTGATATAACCGAGATTGAAATATAAAATTCGTATCCAACCTCATTCAAAGTTCCAACCTCTTCTAAGACACTAAATCATACACACATCAAAAGTGTCTAGGGATCAAGCATTTTTATGCGGATTTCTTGAGATTGAGATGTGGCTTTGTAATAAATTTATGATTTTATAAATTTATATGGATCCTTTTTGGTGCATTTCATAATTTGAATCAGGAACTCTCAATCAAATTCGAGTAAAAGATGAAAATAAGCTGTCAATATTTTCCCTATAAAAACATACAACGCATTGAAGACATTATTAGTGCTACTGTTTCCCTACTACTGATTAAAACCAACGTTATTATGGAGCGGCGACGTCATTTAAGCAGGGAAGAAATGCTCAGAGCCGTGGGAATGATAGAAGCTGGTTCCCGGCAACGTACTGTAGCTTTAGCTCTGAATACAAGTCAGAGTGTTATCAGTCGACTTTGGACACGTTACCGAAGCACTGGTACCGTGGCTGAGCGCCATGGAGGACGGTATCGCTGCACCACACGGAGACAAGACCGATACATTCAAATCTTAACTCGAAGAGCTCCAACAATAACCGCCATGATGTTAGCCGTGAGGCTTCATCACTCTTCAGGGAACTTAATTAGCGACCAAACAGTCAGAAACCGCTTGCATGAAGTGAACCTTCATTCCCGAAGACCGCTACGGGTACCACCTATAGCAATGCACAATCGTAGGCTCCCACTTAATGACGAACTTGAAAAGCGATAAAAGTTGTTCCTTAAAACAAAACGAAACACGCAAAAATATTTGTATAATTAGTAATAATAAAAGGAATAACATAAGTAACTTAATAGAGGACACTTTCTATATGCATGATTACTGCCACTATCTATATCCAGGCGGTGATGTTCAACAAATGCTGCAGGGCATTAATAATAAACTAAAAAACTTCAATAAAAATGACTATTGTGTTATCATGATGGGAGAGATGGACTTCATACGGACTGGAAATTATCACGACATCATATTTCTTATAAGAGAAACAATAAGCAAAATCCATAACACCAATGTCATAATTTGCCTTCCAACCTACAAATATGGCTATTATACCACTTTATATAATGCAAGAATAGAAACTTTTAATCATCTCTTATATCTGGATAACTTAACTCACGAATATGCCTACTTATTAGACTCCAATGCAGAATTAACTTGTGGTTATGAGATGTTTTCTGCGCCACAGGGACACATAAATGGAACAGGAATAAAGAATATTTTCTCTAATCTCCAAAAGATTATGACCGAAATCGATGCTGAAAATAACTTAACAAAATCTAATTCTTCTACCTCAGAAATTAAGGATTCAGAGACGTTTTTTCTATAATTATCTGATCATTATGCATCAAAACATCGCGGGACTAATTAACAAGGCGGATCAGCTAACATTACACCTACATGAACTAGCCCAACAAAGAAATTGTGTAGACATAATTTGCGTCACAGAACACTTTATGGAGCGAGGACACGAGGAGCTTCTTTCAATACCCAATTATAAATTAGCCGCTTCATATACAAGAACTACGAAAAGAGGAGGAGCCTGTATTTTGGTAAAATTTGGTCTCCAATATAAAGAACTTACGAATGTCAGTAAAATGTCAATTGAAGGCGTTGTCGAAGTTTGCGCAATTGAACTTATACAACATAACATGATCGTTATTTGTATATACAGAGTACCAAAGTTAAACAATTTAGATGTGTTCTACTCAAAATTAAACATTATATTATCAAAATACTGTTACAACTTGAACAAGAATGTAGTCCTATGTGGTGATTTCAATATTAATATTTTAAAACAGGATAAGGTATCTCTTGAGTTTACTAGTTTCCTATTGAAGTACAATCTATCTTTACAAATTGGTCAACCAACTAGATTGCAAAGCAATACCTGTATCGACAATTTTGCACATAACATTTCACGAAAATGTACTCATAATGTCCTTGATCTACATTTGTCAGATCATACCGCGCAAACTTTAAAGGTCCCGGTAAAAAAGATATATTTAATTAAAAGTTGGTATATAAAAGTGCGTGACTATAGTAGTGAAAACTTGATGAAATTTAAAGACTGTTTGAAATCAATTTCTTTTTCTGATGTCTACCTCACTAAAGACCCTAACGTAGCATATAATAACTTTTTAGAACTTTTCAAATTGTTTTATAATTTATGTTTTCCAATTATGTACAAAAAAAGAAAACTAATAAAAAATCCAAATTGGCTTACACCTGGTATAAGACGGTGTAGTCAAATAAAAAGACAGTTGTTATGGCAGCATAGACTAAATCCCTCTAAAATAAACGTGACAAAACTTAGAAATTATTCAAATAGACTTAGGAAAATTATAAAATTGACCCAATTAGCAAAAAATAACTATAAAATACAGACTGCACATAATAAATCAAAGATGACATGGAAAATAATAAATGAAAATAGAAGCAACTCTCCACCAGAGTATATAAAAGAAATAATTAATGACGGAGTTAAATACACTACACCCAAAGACATAGCAAATACCTTTAACAACTATTTCATAAGCCAAGCAGAAAAACTTTCCACTGCTTCGACACAATTGACCACTGACAATAAAATCGACTTCTCGGCACAGTCGATGTTTTTAGCCCCTATCACACCAGATGACGTAAATAGAATTATAAAGGACTTAAAAAATAAGAACAGTGTAGGATACGACGATGTTTCGACAAAGGTTGTAAAGTATGTTTCAGAAATAATTTCACATCCCCTCAGCTACATAATTAATTTAAGTATTGAGTCTGGAACCTACCCTGATAAGCTTAAACCTACTGTCATAAAGCCATTATTTAAAAAGGACGATGAGAAAGACATTAAAAATTACAGGCCAATAGCTCTTATTCCAGTAATATCCAAGATATTTGAAAAATGGATCTATAGATCGATAGAAGCATACCTAAACAAATATAACATACTTGTAAAAGAACAAAAAGGTTTTCGGAAAGATCATTCAATAAATATGGCAATTTATGACTTTCTTAATGATATAATACCTAGCATGAATGAAAGAATTCCAATATCAGCGGTATATATGGATATGACTAAGGCATTTGACTTGGTCAACCATGATATACTGCTGAGCAAGTTAAATGCGTATGGGATAAGGGGAAATGTCTTATCACTCATAAATTCTTATTTAACAAATAGAACACAACACACTGAAATAAGTCGTATTTGTAAATTAAATAAAACTGTTATAAAATACATATCCAAAGAACAAAAAATAATTTATGGCGTGCCCCAAGGCAGTGTGCTGGGGCCTTTGTTATTTCTTATATATATAAATGACTTTCCTCAGAATATACCCTATCCTATGACATTGTTTGCCGACGACAGTACTATCATAGTTAAACTTGACAAAAGTAAGCCGTTAACTGGTTAGAACAAAACAATTTAATTATAAATTTGAAAAAAACTAAAATTATGAACTTTCGTCAAAGAGTAGCCAATACGCAATTAAATGTAAGCTTTAACAATGAAAACATAGAGGAAGTTGCAAATACAAAATTTTTAGGCTTAACAATCGACAATCAACTTAATTGGAAACAACATACTTCAATATTAATTAAAAAAATTAGTAAGTTTGCTTTTGCTTTGTATAAACTGAAGAAAGTAGTCAGTCAAGCTGCGGCAGTCACTGCATACTATGGATATGTCGATTCCATACTACGCTATGGAGTCATGTTTTGGGGTAACTCCTGCAATAGGGATATGGTGTTCAAATCGCAAAAAAGATGCATTAGAGCTATTACCGGCATAAAAATAACTGATAGCTGTAAATCTTATTTTATATCGTTAAAAATTATGACTTTACCTTGTTTGTATATATTTGAGACTGCTATTTTTGTTAAAAAGAACATGCATCTATTTAGAAAAGCATCTGAACATCGATATAAAGTGATTAGACCAGAATATAGACATGAATTATGCGGTCGACCTTCAAAAACCGCCTTGATGAACAAAAGTATACTTTGTATGGCCCCAAAAATATTTAATAAATTACCAAATGGGATTAAGGACTTAAATATTGTTCAATTTAAAAATAAATTAAGACATCTATTATTGGAGAAATGTTATTATACTATTGAAGAATTCCTTAATGATACATTTTAAATTATTTGACATTGATATTTATTTAATTTTGACATTGTATTAAAGTAAATTATTTGACATTGATATTTATTTAATTTTGACATTGTATAGAAGTAAGTTATTTGACATTTATATATTAATTTTGACATTATATTGTAGTAATTTGTTTGATATTAATATTTATTTAAATTTGACATTGCATTATTTTCCTAATTTATTTTCATTAAGTTATTCATCATTTTTAATGTATTGATTATCCTTTTTTTTTTTTATAATATTTACTACTTATGTTAAAGAGTGTACACCGTTATGGTAGATTTTTGAGGAACTGATTAGATTACTTAATATTAAGATCTCATTGTAAAATGTACCAAAAATCACGCTAATAAATGAATTTGAATTTGAATTTGAATTTGAACACAGAAATTGGGCAGAAGAACAATGGCGTTTCGTGTGCTTTTCTGATGAGTCTCGTTTTGGTATGAGACCGGATACAAGACGTATACGACACTGGAGAACCCCTGGACGCCAACAGCGATTAAAATCCTGCCAGGAAGTCCATCCTTATAGTGGTGGAACCATCATGGTATGGGCGGGTATTTGGATCGCCGGAAGAACTGAGTTGATTTGGATCAGAGGCAACCTCAACGCTCAAATTTATGCTGAGACGATTGTATCAGACGTCATCGTTCCTCTACAAGTGCAAATCGGTCCCTTATTTCAGTTAATGCATGATAATGCACGACCGCACACCGCAAGAGTTGTAAGACAGACTCTCGCCGCAGCTAACATCAATGTCCTGCCCTGGCCTGCTCAGTCGCCAGACTTGAACCCGATTGAGCATGCATGGGATATGCTACAGAGAAGAGCTCTGCCGAATATGGAGGGTATCCAGTCGCAAGAAGCCCTTTTTTTGTTGTTGCAACGAACATGGGCGGCCATTCCACAGCGTGATTTGGATGAACTCATTTTGAGTATGCCAAACCGATGTTCTTGTGTTGTTAGTGTTCGCGGTAGAAACACGGATTATTAATTGTTTAAGTTACCCAATAAAATTTTAAAGAAAACTGTTATTTCAGTCTTTTTTTCGAACTTTAATGTTAGTGGTTCAAATGTCAAAAATCCCTTTATTAGGAAAATGGCAAATTTCTTTATTAATGCAAAGGTGACTTGGTTTATCGTTACTGTGACAAACGAAAACACTTTATTTGATGAATCCTTAAAGAAAATTTTAATTAATATCAATCAGGAGAAAAGTTATTGCAAAAATATATGTTGATCCCTAGATACTTTTGATGTGTGTATTAATACTTTCGCTGATCCTTTGGGAATAACGTGTGATCTTCGGATATACCTGTATTTCCCAGGACACCATTTTATTTCCTGTCAAATGTCCTCTATAATAAATTGGATGATAACTGGTGTTGCCATCGTTATTATTTTCTCTTATAAATTCCTTTTGACAACAGAAACCCTTTACAATGGGTATGTTAACAAAATATCATGTTTCATAACTGTTATAAATTGGGTGAGGTACTGTGTGTGCTGAATATCATCCTGTTATGCATGGTTTGTTGTTGGTGGTAAATATGGCTTCTCCGTATGACCGTTCAATGGCCTAGGTAATTTGTTTGGAAATTCAAACTCAGAGAATTTATTTTAATTAGACCGTTATTGGTACTTCTGTGGTACGCTAATGTAAAAAAAAAAATGCCAAAAACACCGACTGCCGATGCCGTGATATGAAGCTGTTATGCTAGCGGAGGAGATGGCTGGTCGTTTGAGGGAGAGAACCTCAAACTAACCCAGCCGCCGCGAGAAACGCCCCGGGCGTTGGACGCCACTAGACCACTCCCGGCCACCGTATATGCGGGCCTGTGGACGGTTAGCAATGGGTAGCTCACCGATCACCGTCCGTCCGTCTATTGACGATAGGCCGTCGACAGCGCGTTAGTGTTCCACGCGCGCCTCAAAGAGATGTCAGCAAAGCAGAGAGATCTGCCAGGGCCACCGCCTGTCGGGGTTGCGGGTTGTTCGAAAGAGATACCGCGGCCCCGGAACATAAAGGGCAAGAGAAGGAACATGGGTACATTTTAGTCAGTACAAGTCTGACACCCAATTTATTACACGATTCCCATCATCAAAGAAAAAAAAAAGGGTCGGTCCGTAGCACTTAACCGTTACCTTAATGTTCACAATTTGATCATGAACATGTTGACTTGATTTACGGTCGGAATTTTCCGTCGGATTCCGGAATTCAAGCTTAGTGTCCGGAATGCGGGAGGAATTTTAAAGCATCTGAAATTTCTCTTCCACAAAATATCCAAATATGTAATTCTTAGCTATTTTAGTTTGAAATATGAGGCTGCACGTGTACAATAAAGCGTTTCTTAAATTACCACCTAAAAAGGTAACCTATTAGTAAAACCTATTTTTATACATAAAAGAACATGTGATATCTGCAGTAATTATTGGACAATATTTTAGTGCTTTGACTGAGCTGTAATGAAACGGTTTATTTCAGTGATCGCCTATTTTTTTACGGATGGGAATCATCAAATAATTTCCCCCGCTCTAGGCGGAGCGGGGGAAGAAAAGTCAGACTTTTACCGACTAAAACCCACTCATGGTCCTTCTTTTTCCCTTTATCAAAATAGCTGCTATTTATATATATTTGATAACTAAATTGAAAAGATAAACACACTATAATTTTTTTAATACAATTTATTTTTCACTTACAAAACATGAATAAATCAGAAATGCATCGTAGCATTTAACTTCTATAAGTATTACATAAAAATACCTATGTACGTACAATAAATTATTTTAAGATTTAACGTTAGTAGGTACTTATAATATCAATGGTATAACAGATCTTTCGATTGATTCCTCGATATATTACTAAAATACACGTAACCATATATTTCAAAACAATTGAAAAAAAAACACGAAAAATAATTAAAAACTTTTACAATAATTTCTAAATGTACCAAAAAGATTGCGTTGCCGTTCTCTAGACAAAATTATATGGCAACACAATGCAAAATGTTGCTAGGATAAAAATACAATAAATGTATTCGGCGAGGTCGTTTCCATGAAGTTTCTTGTTTCAGCGATGATGCTAAAAACATGCCAATATTAACCAATATTAAAAAAAACTAATTAATTAATTTGTTCCTATGATTACCGCTTCGTAAACCCATAACAATGGCACTTCTTGACTATTTTAACAATATTATCACTTTCCAATATATTTGTAAAGTTCTATTACAAACATATTCAGACAAAGATTTATAGTAACTTATCAGAATTAAATCTTAGAACGAGCTAAGTCCCTTTAATTTTAGGAAAGGGTATGGTAATAACTTGTTGAGATTTTTCCCGACTTTCCTGTAATGTACTCGATAGTCAAACACTGAACCAAAAATGTTCTAAAACACCATTTTTCCATTAACTTTAAAAAACTTTAAGACAAAGTTACTAAAGACTAACGAAACATGGAGGTAGAAAGCCTACAACTCCTGGACCGGATCCTCTGCATCAGCCAGCTTGACAAGACCGATGAAACTCTTCTCTGGCTGCATCAGGGAATGCCTGTCCCCACCTGTATTTCTGACGGCAAGTCTGTCGCCAGCCTTGAGGAACAACGCCGCGGCTGAGAAGCACGAGTTGGGCTTGTCCATCTGTTCTGTGGAGTGGCTAGACTGGGCGCACTGAAGGAGAGTCTCCCGACCTTCAATTTCGGCGTTCGTGCGGTGAAGCACCCAGGAGATGATGTCATGACTATCCAGGTAGTAGATCTGAGGAAAAAAGTTAGCAGTAAGTTTATATCAAGGTATAAATCTTAAATATTATATGTGTTAAAAGAAATTAAGTAAAAAAGACAGTCTTTTAAGAATTTCAAATTTCAGTAATCCAATAAGCAGACTTTATTGGTACAATTTTTACTGAAAATATTTTCTCTGATACAACGTCTAACATTCAATGTTTAGACAAGTCTTTCACAAAACTTATTTTGCCAAAGAAAACCGAATACTGACCAATTTATAAATGGTTTTATCGCTACACGCTTCGCTTTATTTGAAACCAACTAATTGCCTCAAGGCAAAAAGTTAGTCCAAAGTAAGTCAAAAACCGAAGTTAACGATTATAAATCTGCCGAGCCTGGATTTGTTTTAAATCTCAGAAAGTTTATTTAAGATAAGAAGTTCAAAGGAATTTATAAGCTCGATTTATTGTTTATCTAATTTCAGAAAGTCTAGACAAACCAATGCAAAATTCGCTGTCTAAATAATTTAAGTTTTTCTGTTTTGTTTTTGCATAAAATGTTGAACCACGTAGACAAATTAGAACTCGCTATTTGGTCTGGTTATTGATACCAGTTCTAGAATATGATATGGTACATAGATTGTCAATCTTCGTAACAGAACTGGTAATAGTAGAAGAAGAGCGGTTTGTATTCAAAGTCAGAAGCTTCCAATTGGAAAAGGCTTTATAGGTGGTCCTTCGAGCCGGATGAAGGAGTGGTGTGAAGTGCCCTATGATTACTTATCCTCAATTGAATACCTGTGCATTTGTCTAATATGAACAATGACGAAGCAAAAGAAGCGTGAGTTTATTTACCTGTACGTAGACGAAATACACGCCGGTATGGTGGACGTGCACGTGGCCGGTGCGGGTGAGCGTGGGGCGAGGGTGTGGCGACATCACCGTCCATGGAGCTGGGTACCACACGTCGTGGGCTGCTCCGTGAGACACACGGACTAGGCCATTACCTGTGGAAGAAAGAAATACAATATTTATTACTTGCGTTACATCAGTGACGAGAGGTGTGTGACATGTTTTAATTTCCTTACGTTTTATTCACGGGTTGACCACTGAAAACCAGCGCTGTGCTGTGGCCTCCCATAGCACAGCATCATCGGAGATTACAGGAATAACGTTATTATCATCATCATTCTACTGCCCTTATCCTAATTTATGCGTGGTTAGCGCAGCATTTTTGCGTATTCTTATTAATTCTCTATTAGTCGTCATCTGATAAGATACCTACTTTATTGGTGTAATGTTATGGTATGTTTAATCGTATGTTGTCTATTGAGAATTTCACCTGTAACATGGTGCGAAAGTAGACTGCGGACTGAAAATTAGCTAGTGGAAAAAGCCCTTTCCGATCTCCAAGTCTTCTGCCAAATCAAGACTGTTGAACAGTTGGTGGATTTATCGACATCAAATTAATACACCCATCTTCCTAGCTCTTCGTGCTGCGCTGGCGCTGCTGCTGCGGCTGCAGAGAACCTCAAGCGGCGTAAATATAGTAACCTTATTGGTAACTATATTTTCGAGCCGTTTGGGGTTGAAACTCTGGGACCGTGGGGTCCTTGTGCTCACAGCCTGTTTAAGGAAATATCAAAACGTTTGGTTGACACTTCCCGTGACCCAAGGGCTGGCTTTTACTTTGGCCAGAGGCTTAGCGTTGCCATACAACGTGGCAACGCGGCCAGTCTCTTGGGGACGTTGCCAACTGATAGCGTTGAGGACGAATATTTTGACGCTATTTTTTAATTTATTTGTAAGTTATTTAGTATGTTTAATATAATGTTTGTGAAAGGATAATGAAAATATTTTAATAAAGAATCAAAACTAAAAAAAAAAAAAAAAATGAAACTTGAAAAATTCACTTGACATTATAATAATAGATGTCTACTCCAAGTAATTTAATATCTAAATCTATTCTTCTTTCAAGTGAAAATGGGAGTAAAGTCTTCCGAAGATTCAATTCAAACGCAATTACTTGGGAGCACAAAGTTAGCGTTGACATATCAATATGTTGAACGTTGAATTACCGTTTCCACAGTGTTGACAAATTGAGTCAGCTTTTCGTTGCCTTGAAACGTACATAAGTCCAATTGAATTCAAGCTCTCTTCAATTCAACTGATGGCAAACTTGAAGCTGTAGATGCGACTTTGATAAAAGGCTTGATATACTAAGTTTTTCCTGTTTCATCGTCCGTGTGGATGTTGGAAGTTGCTTAGTCCTTAGGGGAATGTACTAACTGGATATATATCTACCCAGATCATTTCATTGCCATCGTCTATCCATGTGTCAGTTTTCATGACAAGGCAGCAATAAGGCTGGCTGATAGGCAGACAGATTTCCTTCGTAATTGCAATTAATCGTTTTATTGGTATGGATAAGGACAGCATAGATGGATAAGCATTGTCCATTTTTTACCACATATGAATGCATGGGCTATGCATATCATAACAAGCGGGATTTCAGTACAGTATACTTTGTATTTTAATGTTTTAATATATTTGCGTATATTCGTGATACTTAGAAAAGACGTGGACCAAAAAATCAAAATGCAAAGCGAAACGAATTGAAACGGGTCAGAGCCCATTCGTCCCCTAAGATTCGCACCCTGTGCCCACTCGTCCCCTGGAACTTTTGAGGGGCCCATTCGTCCCCTAAAGAATATTTTTTTTTATTCATTCTTCTAATATAAGTACATGTATATGTGTATACTGCAACTTGGTAGTCCTGGTACAGTCGCGCAGAGAAGGGTAAAATAAAAAAATATAGTAATTCGTATCATGTTTATTTCAAATAAGATTAAGTTTAATAAAATGCTTCTAGGCTCTAGGCATTAAGTCAGTCTTCAAAATAATTAATCAACTTTTGGTTTCTTGTACATCCTTACTAATATTATAAAAGCGAAAGTGAGTTTGTTTGTTTGTTTGTTTGTTTGTTACCTCTTCACGCTTTAATGGCTACACCGATTTTGATAAATTTTGGTACAGAGATAGTTGGGAACCAGGAGACGGACATAGGCTAACTTTTATTTTAAAAAAGTGGGATGTGAGGGAGAAAGAGGGAAGAAAAGGGAAAACTTAGCGTTGCTATTACAAATCAATAAGGCGCAAGAGGAACTGTGTTACCCCGAATTTAACGCGAGCGAAGCCGCGGGCAAAAGCTAGTTTGTAAATATTTAGCAAAATATATGATAACCATAATATCTTTATGCAGTAAAATAAAACTGTGTAACTATTTAAATAAAATCCCAGTAATTATTCAGGAGTAAATTATTTTGTTTTGACTTTTTAGTCAAAATATGACTGTAGTACTTATTCCACCATAAAGTGAATTACCATCAATAATAATACTAATCATATTCCAGGATTCAAATGAGATAATTCAATTCAATTATGGTAAAAATATTATTATTATAATATTAACAGTATTGTTTATTTCGTTAGGCGAACTTCATTTAATAAAAGACCAAAGACACATTGAACAGTCTCGTATTCGCAGTCACTTTCAAAAACCAATATGTCACCGAGGCAGCAAAACAAAATAGATAAGGTGTTTTGTTTGTATGTTATGACATACAAACAAAACACATTATCTATTTTGTAACCCGTTTTTTAACAAGCCATTCGTAGAGACAAATATTACATCGTAAGCCTATCGACAGGTTATATTATTATCATGACGGATTATCATTCATCGTAGCTCTTTTTTCAATGATCTGTTATGATTTATTAAATTAATTCCGTTAATAAACTGTTCACAAGTGTACTATGTTAACCGTTTCTTATGTAAAATATAGCTAATTTTATCTCAGGGGACCAATAGGCACCTGAATAGGTGCCGAATCTTTAACTTATATTGTAAATATATTAGAGGGGACGAATGGGTACCTTAAAAATAATATTTTTATTAAAATATTAATTGGTCCCCTACCAGGAGACCAATGGGCACCTATATAGGGGCCGAATTCACAACTTTTATGCTGGGGGACATATTTTAGGGGACGAATGGGCTCTGACCCATTGAAACTTGGCAAACATGTGACTCACAGTATTTTTACAGCAAATTGATTTGCTTTTTAAAGAATTTATGAGGTTTCAATTCAAGTTTATTTGCATTGATGTTATAAATAGTACCTTAATTGCAATAAAAAATACAAATGTAAAGAAAATATTTCAGGAAAATAAATTATGAATGGTGCTCTAGAGAGTGGGAAAGCTAGGCTTTCAAAGAATCTAAATGGGCATGGGTAAATAACTAGTTAAGAGTAAGTAATGTAAATATTTACCGTATCAAAGGGAACTTGGTTACCTACGGATTTTAGTATGGTAACATGAGTTAAGAATGCATGGATGTTTTTGTTGTTGTTTTACGAAATTATATTAGTTTTGGAGCTTTTAACATCTGCACTTTTAACTACTTACTAGTTAGTTAAGAGTCTATTGTCAGTAGGGTTAGAGTTACCATTACTAGTATAACCTGTTTTGGCCGGAAATGTCTACGAATTGGGTTTTTCGTCTGGCTTTTTGTCCGGCCGTGTCATATGTTGAGCATTTGTTAAGAGTCATTTAAATTACCGAAAAAAATATCCGAACGTATTTTGCAAGTCTGTTTTTTTTTAAATGGTTCCCATGATGAGACTAAGCAAAAAGTTACTGAACGTATAAAGTACTTTAACGTATGTTGTGTCCTGTGTTATGGCCTGTCGTCTGTCAACGTCGTGTTCGTGAACCACGAGCGCCTCTAAGAGATGTCTGCAAAGCAGAGGGGCCTGCCAGGGCCACCGCCTGACGGGTTTCTGTGTTGTTCAAAAGAGATACCGCGGCCTCGGAATACAAAGGGCAAAAGCAGGCATATAGATGAGTTTTAGTCAGTAAAAGTCTGACACATCCTCCTGCTCCGTCCACATGGGAGGAAGTTATTTGATGATTTCTCATCCCTAAAAAAAGGAATGTCGACTAAAAATCGTAATACACTTTTTTTTGTTTTTCTTACTCTCCATTAAGTTGTTCTTAATACCTCTACGTCTTAAGCTAATTACTCATTATATAACATACTAGGCAAAATTATTAACTTTTTAAATGATGTCATCACTGTCTGATATAAAATTCAATCATAAAGAGCTAAATCGAACTAAAATATGCGACAATCTGCTCTTTAATAAAGTGCGTTCTTGGTATTTAGTTTCATTAATATGTGCATTTATTTTTGGACCATGAATGAATTTAATCAATGAATGGATGGTTAAATCTCGTTTTCGAGGTCAGTGTTCGTAATTGCTTTGCGGGGAGGTTAAGGTTGAATTTATTACCATTTTGTAGCGCGTGTCAAATATTTAGAATAAATTAATATAGATATAATACAAACAAAATTTAGATAAAAAGTGTGTGTGTCAGCTCCGACGCACGACTGGAGCTTACTCCTTAAGTACAAAAAAAAAAAAATATCACTGACGGACGACAAATTTCATAAAGCGCCATCTAGTAATATTCAACTGTACGACAAACACCATAGGTGCGTGCACGTGCACCAAAAACGTAACGAGGTCATTCATCAGTAGATTTTACACCTCACATTTTTCTCATACCGGGCGCCTTATATATGAAAATCGATTCTTAGGAGTAAACTCCAAAAAACAACAGTTTTTTTTAACTAGAACCCATGTCATTTTAATGTAAATAATATTTGCTCGGTTTAACACGGTTAGAAGGTAATTAAAATCTCCGACTTCACAAATTCTCGGTGAGCTGAGCATTGTAACTCAACCAGATGCACTTTTTTAGATCAAATCATTTATAAGAAACACATTCAAGCGGCATGCGTTGCGGTAGAAGCTGCGAAGAAACAAGGGACGCGTAAATCGTGTCGTAATATAATCTAATATATAAAATTTCCGTGTCACAATGTTAGTTACCGTACTCCTCCGAAACGGCTCGACCGATTCTTATGAAATTTTGGGTACATATTGGGTAGGTCTGAGAATCGGCCCTAAACCTCAGCGGGTGAAACCGCTGGGCACAGCTAGTATCATATAATAGCATATTCTATCTTGCATCAATTTTGTATACGGTCTTCTGCTCACATTAGAACTAATGTATGCTGTCAGTGTGTTTGTCTAATCTTACCTTTGTAATGTTCATGTATCTCTGGGCTCAGATGAGACGTGTTGCCATGAAAGTGGGCCGCGATGAACGGTCTCCTGACGCCTTCCTGGAACGGAATGCAGTTACGGATAAGACAAGTCTACACACTGGTTAAATATTCATGCTGCTTGGATTTTGTCATATTCACAATAATTGATATGAAACGGCTGAAGATTTGAATATGATGAAGATATTAATTTAAAAGTTTATAGCTGACAAATCGGATAATTAAAACACAAACTATTACAGAAGAATAACGATCCTACGAGGATTCTAAGGGTTATAATTATTACTGTAAAATTCTAATTTAAAAAAATAAATAAAGAAAATGCTGATGTTTGTTTTCGAAATGCCATATCACTACAAGACAAAATCGTAATCATGCAAAGTGGCTAACAAAAATCATTTCAAGAAAATTGCATAGCGTCGTAGAATTAAGGTTTTCAGATGCTACGATCCTTACATAGGTACTCCTTTTGCGTCTTCCACATACATCTGGCCATAAACGCACGCCGAATGCGGGTACTACGCACCTGGACTTTCTGAAGAATCTCAACAATGAGTGACCTTATTGGTGAGGTTTCGTATCTCTCTTTCTAAGCTTGATGCTTGGGTCAAGCCTAACCTATAAACATAATGAAGTTATATGCATAGGTACCTCAAAATCACTGTTCCTGACAGTTCTGGTCACGGTGTGCATCGTCATCCTCGCTGAAGGAGCGGTGTCCAAGTTCGAAGAGAACTTCTTTGTCTTGCGTCTGCAACAAAATTACTTGTTGAAAAAGTTTCTACGTTCATAAAAGTTTTTGCATTATGTTGAATGAAGCCAGAAGCTAGGTAGAAGAAAATACTGTTGAAAAATGTTGGTTTATGTTGATAATATTGATGTAAATTTTGCCGTTTTTCCTGTGACAACATCGGGTAAAGTTGAATCGTAGTTAGTCAGTATAACAAAACAATAAAAAGAAGCTATAGTCCTACTCACAAGGCATTATAACTATAAATGTACCATGTGGAGTGTGTCCATATGGAGAAGAATGGGCAAGAAACTGCATGGACACTCTTTTAAATCCGAATATTGATAACCTTGGTTTAATTCTGGTTGAGATTATACATTATGTGAGAACGATGTAGCATGAGGCACACAAACGTATTTTCAGGCATCTTTTAAAGCAAGATGAATATGCATATCTATGTTCAGCGATGTTTCATCTCGTCTCCCGGTGCCTACATTATCAAACTATGGACTGAAGACAGGTGGGGTTGGGTGGGGTAAACTTGTAGTTACCCCACCCAACCCTACCTGTTAGCGCCAGCTTAGCGCTCTCATTAGCCGGCCATGCGTGAGTTGCGCCAACTTTACCTTATAAACGGCTTTTAATTAAAATCGCGTAACTAAAAACTTAGTCTTAATTAATTTTGCTTTGTACAAAAGTCTTTAGTTGGCTTTGCTAAGCTCGTGCAGTCACGAAAAAAATCAAAAGCTAACTCTTACTGTAAAAAAATGTTGTGATTTAATAAAATAAACAATTCCTGTCGACCATAGGAATTGAATAGTTATTGTTTATTTGTGGAAAAATAAAACACTAGGTAGTTGGGATAAATGAAAAGAAAAACCACGAGTGTGAAATACATTGTATGTTGAACCTAATCGTAATGGTCTACTCACAGTGTGCTAATTGGAGATTTTACTAAAATAACAATTATTTAATTTAAGTACTAAGTGACTTTGAGAAACACTGTTTTGCTACTAGAGATGATATTATTTTATTTAAAAACCTTGCCCGATACTAGGAATTGCTCCTGTATCGTGCTTGCGTTTACAAACATTTAAACTCACATACACAAACAACCAGACCCGGAACAACTATCTGTAGGCCATACAAATATTTGTTCCGTGTGGGTCTCGAACCCGCGACACGCAGCGCAATAGTCGATCGCTCACTCACTGCGCCAACCGCGCCGTCTTTGTCTCTCGGAGGGGAGGAAATTGGAGCAAAATTACATTTGTGTACTTGGGTTCCATTCCTGTTGGACATCCCGTGAAATAGTCCCAACACTGATCCCTTTACATCAATGATCTGTTGAGTGAAGAAGAATGTAATTTGTTTGTGTCAGTTTACCAACAAGAAAGTATGTAGAATTTCGGTTTTTCATTACTACTTATTAGTTTTGTCCATGACATTTGTTTTCCTAAATTATAGTTTAGTTGAATCGTTTAAAAACAAATGCGTCAAAAGTGTTCGTTTACTAGTATTATTAACAAAATTACGTCAATATTCTATTTCTAAACGAAATTAATGAGTTCAAATAGAATTAATCAACAGCATAATTATTGTAAATTATTAATTGTTGTCATTTCTAAATATAGACCTATTTTTGAAACCTATTTATTTGTCGTGCCTTCAATGACCAAATGACAAAAGAAAGAAGAAGTATATAAGATGAAAGAAGTATTTGAAAATATAATAATACGCTATTAACCCCCGAAGGTTTATGCAGAGTTGTACCTTAGTAGTCACATTTCACCAGTAATGTTAAAGCCCGATGTAATAGGGGGCAATCCTAATCCCATTGTCAACACATGTGCAAATGCAGTGTCCGTGACTGCAACAGAGGACTTCCTGAATATCAATAACATTTTACCCTTTTTTTTTAAACCGGACTCGCAATTATAAACTTCTTGGAACCTCCTACAAAGGTTAAAGCGTAAGGCTTCATGCATGATGCCTTTACCAGTACTCGAGAGTGGGTGCTGTGTACTTGGCAAAGCGGCACGTGACGCTCACATAGCGCTCTAACAAGTTCACCTACAATGTTTGTAGTTAAATCGCTTTGAGTCGAGTTAGTTTGTTTGCAAAGGCAAGTTTGGGTTGGGAGTGGACTAAGCTATTGGAAACCCACCTACATAAGCCATATACTGGCATGTTAAACATGCATAATCATCTTATAATGTGGCCACTGCCTCTACCCTATGATAGGTAGTGGTTATGATCATAGGTTCGATGATTCCATGAGGAAAACGGTCAATGTCAAAAATAATACAATCGAGCGGTAAATAATCGTCTTCAGCATACGCTGACGATAACTTTGTAAGTACCTCAAAACATGGAGTGAAAATGATTTCTGCACACCCACAAACACAATTAGTTGTTTATGAGAGAAGTCGGACAACCAAAATTTGAAATACTTACTAAAAAATTTCTACCAAATAGTCGGTTTTTTAGGCTTAAAAACTCGCTTTGTTGTCCGTCTGTCTGTGTTTCAAGACCCTTTATATCAGGAACGCGTAGAGTTGTCGAGTTGACATTACACACAAACGATATATTAAAATATGGGGTTTCTTGGAGCTGTGTAAAAACCAACCCTCTAAGCCTACGCAGTTAAAAGATATGGCCATTTAAGTCGCAAGTTGGTACGGAACTGAACTCGCTAGTGCGAGTACAGGGTTGAATGACAAAAAACCTTTTTTTTTGGGCATTCATTTTTTTATCTTTGGCGACAATAATATGTGCAACATTAAGTGCTTACACGTGAAGTCCACTAACATCCAATGATTTATCGGTAATTGTCCACTACAGTTACGTTCTAGAATAGCAAATATTTGTGATGTATACAGGAGCTGAGTGCTCTACACAGTAATTGTATTACGAGTTCATTTGACACCCTCGCTTGAGAGGGAGTCCATAGGATATATACATACAGTGATGCAATTATCATTTGGAACTCGACAGGGAACAGAAATTGTGAAATACACTACTGGAAAAAATACAGGGATAAATAAAAACTAAAATTTTCAACAGCCTGTAACTTCGAGTGAAATGGTCGTACGGGAAACCAAAAAAAAGGAGATTGTAGCTCCGTACTGTAATTGTAGTGTCTAGTTTTTGGATAAGAACTTTAAAATTTTGTAGCTCCCGGGTTTTTTTAGTAATCTTAGAAGACCAAAAAAGAAAACAAGTTGCTGGTTTTTAGTGGATATTAATGGTGTTTTAGTTCCGATTCTGGCCACACGTCAAAAAATCCTATACAGAATATGCCTCATGATGTTCTAATGTTATTTTCAAGGATGTTCAATAAATATTGGCGCCATGTTCAGTCAGATTTGGAACTAATGATTCTTTGCTTGAGCTTTATGAACAAAACTCGTAAGTAAATAGATGTCTGGAATCAACTGAAAAAAACTGGACATAGTGTGTAAAACAATGTCAAGTATTTTTCACTTACTTATTTAGGAAAAATTGCTTTGTCCCTGGTTTCCAACGTAGTTTGTTATCTTGAATATATGTATACGAATACGAAAGTATTGTAAATAGCTAGTGGGTCTCTTGTTTTGAAAAAAATAAAAAGTAACCGACTTCCAAACAACGCAAAAAATACGGGAAATAATTTTACATCCGGAAGTCTGACTTTGGACGATATGCTAATATTTTTTAGTAGCACTGAAAAGCAAAAACTCGTGTGAAATTGAAAGAATTTTTGTGAGAGACCATCATGCCACAACTAAAAAGGCTGAAAGAAAAAATGTTTACCATAAAGATTATAAGGAAGCGGAGTGCTTCATTATTAAGTCGCCTTAGCGGGCCCCAAGTCTGCTATTTTCTATAACTTAGTCATTCCAACACGATTCCACTGTCATTTTGCTAAAAGTTCGTAATCTGCTAAATTACAATGGTCGATCATTGGTCGGCCAGTGGTCTCGTAATGGAATGGTAGTAGAATGACATTGTAGTATTGCCATTATTATAAAACCCGTTGGTAGAAATGATTTTCGAAAAACTACTACCACATTTAAACGTTTATTCAAGCCAGATTTTATTTATATGTATTTTTCCTGTCCCGATGCATTTTATGTTAACACGTTTAGATTTGTAATCAACTTAAAAAATATAAAATGATGATTTTTTAAATGATCTTCAACATTTATTTTATGTTTGTGACACTGAAACTTGTCAGTTGACAATATTAGAAATGTCATTTCATAACTTTGTTTACATTTGCATCATAGTGATTCGCTTCGTTTTCTATTAAAATCGACGTTTTTGACCATGAATACTGACTCTGGTGATTCTCCTATACCTTACGACCACGGCTTGAATATGGATTCCGCTCTTGCTGATAATGACAACTCCCACGATAACATAGATTTGATGTCATATTCGAGTTCTTCACTGTGAACTGTTGCAAGTGGATAATATGTACGCTGTGTAAATAAATTGTAATTTTTAACATATCAAGATTGCGAAGACACCTTTTGGAAATCGTCGAAGTTCGATCTCTCGAAAAACATGGGTTGGACATCAACAGGTAACTATAATAAGTTTTACAACTGTAATGATAAATGCAAATATGATTCAAAATAAGGTACCTATTCATACATGCTTGCAAATAAATACTCACATAATATTGTTTTTTCTTTTCCAGTCAGTTACAAGACAGTGATAGTTTGGTGTGCCATGCATGTTGGACCAAAGCATGGAATAAAATCAGTCAGGCAACAAGTCAACACTCAACAGTCCACATTTTGTTATTGTTATCCACATTCATATCTCTATTAGCTGTGGCACCTCTCTTTTAAGGCAAAGGTCATATTTGCTGAACATTGATACACCACAACGGTAAACCAAATAAGGAATCTGATTGCATATCAAATTGCACCACAACCATGTTAAAATAACAAACTATACTATTTTTAGAATCCTATTGAATGCAGTAAGATTGCTCTGAAATGTTAAAAGGCTAACATTATATAATTTTTTTTTGCAGCCTGTCTGTGTGATACTCAATTTTGACAATGTTTTAGTTTATGATGAATTAAATGTTTTCTATTAATATATTATTATTGTTTTATTTTCAACTATCTGTAATATTTAAATAGTATATCTTTTATCAATATATTATTTGGGGGGCATACTAATATTTACATTCAATGTTGCTTGTGGGCACTCAGGGCCTTAAGTCACTATAGCAGCTTGGCATCCCTCTTTATGTGTAACACAATTTTTGTAAAACAACTCAATAATGTTTTAGCTGTCACAGTCAAATGTGATATTAACGTCAGTAAGCAACTAACGTTAACCGTATAGTTCAGTACGGACCACAGAGTACATTTTATATACGGACCCCTTCAGGTAGGTACTTGACATTCAAACCTCCGCTGGCTCGGTACTATACTGGCCCCGAA
The DNA here is from genome assembly GCA_905475445.1 of Ochropleura plecta. Lineage (NCBI taxonomy): Eukaryota > Metazoa > Arthropoda > Insecta > Lepidoptera > Noctuidae > Ochropleura > Ochropleura plecta. The sequence continues at coordinate 5,355,668 of FR997723.1, read as the reverse complement.
AGGGGTCGAATATTTAAGTCATACAACCTCCTCATTATTTTTATAAATATTGTATTTTCTGGTTAAAAAATAATATGGGTGTGCATCAGTTAATAATAATAGTTTATTGAAAACAAGTCCTTACAATATGCTTAATGTCTAGCTGTGGTTAACAATGATTGAAGGTGTACAAGACATGAAACCCTGCCTCCTAAACTAGGAAAACCTGTGACTTAGGAGACAGTGTTCTACTGCCACTTGGATACTATAAACCCTTTTAGAAATTAAAATTAATGGCTAGTAAGCTGATATCATACAAAAGCTTTTCTTGCTTATTTAATGGAAAATAGAAAATAATATAAAAAAGAGTAAAACAATTAAGGGAGAAATTAAATTAAAACTAAAAAGTAAAATGACTGTATGATTGGTTTTGTCGGTGTGACTGGGTAATGTGTGTGTTATGTGTGTCGAGTGGGTGTGTATGTGACTGGGTATCGTGTGTTTTGTGTTGTGTGAGTGTGATATGAGAAGCCTGAGCATGTGACTTTGGTGGTGTCGAGTGTGAGACTATGTTTGGGGTGGTGCAAGCTTGGTGTCTCCCGATGTATTAAGAAATTAGTAATACTATGTCAGAGGCATTAGAAGTGCCTCTCTTTGATTGTAGTCCAGGAGAAACAGCATACTCTTCAGCTTATCTTTTACCCCGTGTTTGCTTAACCTTGCTATTTGTGCAGCCTTATTAATATTTCGGTACACAAGAGAGCTCAACACGTAGAGCTGTCTTCTGGCAAACGTAGTTCTATGACTAGGGGTTGGGCAAACTATTGTTTGACCACGCTTATTTGAGTCTGGTAGTGGTACCTGGTTGTGCTTCCAGAGTGTGGTTCTGAGAACAAATAGTTGCCTAACTGTCAAAAGTTTGAGCTCGGTGTAAAGCTGATGAGTGGGATAGCGAAAGGGCTTTTGCAACATAACCTTGAGTACTGCCCTTTGTGCACGCTCCAACTCAAGGAACCTAGTTTTAGCCGATCCTCCCCAAGCCAGAATACAATAACCGAATTAAGATAATAGAATTAAAAACTCTTATGTAAACGTCATTAGAAGTTCTTAAGTTATTGAGCAAGTTTCTTAATTAACGCTTGTAAAGTCCAAGACCGTAAATTACGATCATCGCAACTTTGATGGCAGTGTAGGTCGACGCTAAAAATCATGAAAAATGTAGTTTTCGGACATGTAAATCCACTTTATTGGGCATGATTAACTTTAATAAATATTCTTTAGCTCGTAGTGAACATATTTCTCCAATCAATACTCCACAAACACGATGGATAGCAAACACTTTTTGTCAAACCGAGCTACTAAAAGCAATGACTGCACAATGACGTTGTAATGGTAGATCACTGATCAAAGGAACTGTCAAAATATTAGCAGATTACCGAATGCGTCAGTCATTCGTTTGTCATTATGCACGAGATTACCATTCTAAGCAATTTCTTTCAATGGACTGTCAGTGACTGACCAGTGGAATGTCATAATGACGACATTTTATTAGTAGATTACCAAACTTGTCAAAATCAACCATTAAGCGATCAGTGATCGACCATTCTGACACTATTGTAATAGCAGACTTAGGCCCCAGCCCGAACAGTCTCCTAAGGGTGTTGTCCGAGCGGTGGGACTTGTCTCTGATACAGAGGTGGATGCAGCTTCATGTTAGCGCCTCTCCCCGTATTTTTTGACATTATTGTAAATTATTTAATATTGTATCATTATTTTCATTATTGTACTATGGGAATTTGTATTATTTTAATTTAATTGCTGTTTTTAAAATTGTATGTGTTTTTGATTATTTTACTTCTTTTTGATTTATTTTAACGTGTAATTTGTTGTTTTGTTGTCATTATGGACTGTATGTCTGAAATAAATGAGTTATTATTATATTATTATAAAATACTGACTTCCAAAAACACCTCCAGAAATAGGTGGCAAAAAAATATGTTTGTTACATTTTTTTTTTAAATGAGTAGAAAAAGTTTGTATTTCAGAAGATAACTCATAAATAACCCAAACAAATTAGATAAAATTCATGCGGGACCCCTTTGGCAGTATACCCTTTCGATTTTAAAAATCGAATTATGAAAATCGCCCCACAATCAACGGGAATATCGCGTAACAAACATACCTACTTACAAAAAAACAGTCCAATTGAGAAACTCCTCCCTTTTTTAATTCGGTTAAAAAGTTACACCCAAGGTAACATATCGCTGTAGGTTTACCAATAAACGCCATTAAAGACCCACATTTGCGAGATTTACCTAAGATTAACCAGGGCATTGCGAATACGGCGCAATAAAAATAGCAATAAACATAATCCATGAATATTTCTCATGATGAAACCCGAGAGCATTGCGGTCGCATTCCTGATTGCTTCGCGCCAGCCCGACGAGCCAACCCGACCGTCACAGACTCTACATATAAATGTACACCGACGGCACATCAACCTACACAAAACCATTTTAACCGGATCTCTCTACTACGGTGAGCGATCCGTAGTAGAGAGATCAAGTTATAATAGATAAGGATAGGTTGACTTGCCCTCGTGTGTACATAGTTACTTTGGCTATCTGGAATTTGCGGTCAGCATAGCGTTTAGGACTAAATCTTCTAGTAGTTTGACGATTATGAAGGGTTGCGTAATAGAATTTGATGTTGGGCGAAATATATCTTCGTAATACATACTAAAATGATGAATTCTGGATTTCAAAGGAGTGTTTGTTACTCTTATGAGTATAATTTAACTACTCGATCGGCTATGTATGTCTAATAGGTAAGTTGTAACAGTTATCATCACTGAATCACCAGGGATCCGACCCACGTAGACTGGGATGTTATACAGATATACCTTGGGCCCTATCAGAATATCAGCACTGTGACATGGCTGCCATGTTGCAGCATCGTGCTCAGATAGAGGCCTTTTGGCCTCGTGAGGACTAATTTAATTTATCGGCTTTTTTATATTGTTTTTTTTTCGACTTTTGTTGTTCTTTTTTAAAAATTAAGTAAGTATCTTTGTTTTATTGCCTTGCCCTGTGCTAGTTTAATTAATAAACAGTTTTTCTTTCTTTATTTCTTTACTCGTGAATCACTCTGTCTATTGCCGAAAACCGACAAACTAAACAAACAGACAGCGACTTCATTTTATAAGTATAAAATGAAGTCGCTATGATACGACGATATGATATGATGATACTTAAGATTGAAATTTAAAAAAAATAACTTACGAATACCACATAATGTAAGTGTAACTCAAAGATACATTCAAACTTTTAAATGCAATAAACAAATGAAATCCACATATTCAAAGACATTACATACTCAAACTTAATAAATGGCATACAAATATTATTGGTCAAATAAACTCAATTTTATGGATATGGATTTATTACATTATTTCAATTTTACAATTTGACGACACGGTTGGCGCAGTGGTTGAGCGATCGACTGTTGCGCTGTGTGTCGCGGGTTCGATCCCCGCACGGAACAAATATTTGCATGACCTGCAGATAGTTGTTTCGGGTCTGGGTATTTGTGTATGTGTGTATAAATGTTTGTAAACGCACCCACGATACAGGAGAAATTCCTAGTGTGGGGCAAAGATTAAAAAATAAAAATTCTTCGTTTTTAAAAAAATCCCTCACCCACATGTATGTATCGTATGTGTGGTCAGGTGTTTGCATAGTTTACAATTATCGCAGACTGGAGTTTAGCAAGAACGTTTTATGTATAACTAGCTTTTGCCCGCGGCTTCGCTCGCGTTAAATTCGGGGTAACACAGTTCCCCTAGCGCCTTACTGATTTGTAATAGCAACGCTAAGTTTTCCCTTTTCTTCCCTATTTCTCCCTCACATCCCACTTTTTTAAAAAAAATATTAGCCTATGTCCGTCTCCTGGTTCCCAACTATCTCTGTACCAAAATTCATCAAGATCGGTTAAGCCATTAAAGCGTGAAGAAGTAACAAACAAACAAACAAACAAACAAACTCACTTTCGCTTTTATAATATTAGTAAGGATTCCATTCTTTCTTACCTTTCGTCAGTCTTAGTCATCATCCTAGGCGCGGCGTACTCATCTACGGAGTCAGCTGAGGAGTCAGGGAAGACACTACGCTTGGTCCTCGACCCTTCCTCCTCTGTTGGCTTGGTTGGTTGGACCGCTGCTTGCACTGGTTGGAGTTCTGGAAAGGTTACAGATATGAAATAAGGTAATGAAAAAGGTGGGGCTGGAAGATCAAAAACTTTGTAAATATCATTACACCGGTAATTTGCAAAAGATTTTCCAGAAAAATATCCTACCATTTCCCCTTTTCCCAGTAATGTTGGGGTCAGCTTCCAGTTTGCCGGGTGCAGCTAAATACCAGCATTTTAAATGGAGCCACTGACTTCAAAATATTTATTTTTCACTTAGCCCTACGGAACACCTATAAAACATCAGGAAAAAGTTCTTAAAAAAAATATTGTCTTCTTAAACTTGTTTCTTGTTCTTTAAACGAATATATAGTTCTTTTTAAAAGAACTATTTGTCTTTTTTTTTGGGGTGTGAAATCATCAAATAGCTTCCCCCCGTTCTATGCGGAGCGGGGGGGAGTGTCAGACTTGTACTGACTAAAACCCACCTTGTTCCTTCCATTGCCCTTTATGTTCCGGAGCCGCGGTATCTCTTTTGAACAACCCGCAACCCCGGAACTATTTGTCTTTACGCAAAATTTATTTCGAAAATATCCATTTAATTATTATTTCTGACTGGAGTGACCTGAATTTCATTGCACATGCCATTCGTCTCCCTAGGACCAAACTGTAAACATGTTTTGCACAGTATTCTCATGGGAACTACTTCATTCTCGTCAGAGTGAGTGGTTTCAGTCTAATACTAGATTGAGACTGTGTGAAGCATGGCATGGTAAGACAGTACGACACTAGTAGCGGAAGTAATAGACGAGTATGGAAGACATTCTCTCATTACGGATGGGTAATCATCAAATAACTTCCACTGCTCTATGCGGAATGGGGAGGACTATCTGAGTTTTACTGACTGAAACCCACCCATGTTTCTTTTGCCCTTTCTTTTCCGGGGCCGCGGTATCTCTTTTGAACAACCCGCAATCCCAGACGAATATTGAGACTGACTGACTTGATTTCCACGTGGAAATTGTATTTTTCCAAGGACCACACTGTCAGAAACTTCTAATCCCACTAGGCGTATACAATTTCATCTAAATTCACACAGTTACTTTCGCACGTAGCATATTATTACATCAGACAGGAATTTGGCGGTTTATAACTTAAACATAGAGTTTATTGCGAAACGATTTGGCAAAGTTGCAAAGGGAAGTCATAAAGGTTGTCTATCTAAATATTACAGATGCGGTTGCAAAATGGTGAACATTTATTTACTACTAGCTTCCTTAGAACCCTGAAAAGTTCTAGGAAGCACTTTAGTATAACAGTAGCTAGGTTTATGAGCAATAAGAGTGAGAGAAGATACATTGGACCTTTGCTGCACACACCGGTGCACTCTAAGGTGTCTTCCACGTAGATGGCTATTTATGACCAAGTTCGGTCAGGTAAATGATAAATCATGTTTATTTTGAAAGTAGGATTTTACAAATAGTTTTTTTTTTAAACTAGATGAGGCGAGTCATTAGTCCCTAATACTCTGCGAAGTAACAGCTGAAACCAACTTGGAGTTCATTGTCTCTTTTAAGGTCTAGACAAAAATTTTGGTCAACTTAGACAAGGACTGAAATGGTAACCACACAGATTTGAGTGGACCTGTCCGTGTCCAGTCAGTGCAAGCATTTGTCAGTTATCGTGTAGGTCGACTCATAACTTCAGGAGCTCAACGACACGACTAACAATACCAAAGAAAGGACAGGATGAACTATCGTAATAATATGTTCTTACACACAGTGTCTGACTAATCACATCCATGTTGGGTATATTGTTATGACAGGAGGCTCGCCCTCGTTTTCAGGCATGATGTCTTGTTGTTATGTTCCTCCAAGAAAAGACGAAAGTTTACAAAGACCACAATTTCGTTGAAGCTCTTCGTCTGTCAAATCTTAAAGTTTGTTCGAAATGGCGGTAAATTTTAACATTCATTTTTAAAGGGCTTTTCTGCTCCGACTATAGCATTCGTGAAGTTTTTACCCGACTGCTGAAAGGAGCAGCGTTAAGTTTTTCAAGTATTTGTAAGTATGTATGTAGGTATGTCTAATTCTTTGGCACGCTCTACAGCTAATTTGAATTCCATATTAAGAAAAAAAAACTTAAAACAAAAAAACAAGTCCAGTCTTTAGAAAAATCTAGACCGGGTGAAATATTTCTAATAATGGGCCCCGACAGTTAAATACTAGACTTGTTTTTTTTTCTCTTAAGTTTAAGAAGTTAGGTAAGTGTTAGTGTTGAATTTAAAATATAAATCGCGACCGTAACAAATATGAGTTTACCGAGTTCCCGAGATAAGGGTATTGACAGACGGAGTACAAAGTGATCCAATAAGGTTTCCGTTTTTTACTTTTGAGGTACGAAACCATAAAAAGAATAATAAACTGGAAACTAAAAACAAAACTAAACCAGAATTTTACAAAACAAAACTTAATTGCCATGGAATATCTAAACCTACTCTAATTTCATTACGCTTATATTTCTAAGCTTATTAAACAAATAATCTTTTAGAGAGAGCTAAAAATAAATATTAAATGAATTTCCAAAGAAATACCTACGTTAAAAGATATTTTACTTGTACAGACAACTAAGAAATACAATATTGCTGTAAGGAGCTTAACTGCTATAGCAACTTCGCAAGAGAAATTCTATCCAACTCGCCGGGACATGGAAACTACTGAACATTTTCTTGATACTTTAATGGCATATAACGCTTCACCTTATTCTTTTGCTTATTTGTTTTTTCAACTATCGTGGATTTTTCTATCTCGCTTTTTATTTCTATTAAATTTTCATGAAGGCAACTTATTTCAATACTCAATATCTTTATTGCTTTACCATAATGTGTACAAGTGGTAGTTTTTATTTTCATACAGCAAAAGGGTAGAGGAGAGGAAGCTCTGTTTTATAATATAGTTTTTGTGAAGAAGATTTATCATTAGACGATTCAGGTGTTATTTCTTTCAACATTATTTTCATTTGAAGGATATTTTTTAGGGTTCTGTACCTCAAAAAGGAAAAAAGGAACCCTTATTGGATCACTTTGTACTCCGTCTGTCTGCCTGCCTGTCAAGAACCTTTATCTCGGGAACGCGTGGAGGTACCGAGGTGAAATAAAAACCATATACTCAAATCTCTTTGTCTCTAAGTTTTGTCGCAGTCAAAAGCAGGCTGTTTAAGTCGCGAGTTTGTACGGAACCCTTGGTGCGCGAATCTGACTCGCTCTCGCCGGTTATTTTTATGTAGTGATGATGAGAATGTTGAGATGGATGTGTAGAGTGACGAGAACGAATGCAATATTTAAGAGAGTGCTTGAAAGTATAAGTGAGAACAAAGTTGAAAGAGAATCGTCTGGGCGTGCGATGAGGCGGGCTGAGACGCATGTGATCAAAGAGTGATGGATGTAAACATTGAGAGATATAGGACAGCTTGAGAAAAGATGGATGGATTATCTGCGAAATGATACGTAAGGTAACGTAAACGTTTGACAGAGAATGGAGTGAAATTTGAAGGAGAAAATGTGCTGCTGTGATCCCATTTAACGCCGATATATTATAATTATATCAGTATATTATTTGTCAAAGTCTGATACCCGGAACCTGGTCGGGTTGGTTAGACTGCGAGACGAGCCAGATTAATAAGTTCCGATCGTTTTAAAGCCATTCATTTCATTTAAACAATAACAGGCACTTTCGAACGTCAAAAAAAAAATTAAGCTACAGTCCCAGTCAAAAGGCATAATAACTTGTGAACGTACTGTAGTTGCTCATTTCGATTGTGACAGTGGCGTGAGTGGTGACATATGCTTACCAGGCAAGTCAGGGTCTTCTGGGTTCTCATTCAGTCTCCGCTTGATCTCCCTGATGTTGGATATCACAGACTTGTCTCCGAAAGACACGTCGCTATCCATGAAGTCCTCAGGTCGAAGATGTACCATGTTCGTTGTTCCGATCTGAAAAAGAGAAGATACAATGAGACCATGTTAAAAATATAATATCGAAACTCCTGCCGGGGTCCCGGAACATTAAGGGCAAAAGAAGGAACATGGGTGAGTTATAGTCAGTAATAGCCAGACATTCCCCCCCCCCCCGCTCCACCCAGAGCGGGGAAAGTTATTTGGTGATTTCCCATCCGAAAAAAAAAGAAACTTCCACTACGTGTCTAGCCGGGTAACATACTACACATTAACTTGGTAAGGGTCACTACATTTAAAACAATGATCTCCAACCGAAACTGGTTAGAATGGAGGCCAACAGGAAGTCTGTAACCTAGATGATAACAGGAAGGCAGTCCAGGCAGTTAAATGAAGTACAGATCATCATTACCAAAGGCTTAGAGAATTTTCCGAGGCGCAAAAGAAACTGGTCACCCATCTACGGATCAACCTAGGCAACCGCGGCTTAACTTCAAGATCACCCCAGTGATCATTTACCCACGAGCTCCTCAATAGGAAGTACAAATACGACACTACAAAAACTCAAGTGTCCATTTAATAACAACCGGAGCAAATAAGCCGAATAAATATTAATATTAATTAGAATGTGACTCGTGTATGTATGCCAGCTGGATTTGGCATTGAATTAAATCGTCTGATTCACTAATTTATTGCAGAATTTATGTTAATAACCAAGGAAACATAATCTCATTGATAAGTTTATTCTAAATGAGATTTTTAAATCAATTCTTTATTGAATAAGAATATTTTAATTAACAATGTGACAAAACAAGAAAATAAAGAATAAATAATTATATAACTTACGTAACCAAAGGAAAGTAAGCTTTAGAAACCATTAAATAGTTTAAAGAAAGCAATTTTCGCAGCGGTTAAAACAAGAACAAATTGTTTGAAATCTAATTGTTCTACTAAAACAAAGCTCAGCAAATAGCTCATAATAAATAAGAAAAAGAAAACTATGAGGAACTCTTAAATAAATAACGAGTAATAATTTTACAGAAAAAGTGGATTTTAACGGTATTCTGTTGCCGACCTAAAAATATAAATAAATGACGATTTGATCAGGGAGGGTTTAACAGATCCTGCCGGGGTTGCGGGTTGTTCGAAAGAGATACCGCGGCCCCGGAACGTAAAGGGCAATAGAAGGAACATGGGTGGGTTTTAGTCAGTACAAGTCTGATATGCCCCCCGCTCCGCCCAGAGCGGGGGAAGTCATTGGATGATTACCCAACCGAAAAAAAGGGGTTTAACAGATGATGATAAGATAAAGGAAAATGATGACGGTGATTTCTTTTAGAACCTCGCATACATCTAAACACTCAAACTCATAACATTTATTTCAATAAAACCGTTACAGGCACTTTCGAATGTCAAAAACAAAGAGAGTATAATAACTTGTGAAAGTACTGTAGCTGCACATTCCAAAGCGTACATTTCTATGGAGAAGAATGGGCAAGAAACTCCATAGGCACTGTTTTTGATCACAATATTTTTACATCATTCATGTCGTGTTTATATTATATATATTACTAGCTGTGCCCAGCGGTTTCACCCGCTGAGGTTTAGGGCTATGTAAAATAGATGTTAACCGATTCTCAGACCTACCCAATATGTACCCAAAATTTCATAAGAATCGGTCGAGCCGTTTCGGAGGAGTACGGTAACTAACATTGTGACACGGAAATTTTATATATTAGAAGATTATGTCAAAACGATATGGTTAAACGTACACATTAAGAGCGTTCAGACTAAAAGTAGAAATCAATAATTCAAACATAAAGTACCTATATAAAATAAATCTTTTTATAACCGTTTGAAGATGTGTACCTTCTGTCTTTCTTTGTTTTTGTTTTAAATGAGTCAGTGAATGGAAAGCCAGTCGATAAGTGCTGGCGATGAAAGCAGTAAAAGCACAAACAGACGATGTTGGAGAATTACACGACAAATACGAACTCGTTGCTAAAATGTTTTGCTATTAAGTTTATTCTTGTATTTCTTTTTTTCTGTTGTCAAGTTGATATACTTCCTCTTTTTTTTGCTGCTCTTCTAATTACCACAAGCGGTACCGGTGGGCTTAGGGTCCAAGGTTCGATGCCCAAATCGGGTAAAGTGACATAAATGTGTTGTGACATTGGTTTTTTAGGTTCAGGTATTTGTCAGAAGCAGTACTTTGGCTGGATTTGTGCCCAATTTAAGGCACAAATGGCAATAGTTTAACACACGAGTTCTTTATCTACTCAGATAATCAAGAAGGATGAATTTTTGAAAATAATGCCTTAAAGGAGTAAAATAAGAAACGTTTTTTTTTTCAAATTCGAATGGGAGACATGGTTGCACCTTTTCTCGACGTTTTATAAGTACCCATGTAGCCGTATGTGAAATGAAAAAAAAATATATTTTGAAATTTAATCAAACAAAGGTGTGTGTACTACTCTCAAGGTTGAAATGAAATATGGTGCTTACAGATCTTAAAATACAATAGACACATTCATATTTCACCTATTAAATTCAGCATGCAAATTTTTGGATGTGCCATATTTCTTATTGATTGAATGACAATTGTTAGAAAAAGTAGATACAAAAAACTTTTTAACAAAAAATTGAACCGACGAAAAGTGAAAAATAAAAACCTTTTAGTCTAGGTAAGCTTCAAAGTTAAAGTATGAAATTAATTTTAAGTCGGCGCCAAACAAGCAAGAAAATTAATAACGTAAAACGAGAAATGTTGGCAGCTTTATTGATCGTCGATCATTGTATGTTGGCGCCGCCTCAAAATTAATTTCACACTTTAACTTTGAAGCTTACCTAGACTAAAAGGTTTTTATTTTTCACTTTTCGTCGGTTCAATTTTTTGTTAAAAAGTTTTTTTTTCCCTTTTTGGTTTTCTTTAACATTAAATTTATTGTAGCTTAGTCTAATTTGTATTTAATATTTGGTTGTTATTAAAATTCCAAATTCCTCGGCATTTTTTTAAATATAATATTATTATTTTGCTTTCTAGTTTCCTTTTTGTCGATTTTTTGTTGAAATTTCGTGTTCGTGCTCAATATTTGGGTGCTATTATTATGAACCTACATTACTTGCTATTGATATTTAAAAATCCTTTATAGGCGAAAAGATGCGTAAGATGGTTGATTCGAGGATGGTGCTCCAATAAGAATGTTCCCTACCGTCAAACAGGTTAACAAGTAGATATTAAGATGACTACGATGATTTCGAAACACCATCAAGTCCTTGAGAAGAGACCTCTAGATATTGTTGTACCTACCAAAAAATCTGAAGAATTGTGGTGCCGATGAAAGCAAAGGAAATAGAGTGAAAGCGAAGGCTGTGTTGCTGGATCTCTATTGATTGCATTTTTCAAACGAATAAGTACTCAAAATGTTTGTTGAGTCGAGTTGTTCGAAAGAGATACCGTGCTCTTTGGAACAACTCGCAACCCCGGCAGGCGGTGACGCTGGCAAGCCTATCTGCTTTGCTGACATCTCTTTAAGGTGGTAACCGCTTCCCATTCCCTGTCGCTTCGGACCATGAACTGAACCAGGGCCGGGGTAGAAAGTTTTCAATAAAGTTCAAGAAATGAGCCCAAGTTGCTTTATACTGTTGGGGACCCTTCGAAACTGTCTCCCGTTTACACCACCAGAGCTTCGATGAAAATTATAATCCAGCAAGGTCAACAGTTCTCATCGACGTACATGAAATGAGCCTAAACACAATACACCTGCTGTGAGCTATTGAGAGCTTAAAAAGTAGAAAGTAGGTAGAAAGAACGTTCCGTCTCCATCATCAGTATTCATCAGAACTTCTATCACCATAATTCTCCAGCTAGCTGATAAGATCTCGTCAAGATGCATGAAATGAGCCCAAACACGATATAGCTGCTGTAAACTGTTAAGGACGCCTGGCAAATACCTTCCGTCTCCATTGTTAGATCATCCATGACAGTCATTATCCAGCTTGGCTCAAAGATCTTTTTAAGGTGAATAAAAGGAGCCCAAACACAGAATAGCTGCTGTTAATCCATGCGGACCTCTTGCAATTGCATTCCGTCTCCATCGTCAGACCTTCAATGACAGCGCCAGCCTCCAGTAAGGTCTAAAGTTCTCGTCAACGTAAATGAAATGAGTTGAAACAGGATATATCGCTGCTTTAAACTGTTGAGTACCTCTTCCAAGTTGCAAGTGTTTTCCGTCTCCATGATCCACAATCAGATCTTTAAAACGTCGAAATGTCATCAGAACTACATAAATGTGCCAAATTTAAACAGAATCTGTTCACAATTGAAAAGTCAGTGTGAAAAAAATCATTCACTCCCTATTTTCCCACCCTTAGGGGCGGATTTTTTTTTTCTCATTAAAATGGAACAACTTTGAAATATACCCTGTCCAATGAAAAAAAATTTTTTTAAATCGGACGTCTCAGTAAAAAGTTATGCGTGGTCATACATAAAAAAAAATAAATAAAAAATATACATGTCGAATTGAGAACCTCCTTTTTTTCGTCGGTTAATGAGAACCTCCTTTTTTTCGTCGGTTAAAAAAAATATACATGTCGAATTGAGAACCTCCTTTTTTTCGTCGGTTAATGAGAACCTCCTTTTTTTCGTCGGTTAAAAATAAGGAATTACAAATGTCAAAATAAGAATACAGGCATGTCAAAAATTATATAATTACAGAAATGTCCAATTGAATTAAATTACAGGAATGTTAATTTAATTACAAGAATGTGAAAATTAATTAATTTACATTTTTCATGTTTGTGCATTATTCCTATTTATATTTATAACTAGCTTTTGCCCACGGCTTCGCTCGCGTTAAATTCGGGGTAACACAATTCCCTTTTCCTGATTTGCAGGTACTTGCTACCTGTAGCTTTTGCCCTTGCGCCTTATTGACTGTAATAGCAAAGCTAAGTTTTCCTTTTCTTCCCTTTTTCTCCCTCATTTCTCACTTTTTTAAAGAAAAGATGAGCCTATGTCCGTCTCCAGGATCTCAACTATCTCTGTACCAAAATTCATCAAAATCGGTTTAGCCATTTAGGCGTAAAGACGTAACAAACAAACAAACTCACTTTTGCTTTTATAATATTAGTAAGGATTCGTAAGTTAGACAGAAGTGTACTTAATAGTACACCCACATTAAACCGGTTCTGTTTTTAAGTCTCATATATTATGGTTCGAGCCTATTGCCATCGACCAAACAACTTCCCCAATAAACTGGTAAATTGAAAAAAAAAAAGAATCTTTTCTGAAATCCTCTTGGCAAAATAAACAGAATTAATACAAAGCGTTTTTCAAGAAGCTTTCAAAATAAACGGCGTTGAGAGAGACATGTCGAGGATCTTCGGAGACGAGTGCGATGGACACGGGAGTACCACTCGAGACACTTGTGCCACTTTTAAGGACCAGACGTAGGTATTGAGATGAATTACTGACTATGAAACTGCTTGGAATGGCGGCATGAAGTTCTTTTTAGGGTTCCGTAAAAGCGGAACCCTTATTGGATCACTTTTTTGTGCGTCTCTTTGTCAAGACCGACGAGATAAATATCTCGGGAACGCGTGAAGGTATTGAATTGAAATTTAAACTACATATATAGTTAAGTCTGCGGTCTCTTTGTGATGTGAAAAGCCCTCAAAGTGTCAACCCTCTAAGGCTACGCAGTCAAATGATATGGCTGTTTATGTCGCAAGCTTTGTACGGAACCCTCGATGCGCGAGTCTGTTTCGCTCTTCGATTTGCATTAGGCCACAACTCGCCTGATGTGAAGCGATGATGCGGCTTAAGTTGGAAATTTACTTCAAATCGAATTTATTTAAACCGTTTGTTTTCTATCAAATAAATTTAACCTTAGATATTGGAAAAATATCATGGATTTTTAAGAAAAATGTATCTGACGAGTCTGGTTACTTAATTACTTTGCTGACTGTACCGACGCCTGCACATCAAGCTACAACAATCTGTCAGATTTCTTTGATAGATTTTCGACTTTATTTCTAAAGTCTTAGGTTCAAGGTTAATTGGGAAAAATTGACAGTTTCGGGTAGCTTGCCTGCTGGCGTCTGTACATAAAAGTGTTAAAAATACTGATTAAAACTAAGTAGGGCTTACACTAGCCAATATTGAGGTGAAGGCCGATCTGACACCCACAACATGTACACAACCCAATACCCCTGATAACACAGGTTGTCAAACTTTCCAGCATCTCTCCATGTAACAACCTAACAAAAATCTACGAATGACAGCCAAACCCCGAGGCTGAGACAAGTCTCGTTAGTTATTGAACGAGGTGACCGTATCCAGAGACTAAAATAAAATAAAATGGGCAAAGGGTTACATGGGCAACTATAAAACGATGAGAAAAGGTGCACGGTTCGGTTTAGTCGTTTCCTATGGAGAAGTACCGGCACAAAAATCCATGGTTACTCTTTTAAAATCATATGGTTTTAAAATGTTTTTGTTACAGCGTTAGTACTTAAGTATGAGAAGACAGAGCAGGCTTGACAACTTTACAAAACGTAAAATAAGATAAGAAGTTAACAAGCATCCAGGAATCTACAAGGCCACAACACAATATCCACTGATTCACAGGCAAGCGTCGTTTAACCTGGACGGTCCACGCTTGCGCTTTTTATTGTTAAGCCACAAGCTTATAAGTTTCCCATCAAATAATAACACAACCTCCAAACTTGTAAGTCTGGACCCGTAGTCGATCGTCGAAACGTTTTGTTTATGTTTTATTCATCAGCAACCAAACATAAAATCGATACGAAACCACTTAATAATAATATTTGCCGATCCTCAATATTTTCCATGAAATCAGAATTATTTTTAGTTAAATTTGCTTTTATACAGAACAGCTATTTAAGAATGTTAATTTACATTAGCCATTCAAGAAGCTGTTTGAGCATTATTATAGATTCTAAGTATCTAATCTAGGTAAAAATAAAAATTAAGATAAAAAAGAACCGGCCTAGTCAGACTCATGCACCAAGAGTTGTGTATGTACAAACTTACGACCATAAACGGCTATATCTTTTGACTGTGTAAACTTAGACGGTTGATTTTTTCACAGCATAAAGGGACCACAGACTTCAGTAAATGGTTTTAATGTAAACTCGATACCTCCTTGCCTTCCTGAGATAATGGGTCTTGACAGACAGACAGACGGTTACGAGTTAACCGTCGTAAGTTTGACGGCGCCAACCGTGCCGACGGTTGGCGCAATGGCTGAGCGATCGACTGCTGCGCTGCGTGTCGCGGGTTCGATTCCCGCACGGAACAAATATGTGTATGACCTGCAGATAGTTGTTTCGGGTCTGGGTGTTTGTGTATGTGAGTTTAAATGTTTGTAAACGCACCCACGATACAGGAGAAATTCCTAGTGTGGGGCAACGTTTTTAAAAAAGAAAAAAAAGTGATGAAATAAGGGTTCCGTTTTTTCCTTTCAAGGTACGGAATCCTAAAACGATCCCTATTATAATAGAAAACTGTACAGAAAAGGAAAGCAAGCATACCAGCATTTAGACTAATAAAAGCCCACAGGCCAAACTGAAGCTCCGGTCACGTTGGTTGAAGGTTCTGGATACTTCGAGAAAGGTGAAGGGTTAGGTAACAAACTAAATTTGAACATAAACAATACAAGGGAAGATTTCGGACAACAATATCCTTACTAATATTATAAAAGCGAAAGTGAGTTTGTTTGTTTGTTTGTTTGTTACCTCTTCACGCTTTAATGGCTAAACCGATTTTGATGAATTTTGGTACAGAGATAGTTGGAAACCAGGAGACGGACATAGGCTAATTTTTATTTAAAAAAAGTGGGATATGATGGAGAACGAGGGAAGAAAAGGGAAAACTTAGCGTTGCTATTACAAATTAATCAGGCGCAAGAGCAAAAAATGCAGGTCTGCTTGGTGTGTTATACCGAATTTAACGCGAGCGAAGCCGCGGGCGAAAGCTAGTAATCAATAATCCTAATCCCGACTAATATTATACAACATTATTTTTAGTATATGCGAAACCTCAACATAGTTAGTTCGGAATAAGTAACTGAATCGATTCTAATACTTTTTACACCATGTTGTATTTTGTCAAGTGCGAGTCGGACACACCTACGAAAGGTTCCGTACCATCCTTACTTCCTTACTATCCTTACTATATATATAATCCTTACTATCCTTACTTAATATTATAAAAGCGAAAGTGAGTTTGTTTGTTTGTTTGTTACCTCTTCACGCTTTAATGGCTAAACCGATTTTGATGAATTTTGGTACAGAGATAGTTGGAAACCAGGAGACGGACATAGGCTAATTTTTATTTAAAAAAACTGGGATATGAGAGAGAACGAGGGAAGAAAAGGGAAAACTTAGCGTTGCTATTACAAATCCATCAGGCGCAAGAGCAAAAATGCAGGTCTGCTTGGTGTGTTATACCGAATTTAACGCGAGCGAAGCCGCGGGCGAAAGCTAGTATATTATAAAAGCGAAAGTGAGTTTGTTTGTTTGTTACCTCTTCACGCTTTAATGGCTAAACCGATTTTGATGAATTTTGGTACAGAGATAGTTGGGAACCAGGAGACGGACATAGGCTAATTTTTCTTGAAAAAAAGTGGGATGTGAGGGAGAAAGGGGGGGAAATAACCTACTTTTAATCCTAGTAGAACGATCCCGTGGGACATTTACCAAATTGCACGCGGTTAACGCAGCGAGCATGAGCTAATAATGAAATATTCATGAAACCTCACCACAGCTTATAGAAACACGTGTATACAGCGTGAAACTAAATGTTACAGGTTGTACCTGAGCACAAATAACAGCGGCATATTCCAAATCCCTAGGTGTGTTACGGGCCTTAAGGGCTGTTTGCGGCCATCTTTGCTCCATCCCCTATTCTAGCTGTGTAGGGCTGTTAATACGTATCGATTTTCATATTAATACTACTACTTTATAACAAAGCTCTTACTCATTATTATTAACAGTTGAAACGGGATATTTACCATGTTTGTTATTTATGTATCTAACTCATTAGACTACGGAAAAAATACATAAAGGCACATGGTCATTATCTGACCTCTCCGGGTTCAATATGACTGCCGAGCTATCGTGGGTAGGCGGGCAAGGAGAAATAAAACCACGTTAAGTGAGAATTTACTTAGAATTACAATTATTATTTTGACGAAATACGACCAAAATTATAAACAGAAACTTTAATTAAATGGAGTAGAACGACGCTCCACCGAACACATCTTGCTTCAGCGTGATGCGGACGGCTTCCTCGTTCGACGATCGCGTGCAAGAGAGCCTGGAGTTGCATCTATAGTTACACTCTTTGGTTGCATCAGAGCCAAGAAACGTCAAACCCCGTTTTTTTTAATGTGAACCATCCTCCTTGACGGTTCTTGACACTCTTAAAGCCTCAAAGCGCCGTCATACATATAAAATTGATATACGACCTCTTCGGAAGTAAATCCTTTCGATTACAAAAAGAGAACTTCAAGATGAAAGGACTCCCGGACAAGTTAAGCTTATACTTCTCGGATTTCATCAGGTATGAGTTATGACAGATACCTAATTAAAAGATGCATGTCCATAGATACGGAAAATCTTAAGGTATATTTGGGACACGTTTCGATGGGAAGTTTCATAGCGTCCAAATGACAATCAATTCCTTGGTTTGACATTATGAAAGAGTAACTCATTCAAATACATACTGAAATACAGTACAATTTACTTCTTCTGACAATTTAAAGGAGAAATACCTCGTAGTCAGGCGAAAACATCTATATTTTTTTAGATCCCAAATATTTATGGAAAATTACTGAAACGCTTCAACTTTCACTCAATACTTCATTTAGAATCTATCCTTTTTCATTTCTAGCAATATTTAAGGTCCATTCCAGTGAATAAAATTCCAAGCTTTAAAAAAACCTGGCCAAGTACACCGAGGATTCCGTAAAAACTTGCGACATAAACGGCCATAATATATCTTTTGATAGTGAAGATTTAAAGGTATGGTTTTAACACAGCTTCAAGAGACCACGGTCTTTAGTACTTATGTAGTTTTAATTTCAACTTGATACATCCACGCGTTCATTCATATGGGCAAACGAGCCAAAAACGCCATGGCCTGTGTCTATGTACATTTATATTTTTTTATTATATTTGTTCTAGTGTCACTTCAGATCATTGGGTTGTTTCATTTTAGTGTTTTTTTTTAACTTAATACTGTTTCATTTATTTTTGTTTTGACTTCCGTACGTTTTACTCACGGGTTGACCACTGAAAACCAGCGCTGTGCTGTGGGCTCCCATGGCACAGCATCATGCTGAGTGGTGACCTACCTGTCGCAGTAACAACGTGCAAGCTATTTTTATTTTGTTCCATTTAAGTGTTTGCGAATGTTTGTGATGCTTTGCATGTTTAATGTTTTTTTTTGTTATTTTGTGCTGTCGTCGTAATTTGCGACAATTTTTTATTTCTTTCTTTTTTTCCCGAAATAAAGGGTATAGATAGACATACAGACAGACACATACGGACGGAGAACAAAGTGATCCTGTAAGGTTTTTTCATTTTGAGTTACGGCCCCCAAAAACCTTGTATGACAATTACCTATCGTGTTGTCAGTGTAACGTGCCCGTGGGGTGACACGGTTGATCGACCTGCCAATAAAATGAGTCTGGTTAGTCCGTCGTCAGTCTGATGCGTACCCATTTATGTGTTATAGGAAAGCAGTATGTTTTGTACATGTGTTGATCATTCCAAAAAAAAACATTGCATTAATTCCTAACGTCAATACGTGCAAGGTTTTTTAAGGCGCGGTAACAAGCTAATCTATAAGTATTCGCGGAAGTGAGGCTAGCTGCATACTGGGCATGGTCTGACACAAGTACACGACAGTATTGCATCGAAAGAATAGAAATAAGGTAGAAAATATTTCGGTGTTTGATTTTATTTGAATACCATGTCCACCAAAATGTAGGTCATTTTGCAGTTTTAATTGAATATAAAAAAAATATAGATCCGTGTTTGAAAAAAAATAGATATCTCTTTAGTCTATAAAATTTCCTTTGTTATAAATATAAAAAATATGATGGTTGCTGCTGAAAAAATTGAGAATTCCGAGACGAAAAAAATTGTTTCGTGGTCTTTTTAAACATTTTTTTGTCGTAGTTCTAGACCACTTTTGTAAACTGATTTTGTTTAAGTCTTTACTTTATGTATTTGACTATACACGGTATTTTTTTTTGGATGGTATTTAAAAGTACTTCAATTTATTCCCATTTCATTTACCTAATAATTTTACCTGTGTTCCACCAAATATACTGAATGTGCACCAAAATATGTTAATTAAAATATGTCATAACGAGCATCAGCGCACTACAATAAAAAAGTGTTATATCTTTATCCATTTTCTATTAATGCAAGTCGTTACTGGCACTCGCCGGCCGCTGCTGCGGCACCGCTCGCTCCGCTCGCTCGGCTCGTGCGTAGGGGGTCACAGTTTTAACCTAACCTAACCTGCGCATTTTTTTAACATTCAGGAAAGAATATTTGGTGCACGATCAGTATTTTTGGTGAACACAAAAATATTATCCTTTTTTTTTGGCTAGTGGCATGTACAGATACGGCTAACTTTGCGACGAAAATCTAGACGTTTTACGAAGTGTTTGCTTTGTACAGCGCCTTAAACCCACCCGTGTTCCTTCTTTTGCTCTTTATTTTCCGGGACCACGTTATATTTATCGAACAACCCGCTACCTTGGCAGATGAGACCCCCTTTGAAAGTTAATTTAAATGCAACTGAGTTACCCAATTGATGCAGCCCATTATAAATACAATCTATGCGAATACACTTTACTATACTTAAAAAAAAACACTAAAAAGTTATAAACAACTTTACTACACAGTACAAAACAAAACATCGAATTCCGAAAATAAAGTAAATTTCTATTATTTATTGTTGGTAGTCGGTTATTTTTACAGAAAAAAATGAGGTGTAGGTACTCCAAAGGATGGATTCTACCCTACTAATATTTTAAATGCGATTGTTTGTGAGGATGGATGGATGTATGGATGTTTGTTCGGACGGATCTTGACACATAGGATACTTTTTTTTTATATCACGCGTGCGAAGCCGCGGGCGCCAGCTAGTATTCTATAAGGCAAACAAGCAAGTAATTAAGTAAGCTTATGTTTTCCTTGTTTATTCACCTTCACGATATATACGTTACCTTAATATATTTGAGGTTTAATAAACATGGAAGTCACGTACTAATTATATGGCGAAATTAAGCTGACGACCCCATCTACATCAGCGTAAGCATTAATTGTGAATAATCTGCGTTCATTACATTGGATACATCACATGTACATATATCGTCAGACAAAACAATATTACTCGTGTTTAAAAGCTTTCAGATCTTTTATGAAAAGGATCGCCATTTCCACAAAATACTGAACATTTTAGAAGATCCTTTGTTTTCGGGGAAAATACCAAAATATCGTGATGTTTTTCCTTTATTTTCAGTGTTGTCAATTAGGCTAAAATTTCCGGGAGCCATTCTGATCAAACAACGGGTAAAAAACTTTTTTTGTTTGGCAAAAAAGTTTTTATTTCAGCTTTTTTACTTGTGGTATCACACAAATTCTCATCGAGTATTCGTATTTCATTGTTATTAAGAGATATTATAGCACATCGATCGACTATATATTTTTAGAAGAAAAAATATGTGCTATAGGGTAGAACTTGGTAATACGCCCTAAGTGACAAAACGCCCCACCACTCAAGCACTCACACTAACAAAGCAACGCCGCTCGAAACTAGACGCGCGGGGAGCCACTCAGGGTTGCCAGATGTACGAGAAATCTCGTACCTTTACGAGATTATCAGTCTCTGTACGAGAAATGAGAAAACAAAAATGTCGTACACAATTTTACGAGATTTTTACAATGTTGCTAATACTAACCAAAAACATTTAAGAAAAGAATATATGTCCACATCTCAGGAAATGTATTCCAGAATGACAGCTGAAAAACTGTACAATAAAAACGAAGATGATTTTACCAGTAGTCCTGATATTACATTATTACTAACAAATAAAACCATAATAATAATCGTGTTCTAGTATTAACGTAAAAGTCAATAACTTGCATTAATTTCTTATAGTTTTATAAAATTATTAAAAACATGAATCACATAGAGGAATGTTTTTTCATTTGGCGATCCCAAACTTAAGGAATAAACCTACCTTACCTACCCCATACTACTATAGTACATAGTTTAAGTTAGGTCTTTAAGAGATTTTACTTTTACGAGATTATTTACTGAAAGTACGAGATATTTGGCAGCCCCAGTACGAGAAAAAAAATATAGCACCTGGCAACCCTGGAGCCACTAGTAGCCGGACAACATGGCCGACGTGTGCACGTAGTTTGCGATGTCCGTTTAAAAAATATTGCAAAATCTAGTTTTATTGGCGTGAAACAATTTGTGATGAGTTTCCAAGAAATTCGTGTATATTGATACTTTTATATTTTGTGTTAAAATGACCCACACTATCGTAAAATAGATAAAATTACCTTTCTCTTTTTATTTTTTCGAACGTTATAACCTTGAATCTTGAGTTTTGATCTCAGTGGGGCATATTGAAAATTGAATTTGACAATAAGCCCCTAAGCTAGTTGTATAAAACGCCCCAATATTTGAACTGTCTTAAGTACCTTGTTGCGTGTTATTATTACAGATAATGTCTCGGAAGTATGAAAGAAGGACACTACGAGCATCATGGAGTGCGGACGACGATTTATTTTCGTTGGATCCCAGTTTTTGATCCCATTTTTTAGGTATTAACGATGGGTCCCATTTGATATTACCATTGAATCCCATTTTATGACAACATGTGTACATTTCAGAAGAAAAGTGATTTACTTTTATTAAATATTTCAAAAACACCGTGTGTGTATTTTGGATTTTTTAGGATTGTTGCCACTGGGGAATAAATGAGACAAATCATGTACTCCAAATAGTACTAGACTGGCATGAGTTAAAAATGATCAGGTTTATTTGTGATGATTATAAATAAATAAATATGAACGCCTTCAAAACAAGCGCTTCTAAGCTCAAAAAAAAATACTGCCGTCATAATTTTTCCATATTTTTTTTTTTTATAAAATGTGGCCGTTTCTGGCACACAGGTCACAGTTTTAACCTAACCTTTTTTTTGTAAATAAGTAATTATCCTAATCTAAATAGTTCAGTTCCGGGTAAACAACTAAAAACAATCTCTTTTTTCTATAAATGCAAGTCGTTTGTGGCACTCGCCGGCCGCTACCGCGGCACCGCTCGCTCCGCTCGCTCGGCTCGTGCGTAGGAGGTCACAGTTTTAACCTAACCAAACCTAGTTCCGGTTCCTATAATTTGTTTGGGTAATGAAATTTTGTCCAAATCTTTTCGGAAAAACGGCAGGCACCCGTTATTCTAACATAACCTATCCACATACCCAAATTTCATCCAAATCAGTCTAGAAGTTTGAGCGTGTTGGAATAACAAACATACATACAAAATTTCGCCTTAAAATATTATTGTGATTTTGTTGTTGGCTGTACCCGCATTCAGATGTTTTTAAACATCTGGGATCCAACGGAAATAGTTTTTGGGATTCAGTGGCAATAAAACGTATTTTTTTAGTATTTTTCAAATTTGGGATTCAACGGAAATATATAATAATGTTTTGTGGGATCCAACGCCAAAAATATTAAAGTGGGATCAAAAACTGGGATCCAACGAAAATAAGCGCGGACGACTTAGACAAAGCCATGCGTAGTGTCCTAAGCAAAGTAATCGGTGTTAATGAGGCATCCAGAAACTTTGGCATACCGTCTCGAACTCTAAGAAGACACATTTTATCAGGAAAATCAAAGGGCCCTCTAGGACGCAAACCAGTATTTTCTGTAGAATATGAAAAAAAACTGGTTGCCCATATAAAGAAATTGGAAAAAGTTGGATTTGCCCCTGACAGAAAGGATGTAAAAGAAATGGCATTTCAACTAGCTAAGAAACTTAATATTAAAAACCCATTTTCAGCAAGTTCAGAATCAGCTGGAAAAATATGGTTTTCGGGGTTCATGGCTCGCAACTCAGAATTAAGCCAAAGAAAATCAGAAGGCTTGTCACTTGCTCGAGCTTATGGAGTTAATAGAAAAAATGTACAGGATTTTTTTGATTTACTAGCCAAAATCTACGAAGAAAATGATTTTGCAAATCACCCCGAAGATATTTTCAACATGGACGAGTCCGGCATACAGGTGAACAACAAGCCAGGAAGAGTAATTGCCACAAAGGGAGCCAAAGATGTCTACACGCTCACTAGCTCTGAAAAGGGTGAAAACGTAACGGTCATTGCTTGTGGTAATGCTCAAGGTAACTTCCTTCCCCCTGTTTTAATCTATAAGGGTACTTACAGCAAACCACAATTTTCCGAAGGTCTTCCCCCAGGATCACAGGTTTTCATGAACAAAAAGTCTTCTTATATAAATACAGATCTCTTTATGCATTGGTTTGAAGAAGTGTTTCTGCGTCACAAGAGTCCTCGAAAAACATTGTTAATATTAGATGGTCACAGCTCGCACAGTAACAATATTCGCCTACTGGAATTGGCTAAAGAAAATGATGTTATTCTTTTGTGTCTACCAAGTCACACTACGCATGCTCTGCAGCCTCTTGATAGAGCCTTTTTTAGACCATTGAAGGTGTATTTTGCCCAGGAAGCGAAGTCATGGATGGTCAGGAACAAAGAAAAGAAGTTGACACGCTATGACGTATCTAAGTTAATCGGACGAGCTTGGGGCAAAGCTGCCACTGTTTCCAACGGTGTGTCAGCTTTAAAATCATGTGGAATTTATCCTTTTGATCCGAGTGCCATTCCTGATCACTATTTTTCACTATCTGATTCGTTGCGAGACCAAAATTTAGTTGTTGAAGATGAGGATGAGATGTCAAGAGAGTCTCTGTCATTACTTCATGAATATGACGATAGTGAACTAATTGCCTTTAATACAATCCATTCATCACCGCAGCAGGTCGTAAATGATTTAGAGCCCAGGACATTATCACCACCTGTCGTTGTGACTGAGTTCCAACCTGAGCCAGGTCCTTCAGGACTACATCTAACTAATCCAAATTACGAAGATAGTTTGATGGAAGTCGTAACTGAACCCAAGCAATTTACTTAGATAAAATTTACATTGGAACCTTTCGGGAGTATACCGTTTCGATTATAAAAAGAATTTTGAAAATCCTCTCACAATCGACGGTGAAATACAACAAACATAGCAAAAAAATACAATCGAATTAAGTAACTCTTCTTTTTTTTAAGTCGGTTAAAAATGAGTACTAAATCAAATCACTTACACATTGGTGTTTATATTTTAAACATATTAAACAGATTCTTCTGTATTACATATGACACCTATGAAATATTGCAC
Source organism: Ochropleura plecta (assembly GCA_905475445.1). Classification (NCBI taxonomy): domain Eukaryota; kingdom Metazoa; phylum Arthropoda; class Insecta; order Lepidoptera; family Noctuidae; genus Ochropleura; species Ochropleura plecta. Next base: position 5,331,028 of record FR997723.1, on the reverse strand, counting down.
TGCGATTTGTTGCTTAGATAATAATCCTTACTAATATTATAAAAGCGAAAGTGAGTTTGTTTGTTACGTCTTCGCGTCTAATGGCCAAACCGATTTTGATGAATTTTGGTACAGAGATAGTTGGGGCCCTGGAGACGGATATATGCAAAAAAAAAGGGGGAGAAAAGGGGAGAAAGTTTTTTTTTCGATCATCACGCGGGTTAAATTTAGCGTTAGTCCAAAGTACCTATGCCACGCAGACGAAGTCGCGGGCGAAAGCTAGTAAAAGTTAATAATCCTGGTGCATATGCTCTTCATCACCGATCTCCAGTCCTAATCCCATTTATTTAGGGTCGGCGCCGCATATATTATTCTTTCATTCTTCTCTAATAAATCTCAGCAGCCCCCTCCTTTCTAAACATTTGATCCATCGTTTCTTTGGCCTTGCCCTACTCATAAAACCATTCACTACACACTCAAAACGCTTATTTAATATCCTTCATTCTGAAATAGAGACAACGTGCCTTAAAAACGCCTGTCAATTGAAGCGAGCAAAACTTGACGCATGCAATAAGTTTATTGCATGCGTCAAGTTTTGCCAAGGGTCGGGGTTAGTTAACCCCGACCCTTGACCACTGCATCATCGCTCAATAGAATATTAATAATTTACTAGGTTTAATGCTATTTTTGTAACATTCCCATCGATTAATGCTGTGAACGAACAGTATAGTGATTACACGTAAAATTATAACAATTTTTGTTTTAAATCTTCTTCCATTTCACGACGACGGACAGAGGTAACAAATGAATGCTTTTATATTTTTGCAGTGCATTAAACAACTTCCCCCGCTCTGGTTGACGCAGGGGGACAGTTTCAGACTTGTCTGAAACTGACTAAAACCTGGTTTGGTTTTAGTCAGTACAAGTCTGAAACAGTTGCGTGTGTTTCTTTTTTGGCCCTTTATGTTCTGGGGCCACGGTATCTCTTTCGAACAACCCGCAACCCCCGTAGGTAAATAAATGCCTGGCATACCCTTTAATATATAGTATAAACATATAACTTGGAATGTAATAAGTCTTACTAAGTATTAACAAGGTTAACAGGCAGCTCCAAGTGAAATACTAGTATTCAGCTGCAACCGGTTAGTTTGGAATTTAACCATGGGAAAAAGCTATGCAGATGACAATGATGGCTTTCGGAAGCAATGTCACAGAAAAATGACATACTTAATTTCCAACTTACAGTTTTACAGAAGCTACTATTGTATAACAATAAAAATGATGATCAGTTGTTGTTGAACGATCCTTAGTGAGGTCACAAAGCAAAATGTCATATGACCATAGGTATAGCTAACTTTAATACTTGTAACGACAATCATTGGTTATTGCAAGCAGTATTATATTTATTGTAGGTATGTTTAGTCCCGTCGCAAGTGAGATATGTTCGATTCTAACTTAACATTAAGAAAATTAATTAAATTAGGAAAATAAATTAGGTCAAACACAACGACCTAACCAGAAAAGTATGTTCCCAAAATTCGGACATTTTGAAAGAAAAAAAGAAAGAAAGAAAAACTTCTTCTTTCTTTCTTTCTTTTTATTTTCGTTCCTAAACAAATTATTTACAGCTTTAAAGAAATCAGCTAAAAGACTTACATGTTGAGCTCTCTTATCATAGTCGGGGTACCAGTCCCCGCTTTCAGCATCCTCTCCAGCATCCAGCATATCCTCATCATCGCCCAGGTTATCATCTTCCAGCACAGTGAGACCATGGAGCTTCTCTAGCGAGTCATAGACACGGTCCTTCACATCTTCCTTACCGTCTGCTATGCTGGTGATATCGTCATCTGCATAAATCTGGAGACAAGGACAAAGTATATTTTAGAAACAGGTAATATCTGTTATGCGAGAGTATTTTTTTCCGATGAGAAATCGTGAAATAACTTCCCCTCTTTTGGCAGAGCGAGTGTCAGAGGAGCGGGGGGGAATCTCAGACTTTTACGGACAAAAACCCATCCATGTTTCTTCTTTTGCCTTCTGTGTTCTGGGGCCGCGGTATCTCTTTCAAACAACCCGCAACCCCGTTGCAAGAGTCTTTATTATAAGTTTTTGTGGAGTATGTATGTTAATGATTGTTAGCGTAGTTTAAATTAAAATACCCACGTGACTGTAGTGTTCAAATTTGACCTTCTAGGTTTGGAATAAGCATGCTTGACCAGTCGACATGACTAGGTAATAAACACAGACTGAAGCTGTATTGGTCATACATATTATATGTCTTGAAACACATATCATTAGTATACACTAACAAGCTCATTCTATTACTAGACTAAGCTTGAACACCACAAACATTCATTAGGAACAGAATCCTTCTTCTAAGACAAAATAAACCAAATCTCAATGGTAATCAAAATTTACGGGCAACAGCGTAGACCTACAGCTGAAACAGTAAAAACACTGGAACAACCCATTTCAGCTACCCATTTCTCTCCATTAGCGGTCACTAGTGCACCTACGATACATAAGGACTTGTAGTGCACATGTATGTTCCGTTTTCAGTTATTTTCTTTAGAAAACAAAAGAAAACGTTGAAAAATAATCGGTTAGTTTATTTAAAAACAGAATGCGTGGAACAGAGAATTTGGTTTCGGATTTTAAAGAATGTAGGTCGAATTTCAATTGTTTTGGTTTTTTTTTTGGGTAATCGTTGTCATGAATATTAAAAATATTTTAGATCATTTTTGAAGTAATTATCTTCTGAAATTGTATCTAATTCATGAAATTGGAATGTACACAATTTTTTTTTGTTACTTAGCTCATATACATACACACATCAAAAGTATCTAGGGATCAACATATATTTTTGCAATAACTTTTCTCCTGATTGATATTAATGAAAATTTTCTTTAAGGATTCATCAAATAAAGTGTTTTCGTTTGTCACAGTAACGATAAACCAAGTCACCTTTGCATTAATAAAGAAATTTGCCATTTTCCTAATAAAGGGATTTTTGACATTTGAACCACTAACATTAAAGTTCGAAAAAAAGACTGAAATAACAGTTTTCTTTAAAATTTTATTGGGTAACTTAAACAATTAATAATCCGTGTTTCTACCGCGAACACTAACAACACAAGAACATCGGTTTGGCATACTCAAAATGAGTTCATCCAAATCACGCTGTGGAATGGCCGCCCATGTTCGTTGCAACAACAAAAAAAGGTCTTCTTGGGACTGGATACCCTCCATATTCGGCAGAGCTCTTCTCTGTAGCATATCCCATGCATGCTCAATCGGGTTCAAGTCTGGCGACTGAGCAGGCCAGGGCAGGACATTGATGTTAGCTGCGGCGAGAGTCTGTCTTACAACTCTTGCGGTGTGCGGTCGTGCATTATCATGCATTAATTGAAATAAGGGACCGATTTGCACTTGTAGAGGAACGATGACGTCTGATACTGATACAATCGTCTCAGCATAAATTTGAGCGTTGAGGTTGCCTCTGATCCAAATCAAATCAGTTCTTCCGCCGATCCAAATACCCGCCCATACCATGATGGTTCCACCACTATAAGGATGAACTTCCTGGCAGGATTTTAATCGCTGTTGGCGTCCAGGGGTTCTCCAGTGTCGTATACGTCTTGTATCCGGTCTCATACCAAAGCGAGACTCATCAGAAAAGCACACGAAACGCCATTGTTCTTCTGCCCAATTTCTGTGTTCAAGAGCCCATTGATATCGAATCCTACGATTGTGCATTGCTATAGGTGGTACCCGTAGCGGTCTTCGGGAATGAAGGTTCACTTCATGCAAGCGGTTTCTGACTGTTTGGTCGCTAATTAAGTTCCCTGAAGAGTGATGAAGCCTCACGGCTAACATCATGGCGGTTATTGTTGGAGCTCTTCGAGTTAAGATTTGAATGTATCGGTCTTGTCTCCGTGTGGTGCAGCGATACCGTCCTCCATGGCGCTCAGCCACGGTACCAGTGCTTCGGTAACGTGTCCAAAGTCGACTGATAACACTCTGACTTGTATTCAGAGCTAAAGCTACAGTACGTTGCCGGGAACCAGCTTCTATCATTCCCACGGCTCTGAGCATTTCTTCCCTGCTTAAATGACGTCGCCGCTCCATAATAACGTTGGTTTTAATCAGTAGTAGGGAAACAGTAGCACTAATAATGTCTTCAATGCGTTGTATGTTTTTATAGGGAAAATATTGACAGCTTATTTTCATCTTTTACTCGAATTTGATTGAGAGTTCCTGATTCAAATTATGAAATGCACCAAAAAGGATCCATATAAATTTATAAAATCATAAATTTATTACAAAGCCACATCTCAATCTCAAGAAATCCGCATAAAAATGCTTGATCCCTAGACACTTTTGATGTGTGTATATAGAATGTTCTATCTCATTCGTGGAATAAGATAAAATATAATAGAAAAAGTTAAGTTTCGTTGAATGTAAGAATACTTTTAAAATCTTAATAATATATTTCAGAGAGGCCTACATGGGCACTTATAAAACGTCACAGAAAGTTGCAAAGTTCGGGTTGGTTGTTTCTTATGGAGAAGAACTGGCGAATTGCTCTTTTAAAAAATATTTGGTTCCTAATGTTCAGTATAAGTAGAAATTCAAAAGATTTAAACCAAAGGATCCCTGGTTGAAAATGCCTTGTTGCATTAAGTCTGCGTATATTATTCTTATTGCATCAAGTTTTATTTCTAATCAAAGTTGAAATAAACATCCATCATTCATGGGACCTTAAACTTCTTGGGTCAAAAGTACCTAAAGATAGATGCTTAATGAAACTATTCCATACTTCTCTTCGCAGTTTCAGTTTTATCGCAACTGGGAGTTATTACGAATAGAGTCACGTTCTGAACGGCAAAATGGTGAAGTTTTCGGTCAGGTCGAGAAGTTTCACATAAGAAGTCGTGTTCGAAAGAGCTCAGTTCACTTATCTGTTGCAGCGTTGCTTTAACTCAACTGTAATTTCGATTGACACCAGTGTTAAAAGTATTTTTTTATTCATAAATTCAATTAATGGCGTCTCTTTATTTTCGAATGGGAAATCATCACACATGACGTCTACCGCTCTAGGTGGAATGATAGGGAGTGTCAGACTTGTACCGACTAAAACCCGTCCATGTTCCTTATTTTGCCCTTTGTGTTCCGCGGTCGCGGTATGTCTATCTAACCAACCCGCAGCCCCGGCACATTAATAACTACTCTTAGTTTTAAGGTAACCTTGACCCAAAACAAAAGAATAACTAGGTAATTATCATCTGTTTGCCTTTTCCATCTACGTTGAAGTCGTATTCCATTCTATCTGGAATTCTGGATGCAGCTGAGGGCTGCTATTTTAAACTGGGTAACCCAATACCCCTTAGTAACACTGCTTTTAGGCCCTCCCAAATAAGTTCTACTCTGAAATGTGTTCAAAATTCACCAATAACTTTCTCTACAAATATTTTAAACTACAGTAGCAAGAGAGGAGAATTTCAGTACCAATATACGAAGCCCTATTGATGATTAGAGCAATTTGTCATCTCAAGCGAGCCGTATCAGCCACATGTTCCTACAATACTATATGTAATTGATGTGAAAGATATGTGACGTTGTTTGACGCCACAATAAAGATAATGTAGAAGGAACAGTAAAATCTGAAATAAGCTACTAATATTATAAATGCGAATGTTTGTGAGGATGAATGGATGTATGGATGTTTGTTAGATACTCTTTTACGTCAAAACGGCTGAACGGATCTTGATGAAATTTGGTACAGAGTTAGATTATAGTCTGGAATAACACATAGGATACTTTTTTCCGACAACACGCGGGCGAAGCCGCGGGCGCCATCTAGTATAGTTATAAATAAATGCTTCACCAGTTTGAAAAATGTTCTACTCGACATTTTAAAAAAACCGGTCAAGAGTCAGACTCGTGCACCAAGGGTTCCGTAAAAACTTGCGACATAAACAACCATATCTCTTGACTGCGTAGACTGAGAAGGTTGAGTTGATTTCTTTACAACTCAAACAGACCACCATAGAAACCAGAAAGGAGACCACAAAGTTGAGTTTATGGTTAAAGTTCAACTCAATAACTCCACGCGTTTCCCAGATACAGGATTTTGACAGACAGACAGACGGAAAACAAAGTCATCCAATAAGGGTTCCGCTTTTTCCTTTTGAGGTCCCGAGGTCAAACACGAATAGGTCACATTCTTATTATATATTTAGAGACTTCGATAAAGCTTTTCTAAACTTGATAGCGTACCAAAATGTGCTTCAGATTGATCCCATCCCAATGTGATCCCAGAAAAGTGAGGCAGAAGTGCACCTAGATCGCTTTTAGCTATAAGACCGACCATTGTGTCACCATCCTATTTATAAGTTTTTTTTTTAATATACTGTATAATAATACTGTTATTCTTGTAATTTGTATGGTGTACATAATAAAAAATATTCTATCTTCTATATATTTATCTACCTAATAGAACACCCATACTTCGCTAGCCCATGTAAGTTTTAATTGAAATGAACCTTCTATAATACTTCTGTGTTTTGTTGCCACGAGCCATCAATCATAATAAATGATTGTACGCTCGTAATATGACGGCCCTTAAAATATTCCTTCAGGGTATATCTCTAACAGAAATGTTAATATATTTTCCTAGAAGTTTTATATAACATAAAACCTGTTCATACAAATTGGTTAGATTAGATATTCTTTTCTTATAATAACACTGATAACCATTTTTTTACAAAAAGGAATAATCTTATTTAAAAGAGCGTATTTACTTGAACGAGAATTATTTAATGGTTTTCTTTAACCTTAAGAATACTTTGTATTTCTAGCTCTAAGCATAATGTGAACCGGGGTTGCGGGACCCGGGGTTGCGGGTTGTTCGAAAGAGATACCGCGGCCCCGGAACATCAAGGGCAATAGAAGGAACATGGGTGGGTTTTAGTCAGTACAAGTCTGATACTCCCCCCGCTCCGCCTAGAGGGGGGGAGGGGGAAGTTATTTTATGATTTCCCATCCGCAAAAATAAAGCATAATGTGAAATTAAAACCGCCTTGAATTTGAGGGAAAATGTCATCTTTCCCACGTACCTATCTTAAAGAACATCTAAAGGCGTTTACAAATTCGATTTTCATTCAACTATCTTAATGAATGCACACTCACATTCATTACATATTTTTCAACCAGAATATAAAATATTTACAAAAATAATTAGTAGGTCGTATGACTTAAATGTTCGACCCCTTTCGGGGTCAGTACCGAGCCAGCGGAGGTTTGAATTTCGAACCCCCGAAGGGGTCCGTACCGACCTATACGGTTAACAGAGCACTACCTAAATGTCACGTGAAAGCAAATGCAAGTGAAATCCTAAAACCAATATACTTGAATATAAATCAATCAAAACATTTGCCACAATATGCAGCATTGATTCAGAATCCCACACAGAAGACTTAATTAACTAATCCTTTGAATCGCGAAACGTGAGCTGTACAGTATCGTATGACTTCATCAACCTTTGAGCAATACATCCATCTCCTTCACACATTACCCAAAAGCACAAGAGTAAAAGAGATGAAGTGTGTTTAGTTGAAAACTCAGAGTCGCATTAAACGCTTGGCTACAAAAATAAATCGGTAATTACGGTGTTTGAAAGCCTGGAATGAAGATTTTATGTGTGTTATTTTATCAGATGTGAGTACAAAAGCACGAGCCGTCCATTCCAATAAAACAATAAATATACCACTTTGAACAGCTGATACCCATCAGTACATCTTTGGAACCATGTAAATGTTAATCTGTGAGATCCTTTGTGAGACAACATTTTAAGACTAAAAGTGAAAAGTTTGCTTCAAATAATTAGGACTACTTGATACATCAACATTATCTGTGGCCCATACGCAAAATACGCGCCTCGGACGTTGAGTTGCGGACACCAGCCCGTTATACAATACATCAACATTATTTGGGACTAGCTGGCGCCCGCGGCTTCGCCCGCGTGGTATCGAAAAAAAGTATCATATGTGTTATTCCAGACTATAATCTACCTCTGTGCCAAATTTCATCAAGATCCGTTCAGCCGTTTTGACGTGAAAGCGTAACAAACATCTATACATCCATCCATCCATCCTCACAAACATTCGCATTTATGATATTAGTAAGATAGGCGCAGCATATCTCCTACTTCCATGATTCTCGATGACAAGAAGTTTCTTCAAGGAGAAAAGAGTGGTTTGGTGTTCCTCTACTCTTATACCCGTCCACATTCGTACTCAAAACTTTCCTCCGTACATTTTCCTCATTCTTCGCATCACATGTCCATAACACAACCTACGATAGACAAAGTGAACAACATCGTGATTTACTTGCAACTAGTTGTGCCCAGTGGTTTCACCCGCCACCCGCTGCTCCTATGTGTGATGTTCTAAAATAATGGTTTTAGCCCAAGTTACTCATTATTACATCAGCTATCTGAAAGTGAAAGTCCCGTCAAAATCAGTCCAGCCAGCTCAGAGATTAGCCGGTAATAACGGACAGATAACAATAAAAAATGTTGTTTATTTTAATATTACAAACAGACACTATAATTTCATTTATTTGTATGTATACGTATAATGTATGTATGTATAGATAACCAACTGTAATATCGGTAAAAGTGTAACGTGTCAAATATACAATTTGTAAGTCATTTTACTAGATAACCTCATTGAAACATGAGATAAAAGTTCTCTATGACAAATCTTCTGATAACCTTTCCATACTATCTTAAATATCTCCAACCTCAACTATTGTTAGTTCATCACATAATTGATATACCATATGTGGCTATTTTCCTACATGCATCGGTTTGTAGATCTAATAATTACAAGTACAAGTTATCAGCAACCCGAGATGACAACCAGTCTTACCATCGGCATCATAATATCGTATTATTTCGTTTATTGAATTAAACACATACTAGCTGGCACCCGCGGCTTCGTCCGCGTGATATCGAAAAAAAGTATCCTATGTGTTACTCCAGACCATAATCTACCTCTGTGCCATATTTCATCAAGATCCGTTCACCCGTTTTGACGTGAAAGAGTAACAAACATCCGTACATCCATCCATCTCCACAAACATTCGCATTTATAATAATATTAGTAATTTATAATATTCGTAAGAAGTAAGATAAGTTTACATTTTTAAGTATTTCTTAATAAACACAAGAAAAAAAAACATTAAAAGTATAAAAAATTGTAGCCCACCGGTATCGAGAACAAGGTTCAAGCTACCGGCGGCGGTCAGGGCACCAGAGAAAGGAACCTCCTAACAATACGAACCGTGTCCAAGAATACCGCTTTCTGTATCAAGCCCTTGATCCAGCTGCCTTACGAAAGCCTCCTCAGGTGTTGCTCGAGGCTCTTGGCAATTAAGTTACTGGCTGTAACTCGTATTATGATATACGAGTTATCGTAGGTTACATGTAAAGTACTGGTATTCAACTGCAGCCGGTTAGACTGGAAGCCGACCCCAACATAGTTAGGGAAAATCTAGCCAGATGATGATTTACTTTGGAAGAGTAGATACCCCTAGGTAAGACTGGTTGTCAGATTTTCTGGCCACAGACTGACTATCTGTAACGACTATCAAAGATCTAAGACAGCTGGACCAACAGCATAACACGCTTTTAGATTCAAAGAGGAAACTCGGTATGTAATTTCGGTTAATGTCGGGTGGTCACCCATCCACAGACTAAACTAGGCAAGCGTGGCTTAACCTAAAGATTATCTATCCTCCTCTTCAAAGTAAATACTAAATTATATTTGTCCACTACCTAATTAGAGAACAAAGCTCCTCTAGCCTTGGCAGGGTTTAGACCCAAGTCATTTCATGGTGTATTTAACAAGTCCCATTTAGACTGTGTACGTAAGCGACATACGAAAAACAAATGTACATAAGCACACTGTATATAACGTAGTACATAAACGCGTATGTACAGTTCCACTCTCCCACGAACAACAAGGGCAAAGTACAAATATTTGTAGCTCGCTGTAATTATGTGTTGTGATAATGATGTGGGAACATTTTTGTATCGTTAGGTACCTACATTATTGCAAATTTTATCTTTATCTTGTACATAATGAGCTCAGAATAATATGTAAGGACTTTTTTTGCGGGTGGGAAATGATGAAATAATAACCCCCACTCTGGGCTGGGAGTGTCAGACTTTTACTGACTAAAACCCACCCATGTTCTGCTTTTTGCCGTTTATGATCCGGGACCGCGGTATCTCTTTCGAACAACCCGCAACCCCGGCAAGCCCCTCTATTTTGCTGCTTTGCTGACGTCTCTTTGAAAGCACGCGTGGAACACGAACTCGCCGTCGACACAGCTTGTCGTCACTAGATGGACAGACGGTGAGCTACCCAATATGCAAGGACTTCTAAAATGACTGCAAACATACTTTTAGGGAAGCCGAAAGATTGTCTTCCAGACATTACGATATTTTTTTCCTTCTGGAGCATAAATGGGAACCTCATAGTAACGGAGATATTGGAGGATAAAGTTCCAAGTTCTTTTATTTATATCTTTACTAGCTTTTGCCCACGACTTTGTCGGCGTGGCATAGTTACTTTGGGCTAACGCTAACTTTAACCCGCGTGATGATCGAAAAAAATGTATCTTTCTCTCCCCTTTTTTCCCTCTTTCTCCCCTTTTTCTCACTTTTTTTTAGACTATGTCCGTCTCCTGGGTGCCAACTATCTCTGCACCAAAATTCATCAAAATCGGTTCTTCCATTAGGCGTGAAGACGTAACAAACAAACAAACTCACTTTCACTTTTATAATAATAGTAAGGATTGTATTTCTCCATTATCTTTCGCCATTCAATGCATCCATCAGCAAAATGTTTTGATTGCGTTAAATTGTTATTTTGACGTGATAACGTCTTTAAAATCGTTTTAGTCGGGTGACATGTTCAGAAACTTGTGTCACACCAAAACCTCACAAGCGACATTTCATAAAGATGGTAGCGCCATCTGTTACTTGGCTCGAAAAAAAAGCTTTAAATTAGTACTTAATTTCATTTTAGATGTCACTACTGGTGATAACTTATATCACCAATAAGACGTTATCACGTAAACATCTCGATCGTAAACCTACTTTACAAACAACCAATTTTTTTCACTCCAAAAATAGGCTCCCAGTATGTATCCAGATCCACAAATAACATACTATACACGTTTTCGCATAATAAGCACAGAAATAATTCAAATATGTATTTACGTTTCGAGACATCGTAATTATTATGTAGGTCACTCATAGTATTAACTCGCTAATCGATACATCATAATTATAGCGAGTCAGCACTAATTAACAAGACTTATTAATGACAACAAACAAGTGAGACTAATCTACACGTTACTGAATAAATGTAAACATGAATTAAAGGTAACCTTGAAAACATGCTGACATTTACATGACTCCCCATAAATTTTAAAACATTGACAATTTCTCTAAATACATATGTATCTTCGTACCCATAAAATTCTGGAATCACAGTTTTAGTTTTCATACTCCTTCAAAACAGCTTGACTGTTTTTTATGAAGTTTTACATGTTTTTCGGTAGGTCTAAGAATCGGTCGTAATCTGTTTTTCATACCCACAAGTGATAAGGACCAACCAAATGGTGACGCTGCGAAGGATTTATTCAAATTCATGGCCCACTTTATTTGAAAGTTTAACAATTGTTTAGGATACGACGGGGCTGGCATACGATGTGCGTAAAAGTCCCTATCCTTACTAATACTATAAAAGCGAAAGTGAGTTTGTTTGTTACGTCTTCACGCCTAAATAGCTAAACCGATTATGATGAATTTTGGTACAGAGATAGTTGGGACCCTGGAGACGGATATAGGCTAGACAAAGAAATAAGGGAGAAAGAGGGATGAAAAGGGAAAACTTAGCATTGCTTTTACAATAGATAAGGCGCAAGGGCAAAAACTACAGATAGCAGGTACCTGCAAATCAGGAAAGGGGAACTGTGTTACACAGAATTTAACGCGAGCGAAGCCGCGGGCAAAAGCTAGTAATTAAATAAAGAAAAACAAAAAAAAGTAAGTATAGTCCTCTTCAAAAGGGGATAATGTTTAAGAAACATGGCTGACAAGCTGTACCTGACATATCAGTTTATTATCGTCACGCGACAGTGACTAGTTAAGACAGACATCGGAGGATCAACCAGCCGTGTCTTAAGGTTACAACATATGATGGATCTGAGATCCACTCTCGATAAACAATGTATAATGTAACAGGAGTTTAACGGCATTTTCTTCTTTTTTCAACGCTTTTTCGCACCTTTCTAGGAATCTGCTGAAGAATATTAGGGGTAAACTAGGAATTTTATATGATAACTAGCTGTATCCAACGGTTTCACCCGCTGCTCAGGCCACTCATTATCACTTTGGGGGGTATATAAAATAGATAACGAATATAAAATTTCATAAAAATCGGTCAAGCTGTTTCGGAGGAGTATGACAACTAAAACTGTGATACGAGATTTTTTATACAAGAAAGAAGGTAAAGGACTCAGTACTAAGAAGAATATAGGATTTTCAAGACCAAATTACTGATAAGAACAAAACGTACATACATCACGCCTTTATCCTCTAAGTACCTATAAAGCTGAGGTGAGAGTGTTGAAAAATTTCGCTAGTTTTAAAGGAAGGCAATGGAATTGCCATCCACTGGCACAAATATAGGCTCTAGGCTGCTACTAAAAACATAATAACAATTTGTCCGACCTGGAAATCAAAGACACGGGATGCTCAGCAGTCGCGAATTTTACCTCTAGACGAACGAGGCAGTCACTGAAAAAAATTACGTACAAAAATATTCTGACAGATTCCTGAAAATCAACATTTTATTTTTGGTTTTCTTAAAAGTACCATAAAAAAAATATTGATTCGTTCTGAACTCCTAACTAGAGGCAGAACAGTTCCACGAAGTCAATTACAATATTAACATTTCCAATACAAGTATGTTTTTATTTCCTTGAGGCTCGAAGGACCAAAGTTTTCCAATTAAGAAACAACTTGTCAAGCATTGGGCGGATTTAGAGAAGCTACTGTAGGTACTACCTATACGAACTAACTCTAACGGATATCTAATAGAGTTCGCCAATCGATGATGTTAATGCACGCGGAAACGTGTGGATGAGTTGAGGTGAATGACCGGCAATTGTGGCGCCTCTTCGGCACTGTATGTAGGAAGGTATATGTCCCACAATAGTCGACCTATTAAAGACTTCAGAGAAATAATTTCTAATATCTGCGCGTGACATTTCTAAGCAGTTGTTGTGAACAAAATACGCCTCGAGTTTCTCAAATTAAAACCCTTTCATGTCTGTTTTATTGTTAAAGTCATTGAGTTGACGAGAAACGAAGATGAGGTCGAGCCCTTCGGATAGGTCAGTGTCGTAGTCATTCCCATCGCACATGTTTAACCAGATGTTGCTGGAATTTGTGAGGATTAGGTCACATTCGTGTAGTGATAGTTTCTACTCGAATATGTGTTGTAGCCATAGATAACAGAAAGGAGTTGTGGGGTTCTCAATTCGATGATATTTTTGTTACGCGATTTCTCTGTTTATTGTAGGCCGATTTTGTAAATTCTTTAAATAATCGAAAGGCGTATACTCCCGAAAGATATGTCTATCTAAAAAGTGAATTTTATCTATATTGTTTGGGTTTTGAAATATTACCTAAAATATGAATTTTATCTATATTGCTTGGCTAGTTTAAGAGTTATACCTTCCTGATATATTTTTTCTTCTTCTAGTGCATATGGACGATATGCTAGTAGGTATATCTGAATTTTCGATACCAACATACCACAACTAAATTATTTTTATTATTTCAGCCATTATATTTGTTATATTTCTTTGATTGTAGCCATGTAGTCAGTGATAGAGTGCGTACAAATACGCTACTCTCGGAGTCTCGATTCTTTTCATCATGACAGTCGTTTTCAAATAACCGTCAGACAAATGATTTCTTTCTTTCTTTTTAACACTTTTAAATTCAACGACATTAACACATTACTCCTGTCATTATTTTTAAAGACAGACTTAGTTTCATCTCATTAAAACGAGATATTTCCAGATTGTCATTTTAAATTATTATTTTCTGTGCTCTGAATCCAGGTGTTTATAAATTAGGTGGCAATAACTCCAAACGTCACACAAAATGAAGAGGTGACGAATTATTTAGCGGAATCTTAAAATATATTCATATAGTGACTGATGGCAGTGTCGGCTTTAACTTTACAACACAAGTCTAAAAGAAAATAAAAAGAATAAAAATGGCTAAGTACGAGTCGGACAAGCGCATCAAAGTTCCCTACAAACTTGCGACTTAAACAGCTATAACTTTTGACTTAAATTGATTTTTTCACAGCTCCAAGAACAGGCTTGAGTATATAGTTTTACTTTCAACTCGATACCTCCATGCGTTTTCGAGATAAAGGGTCTTAACAGATAGACAGACGGACAACAGTGATCCATATCCACTTTTGAGATACGAAAACCTAAAAAAAACTGGATACGTTTATACAGTTTAAGTTTGGGCACCAAATCCCTATTTAAACTTTTTATTTTATTTTTAAAGAAATTACCTGTTTTTAGCGTTCGTTTAAAATTAAATGGTCCTTGTATAATCAACGAATCCTTTAACATGGTAAATTGCCGTGTAAGTATCGTTTTATCTTCTCGTAAATTATAATCTCCGCCTCAAAGTAAACGAGTAATTTGGCGGTCCCAGGCGCGCTAAAATAAGAGCCTTTGATTTGAAAGCTTTAAAAATACAGATTAAATCCTTGCATAAGAGCTTTTTTACCGCCAAACAAGCGAAACGCGTAATTACGCGCTTATTTTTAACACAAAGACGCAAAGTGAATAAAAGGCGCATGAATTTATGTGTGCAATCAATTCACTTCTAATTTGGTCCTGACAGCCGCCCGCCGCCATTAAAGACCACGTGGTTTGGTGTTTAATTGTGTTGTCAGGTTATGCAAGTATTTGTTACTCTCCCGGTTATGCTTACTTTTAATTATTTGTGTCATATTCGATTTTATTTTTCTCTATAACGAGGGATGTTTTTTATTTTTTATTGAATATTACTTTTAACGAAAAAAAACTGCTGCTACATACATTTTTAACAGTCCGCCTTTGTACAGTGTTTTTTATACACGTGCATAAAGTTTTAATAAACAAAATTAAAATAAATTAGAAATTAAATTTAACCCATTTCCCGGTTTTTGTTTGAGCTGTAATATTGCATATATGTTTAGTTTGGATGACAATGCATGGTTAGCAAAGTGGTATAATTTCAAATCCAATATGGCGGATACGGATATATTTAAAAAAACGAAAGGGTTTGCGGAGAAGAATACGAAAAAGCGTGTTTATTTTGTTTCTTAACCTGTAATAATATTTATTCATTTTTATGAGTACTTGTCTCCCTTTAAATAAATGTCCCTCGTTTAATCCCACGAATCCCACGAAACAGCACAATCACTGACAGCTAATGTAGAATCGGATGATAAAATTAAGAACATTAACAGTTTCTGGTTTAAAACTGTAAGAGAGCTCAGTGACGATAACATAAATAAATTTAAAGAATGTTTGTCAAGCTTATCTTTCTCTGAGGTTTACGAATGCAACTCAACAAACAGCGCCTTCAATTGTCTACACGACACAATTGTTCTTTTTTACAACTTATGTTTCCCAATTATTAGAGTTAAAATTAGTAACAAACAAGTGAAAAACCGTTGCCTAACAAAAAATATAAAGCGATGTTGTAATAAAAAACGAACCTTATACCTAAAATATAGACTTTGTAAAGATAAAAAAACCAAAACAAAAAAAAATACGACAACTATACTCGAATATTGAAAAGATGTATACAAAATGCACAACGAATCAATAGTTTACAATATATCAACAAAGCAAAAAATGCAAGTAAAGCTGCATGGAACTTAATTAAAACAGATGTTAATAATACTAAAAGTTATTCTGACATAGAGACAATAAAAATAAATAATGAAAGTTATGACAACCCTAACAATATTTGTGACCTATTCAATAACTATTACATATCCCTAACCAATACGACCGAAAAGTCACAAGATAATAACCATAATACCAATTTTAAAATTCCTCAGAATCCTAAAAGCATTTTCCTAACACTATTGGATGAATCAGACGTGTATAAAATAATTCATAGCTTAAAAAATACAAACTCAACTGGGTATGACGACTTAAATACCAAAGTGCTAAAGGTATGTGCATCGAGTCTAGTCTCGCCTCTATGCTACATAGTAAATCTATCCCTAAGTGAAGGAGTTTTTCCAAAGCGACTGAAAATGTCAATCGTAAGACCTTTATACAAAAAAGGCTTAAAGTCGGATATGAGTAACTATCGACCAATTACATTAATCCTGATATTTTCAAAAATATTTGAGAAAGTTATGTGTAGTAAAATAGAAAACTTTTTGACATCATGTGATATCCTTAAAAAGGAACAGTTTGGATTTAGAAAAGGGAGCTCTACGGCTTCAGCGTGTTTCTCTTTAATCAAACAAATAACCGAAAGTCTGAACCAAAAATCAAAAATAGGATGTGTTTTTCTAGACATGACAAAAGCCTTTGACTTCGTCTGTCATAGGACCTTAATATCTAAACTTTCTCACTATGGAATCCGCGGAATGGCCAATGATTGGATTAAAAGCTTTCTTACGGACCGAAAGCAATGCGTAGAAATAACAAGAACCTATCAAAATGAACGAAAGCAATTTCGATCAACATACAGACAAAACAACTCTGGAACACCACAAGGGAGAACTTTATCCCCTCTATTATTTCTAGTATACATCAACGACCTACCAGAGGCAATTAATGAAGATTGCGTACTATTTGCTGACGATACAACCTTAAATGTGAAAAGTAATGATAACAAGGACTTAAAAAAACGGATTGTTGAAGCATTAGACAAGGCAATCAAATGGCTAGAAAAAAATAACTTAAAAATTAACATGACGAAAACAAATATAATACAATTTCAAGCACTTAACACAAACACAGATCGTCTAGACATTCGATATAACAATTATTGCTTAAACACTGTCAATGAATGTGTATTCTTAGGTATAACCGTGGACAATCATTGCAGTTGGAAACCTCACATAGACAAAATACTAAAAAAAATAGATCGCTTTGTGTATGTCCTGAAACGTATACGACAAACAGTTAATTTAAATACCACAATGGTTGCTTACCATGCTTATGTAACATCTTTACTTAGATATGGTCTTATAATTTGGGGCAACTCAGTAGACGTAGAAAGAGTCTTTAAAGGACAAAAAAAATGTATTCGTGCAATGTGTGGAGCCCACTTTTTAGATAGCTGTAAACCTTTATTCCAAAAACATAAAATACTATCTTTACCATGTCTTTATATCTTTGAAACATGCATGTTTGTAAAACTAAATTATAATCTATTTGAAAAAAACAGTTACAAAATAAATAGTAGAACACGACACAACGACAAATTGAAACTACCCCAAATCAAATTAATGTTATTTAAAAGAAATGTTTATTGCATGGCAATCATTATATACAATCATTTGCCAAATAATATCCAAGATTTGCCATCATCATTGTTTAAAAGGGTATTGGCTAGACTGTTATTAGCGAAAAATTATTACAGTGTCAAAGAATATTTAGAGGATAAGTCGTTAGTAACATAAAAAAACCTTTATTGTATCATATCTACCAAATATACTTATATTCAATGCTAATCAATATTATAACTACAATACAATTTAAATGTTCAAATTTATAATTACAAATAGATTAATATAAGCCTTAATTATTATTTTTATGGAAATATTTGTACGTCATAGTATGGCAGGATATGCTGGAACTAATATTATAACATCCATTGTACCATATTCTTACAAATAAACATTTTGATTTGATTTAATTTGATTTAATCCAACATATTACTGAGACGAGAATAATACAGTCTGTCGGTGTAATTATGCGAATATCGTTCGATGCTCATGGGAGGCACCAGGGTGTATAACTATAAAGTATATATATGTAGGATGGGTAAACGGAACGGGTGAACAAGGCGTGGAATGAAACGTAATGGTGCGAGCGAGTAAGGGAAAGGGACAGAAAGGGAGGGGAGAATAAGATGGCGTTCGAAAGACGAAGGTGTGAAAAGAAGTATTAATTGGAATTTTTAATAAGAAATACTATTGCTAAAGGAGACTGAAGACGAAAAATAAAACTAAAAGTATTTAAACAAAACGCAGTTTAATTGCACGTGTGCACGATCCCAAATACTACATTTTGGGGGCTCGTCCGGGATTGCTACCACGTGCAAGAAGAAAATCAGTTGGGTTCAACGGCGGCGGACCCGAGTGGACCTAAGGAATACTAAAGACAAAGACGAAAGGCGTTATTATTAACAGAAGACGACAGATTATGGCAGAAGACAAGGACGTATTTTTCAACATGATGGAAATGACGAAATTCAGTGGCGAAGATCATACCTACACCTCATCAAAATGGGCTCAAGATATTGACGACAACGCAGAAATATTCGGTTGGTCAGCTCAACAGCGACTTATCATCGCCCGTAGGTCTTTAACGGGAACCGCAGAGCTGTGGCTGAGAACAGAGAAGGTTCACAGATCCTATGAGGAACTAAAGGCGGCTGTACTCAAAGAATTTCCGGATACCGCGAATAGCAAAGAGATGCACGAATTAATGGCGGCACGCAAGAAACGTAAAGATGAGTCTTATTACCAATACATGCTAATTATGAAAGAGATGGGGAAACGCGCCAAGTTTCCAGACTATGTCGCTATTCAGTACATTATAGACGGCATCTCGGACTTGGAAATAAACAAGGCGTTATTATACAGTGCGAATACCTATCCGGTGCTGAAAGAAAAATTAGCTGTGTACGAAGTCATAAGGAAAAAGGCGGCAAAACAGAGCGTCGATCGGCCGGTGAAAAGAGCTACGGAGTCATCGGGTAAAGAGGCTACAGCTGGATTGCCACATTATTGCTATAATTGTGGGGAAAAAGATCATCGAGCAAGTGCATGCCGTAATGGATTGAAGTGTTTCCGGTGTAACGAGTTCGGACATATTAGCACAAAATGCACCAATCCGAGCGCAGGTACCAGCGGAAGTTCAACGGTAACGTCGGTCAATAAGACGTCATCGGTAAGGCAGACGGAAAAAGCACGAACACAGTCGTCGGTAAAACAGGCCGACTCGGAAGCGAAGAAACACTCGTCGGCTATGTTCGGAGCGACATCGACAGCCAATGAGAGCGCTGTATCGGACGACCACGACGTAAATTTCAAGATGGCGAACGATGTCATGCAACAAGATGTAAACAAACAAAGTGGTAACAATAATGCGGTAAAACTAGTGAAAATATGTGATAAAACAATAAGTGCGTTGATTGATACGGGCAGTGATATAAACTTAATATCGCAGGACTTGTGGGAAGAATTAAATATGCCATGTCATAGCGATAATACGGTTTTGACAGGATTGGGATTAAATAAAGTAAGAACGTACGGAAAAATATTTGTTAGTATAAATATAGATGGACAGTGTTATGACGAGGTGATATTCCACGTTGTGCCTAGGGAGTCAATGCCCTACAGGCTGATTATAGGCCAAAAGTTTTTGAAAAATGTGGTTGTTGTTGTTCGTGAGGGTACTGTATGGTTGCCAGAACCAGGTGACGAATGGTTAGCGAGGGTGAATTGTGTGAGTGTGAATGATGTTTCAGGTCACATTACCAACACGGCTATAAGGACGGAAGTGTCGCGGTTGGTAGAAGAGTATAGGCCCATTCAGACGAAAGAAGCTCCTATTAAGATGAAGATAGTGTTAAAAGATGAGGTACCAATAGCTCAGCGACCCCGGAGGATATCGCTTATGGAACAGAGAATAGTTGAAGAGCAGGTTGAAGAATGGCTACAAAAAGGAATAATACAGGTTAGTTTTTCAGAGTATTCTAGCCCATTAGTTCTGGTGAAGAAAAAGGATGGCTCAACACGAGTTTGTGTTGATTACCGACTATTAAACAAGAAAATAGTGAAAGACGAATTCCCACTACCTATCATCGATGACCTGATAGATAAGTTAAAAGATGCAAAGGTGTTTAGTGTATTGGACTTGAAAAATGGATTTTTTCATGTGAAAATAAGTGAGGAATCCATACCTTATACTTCTTTCATAACCCATCATGGACAGTTTGAGTTTTTAAGAGCACCTTTCGGTTTGTCCATCTCACCAAAATATTTTATGAGATTTGTAACGATTATTTTCAGAGACTTAATAACAAAGGGGGTAATGATGATATTTGTGGATGATATAGTCATTCCGGCTAATTCTGAAAGCCAGGCACTAGAAAAACTCACTCAAGTGTTAGACGTAGCCTCAGAGAATGGACTCGAGATTAACTGGAAGAAGGCGAAGCTTATGAAAAGTGAGGTAGAATATTTAGGTCATTTAATCAAAGAAGGGGAAGTAAGACCTAGCCCCAACAAAGTTGAGGCAGTGGCTAGGTATCCAGAGCCTAAAAACATTAAGCAGATAATGGGATTTATTGGTTTAACATCTTATTTCAGGAAATATATCAAGGATTATGCTAAGATTGCCAGGCCTCTGACGGGTCTGCTGAAGAAGAACGCACCTTTTACATTTGACGATGAGCAACGGTGTGCTTTCAATACATTGAAGCAAAAGCTGACCAGTGATCCAGTATTGAAGATATACAACCCTAATTTTCAAACCGAATTACACACAGATGCATCCAGTCAAGCCTTAGCTGCTATACTATTGCAACTACATCCAGATGATGAGTTACATCCTGTGCATTATATGAGTCATAAGACGACTGAAGCTGAAAGCCGATACTCAAGTTATGAGCTGGAAGCACTTGCAGTAGTCCAAGCAATAAGGAAGTTTAGACACTACTTATATGGTATACATTTCAAGATCGTCACAGATTGTAAAGCCTTTGAACAGACATTAAAGAAGAAAGACCTGACAGCAAAAGTAGCTAGATGGGTATTCTTGCTGGAGGAGTATGATTATGAAATAGAACACAGAGCAGGCAGTAAAAGGCAACACGCTGATGCTCTCAGTAGAAACCCATTCGTTGCAACTGTGGTCAGCATGCAAGACGAGATAAGACGAGGACAGGAGACAGATGAAGAACTCAATGCTATCAGACAGCTGATATTGAAAGATGGACGGTATGGAGACTTCTGGATTGATAATGGCATTCTGTTTAAAGGTGAAGAGAAACAGATAGTAGTTCCGAGGAATATGGGGAAGGAAATAATAAAGAAAGTGCACCAAAATGGTCACTTTTCAATAAAGAAAATGAAAACAGCCATAGGAAAGGATTATTACATCAGAAACATGGATAAGAATATTGAAGAAGTTATTCTAAGCTGCATACCCTGCCTTTTGGCTACAAGGAAGGAAGGAAAGCAAGAAGGCTATCTGAACCCAATAGACAAAGAAGGAATTCCGTTTCACACGTTGCATTTGGATCATATAGGGCCATTTACCGAAACCAGAAAGCAATATAATTATATCCTCACAATGATAGATGGATTTACCAAGTTTACATGGCTTTTCCCTACAAAGTCTACATCAAGTGCAGAAGTGCTGAACAAGTTGCAGATTCACCAGCAGACTTTTGGTAATCCAACCAGGATCGTAACAGATAGAGGAACAGCATTCACAAGTGGAGAGTTTGAAGAATACTGCAATGTAGAACACATACTACATATAAAGATTACCACCGGAATACCGCGTGGAAATGGCCAAGTAGAGAGGGTTCATCGCATCCTCATTCCTATGTTAACCAAACTCTGTATTGAAGATAAGTCACTGTGGTATAGGCATGTCAGTAGAGTCCAGCGTGCTATAAACAGTACTTACCAAAGATCTATAACTACTTCACCATTTGAGTTACTTACAGGAACAAAAATGAGAAGTAAAGAAGATGTTGAAGTACTTAATCTCTTACAACAAGAGGTTATTGAAAGTTTTAATGAAAATAGAGAGAATTTGAGAATGAAAGCCAAGCAGCAGATTCAACAAGTACAAGATGAAAATAAGAAAACTTATAATGCAAAGAGGAAGCCTAGCTCAACATATGAACTGGATGATTTAGTTGCCATCAAAAGAACCCAGTTTGGTCCAGGACTTAAAATAAAACCTAAGTTTCTGGGACCCTATAAGATTATAAAAATTAAAAGAAATGATAGATATGACGTTGAAAAGCTGTATGATACCTCTGAGGGGCCAAGAAAGACCTCCAGCTCAGCGGACAATATGAAGAAATGGCCAGGTAAGGATGAATGAGTATTTTGTATGCTAGAGGCTGTGTGTGTGTGTGTGTGATCTCTGTGTATGTAATCATACTCAGTATCCTCACGAATACTTCTGTTTAACTATGATTGGCTATAAGTTAGTACATAAGTGGCTATGTAAAGTGTTGTGTGTAAAATGGTACACACTATTGGTTTATTTTGTCTTTACTGTAATAAGATGCTTTGATAACAAAATACACTGTGTTAAGTTTTTTTTTTTAAATTAAGTACATGTCTCAGAAATGTATAATGTCTAGTTTAAGGCTTAAGTTTTTCTGTTTATTGTTTGAAGTTATGTTCAGTGTGTAAAGAATATAAAAACATATTTCAAGATTTATACTGTATCTAAGGTGTATGTATATTGTTCATGGCATGTAGGTATGAATGCAAGTATATAAGTGAGTGAGAGAGTATATAAGTAAGTCAAGGGTGTCAGGGACGAATATCTGAGGGCAGATATGGGTATTCAGGACGGCCGAATGTAGGATGGGTAAACGGAACGGGTGAACAAGGCGTGGAATGAAACGTAATGGTGCGAGCGAGTAAGGGAAAGGGACAGAAAGGGAGGGGAGAATAAGATGGCGTTCGAAAGACGAAGGTGTGAAAAGAAGTATTAATTGGAATTTTTAATAAGAAATACTATTGCTAAAGGAGACTGAAGACGAAAAATAAAACTAAAAGTATTTAAACAAAACGCAGTTTAATTGCACGTGTGCACGATCCCAAATACTACATATATATATATATAAAGTGTGTTCCTATACCATCGCACCAACTCAAGTGTTTATTAAATGTAAAAAAATCACACATAAAATTTGTTCCGAAAGAGTAATTTGTGCTAACAGATAGGCAGTTTTAAAAGACAACGGGCAAATTGCCCGTTCACCATTAAATTGTTGCCCCGTCAGCGCACAAATTGCATGACGATGAATATCTAAACGTAAGGTTCTTTTGATACATTCTTTGACCATTTCTGGCTCATGTATTTTCGTACGAAACCTTCCAATATTGTGGAAATTCTCCTTTCTAGGGTTCAAAGAGAAAAAAACGGAACCCTTGATCTAAATGTTTTTAAGAAAAAAAAAACAGAAAGATCATGAGTTTGTTTGTTACGTCCTCACGCCTAAATGGCCGAACCGATTTTGATGAATTTTGGTAAAGAGATAGTTGGGACACTGGAGACGGCCATAGGGTAAAAAAGTGAGAAAAGGGGAGAGAAAGGTATTTTTTTTTAATTATGGCATAGTTAGCCCAAAGTAACTATGCCACGCGGACGAAGTCGCGGGTTGATGCTAGTGAGTAATAGTACTATCTCGCGTTTATATCTAGGTATAAAACTTTGTCTGAGGGTTGGTTCGAAAGAGATACCGCAGCCACGAAACTTAAAAGGCAAAAGACTTGTTCTGACTAACCCATCTATGTTCCTTACATGGATGGGTTAGTCAGAACAAGTCTGACACTCCTTTCCGCTCCGCCCAGAGCAGGGGGTCTCATTTGATGATTTTTTAAAATAAAGGTATAAAACCTTTAACAATAATGTACCTACATGCTTCTAAGATACAGAAATAATAAGATAAATTTGACGAGAACCTCGTGAAAGCTGAGAAAGAAAAACAACTAAAATATCTTGACTTGGCACACGAGGTTGTTGACATGTGGAATGTGAGCTCGGCTGTCATTGTGCCGATTGTCGTAACGGCCAATGGCTTAATTGCCAAGAGCCTCGACGAACATCTGTCGAAGCTCTCCTTAGGTGGTAGGATCAAGAGCCTGATTCAGAAGGCAGTACTCCTCGATACGGCCCGCATTGTGAGGACGTTCCTGTCTCTGGAGCCCTAACCACCGGTAGCTTGGACCCTGCTCCCGTTACCGGCGGAAACCTATTTTTATATTTTTAAATGTTTTTTTTAAATTTATTTTCTAAGAAATATTTAAAAATGTAAGTATAAGATGTAAATTAAATAAAATAAAGATAAATATTTATAAATAAGAGAAATTTTACAAATTATTTATGAAGATCTATATAAGTTTAAAACATAATACATATATCACAACTTGTTTATTGTGTTTGTGGGGGTTAAATAGCAATAGTAAAGTAAGTCGCTTGTATAATAAACTAGCTTTTGCCCGCGGCTTCGCTCGCGTTAAATTCGGTATAACACACCAAGCAGACCTGCAGTTTTTGCTCTTGCGCCTGATTGATTTGTAATAGCAACGCTAAGTTTTCCCTTTTCTTCCCTCGTTCTCCCTCACATCCCACTTTTTTTTTTAATAAAAATTAGCCTATGTCCGTCTCCTGGTTCCCAACTATCTCTGTACCAAAATTCATCAAAATCGGTTTAGCCATTAAAGCGTGAAGAGGTAACAAACAAACAAACAAACTCACTTTCGCTTTTATAATATTAGTAAGGATAATAGATGTTAGAAGATTATGCAAAAACAGTTTTGACTTCTGCTGATTAGTTGAATATTATTTTCTTACCTTAAAAAACACACTTTTTATAAAGCTTCACAAATTATTCTAGGTAACATCTGTTAGCTGAAATTCTCATGGCTCAGCGACGCCTGATTTCTCAAATGATCCCATTTATTCTGCGTATTCGCTCAATTGATATACTTATAGAACATTTTCAAGCAGAATTTAAACGCTTATGTCAAATTATTTTTTCATACGTCTGTCGAATTATTTGGCGTATGTACTCAAAAGGAATGCTTTTGATGAATTCATAATTAATTTTGATTCAAAAGCTTTGGATTTTAAAGCACAATGTTTTGCAATTTTAATTAATTAAAATTTATGGCTTTGTTTTCATTGCGTTCCCCGAGTGCCAGTTAAAATATTATGTTCCTATAATCCTGGTCGATTGACATATTTTTTTGGTAGCTTGAGTCAATCCCAATATTATTCACTTTTAAACTATCTTTGAAGTCAAATTGAACTTGATTCCTGGTGTATGATTGAGTTGAAATTTTGCATACATTGGATGACAATGCACGGTTAGCTAAGTGACGTCTTTCTAATATGGTCAACCCTCAAAGAATGCGGATTTTTAATACACTCCTATGATATAGGTATTAACTGAAAGGGTTTGCTGAGAAAAATAAGAGAAGCATTTTTTCTAGATTTTTTATTACTTACTATATTTATTTTAAACTACAATCATTCAACATCGCTATCCCTATTAGAATATAACTTTTTAAAGACTTTCCTTTACATTTACAGAATCTCAACCAACAGAACTACGTCACAATAGTACATTACGATATTATGGTTATAACATGCGAGTCGGAATTTCAGCCCGAGCCGAAGGCGAGGGCGTAATTGAGCCGAGCAGACGCACGTATATCGTACGACGTTTTTTAACATATTTGCGAGGAAACAGAAAAAAAACATTTCACAATACAAGTACAAAGAAAAGAAAATTTTGGAAAAATGGCGCGAGGATTATTTTCTGCCGTGCTGCGTGAACATGTTGGCAAAGACACTAGAGCATGCAGCCAAGTTTTTAAATTACCGAATAAACTGTTTTTTTTTTTATTTTAAATAAAATAATAAATAAACTCAATCTGTGAATGCACACTGTTGCTTTCCCGCCATTTTAACAGCGCGCCAGCGCTGCCTACTGACTGGCGCCGCGCGGCTATTAGTTCGAAATTTGAATAGCAACAGCGCGCTGCTCACTAGCTGGAGTCGTGCGGCGGCGATCAGTTCCAAATTTGAAATGGCAAATAATACTGTTATGGAATTTGTATGGACTATAACTTAACTATTTGCTTTGGTAACACACGCGTTTTTTATGACCTTCTTTTCATATTTAAAACCGGTGGAATTACATCAGCTTTACGAGCAAGGGTGTTAAAAATTAAATTACATGAAGCATTGTGCCAAAAAAGCTCCTCTGCCGATAAAATTGATTTCATTACGGTTGAATGGGCACACAATTTAATAACTTTCTGCTTCGTTGAAAACTGAAACATTTTAAATTGACAGACTGAAATTCCGAAATAGGTCAGTTTATCCATTGTTATTAATGACCTGTATTAACTATTCATTTACTAACAAAACAATGGCTGGGTTATTCATGAATACTTATTGTTTCACGTTTCGTTCTTAATTGCATTTATAGATCAATCAAACGCTTATAAGCAGTTGCAATTAATTAGTGTTGATTGTAAATAATTGCACCTATTGGTAATTTATTTTTGCGAATCTTAAATGACCCGGTCACGACCACAGGGGAAGCTACTTGCGACGGTCTTGACGCCGTTTGTTACTGTATCAAAATGCATCGTAAAAAATTTGGTCCAAAGTCACTTTTGCAAAACGTCATTTTCGCAGATTGTATTTTTTTTCTCAGGAGAGATCTAACACGTTTTAAGCTAATGAATGATGTTGTGCGGACGTGACGTTCTGCGTCAAGATCCTTACGGCACGACTTGTGTCAAGGGCTCCAGTCGTGCTCCAGCGCGAAAAACTGTCTTTTATCATTTGCGTGTGTACGGCCGGTCGACGACTCGAGGTATGTTCTTTCATTTGTTTTTAACGCAGCAGCTGACGAAATACGCCTCGCTTTAAAGTACGGCTCGTGGCCAAACCATTAGGGTTCATGACATAATAATAAAAAATACCAACCGTGTTTTATTAACTACCTACCTCCAGTATTTCAGGCGAAAAGTCCCAAATTAAATACAAGCATTTAGTGTCACCGCTAAACTCATAACTCTTCATTTAAAATTTGCCGCAGTCGAGTAAAATGAGAAAATATTTGACAGCCGTTTCCTCGCAGACGAAGAAATGACACAACATTGCATCTCAAGGAGATTACTTTTTAACTTGTTTTGCTTGTGGCAAAGTATGTTCAGTAATATTTCTGTTTTTTTCGATCACTGTATGGTATCTAGTGAGGCTAAAATTTTGCAATACAATATGCGCTACCCAAAATTGTATTGATTCCAATATGGCTGCCACTCCAAGATGGCGCTTTTGTTTTTTTTTTGTAGACCAAGCTCCATTAGTATTAAGTGCCACGTTATTAGTTATGGCAAATTACAATTATGATTTAAGCATAACGCGAACGAAATTTCGACAATCATTCCGTAATACTGATTTATTAAACAAAACAGTTGACAGATATTTGCGACGTGCATTCTGACAGTTGACAACTGTCAGAATGCACAGCTTTAAAAGCTCACTGTAATCTCTACGGCATTCGATGAAAGAATATCTTATTTTTTGTATCGGGGTTTTTCCTTTGCATTGCTAGGTTCCGCATTGATAAACAACCCGTTCCAGATCTGAAATGGAATGTTTCTGGTTTTACGAGATCTCGAAGTCTGCAGGAAACAGTATCAGTAAAATAAAGAATGTTCAACGTTTTTGGTATAAAATAAACCATAGATACGAAAGGAGTGTTTTTAATATTTGTGTGGTGTAAAGCCTTCAAATAATAATGTTAAATGCAACGAACACCAATGCAAGCATTCCGTGAGTCAAAACACACGCCATTCAAGCCCTAAAAATAAGATAAAAACGAAATAAATACTTACTTGTTCGGATTTAATACCTCAAATGGATTCCATTCTTATATGGCAACAGAATTTTAAGCACGTTGTATATAATTCAATAATCCCCAAATCTCATACAGGATCGATGTTTATCTCATGTAAGCCTGGCAGAAGATCAGTGAGCGGATAAAATACGCGAATTTTGTCCGCAATATTGTTTTTTCGGGGCACACAGGCCGGGGTCTTTGACCTAACAGAAACGCATACAGTTTTGGGAATTTATTCCTTAATCCCTTACATTAAGAGTGACCTGTTTTTCATAAAGATAATCTAAACAGTTTCATGGTATCACCTATTTACTGCGTTTAAATTTGCGACTAAATTGAGTGGGGTAAGTGGATTGGTTCCATTTTCAATTTACCCCGGTATTCCCGGCGACCCGTAAATGTAAAATGGCCGCTTGACTATTTTAATACTGACGAAGTTTCGCACAGTTTGTTGTTTGTTTGGTATGTTACCTGCTTAGTTCAACGTTAAATTATGTAAGAATGGCGTATTTGAATTTTAGAAACGGAGAATTATTCAGTTTTTTTAAACAGCAACAGTATAATAGGACAGTCCCTAACCTAAAAACTTTTCCAATTTCATAATGTAAATAAGTTCAGAGTTTCTTTAAATGACACATTGACACGATATTTCAGCACCAAAAGAAAGAAAAACTTGTACAGCATATCTCCAACATACATTTCAGCCATAAACAATGAAGTTTCATTCCGGGCATCTCTGGGTGGTCCACAAACGTTTTACGAGTACTTCCGTGTTTGAGACGATTGATACGCATCCTGCTCGATCCAATTTAGGGAATGACTGACATGTTTTGGTTGACCCACTGAAAATATCCTTCGCGGAATATTTGAATGGAAATAATCGATGTTGTTTGGAAATAAACAATAAACAGTTGGAATGTTGGAAAACAGTTGGTCGCGTTTGGTGGAAAACTTTGGTTTTGTAGGTTTTTTTGTTTTAGGTACCTATATCGTCGAACATTTTGGAAGAAGAAGGGGAGGGCCTTGCCAGGCTAGTAAAAATAAGGTATATTATACTTTGGTGTTGGTGGCCTTTTTTCGGATGGGAACACATCAAATAACTATCCCCCATCTCAGCGGGGGGGAGTATCAGCCTTTTTACTGACCAAAACCCATCCATGTTCATTCTTTTGCCATTTGTGTTCCGCGGCCGCGGTATCTCTTTCAAACAACCCACAACCCCAGCATGGCGTTGGTGCCTTTCAGTCTAGTTAAAAGACATGGGGCAGGCAAAATTATATAAAATTTCATAATGTAAAAAAGTTCAAAGTTTCTTTAAATGACACATTGACACGATATTTCAGCACCAAAAGAAAGAAAAACTTCTACAGCATATCTCCAACATACATTTCAGCCATAAACAATGAAGTTTCATTCCGGGCATCTCTGGGTGGTCCACAAACGTTTTACGAGTAGGTACTTCCGTGTTTGAGACGATTGATACGCATCCTGCTCGATCCAATTTAGTGGATGACTGACATGTTTTGGCTGACCCACCGAAAATATCCTTCGCGGAATATTTGAATGGAAATAATCGATGTTGTTTGGAAATAAACAGTTGGAATGTTGGAAAACAATTGGTCGCGTTTGGTGGAAAACTTTGGTTTTGTAGGTATTTTTGTTTTAGGTATATCGTCGAACATTTTGGAAGACGAAGGGGAGGGCCTTGCCAGGCTAGTAAAAATAAGGTAAGTATATTATACTTTGGTGTTGGTGGCCTTTTTTCGGATAGGAAAACATCAAATAACTATCCCCCATCTCAGCGGGGGGGGAGTATCAGCCTTTTTACTGACCAAAACCCATTCATGTTCATTCTTTTGCCCTTTGTGTACCGGTATCGCGGTATCTCTTTCGAACAACCCGCAACCTCAGCATGGCGTTGGTGCCTTTCAGTCTAGTTAAAAGACATGGGGCAGGCAAAATTATATAAAAATGCTTGGTAACAATCTTAAACTCACTACCAGATCACTGCCTCAATTGATCTAGATTCTAGGAGTTTATGAAATTTTGTTACAGAGTAGATAGCGAAATCGGTTCAATTCTGTTTAAAAGTTTGTATATTCGTAAGTTGCTTTTAAGTTCGTCAGTTTAGCCGATCTAAAATTCAATCGGACGCAAGCTTGCTACCATTACAATAATATAACAATAAATTGCCAGCAGCATGTCAGATAACATTGTTGAATATTTATTCAATACGTTGAAATGTAACACGTGCTAAATGAAGATAATTATCGAAAATACAAAACAAAGCGTTGTTATGACATTCTCGTACAAAAAATACACATGGCTTTCGTTCAATGAACTCGTATCATTTGGCGATGCAACTCATCGTAAAGAAAACAAATGACTAGCACATAGTCCGCGTATTCTTAGACAAGAGTTTTGTTATTGACGTTTTTAGAAACGGATTCTTTATCATTTCGGCGTAGAATCTTATTGTGAAGAAATTGTTAATGAAATATTTGAGTCAGCTGGGAATAAGTGGGGTTTAATGAATACAGGGAAATAATACTTACACAAAAATATTGCTTGATCTCTGCGACAGCTGTTAGTAAAATCACGCCTAAGAAGTCCTGAATTTAGTAGTACCGACAGACAGTACATGTAAATGACATACTTTATGGACATTTTTTTATTTATTTTTTTAAAGGCCTCACTTTAGGATTTCTCCTGTATCGTGGATGCGTTTACAAACATTTAAACTCAAACACACAAACATCCAGGCCCGGAACAACTATCTGTAGGCCATACAAATATTTGTCCCGTGCGGGGATCGAACCCGCCAGACGCAGCGCAGCAGTCAATCGCTCAGCCACTGCGCCAACCGTCTGATATTATGAACCTCCGTTCTCCTCAGTACGTTTGTAATTAAATTAAATCCAATTATATGTCACACTAGCTGGCGCTCGCGGTTTCACCCGCGTAATATCGATTTTAAATACTTCAATGTTTAATTATAATTTGTTTATTAAATAAATACTATTTTAACCAGAAAAAATAAAACACATAATAAAAGCTTGCCAGTGATAGTTTTTCGTGCTTTTAAACTTGTATTCTATTTTCAAACTGTTTTAAAACAGGATGATACAGTTTGGACAAATAGTATATAGGTAGGTGGCTAGGTGCCACGTTTTATGTGGCAAGGGAATCAATTTCATTACTTAGAACTGCTCGCTGCCCTTTGCACTGCAAACCGCCTTCCACGTACTTTTCTCGACAAAACTGGATTCTACAAAACAAATTTTGTAGCCATTTTCGTTGACTGCACGTGAAGGTTCTATTGTTCCAGTGTAATATTTTATTTCTTCACAGTAATTAATATATTTCGCAAGCCATTAATATATTTAATCAACCCAAAAATATAAGTAAATGACTCGTCAGATGATCAAATTTAATTAATGATATCTGTAATCTATCAAATAAATTTAACTTTATTCGAAAGAAATCATGGATTTTAAGAAAAACTTCTGACTATTTCTGGCGAGTCTGGTTGCTTCACTCCTTTGCTGACTGTACATACTTTCATGAATAACTATGTATTTCAAAAAACGATTAAGTCGTTTTTTTTTACAGGGAAGGTATAAGACACTTGTACTTTCTCTGTTGAAAAATAAAAATAAAATGTAAATTAAATTTAATATTATTAAATATTATATATTTGATTTTGTTTGTCCTACCTATTAACTTTTTCTTTGCAAAACACAAAAAAATATCTATCTCTAACAGAGGACTGGCTCCTGGTCACGTGAAGTGGCTACCAACAGCTTGGCAATATACCGAAAGACAATAAGATGATGGGTGTGAACACACACACATTTACACACACACCCATGTGTGTGTAAATGTTTACAACATATCGCACACCTCGATCTAAAGTGAGACAACTGAAAAAAGGTAATTTTACAGGTGACGAAAAAAACGTACCACTGTCTGTGTGCACTTATGAACATTTAATTAATTTTAAATCATAAATAGATTGTAAAATATAAAATGTGCTATGTTAGATAGTTGCGTATGATCACCGAGTATTCGAATCCGATGTTAACTAAAAAAATCCGTTGTTTGAATTGTAGACAACTCAAAAATCGTAAATTTTGACCTGACTTTATATCTAGGTGTGCGATATAGTATCCTATTGAATGTAGAAAAAACGCGCGAAAACGATCCCAAAATCGACGAGTTTATGAGTAAAGTTTTAGCTAGGTAAACCTTCAGAAAAACGAAGACTTTTCCGTTAAAACCATAGCTACACCATATAAAGTTCCCCCGTGGGTACTTCAGACACTTGTGGCATTTTGTCTTATGTTCCCCCGTAGGAACTTAACGACATTCAACGGGCTATCTAATAGCATTCTTAACCGTCCCATATTCTAAGAACAATGCGTCTATCAACACCTTTTCGCCGCGATCTATTTTTTTGTCCTAATGTACGATGTCTATTCCCGCACTTGTTATACCAGGCGAATGACGCATGCACTAGAATTCTAAGCACGCGTGTAGCTATTTATGCTATGTCTTAGAATTGTAAACATACTTATACAATAAAATAACGTTGTTTAGTAAATAATTGATCTACTTTAAAACATTAACTCGTTCGGAAAATGGATGTGTATCAGGGATGTCCTAGAACTTACTAGTAAACTAGGCTTCTTGATGATTTGGGAAAATGGCGCTCTTTGTAAAACAGTTACCTAACGAAAAAAACCTAAAATTGTACGAAGAAAATAATTAGGTATGGACCTGTTTTATTTATCTTTTCCACTTTGATTAGGTTCAAAATGCAATGTATTTTACAGGCGTGTTTTCTGCCTTCTCATTTTTCACAATGAGGGCTTTTTTTCTAATTTCACCACGTATAAAAATAAACAACTGCTGAAATCCCTGTAGCCGGCGGTGATTTTTAATATTATGCTGTTTAGCGGCATCATTCTTGTTGTATGTTTCCTTCAGTCTGAGAAGACGCGGGCAAAAAAAACAAATTAAATCACGGATTCCTAATGTTAATGACAACAGTACTTTTTGTTCTGTTATTTAATTTCTCAGTGTATTGAAAAACGTCGTTTGATTCATGTGAGAATTTGTCAATGATGTTCTTGGCTCTATAGCCGATAAATCCGGCTCGGCCGCAATGACAAAGTTTCTTCACATTTATAAAATGTAGTACTTATTACTTCAATTTATTATGATTTCCTGTAACCACTCTAAAGTCTTCCACCAACCGAATTAAAAACAATTTTCTTAACCACTAGACAACACCTAAATAAAAGCCTAGAGATAGAAATATTAGAATTTCAGAGCGCTCTTGTTAGACACTCATTTCGATAAAACAAACATTTGTATCATTTTGTAAACAATACAAACCTAATCCTAATTTCATTTGAAACCTCCGTCTGATTAACGCGTAACATTTGACATGATTAATATAAATTCACCGCGGAGTATGCAAATCGTTACTCTCGTATGTAATAAACGTCACCGGATCATTTTAGCGATGTACAGTCACAAGCAAAAATATTAACAGCTACACAATATTAAACGGCGTTTTGAGCTGTTTTTTACGATAAGGTCTACATATTCCTGCCGGGATTGCGGGTTGTTCGAAAGAGATATCGCGGCCTAGGAAAATAAAGGGCAATAGAAGGAACATGGGTGGGTATATTATATTTTTCAAAATATATATTTCTGTAAGACTATGTTTCTTACACCATACGAAGTGTACTAACGCTTGAAATACGACGAAAACTTAATCCGGGCGAACCTATACCTCTGCATATTCGTCATTACAAACCATGGTTCCTATTCTGCTTTCTGTGCAATAGAACCTACGCACTGGCAACCACGAACGCCGCCAATATGACAGAGTTTTGGTCGAAGTTAATTGTCAAAAAAAAAGTAATTATGGAAATCATAGACACGACTCAGAAGAAGATAAAGGGGTTCTTTTGAATCTTGCGTAATTGTAAGATATTTGTGGTGGTGACTGTATTGTGTGGTGTTTTCTAATAATATTTCTCGGAGGAAATGGAGCGTTGCCAGCGATTGTTTCGCTACTTCCCATCGTTTTGATTTTGTTTTGATCGCATAGCTTTCGGCGAGCAGCGTCATGCGGCGTGTTTTCATTGGAAACTGGCACAGCTTGGCTAATAGCGGCTGCAGCATGCATGACTGTAGTGCACCTGTGGTCTCGCTTGAGCTTGACATGCAGCTCATCTAGTTAATGTAAGGACGATGATTGTTTGTAAAACCACTCAACGTTCATAATTTCGCAGTTTTGTGAAGGAAATGTCTATGCAGCATATTTCGTAAACACAAACGAGATCAATTTATCTTTACTAGTGAAACTAAGCTGATTTTATTCCTAATTTGAGTAATCTACCGACTTGGATGTAATTTCTTGAAATTACAATTATAAAACACCAAATAAGTTTCTTACCGGAAAAGAAAATTCTACTGACATCCCTAACGCTCTGAGCCATGGTTATAAATCCATAAATATAACAACCAAGATATCCCAATACCGTCTGCACCTCTTCACATAAAAATAGCAACAATAAAGCAATATAATGTTTACACATACAATGTACTGACGCGCGAATCTACCGTGCGCGTCAGGATAAGATCCCATCATAAATTATTGAACCCAATTCAGACGTTGAATTACTGTCAGTTTGTCTGTAAACAGATAATGGAGGATTTAAACGTTACTGAAGCTCAAGGGGCGAACATCCAAGGCCAGTTTTGCACGTCGTTTTTATGTGCATAAACACATACCAACAGATAGTAAAAGTGATGGTACTTTCATACAGCCAACGAGCAATGGAGAGAAGCATGTTAGGTGTAAATAGAAGGGACAAAATAAGAAACACTAACATTAGGAAAAAGACCAAGGTACAGGATGTAACCCTAAAGATAAAAAGATTAAAATGGAAGTGATCTGGACACATGGTTAGAGGAAAGGACAAGTGGAGCAAAATAGTTACACAATGGTATCCGAGAGAAGGTAAGAGGAAAAGAGGGAGACAGCAAAAAAGATGGGACGATGACATCAGGCAAGTAGCAGGCAAAACTTGGAGTAGAGTGGCCAGAGAGAGACAAGAATGGAATAGGTTGGAGGAGGCCTTTGCCAACTGGCAAACGGATCTACAACAAATAAAGAAGAACCAAATAGGTGAATAATTAAGTAATAGATAAAAATGTTGTTTTAGTATAAGGAAAGAAATTGTTAATCTTATATCCTATCCGAATATAAGGCTTTATTATTACTTTCATACAAGCCTTTTTTTAATGGCATCTCACTTTCAACTTATGAGTTGTCGTCTGCTTAACCGGACAATCCTGTGCATGCCTTGAGAGTGAGGTCTCCAGCCAGGGCAAAAAACATAAAAGCTAAGCGACTCAAGGGCATCCCCTGTGGGGTACGATCCTCGGATAAGGGTGTCGCCGGGGGAGGACAGCAAAGCGACAGGCTGGAACACCTAAGTACTTGGCTTGCATCTCCCAGGTGATGGGCTTGCCCGTGCATAGTGATTCGACGAAGGTGGGTGGATTTAAATCGCGGATTTTTCATACAAGCTAAGAAAAAAAATGAAGAAGCTAAGAGCTTTCATGATGTTGAAGCCAACGCTAGTAACACTAACGTTAGGCACTCTACGAAGTTATTCAGTGTATTCCCAACCGCAAAAAAACTAGGCTCGCTACTGGACTAGTCACCCATCCGAACAATACCCAGGCAGGGCGGCTTAACCTGAGCTACAGATATTATTTAGCCAGGAGCTCCTAATCCTTACTAATGTTATAAAAGCGAAAGTGAGTTTGTTTGTTTATTACGTCTTCACGCCTAAAAGGCTAAACCGATTTTGATAAATTTTGGTACCTGGAGACGGAAATAGGCTATTTTTTTTAAAAAAGATTGAGATATGAGGGAGAAAGAGGGAAGAAAAGGGAAAACTTAGCATTGCTATTACAATAAATTAGGCGCAAGGGCAAACACTACAGGTAGCAGGTACCTGTAAATCAGGAAAGGGCAACTGTGTTAGGTACCCCGAATTTAATGCGAGCGAAGCCGCGGGTAAAAGCTAGTAATAAATTATGAAACTAGGTGTAGAAAGATAAGCAAAACAAGTATATTGACTTGGCTCGCGAGATTTTCGACATGTGGGATGAGGACTCAGCGATCATTGTGCCGATAGTCATATCTGCCAATGGCTTAATTGCCAAGAGCCTCGACCAATACCTAAGGAGGCACTCGTTAGGCAGCTGGATCAAGGGCTTATACAGAAAGCAGTACTCCTGGACACGGCTCGTATTGTTAGGAGGTTCCTTTCTCTAGAGCCCTGACCGCCGGGTAGCTTGGACCTTGTTCCCGCTACCGGCTACTATTTTATATGTATTTTAAATGTTTTTTATTTTTTATTTATGTAATCTTAATAAGGTATATGTAAAAATAACACAAAGTATGTGTAAAGATGAATAAACGAAATAATGAAACTAGGTATAGTATTAAATTATGACTTTAAAACATCTGTCATAGAAAATTTGAAAGTGTTCCTTAAATACATAAACAAAACCTAGCTCACAGCCCTGAAAACAACATTTATCTTGAAATGAAATACATCAACACAAGAGTACGAGAATTTTCCGACATTGTACACAATTCACCCGTCTAGCGCAGCTGACATCCTTCTCTCCACGCTTGTACATAACACACTCATATTGAACCGTATATATTATTTACCATTACATCGGAACGTGCCCTGGGAAGTACGTACGTTCTGGTGTTGGAAATGTTCCTATTTCAGGGTTTTGTTGACGTCAAACGTAAAAATCGGTCAAGAGCGAAACAGACGCGCGCACAGGGTTCCGTACAAACTTGCGACTTAAACAGACTTAGCTTAAGTCTGTGTAAACTTAGAGGGACGATTCACAGCACAAAAGGATCAGAGTTGAATTTTAATTTCAACATGCGTTCCTGAGATAAAGAGTCTTGATAACAGAGTGTGTACAAAAAGGGTACCTACAGTTTTTTTTTTCTTTTGAAGTACGGTACGGTACGGTTGAGGTGGAACATCGAAAAACCTTTGTACACTCTAAATGATCCAATGATTCGTTTTAAAGACGAGGAAGAATTTTAAATTTGATATACAGCACTATCTTGCAAATATAAAAATGACTATTTGTCACAATAAAAAAAAAAACAAAACAAATGCTGCTTAATCTTTTACTATTTGAATAAATTCCAAAAGGATTTTTTTTCTAGCAATATAGCTCAAATTTTTCAAAATGTAACTGCTTTTAACATTAAGGCGCGGCATTTCTATGTCCTGAGCATAATCGTAAGCGCAAGGGTGTTTATGCCTTAACATACCTAACCAAAATGAAAAATACATGATTTACTACCAACATTCGTATAAATAACACAGATTTATCTGCTGTTTAGAAACTATCGATTCAAATATTTTTGATTTATTTGAGTCGATAGTTTCTAAACAGCAGCGTAAGGTAAAAATATCATCCTTCGAATAATTCTTAAAATTCACGTAAATATTATATTTTCTCATAATCATATTTATGAAATAGGTATATAAACAGTGCAACCTACACTGTATGTACTCCTATAGATAGATATCAAAAACAAACATTTATATTTTTAACAAATCCTTACTTGATATTATAAAGCGAAAGTGAGTTTGTTTGTTACCTACGTCTTCACGCCTAAATGGCTAAACCGATTTTGATGATTTTGATTTTGGTAAAAATTGAGAATGAGAATGTGGGAGAAAGAGGGAAGAAAAGGGAAAACTAAGCTTTGCTATTTCAATAAATAAGGCGCTAGGGCAAAAACGGAAAATAAGGATTGGGACCACCAAAGTTATTACGCGACGCGTACGAAGTCGCGGGGGAATGCTAGTTTATTATATTTCGGACACAACAAGATCCATAGAATGTTAGCAACTTAATAAATAACTGATTGTCTAGTAGTGGTACCAATAACCCTTCGCTCAAAAAAAATTTACAATTGGAGAGCTCCGCTAAAGTTCTCAGGATGCTGTTGCAACTATCCCTCACTCTTCTGAGCAACGAAGCACTTTTTTTACGCACAATTGCGGGAAACCCAGTCAGTACGAGCCTGCGCAAACATCTCCGACGCACTACAGTAAGCGAAGCAGTTTCAACAACATCCTGGAGGTATTATTATAAAGGTTAAACTCTTCAACATTACAATGTCGTAGAGAAATTGTAACATATAACATTACAACACAAACACTAGTGGACCTCAGTTCCGCAGTTTCAGAGCAGACCCAATCAAACTACTTTGTAACAAATGAAATTGCAGAAGTCCCGAAGGATTTGCGTTAAACTGGGACAAGGCACAACATGTAGGGTAACGGGTTGTTCGAAAGAAATACCACGGCCCCGAAACATAAAGGGTAAATGAAGGAACATGGGTGGGTTTTAATCAGTAAAAGTCTGACACTCCCCTCGCTCTACCCAGAGCGGAGGAAGTTATTTGATGATTTCTCAACCGCAAAAAAGGCACATGTTATTTTTCAAAACTAGTTTTCCAAACTTATGAAACAAAACCTCGGTTTTCTCCATAGGAAACGACCAACACGAATCGTGTACCTTTTCTCGACGTTTTAGAAGTGCCCATAAAATATTTTGAATTGTCCGACAAACTAAAACAATTAATAAATTAAAAAAAAATATTAATTGTTTTAGTTTGTCGGACTATCCTAAGATTTTCTCCAACATTTTTTTTAGATTTTCACGTCGAACGTACCCAAGATTTTCGGAGACCACCGTATTTCCTCGAACATCTTTAAAGATTTTCACTTGACAAGAACAATACAAAACAAAAGAAAACGCGTTTATTTAAACGTCGAATTAAACATGTTTCTAAGCGCCTGATCCCTATATAATAAAGGCAAAGGAGTTATTTATACGCATATCCTTAGGTTGACTTTCAAGCTATAGTCTGCCTCTATCGACCGTCATAGATTCTATTCTCGTATGACAAGTAAAGCCGATGTGTTTATGTCTAATGTTCATTATACTTTGTAATAAGAGACGCTACTCAATAACCTCCTCCGGATTTATATCGTAATGTCCACATTGTCCACTGCCTGTGGGTTTTGCTTCTTTGTATTGACTGTCGAACAAAAAGCTATACTGTACTGTTGGTGACAAAAATCGTATAACTTGCCTCAGTTTTTCGAGTTCCTTATCTCAACAAAAAAAGGGATACCCGGATGGAACGAAGTTATTATTTATTATGTACAAAAACCCATATACACTGAACAAAAATAATTGTCGCGACACCACACTGTTCAATGCGAAATAGAAAGACGAAACGAAAATAACTGGCTTGCTTTCTATGAGAGAGAGAGAAAGGCAGACAGAGAAATACGCGCACGGCGCACGGCTTATAAATATAGAAAAAAGTGTCGTTACAACTTTTCGCGACGCGCGATAAGGAACTTCGTTTCAAAAATAGAACCCTTATAGAAATACTTTGTTGTCCGTCTGTCTGTCTGTCAAGACCGTTTATCTCGTGGACGTGTAGAGGTACCGAGTCGAAATTAAAACTGTATACTCAAATCTGTAGTCCCTTGGAGATATGAAAAAATCAATCCTTTAAGTCTACGCAATCAAAAGATATGGCTGTTTTTGTCGCAAGTTTGTACGGAACCCTCGGTTAGCGAATCCGACTCGCACTTGGCCGGTTTCTTTTTATTAATTTCTCCTGTATCGTGGGTGCATTCAGAAACAATCAAACACAAATAGCTAGACCCTGAACGACTACCTGTAGTTTATACAAATATTTTGTTCCTTGTGTGGATTGAGCCCGCGACACGTAGCGCAACAGCCAACCGTTCGGCCACTGCGCCAACCGTGCCGTCAACTTGACTTCGCAATCTCTACATTGAAACATATAAATTATTCGATACATTGTACTTCAGCTTGATAATAGCTTTTCTAATATTAATTAAAATAATATTCGGGTAAATTTCCCGATCAGTAACATTTAGAAATTTATCGACTGTTGTCGCCGACTGTACCTATCTAATGTTGAAAGTGGGATGAGATTATTCTTTGGCAACGTTCTTTAAGACTAGTATTTTTATTGTAATAAACGTTGAACGTTGTTTGACTATTCTCCAGGAATACTCCTATGTAATAAACACACACACACACAACCCCCTCTGAACCGTGAACCTGGCAAAACTCAATTCTCTATGGACTGGCTGGCTCTCTTTTCACAAAAGCATAGACTATTGTCACATCCCTCTGGATACTCTTGTAAATGCGATAGTTTGTATAGATGAATGTTTGTTATTAAATCTCGTTAGAACCTCTGACAACCTTATGATGAGTCCTTTGAATTTTTTACTATTTGCTGATAAAATGCGCTTTATCTTTTTAACTTGCACCAACAAAATAATATCTAATACATAAAATTCTCGTGTCACAATGTTCGTTCCCATACTCCTCCGAAAAGGCTCGACCGATTCTTATGAATATTTTTCTGCATATTCAGTAAGTCTGAGAATCGGCTACTATCTATATTTCAAACCCCTCTCTAGGAAAGGAGCTGAGCAGTATGTGAAACCGCTGGGCACAGCTAAAAATACAGAAGGTTGTTCAAAAAAACCGTGTCTCTATCTTTCATATCAGAATCTTATGTCACCTGTACACATAGCCCTCTTCAAGATATCCTGTCTACGAAAATTAAATACGAAATAAGCTGAATATCAGATAAGTTTTTTATTTGTTCAGGTTGCCCATCGTTCAGGCAAGTTATTATTAAAAGAAACTTTTGTCTCAAGCATCTGTGGTGGATTGCGTAATAAACTTGTTCGATATGATTAAATGTAATGTAACTTAACAATAAATATAGCATTATTTACGTCGCCGAGAAGACGATTTTTTAAAACATATCAAGTAATAATAGCATCTAACGTGGCAATACTACTAATTAACATTCTGGGCACTTTTCCTATTGACAGCGAAGTGGACGAATTTCGAAGCACTGTATTAGTTTTCCCATTTAAAATAATACAGGCGTTATCCCAAAGCAAATATTCAACAGCTTATATACGTACAATACTGTACGTATTGTTATTATAATTTAGATCCACAAATCTAAACAAATCTATGAATTAATGGATAAATAGATGTAAAACAAACTAAATATGTGTAATTGTTTAAATGTCTCAATAATTATAATAAGAAATTTTTATCAAAACTTATCAGAGTGTGGTAATATTTTTTAACATTATTGACCCCAATTTATCCATTAAAATTTCGTTTTCCTTTAAAGACTTAATAGATTCTTATTAGCGAGTTTGACAAAACGTAAAAAATATGTCAATCAAAGATTTTATTTCACTTATCCATCATCGCTATTTTTGTAGATAGGATGTTACTAAAACACTTCATCTAGATAAGAGAAAAGTGATTTAGAAACTTCTGAGGTTGTATACCTCAGAAGTTTCACTTTCAAAAAACCCGCCATTATTTTTTATCCTCAGCAACTCGAAGCCACTAAAAGTGCAACCTCTTACTCCTACAAACAATTGCAAGTGGCCAGTATCCAGTAGGTATCCATTAATTTTATGTTCTCAAAAGATCACATTTTTCATAGTAACTTCGCGATAAAAAGTTTCATTGCCATCAAAAATCTAGATGAAATACTGTGTGGAAATTCCATTGAGACAAAATATCGTTGAACAAAAGTGTTAAATATTAAAACTAATTTGCTTTTTAGGTATTGACTCTTGGGAGTCTGAAAAGAGTACGATATGATTTTTCGAGTAGATACATATTTTGTGTTCTACTAGTTGTTCCCGCGACTTCGTGTGCGTTAGGTTAGTTGATTTTTCATTCCACTCATACTTGAAAATTTACACTCATATTTTAAAAGAGTAACTATGGAGTTTCTTTCCGGTTCTTCTCCATAGGAAACGATCAACCCGAACCGTGATCATTTCCTCGACGTTTTATATGTGCCCATGTAGGCCTATGTGAAATAAAAATATTTTAATTCCTTTTTTCGTTTGCATTCGTTACTTGAAATGTGTCTCCAGTGTTAATAACGACGTCTGCTTTGCCAAAATAAGCGTTCTCAGTTGATGACAGTTGTCAGTTGTCAAACAGTTGAGGAATATCGACATATTGCAATATTGCTCAGCCCCCTAAGTTTTATATAAACGTAATTAACGAGTAAACGAAGTTCTTTTTTATGTATGGATTTTATCTGTACAGTTTTTATTTTGCTGTTGATAGAGACACTAGTGATGTGAAGTTAGGTAGTTAGTGTCCTGGATACCAGTTTTACCAATTTGTATCGTAATACCTGATACTGACTGGGTTGTGAAAGACACAAATAAAGTCGCTCTAGTAAATACTGTATCAGCTGTATCCGGTTAGACTAAAAGCAGACTCCAACATAGTTGGGACAGACTAGGCAGGTGATCAACACTATTGAAAGCCGTTATGGAATACTAGCTGGCGACTGCGGCTTCGTTCGCGAAATTTCGAAAAAAAAATATCCTATGTGTTATTCCAGACCATAATCTACCTCTGTGCCAAATTTCATCAATATCCGTTCAGCCGTTTTCACGTGAAAGAGTAACACACATCCATACATCCTCACAAACATTCGCATTTATAATATTAGTAAGTAATAGTAAGATAAAAAAGCTTGCTTCTAAAACACACATCTAAATTTAATAACTTGAAGTAGCTTATGTAATGAATTTTATATCTAGTCCCATCCAAGGGTTGGTAGCACCTGAAAATACTTTATAAGTAAAGTCTAACACTTGAGCCGGTAGCCCAACATAACATGGGCTTATAGCAGAGGTAGGTTACATTTTCATGCGAGTGTTTTTGTCAGCTTACCTGGGGTAACTTGAACAGCTGGGGGCTGATAAACAACTTGTAAGTGTGTTTTCTTATAATATTCTATGACGAGCATGTTTGTGAACACTTTCAAGTAAACTAGACCGATATTTGAGTATATTTCAAGCCAATATCAATACCTACAAGAAGAACGAACATTTCTAATATCAAGGCTAAAGTGTACGTATACTAAGAGTACTAAGACCCAGATTTCATCAGTAATGTACCGTAAAAGTCTCTTGGGGACGAGCCTATTGTCAGTAATAGGGTCAAATTCAAGATGCGGGCCTGTGGACGGTGAGCAATGGGTAGCTCACCGTCTGCCCGTCTATTGACGACAGGCCGTGTCGACGGCGCGTTCGTGTTTCACGCGCGCCTCAAAGAGAGTCAGCAAAGCAGAGGGGCTTGCCAGGGCCTCAGCCTGCCGGGGTTGCGGGTTGTTCGAAAGAGATACCGCGGCCTCGGAACGTAAAGGGCAACAGAAGGAACATGGGTGGGTTTTAGTCAGTACAAGATTGACACTCCCTTCCGCTTCAAAAAAAGGGTCAAAATCAGACTCAACACCGCTACTAAGAAAATCCTAACGAAAAAATCCTAATAAGACTAGTCACCTGCAAGATGAACGTAGACAAATATAGCTGTAATAAAAAATAAGCCTAAAGCTTAAATCCATTAACTGGAAATACAAGAACAAAACAAAGCAATTACGCAGTCGCGGTTGTATTCTAATTCTCTTTAGGGTAACAGTAGATCCCTATTCAGCGGTGGACGTTTGATACTTTGTTACGGATTTGATTGTGTTGGTCCCCCGAGCTTGAAGAGTACATAAAAGTTAACTAATTTAGTCCTACCTATATAATTTAACCATCATTTACATCAAATATCGACTTTCAAAAGATTTTCTCCATGATTGGAACTGAATTACCATGAAGGACTGTTTCTATAAATAGAAGTATCTCGGTATATCGGTTACCTAAATATGTTACATCAAGTAAGGATAACAATCCTTACAAATTGCGTAGAATCAATGGCTATGAAAGGGGCCTAGGGGTCGACCTCAAATTTACCTGTGTGGCCAACGCTGGCTGGGTGACAGAGATGCAAACGACGAGACTACGAAACAACTCCCTACCTACACCTACGAACCTATGAAATGCGTACGCAAAATCTACGATGTGTAAACGTCAAATCTACAATGCATCTACGCCGAATCAACGACGCACCTACGACGAGTCTACGCGGAGCTCATGCCAAGTCTACGAGGTACAAACGCCTAGTCTACGAGGTGA
Source organism: Ochropleura plecta (assembly GCA_905475445.1). Lineage (NCBI taxonomy): Eukaryota > Metazoa > Arthropoda > Insecta > Lepidoptera > Noctuidae > Ochropleura > Ochropleura plecta. Next base: position 5,286,772 of record FR997723.1, on the reverse strand, counting down.
CCACCAAAGTCCAGTAGACAATCTCTTTAAAACACACACACACCTAACAAATTTATCCATCTTCAATAAAACCTCCTTGCTTCATACGACATTATATTCTGGGATCTCGTAACGAGCTGACTAGAACGTTTCACAGCCGAGCGATTACATACAAACTCGGAGCTTTGATGTCAAGCAACTCAGATGTGACCGCAACGCGAGTGGTTCGGAACATGAACGCTGAATAATCTACTGAACGTTTAACTACGGTGGTTGTAGACAGCGGGCGTTATTGGATCTAGTGGAAGACTGGCAGCTTTGAACACAACTACAGTATTTTCACTGTTATAAACCATATGTTAACGAGAATAAAGCACATTGTATTGCAACATTGAAAGTAAAATAATTAGGAAAGAACAGGAAAACAATTTAATTTCCTTGTAAGCGACTAAAAACTAAAAAATGATTTGACATTGACTTGGACACAATGTTCTCAATTCAAAATTTAAAAATTCCAACGAAGACCCTTAACTAACGTTTTGAATTTTTAAAATTAAGAATAGAATTAGGAATTACTAGTAGGTAAAGTACATACCTATTGTTATGTTTTGAACATTTTGATGCTTGTCAGTGAGTTGTCATGAAAGGTAGCAGCAGAATTATCCAGTATTTCCCGGCCGAAACGGTAGTACACATGAATGACTGACGTTGTTACTATAAACAAGGACAGCTTACGTGTAAAAGCCGCCTACATGATAGCGTCATTTGCAATTAAAGCCAGTAAATACCTCTTTGTTAATTAGGTGTTACTGAAATATAGTACCTATTGCCTACACAATATGATGAATTAATGAGTGTGACATTAATTGTGCTACCACACACTGACTGTAATGTGCCGCATTTTCTCGAACACACCAGGTAATTTAGTGATCTCTAGAAGGTCAAGAACAGAAATACCTTGCCTGTCCGGGAATAGGGTTATACACCTGCTTGCTCAACTGGGAATTTGAAGCTGAGAACTTGTTAAATTATTACTATTTAACGTAAAACAAAACGAATTTAAAAACTATAAACATAAGTTACAAGAAACCATAAACGGATTTAGAAAAAAAACTTCTTTTCAACACTAAATTGGTAATGTGCCTAAGAGATTGACGGCATTGTATGGCAACACCATATAACAACAACCATTAATAAAACCAACCAAAATAGCCAAAATAGCCTGTGGTCAAAGCAAAAGCCAGCCCTTGGGTCACAGAAAGCGTTTTGACATTTTGAAAATTTCACAAAACTACGCATGCTTTTTGGATAAACCTCTTTCAATTAAATTATTGAAGAAATTTAGATCCTGCCCTTGACATTTTCTTGAATGTTCTATTTTAACCCTTTCTAAATAGAAATCCATTAGCACTGAATCGTGGTGGTCACTGGAAGTCTTCAGGAGCTTCTAATATAATATAGAGATGGTATAATAGATGCATATACATATATTTAATATCTAAAGTTAACTTTTGGCTAACAATGTATAGAAGCAGCTTGTTAGGATATATATATTTATATATTAAAAATAAAATTCCTGGATTTCGGGATTGCATAACTAATGTGATGTATATTTACCGATTTGACATTTGTTACAAATCACGTCAAAATTACTGATAGTAAGAGCAGGGAAAAGCAACCATATTACGTTGTAATAGAGTAACAATCATTTGTGTCAAATTGGGTTTTGTTTAGTTTACACCTAAATAAAACTTCCCGGGATCCCAGGATTTTTAGATAAAAAAGTGCTTTCTATAATAGCCAACATCTCGACTTTTATGTAAATATACATCCGAGTGTCCCATCTCTAATTATAATTGACTAATATGTGGGTATAAAATGTTCGTGAGTAATTTATCTCATATTGGCGACCCGCCCGGCTTCGCATAGATGTAATATAATGTAAACATTCCTCTTAAACCACTCTATCTATTGCTGAAAACTGCATTTAAATCCGAGGATCAGTTTAAAAGATCCTAGCGAACAGACAACGGAAGAGACTTCATTTTTAACCGACTTCAAAAAAGAGCTTATAATTCGACAGTATTAAGTTTTTCTTCCAGAAGTCGCTGGCAAAAAATCTATGAAAAAAACAAAAGTCGCCAACTTTCGAACGTTAATGTTATTTCCAATTTTCTGGAAATCGGTTTTATTAGAAAATAACCACAAGCTAGTGTCCTAGTTAGATTTTAGGCTACCTAACCTAGGCACTTACTCCAACCAACCTATCCTAAACATGGAACTCACTCAACCTTACCCTATCAACCAATGAACATTACCCAATACCTACCTCTTCCAATTGAATGACGTTTTGTAATTTCCAAATCCCTGGAAAACAAAATATACCTAGATATAGGATGCTTACCCATACGTATTTACCTAAACCTGTCCTGTTTCAGGTTACACCTTCCTCATTTACGACAAAGAAACAATTATTTAATTCATTTGTTATAGAACAAGATATATCAGATCTGAATTAAATCTTATACGATCTATTATATTTGTTTTTTTTTCAGTAATATTATAAACTAGACTTTGCCCGCTTCGCTCGCGTTTAATTCGGGGTAACACAGTTCCCTTTTCCTAATTTGCAAGTACCTGGTACTTGTAGTTTTGCCCTAGCGCAAACCAAGCCCTAAAAACCCCTAGCGCAAGCTCTAAAAAAAAAGTTAGCCTATGTCCGTCGCCAGGGTCCCAACTATCTCTGTACCAAAATTCATCAAAATCGGTTTAGCCATGTAGGCGTGAAGACGTAACAAACAAACTCACTTTCGCTTTTATAATATTAGTAAGGATTACACACAAAACACATATTATGGAAAAATACATATAGACAATAGAATTAATATATTTTACAAATGAATGAACGAAAATTAGTCATAAAACTGAGGATAACAATAGAAATAGCGCTAATAAGTGGAAATGAATAAGTTTTAGCTATTATAATTTCAAATAAAAGTGTGACCACAAAGTGAGCAATATTGTGATAAACAGGCTGAATCATGAGGCACACTGGCCGCACCCATAAACCAATTAGGTACTATGTGTTAATTATCTACTTGGTACAAAAAGGACACAATTTAATTGCAATAGTGAAGCTGCCTAGACTTGTGTACAGAAACATAAATGAAAAGCATATCATATTATAACAACTGAAAAGATCACATACGAACTCTCGAACTTGAAAGAAAGAGCTTCAACAACAGAAGCTATTCATATATAAAAAAAAAAAACAAGAAATAGGTATCCAGATTACTCGAAGCATAAGAAACATAATTAGTAAGTTCAGCTGATCTACCATGACGTCTTAAAAAAACAGAAGTTATTCCACTGAGGGAAAGAGACAGAGCTATACAGGGTGTCTAGCACCGTGTCTTTCGCACACAGGAATAAGAACTGCTATAAGATGTCATGGTAACCCTACAGGAAGCCAGCCAAGTGCACCGGGAGTTCCATACAAACTTGCGATATAAACGGCCATATCTATTGACTGCGTAGACTTAGAGGATTGGATTTTCCACGGCACCACAAACTTGAGTTTTAGGTTTTAATTTCAATTCAATACCTTCACGCATTCCCGAGATAAAGAGTCTTGACAGACAGACAGACGGACAACAAAGTGATCCTTTAAGAGTTCCGTTTCTTTTGTTTCGAAATACGAACGCTTTAACGGTAAAATTGAAAAGGGTTATAAATTCGACATCAACATAATATAGGTGGCTTTATCACAGTTTGTTATTATGTAGGTATATTTTATATATGTAAGAGGTATAAGATAACATAGCCTCCTATGTACAACAAGGAAACAACGTAAAATATAAATATCGTTTTTCCCGCAAACGTTACACAATTATTTGTGGAAAACTTTCACGTCTTCTTAATGCCAGAGTTATGAGCTCACAGATTAAAATTGCTCGCCCTAATTGGATTGCTCGACAGAGCTCAACACTCATTACTCGACTTTTCATTTGGATCTGTGGATCTCGACATTAAGAAGTATACAGCAAAAAGTATTAACACATTTTTTTAGACGTGTGTAAACTAAAAATACAACCTTATAGCTGTGAAAAGTTTTCGTCTGTGCTTATTCTTGCATAGTTTAATATGATATATTATGTGCTTTTCAATATTAAATTAACATTAACTGAAATAAACTAACTCATAATAGCTTTTTTTAGGGTTCCGTAGTCAACTAGGAACCCTTATAATTTCGCCATGTCTGTCTGTCCGTCCGTCCGTCCGTCCTCGCTTAATCTCTGTGACCGTTAGCACTAGAAAGCTGAAATTTGGTACCAATATGTATATCAATCACGCCGACAAAGTGGTAAAATAAAAATTGGAAAAAAATGTTTTATTAGGGTAGCCACCCTATATGTAAAGTGGGAAGTGATTTTTTTTTTAATTTCAACCCTAACGTGTGATATATTGTTGGAAAGGTATTTAAAAATGAATAGGGGTTTACTAAAACCATTTTTTGATAATGTCTATAATTTCGGAAATAATCGCTCCAAAAGTAAAAAACAATGTGTCCCCCCCCCTCTAACTTTTGAACCATAAGTTTAGAAAATATGAAAAAAATCTGAAAAGTAGAACTTTATAAGGACTTTCTATGAAAATCATTTTGAACTTGATTGACACAACAGTTTTTGTACAAAAAAGACAAAAAGTTGTACAAAATAATTTCCTCCTCCACCTTTAAACTCATAAGTGGGAACACTTATTGTGACGGACGGGAAACTACGGAACCCTACACTGAGCGTGGCCCGACACGCTCTTGGCCGGTTTTTTTTAATTTGGCCGTAATTATGGCATTAGTACCTAATCGTTTTTGGATCATTGTTTCAGTACTAACAAACAAAATAACAGAAGATATTATCGTTGTTATTGAGAACCTAACCTTTGTACATATATGCCTAGTTCGTTGATTAGGTAACGTTATACTACAGACCCGTGATTAATTTTGAAGATAAGACATTACCTACATATTTTTATTTCTACTTATATAAAAAATACCAAATATTATCTAAGTTTAGTTCCAAAAATAATTTAATCTTACTGACAAACAAATTGTATCTCTATTTATGAAAGTAACTCTTCAAGTAACTGCTTCCAATCGTGTTGATATGAAATATTCAACCATTGTTATAAATAATCGGCTAAGTACGAGTCGGACTCGTATACCGACCGCGACGGTTCCGTAAAATTTACGACATAAACGACCATATGATAGGACTGTGTAAACTTAGAGGTTTGATTTTTTGTCAGCTCTAAGGGAACACAGAGTTGGGTATCTCGGGAACGCGTATTGAGTTGAATGTATACTATCCTTACTTCCTTGCTAATATTATAAAAACGAAAGTGAGTTTGTTTGTTTGTTACGTCTTCACACCTAAATGGCTAAACCGATTTTGATGAATTTTGGTACAGAGATAGTTGGATTTGGTTAAAAAAAGGATTGAGATATGAGGGAGAAAGAGGGAAGAAAAGGGAAAACTTGGCATTGCTATTAAAATAAATAAGGCGCAAAGGCAAAAACTACAGGTAGCAGGTGCCTGCAAATCACGAAAGGGGAACTGTGCTACCCCAAATTTAGAGCGAGCGAAGCCGCGGGCAAAAGCTAGTTTCTAATATTCCTTGGTTTTTCGCTGAAAATATTCGGCCTATACATTAAATAATCTTATCATTTTATATGCAGCTTTATAAATAGCACTTCGAGTGCAACCAGCTATTTGAGAATCAATGTCATTGAGATAAACACGTCTATTTAAAGATTGTGATGCGTAATACCAAAATCCAGGTAAGGATGTGGTATTAACACAAAAACTGGTATCGACACAATACTGTTTAGAAGTTTACCTACATGCGATTGTTTTGATTTGGAATAAAATGACATCACGCCTATAAACCCCAAAGAATTGGGCAGAGGTGTACCTAGTACATGGTACATCCACATTTCACCGGTTATGTTTAAAACCCATGTAAGTAGTAGAGGATGACCAGGCACGAATCCAGAATTCTTAGCTGCTACCGAGAAAACCCTAGATAAACCCTATAACACTTTTCCGGACCCGGTTATCGATCCGAGAACCTCATGCTTAACAGTCGCGTTTACGACCACTAGACTATCGAGGCATTCTTCGTCCTAATCCTGGATTATTAATTGTCATTGTCTTGCAGGAGGATGCGGAGAAGAAGGAATAAAGTTTGCAGAAAACAGAAATATCTGAATATATTATCCTTACTAACCCTTACTAATATTATAAAAGCGAAAGTGAGTTTGTTTGTTTGTTTGTTACCTCTTCACGCTTTAATGGCTAAACCGATTTTGATGAATTTTGGTACAGAGATAGTTGGGAATCAGGAGTCAGACATAGGCTAATTTTAAAAAAAAATAGATGTGAGGGAGAAAGAGGGAAGGAAAGGGAAAACTTAGCGTTGCTATTACAAATCAATAAGGCGCAAGGGGAACTGTGTTAGCACGAATTTAACGCGAGCGAAGCCGCGGGCAAAAGCTAGTTATCTATATATTAGCTTTATCCCACGGCTTCGCTCGCATCCACCCCCCATTTTAGGAAAGTGGGGGGGTTGGTAAGAGACAACAAGTAGCCTATGTCACTCTCCAGCCCTTCGACTATCGCCACTAAAAAAATCACGTCAATTCGTCGCTCCGTTTTGCCGTGAAAGACAGACAAACAAACAGACACACACATATCTATAGTTTTCCATTTATAATATTATAAGTATGGATGTAGAAAGTATTTTTAATAGAGATTATAGGAGTACCTTAGCCAAAACATCATATACCGGCGATATTCTCAATTCAATTTCAAATAGTATCAAAAGCATAACACAAGCTAACTTTTTTTTCGGATGGGAAATCATCAAATAACTTCCCCCGCTCTGGGGGCGGGGGGGAGTGTCAAAATTTTACTAACTGAAACCCTGGAAGACAGTAACCTTGGCCCCTCTGCTTTGTTGACATCTCATTGAGGAGCGCGTGCGGAACACGAACGCGCCGTCGACAAAGCCTGTCGTCTCTAGATGGACGGACGGTCTACCCATTGCTCAACGCCCACAGACCCGCGTCTACGGTGGCCGGGAGTCGTCGCGACACAATAACTAGCTTTAGAAAAGCTTTTCGAACTGTTTCGGGAATGTGGCTCCTGAGTCTTTCCATTCCTCGATAAACTGCACAGATATCTACACTTTACGTTTGATCTCTAAATGCAGGTGCGCATCGTATATAAGTGACGCAATTTGCTCTTATGAAACATGCAGAATTACGTTAACCTAGATTTGATCCTGAAATAGCTCAGTGTATTTGTGAGGGAACCAATTCCTATTTGGTATTCGACGCACGGACGGCGAGTGTTGATTTGATATCCAGAATTTGTTATAAAAGTTTAATTGGATTTATTTTTGCAAGGATATTACGACTTTGCATATATTATTATGTATCTTTTCGTCATTGGTAACGAGATTGTACGATGAGATTTTATTTAACTTTGGCATGTTTGGTTTTCATTGAAAACTGACTCTTATTGCACTATGATTAGGTTCAACATGCAATATATTTCACACGCGAACGTCCTCATTTATCGGTAGGTACGAGGACTTTAATTTTTTCTGCAAATTAGTTGAAAAACAAGAAATCAAATTATTTTGAATTTTATGTTTTTCATATTAGGCTGTTTAGCGGCATAATAACTTTGTTGGATAAAAAATATTTTCTCTGTAAACGTAGGTACTCAGTATAAAAACTTCAATAACAACTTCAATATTTTATTCATATTTAAAAATGTATTACGTTTCGTTCCGACCTACAGGTATTTTTAGCGGAACGTCGCTATTTACTCATGAAAAGTATCAAGAGGAAATGAAAAATAGGAGTGAAAAATACCGAAAAATAGAGTGGATTTTCTCGAAAAACACGTTGGAAATTTCTACATTGAATACATTGAAGTGAATTTACGTGTTGAAAAATATGACGCACATTCATGAAGTTTAGTTTTGCGATTATAATAATTGGAGAACTGACCATAATTAAAAAAAAACTTAACAGGTTCTATCGTAGACTATTGTTGAACAAATATGTTACAGACAAATAGTCAACGTGTCCTATTTCTGAACAACATCTTAAAAGCTGGCAACACCATACATTAGTCCCATTAAAGAGTAACAATAACTTCTAAAGCCTGATGTAACACTAATGGAAAAAAGCTTAAAATATGAATACAGCAACCATAGCAGCTTTACTTTGTATATGATCCCATTAGAACAAACATAATGAAGGTAGTCGGGGCGTGTAATAGAAACTGTAAATTGATACTGGCAACATTAGCGAACAATACTTGTTTGTGTCAAAATTCTTTTGTCTATTCTGGCAACACTTCTACTCACTTTATGACAACACTTGTCCACTTTGACCTCGTTGAGTCATTCTCCTTTATCTTTGGGTTTATAAGTAACTGACAACGTGACGACATTTATTGACGATTTGGCGGTTCATATCTATTAATAATTCAAGTCAAAATATTATTTCCCCAGCTTTAATTTATCAGTTTATTTTTCCCATTTCGTTATAAACGATTCTTCAATTCGACTTTTAAAACCAAATTAAAAACAAATTAAAAGAAGTTTAAAAAAAGAACACTGATAAACAATTTAACATCTATGGAAGTATTAAGACGTATTTTATTTAGGCTTTGAACATAGCAGTGATTACATACATAATATTTGAAATATATCCGTATATAAAAAAGTAGACCCACTCAGCTATTTATTTAATAGCCCCGTCAGTAACCCTAGATATTTCCAATTTATACCAGTATTGATAGTCCCATTTTCCATAACACGATTAATACCGTCGTCGTGGGAGCCATTGGAAACGACCATTCAAAACAGACTGGATATCGACAGCTATCGTTCTTTTTTTCAATTTCTATTCATAACGGTATTGGGTTTATCGCAATAGAATTTCCATTTTCATCAGTATGTTATTTTAGACGATAATCAAGAAGAGGAATAATGATAAGGGAAACGATGGATTGACTGTATGAAAAATAATATAGAAGAAATAGGAGTAAGAGTGAGGGTTGACAGGGGAGACTGGAAACAATATGGGTTGCCCCCATGGGCAGGAGGATGATGCTATGATCTGTCAAAAGAGAAATGAAATCAATGATCAATCTGTTTGAAATCAACATTCAAAATTCGAAAACTGGCTCTTATTTCACTATGATTAGGTTCAACATGCAAAACGTCGTTTGATTCGCATGGGACTTTGTCACTGCTGTTTTCGGCTCTATGACACCCTCGACTAGCGGGTCGGGCGTAAAATGCGTCTCCTCCGCAAAGACAAAGTGACACATGAATCAAAATGTAGGTACTCTTTCATACGTATCGCCATAAAATTGAAGACTCCAATAAACATTAAAAACAGAAAATGTACATGAATTCAAAAAGCTTAATATTTTTATTTAAAGAAAATATGTCCTGTATTTCTACCGCGTTAATATTTCTTGGATTGTAAATAATGCTGATATTGCTATCGATACTTTCATCGGATTACATCGCATCGAGACGTATTGACACCTCTTTCGAGGAGAAATCTATCGGTGTAGCGGAACCGGTAATGCTTTCATCAATAACTGATCCGGAGTGAATGTATTGAACTTGAGAATAATCTATGGATTACCGGGGAATAAAAACTGGAAAAGCAACTTTAGACCAATTCTTTTAGGGTCCCATAGCTCTTATGGAAAAAACGGCACCCTTTTTGGATTAAGTACTTTGTTTTCTGTCTGTTTGACATTTTATCTCGGGAACGCGGGGAGGTATCGAATTGAAATTAAAACCTTATAATCAAGTCCATAGTTCCTTAGAGCTGTGAAAAAATCTACCCTCTAAGTCCACGCAGTCAAAACTTGTGACCCCATATGTCGCAAGTTTGTAATAAAAACCCCATTTTCGCGTAACGACTCCCGGCTACCATAGACGCGGGTCTGTGGACGGTGGGCAATGGGTATCTCACCATCTGTCCGTCTAGTGATGACAGGCCGTGTCGAAAGCGCGTTCTTTTTCTACGCGCGCCTCAGAGTTGTCAGCAAAGCAAAGGCGTCTGCCAGGGCCACTGCCTGCTGTTGTTGCGGGTTGTTCGAAAGAGATACCACGTCCCTGGCACACAAAGGGCAAAATAATGGGTGGATGGAATGGTTTTTAGTCAGTTAAAGACTGATACTCCCATCCACTCCGCCCAGAGTGGGAGAAGTTATTTAATGACTCCCATTAGAAAAAAAAGTCTATTTTTTTAGATTATTTTGGCCACGGCCTATTTCGGTACGCAATCGACCTGCACTGCCATGACCACAGAAATAGAAAAAAATAGTGAATCCAACCAGATTCCCTATTCTTTTCTAAGAAACAAACTCGTACATCAATTTAATTAATAGCACACTTTACCGGCCCCGCTAATAGGACCAAATGTACCATCATCACTTCCTAGGAACTGCTCCCAACTGGTTAATTCCCACTGATTAGTGAAGTGCATTCAACAAGTAAGACGGACGCTCTATGATCTCAATTCTCTATTTTTAGTGCGAAGTGCAATATATACTAATTGGACCGCAGTATCTATTGCTTTTATGATTGTTATTAAAATAATTAATATGTCAAAGTTGAGCTTTTGATTTAGAAGAATGATGTTTATAATAAGGAATGCAAGAATGTAAATATAATTTGACAAGCTTTTTCCTAATTGTATTGGAGTCGGCTTCAATCTTACCGGATGCCTTTATTTTGACAATTCATAAAGATTTATTGTGTATATCGTTGTGGAACAGGCGATATTTTCAAACTGACGAAACCATGTTGTATGTTTTAAAAAAATCTTTACATAGTGATTAAAAGTGTCTTACTTGACTAAAAGTCTCTTACTTGACTAAAAGTCTCTTACTTGACTAAAATGTCAGTTTATCGGCGGATTTATTGATGTGGCATTTAGGAATTGTGGTGAAACCGAGCTAAATGGACTGTAATTCATACTGACGGCTGTCACTAAACAATTAGTAGGAACAAACAGAACAATTACTGAAACACAAAGCCCATTTATCTTCAGCCTACACGAATTGCCTGCTGTCATTCCATAACAGACACAGCCAAATTTGTAGCAAAACAAACATCATTCTGCATCTCAACAATAATTAATAGAGAATTTTAGTACGTCTATTTTCGCCTCTGAAATTGTATTGCCAGAAACTTGAGAACTTCTACCATCATTCCTCTTACAATAAAATGCGTTATCAATACAAATATCTATCTTAAACTTGACACGTGTTTCTACACAAGTAGACACTACAATGCCTACACAGACATTTTCTTCTGATATGATATATTTTACGACTTACTCATCGATAGCGGTCTCTATCAATTAACAAAGGTCAAATTCATTCATTTCAACACATTCAATACAATTATTGTTTGTATCAATGATATCCTACAAGACTGCTATTTGATCACCGATTGGGTGTACTTTTTTTTTTTGGTGTGGGAAATCATCAAATAACTTCCCCTGCTCTGGGCGGAGCGGGGGGGCGTGTCTTTTGAGACTTTTACTGACTAAAACCCACCCATGTTCCTTCTATTGCCCTTTACGTTCCGGGGCCGCGGTATCTCTTTCGAACAACCCGCAACCCCGGCAGGTAGAGGCCCTGGCAAGCCCTTCTGCTTTGCTGACATCTCTTTGAGGCGCGCGTGAAACACGAACGCGCCGTCGACACGGCCTGTGTACTTTACAAAAGAACATACGATTAGTAATAGCTCATATATTATATTCGATTATTATCATTTATTATCCTTACTAATATTATAAAAGCGAAAGTAAGTTTGTTTGTATGTTTGCTTGTTACGTCTTCACGCCTAAATGGCTAAACCGATTTTGATGAATTTTGGTACAGAGATAGTTGAGACCCTGGAGACGGCCAAAGGCTATTTTTTTTAAAGTGAAAAATAAGGAAGAAAGAGGGAAGAAAAGGGAAAACTTGGCTTTGCTATTACAATAAATAAGGCGCAAGGGCAAAAACTACAGGAAGCAGATACCTGCAAATCAAGAAAGGGGAACTGTGTTGTGTGATGACTTGACTGCAGTCACACAAGGGATGGAGCATTTCTACCGTAACGCGAGCTTTTGCCTGCGGCTTCGCTCGCGTTAAATTCGGAGTAGTACGGTATAATTTTAGAGCATTATGTCCGCTTTGACTTTCAAAGAAATGCTCCATCCCTTGTGTGACTGCAGTCACATCATCACACACTCCATTTTCTTTTTTAATTCACTCCGCACACAATCCATTCATATTTCTTTGGCTTTCCTCTCACTTTCCATTCACTCATTCTGCTTAACCCCATTGTAAGATCTTTACACATTATGGACATTTATATTCTTTCTTCTCTTTTCGTTTTTTTTTTTATATATTCAAGACAATTTTTAAGTACATTAACATTTTAACGAAGTCCTTATAACAAATATATTATTTATGAAATTCTTTTGTGACACAAGATGCTTTAGTACTGATGCCGTATACGAATCATCTTCATTTGTTTTTCTTTGCAAAATCTACATAGTTCTTCACTTCAGACTAGAATAGAATTTGACGGGCCTGTTGGTCTAGTGGTTAGTGGCCCTGACTGCTGAGCCGCAGGTCGTGGGTTCGATTCCCCCCCAGGACAAACTTTGTGTGATGAGCATGATTGTTTGTTCTGTGTCTGGGTGTGATTTATCTATAATTTGTATGTATTTATAAATTATATAAGTATGTATATCAGTTGTCTGGTTACCTTAACACAAGCTCTGCTTAGCTTGGGATCAGATAGCCGTGTGTGAGTTGTCCCAAGATATTTATTTATTTTATTTTATTTTAATTATGTGTAGTACACATTTATTTCCAAATAAAATTTACGCTTTTATTGCATTTAAAAGATTCCGAAGTTTGCATTATATGGATTATGGAGTCAGTTCTATCATTTATTTATTGATTATAAATAGAATGGTTGAGGCCAATTACACTATTTAAACAAATATAATTTATTAAATTCAGTCATTCGTTCTTCTCACAGAAATTCAAACATTCTGACAGTATCACCTTCCAAGCATCCGCAAACATATCAAAACCTGTGTTAGAGTTCAGGAAAGAATCATGATTACCCAAGTTATCTACTTATCAACAGGAAAAGACGAAACAATATTTATTACGTGGGATAGTATGTCATTAGAGGATCTATACAAAATAATTCGTACAAATAAATAACCTTTAACCTCTTATAAACCTCATCTATTTTTCCAGAAACTATAAAAAAGACAGAACAAGAAATATTACATTTCCAGATAATAACATATTGTTTCTAATATTCTTTTATATTATCCGTTCATGTAAGGCTGCTATCCCACTAGCGTTTTACGAGCCAACTCTCGCAAAACGCGACTTTACCATCGCGTGCTTACCATCACGGGCTTACCATCTCCAAATTTCCGGCACATCTACATATCGAACATTCTGGCTATTCATCCAGATTTCAATCCAGACACAACTACGACATCTGGGTACCGCGTTCCGGCCCTCATTTTATATCATCATCATATTTATTTATTTATTTAAACTTCATGTACAATAGTGGTACATAGGCGGACTTAATGCCGTAAGGCATTCTCTACCAGTCAACCTTTGGGTAAAATACGACAACATTGTGATAGGGTACAAAAATATATATATCTAAAACTATTTGTTTATGAAAACATATATATTTATACAGATATACATATCAAATAAACTAATAGATACAATTAAAAAATAAAAACGAGAACTTTAACAGTAATTACTATGACTTTTAATTGGTAGACGGACCTAAATAGTGGTTACGAACTTTTCTTTTAAAGGTAAGTTTACTTTCAGCTTTTTTAATGCCAAAGGGTAGCGCGTTCCAGAGCTTTATTGTTGAAATTGCGTATGATTTGGACATAAAACCGGTGCGGTGTAATGGAACTTGGAGGAGTAGATTTTCGGAAGCCCGAAGGTTACGGCTGTGAGAACTGCCCAACACTTTAAAATAACTTTTTAAATAATCAGGAGCATACGGATCATTCAAGATAGAGTACAGCATACAGAGAGATTTGAGGGACCTCCTGAGTCGTATAGGCAGCCATTTAAGCTGAGTACGGAAGGAAGAGATGTGATCATATTTACGAAGGCCAAACACAAACCGAATGCAATTGTTAAGAAGACGATCCAATTTGTTGAGAAGTTCCTGGGATAGATCAGAATAACAAACATCACCATAGTCGATAATGGGAAGTACAAGAGACTGTACCAAAATGAGTTTAGTGCTAGATGGGAGAAAGTGCTTAAATCTATAGAGAGACCGCAGCGAGAGAGTGACTTTCTGGCTCACTTGAGCCACGTGCTTATTCCAGCTGAAACAGTCGTCAATGTACAAACCTAAGTCTTTAACGTGAGGTGCGAAAGAAATAATTGAATTCTGATACATCAGTGGTGCAAGTTGACTAATGTTCACATTTCTCAAATAGTGCGAGCTACCAATGAGGATGGCCTGACATTTCCCAACGTTAACAGAAACACCAAATTTGCCAGACCATTCCTCAATAGTTCGGAGATCAGCATTAAGGGATGAAATGCATTCATCAAGGTTCGCAATATCTGATTGAGCGTATGGTTGCAAGTCATCAGCGTACAGATGGTAAGAACATTTGAGGATAGCAGTAATGGAGTTAATAAATAAAGAAAATAAGAGAGGAGAGAGTATACCGCCTTGTGGAACGCCAGTCATCAGGTCGCACCAGTCAGAGTAATCCTGATCAACACGCACCGCCTGCTGGCGACCACGAAGATAAGAAGACAACCAATTACGTGACAAAGAAGACACCCCAAGTTGAGACAGTATGGCCAGGAGAATGTCGTGATCAACGGTGTTAAAAGCATTGGAAAAATCTATTAAAACTAACACCGTTAACTTAGAATTCTCCAAGCCATCTCGAATCATATCCTCATATTATATCCGCCTACCCGGCTATCCACGGGCTCCGCGTCAGGGACCTGCTTTACCCGCACGGCCGCGTCGGACATTTCGGTCAGACACCATAATCCAACTGGCGTCTGCAGCGTGACATACCTTTGTGGTTTTCATCACACCAGGATGAGCCAGGAGAGTACTGCGCTACTCTCGACGAACAATAGGGAAAGGAACTCGAGACCATGGATCTAACTACACCCGTTTCTCAGGTTTTTTTTAAGTTGGTGGTCGATTATGTTTAATTTATTAACCTCTTCCGCCCCATTGGAATTAAGAGGGTACACGTCACATTGATGCGACGTTAACTTTGCCAACTTTCAGCGGAAAAACTTGCCACTAGAGACTCGCAACGTCGACGCTGACCAGTCGTTGGGGAATCACAAACGCTCGTGAAACACCAGTGGGATAGCAGCCTTACTCGGAGTCTTGTTAGGCGAAACTTGTGACAAGAACACGTGGGCGTGGGTCAGCGGCCACTTTAATTGTTAATCCCTGTTAGCTACGGCCATGATTCAACCGTACGTAATGCCTGGAATAGCAATCAAGCTTCGTGAGTCGCCTTCGAGTTTCGTCATTATTTCATTAACTGCTAAACTGTTTAGATAACCAGTAGGTGGGTAAGGTTCTCTTTGTTCCTGTCCTGTCAGAAGCTGAATCATCGATAGGGCTGAATTAGTACGAGGGAGATCATAGACCAGTAAGATATGCATATATATTTAATATTTTTTTTAATATTTAAATTTTAACTAAACTTTAATAACTTAACCTAGCCTTTTGCCATAAGCAAAATGTTATATCTAAGCCAGAGAGTTGATCTATAACTCAGGACTATCCAACTTAATTTATTTTCAGGTTTCAGCTTGCTGTTAAAAAGCTAGCTTAAACAAATAATACGATTGTAGTTTTCATCTTGTGTTTAAGTTAATCCGGACTTCTATTAAATTCTGTTCTAACCACATCATTAATATTGCAAGTAGGTAAACGGCTAATAGCTCATATCCTTCCGACAACAACTGGGTTTCTACGAATTTGGTCGTCCCAATCCGGTCTAACCGGTTCAGCGATCAAGTTTTTGAACAATACCATAATTTCGGCGATCATTTTTATGCAGCTACTGGCTGGAAACTTGAGCGCGCCAACATGTATGTATTCTAGATTGTCTGCGTCATTTTAGAGCATTTGAATTTAGAATAGATAAAATAAAATGGCTTCTGGTCTACATAGATGATTTGACACATATGTAACGTCTATTTGGAAATCAATTCCACATCGATCAATCTTCCAATTTCCTGCAATTGTATTTCAATAGAACAATGAGTACCTATCAAAAAATTCCAAAATGGGTTATTGTGTTAAAAACTTACTAAACTAAAATCACGGGACTACCAGACTACGATGTTATTCTAGAAGTTATTAAAAACTGCTGTAAATTATAAAACCCTTGGACTATATCAATACTAAACGCATTTGATTTCACTAGCGAAATAGAACAGTTTTCTATGCCAAAACCGTAAACACTACTTGAAATAGGACAACCTCACATATATTTGAATCGGGTATGTTTTTAGCCAAAATAAGCGTCATGTTTGTATGACGCTTATTTTGGCTGACAGAATATCAGTTTCATCGCCTTATATGTGAAGTGACAAAAGAATATCGTAAACATACATTTGGTCTCCATAATACTCCAAAGAACGTATGTACCTAGCCATCTCATACTTGAGTCTCTGAGCTCAAGGTTATGCCATATACGGTTTATTTTCTAAGCTGCGCCAATAAACATTATCACCAAATGTTATTGCTGAAGTGTGCTGAATAATTTATAAACTATTACGAAATATTTTACGAGGATACTCACACGGTCATACGCCTATTATGCTTCGTTTGTCATGACACCTGTCAAAAACATACTGTCAAAAGACTCGAAACATACCTAAAATGATAAGTTCAGAATCTCTATGGTTCAGAAAGTTCCAGACTGATCGTGGATTTTATTTCGGCAGCGTAGGCGCTTTCACATAAAATCTTCGTTTCCCGAATCTGGTCAGTTTTACGATTGTTCATTCGAAACGGTCAGCAAAAAGACGTTGTGATTATTTACATGTCGTTTATTTTACGATGAGAAACAGAATTTGTTTTGCCAACATTCCTACCCACTGAAATCAGCTTTAACCGTGTCTTATATCAGGTTTTATATAAGATAGGTATCTGCTGAAAAATAACAGCAATGCATTAGGTGCTGCTTCAATTAACTAAATAAACTTTTTCTTTTTTTGAATCATCCTTACACCCGGTTCAATATGAATAATAGGTACCTAAATAAATAAGGATTGTTTTAATCCAAATCAAAATATCCGACTTCCTTGAATAGGTTGGCAGTGCAATTATCGCCAACACATTTAGCTAGAAGATAAAAAAAAACCTATGGAAAGCTGCGCCGATTATTTCCTTTAAGATTTCGGGAAAATTTAAGAGAGACCATTTCTTTCAGTTAAACCTAGATAATAATCCAATCTTTAAATATCACCCGAAAGAAAAATTCTCAAAGTTATCAAAGTCTCAAAGTTATTAAACAATTCTTAGTGATAATTTATAGATAATAATACCCTTTAAAATTTATCTGCAATTAAAAAATACACGATGCACTACTTTTACTATGAAGTCGTTGCAACCTTCGTCGAGTCGGGATATATCGTAACTAGTTTGATTTTTACGAGCTTTTGTTCAATTGCGACGATGGCATGGCATTTGAGTTATACATCCCACTTTAAAGGATAAAATCAAAATAGTAAAAGAAATACAAGCTAGGACAACGTCTATTTTACACGGAAAAGAGTCGAAGCTTTTCATGAATGTGTAAATAAGTTACTGCCCAAGAACTCTTAAATGGTGCCACATTAATTAAAGTGGCTTTTTGCTACAAAAATAATAATTTAAAAAAAAAACTGGGTAACTACCCAGTTATTTTTTCTTCCGAATATATTATGTTATTTTTGTAGGCTCTTTTAATTTTATCATGACGCCTGTCGCAGTTACAGCCAGCTTCAATCTTTTATTGCATGACACATGAAAAACAAACTTACCTTACTATTTTAAATCAAACGCACGAGTTTACACCGGATTATTTATTCTGTGACACCGGCCAGTGTTTAAGAAAGAAACAAACTGTTTTTCTTCGTTTTCTGCTACAAAACAAAGCTGTTGTAAATATTATTAACAACTATTCCGTTCAAAATGCGGACCAATAAAATCTAAATCGAGGAACTAGCGATAAATCTCTCGTAGCATGCCATTTACTTTGTAGCCAATACTAGTAGCCCAATATTATGCTTCGGAATATCGTCAACGATCGACCTGTGCCCACGATACGGTCCGTCAAAAATTGGCGCCAATCCAACCTGTGTGTTTGTAAACTTTCATCCTATACGCTTCTATATTTATTCGGTGAATTTTATGTGCGGCTTCGCATGGCCTCGCAAAATGTTTTTAGTTACAAAATATGCCAAGAGTTTGTTTGGAATCTAAGCGATA
Organism: Ochropleura plecta; assembly: GCA_905475445.1. Lineage (NCBI taxonomy): Eukaryota > Metazoa > Arthropoda > Insecta > Lepidoptera > Noctuidae > Ochropleura > Ochropleura plecta. The sequence goes on along the minus strand of FR997723.1, from coordinate 5,268,145 downwards.
TTTATTTATTTATTTATTTACTTAAAAGACTATAAGTTAACAGTACGAAACCAAAACACTTATATTCTAAAATTTAACACTTACTTAAATAAAAACAAACTTACTAACTATTACTTAAAAATAAATATGTCATAGTATGAATATATATCAGTACTTCTAGAGACTCGTATCTTCTATAGACTCGCCATCTATTACATGGGATCTAAATATTTTTGGCGAAGATAGCTTGGCAGACCTCTGCCTAAGACTTCGGTGATCACAGGCGTGAAGGCATGTGTACTACAACAGTTTGTCTCATGGAATATTTTGTACGTAGGTATGATCCCTCTATGTCCACTGTAATATACCGGCATCCATCGTAAACGTTTTATGACTTTTCACACAACTGATGTCACTGGTGATTGTAACTTTCCTCAAAATACCTGTCTTAAATTGTCTTATTCTGCTGTATTATGGTCAACAAATGTCACCTGATATATTGCATTTTAAATTATAATTTTCTATTTCTTATTGACATTAACTGACGTTTGAACATAATATTCCATCGTCAAAATTGTATGTTTAGAATATGCACTAAAAATAAATATTCTCATTTTGAAAGTTATCGTTTAAACAGCCAGCCTTTTATTGTAAATCTTTATGAAATCATGTGATGTTGACGATCTTTTTTTTTCTCGTAACATTCCAAGTAATATCATATACAAATAACCAGAATTACTTTTTTATCTAATCCCTAAAAACCATTTATTCATGTTCTTAGCTTCCAAAGGAACACGATAAACTATCGAAGTAATTTTATTACCTAAAGGATCGTTAACAGCTACAATAATTTAATTTACATAATTATTTTTAGAATTGTATACAAATAGTAATGTTAATTTATTCGTTGATTATTGTGTAACATTGGTATAATGTTTAAACACAAACAAAAGGTGGCAGCCACAGAATGATTTTAAATTTCGCGGACTCATCTTGTAGCCTTTATAAAAAAAACCCGTTTTATTTCTCGCAGATTAGGATAATTTTACATTTCTGTGGTAGTTTTTTTTTCTTATTTAGCATTAACTTTATATAATTTTAATCTGTAAGAACCCACTTTTGGGAGTAGGCCTCCTCCAAGGATGTCCATTTATCTCTCTATATCTTGCGCTACTTTTCCCCAGTTTGGACCGGCTATGTTTTTGATTTTATCTTCCCATCATGTAATAGGTCTGCCCCTAGTCCTTTTGCCTTGTGGGCCACTCCGAAATGTTATTATTTTAGTCCATCTCTGGTCCGTGATTCGTGATCATTTTTGTTTTAGCGCAAAGTTTAGACAGTTTGTTGCTTTTGTTATTTTCCTTATTTTAGTGTGTCGTATGTAGTCTATTTTCTTTGTTTAGTATACTGCGTTTAAGCCCTCTCTGACAGACCTACCTACTATATTTAAATACGAAGTTGTCGTCAGACTTTCGAGCATTCCAATTCGTGGTAGCGGCTCAAACATAAACTATATGTATGTATATTATAAATAAAGAATTTGGTCAAAATGGACGAATGATTTATGAGTCTTATGCTTCAGTATGATACGGTATAAGTATAACAACCCCGAGGGACCCCTTGTGTAAACAGCTTTAGCCATTGTAACTGGCCAACCACTCGAAGACTCTCTAAGCTTCTTATAAAGGTTCTATTTATGAAAAATAAAAGTCTGTCTTTGTAGAACGATCGATTTCTAAAGCAATAAAAACTGTTTTACTTCCTTAACTTTACGTTTCCTAAACTTATCAAAACTGGCGGTTTGTTCATTTGCAAATGTTCAACTTGTACCTTCATGCATGATTACGCGGAATCCTTCCTGAATCTGTGTTTTTCGAAGAAACCCGAAATTACGTAACGTAGTTTCCAACACAACCTGGAGGATTTTGAGGATAATTCGAAATACATTGCTTTATTTATTCTTTTGCTCGACAACGTGCGAATACGCAATGAATGTTGTTAAACTGTCAAAAGGAATTGTTTCTAGGAACATTTTAAATCTACACACTGCGTATTCAATACAGTAATTAATGTGAAATGCTCAATCATCCAGCGCATCAGCTTCTAATTTGATAACAAATTAAACTTCGAAACAAAACTTCTCTTAAAATCTAATAATATACATTTTAATATATCATTAATCGTTCAAGTGGTGTGGGGGAAACCATTAAAAATTAAACACTAACGTTTTTATGTTCTGTTTAACTTCTCACGGTGTCGAGTGCTTTGTTGCTATTTATATTGACTCATTAACGTTAATTTTATTTACATCATAATCTTGAGTAATTAATGGGAATTTTCGGTAGCGGGTAATATTATTGTTAACTTGGTGTATTTAGTAGTTATGGAAGCTTATGCAGGGAGCTTCGTTTTTTCAATAGTATTTCTTGGAATACATTCTGAAACATGTTTCTGTGTTAGCCAAGCACAGTAAGAGTGAATGCTAAAATTTCTAATACATAAACACAGACAATATGGTTTACATACTTAACCATGATTAAGTTACCAGAATCGTTTGTTTTGTCTACAAGAATGGCTCATGTTTAGCACTAGTTTACTACTAGAGGACGGTGTTTGATGAACAATAGGAAAGTGTCTTTGATATTTATTGTCTGCTTCCAACTTTCACTTTCTCTGAGAAACTGCAGCCGATAAATAGTCTTATTTTAATAACAATAAATTAACTAGTTGGTTAACCTCTAGCCTCTGTTTCTTTGAGCATCTAAAAAATAGACGATCGTAGAAAGTGAATGATTTGCTTGCTTTGCACGATAATAATTGAAACTTTAGTTTTTCTCTTTAGTCGGTAAATAGATAATTCCTAAAGTCAGATAAATAATTCTAAGATTGTTTATAACACTGAAGGTTAATTAAAGTAATCAAAACTGTGAACATCTTAATAAACTCACAAGTACAGATATATGCATCTTACGCCAAGAATGAAGATCTTAATGAAAAGATTTAATTGTCGTCAATTAATGCGACTATGCCACATATGATATGGGTTGCGTAAGATCGGCGCCTGCGCCGCCCGGCACGTTTTTGTTTACATTCGTAACTGGTTGTAGTGTTAACAAAACCTGTTTCGTGCTCTCTAGACCCACACCAAAGCCAAAGTCCTCTAATATCCCCCAAGTTTTGCGACAAAAACTTTTGAAAGGACCTTCAAAATCTATTGAATAACTGCTAGTTGTCATCAGTCCGCGAAATAGACTTGCTTATTGAGGATACAAACCGTTTGAACGTCGTCTATTAAATTGCTGTCATGCCAAACGATCATATCATTGCTCACTCAATTGACTATAATAGTGTCGAGTGTTTATATTGTAGACCTTGGCCACCAACTAGTGAGCTTCTGAGGTACCAAACAACGAGTAAAGTGGCGACTTACAACATCGTAATACTACGCTAATTACATAAGTCATAAGACATTCTCCACACGTTCCCGGCCCTCGCCTCGCTTTACCTGGAATCTGATTATGTATTCTTCAAAATGTTGTTGTTTACCAGTTTCCAATGTAAATAAAGCTGGTCCTAGTCCTGTTTTGGGTTTGCCCAAAGGCCAAATGGAATTGATTTTATCCTTTGTATTATTTTTACCTGACAACGCCATGTTGTTGTCGGGGATTAAATAAACATCCGTTCAAAACGAACTGCGTTCCTATTAGTGAACTAAAACGAAATAAAAATGTGCATACATCTACTATTTTAATATCAACTACGTTTATTTATATGTTTTGTCTTCATCGCGTTTTTAGTTCAAAGTCGTTGTAATGTTGACACCGGGTTTTGTAATCAGATGTAATCTGCGAGTAAACAAACGGCCTGTCTAATGATATGGACTTACCGTGTCCTGCAAGTCCTTGAACTCGTTGAACAGTTTGTTCTTCTCGAGCTTGCTGCTGAGGGATTTGACGTTGGCAGACATGGCGATCATATTTGCGGTTAGCTCGTCGACCTCATGCCGCAGCTGCCGGAACTGCACTTCGCGCACTATCGTGAACACCAGGAGCCACGCCATCAGTGCTCCGACCACCACGGCCAGCGTGATCAGCAACGTTTGCCATCGCCTATCTGTCTTCTCAACCATCGCACCCCTAAATTGTCTCTCAAAATCACCGCTCATCAAATTCTTTGATATGTCTTGCGACTCCTTCATGTTCGTCTGAGTGTACATCGAGTTGGCTTCGGGTATAAGTGCGTGATTCTCTGCCATCACAGCCCTGACACTGCACTCGCGAACCGTCACCCGTCACTCGATCCCTAAGTGGCAAACTACGCGAGTAATTAGCCTTTATCGGCCCATTATCGTGTTTCGCGGAAGGACGGGTCGAGGGGCCCGTGAAAGAGACAGAGTAATAGTGCACGTGCCGAGTAGTTCGAGGGAGGGTAACGCGCGTGCACAACGAGACGGACCAGGAGCGAGTGCGGAGCGACAGCTATGTAGATGGGTGCGCGCGCGGCGGACGACTGGCCGCGGATTCAGAAACACGGTGCCGGCGTGCGCGCATCGCTCGGAACGACCCACCTAGAAATTTAGAGGAACCAGAAGTACCACTCCACAAAATTCTTTGTCGCTAGTTCGCTGGTTCGCACACGTAAACACGGCCAATTTTAAGAAATCCTCTTACAATGCTAATTTAGTGATTGCAATTTTTTGTGTTACTTTTTATCTATGTTTTTATTATCTTATTATTGGATGGCGAAAGTACAGAACCTTCGGTCTATAGTATTCCATGTGTGTGGGGAACCGGGATGATCCCACATATCGGAGAATACGGCGCATGCATAATAAATAATAACCTTCATTGACCGCTCGAAAAAGATAAAATTTTAACATCATTATGGAAAATGAGGTAACCCGTTTTTTGAGATCGACAAACATAAACAAAAAGATTCGCGATTAAAACGTACTATACGTATGTATAAAAATATTTTTTGCAATTTGATTCTTAGAGTCGTATTTTAAGGACGGATGTACCTACCTATACACATTCATAATAAAAACGACTAGGTTTAGAAGTAGAGGATGACCAACGATGCTAGATCAACTTTGATGACATAGACGATAAGGGGGGTTTTTTTTTTAGGGTGGGAAGTCATCAAATAACTTACCCCGCTTTGGGCGGAGCGGGGGGGAGTGTCAGACTTGTACTGGCTAAAACCCACCCATGTTCCTTCTATTGCCCTTTACGTTCCGGGGCCGCGGTATCTCTTTCGAACAACCCGCATCCCCGGCAGGAAGGGGGTTAACATTAACACTGAAAATCAGACACATAGAAAAGAAGGGAGAAAGAAGACAAATACATTTGAAAAAGGACAGAGGAATGGAAAATAAGTTTAATTTGTGAGAGCAGTTCTTAACGTCGCACAAACTAGCAAATTTAAAAAATATGCAAAATCTACGCTTGTAATCTTTGTAAAAGATAAACTATTACAACGGCACTAAACCGGAATTATTTCAATAAAAACACAATCTTTGTTACAGTTTACTGATACATGTTTGTTATATAACTGAGAAATAACCGTAATTGTAATATACCCAATAAAAAAGAAGACAAAGATCTCTATACAATAGGCTAGTATCCAAATAAAAAATTTGTCTGTCTTTTAGATTATTCAAAAATAAGGGACACGTATTTTTTTATTTCCAAATTAGAAAAAAAAATGACAAAGATATAACCCATTAAAGTTACATGTCCCTTATTTTTAGGGTTCCGTAGTCAACTAGGAACCCTTATAGTTTCGCCATGTCTGTCTGTCCGTCCGTCCGTCCGTCCGTCCTCGCTTAATCTCTGTGACCGTTAGCACTAGACAGCTGAAATTTGGTACCAATATGTATATCAATCACGCCGACAAAGTGGTAAAATAAAAATTGGAAAAAAATGTTTTATTAGGGTAGCCACCCTATATGTAAAATGGGAAGTGATTTTTTTTTTAATTTCAACCCTAACGTGTGATATATTGTTGGAAAGGTATTTAAAAATGAATAGGGGTTTACTAAAACCATTTTTTGATAATGTCAATAATTTCGGAAATAATCGCTCCAAAAGTAAAAAACAATGTGTCCCCCCCCCTCTAACTTTTGAACCATAAGTTTAGAAAATATGAAAAAAATCTGAAAAGTAGAACTTTATAAGGACTTTCTATGAAAATCATTTTGAACTTGATTGACACAACAGTTTTTGTACAAAAAAGACAAAAGTTGTATTTTGTACAACTTTTTGTCTTTTTTGTACAAAAGCTGTTGGAGCGCCTGCCGCGAGCGTGCAACATTGCACGCTCCTCCACCTTTAAACTCATAAGTGGGAACACTTATTGTGACGGACGGGAAACTACGGAACCCTACACTGAGCGTGGCCCGACACGCTCTTGGCCGGTTTTTATATAATCTAAAAGACGGACTAAATAGAATGTAATTACTTTGCCCTGGAAACTACCCTATTCTAAACGAATCTATGAACAGGCTAGACTTACCGACGCACACAGAATTCTAGTAAATTAATTACAGATAGCATATAAATACGTACTTAAATAATGTTTATTCAACAAATGTGTACGTCATACCTAGTGCGGTTACTCCACTGATAAGAACATCAGTAAACAACATTAGTGAACCAAAGTGAATGAATGAATATGCACGACCTTAGTCATTCGGTCATATCTATGTATGGAGTAAGGAAAGTAACAATGAAAAAAGTAATACATTACTATTACTAAGCATTGCGGTTTTGTTTACGCTTTACTACGTAAAAAGAAAGATAGAAGAGTTAATTTGTCAGAATATACAACTACTATAAACTTTAATTTTTTATTTTATTTTTTTCTCGGCTCGGGCAATTTTATTTTCGCTTTTTTTTATACTACCATTCACCGTACACGCAGTCTGTGATTGCATGCGTAGCAAAAAAAGATAGAAAGAAATTTGCTTTTATTCAGCATTATTTAAAAAAACCGGCCAAGAGCGAGTCAGACTCGCGCACGAAAGGTTCCGTACAAACTTGCTACATAACAAAGAGACCCAGACTTAAGTATATGGTTTTAATTTCAACTACATACCTCCACGCGGTCCCGAGATCCCGAGATCTTGACAGACAGACAGATGGAGAACAAAGTGATCCAATAAGGGTTATCATTAAACCCTTAGGTATCATGTTATTGTATGTTTTTTACGTTTTTTTTACGAAATACTTAAAAATGTAAAATTTTATGTATAGAAATCAATAAACGAAACATCTGTGCAAGTATAAAAATAGTAAAATATTTACAGGGCGTAAAAAAATTGTCCGCATCATTCATTCTTATGGTTGACGAAGATTTTTTGATGATAATTATATTTAGGGTTAATTGTATTTTTGTTTTTTTTTTATCAATCGTAGGATTCATAAACATGCAATAGGTGTGGTGACTTTCTAGGATACCTTTAAGTAAGTACTACTTAATATGTTTAAAGGAATATAAGTTACAACGACAAAAATAAACAGTTAAATTATACACCGCACCAATACATTCAGCAAAAATGAATGCAATCAAAAGTGTCAAAAACGACTCCAAATTAACCGCAAAAACACCATATAAAAGAAGAAGTTGGACAATTACTCAGAACTATAATCTTCAGCGGACAACCTTGTCCATGTTTCATGAGATTTACGGGTAAAGTCCACGAAGAACAAGCTTATCATTAAAATTGACGTCATCGCTTCGTTACGAACATAGTTGTCCGTTGGACTTATAGTCAAGCGTGACTACTAAGCGTTCAATATCCCGACTGTGGCAATTTTTTTTTAGCAATCTCCCTGGGCTTTATAAGTTGGCGGCATAATACTCCCGTGCCTCCGGTCGTGTCAGATTGCCGTCAGATTGGACAATGAGAGTGAGGGGGAATGCACTCGCTAATCACCGCTGATGTTGACCACCGTCACCTAAAACGGTCCGGAAAACCATTTTTTTTAATACAAGTATGTATGCAAAGAAAAAGCTCTAAGGCAGTAAAATTTGCTTTATTTTTCAACAATCCATTTGTTCCAATCTCAATCAATAATAGTCTAGTTAGGCTAGTTTTATAATTACTATTTATTTAAGGCGAGGTTTTAAAATTTAAACCTCTGAAAATCCACAAATATAAGAAAAAATACACAATGAACTTCCAAAATTTTATTTGGGTTGAACATATGACCAAAGGCTTTGTGAAAATCAACATGAAATAAGTTAAAAGGCTTAGTTAAAAAAAACGAATTTGACACAAACTTACGATTCCAAACGTAGGGGAGGGCGGGGCTGGTACTAACAAATTTTGTATTATAGTTTATATTTTCTTTGATAATGAACTTTTTAGTTAAATTTTTTATTGAAAACATGCTTTGGTTATTCAGCTATGATATTAGTAACAATATACATCCGGTATGTAAGTGCTTTCAGAAAGAGAGCCGTGAAAACCAAAAAAGTCATTTGTTAATACATGCCCCGCATTTGGGGCAAATATTAACGGAGCTGGGGTACGTATTAACGTAAGGGGCAAATATTAACAGAAACAAAAATTTCATGCAATACTTAAATAAAACATCATTTACCCGAATAAAAATGTTTTATTATAGGTATATAGTTATACATATATATATATTATAAGCCTAAACAAGTTAACACACAATTTAAACTTAACGTTTTAAGTTACTAAACTTTTTATAATCAACAATCTTTAAAGTTTTTATAAATCTATATTAATTAACCACCATATCTACTAAGTATTAGAGCTTTTAAGCCTTCAAAAATTTGTTAAAATAGTTTAAACTTAACTATTAAGTATTACGTAATCAGTCACATAAAGTTTTTGGTATCAACAGTTTTAAAGAATCTCAATCACTATATCTGATCCGTGGAAAAATGAACATACATGGTATGAAATTACCAATAGCATTTGCCGCTGAAGCAATTGTGACGAGAGTACCCCGTTCTGCAGATGTGACAGCTCCTACCTGCTTGGAACCTCGTTGAACTACCACTTTCTTGGGTTTCTGCACCGTCGTGACTCCCGTTTTATCTACGTTCCAGATTCTACTCGGAGATATATTGTATCGTTGAAGAACTTCTCGATATTTTTCAAAAATGAATGAACATTTGTACGGTTAAATGATGTTGCTCTGCTTAAGGTTGTCGCCTCAGGACTCCGAATAGACAAGGATGCGTTGCGTTTCATAAAACCAGCGAACCAATCTTTGCCAGTCTTTCCATCTCTTTTCCAAGATTCTGGAATATTATCTATTTTGTATGCAATAAGCTATTTTTGACATCATCTGGTAGCAATCCAAAATAGATATATTAGAACATTTCACTAAATAATCTGCTATAATTTTTTCTTGCTCAGGGTTGAAAACGAGACGATTTTTTTAATAACCCACTTCAACAGGAATCTTCTCCTTTTTTCTCTTTGCGTATTTAAACAGTGTTACATGACAGATATCATAATCCGTAGCAACATCTCTAAATTTTCTATTTTTTGACAGAATTTCTTCAGCTGCCAGCTCAAATACTTCTTGAGACGTCGAATCTCGTGTGCTCTTACTTTCGTAATTTCTCATCCTATAATAAAACACACTTATTGCACAAAACAATCGTTTAATATCAAACACCTACAACATGGGGTAAGTATTCACATGTTAATACTTACCCCGCTCAATCTGTTAATTTTAGCCCCAAGGTTAGTTTTTATTCTTCATCAATTACAGAAAAAAATCTAGTAAAAATAATAACAAACAATTATAATAGTTTTAAAGTCAATAGAATAGAGATTCATTTAGGATAAACTTTGATTCAATTTAGCTAATAAATAAATTTTAAATTAATTTATTACAAAGTACGAAAAGTTCGTTTACCTGTAAATCCGAGGGTCCTGTGCACAACTATCACTAACGACGGCCGGTCGAACACTGACAAGTCCTGACACGTTCGGCTGTGTATAGAGGGTATTCTAAACCGAGTCTCATACTTTTGACACTTCGCGTTTGGCGGGAATAAGCTTGTTAATACCTACCTCCGTTAAAACCAGCCCCGCGCTCCCCTATTTATCTATGAAATCATGTGTCGCAAAAGTATTTGAAAGTTACATCAATAATAAAGCTTGTTTATTATTTTTTTTTTGAAAAAGTACTTTTTTTTAGACCTGTAGGTAAGTACTGCTATTTCGGAGCTGCGAAGTCGACATACAACCGACAAATCGACCAATGAGCGCTGAGAAAAAACGTCACAGTAAATAAGAAAACTATATTATTTATCAGACATCGGTTTCTGAAGATATTTTTACTTTTCCATAGGCCTCCTCTATAACCCTCCATTTTCCAACACGTTACACGGTCATGGGTTTTCTTCTAAACATAAACCACGCATCCATCTTCCCTTCCTTTTTTTCCCGCTCTTCCCGCTCAAATTATAGTAAACAAACAATGAACACAAGAAAGTTGCCGGTCGATTTTCATGGCACAGGGCTGACAAACCCTACGATTTTGTGGTGGTTTCAAAGAGTACCCAGAAAAAAGAAAAAGAAAATAATTTCTTGCCAGTTCCCCTCCATAGACATCGATGTTTTGGAACGGACTTCGAGATTGATCAACTCCTTTAAAATTAAGAAGGATTGTAAACAGTTTAATTTAAATTAATGCTTTGTCATTTCGTTTGTATTATTTTTTATAACTAATTCTAAACAAATAGGAATAAAGACTTGGCTTAAGTGTTTTTCCTCGAATTGAGTCATCTAAACGTGAAGTTTAACCTAAATATAAAGCTATTCTCGGTTATTAAGTGATAAATGACGTATTTTCAATCATTATTTACCTGTTTTGCCGTTTTTTAAGTACTAAGTTATGTAATCGTTAATGTCCGACCGAAGTTTCAGTTTCGACAAGTTTCAGCATAAAAAACGTAAAAAAAGATTTTAGATCAGACTTAGATCCTACTAATATTATAAATGCAAATGTTTGTGAGGATGGATGGATGTTTGTTACTCTTTCACGTCAAAACGGCTGAACGGATCTTGATGAAATTTGGCACAGAGGTAGATTATGGCCTGGAATAATACACCTTTGTTTCGATATCACGCGGGTAAAGCCGCGGGTGCCAGCTAGTTTACATATATAAGTGCGAGTTGGACTCCCGCGCCGAGGGTTTCGTACAAACTTGCGATATAAATGGCTATGTTTTGACTGCGTAGACTTAGAGGGTTGAAATCACAGCTCTAAGGGACTACAAACTTGAATATATGGTTTAAATTTCAACTCAATATCTCCACACGTTACTGAGATAAAGAGTTTCGACAGTTAGACGGACAACAGAGTGATCCTATAACAGTTCAGTTTTTTTTTTGAGGTATTCAACCATAAAAAAACACGTGATGCTATGGGAGGGGTAAAATGGCTGGCCTAAAACCTTATAACGTGTCACCAAAGGGAAGGAAAGGGTAAAAAGTTACCTAAAAACCCTCACGTGATATAAGAATGGCCTGTCAAATATTTACGATGACAGCTGGGACTGACGGTATAACTTGTGAGGTACGAGGGACGATTAACTATAATCAATAGCTAGGATATTAAAACCGATGACGCAAACATTCCGAACAGAGATCGGTCCATTTCATTTCTAGCACGGATGCGCATACGCAGAGCGCACCGCTTCTTATATCAATTGTGTAATACAGACGCGCCCGCATACTATCCCCATAATATATCTGATTATATTATTATCTATCAATGACTATGGGAATGAGTTGGCAACACTGGTACAATGTGTTACAAGGAGTTGCACAAATAAAATGAATGGTTAGGAAATATTCTTGAATCTTTCTCTAAGTGCGTCATTAGATTTTTCAAAACACTTTCTCCAAAACTGGATCTTATAGTAAATACATATTTTATTTTACACGCCTGCTTTGCTCATTTATAACAACGAGGGGAAAGCCCTTGTTGTATTTTTTTATTTCACCACCGATAATGATAAACACGGTTGGTGCAGTGGCTTGGCGATAGACTGCTGCGCTGCGTGTCGCGGGTTCGATTCCCGCACGGAACAAATATTTGTATGACCTGCAGATAGTTGTTTTGGGTTTGGCTGTTTGTGTATGTGAGTTTAAATGTTTGTAAACGCAGCCACGATACAGGATAAATCCTAGTGTGGGGCAACGTTTTTATTAAAAAAAAAAAAAATCCGGTGTTTTTTTTATTTTAAAGAGCGCTTGTTTTGAGGTCTGCACATTTAATTTTAAAAAAAATTGTGTTGACCAACAGAATCTCACAAAAAACACGATAATAAATATAAAATAATTTATTTATAGCAACAAATTGACATTCATTTGAGTTCTAAATTCAAAAATATTTGAATTTCTACGTAAGTGTATTGAAAAACATTGTTTGATTCACGTGAGAATATGTCACTGCTGTTATCACCTTTATAAAACCCTCGCAGGAACTTCCCCATATCGAGTAGTTAGTCTTTTCGTGGGCTACGTCAAACCAGCCACCGCATTGCGTCTCCATCCATATCATCTCTCTTCCTCTTCTTGGGCCAATCCAGATAATGCAGTATACATAAGCAGTCAATTTTCTTATGACATTAATTATGAAAAAAATAACTGAACCTATGAATAATATAATTTTATTCACAAAGTCAGTTTTAAAAGAATCAATATAGTTTCAAGAAAATTCTATTCTCCACATCACCCAATACTTATTCATTTTATAAAGTAAACAGTTTCGCCAGCCAAACAGTATTATGTTAACAAGAGCACGTTTGGAACGTTAAACAATAATGTTATGCATGAACTAGTAAAATAAAATAACCTAGATCTGGGAAAAATAGTTCTATGGAACTTACTTTGTAGAGACTAAATAGTCCCACGAAAATGGGACATTGACAAAATGTTGGCAACATTATAGAATAGGATTTCGCACTTTTTATTATTTCGACTGAAGGACTTCGTATCCATGGTCATGAAATAAATAAAAAAAAAGGATTTCGCACTCAAAGACTGATTGAATTGGACCCTATCCCTCCTAGTCCGTCCGTATGTCACAGCTGTATCTTATGAACCCGAATGCAGTCTGTTTAATAGAGCTGTTATAGTACCTAACTAGAAGGTCGTGTCTAAATAATAACAGCCGCACGGGTCGACCTTTGCGGTAAAGCCGCGTTTGCCAAGGTCAGTCTGTGGATGGGTGACTATCCATTACATACAGAGTTGCACGTAAAGCTGTTGGTCCCGGCTGTCATTTGAAAATCTTAGGCAATCGTGACAAGCAGTCTTATCAAGGGGGTCAAATAGGCAATCGTTTTGTGTAAAATACTGTCATTTGCAACCTGGTATGACTGGAAGTCGACTCCAATAATGTTGGCAAATGGCTAGGCAGATGATAATGTTGAACAACAAATAATAGAAATAACATTAAGTTAAAATTTAAGGTATCTACTTGTTTTATAATTATCTACCTACCTAGTGTCTATGTAGAGAACTCTTTTTTTACCATAGTGATGTAGGTGTGTAAATTCTTTTCACGTGTGCTCATAAAAGCATGAGTCTCTGACAGAATCGAGTAACAGCTATATATTTTTAAAACGTTCTATTTTCAAATGCGCCAAAAACGTAACGTGATGCATGTCAGAAGTCATCACGGTGCCAACTTTCTTTGCCGCTGTTTTTGTTTTTATTTTAATTCGTGTAAAATAATTTAATGCAAATATCTCTATTATCTCTTCAATAGGTTTAGAACAGTTTTTTTCTGTGAATATACTTAGACTACAAATAAAATGTCTATGTCATAAAATCTACGAAATATAATATTTTAATAAACAAAATAAAAAATATTGCCCAAAGAAAAGAAAAATACATGACATGTTACAAAAGTCAAAGTTCTTTTTAACATTTTTTTTTTGTGAAAAATGTCCCCTATGCTAGGAAAATCCTGTATTATAGGAGACTAGAGAATATTAAAACATCTAAACAACTCTTAAGTACCAAAACGTAAAATAACAGCAATTTATATACGTTTACATGACGTCCCCAGGCAGAATTTAAAACAAATCTAGTAATTGTGCGCACGTAAAGTTCACTGAAAAATATATATTAACTTTGGTCCTACCTGAAAGTACACCAAAAAGATTAATTTGCTACACAAACAAAGGCTTTGGGGACAAAAGGTAGCAATTCCACTTGAGAACACATTTTAATAAAGTGGGTAGATACATAATGTACTAAGTTTAATTGCCTAGCGTTATGTATCGAGTAAATAGGATTAGATATTTTGCCGTATTTTTTTATGAATGCTTGTTTTATTACATAATGGTGATCAGTTATTGACAAACATTAGATACCTAAACTTAATTTTAAATAAATAACAAATTAATATTATTTACTACTTGATTTACCTATAAATCTGAAAGTCTGACAGCTCAATAACGCCAAAACTACGGAACGAAATCTGGCACACAATACATAAGATAATGAGAATGGAATGGCTAGCTGAGAGATTCTTAATGCTCACCGACGAAGTTACGGCGAGGTACTAAAAATACGAAAATTTCATACATAACGATTACATTTCATACTAGTCTCACTGACAGGAGTATAACAAAACTAGCAGTGCCCAACGGTTTCAACCGCTGCTCGTCTTCTCAGTTTTGTAACGTGATGTTATATAGTCTATTAATTTCGTGTAAGCATGCAAAACATCAAGTTAAACCGGCTGAGGAATCGCGTTCACCCATACAAACTTTGCCACCCTGTTTCTACCCCTTTCTTTTTTTGTGGATTGGCAATCATCAAATAACTTTCTCCGCTCTGGGCGGAGCGGGGAGGAGTGTCAGACTTGTACTGACTAAAACCTACCCATGTTCTTCTATTGCCCCCTACGTTCCGGGCCCGCGGTATCTCTTTCGAACAACCCGCAACCCCGGCAGGCGGTGGCCCTGGCAGGCTCCTCGGGGTTTACCCCCTTAGGGGTTAAATTTTGCAAAATCCCGTCTTAGTGAGGACCCACGTCCTAAAAGGATCTCCCATGGAAAATTTGAGACTCCTACTACTTTTATTTTCTGAGTCAGTGATTTCCGCTTTTATATACGTATATAACTAGCTGTGCTTAGCGTTTTCACCCGCTGCTCACTTAGGGGTATGAAAAATTGATAGTAGCCGATTCTCAGACCTACTGAATATGCATATAAAATTTCGTAAAAATCGGTCAAGCCGTTTCAGAGGTAACAAACACTGTGACACGAGAATTTTATATATTAGATAGCTATACATAGATAGATAAGAAATACATTTACAAAACAGCCGGCTGTATTCAGTCTAGATTCCGCACTGCTAATAGATTCATGTAATACAAACAAAAAGAAACACAACACACCTCTATTTGTAGACTAGGTATTCTAGACTAGCTATTTTGCATTCTTTTGCATTCTGATCTGAACAGGATACCTGGGATTAGAGCTTGGTCTGTAGGTAGTAAGTACTAAATGCATTTATGCATGCCTTTAAAGTTCAACGTAATTGCGATCTAGTCATCTTGTTAGTCAAGGAAGTAACAGAGGCTCGTAGAAAACTTGTAACGGGTCATTTTTAAATTCCGAATAGGAAGTGATCCATTAAATTTTAATACCAGTATCATCAGTACAAACTTTATTCAGAGTTGCCATCCGTCTGGGTTTCCGAGATGTGTGCTAATTTGGAAAATTTGGTTTTTAAAAAGAGTCCAGTTAAAATCCAGTCAGCTTTTAGGTTAGGGGATCCAGGTCTGCCAAAACCGTGCAATTAGAAGGTGTAAAAGACCGCCGCTCTTTCATTGTATAGTATCTTAACAACACGTTTTATTATCGATGGGATGGAAGTTCGATTCTCTTATACCCTACATTCTCCTAAACTTTCCGGACTGTTAAATTTCGATAAATTATTCAATAAGTCAAATCGAGACCTGGTGTCATCGACAAATGCTATCATTTATTTGAAGAAAATTTTATTTAATTAAATAAATGCTATCATTTGCATTTGTCGACGGCAATACTTCTTTTAAAGAATGTATCTGTAACGATGTAGGGCATCCAAGTCAACTCTGATGCAGCAATCGGCCGTCAACGCCTCCACTGCGCCCGGAATCCTATGTTCGATTATCGCATTTACTATCATCAAAGATACTGTTCGTTATGCGATGTTATGCTTCTTTAGTGCTTCTTCAGTTTAATTTTCTAGGGCATCCGTGAAAAATCTCAATTTCAACAAAAATGTGTGAAGATTTAGTCCAGTATTACCTAGGCGTCCATAAATAACGTGAGGTGTTTTTTTGAATTTTCTGTCCCTCCCTCCCCCCCTGGCGAGATGTCGTGAGATTTTATTCAACCCCCTCCCCCATCCCCCAATCTCACGTGAGATTTGTCAAAATGTGGGTTTCTTACGTAAACGCGTTGGATTGTTATAGTAAAAAGAAAAAAAAAATTGCTTCGTGATTTTATTTACGACTAGTTAAGACTAGTAATCAATATTGCTGAGAGTTTAATTATAAGTGTAATAAAAATCAACAATCTGGATTAAATGGACCAAAATAGTATTTTTTTTTGTTTCATACAGAAAAAAATTCCGTGATATTTGCCGAGACCCCCCCTCTCTCCAACGTAAGATTAGATGAGATTTGACTCGACCCCCTCCCCCCCGTAAACACCTCACGTAATTTATGGACGCCCCCCTATCAGTATAGAGGATGGCCACTGGCAACCTTGTCTAATCATAGCTAAAACTCTGTTTTTCTCTATGTTAGGCAGAAACTTATATATCTATCTACCTACCTACAGTAAGCTCTACTCTCACTTTGTTTATTTATTTATTTAAAAAATATACTTATATAAAAATAATCAACAGATATATTCTGCCGTACTACAGATTTTGCCAGTTACCTACGTTTAATCCCCAGTTGATAGAAGCAAACCTAGCTATAAATCGTACACACTTTCAACCTCTAGGCTGATGCCGTAAAATTCTACTCCTTATATACTCCTTAACCTGATCAGGAAATCAAACCCATGGCCTTATGTTCTCGGTAAACCTTGCGACCACTAGACGAACGAGGACGACCGACGACAATACGTAACTGTTAAATATAGCAATGACAATTACGTCCTTCGTCGACAAGTACTTATTGATAGAATACTGAAGAAGGGAATATCCCATCACATGTATCTTTTGAGTTACCCCTACAATGTTCGTTGCATAGAGCACGGAAACATCGTACCGGCAATACATGATAAAAGTACATATATGTATTGCCGGCTGGAGAGTACTTGGCACTTCGCTATCGCTTGACAACTTTTTGTTACAAATAAACAGTGTCATTTGATTGATGTCATATTAAGAGTAATATGTACGTAAATAATTGACTTTGATTATTTGATTTGCCTTATATAAATATTTTCAATATGCGGGATCCCGCAAATACCGAGATCTCGCGATATTGAAAATTCGTAGTCCCGTAAATACCGAGATTGAATTCAGGCTGCGGGATTGGAAGCCCTACTTGACAGTCTTTTTTACGTTATGTAGGTACTTCAAAAGGAAAAAACGGAACTCTTAAGGATCACTTTATTGTCCGTCTGTCTGTGTACCTACATATACCTGTCACTGACTTTGAAGGCGATCCTTAGTTTAAATAGATCTTTTATATATTTTATGATTCTAGTTTCATAAGTTGGTAACCCATGACATGCTTATTTATTGTGAAAGGTGCTGATAAAGCCGCCTCTAGTAGCATATCACGAATCATTTCCATAGTCTGTGGTACACAAGTATCCTCTTCCCTCTCTAACTTGATATTTGATAAGAAGCTAGTGTTATATAGATGAGTAGTCAAGTACTATGCGAAGGACCTTCGTGTTAATGTGCATTTGAAGATTTAAAATCAAAGGGGTTCCATTGTACGAGCGCCTGATAGTATAGTTACAGCAAAACCGCAGATCAACGCTGCAGTTTTGCACTAATGATGCTGATGATATTTAAAAATGCCTCGACTAGGGCGCCAAATTTAAAAATAGAACCTTAAACTTTTTTTTGAACATTCTTGTCCAGAGGCATTGGCGCGAGTACTGGGGCCTTAGTCTGCTATTACAATAGTGTCAGAATGGTCGATCACTGATCGCATAATGGTTGATTTTGACATGCTTGGTAATCTACTACATACTAAACTTGTCAAAATCAACCATTATGCGATCAGTGATCGACCATTCTGACACCATTGTAATAGCAGACTAAGGCCCCAGGTCAAAAAATGAGTCTTACACCAGAGTAGGATGTACTCGGTGTTAAATTAAGGTAAAAAAATCGATTTTAAAATTAAAAAGTAACCTTTTAATTACAATCACATTAATATTACAAAGGTGAAAGTTTGGATATGTCGGTGTATGTTTGTTACATCTTCACGCTTAAACTTCTAGACCGATTTGGATAAAATTAGGTATGTAGGTAGTCTATTACCCTGGATTAACATAGGGAACCTGTCTACGCTGGTGAAACCGGTGGCAACAGCTAGTATTATAATCATTTTAATAAATCTAAGGATGATAGTTATTGTTTTTGTTGCATACAATTAAAATAAAATATTGGCAGGATATTTTCGATTAAAAAAATCCACGTATTTAATTCCTAGCGCCGGTTACATAGGTTTTTTTATTGGTTTTGCATTTTTACAAGGTATTATGTCAGTATCGGACAAATGTATATTAAAACTGAGCAATCATTTGCATATTGCCGAATTGATCAATTGACAAATTAGGTCCTTGTCTTATTAAAAAGAGAAACCAGGTAGTTAGACCTGCTTTATTACTCTACGATTTATCCAAATTGCACTCTACTGTAATATTTATACAAATTTTAATGCGAAGACTCAATCATTTGTGCTGTACAATCTGTACATACAGTACCCAATGTTATCGGTTTTATAAATTAAGTCGCGCCTTTTGAAAAAAAGATAGCAAACTATTTTAGATATCTTTGCTCAGTTGCTGAAATAGGAATATGGAAGTGTCAGTATATGAGCAGAAACGGTTAGATCCGGTGTTTTAACAGCGTTACAGCTATGATCAGGTTGTAACTGGTTTCATTAAAAAAATCTAAGAAAATGATTGTTTCCTAAAAATCAAACTAAGTATTTGAAGAAGTTAAAATCGGACAAGTGCGAGTCGGACTCGTTTCATCAAATAATACAATAAAAAAAAATACGCTCATTGTTAATTAAAAATTTATTATACCATATTATCTTAATGAAAAAAACAAATCAAACTACGGCTGCAGTTTCACAAAAAGTCGCTAAAAAGAGCTCGTTCATTTACGAATAAGTACCTCTTATAATCGAGTTCCTAGCTATTATAATAGGTAGGTTAGCCAAAAGAACATAGATGTATGGGCAACACTGGAACATGCATTTAGTGAGTGTCCCTAATCTACTCACACTCAACAAGTAGGCACACTACCTACAAACGTACTTACAAAAGTACTCATAGAATTCTGCATCATTACAAAATAATCACATTTTAGCTGTTATTTAATCATTCTATTGTAATTTATAGAAACAATAACATATTATTGTTATAAGTGGAAGGAATGTGGTGAATTAGCAATCAATAGAAACTTGAGACTGTATATCGACTTATTTCAATATACATTTAGAAAGACTTAGCTTAGTCAATGTTATATTGCGTTTCACATAGTTAAACTTAAAAGCTAGCTCTATGCATAATTCTTACCAGGAGAAAGGGACGCCCTCAAACAAGATGGGCACAGACGATATCCGCCTAGCATTGGGGCCTTTCTGGACCAGAGTAGCGGAGGATAGAGCTCAGTGGAATGAGCTGGAGGCGGCCTATGCCACGAGGCACACAGAATTGCGAGGCATATTATAATAAATAAATTAAACGTGAAAATAATGTTACTGAATTAGTTGTAGCAAGTAGCAATAAAAGCTTGCCGGGGTTGCGGGTTGTTCGAAAGAGATACCGCGGCCCCGCAACGTAAAGGTCAATAGAAGGAACATGGGTGGGTTTTAGTCAGTACAAGTCTTACACTCCCCGCCGTTCTCCCCCCCGTAAAAAAAAGTAGCAATAAAAAGGCTACATGAAAAAAAAACTAACGACTGGATAAAAGGTCTCCTGTAATAGCTTGACATGGTTGCATTCATGTTGGCATAGATATGGCGGCGTCCGTCTTGGCACCCTTTGTGTGACGACTTGGCCGACCTGTCCAAAAGCAAATCCCACTATTTTTATCTACATGGCCCCATCAATGCCAGTTCAGCCTACTATGCACTATGTCCCTAATTTCTATTCAGTTATATCGTCATTGATGATGTGCTCTTGTTCAACTAGCTAGGCCATAGGTCCCCAAACTTTTTTGTCTTGTTGACCACTACTATAGGTATACTTTTTTCGGTTTCCGGTAGACTAACTAAAAATTGATGTTCTGCTAGTTCATCAACTTACTCACTTCGAGATTGAAAATACAACTTTTTTTTTAAATAACAAACTTTCAAAGATTAAAATATAATTATGAAGACATAGATGAGGGTAAAAGCAGTTTTTTTTTATTATTTAATTTTGTTTGTTTTTTAAACATTTCATAATAGAGTACTTCATCACCTGACAGCCTTTTTCAACTATCTTGGGGTCAGCTTCCAATTTAACCGAATGCGGGATGCAGCTGAATACCAGTATTTTACATGGAGCGGGTCATACGATACCCCATGGTAAAACTGGTTGTAAAACTTTCGGGCCACTGGCTATCGGTAACGACTGTCAAAGATCTACAAATGACAACCGGGACCCCAGATATCAGGTGTTTTATATTAAGGTAAGTACCTATATGGCCGGGATAAATGGCTTCACATCCTTTCCGAGGCACGCGGCCTAAACTCAATAGGTACCTACGTAATGGGTCACCCATCCACTGACCACCCTAGGAATATCAACCTAATCTAAAGATCGACACGAACGTATGTTAATTTTTAACCACAAGCTTCTCACCCATAAGTTATACCAATTAAATGGCCCATGCATGCCTCCATGTTCACTATTATGAACCCCATCTCATTGCAATGCAACCCATTTTTTTATTCGCTGGCTTGGACCACTTGTAGGTTGTCAGTCTACCTTGGGATCCATATAGATCACTATGTGTATCAGGGATCTAGGTAAATTAAACGATGAAGATCGCATAAAAAGGACTGACTCAAAAGACCTAGATTGAGACAAAAGCTGAGAATAATATAACATCAACTACAACTTCACATAAATTAGGAACAGAATTAATGTTTAGACATTATAAAAGTAAAATTGTTTTAGACAAATTAATAAACGAACGAACGTTTCAAAAATAATTTCTTGAAATTAAAAAGAAAAAAAAAACCAGTAATGCCAAAGTTATTTTCGAATTTCGAAGCTTATTTCTTACAATGGCTGCTTTTGTTGGAGACTTATCTTGATTGCGGAATCCATTAACCGCAGTGCCCGAGGAATGCTCACTGAAAATCTAACGTTTATTTAATTTTCGACGCTGAAAGATTGCTTACTAACACAGTTTCAGTATCTGTTACTGATAATTAAGTATTTTTAACCATTTATTACACTTTTATTCGGATTTGAAATCATCAAATAACTTCCCCTGCTCTGGGCGAAGGGGGGACAGTGTCAGACTTTTACTGACTAAAACCCATCCATGTTCCTTCTTTTGCCCTTTATGTTCCGGGGACGCGGTATCGCTTTTTAACAACCTGCAACCCCGGTAGACAGTGGACCTTATTATTATTATTTATTTTTTGGGTTGGGTAATCATCAAATAACTTCCCCCGCTCTGAGCAGAGCGGGGGGGGGGGAGTGTCAGACTTGTACTGACTAAAACCCACCCATGTTCCTTCCAATGCCCTTTATGCTCCGGGGCCGCGGTATCTCTTTTGAACCCGCGACCCCGGCAGACAGTGGACCTTGTTTTGTAATTTTTAAAAAAAGCCTTTACTTGACCTCACCTACAAAAAAAAAAATTTTTTTTCATATATTACTATGTTATTGCTAAGTTTTGTAATTATACCTTAAAAAACCTATGTTGTCTTTGCTTCCCAGGATTAGAGAGATACCTGAAACCTAAACAACTACAAAAAAAGTTCCAAACTGAGCCAGAGACAAATATAGAGAACCTACACCTACTTATGGAGATATGTATTTTGCTGCCAGCCTTGATCTGAATTGCAACAGCCTTGAACTATATCCTAATAAAGCGGTCACCAGTATCTAAACATGATATCATCGTTCGATGGCTCGGATAACACGTGGCGCGATGTTCTTGTTGTTTTCACTATTACAATGTCCACTAACACCGTGCTTTGAATTCCATGAAACTCGTAGATACTGGATGACTTCCTTATGTCTTGACGTAAACATGCAGGTAAGAAAACCTTAATTAGTTAAAAAAAATGTCAAACTACATATTTTCTTTTGCTATTTCCGTAGATATTTTATTATTGTTCGTTTTTAGTGGTATCTTTCTAAAACAATTAACAGCCATTTTTTTAATAACTAAACTTACCCCTACCAACTTAACCTGCAATAGGTCCTATCATAGAAATATTAAAAACTTTTTCTGATATCTATGGGACCTATTCAGTTGCAAGCGTATTCGAATTGATACTACTCAATAGGCCAAGCATTATTTGATTTATTTGTGTATCGATATCTCTCTGTTCCGGAGAGCGCATTAAGCTGTTGGTCCCAGCCGCCATTCCCACACATCCATTTCTTTGGCAGACGTTATTAGATTGTTCTGTGGCCCTAAATTCTGTCTGCCAATCTTAACACCGACTTTGAAGATTACTAGCATAGGTTTTAAAAAAAGCACCGTTGCTCCTTAAAAATACTAAGCCTCAAAGATAGTTGGATGAAAGCCGATTGCTGTGAAGGTATAATTCCTACCTACCCACCCACCAACCTAATACCTATACTGCCTGCAGGTTGGTGCAGTGATTGATTTCAGTTTTCAGAAAGACAAAAGTGACAAAGTGTGTTTGTTTGTTTGTTACGTCTTCACACCTTAATGGCTAAACCGATTTTGATGAATTTTGGTATAGAGATAGTTAGGATCCGGGACACGGACATAGGCAATTTTTTTTTAAGTGTAAAATGAGTGAGAAAGGGGCAAGAAAAGGGAAAACTTAGCTTCGCTATTACAATCAATAAGGCGCAAGGGCAAAAACTACAGGTAGCAGGTACCTGCAAATCAGGAAAGGGGAACTGTGTTACCCCGAATTTAACGCGAGCGAAGCCGCGGGCAAAAGCTAGTTATTAATATTTCAGGATTAAGACGAACACTGTCTCACCGGTGTCTGAACATGCGGTCTTTTTTGCGGATGGGACATCATCAAATAACTCCCCCCCCCGCTCTGGGCGGAACGGGGGGCAGTGCCAGACTTGTATTGACTAAAACCCACCCATGTTTCTTCTATTACCCTTTATGTTCCGGGGCCGCGTATCTCTTGAGGCGCACGTGGCACACTAACGCGCCGTCGACACGGCCTGTCGTCAATAGACGGACGGACGTCGGACGGTGAGCTACCCATTTTTCACCGTCCACAGGAAAGCATCTACTACGGTGGCACATGCAACATGCATGCTACATAAGGTCTTGCGTTAGATTTGTGGGCCGGGCAATGTATCACTGGGTTTTCCAATTCGGTGTTTTCTCAGTAGCAGCCACGGAGTCTGGATTTATGTTCGGTTGATGGCAATAGGCTAGCCACTTTGTACAAGAGATTTAATCGGTCCGGCGCGATCTATAAAATGGGTCCTCGCGAGTCCCTCAGAGAAAAATTTAAAGAGATCGATATACTGACTCTGCCTTCACTTTATATCTTAGAATGTATATTGTATGTGCGTAAAAATCGGGGGCTTTTCAAAATTAGGAGCGACTACCACAATATTAATACACGCAGTAAACACGAAATTGTAATTCCTAAATTTAGATTAACAAAAACTAGCAAGTCATTTCTAATAAACAGTATACGCTTTTATAACAAGTTGCCAAAATCAGTTATAGAACTGACAGATGGAAAGTTTAAAAACTACATAAAACGTGTCCTTATTAAAAACGCATATTACAAAATCAAGGACTACGTTGAAGATAAAGAAGTTTGGCTATAGTTCCTTCTGCGCATGCGGCTTCCCTGGTAGCTATAATCAGCACCAATTTGTGGATGTCTCTAACTATTCTCAATCTTATTTATTTTTGTGATCTCTTTAATCACTTTGTTTTTTTTTTTTGCAATAGTTGTCAAATCACATATTTATATCACCCTTGTTCTGAATAGTTACAGTACTGATAGCAACATCTGTGTGACTCGTCTTTTAGTTATTATTTTGTTTTTGCAATATTTTTTTATTTATTTTTTTACTCTTGTATAGATTCTTTTCTACCTATTCGTTGTGAATGAGTGGACATGGTTGGCCTTGTAGATTCTTAGACGCTTGTTAACTTTTGTTAACGTATTTTTTTTATTTTACTTTTTGTAAAGTAAGCATTGACTTATTGTCGGGCCTACGCTGTCCTCTCATACTTAAGTGCTAACGCTGTAACAACAACAACATTGTAAAACTAAATGATTTTAAAAGAGTAACCATGGAGTTTCTTGCCGGTTCTTCTCCATAGGAAACGACCAACCCGAACCGTGCATCTTTTCTCGACGTTTTATAAGTGCCCATGTAGGCCTATGTAAAATAAAAATATTTTGATTTGATTTGATTTGAATCAGAACTGGCAAAATTAAGGTGTACTATAACTGGGCAACACGGTCACGAAAAGTTTCCTGAAAACCCAACAGAAAATGATTTACAAATGGTAACGTCTAGAGGAAAATGGCGTAGTGAAAACAGTAACAGTTACTTTTCTTGGAGCTTGCTTCCAGACAGCACGGCACCGAACAGTTTACCATTCATCAGAAACCTTTATCGATTCCAAGATCGATCAGCTTACGTTAACAAACGATTGTTTTGGAAATAATCAATTCTTCAGAAATATTTGCATTATCCCAACAAAGTTAACGTTTCAGTCCATCCACTTCGTTACATCCCTATTCTGAAACCATAGAGTTAAAAATGGCGCGGGATTTTAATTTGTTTTTTTAATCGACTGAACACGGAATTGTTGAATAGAGTTACGATTCAGTGCGTGCGTGACTCATAGTGGCGTATCGAGTGACGGATTCCAATAGCTAGGTAATGACAATGACCAGCACGTGATCGAAAACACCACATTACTGCTCCTCAAAAAGTCAACTACACGATCGGTTCGTATGACAGTCATTAGCCAGACAAAGTTAGCTTTAATGCAAACAGGTGCTTGATTTCTGGAATAATATGACCTGTTATGATTTAAGCTTGACTTTTAGGAAAAAGTGAGAATCGTGACTTGTTTCACGTAGCATTGGCTAGATAAGTGATCATCGCTGAAGAACTTTTAGAAACGTTAAGTACTTACACACAGTGCCGGATTAAGCAAGCGTGGGGCCCATTAGCAAGTTCTATTGAGGGGCCCATGATCTACCTCTTGTAGATCATGGGCCCAAATCCAAATAATATTTTGTGGAAAGCCCGAAGCAAATTTTTAGAATTAAGTTAAAAATTATAGTTATTGTTATGTAAGTTTTGATACTACCGTCAATAAATTCGCCGGTTTTCCACTGTAGCGACAGGTGATGAGTTAATATGTAAAATAAGGTTCCCCCATTGAATGGCGCTCAAATGGAGAAAGGCTGGTTTGGACACGCGGGGCCTTGTTTTACGCGGAGCCCGTAGCAATAGCTACTCAGGTACGTGGTCAATCCGTCACTGCTTACACAACTAAATAAAAATAAAAAACGGGTTTGATATAAGCTACCGCAAAAGTTTTGTCGATCTGGTTGAAAGTCTTTGTAAAATCTGAAACTTCGGAACCTTTTCAGTCCCCCATGCATGTTGAGACTTTTTTAACATCGTTATTACTGGTGGATACTTTCTCTTAGCCCATAGAATGTGGAGTGAATACTGAAGTGAAGCGGCAAGAGCTTGGCCATTACTTAATTGAAAACATAGGTACAGTAGATGGGAACTTAGGAAATGTTTATACTTTCTCTTCAACTCACTGAAAGATGAAGTTATCGGAAATATCTTTATATTTTTACTAGCTGTGCCCGCGACTTCGTCCGCGTGGAATAGTATTTTGGGCATCATATTTATTTTTGCAAACAACCTCCTCAGCTTTATAAATTATTCTTGTTACCCACGACTTTGTCCGCGTCTTATCCCAAGTTCCGGAATTCTGTGAGGATAAACGTTGAAAACGTTCAGCGCTTGATTCCCGTAGTCGGTTCACCAAAGTTCGAGAACTCTGTGAGGCTAAACGTTGAGAACGTTCAGCGCTTGATTCCCGTAGTCGGTTCACCAAAGTTCGAGAACTCTGTGAGGCTAAACGTTGAGAACGTTCAGCGCTTGATTCCCGTAGTCGGTTCACCAAAGTTCGAGAACTCTGTGAGGCTAAACGTTGAGAACGTTCAGCGCTTGATTCCCGTAGTCGGTTCACCAAAGTTCGAGAACTCTGTGAGGCTAAACGTTGAGAACGTTCAGCGCTTGATTCCCGTTCTCGGTTTATCAAAGTTCGGAAATTTTGTAAGGATAAACGTTCAGCGCTTGATTCCCGTTGACGGTTTGCCGAAGTTCGGAAATTTTGTAAGGATAAACGTTCAGCGCTTGCTTTCCGTTGACGGTTTGCCGAAGTTCGGAAATTTTGTGAGGCTAGATACTGCGAACGTTCAACGATCGATTCATTAGCACGGTTTTGTTCACTGATTCCTCTTTGAGTAGCCTAGCTAGCTAGCTCTTTGAGTAGTATGCATATTTTCATTCTCTGTTTCACTGCTGCAAAGCTCGCAGCCGCTTTGCGGTAACAGTCTGCCGAGAAAGCTGAGTTCTTTTTCTAGGCATTATAGTGACGAAGAAAGAAAATAGGAAATGAAAACTTAACCAAACCGTAACTCGTAATCAAGAAAAAACAAACGTAAGGTTAATAATTAGGATCCTAATTATTGTTACCTGTATTTGGTACTTACGTAAAATATAAGGTTAACTAACTGTGTACCTACTTAAACTAAAACCTAACCTAATAAGGGCTGATTTTTTAATAGTCAGATTATTTTTATCTGAGGAATAAAAATAGCAGTTTGACATATTTTCTATAGATGAGCTGTCAAACCGCCATTTTTATTCCTCAGATAAAAGTTATCTGACTATTGAATAAACAGCCCTAAGAATAATTATGTAGATGACACCTATTTACAGGTATTATCTACAATTCTTTTTTTAATAATTGTGAAATTTATAAAAAAAAATAGCTATGAGGAGCTCGTGGCTAAATAATAGCAGCCGCTCGGGTCGATCTTTAGGTTAAGCCGCGCTTGCCTAGGTTGGTCTGTGGATGGGTGACCAGTCTGCCGTCATAACTAAGAATGCAGTAATCGCAAAATGGCGGTTACGAGATAAACGCAAAAAACATATTTTATATCATCTGAGCAAGATGTTCGTATTTTATTGGTAAAAATATATATCTAAAAATTCGGAAAAAAATCAAGCTTTTACGAGATAATTTTCCTTTATTTAATTTACTAATATATGCAATTATAATACGTATTACTGCGTTTCGGTTTAGTATCAGGTCGTTTCTGAGTCACAGGATACTAAAACTAAATGCAGCACTTGCGCGTATTACTGCATTATGTCTTAGCACAAGTCGATTACTGCATTATTTTTTAGTAATTATTGCCATTATTATATGCTCGGAACTAAGTTGAAGTGTATTGTGTCTTCTCAAGGACTTATATAGGTGCATAATTTTAAGGTTAAGGTTTTTTAGTCTCTTAGCTACGACCTAAGTTTTTACATCGAGGAATGCAAATAAAGTATTGAGTAAACTATACGGATGTTAAAAACCTACTTCATGTTCTTATAATATGCAGCATTAGGGTGAAATAAAAAAAACGTGTTTTTGCAAATTCAGTTTTAATAAGGAAATAATTATCGCGAAATTATATAACTAAAAATAACAAAATTCAGCCAGACTGTTAATCAACATTAATTAAGTAGGTACAATATTGGTATCATCTACAAACCATTTAGCGCTTTCTTAATTTCTAAATTAAATCAGACTCTTTCAGTGTAATTCTAATATTCAGTCTTTGTTTTCATTGGCATGACTTAGTAGCAAAAACAGGTCATTTTCTCCAATTTTATTTTTTTTCTTTTCTTCTAACCGTGTTTCTACAGATCTCTCAAATTTACGCCTAATTCTTGTTTTGCCAGATTTTGTTTTTCCGTTTCTAGGATCGGCGTGTTCGACATTAATTTCTGGCTCTATATATCCAACATTCTGCAAACTGGATTCAATATCAACTGTATTGTGGTTCAAGTTATTATTTTGGGGCTCTTGATTTAACGAATCCTTTGAACTAGATACGATAGCAATCATGTTGTAGTTTAAATTATCTTCCGTTTGCAGTGTATTTTCCATTGATGCTAAGCTGTTCACGGATTCATCTAATCCTAATGTTATATTTGTGAATGTTAAATCCATCAAAGAACTTGGGAACGTTTATTCACATAACAAAGAAAATTACTCTGTTTCGTTGACTGGAAAAACTTCAACATTTGAAGCAGACGGTAATTCCGTGACTTGAACATTTGAAGCAGAAGGTATTTCCGTGACTTGAACATTTGAAGCAGAAGGTAGTTCCGTGACTTGAACATTTGAAGCAGAAGGCAGTTCCGTGACTTTAACATTTGAAGCAGAAGGTGGTTCAGTGACTTCATTCGATTTTCCCAGCACCATGTCTAACATGCTTCGACCGCGGAAGTTTTTGGTACTCATTGTCAAAACAATGATCTGCAATATAAGACATCTATTAGACACTAATTAAGCAAGAACTAAGTAGCATAAAACTATTAAAGATACCTACACTACTCACTGTCGAAATCGGTACTAAGTTAGTGTATTGCTTAGGAAGTTTCGAAAAATAACAAAATTAAAACATCCGCACTTCGTAACACTGATTTACAGATACAGATTGATTTATTAAATACTGCATATGGATTAAGTAAGAATTGATAGGAATCATTTTAAGGAAGAATTATGAAGAAGGCATTAAAATAAGTAATAGATAGGTACCGAAGTCAAATTCATTTGTAGGTACTTCATTTTTCATACCCTAACCTACGCACGGCGCCAAGCGCTCGCGCTAGTGTTGTTGAATCCGCAAAGTACACCTACCCACCCGCATTGCAAAAATCTTATTCTCCAATATTAAAACCAATTACTTATCTTATCTTATATTTAACTTATTCTCCAATATTAACAAACTATTACAAAACATAAAGTTTACAGAATAAAAACATAAATCTAATTGTAGGTAGGTACCTACATTTGACAATTTGTTCTTTAAATGCAAGACCCTTAATAACTTTAAAACAGATTGCTCTAATTACATAATTTCTTTTTCCCTATCGTTTTTATATCTAAACCAATCAAATAACACTAAAACCAACACAATGTACTTATACGTAAACATAAAATCATGTTTTCACCTTACGTAATATTTGGCGGCGCAAAATAACTAACAGTGTCTTAAAGAAGTCGGTTGAAAACGATAATTCACAACCGTCCACTAAATACCTAGTTAGAATTTGGTTTTTGTGGCTCAATTTTTGCATTACAAAGTTCAGATAAATAAATATCTTGGGACAATTTAGATACTTAGTACCTACGAGTATTAGATTGACTTCTGTATCTATCTATAACTTTCCTAGTATTAATATCAAACTAATGTGAATGTCATTAAATTGCTGTAAACTACTCGATCGAAGTTAGAGTAGACTATCATAATTAGGTATACTCACCCAAACTTCGTTGCGTCAAAAAAACAACAAGAGGCGCACCGGAGTCCCGCTCGTGGCACAACGTATGATGACGTCGCTGAACTGATTTACTAAGACAAAACGCGGTAATGGATCGCACTGCTGCGACTTCGCAAGCCTTTACTACACTTAAATACAGTAATGTGGAGTACTGCGTTTTAATTTAGCAATTTGTCTACTGAATTTAAAACAAAATAATAAAGTAGTGGATATTACTGCATTCTGTTTTAGGGTATTCTTGCAAGTACTGCATTCTTTCTTAGGCCATGTTTAATACTGCGTTTTTTCTTATCATTGAAGCAGTTTTTATGCAAGTACGGCGAAAATCATTACATAAAAAACATACTTCGAGTGAATTTTTTTATGAAAATATATTTTTTTCATGTACATGAACCTCTTGGGATGCCATTTCTGGAAAAAAGTGAAAATCTCAAAAATGTCGATTACTGCATTCTTTGTTATCAGGGCAGCAGTGACCACCCGTTACATACCGAGTTTCCTCCGTGCCTCGGAAAGCACGTTAAGCCGTTGGTCCCGGCTGTCATTTGTAGATCTTTGACAGTCGTAACAGGTAGTCAGTGTTCCAAAAGTCTGACAACCAGTCTTACCAAGGGGTATCGTATTACCCAGTATTAACTGGTTGTGGAGGTCAGATAGGCAGTCGCTCCATGTAAAATACTGATATTCAGCTGCATCCAGTTAGACTGGAAACCGACCCCAACATAGTTGGGAAAAGGCTAGGCAGATGATGAATAATTGTGAAATTATTAGAACCAAAATATTATCCTTGACAATCGTAGAGCTATACCCCCCCTCCGCGTCGCCCGCAAGCAACGCCTCTCCTCGCCCATGCCCAGCGCAGCGTCATGTTTTGCACATCATGCGGCGCGTGTGAATTTTATATCGGAGTTATTTTAAAATTGTAATATCTTCTAAGATGTTCATTGAAATTAAGTGATGTCAAAGACAATTTTGTTCACAATTAAATACTGTTAATCAACAACACATTTATTTGGATAAAGATTAATATTATTATGTTGAAACTACTTGAAACAGCTCTAACAAATCATTGGTAATCATGCATTAATTTGACCAAATTTGATTACCATAAAAACGGTTCTAGTGACTTAATCTTAAAAGATAGACATATACCGTCACGGACATTTTTTTAGATCATTTCAAGAGGAATAATTCTTTTCTACATATTTTTTTGATATCTTGAACCGTTTTCGCAGCGCACGCAACGGAAGCCCTCAAAGATGAATAATTTTCCCCGTTTTTTTCACATTTTCCATTGTTTCTTCGCTCCTATTAGTCGCAGCGTGATGTTATATAGCCTAAAGCCTTCCTCGATAAATGGTCTATTCAACACAAAAAGAATTTTTCAATTCGAACCAGTAGTTCCTGAGATTAGCGCGTTCAAACAAACAAACAAACAAACTCTTCAGCTTTATAATATTAAGTATAGATTTAAGTTATCGGAAATATCTTTATATTTCCGATAACTTCATCATTCAGTGCAGTGAGTTGATAAAATGAGTTTTATTTTTAAGATGTCCCACTCCAGCCTAGGAAACAATTCAAAGTTTGCTTTCGTCTTTCACCAACTGATTTTTCATTATAATTGCTGCAATTCACTCCATGCATCCGGTTAGACTGCAAGCCAACCAATATGTTTGGGAAAAAGCTAGGCAGATTTATTTATTATAAACTAGTTTTTGCCCGCGGCTTCGCTTGCGTTAAATTCGGGGTAACACAGGTCCCCTTGCGCCTTATTGATTTGTAATAGCAACGCTAAGTTTCCCTTCTCTTCCCTCTTTCTCCCTCACATCCCACTTTTTTATAAAAAATATTAGCCTATGTCCGTCTCCTGGTTCCCAACTATCTCTGTAGGTACCAAAATTCATCAAAATCGGTTTAGCCATTAAAGCGTGAAGAGGTAACAAACAAACAAACTCACTTTCGCTTTTATAATATTAGTAAGGATACATACAGCCGAGGCCAATTACACTATTTAAACAACAGATGATGATTACTGCAATATAATTAGGTAGGTACAGTGTGTAAGTAAGGTTTTAATATTCTAATCATCAAGTGAAAATCCGTTTTAGAATAGGAAGGATTTTCACAATGTATAAATTCAATGATTACCGATTGGTTGACAAAAAACACTTACATCTGGTATAAAATTGCTAAACAATTAATAACATTGTCGACTCTAAAATAAAACCACCACAAATGCTCAATCGCAGTAACAATAAAGTAAGTACGGTATGTCAATAATTAGCTTACTAGTGCAACACCTTGTGCCCTCGATATCTTAAAAAACTTAGAAACTCAAATTACGCTCCTATGATAATAAATACAATGGCCATCATAGTAAACAGTGTCTCGATATCATCGGATCATATTCCATAGATCAATAAATATGTGCAATATAATCGATTAACACGCCAAAATGGCGGATTCAGCTGTTCCATAATCTATAACTGTGTACAATTTTCGCGCGGAAATGATCTATTTTTCTCACTATATAACTTCTACGTAATAATACGATATTATTATGAAATATTTTGTTTGAATACAATAGTCAGCATCCATAGCTACGTAGAAAAACTAAATCAGCGTTATTAATTGGTAAATATTTACTTCATGATAGAAAATAATAGAAACTGCGTCTAAACAAGTAATGGGGAAGGTCGACTGATAGAAAATAGAGAAACACGTCGCTTTATTTATTACATAATTTTATTATTATTGCATTGAGGTAGATCAACAAAAACAAAATCTATGCTGACAAAGCTGCACAATAATACATTTTGAATCAAGTAAATTATTTGAGCTAAAGGAACTTAAAATTATTTAATCCTACATTTAACAAGGGTTAAAATAGTTCAACTAAGAATATTAATATTAAATTAAAAACACTACATACCTAACTTATAAATTAATTAAAAAATAGCGTCAAAAATAGTCCTCAACGCTGCGCGCTGTCAGTTGGCAATGTCCTCAAGAGACTAGCCGCGTTGCCACGTTGTATGGCAACGCTAAACCTTTGGCCAAAGTAAAAGCCAGCCCTTGGGTAACGGGAAAAGTGTCAACCAAACATTTTGAAATTTCCTTAAAAAGGTTGTGAGCTCAAGGACCCCACGGTCCCAGAGTATGAACCCCAAACGGCTCGAAAATATACTTACCAATAAGGTTACCAAACTTACGCCGCTTGAGGTCCTCTGCAGCTGCAGCAGCAGCGCCAGCGCAGCACGAAGAGCTAGGAAGATGGGATGGCGCAAGAGTATCGAGGCACGTTTCGTCCCACGCTGAAGGCCTACCCAACTTCCACAAAAACAAAGACATGCCGTCCGGTCTTCAAGTGAGGAAACTTTATCATTGCGTCTGAGGCGGTTATAACTCTCGAGCCGCTAGGCGAGGTTGTTACACAGCTGCGAACAGCAGTGACAAATTGACACGTGAATGAATGAATGAAAAAAATTAAATAACAGAACAAAAAGTGCTTTTGTCATTAAATCATTATGAAACAAAACTAAAATTTAATTTGTTTTTTCTTCTTCTCAGACTAAATGAGACACAACGCTCAACAGCCTAAAATTAAAAAAAAAAATTAAAATATTTTTGAATTTAGAACTCAAATAAATGTCAATTGTCAATTATTGTTTTAAGCAAATTATTATATCATGTTTATTTGTGATATTCTAAAGATTATTTTAGACTATTATGGTATATAATGGTACTATACATATGAAAAAAAATTACCGGTTATAGGGATTTGAACAGTTGTTTATTGTTATTCCTGGTCAAATCAGAAAAAAAATAAGCCCTTGTTGCGATAAATGAGAAAAAAGCAAACGAACTACAATGCATGAACGTAATCGTAGTGCATCTTATTACGCTACGATTAAATGAGGTAGTGTATTAAAAAAAAAAGTGCTTATTACTTTCCTAGGAATAAACTGCAAGAGCAACGTAGGTACATACTGCTCTTTAATCATAAATTACTTTAGTTTAGAAAATGTATTAGAAAGCAGAGTGTGAGTTTGAAAACCTAGCCTAGCCCACATACGATACCACTAATGGTACCTTGATATTCGAAGTAGTACTTCTAATTAGTACTACTTAATTTTTTGCAAAAAAAAAAAACTATTTCAGCCTTTTTAGTTGCCGCATGGTGTTCTCTCACATAAATTCTTGTGGAGTATTTATTTTCCATTGTGACTTAAAGTTATCAACGGATTATCCACATAGATATAGAATACAATTTATGTAAGTAATAAATAAGATAACTTATGATAGGTACCCAAGCAATGTAAATGAAATTTACACGGGACCACTCCGCGAGATTCTCCCATATGAAAGGAATTGCGTAAATCGGACCTGTAATGTCGGAGAAATGAGATTGTTCAAACATTAAAAAAAAACAGTCGAATTGAGAACTTTTTAAAAATTAAAGTAAATATATGAGGAGGAAGACACAACATTGGTATAAAGATCCTTGATCTTCTCATCTGCAAGCTTCGCGCTAATCCGATGTCTTAAATAAAAAAAAAAAAATATAAACGCCTTAATAAATGCCCCTGAAACCTGAAATAGTCTTATCAAGTCATATTCCATTAAGATTCTACTTATCTCACGATAAATTTCAGAATTATCTAATGGAGACTTCTGAGATAAATCGTTCGATACTAATAGATCTTCCGTTACTCTATGGGCGCCAAAACAAACCTCATTTTCAATTTACAAGTCTGCTGACCCCGATTCTTGACATTTATTTTGGACTAGAGTTACCGTGACCGCCATCTTTTGAATTTTTGTTCTCGAACAGGCTTTCACCGAGGCAAAGGAGATGTGTATTGTGAGCCTAACGGTCCGACCTACTTACACAAGGATCACAGTTAAAAGAATCCGTACGGTGTGAATGAGTAACAAAAATTAATTTGCTGTTGGTCTTAACATGATTGTTTTTTACCATCATTCTAATAGGACCTTGGAGTTTCGTGATAGAATTGATAACGACGGACCTTCGACAATTACACGTATTGCGGAAAACCTAAAAAATAATATTTTCCTGATTTCACATAAAAAAAACCGGCCAAGAGCGTGTCGGGCCACGCTCAGTGTAGGGTTCCGTAGTTTATTTTTTTGTTTGAAAAAAGATACGTTCAGGATAATAAAATATGTAAACGAAGTTAAAAAAAAATGCTTGCTACGATTATACTACAAAAATTATTTTGTACAACTTTTTGTCTTTTTTGTACAAAAACTGTTGTCCCAATCAAGTTCAAAATGATTTTCATAGAAAGTCCTTATAAAGTTCTACTTTTCAGATTTTTTTCATATTTTCTAAACTTGTGGTTCAAAAGTTAGAGGGGTTTACATTGTTTTTTACTTTTGGAGCGATTATTTCCGAAATTATTGACATTATCAAAAAATTATTTTAGTAAACCCCTATTCATTTTTAAATACCTTTCCAACAATATATCACACGTTAGGGTTGAAATAAAAAAAAAAACACTTCCCACTTTACATATAGGGTGGCTAACCTAATAAAACATTTTTTTCCAATTTTTATTTTACCACTTTGTCGGCGTGATTGATATACATATTGGTACCAAATTTCAGCTTTCTAGTGCTAACGGTCACAGAGATTAAGCGAGGACGGACGGACGGACGGACAGACAGACATGGCGAAACTATAAGGGTTCCTAGTTGACTACGGAACCCTAAAAACGTATTGCGGAAAACCTAAAATAATAATATTTTCCTGTTTTCTCATTGTAACCAATATTAATTAATCATTGCATAATGTATTGCCTATTGTATACTTACACACTATACCCCCAACTACTTTATACAAAGCGATGGCATCAGTCACCATAAACATTGCAAGCTTTTTGTTCAAAATTCGAAAAATGTAGTGCATTTTCTCTACGAGCACTGGAATAAATTCGTACAGCCTGTCCCGTACACTCGTTTTTCCGGTGCATTACGGTAGCTTCACTCAAAGTAAAGTGACCTGCGGCTGTTTTGTATGCTATACGTCAATATAAATAATACGTATGTCCCTGGTGTTATTTGATAAATACCTAGTACATTAGAGTAGTAGATTAATATTGTTAAAATGTTTATTTGCTTGTACCTAGAACTTATACTGTATGGGTGCCTCCTGTCGAGTCTGTAAGATTCTTAACGACTGAAACCATACAGTGTTTATCAACCACTTTTGGCTGGGGAGCTGCGTAGGTAGGTATTATTTTAGCCTCTCCCCCGAGTTATTGGATAGCATCAACTTTAAGCAAGACTATCACCAATTTTCAAAACCGTTTTTTTGCGGATGGGAAATCATCAAATACCTTCCCCCGCTCTGGCCGGAGCGGGCGGGAGTGTCAGACTTTTGCAGACTAAGACCCGCCCGTGTTCCTTCTTTTGCCCATTATTTTCCGGTGCCACGGTATCTTTTTCGAACAACCCGCAAGCCCGGCAAGCGGTAGCATTTTCATAACCATTTGGTATAAGCATTACCAACTAAGTACTTTTGAGGCATCTCCAGACTTCCGTGTGACTAACAATACTGGACGATAGATTGTATACCCCTCGAAGAGACTGACAATGAACCTGATGAGGGAATTCGGTAATAGTGGAAGAAAGACTTCGATTTGCTATTAAACTTTTATTATTGTTAAATACACTTATTACACACACTTCAAATCATCGGGTCCATCTTTTTATAACTTAAACATAGATCTAAACTAAAATTTTACGTATGCTTTCTTAACCACAAACTAAACATGTTACAATAAAGTGACAACACCGTTGTTATACTATAACAGTGCCGTCATATAAAATGTCTGTGTTCTTGTACAGACGACGGCAGGTCAACCTATACTAAACTATTATAACCTGATCTCTCTACTAGGAATCGCACACCGTAGTAGAGAGATCAGATTAAAATGGTTTTGTGTAGCTTGATGTGCCGTTATCTGTACATAAGGCTAGTCGCTTTCAAAGCATTTCGTATTTACAGCACTTTTTAACGAGTTTGACAGTGACATAAACCACCGCAACTCAATAGAGTCCAAAACGTTTATTATCTTTCGATTCATCATCGCTGATAGAATGTTACATTAAAAAAGACTTAAACGTAAACCGTAAACTAAGTACATTCCGTATAGTTTACAAGGCTTGCATCACAGGTATGTCGCCTATGTGGGTCAAGTATGTAGTCACCTACTCACATATTTATTCTGTAATTTGAGTAACAAGAATGATTTGCTAACTAAGATTAAAATACTACTCCACAGATAATTCTTTTATCTGAGGAAATTACGATGCTGTGAGCAATCCCGCTTGACATAGCCGAGATAAGGAAAACTAAGCAGAGATCCCAAACCTACTGATTCCTTCTAATATAATGCACTTAATCATGGCAAGAGAAAAAATACGTTTTGCTCACTTTTAATAACAATAATGCTGTTCATCTATCCATATCAAACTCAAAGCATTTATTTCTATTAGACCAAAACAGGCACTTTTAAATGTCGAAAAACAAACAAAAGATAGCTACAGTTCAAGTCACGATAAGTCATAATAACTTATGAAATGACTGTAGGTGCCCATTCCAAAGGGCTAGCTCTCTGTGGAGAAGAATTGTTAGGAAACTCTCCCTCTCTTAAAATCATTGTATCTCATAAGGTGGTTGGGACTACATTTCGGTTGCCATATAGATATCTTGAGCATCCCATAAAGTGTTTCATCTATTATGAAAAAAGGAAACAAAAATTAAGAAAACTGGTAGTTTTACCCAAAACTATGATGATTATTAGTCTTTTTTTAATCGTTTATTCCAGAAAATTACATAAATGTTTTTACATAAATGTTCTGCCAAACTGCAGAACAGTTTGTCGGCAGTGCTCTCGTGGATAAGCTTTCTTGATTCACACATTTAACTAACAAATGCAGTAAAAAATATATTTGTAACATTGCTTGCCAAACCAGCATGAACAGCACTGCGGCCGCACCACGACATCCAAAGCATTACGGCCCCACTCCCATCCCAGATTGGACAAGAGACAGGGCCATAAAGGTTGTCTAGCCCCATCTCTTACCCACTCCGGAACAAGAAGGGAACCACAACACCCCGAACGCCATGG
This sequence comes from Ochropleura plecta, assembly GCA_905475445.1. NCBI lineage: Eukaryota > Metazoa > Arthropoda > Insecta > Lepidoptera > Noctuidae > Ochropleura > Ochropleura plecta. The sequence continues at coordinate 5,229,983 of FR997723.1, read as the reverse complement.
TACGGCCGCTGGTGTACAATTCGATTATCCGACCGCCGCCGCCGGCATCGCCGCCACACCTCGCCCGCCGGACTCTAGACCACAAGGTTCTCATCCCACTTTAATCCCATCGAACTGAAGCAAAAGATATGTGTTCTGAGGTTGAAAAACAAGTTTTAAAACGATTTGAATTGGTGAGACCTATATTTCGATTATCAAAGACCCCCGTTGTTGTGTTACATACAAGGACCAATTCGTATCTAAGACAGGAAGAGTTCACAATTACCCTAAATACATACCGCAATCAATTAACATAGTACCCCAACATTGGCCATAAATTAGCCAACCTATTGGCATTCTATCGCACTAACTATCACGTAGGGCAAAGGCCTACATGACTCAGATACCGTTTACTTTTCAGAAAACTACTCAATCTACAGTTTTGTTCATTCAACTCTTTTTTTTTCTTGTTATCTGACTCACTGGCCACTATGTAAATTTGTAGATGCTGCTATTTCGTAATGAGTAAGTTTGTTTGATACTATATCGTATGAATCTAGCTGAAGGAATTCGCTGAAATGCGTTTCCTTTGAGCGTTACGCAGCGGATGTCACATAGGTCCCGTGTGACTAAAAGACAGTTTAATAAAGTACGGCGCTTTAAACAAGGGATCTGAAAAAAACCTGTCCTTTGTTCCTGGCTTTTGGTATATTTAGGTCGATTTACAAGGAATGATCGCGAAAATTAACTAACCCCATGTATTTTTTGTTTGATATAAACAAAATATTAAGAAATACAACATAATGGCCATTTTAACATTTGGTTTGAAAGCAAAATATCATCAATAGGTTAGTTCCTATTGATGATTTAAATAGTCTAATCGTATAAACCGGAATGATCTACGAGGGATAATATTGATAGTTCCATTTTTAAAACTGTGTACCACGAGCGCACAATGAGGTCAAGTAAAAAAATTAAATAAGGAAACTTTGAATCCAGGACACAAACTGCAATTAACGCCTAGATAATCAATCGAAACCTATCTAATCGAAAACACTGATAGATAAGTATAAAAAATGCAATCACATCAAAGTGAAACTGGTTTACAAAATTAAACAGAACTCTCCAAAGTCATGATTGATAACGTTAAATATTTGAGGATCAAACGGAGCTCTCTATCAGTAAACATGGTTGATTAGTTTAAGTAGGCGAGCGCGTATCTCTAGGGGAATGCCGTGTCAACATTGCCGTAACAGGAATGTAGGGCAATGGCAGACGGACATCGGAACTTGAACAACTGCTAGACAGAAAACTAGCCAGTACGCAGATGCTGCCGAATTCTTATAAATAAAACATCTTTTTAATATTGCAACATTGATAAAGAAAGTTAATGCTAGCTGTTACCGTTATTTTTAACTGTGATTCTGTAAGTGTTCGAAATCGAAAGTGTTGACTCAGTAGTGTACCTACATATTTGCCTATGTACCGAATATACCTACATAAAAAAGGCATAATATTTAAAACTTTACGATTTTAACATCAGCTGATGTTTGAAAAATTACCTACTCGCAAGTATTTGTTAAACTGATAAGCTTGGCTATTTTTAAATTAATTAATTAAAACGCTGGTCATTTTACACAGGTGCACAACGACCTAGGTGAGTGTAATATTCAAAGTTGCCATAATTAATTAATGAGGTTGCCTACGAATAAATATGCACAATACCAAGAAGGCAAAATCTTATTTTATCGTCCTTTTCGGAGGATCCTGATTCCTGACTGTCGCTGGACTCTCAGTATCTGCCCGAATGAGACTATAACTTAGAGCACTTCTAAACAAGCATTAGTTACTGTTCACAGCAGCGGAAGCATTTCCGAGATTTGTTTGTTGTCATTTACCGAAAACAAAAGAGGTCAGTGTAACAAAGCAGGCTGCAATTCTTTATTGGAATAATGACTGTTACCATAGTGCAGTAGATGCGTGTGACGTGAGTCAAGGCAGACGGTCCCCAGTAAGTGACTCACGCACGAGCTCCAATTTCTTTTCCAAACATACACTCATTAATATTCTAGGTAATTATAAAACAAATGTGATCAAGACGATTATCATATTTTGTTGATTGGCTGATGCTACTACTATCTTTATCACGGCGACTTAATTAATGACGTTCTTAATGATTTTTTCACTCTTCGTCTAAAGTCCTGAATTTTGGAGAGACCTACTAATATGATGGAATTACTCTATTGAAAAACTAAAATTATTATGGCTTCAAAACCGAAAATTTTAATGAACTAATTCTGTTTAATACCATAGAATAAATATAGGTACAGGTTGCGTATCATTATGGCACATCCTTTTTCAAAAAGAACCGCTGAAGTCTTTCTCTAATTCGTCGTAAGATAAATAATACCTATGGAATTTTTTTAACGGAATTAATTTTATTTCCTTATCCATTTTTTCATTTTGATTTCTGGCTTAGAAGTGGACTTACAATATTTCTTGTACCGAGACTTTCCGGTTCTGATGACAAGAATGATCTGAGACAAGGGTTATACCTATAACCAAAAAACTTTGTTGTTGAAGGCTTGAACTATTTCAGTTATTTCAAAAGCATACTTGCTTTTACCCGTGACCCCTTTTTTTATTTTTATGCCCTTTACGTTCCCGGGCCGCGGTATCTCTTTCGAACAACCCGCAACCCCGGCAGGCGGAGGCCCTGGCAAGCCCTTCTGCTTTGCTGACTCTCTTTGAGGCGCGCGTGAAACACGAACGCGCCGTCGACACGGCCTGTCGTCAATAGACGGACGGACAGTAAGCTACCCATTGCTCACCGTCCACAGGCCCGCATCTACGCAGCTACGGTGGCCGGGAGTCGTCTCGCGGCGCCCGGGGCGTCTCCCGCGGCGGCTGGGTTGGTATGAGGTTCTCTCCCTCAAACGCCCGGCCTCCTCCTTCACTAGCATGACTGCTTCGCAGAAGGAGGTGACCGCTTCCCATTCCCTCTCGCTCCGGACCATGGACTGAACCAGGGCCGGACGCGAGAGATCGCCGCCGCCGATCGCCTCTACGAGAGCACGGCGGTGCTCCGCCCAAGCTGGGCAGACCGCCACTGTGTACTCCACCGTGTCCTCCGGGCGATCGTCACAATGGTGACACCCGGGCGTTTCCTCCCGCCCGATGATGTGCAGGAACCTCCCGAAACTTCCGTGTCCGGTGAGGACCTGCGTCAGGCGGTAGATGAGGACGCCATGACGCCGCTCCAGCCACTCCTCAAAGAGGGGACTTACCGCCACTATTGTGGCGTGCCCTGCACGGGGTTACGACAGTCGTTTTCTCCATGCCACCATGAGATCGCACCGGAGGTCTGTCCGCCGAGCGGCAATTTGCCGCGGTAGCGGAGTTTCCCTCCGGTGTAGTGCCTCCGCGCGCCACTCAAACAGCCGCGCGAGGACTATCGCCTCCAGATCCCACGGTGGCAATCCGGCAAGGAGGCTCGCTGCCTCGCCGGAGATCGTGCGGTAGCCCCGGATCATCCTAATCCGGCATAGAGCCTAAGGCAGGAGGCGTTTGGCCCCCTCAGATCGGGCAGGAGCCGCTTGAATGCAGCCCCCGCCCGCTCGAGTTTGGGAGCCAAACGTCGGAAGTACTCCACGAAATTCCACCGGCTGTCGACCCCTTATCCCCCAGGAAGGTCCAACGTGGGTACAACCGGAAAAATAAATTGATCATGGTCCACCGGATAATTTTTAATCGTAAGTAATTCGTAGCCGTTATGGCGGAAAAAGGACAGACAGACAGAACAGATGGACAGACAGAGATAGTTTTTGCATTAGTAAGATATTTATGTTTATATTATTTGTCTGTTCGAATTATTTATTTAATATACTTGTCAATAATTGAAAAAAAACATGAAGGCTGTCAATAAGGATGCACAAAATATGTATGTACTTACCTAATGTAAATTTAATATTATTGCCCAATAATTTAGAGAGGTCGCTCTGAAAATGAAATTACTTTTGAAACCCAGGCTGGGGGAAAAAATAATTGGCTTGTAATTCGTATTGCTTATGTCATAACTAGACTATAAATTAACACGTAAATAAAATACGATCATCCATTTAAGTTTGACCTCCACGTGAACCCTCTCACCAGTAAATCCAGTGAAATCTAAGTCTATTCTCGCCATAGCTGTAAAAACATGACTGTGGCATGTACATAACTTTGCGAAATCTTATGGTGTAGAGTTTGGCTCGCGCAGAAATAGAACGGGCTTTTAGGGCTGGAACTAACACAGTAATAGGTACTGTTTCAGATTAATTATGAGACACATTTTAGGAATACCCTTCTTTGTTTTATCATTTAAGTCTATGCTGCCTTGGTGTAATGTAAGTAAGCATATCTTGGTAAACTAACGCTATGTTATTGGACGCTATGTGATTAGTCTTCTTGATCTGGCTGGAAAATATCAGAATGAAAAAGTTATACTTTTTTATTTAAAAAAAATATCAGAATGAAAAAGTTATGCTTTTTCATTAAAAAAAAAATTCAGAATGAAAAAGTTATGCATTTTTATTTAAAAAAAATATCAGAATGAAAAAGTTAAGTATGCTTTTTCATTGAAAAAAAAATATATTATATATTATAATATTTTCCAGCCAGATCAAGAAGACTAATCACTTAACTATTATTTAGTTGAATCAGCATTCAAAATATTGTAGTTAAAAAACAACGAAAAACACGATGTAATACGGGTACTTTTTATGCTAGTAACCTTATTTCAAAGTTAATATAATAGAAGAGAAAATTAATATATTTTCTTTTGTGCCAGACGTTTTGTGTACGCAATGATATCTTACACCAATGTTTTTTTTAATAATTTGAAGATTGGAATGATGTTACCTCAGGCTAACCATGCATTGGTGCCGATTCTGATGAACCACCGGATTAAACTAGAAAAAAAATAAAATTACTTAAGTAGGTACATGTATTTTGTAATTTTAAAATGACATAGGTACATGTAGTATTTACATGTAGTAACACCATTTTAGTTGCGGTTAAAGATAGTCCAATTTAGCTTAACAATCACTTTTTTGGTGAAAGACGTCAATTTCAGAATTACGAGATAGCTATTTTCTTCAGTTTGAGTAACTATATATAAACTACCATTAATTCTGTCAAACTTTAATTTGAACCAGTTGTGTAACTTTAATCAATTTTAGAAGAGGAAACGATTTAATTGGAATAACAATAGAATTGACATTATAGTCTTCCAATTTCTAAATTAAACATGTTTGCAAATTTAACTTCTAGGTTTTTTTTACATAGTTACAGATTTTAATTAATTAAACGTAAGTAATTAAAATAAAGCGTGTAAATAAAAAAAATACTGGGATGTTCCAATCTCAAACTGAAGCTACAGGCACATCTCAATTCTCTCATAACACTTTGTGGTCAGATTTCTGCTGCTTACAGTTACACTGCGGTAACAGTATCATATCACGAAAGGTTATGACATGTGTGGTAATCTGTTCTTGATAGCTTTCGTAGTTTGTAACAGCTGTGATCCGTGAAAGTTGAACCTTCGCTAATAATCATGATTGTCTCTGCTTTACTTTTGATTTCTTTAGTTAGTTACTTACCTACCCCTTAAATACCGGGGAGTTTTCAACACTTTAGGAAGTGACAAATGCGGATATGTGTTCTGGGGAACTGTCTTTAATGCTTGATATTTAAAAAGCGCTAAAACTCAGACTAATTTGCATAAACGGCATTGGACCATGTTTATTTTATTCAATAAACGCTACCCACGACATCCTCCACGTGGCCACCTATGCATTTGCTTCTACGATGTTTTTTCTACCATCCTTTGTTAATATATCATTACGGAAAATTACTATGTATTAGTACCTGTCAATGTAAGCGCTACATTTACATAATTAACGCCACCTGAGTGGACTAATTGACTGATCACTTGTTGGAAGCACATATACAGTCATTGCTCATTACCCGACCCTTTCCCCATTCTTTTTTGTAAAATTGGTCAAGTAATGCATTGGGTGTAGGTACATTCAGTGTCTTGAAATCGAAAAACCTTACAATGAAAGTTCAAAAAGCGCGTCGACACTTTTGGTCAAAAACGGCATGCATATCACACACTAGATAAGATTTAAAACACACACAAGCACAAGATAAGATCTAAAACGGACGCAACATCCCTAAAACAGACTATTTCCGTCGCAGCCGAGATAACTAAGTCTGAGACGCAAGCAGCTGGTCCCGCATACCAGCGCGAATTCGCGACAATGTTTCTCAATACACAACTATACGACAGCTTCCCAAGCCCCGCGTTTGTTTAGAGAGCCGAGCACGTTTAAGTTACACTTTACTACCGTTCGGGTAATTACCTGGAGCGATAAGGGTTTCGAGAAACAAGGTTACCTAAAACAAAAGTACAATTCAAGTAAAGGTCGCTCCATTTCAATGCTTCAGTTTTTTTTGCTTTGCCTAGGGCATAGGCGCTTTTTTGTTTTTATTTTGTTTTGAAACGGATTGTCCAAAAATGGTACAAATATTACACTATTGAAATACCTACACATGCACCTAAGTAGGTACTTATTTGTTGAATGAGTAGGTATACAACTTTTTTTAATGGCCTTGATCCAATTTCATCTATTGCATGTTTAAATTTAAACATAATCGAGCCTTATCAATAGATAAAAAGAAATCCCCGCTTTTTTTAAAAAGTTAACCGCCTACTTTTTTTTTTATCCGGGGTTTTTGATTTAAATATAAAAAAATAACATTACATATTGACGACATTTATAAAGTTGGTAGAATTTTCGAAACATTTTTTCACCAATGTTGCATATTTGCTGAATTGGTTCAAATTCAGTGTGTTCTACGAATAAAACCGATATCTAAGCATGCACGCCTGAACCATTTGTAAAAGTTACCCATCGTCCACACTGTTCACCGGTAAATATATAGCCTGCTAATCGCGGTCATTCCGCATTCACTCGCTAGCATCGCATCGCTGGTCGCAAGTTTGCACGCTCAGTTCGAATTTGGCGCGCAACCGGTACCGGTCAGGCAGCCAGCGACGAGCGCGCCTTTGCCCAAGGAAGTTGTATCGAAGGAGCGAAAACTTTTTGTTTGTTGTGTTTACTTTTTGTTGGAAGTCATCGAACTGGTTTTACTTTAGAATGAAATATTTCAGTGTAAGTGTAAGCCTTCGTGTGGAATTTTGGTAAATTAACAGAAGAAAATACGCTGTCAACGGATACATACATGGTATGTTTAGTGTATTGTGTTTTTTTTATCAACTCGCGGTTATCATATGTGCGGTCAGTGCGAACTTATTTGATTGAGCTTTACATCCTTTGTTTAGGTATAACCGGCGCCGCGTACGCTTACGTCGGAATAGTAGTAGTACCTCGTACTATAAACCATAGTAACCGTAATATATATAATGGACGGCGAAAGAAAAATCCACATGAGCGAAGGTGTCCCTTTGAACTCAACAGGTGCGGCTAACATTTTTCTGAATACTGGTAAAAATACCAAAGTTAATTCACCAGAAGGGACTGTCATACATCTCAATACAGGTGACTTATTAACTTTATAAAATGAAATATATTTTATGACACGAGTATGTATGTTATAGTCTTCCATTTCTACAGGACGTTATTTACTCTTCAAGGAAACACTGATCTTTAATACTGCATAATATACTTTTAATAACGTAAACTAATTATAAAACAATCATGACCGGTCTTCGTAAATAACTCTAAACATATGATCCCACTCTGTTCTCAAAACCAAACTAAACTGATCCCCAATTTTCTCATGACACATGCTCTTGTCAATTAAACATTCTTATTTTAAAATACATTTTCTTTTTATATCAAAGACAATTAAAATTTCTTTCTCTAACATCCCCTCTAAATTTTATATAACTCAAATAATATCTAATTTAAATCACCTTACATAAAACTTTAACAATCATTTAGGACAACCTGTTAATAACTTCAACAACACTCAACATAGGCCCATCATAGGCCCAACAACACATCACATAATACAAAAGTAAAAAAACACATAGTAGTATTCACTTCCTAACAATAATACTACTAGTTTCTTCAATCAACTTGTCTGCATCTTCAAAGAAACATACAAAAATGTCCCCTCTCAAACTGACATTCACCATCAGTTGTTTTGCTTCTTACAAAATTTCTCCCAACTTTTCTTCAACACCATACAAAACTTTATAAAAAATTGACCTTTAACATCAATTGTTTTTCTTCTCCTTATTACAAAATCTTCACCAACATACAAAACTTTATAAAAAATTGACCTTCAACATCAATTGTTTTTCTTCTCCTTCTTACAAAATCTGAAGTTTTCTACTCCCAAGTCTTCTTCAGCAACATATAAAAATCTTTATAAAAAATTGACATTCAACATCAATTGTTTTTTCTCCTCCTTCTTACAAAATCTGGAGATTTTCTACTCCCAACTCTTCTTCAACAACATATAATTGTTTTTCTTATCACAAATCTTCAACAACATATAATTGTTTTTCTTATCACAAATCTTTAACAACATATAATTGTTTTTCATATCACAAATCTTCAACAACATATAATTGTTTTTCTTATCACAAATCTTACAAAATCTAATTGTTTTTCTTCTCCCAACTCTTATCTTCTTCTTCTTACAAAACCCGGAGTTTCCACTCCCATCTTCTTCTTCTTATAAAATCTTGTCTTTCTACTGACTTCAAATTAATTTACTCAAATTTAAAAACTCCGAAACATCATTGTCGCGCAGTGGAAGCGTGCTGGGCCCATAACCTGTTATAGTCTTCCATTTCTACAGGACGTTATTTACTCTTCAAGGAAACACTGATCTTTAATACTGCATAATATACTTTTAATAACGTAAACTAATTATAAAACAATCATGACCGGTCTTCGTAAATAACTCTAAACATATGATCCCACTCTGTTCTCAAAACCAAACTAAACTGATCCCCAATTTTCTCATGACACATGCTCTTGTCAATTAAACATTCTTATTTTAAAATACATTTTCTTTTTATATCAAAGACAATTAAAATTTCTTTCTCTAACAATGTAAATAACGTGGTATTTTATTGATTGCAGAAAAGCCGTCAGACCTCGGCGTGCATATAAATACGACGGCGACGTTCTCAATAGCGTCTTCCAAGAAAATAAAGCTTTTGTTCGTGTTGAATTTTTTGTTAAGCGTGATATGTATGGCGTTGAGTGGCTTGATAGCGTTCTACTACTGGAACGAGATGATATCGATGAGGAGACAGCTGGATATGATCAACGACCATTTTATAATTCACAACGGTAACCAGGACAGAGGGGTGCAGAGTGCGCTGGTGGCGCGGCCGAGGTTGCCGGCCGTCAACGATCCGCGCGAGGCGCGAACCAGGGCCTTCGACGACGACGAACTCCAACAAAACCCTAGGAAATACTATGTTGAGGACCTGGGAGAAGACATGTTACTTGTAGACTCTAAGAAAAAGAATGCCAGCAAGGACAATGCACCCGTTTATGACTTAACAGTGCTACAAAAAGGTTAATATTTACCATCAATATTGTTCTAAGTTATAAATAAACATGTGTGTCATAGTCATCACAATAATATTTGTTTATTATTAATTACAGAGTTGGTGGTGGCTCAATTTAATGGAGCTCATAAGGAATTGCATATGGGGAAGCAACGTGAGTATTCTTTTTTATTTCATCAAGGTTAATATTATCATATTGCCAGCTGATTACAGTCTGCAGGGAAAAGCATTGAAATGACAATATTATCATAACCCAGCATAAAAAGAAAAAATCTTAAGATAGGTAGAAAATATAAAAACTATAAAGAAATAAATAGCTACAGATGGTAGTGACTAAGAAATAATAATTATGTAGTAGTACATACTTTGTTACTCAATAGTAATTGTAATTTTATAGCAGATAGATTCTTGATTAGAACACTAATCTCAACCAAAAATAGTTCTTATTGCAATGGCTTATGCTTTGTATTGGTTTGATAATCAATGACACATGTCCACTAGGCAACGGTGAGATAAAGGGAACTCTGTACAACTGCCATAGACCACATTTATCACAGATAGAAACTCTTTACTGAATCAAAATTGTGTACTTCAAGCCAATAATAAATTACGTAGCTGAAGCCACAGACTAATTATTAAAAAAAAGTTTGTTTTATAGTTATTCCTATTTCAAATGACTTGCTACCTTTTCATGCATTGGTTTTTAGAAGCACATGGCACACTGAAAGCTTTTAAACTACAAACAAAAGAACAATAATTTTTTTTGAGTAGGTATGTAGTTGTATATTGAATACTACAGCAAATATGTGATTAAAATGTTAATATATGTGTATGTGACACTAGACAGGATACGCCTAGATATTTGCATTGTGTACATTACAGTTACAAACTATTTTCATCCTTAAATGGAAGCAATAGGGTTGATAATCCTAAGTACAGAAACTAACTTGACATAGTTACTTTGTACTAAAGAAACTTAGCTCACAACTTATATGGGATGGATGTGTTGTCGTAATTAATCTGCTCATAATAATTAAGCTCCCAGACAAAGTTACATAACTCCTTTTGTATCATCTGCATTCATTAATTGTGGCTACCAATTTATGGCTAACTGTTAATTAATAGTTATTTAAAGACTTAGATTTGAATGCTGGTGTTCTCCAACGGTTTTACAAAGGCATGTTTTTATGCTACTTATATGAGCAAAATGCACATATACATCAAGAGGGATCACATAGATACAATCAACCGCTCATTTAGAACTCTAATTTGGCCTAGCATGGTATGGAGTTTCACTAAAATATGGGACTATATTATACTGGTTAGTGAATTTCTGCACCTAATATTTGCTTTGTAAATAGAACAATTTGAGTCTATTGATTCAAGTTGTCAACTTGTGCTATAGATTCACCTCTTCCATGAAACTAATTGACCCCATTCAGTCAAACTCGGCTAGTTATTTCAAGTAGGTACCTAGTCTAATAAAGCTAGTCAATAGATAAATAATATGCTTTATATAACATACATAATAACTGTTGTACTTCGATATTCATACCTATTGATTTTCATTGTTATAAAAAACTAGCTTTTGCCCGCGGCTTCGCTCGCGTTAAATTCGGGGTAACACAGTTCCCCTTGCGCCTTATTGATTTGTAATAGCAAAGCTAACTTTTCCCTTTTCTTCCCTCTTTCTCCCTCACATCCCACTTTTTTTAATAAAAAAATAGCCTATGTCCGTTTCCTGGTTCGCAACTAAATCTGTACCAAAATTCATCAAAATCGGTTTAGCCATTAAAGCGTGAAGAGGTAACAAACAAACAAACAAACTCACTTTCGCTTTTATAATATTAGTAAGGATTAAAAACCTGAGTATGTTTCTTATGGATTCCATTGAAATAAAGGGGATTCCCCTGTTGGAAGTTGTAATTGCACCTAACATAACATAATTATGTATTTTATTATCTAACTTTTTTGATTTAACTGGGTTATCAAATAATGTAATAATTATAAAACGTAGTTAATCCCCACCAGATTTTTTTTTACTTTTAGTATTGCTAGTGTCATAAATATTTTTTTTAGTAAACTAAATATTCCAATAAAGTTACAGATTGTGCAATAATGTTATGATGCAGTAACCCTAAGTGCAATATCAATGAGGTGCACTTATAAACATTAAGCACAAGATTTTTTAGATAACAGTTACAATTGGAAATTGTTATCAAATGTAGTGTTTTTATCAAGAAGTTGACAACTTACTGACACATATCCATTGATATCACATCATATCTTACATCATAAATAAAAGACAAAGAAAGTTTGTTTGTTTGTCATGCCTGAACTGCTGAACAGATTATGTTGCATTAGTACACGGATGAACCGAGACCTGGGTAGGACACAGGATATTTCTGTATGATAATATCTGACCACCCCGTCAACGCAAAATCTAGTTTGTTATACCTTCAAATCAAGTGTATCTGTGGGTATCTTACATCTTAATGCTTCACATACCGGTATGTGACCGATATTAGCGGTCATTGGCACTAAGCTCTAAAATACATTTAACATAACATACATTTTCTTATAGCATTTGCTACCACCACCACAAGCAACAGCTAGTTGCCTTTATAAGTTAAACTTGGCAGTCTATTCCTCGCGAGGATTAAATACAGTTTCAAACTTCGAACTAGTTGTTTCTGCACTAATATTGTTTGAAACCATGTCCGTGAGACTTTAAGTTTGTAATCTTGGCTTGTCCATGTAGTCTTTTCTTCGATTAAAATCATTCGTTAAAAGTTAGCTCCCCTTTAATCCATCGAGTCCTGAAAAAAACTGCTATCTATTTCTATCGTTGCACGCTAGACTGTTGAGCATGAAGTCCTAGGTGCTATACCCTGGTTGGGCAAAGTGTTATCGAGTTTTTCCATCACGAATTTCTCAGTAGCAATCACGGAATTGTGCCCGGTTGGCCATAGGCTCGCTCCCTCTTACATGGAATTTAAACATAACTGGAAAATGTAGAGGTGTACTATTAGGTACAACTTTGTAATGTTATTTTATGAAATTTATGGAAATTTACACCCTATCGTGTGGTACTTAGGATGAAATTCACAGACCCGACTACTTGACAGTAGTCTGTTATTGTTGCCTTGTCTCTGTATATGTAGGTACATGTGTTTTTATAAACAAATAACTGATTTGTTTGAGCATTAGAGATGCATACAATAAATGATTCCTAATGTAGGTACATTTGTACATAAGTATTGTAGTTATCAAAATTCTGTTCTATTGTTATGTTAGTACATTTACTTGATAAATTGTTATTAAATTATTTTAATTCGTGGAAAATACGAAAAAAATATTAGATCATTAATTAGGGTTGGCTTAGTTGTAGTTAAGTGGGTAAATACTAAGTAGGTAGTAGTAGGTCTCGAACCCGGGTCGGTTACCTACATATTAAGTTTCTCTTAATAATATTATACGTGTGTTATCGAATTTGCTTGAATATTTTTCTTAAACTGTTTTCCAAATACTTTAAAGGCAAACGTGCCTATATTACCTATATGTCAAGTAATAGATTAAATAATGTTTCATTTTAGATCTTCTAAACCACACCTACAATACCAATGGTAGTACCTACTTTATGGCCTGCTTACACTACGAATTCAAAACTCCTTGCTCAAACAAACCCACAGAACAACATCAATTTGTCTCTGTCATCTTCAAATGAATGGAAGGAATAGCACCACAGAATAAATAATAGACAGAACGATGATTAAAATGGCTCAAAATTGTCTTGTTGTTCATAAGTAAATTAAAGTTTATGGTGAACTTTAATCATCTTACACAGCTTTTTCCTTGCCTTTTAAAGTATATTGGTCTAACAATCTTACTAGATGCAGCCGAATACCAGTAGGTATTTTATAAGGAGCGACTGCCTATCTGACCTCCCCAACCCAGTTTGTACTGATACGGTGAACTTTAATGAACAATCCTAAATTACTCCTTCAATTTCGACTACTAGGTAACAGTCTTACATTAGTGGTCTTTACTTAAAAAAGGTATAATTTAAACCAAATGCTCTCTCTGTATGGGCGTAAAGGTAGAAATAAGGTTTAATTAAATAGGTACTCAGGCAGAATTAAATCGAGTTTGTAAAGTACTTCTGAAATAAAATACAAACAAAAAGGAGCTTTATAAACATTTTATTTAAAGTAAAGTAAAATGGCAGGTCGCATACATGTGACATAAAAGTAATTGAATTACCCAAAAGGTGGGGATCGCTAAGGTAGCCCTCGAAATTCAAAATGCTTTGTTTTTTTTTTGTTGATTTGCAGGCTAGTGTCAAGTTGTTTAAGGATTAAAATATAAATCGCAACTGTAAAAAAACATGGTTTATAGACTTGTTATCATAATAACCGTCAATACAACTCTCCGAGTTGATTGAATACCATTAAAAGGATTTGTCATTAAATAGTCGTTAGATGGGATTAAACTAAGCGGGTTGTATTAAGGATTATAATTTTGTTTAACGATATTAATTACGATTTTCACTACTAATAAGCGACACCCGTTAAAGTGTACCTTAGTAATGATGAAAATGATTATTATCTACATTTCATGTCTGAAAATGGGAGGCTGTTGAATGAAGTTTTATTTTCATCAATTACTGAAGATACGAAAACAAAATGTAAATGCTAAAAGAAATGGGGTATTATTTTGATTACGGTACGTAATAAATTAATACTTAAAATCAAGCATTTATTGCTTTAAGAAACCAACATGTTCTAAAAACCGCATCAAAACTCGATGAGTGGAATAAAAGACAGTCAGTTTTGGGCGTTCATGTAGATATGCATATTTTACGAGTCGCACTTATATTTTATGAAGGACCATTGAACGATTGTGCCGTAAGATTATACTACTTAAAATTCTCTTTAGAATACGCGTTAACGTTCTGTGGAAATAATGTAATATTAAAAAAAAAAAAAAGTTAGTCTTGAGTTTTTGGACCATGGCAAAAAAAGAAACTAATTTATTTTATATTACTGAATGTTCGAACAAAAAAAGGGTTTTGTTCCGAAGCCGCGGTATTTCTATCCCCTCGGAGGGTCCTAATTTGGTATTATTAGTTCACTAAAGTTACGTAGAGTAGACAGGACATCAGTCTCTACCATGAGTTCCAACAGAAAAAAATATAAAACCTACTCTTTTTTACGTTTTGTTCAGCAGACTTTAGGCTGGCTATAAGATATCAAATCAACCTGAATACCTGCATTCCATTATAATTATGCGTACATATTTATAATAACAAAAAGGAAAGATAGATATACCAAAATAATAACTGCGTATCGTCACGCGTCTGCGCACATTATAAAGATCAAGAAGTATGTCAGTAGACTATGGCTGTGTCACTGTTTATCATCGTTACTATCGTAACCGCGATATTTTTAATAATATTTTGTATTACGCGATATGATAACATTGATAACTCACACTTCTGGTTTGTTGATAAGCAAAAGAAAGTAAAACGAAAGTGTGACATCCAAATACAGGTTAAAGACTCAATCGACCAAGGACGCCTTTCGTATCCTTCGCCACCTACTACCACTTACCACTACTCTTAATGGTTTAAGGTTTATGAATAGTATGCTTGCCTTTGGCCTTATGCCACAACACCCTACCATAGCCATTAAAATCCAGTCTTTCCCAATAATCTTTCAAAGGTAGTCGGTCCATCTGGGAGAGGGAAGAGGTCCTATAATGTTCTCATTAGGACTAACATATCAAGGTCACGTCGTTGGAATGCACGCTTCATTAGGATGGACAAGATATTTTGATTGCGTACCATTTTCAATGCTGTATCCTACAGCATTTGTTATCCTAAACACAAGTTTTTTTTTTTTTTATATTGTACAAATATTACACACATCAATTGTTTTTCTAGGACAGTTGCAAGTGCAACTAATGTACCAAGTCAAAATCTTAGTGCGAAATAACACTAACCAAGTTATGCAACAAAAACTCGATCATAAATTATTGTTCCATCTTCTACCAATTAAACTTATCTCCAATTTCTTGTCCGCAGCCATCATGGGTCCTTGGGTGCGCGACGAGGAGGTCTCCTCAAAGAACAGCATAGAGAAGATAGAGCTGAACAACAACAGCAACTACGTCACAATCAAAGAAGGTGGCCTCTACTTAATATATTCTACGGTATGTATCTATTAACCGTCATTACTGTGTTATGCATTAAGATGCTCGTGTCTAAAATGGCTGCTTTAGCAGAATCATAATGTTAATTACATTTAAATTCTTTAAATGGTCACAGACGCAGTTATTATTGTGGATTGTCACTTTGTAATTCATATTATTAACCTACTAGCTTTTGCCCGCGGCTTCGCTCGCGTTTAATTTGGGGTAACACAGTTCCCCTTTCCTGATTTGCAGGTACCTGCTTCTTGTAGTTTTTGCCCTAGCGCCTTATTTATTCTAACAGCAAAGCTAAGTTTTCCCTTTTTTCCTTCTTTCTCCCTTTTTTTTTAAAAAAAGTTAGCCTATGCCCGTCTCCAGGGTCCCAACTATCACTGTACCAAAATTCATCAAAATCGGTTTAGCCATTAAAGCGTGAAGAGGTAACAAACAAACTCACTTTCGCTTTATAATATTAGTAAAGATTTATGATGTGCCCATTTTAGACCCCCTTATTATTTAGCTTCTTCAGGTTAAACTTCGCTTGCCTAGGTTAGATGAACCCATTACATACAGAGTGTCCGCCGAACCTCGTAAAGCACGTTAAAGTGTTGGCTGTCATTTTTTTTTTATCTAGGACAGTCGTTAACAGGTGGCCAGTGATCCGAACCCAACCAGTTTTACCAAGTAGTATCGTATTACATAATACTAATTGGGTTGTGGGTGTTATTGAAAACTAGAAGACGACCAAAGCAAAGTTGAGAAAAAGCACACATTTTTAATCAAAGTGTATATTGATCGAAGCTCGTTTATTCAAATGCAACATCTGTGCAGTAAGCCGGGTAGCTTACTGCACAGATATTGCATTTCTGCGGTAAGAAAACCTGTATAAGCTGGTCTTTTATTCTGATTATACTCCTTATTACTCTTGGACTGCCCAAGGTCAAAGTGTTGTCATCAACGACATCTCGACATTTTTTGAAGTATTTATCAGGATTGGTTCTAAAGGCTCAACAGCTGTAACACCATTCATGGATCCCAGTTCATCCTTACTAATATTATAAAAGCGAAAGTGAGTTTGTTTGTTACGTCTTCACGCCTAAATGGCCAAGCCGATTTTTATGAATTTTGGTACAGAGATAGTTGGGACCCTGGAGACGGACATAGACTCATTAAAAAAATGAGATAAGGGGGAGATTCTTTTTTTTTTTCGATCAACACGCGGGTTAAAGTTAGCGTTAGCCCAAAGTAACTATGCCACGCGGACGAAGTCGCGGGCGGAAGCTAGTTAATAATAATGAAAATCTTTGTTATTCTTATATATGATATGGCATAGCCATGGCATCGTGTAACAGGGCCGATCTTATCATTATTTTCCGGCTTCCGAGGACAATTATTACATATTTAACCCCAGGACGACAAACATATTTTTTGTTTCTGTAAAGGTTTGATGGTGTGAGAATTTTACATCGTATAGTTACCGGCACGGTTCTTGAGCGCTGACCTTCACTTGCGCAGAAGTGAGTTATTGGGTCCCTTTGGTGGTATGAAGTGAGGCGCGGGGGCGGGGAAAGTGCAGTGATTGGCCCGTCGCGCATCGCGTCATAGACGTCACTCGGGATTCGTTCTTTTCCGTGCTGCGTGTACCTCACGACGACGAGTACAATTCCGGCCAATTTAATAGACAACATTTTTAAATTATGTTATCCAAATATTTTATGTAATTTTTTATTAAATATACCGTTGGAATTATAATCAAAGGTGATATTTATCGAAAGCAAAACGGGGAAAAAAAATAATGTCAGTTTGTAATTAGCAAAACTATTTTTCATTCAATTATTTTATTTGTACTTGTATCGAAATGTACTATATTCAATAGATAAAGTTTTTATCAACAACAAATAAAATTCGAAGTCAAAAATGCTAAGAAAAAAAATACGTAGTAGTTTTTTTTAGTAATTTTTGACAAACTACAAGAACTAAGTTATAATTTTAATTTAGAAATACTTGTTAATTACCTACTTCTTTGATCTCAATTTCCATTTCTCAATTTAATGAATCATTATTTAATCTTTCTTTCAACCATAGAACCAGTAAGAAATTACGTAGGTAACTCAGAAAAAATAAATAATCAACGGGCGTACGTTTTATTTGCCATATGTGTACGATGCGCAAAGCGATCCCCACCCTTCCGCCGAGCGCTCAAGATCCGTGCCGGTATCTGTATAAGTAGGTATACAATACATGATCGTTCAGAAAGAAAAATACTAAAATTGTAACCCTGGATTTGCCGTGGCAAAGTTGGTTAAAAAGCTATTGCAATCAGTAATATTTACCGTTTTGCTTTACAAGCCACTTGTCTGTTACAAGAATTAATCTCTAAAAAAGATGCACTTACTGCCTCATTGCTCGAGTGGTCGCAAGCGCAACTGCTGAATGGGTCCCGGGTTCGATTCTCGTATTGTGTTTTGTTACGCACTCCAAAACATTGAACTGGTGAATGCAATGAATTGTACGGGGGGGTTGGTCAGTTATTTAAAGTTAAGTTGTAACAAAATAAACCAGGATATCAAAAAAATTGTCAGAAGTTGTAACGACCCCCAATGTCTCCTTAACTAGAAGGTTCCCAGGTATGGTCTAGAACAAAAAACTGTAAGCCTACCATGACGTCTTAAAGCAGAACTTATTCCACTGAGGGAAAGAGATGGTGCTAGACACCCTGTATAGCTCTGTCTCTTTCCCTCAGTGGAATAAGTTCTGCTTTAAGACGTCATGGTAGGGTAGCTGATCGCAATGATGGGGAGAATAATTGCTTTTTTTTGGCTTTGTTAAGGGTACTTTTACAAAAACAGACAGTTTTCTATCGTACACATCATTAATTGTGGTACGCCGATGAGTATTTACGTTCCATATGATAAAAAGCTTATCGTTATTTATCGGACACTATAGGCACTGTATGACTGATAACAAGTAATAATAATAACACTTGTTTAAATAACTGGGATTTTTTTAACCATAGACTTCGAAATTATATGAGATAATATGTTTTGTGGCTTTCCCGTAACTTACATAATTTAAATATTTTTTGTAAGACACTGCTTTCTTTGATTGTAAGGGAACTCCCGCTTAGGGATTCAGGGTGATAGAGAAAAGTGGTATGACTGCGTTGTTAGTGATGGCTACTCAAATGGCTTTATGTATGATTAATTGCTTTTAAATGTTAGTAAGTATATACATGTGATTGCGTGTGAGTGTCCATCATCAGCTTAACCTTTTACCAACTATGTTGAGGTTGTATAGTGACTACCTATCAAACCTCCACAACCCAGTTAGCACTGAGTAATACGATACTCTTGGCAAGACTGGTTGTAAGACCTCCAGGCTACTGATTACCTATCAAAGATAAATGACAGCCGGGATTATTGCGGAGGCACGGACGAAACTCGGTGTTATGGGTCAGCCATCCTAGGACAAAACCTAGGCAAGCGCGTCAAGATCGATCCAAGCGGCTGTTATTTTTAAGCCACGAAGTAAATGATGTAATACATTCAAATACGATTTAAAAAGTAAACAAAATCAAAATATTTTTATTTCACATAGGCCTACATGGGCACTTATAAAACTTCGAGAAAAGGTGCACGGTTCGGGTTGGTCGTTTCCTACGGAGAACAACCGGCAAGAAACTCCATGGTTACTCTTTTAAAATCATAAACAACTCCATGATCTCCATTTATAGAACATAATAATTTATCAAAGGATATGCAAAGCCACTAGGCATAAAGCAGTTCATTGCAGACTTGGTAGTTATTTAATTGTGACTCACTTGTGCAGCTTGTACTGTAAACGTAGCAATATGCGGTTTACGTCACTATAACATACAAATAATTATGTTATATTCCTTGTTTGTAATTAAAGTATCTTAAAACATTGACAGTGAAAAGTAGGCCTTTTACACCGCAAAGTAAAGGGATTTCAACGAATATAACTAGACCGGCGTAATACCCTGTGGTTGCCTACGTCATTAATTGAGCAGACGTAGTTAAAATTGTGGATTGTCAGTTTGTAATTCATATTATTAACCTACTAGCTTTTGACCGCGGCTTCGCTCGCGTTAGATTCGGGGTAACACAGTTCCCCTTTCCTGATTTGCAGGTACCTGCTACTTGTAGTTTTTGCCCTTGCGCCTTATTCATTGTAATAGCAATGCTAAGTTTTCCCTTTTCTTCCCTCTTTCTCCCTCAAAAAGGCCAAAAAAGTTAGCCTATTTCCGTCTCCAGGGTCCCAACTATCGCTGTACCAAAATTCATCAAAATCGGTTTAGCCATTTAGGCGTGAAGACGTAACAAACAAACTCACTTTCGCTTTTATAATATTAGTAAGGATTTATTTAAAGAGGGCACTGCTCTCTTCCCTACGCTTGCTTCGACCTCGTGAAAAAAAGATCTGTTTATTTTGCACAATCAAACACTAATACTTTCGCACGATGACCAATCAAGCTATACAAATCCAGTTTAAGCAGATCTGGCATTGTAAGAGATCTATATAAAGCGGCCACGTTTTACTGGAAATGTATAGCTTGGTGTGACCCCGTGTGTTAAAATAAGCCAAAAGCCGAATTAAGACTGATACCGCGGCCCCGGAACATAAAGGGTAAAAGAAGGAACATAGGTGGGTTTTGATTTACCATCCGCAAAAAAAGCCGAATTAAGGATTTTTAAAAAACGTATTTTTTTCTCAACCTCGTAATATGGCGGTACTTTTCATTTTATTCCTCTGGCTACAAAATTAGTGATATCATGAGTTGTAAATTATTTACATTTTCTATTTCCACGAATTAAACATACTAATTTTAGCTTATCATTTTCTTTTCTCAGGTGGTATACCTAACACAATCACCGAACTGCTACTTCATATGGGCTACACAAGTCGGCAAGGAGCCTCGTTTACTCACCACTTGCGCGACCGGCGACGACTCGAGCCAGCGGCCTCTGAGCAAATCCCAGATATCATGCTCCGCTCAGACCGTCGCGAGGCTATACAAAGGAGACATCGTGAACATCGCTCAAAGAGAACCTAACAGAACGGTATGGCTCAGGCCAGGGTACAGCTACTTCGGCTTCGTAAAACTTAG
The DNA here is from genome assembly GCA_905475445.1 of Ochropleura plecta. Taxonomy (NCBI): domain Eukaryota; kingdom Metazoa; phylum Arthropoda; class Insecta; order Lepidoptera; family Noctuidae; genus Ochropleura; species Ochropleura plecta. The sequence goes on along the minus strand of FR997723.1, from coordinate 5,209,083 downwards.
TTCCTAAACGGCTGTGAATTAGTTAAGGATGTAGGTAAAATGGAAGTTTTGAATGAGCCCCGAGCATTCAACTGTGAGTCAGAGAATGTTATGCAAACAATGAGAAACCTTAGTGTGGTGAGGGTTTTTTTTTTATTTCTCAATTAGGTCAGAGACGACAAGGGAATAAACAAGTTTTGTTAAGAAAGAAGAAAGAAAATCCCCGTTATTCATGCGAACCGTGGTACTTTTGCAATGAAGAATACTTCTGAAATCTTGATCAAGAATCAAAGTTCAGTCTGCTCTACAAAGATGGAAAATTGATTTCAGTATTCATAAAACTAAACTTAAATGTACCAGCTGACCTACAAGAAATCATTGACTATGTTGTTTGTCACTTGTTTGTATAATCTTCGCGCAGTAGTGGGGTGTGATAATATCACTGCCAGTGAAAGGATTGGTGCTAGATACGTTTAAGGAATACTCTTGTTTTTTTTATTTGAAAAGTTTGCTGAAAAGAGCAAGTTTACCTACGTTGTAGGTTTATAACGTGTGCCATAATGAATTACAAAAACATCACACTTCGCGTGTATTGTACTTTTAATTCATAATATTGATTAATAAGCAATTAATGACTCGGATTTTGATATCTTCCATTCAATACGGGTGCTACGTATTGTCAATTACCAGGTTTTTGATCTCCTAATTGGTAAGAATTATCCCACTTTTCGTACCAAATTCTCGTGTTAAAAATGACAAATGTTTATTTCTCGGTTATAATTATTATTGACAGTCAGTTAATATTGTACATATTATGTTTAAGTTGGATTAATATTGTAGTGTCGGCTACTTCTGTTGCTCAAAAGCATTTTTGTATTGACTCATTTTTTTTGTGTTTGGTACTATCACGAGCATCAACATGTATGCACTTACCCAAGTGACTTAAACATGGCTGACGAAATGTGGGTGTACTATTAGAGTACACTTTTGCCAAACCTTTCAGAAATAACAGCCGTGATGCTATGTTATTCGTTATTTCTTTTCAAAAGAGATATACTCGTGAAAAAAGGATTTTAACTTCGAGAAAAAGTTATTTAATAATAATTTGGGCAAAGTTGCTTAGTGCATACATACTATAAGTGCTCATAACTGTACATGTTATTATAAATTTTGTTAGGTTTTTTTAATGCAATATTAATGCTATACTATACTGAGTAATAGTTAAGTATAGTTGTAAGTTACCATTATTTGGTATTTACCTTGTAGTATTTCTTAGGACGGTTTTGAACTGACATAAAAAACTGGCAACAAAAAATATGCTAGCTACTTTTCTGGTCATACTGTTGACTTGAGTAGATGCTTCATTTAAGACCCTAGTACAAGTGTTGTATGTTGCTTAAACAAAGAGATCATACTCAAATACTATAGTGACTCAACTAGCATACAAATAACATTCAGTCTTGTTATTATTAATACACATTTAGTCTTTTAAGACATGTGTTTATCAAATGATATATGTATTGTGATACATATACCATTTATGGCATTTATAACAAGTCCATAATTTTTCAGAAGGTGCTCTTTCCAATTAAATCCAATATAATAAAACATGGTTGCACTAAAGTCTATATTTATGTAAACATTTTGATTTGTGACGCAAACAAAGAGTTTCGTTATAAGTTTATGTTTAGTAAATGTATACAGTCAGTTAAGTAAAAATATCTCCTATTTATTGTGCCTTAAAACCATTTAGTAGTTCTTATATACTAAATATTTGTATTAGTAGAAAAAGGAAAACATCATACCAATATCATTGATGAAAACATAAGCATTGCATTGCTTTAAATTTTATAGAATATGTGTTTGTTTGTGTAATTTAAGCAGAATCCACACGAGCGGACTAAAATATTCCCAAACTGTCCATCGTCTACCAAAATGTTGTTATTTAGAAAATCGCGGGATAAAAACAACTGTGCAGTACAAAACTTCAATGCAAATGTCTTTTTTTCAACTTGCTTAGCACCTTGAAATATAGCTTTTTAGAATACACTGTATATTATTCGAATTTAGAAAGTATTTCAAAGATGCAAGTGATGAAGTAACTGGTCATAGTTCGTTTTCGCTCGTGTAGATTCTGTTTATTGTAGAACCCCAGTCAATATGAAAATTACATTTCCAGCGTAGTTTTTAAAATGAGAACTACACGAATTTATGTTAAAGTTCTTATCTAAGTAAGGATTCAGGAACACGATCGATTTCTGGGCAAATAAAAAGACCAATATCGTTTAAATAGATACAGAGCTTCCATAGAAATAAGTCTATAAGAGATTAGTCTCTTCAAAAATCTTCAACTCGTAGCTACAAAATGTACGAGATGAACATGTCTATCTCGTACTTTTTCTACCTACATTGACGATTAACGAATTCACCCGACAACGACGTTGTTGCATTGATCGATCGTTTGCACGAACCCTTATGGGAATATTAATCATCGATTCATAAATGAGTCAAAAAAAGGAACCGAAATATAAAACTAAGTTTTATTTTACGTTCATTGCGTGTTTAATTGATAATAATACGTTTCATGTTACATTGAGTAGGTAGTTATTTAATTATAAGTCATTTATATCGAAAAATGTGATTATCTTTAGTAATAAAATTTAATTTGTATGATTTCCTGAAATTCTGAATGTACAGCTATGTTCATTGTCTTCTTAAAATTATTTGGAATACGTGTTAAGTATTTCTTTGTATAATATTTTTGGAGATGACTCCCGTCCACAAATAAATGTGCCTTACAAGTGAAATCTGTTCTTTATTTTTGCATGCCAGTCACCAGCGAAATTTTTATGACTGGCATGATTCGACAATATCCACTCATCATATAGTATGGATGTGATGTTTGGAAGAACCTTCCCATTCCATTTAAGAAATATAAACGAATATTTACTACAATTATTATCACCATGAATGAGCACATGCATAGGATCATCCTATGACAAGTGCACGCTACTATTATGCGGCAAACAGACACTGGTGATAGTATCTCCTTCATAATCGAACTGATAGTGATAGTAAATTGAAATTAGTTGCCCGTATTATGGTATGGTTCAACGAGGAATCCTAGAAAATGCTATTCGCTACAGTTGTTACTAGCACGGGAAAGGCGTACGAGTAGGTAGTGATATTCATAGGGTGTTACAAAAAGTGCCACTGTTATCGTAACGTTGTGACAACTTATAATATATATGGTAGGCTTACAAGGTTCATAAGTTGATTCAGAGTCAAAGTGATATTTGACTTCAGTCATTTCATTCAGTCGCTATCCGGAAGTAGTAATATCATATTACTACTTCCGGATAACGCCTGAAAGATAAAAGAGAAATATGAGCTTACAATTCTATAAAAATACAAAACTCGTCATAACCATTTGCGGAAGTTTTGATAGACGTTTCGTTTGAATACAAAGCTCTAAACTACATGCTAAAACCAAACGTGTCCAATCCAAATGTCATCTTCTGTAAAAAGGAACGCAGAAATTTTATAACCTCAAAAAAATTGCAATCCCTTGTGTTTATAATTTTATTTATTTGTAAACTTAAATTGGAAAATAAAAATGCTGACTAGGTACCATATTATAAATTAACCAACTGATGCCATAGTCGGTATGTAACCTATCACTTCAACCTTCTTTTTATTTCAGGCTCCGATTTAGACGAGACTTTCGGCTTATAGTCAGATGTTTATCCGACAAGCCCTCAGATGGCGATGGAAAAATACCAGATTCCAAGCCCAAAGCCCCAGAACAGCAGAAGTCCTCAGATAATGCCACAGAAAAGATTCAGGAACTCCTAAAGTTGATGATGGCTGAGCCCAAAATAAATGAGAGTGAATACAAGGATAAGTTTGCCACTGCACCAGAGATACAAAGAAAAAAGAAGATAGATGAAATTGAAGTGAAAACAGAAAAAATAGGTATGCTATAAACTGTTTATTTGACTTTAAAAATACATTTATAATCATGTGATCATATATCAATCAATTGACAGATCATATTAGATGTGTTTTAATAACAACTATGAATTTAGTTTCAAGTTACAACAGTTTGTAAATGCAATGTAGGTAATTAAGCATTACTGCTGAGCAAGAGGTCCAAGAGGGTTTGATTCCTAGGTCGAGCCAATTGTTATTAGGTTATCCCATGGGAAATATTTTAGTAGCACCCACAAAGTCTGGATTTATGCCTGGTTGATGACAATAGCGGATATCCCTACAACATTGGACTTAAACATAAGTGGCGAAAGTGGGTGTACTATTAGATACATTGCTGCCAAAAAATATGGGGATTACAGCTCTGATATTTCAAATCCTAGTTACTGGTGTGTATTAATACAATGTAACTTCAGTGCACCATTAAAACTTCGCAAAAATACTTTTTCAGAGGAAAGCATCACAAAAGCAGCAGGTGACGTGGCACAAGCTCTTGGTGGAGATGTGAAGCAGACTGAGGCTGAACTACTATCTAGAGTGCTGGGCAAGATCAACCAGCAATCTACAACCCTCAGGTAATCTAAATCAAAAGTCATTTATTCAAATAAGGCTGATAATCAGCACTTTTTGAACGTCAAATTACAAGAGACAGTCCCAGAAAAACCGCCTCGCCCTTTGCCACTTCCTAGTGTTTTAGCTATATCTATCCAGCAAGTGAAAATAATAGAAACTAAAAATGATGTCAGTCATAATTATTCTTTTGGTCTATCTATGTATACTATAGCCATTAATAAATTTAAATAAATCATAGCAAAGTCAACAGTTTCGAATATGTACCTCTATAAAATTATAAATAAAAATCTGGCCAACTATGAGTCGGACTCGCCCACGAAGGGTTCTGTATCATTTTCTATTAACAGCATAAACATAATGGTTTTTGTATGTAAAAAAAACAGAATAAAATAAATATTTAAGGGGGCCCCCTTAAATATTTATTTTATTCTGTTTTTTTTAGTATTTGTTGTTATAGCGGCAACAAAAACATCATCTGTGAAAATTTCTACTGTCTAACTATCACGGTTAATGAGATACAGCCTGGTGATAGATAGACAGACAGATGGATGGTGGGGTCTTAGTAATAGGGTGCCGTTTTACCCCTTAAGTACCCAAATAAGACTGATTCATTCAGATCATAGAATAAATAGAATTTTTATTTTTTTTGAAATCTTCATAATAAAAATTGTGATTAGACCTGGGGCCTAAAATGGCTGCTTTTTGGCAGAATCATAATACGAATTAGATTACATTTAAAAAATCTAACTATCTACTATGCGCGCCAGCAATAGCACCAACCCACCTACCACTGAATGTCCCACAATGGAGACAGATTGTAGTACTTAGAGTAAACAAAAAATTATCACAAAGTGACAATCACACTCATATTATAAAGGTGAAAGTTTGTGTCTGTATGTTTGTTACTCCTTCACGCTCAAATGTCTTAACAGATTTAGATGAAATTTGGTATGTAGATAGCTTATACTCTGCACATAGGCAAAATTTTCCTGGTCTACGCGGGTGAAACCGCGGGGCGCCGCTAGTTCATAATATCTTCTTTCCTTTCTTTTCCTTAATATTATAAAAAGGAAAGATTATTATTATTTATTATTACCCATGGGAGCGGGGCAGTAACCAAAAGTTAGTATACCCTGGCCTGGAGTATACTTTTTCTGTCAGTAGTACATTCCCATGAGGCAATTACCCTTCTACATGCGAGCTCAGCTGAGTATAAAGCTTGTTTAAAATAGTTGTTATTGCCTCCAGTGATCTCTTAGTTGGCATGAAGATAGACCGCACAAAGGAGGCTGAAGACATGAAGAAGACAGAGTCTAGAGGACAGCAAGTAAAACGCCTAGTCAACAAGACTAAGGCAGAGACACAGCAGACCAGGTACTCTCAGAGGAAAGCCAGACCGGCGGACGGGGAGCAGGGTGGAGAAGGAAGGGAGGGAAGGAGGAGACCGTAAGTTAAACAGCCTCAATATTTTTGATTTTTTTTTAATACACGCATAATAATATAACGCCTGTTACTCTGGAAGGGTTAGAGCTCGAGGATTGACGAAACGGTTGGCGCAGTGTCTGAGCGATCGACTGATGCGCAGCGTGTCGCGGGTTCGATCCCCGCACGGAATAAATATTTGTATGGCCTACAGATAGTTGTTCCGGGTCTGGTTGTTTGCGCATGTGACTCTGAATGTTTGTAAACGCACCCATGATACAGGAAAAATTCCTAGTGTGGGGCAACGTTTTTTTTTTTAACAAAAAAAAGCTCATGTACGGAAATGCGACGCGTTGTGCAGTGCGACCCGCTTCATATTGACGTTTTGCTTGTAATTCAGGGTTGCCCGCAAAAGCCACCGCCTCGCATCTCCGTAAATGAGTCATTAAGCAAAGTTGTACAGTTAATAATAATAAATAGCCTTTATTCAGACGCAAAAAATACATTGACTAATTACATTAAGATTACATTAAAGTTAAAATTACATTAAAATTCCATTTAAAATTAGAATTACATTAAAATTAAAATAAAATTAAAATTACATTAAAATTAGAATTACATTAAAATTAAAATTACATTAAAATTAATATTACATTAAAATTAAAATTACATTAAAATTAAATTACATTAAAATTAAAATTACATTAAAAAAAAATTAATTAACAATTTATATTTTAGCATTTCCATTTGTGTTGTGTTGTTGTTCCATCGTTTTGGTTTCGTCTGTTTGCCCTTTTTTGGCAAAGGCCTCCCCCAATTTTCTCCATGCTTTTCTGTTGTTGGCTAATATAGGCCAACCACCTCCTAGTGTTGCTTTTATATCGTCCACCCATCTTCTTGGCGGCCTGCCCCTTTTTCGCCTATAATGCCCCGTAAACCATCGCATTACCGTTCCAGACCACTTTATGTCATCTCTGATTGTGTGTCCTGCCCATTTCCACTTTAGCTTTCTGATAGATACTGTGACATTCTTTGTTCTAGTGCATCTCTTTATGTTAGTGGTTCTTATTCTATCAGAAAGCCTCTTTCCCAACATGCTCCTTTCCATAGCGTTTTGGCACACTTCTAGTTTTTTGACATGAGTTTTATTAAGTGCCCAGGTTTGGCAGCCATATGTGAGCACAGGAAGCACGCAGGTATCAAAGAGTTTGCGTTTTATAGAAATGCTGGTTTCTGGGTTTTTCATGACCTCTTTCAAACTCCAATATTGTTTCCAAGCATTTCCTATACGCCTATCAATTTCCTTGGATGTGAGATCTACAGGCGATATTGTTTGACCTAGATAGATATATTCGTCCACATAGCCAATTTTGTTATTATTCACGCAGATAGGTCCTTGTTGTCCGTTCGTCATGGCTTTGGTTTTTTCCGTGTTCATATTTAATCCTATCTTGCGACTTTCTCTATCCAGATCTCTCAACATATCCTGCAGCTCCTCCCTCGATTGTGAGATGATGAACAAGTCATCAGCAAACCTTAAGTGTGACAGGTTTTCCCCGTTAATTCGTATCCCACATGTTTCCCAGTCTAACTGTTTGAATATTTCTTCCAGTACTGCTGTAAATAATTTCGGTGAGAGTGGGTCGCCCTGTCTCACCCCTCTCTCGATTCTTATCTCTTTTCCTTCTCTTTCTAACTTAATTTTTGCTTTGCTGTTTACATAAAGCTGTTTAAGAATTCTGATATATTTATGTTCTACGCCTTAGTTTTTCAGTGCTTGCCAAATCTTCTCATGATCCAGCGAGTCGAAGGCTTTGCTGTAATCTACAAAGCAGCAGTAGAAGGTTATGTTAAATTCTCTCCCCTTTTCAAATAGTTGTTTTACAACATAAATGTGATCTATAGTTGAGTAGCCACTCCTAAATCCGGCCTGCTCTCTCGGTTGGTTTTCATCTAATGTCTGTGTTATTCTGTTGAGGAGTATTTTGGCAAACACTTTATAAATATTAGACATAAGACTAATAGGTCTGTAGTTGTTTATGTTGTTTTTGTCTCCCTTTTTATGCAGAAGAATTATAGTTGATGTTGACCATTGCTCGGGTATTGTTTCGCTACGTATTATGTTGTTGAAAAGGTCCGTAAGGATGGGGGTTAGGTGCTCTATATTCTGTATAAGGAATTCGTTCTTGATACCGTCTGATCCAGGAGCTTTGTCTTTCTTTTGGGTTTTTATGGCTTTTTCAACTTCTGCAGGTAATATTTCTGGTACTTCTTCTCCCCCGGTCACATTACTGGGGTCACTGATATTTCCCTTTGAGTACAAGTCTCGGAAGAAGTCTGTGGCTAATGAAAAAATTTCTGGGCGTCTTGTTTTTTGTTCTTGTCTGTGAGATTGGGTATCCAGTCTGTTTTTTCGATTAGATGTTTTTTAGCTTTTTTGATGCTTCCGGTTTTATGAATGCATCTTTCCAGTAGTTCCAGTCTGTATCTTTGTCGATCCTTTCTCATGTTTAGTTTTATCTTTTTGCTTATCTCACTTATACGTCTTCTGGTTTCTCTTGTCTTTCCAGTCACTAACAGCAGTTCTGCTCTAGTTTTTAACAGTTCTTTTGTTTCTTTTGTTAGCCATTTTGACTGATTCTCATCTTGTATAGGTTTTAATATTTTATTTGAATTTATGAGGTCTTCGAACATGTTGTATTTGTTTTGGATATCTATATTTTTTGTATCTTCTATAAATGTTTTTAGTTCTTTATCCAATTCTTCCGTAGCTACTTGTTTTGTATTGTTGGATGGTTTTATCTTAAATGGTCTCTTATTTTTCAGAAAGTTTTTCTGAGTTATTTTGGCTCTTAGCATCCTATGGTTACTGTTGAAATTGAGGTTACTTATGACTCTACAGTCTTGGAATTCCTTGCTTTTGTTGGTTAGGATATAGTCGATTTCATTTTTATGACGGCCGTCTGGGGATATCCAGGTCCATCTGTTGTTGTCACGGTTTTTGTAAAAGCTGTTTAGTATTTTTAGGTTATTTTCATATGCTAGTTGTATAAGTTTCTCTCCGTTTCTTGTCCTTTTCCCAGAGCAGTATGGACCCAGTATCATCTCTTCTCAGTCTTTTCTACTTCCTGTTCTTGCATTAAAGTCACCCATGACTATCAAGTTGTTGTGAGTGTGTTCTTTTATTGCCTTCGTTAATGTGCTGTAGAAAGTGTCTATTTCTGTATTACTGGATTGTTCGGTTGGAGAGTATATTTGTACAATTGACCACATTTCTTTGTTGGGTGCTTTCAAGTTGAGTATTACGATACGCTCTGATATGCCAATAAATTCATCTATGTATGTGCTGATTTCTTTTTTAATCAAGAATCCTGTTCCATATTGTCCAGGTGTATCTCCTTTGTAAAATAGGATAAAGTCTCTGTGATCCTCTATGTTCTCCCCTAATCTTCGGACTTCGCTTAATCCTATTATTGACCATTTTATTTTTGCTAGCGCTATAATTAGCTCTGACAGACTTTCGTTAGTTCTTAAGGTAAGAGTATTAAAGGTAGCGATATATTCTATTGTGTTATGTTTGTGGAGTGCTTCTTGGAGTGTCTGTGTTTGCTTCTTACGTAAATAGTTTGGAGGGTAGTGGTCTTCTTCTCCCACGGTGACCGGCCGGCTTGGGATGCATTTTGAAAAAGTTGGTTTATATTTTGTTGTCTTTTTTATTTTTAGGTTTTCATTCCGGGTGGCTTCAGAGGTTAGTTTTTTGGAGTAAGTTGTACAGTTACGTGCAACCAAATAGTCGCCCGAGGAATAAGGAGTGTTACTTTGAGATTCTATTTCATAATAATATTTAATGTCAGCACACTAGGAGAAATCACTTTTAAATGTTGCTGTGGCTTCAGTGTTCTTTAATGAAACTCCCGTTTCGAGGTATGATGGTTTAATTAAAGTAAAGACTATCCTACTTATTAATTAATATTATAAATGCGAATGTTTCTGAGGATGTATGGATGTATGGTTGTTTGTTACTCTTTCACGTCAAAACGGCTGAACGGATCTTAGTCTGGAATAACATATAGGATACTTTTTTTTTCGATCATCATGCGGGTGAAGCCGTTGGCGCTAGCTAGTTTCCAGTATAGTGACCGGTGTTGTACTAGATTGCCTCTAAGGCAAAAAAATAATTACTACAGAGAAATTGTAAAAAAGATTCTCAACTGTTTGGTAATCCTATGTTTAAAAAACCGGCTAAGTGCGAGTCGGACTCGCACACCGAGGGTTCCGTACAAGCTTGCGACTTAGATTGCCATATCTTTTGACTGCCTTGACTTCGAGATATGATTTTTCCATAACTCCAAGGGACCACAGACTTGAGTTGTTTTAAATTTCAACTCGATACCTTCACGCGGACAACAAAGTGATCCAATAAGGGTCCTGTGTTTTCCTTTTGTGGCACGGAACCCTAATTAAACCCAACTATTCATCAAATTCATTTGCTTACTCCCTTTCTAATACATCTTCTTTTTTCTCCCACAGAACCTCGCAACTACAACCAACTTCAGTAACAACAGTGAATGTATTCAGCGGAGAACCTCTGGGCATCTTCGGAACCAAAGAGTCTAACTTCGGCACGAAACTAGACGTTTGGGAGAACCTACAACAGCGCGAACTGACGCTAGCGACGTCGCAGCCTCCGGTTAACTACTTCCAGAAGATGGTGCTGTGGACTGAGCAGGGGAAGATCTGGAAGTTCCCCATTAATAATGAGCAAGGTGAGTTTTGTTGGAATATTAATTTATCGTAATCGCCTTTTTATTAAAAGAAAATTGCAAATGGACTAAGGAACTTCGATAACACACAAATTTTCTGTAGATTAAAAAAGTCAGTTATTTACAAAAGAGCCTACGATCTATATACTCAGAATTTATGACGACAATTTCCAAGTTGATGTATCTTACTCCCTTTCTCTGCTCCATCCTTTCGTGGCTACATTCAGGGTCCCATTAATTAGTCACTTAAAAATCCTGATACACAGGACAGGTCGATGGGGCGATGCTAGGGGGGAGTCGTGTGTCCAGCAATAGCCATTATAAACTAACATTACAAAAAAAAATAACAGAGTTCCAAAAAAATACTAAATGTGGATTATAACTCTACTTCCGGAAGTCTGACTTTTGTTTGTTTCTCTGTTTTTTTGACGTGATAACGTCTTTAAAATCGTTTTAGTCGGGTGACATGTTCAGAAACTTGTGTCACACCAAAACCTCACAAGCGACATTTCATAAAGATGGTAGCGCCATCTGTTACTTGGCTCGAAAAACAAACTTTAAATTAGTACTTAATTTAATTTTAGATGTCACTACTGGTGATAACTTATATCACCAATAAGACGTTATCACGTAAACATCTCGATCGTAAACCTACTTTACAAACAACCAATTTTTTTTTTAATCATTATTTTTTTAGTAACTGGAGCCTTATAATTTTTAAAATCGGTCATAATGAACGGACAAATCACATAATAAATGTACAAAATAAAAAAAAAAACAAAAAATTGGAGAACCTGCTCCTTTTTGTAAAAGTCGCTTAAAAATCTATTGTCGATTTTATCACACTTACATGTAAAATACTAACGTGACTTCACTTTATTTCAGGTTTAGAAGAAGAGCAGAACATTCACTTCTCAGAGCACATATTCCTTGACTCCCACCTCGAAGGCTGGTGCCCCAAGAAGGGGCCCATCAGACATTTCATGGAGCTTGTATGCGTAGGATTGTCCAAAAATGCATTCTATACAGCGAAGGAAAAGAAAGATCACATCTTGTGGTATAAAGAGTATTTTGAGTCAAAGAAGGATTTACTCACAGAGGTTGGTGCTTGGGAACACCAAGCGACCAGTGCTGAAGCCACACAGAGTTAATATGTAATTTATTATCTATGAAATATAATTTAGTGTTACAGTTACCATTGAGTTTAAATTGCTACTCTAACAGACAAAATCGAAACGAACTATTTCGACGCTCTAGCTGTTACTTGATTCTCAGATTCCTGGGCTACCCCAGGAATCTTCGATAATTTATTCCAAATCAACTGAGTCATACAACATTACATAAACTCACGCTTTTTTTCCTATGGAGCTAGTCAGAAACCACTTGTGCCTTCTCTACTTTCAAACACTCCGATTGCAAGTACTACGAATCAAAAGGCTACAATAGCGTCAATACATTGTATTATCGCATTACTCAGTAGTACATAACTGGGGTATGGAGGTCAGGTATTCAGCTGCATCCGGTTAGACGGGCAGCCGACCCCAACATAGTGGGGTAAAGGCTAGGCCCTAGCCAGAAGATAATTACTACGGAACCTATCACTGTGCGATTTCTGTCAAGTTACTAAATATTTTTTCGTGATATACCGATTTATTGTAGCCTGAAAGTGAAATGCTAAGTTGTATGAAATAAAACACTTCTCTCATTTTACTTCACTTTATTGCACCTAAGGAAGTACACTTCGTTGCATTTTCGTTGATTCTGGTTACTTTTAATAGCAAACCAAGTTAGTTTACAAATTTTATTATTATAAAGTCCTACGACTCGCTTGACACAATATTGGACATCAAAAAGTCAAAATTGACTTAAAACTATGAATCAAATACTTTAAAGAACGGATGTTTTAATCTTAACTCTACCTCTAAGTTGAGAGAGCATCAAGACACTACAAAATGTATAATATACATAATAACAATTACCTTTACAACATCATGTCGATAATGACATAATACAAAGTTATTTTAGTACAAAAAACCTACCCAATCGTTCGTATTTAAAAAACAAGGAACTCGTTATATCTAAGTACATATTCTTACGTTAAACTTCGTATACTTTAAAAGCCTCCAAAAACGTTCCAATATTTAGAGAGGAAAAAAAACAAAATGTACAAATAAAACGTACTTAAAAAATCACATAATTTTAACAATATGTGCGTGTAATATTATTATTAATCAAGACTATAAAATCAGAAACTACGTATACATTGAATGGAAATGTTTTTGAAAATGTCAATTCTAACGTTTTATGTTAATGAAACCAGAGTACACTACATGCCTCCATGCAATATGAACATAGCTATTAGTATTACACTAAATAGTTATCCTGTTAACTTAACCGTTACAACAATAAGTTACTAGATCGGCCTGAGTATTACTAAAGAGGAATGTAGAGCAGTATCGCATACATTTGAAAGACAAATCAAAAAAATACAGCTAAACTGATACGATAATTCGTACTTTCAAAACTAAAAGATAATTTTCTGTATGGAAGGCCTACAAATCTGTTAACATATCGTTATCGTATACTAACTGAAAAATTACATGAAATTAAAATAAGTAAATAAACTGAAATGGAACGTCTGCAGTTTTTAGCACCTCCTAAACAAAACATTCATAATTTTCTGCCTTTAAAAAAACTGGCTGCACATAAATTTAAGAGGACGTTACAGCAAAACTGAGGTCTCTTATGGCTAAATACTTAGAAATCAAACAGAACAAATCACAACAAGTGTAGAAACAAGCGGAAGACAGAAGGAAGCTAGTTTAGTCCACAAGGACATGCACCAAATTATTACCGAACATTAAATTTTGTAATCGAGGATTTAACAACCTGTCCACGATAGACCAAAAACAATTTAAAGCATAGACTTGTGTTTGGCCTAGCTTGATTAGTTTTGGTTTCACACGCAAGCGGTACAAAGTTCCAACACCTGCTATGTCGTGTTTAAAATATGTTCTAGATATGCATTCTCTTTGTTTCGGACATGGTTTGGAAACTATTTTGTTCTTATCGATGTTTTTTTATTAAATTGTTACTTTTTACACATGTTTTGTAACTTTGGTCAGTCATGGGCGAAAAGCAAGAATTTTCTTTTGACGAAATCATATCGCATGCTTAGATCTAAAAAGAGACAACTCAACAATCGCGAACTTTTAAATTACCCTTGTATTTGAATGCTCGGTAATCGTACGCAACTATTTAACATTTAACACAATTTACATACAGTGACATTTTACAACCTATTTATGATCTAACGACGACACGATTGGCGCAGTGTCTCAGCGCACGAAACAAATATTTGTATGGCCTACACATGGTTGTTCCGGGTCGGGGTCTTTGTTTATGAACGTTTTAATGTTTGTAAACGCACCCACGATACAGGAGAAATTCCTAATGTGTATCGTAAATTGAAAAATCGTATGTTCATAACTTTCCATACTGAGAGCATTACTCTCTACTAGCTTTACATCTTCTGAAAAAAAAAACTATTTTGAGTTATCTCAGTTTAGATCTACGTTTGTGATAGTTTTCTTTACTTTACAAATATCAAAGAAAGAACTCTAGTGAAACAAAAGAACAAGTTTAGATACATTTGGCAAGATTTAAAGTAAAACAATTATTAATAGCTGCAATTAAATACACAATAGAAACTTAACCCCACTCATTAAACAATAGTTATTAAAATAATGTCTTTTATACTTGGTTTCGATTGTCACCATATTTCGTAATAATTTAACTCTGAAATACTTGAGTTAACATCTGTGATAACACTTAAGAAATCGAGTATACAACGTGTCGTATTGTGTTACCATCTGTTATGTGTTGTGGAGGTCAAATAGCTGTCGCTCCATGCAAATACTGGTGTTCAGCTGTATAAGGTAAGACTGGAAGCCCATCCCAAAACAATTGAGAAAAGCTTGGGCAGATGATATGATTATTAGTTATATAAGACAAACGAGTAATGACAACTGAGCAACCACAGATGCTGATTGCATGCTGATGCTGAATTCATGCGTTTTTGGATTTTGAAAACTGATTAGTTCATAAAATTATTTGGTCTTTAAAAGACATAAAAAACGTTCGAAATTACTATAAGAGCTAAATTAATCCAGAGTTGTGCATAACGTATAACTATAGGAGCATTATTGTGAAACTATAAAATAATTGTACATTCGGAATGATTTAGTTAACATAATAGGGGGCTTAGCGGTACATTTAAGTTTTTAATATCATCTCTTAACTGAACCAAATCTCACAAGGGTATTACTATTGTACTGGAATTTATAATCATTCTTAAAATCATGTCAAAACTCGTAAGGTTTCTAAAACCTACAATACGTTACATTATGAAATTGACATTTGAGTGACTATGATTGATGAATTTCGAAGCTACAGTATTTCCAAAAGTACAAACTTACTAAGACAATTCTGTTGGTGCCGATTCTGATGAACCACAGAGTTAAACTAGACTAACATGATATCCCTTTATCACATCTAATTTTATTTCACACCATTTTAGTCCGATTTAGCTTGACAACCACTATTTTTGGTAAAAACCGTCAATTTCAGAACACGTGAAATTGCGATCTTTTCTATATTGAGTAACTAAACGATCATTAATGCTGTCAAACAATAATGTAGTTAAGTTGTGTCACTGCAATCAATTTCAGGATAGGAAACGTCGTTTGACAGCAATAAACCAATTTTTTATGATTTTTAGAGTAGTTTAGTCTGTGAAAACAGAATCGACACCAATGATTACTGTTACTGTTTATAAAGTAAAGGGATCTTGTACACAATGGGCTGTCATTAACATAGAAGTTGGGCCAACATCGTCCATTGTGTACAGGGGTAGATATGGGTACAGTTTCATCGTAGAGCCCCCCGGCTACGTCTGTCAGCTATGTGGAATGACGCGAACACCTCAATTGACTTGGCTCCTGTGGACTGCGTTGTGTGTGAGTGTGCGCCCAATCTTCTTACATGACCTGAAACAAAAATAAGATTTAATTGTGGTGAGATTCAAGTTAGATGGAACTTAAAAAAACTCAGCTTATCTGGCTTACGTCCGTCACATCATATTCCAGGTTCACTTGAAAACCAGCGTCGCAAACTAGCTGACTATAGTCGCACGCTAGGTTGCTTAGGTAATCGAGCCTATCTGGCGCAGCCATGAGACACACAATACTAGATTCTTTTTTATTCTTTTTTTTTGTTTATGGCTCCCTACCTCAAAAGGAAAAAAACGGAATCCTTATTGGATCACTTTGTTGTCCGTCTGTCTGTAAAGACCCTTTATCTATAGAACGTGTGAAAGTATCGTGTTGAAATTAAAACCATCTACATACAGTAATACCCCGATTTACGCTACCCCATTTACATAGTATAAAGAGGGGAAGTACGATAACTTCATACAAACGCGTAGCGCGCGGCTTGTATGTGTGCGCCGTAGTATCTATGCGTCGCCGCACGCACACTAAACAAAATCTCGGCTCCTTTCGCGCTGCGCCAGTCGGGGCTAACACTGCACGAGGTTCGCGCGTCACGGCTTTTCGGCACCGCTAAACGAATAAAAAATGTCTGATAACCGCGGGAGAAAGTATTGCTGTGTGTTTGGGTGTCTTAATAATTCATCAATTCCAGAATTGTCTCAGTTCAAATTACCTATTGAACAGGAAAGGTAAGCTACTCACTTATTCTAGCATAATTCAATTTTTTACTTCATAATGAGATACCTACCTACCTACTGACTTCTTTTTGTTGTATTAGCATATTAGTTTTCTATCACACAGAGGAAGTAGAATAGAATAGAATATACTTTATTGCACACCAAAATCTACGAAACAAAACTGTTTTACAAAAAGATGTTAAATCTATGGTTACAATGGCGGTCTTATCGCTAAGAAGTACCGCGAGTTATCGCGAAGTAGGTAGGTAGGTAGGTCTACTTTCCCACTAGAATGTTTGTACTTTTGATCTGTCAACTGATTTACCGCTATTGCTTTGTTTACGTTTAGTTGTGCCGATTTCTCAGTATTGTAGGTATATTAACTAAGTACCTAACTACCCACAGTTATGAAATCGTAATTAAAAATAAGTTATTGACTAATTTTAAATTATATACAACATTATTTTTAGTATATTATTATGCGAAACCTGAATATAGTTTGTTCAGAATAAGTAACTGAATCGATTCCAATAGTTTTTACACCATGTTATATTTTGTCCCAAAAATATTAATAAAAGGTTACGAGTTGGACACTTAGTAGGCATACGAAATCATACGGCGCGCAACAAGGTCACGGCAGGTCAAAGCGACAGTACCTACGTGCGGCGTAGTTTGTGCCGCTCCGTGGCCGTGTTTTTATACGGACAGCCAGGTTAAATAACAAGCTTATAACTTAAAAGCTTATAACTTAAAAGTGACAACCCTATGACAGTAGGCAATTATATCGCGAATTGGGCCGGAGATAACCTACTTCCCCTCTATTTACTTTGCCATTTACGCTACCCCGTTTTACGCGAATTCGGAGACACGCGGTTTTTCATTTTGATTACCGCGCGCATCGGCTCTCTCGCTCCGAACTCTCACGACAGGTTTACGTGTTCCGCGTGGATTTTTTTTACGGGCGCAGTGCGTTTTTACTTATAATCTCTAATTATGTCATCTAAAAGAGGGATAAATGAGTCATTTGAACCTAACAAGAAAAGAAAAAACACACATGTATTTATATGCAAAGTTGAACCCCGACTTACGCGATTTCGACTTACACGACAATCGCTCGGACCCACCTACCGCGTAAGTCCGGGGTATTACTGTACTTAAGTCTGTGGTCCCTTTTTACTGTGAAAAACAACCCTCTAAGTCTACACAACCAATAGATATGGCTGTTTATGTTTACGGAAACCTCGGTGCGCGAGTCTGAATTGCTCTTGGCCGGGTTTTTCTTCCTATTTTAAGAAGTCTTAGAATTAGTCCAGTTTCGTGGCCCGAGACACGTTGCGAGGTCTTGCGTGTATTATGTTACAACCTGTAGTATGCTGAACGAGATTTCCTAAGACCGACAACGGTTCGTAGCCCATGACTACGGCAAGTGGTGCGTACCTGCAGGATCTGGCTGGCCTCGAAGGCGGTGCCGGGCAGCAGCACGATGGGCGCGGCGACGCGTCCCGCCTCCACGCACACCATGTTCGGGAACTCGTCGTCACCGAAGTCCTGGATCTCTTTGGCGTACTCCGACCAGGGGTTCCAGATCACTGTGGAGATTGGTTGTTGAGAATAAATATGTTTAGCCACATGTCATATAACCATAAGAACGAGCGTTTATGATATTCCGTGTAGCTACATAAATGAAGAATGTTTCGATCCTATACTGCAACTAAAAGGCTGGATCGATTTGAATGGATTATGATTCAAGTACTAGGCTTGCATGAATTCACGTCGGTGTTAATTCCAACAGTTCGATCTGAGGATTCAAGTTCTTGGTAGAACCAACTGCGTTGAGATAAAACTACTAGGATTGCATAAAATTCCTAGTGGTATTCTTTCTAACAGTTCGGTCTGTATGCACAGCTATCGGCTGTAGAACGTCATGCTACAATAGTTGGGAGCTTAGTAGTGGGTGAATCGCTGGGCACAGTTAGTATCATATAACCATAAGAACAATCGATTATTTTATTCTGCGTACTACATATTTTGTTGCATCCAGTTAAGATTAGATAGAAGCCGACCCCAACATAGTTAGGAAAAGGCTTTTTTTACGGTTGGGTAATCTAATACATATATAAAATTCTCGTGTCATAATTTTCGTTCCCATACTCCTCTAAAACGGCTCGACCGATTCTTATGAAATTTTATATGCATATTCAGTAGGTCTGAGAATCGGCCAACATCTATTTTTCATACCCCTAAGTGAGCAGCGGGTGAAACCGCTGGGCACAGCTAGTCTATCTAATATATAAAATTCTCGTGTCACAATTTTCGTTCCCATACTCTTCCAAAACGGCTGGACCGATTTAAACGAAATTTTGTGTACATATCGGGTAGGTCTGAGAATCGGCCAACATCTATTTTTCATACCCCTAAGTGAGCAGCGGGTGAAACCGCTGGGCACAGCTAGTCATCAAATAATTTCCCCCGGTTTAGACGGAGCGGGGGGAAGTGTCAGACTCTTACTGACTAAAAACCCACCCATGTTCCTTCTTTTGCCCTTTAAGGGAAAAGGCTAAGTAAGTGATGAGGTAACATACCGGTATCAGGGAAGTTGTACTTCTGTATCCTCATCTTGCGGCCGCTGACGACGTTGGTGATGATGTGCTCCTGCATGGTGTTCTGGTAGATCCTGTCTGTCCACTCGTTGATCGTCACCACTTCTCTGGTTTCCTGGTACAGAGTGCCGTCTCGTGTCTACAATTGGAAAACATTTAAAATAAAAATTTAGGTTTTTTTTTAAACATTGCCTCACACTAAGAATTTTTCCTGTATCGTGAGTGCGTTTACGAACATTTAATCTGCAGGTCTTACAAATATTTGTCCCGTGCGGGGATCGAACCTGCGACACACAGCAAGCAGTCGATCGCTCAGCCACTGCGACTAGCGTGTCGTCAAACACATTTAAGCACGGGTACAGATTTTTAGTATGCTGGAAACCCTAATTTCATCTTAAATGTCAATATGATTGACATAAATCTATGGTTTTTTTTTTAATTTGAAGGCGTTTTGTTTTATATATCGATCTCCAATAAAGGCAGGTTCATAAAACCCTTTTTACAATAAATAGGCTTGCGTTTGGTCGCAACTAGCCTGCGAAACGACCACGCGGCTTAGGGTGAAGCACAAATGCACAATGCCTAGAAGAAACCGATTCACTCAAACTTTGAAAAGATCCTGATTATACCATTACATACGTATAAACAATGGATAAAGCACCCTCACACACACACACGAATACTACACTACTCCACTCATAATTTTTTTTCGTTTTATTTTTTTTCCTTATTAGGTTTATTTGTCCGCTTACTGATACTACATAATGAACCAGTCGGATATTTACAAAATGTTATGTATGCAACTAAATACAATTAAGAATCGTCCACTAAAGGGTCAGGCTCAGCATCTTAACAAAAAATGTCTTGGCAACTTTTTAAAGGTGCTGGTGTCACCCCACTATTGTATAACTTTCTTTAAATTTATTGATGTATTTAATGTAATATGTAAACTTGATGCAAATACAGACTGCCTCATAGGGAATTGATAAACAGGACATCAGATTGTGACGGAACAAAGCTGTTTATAATATTAATATTTGAAAATCATACCCCCAATGACATTGACCCCCCGGGGAGTCAATCACAGATGTCAGTTTCAAAACTGACATGTGTGATTGCTTAAACAATACCCATCAGCCACAAATCAAAACTGATTACCTAAATATTTGTATTTTGAAATTTAAACACAGACGTCATAGAACTGACGCACATTACTGCCGCACCGCATAAATTTCAGCAAAAAAAAAGTGCGGTTCCGTTCTGTTTTTTGTTATTTCATAGAAAATTATGTACGAAAAGCGATGTAGAATTATTACGTTGCTGCAGGCTGTAACAATCATTGCAGGTCGTAAATCACAAGGTTTTGGTACTGTTAAGTCGGTGATAATAATACTCTTAAGGGTTCCGAACCTAAACAGTAAATTGGGCCCTATTACTAAGACTCCGCTGTCCGCCCGTCTGTCACCAGACTGTGTCGTGAACCGTGATAATTAGACAGTTGACATTTTCACAGATGATGTATTCTTGTTGCTGTTAAAACAACATATGTTGTTTAATATTTATATATAAATAATTATTTTATTCTGTTTTTTTTTTTTTGAATTATAATACATAAAAAAACAGATTAAAATAAATATTTAAGGGGGCAGCTGCTATACAACAAACATGTTTTTTTTTATAATGGATAATGGCATGACAATGACCGGCTTTATTCAATGAATGGTGATATATTTAATGTATTTTATAATTATTATTTTCGTGTTTTCTGTTTTTATATTGGGTTTGATGCCTTTCAGAATAAATAAAGAAAATAAATACATATTCATATGGCTTTAAAAAGGGTAAGGTAAGGTAAGTTTTGACGGCATGGTTGGGGCAGTGGCTGAGCGATTGACTGCTGCGCTGCGTGTCGCGGTTTCGATTCCCGCACGGAACAAATATTTGTATAGCCATTAGTAGTAGGATCTGGCTGTTTGTGTATGTGAGTTTAAATGTTTGTAAACGCACCTACGATACAGGAGAAATTTCTAGTGTGGGGAAAATTTAATTAAAAAAAAAAAGTACACAGAATAAGTGAACAAACAATTGACTGTCTTGTCGTCTTTGATCTAAGGGACGATCAGCATGTACATACAGTTTTTGGCCGAAATTACAGTCCTTCACGTTCGTCCATCAACGAATCAAAGATTATTTCATAATCAGACGAGTAAGGGCGAAGCTTAACAATGAAACTGAACAGCGTCCAAGAGCTGACAGTATCAATATTTCATAGAATGTCATAAAGAACAAAGAAAGATCAAACACATGTTATTTTGGCCACAAGTGCACACAGCAACAAAAAAAATAAAAACCCGGCCAAGTGCGACTCGCGCACAGAAGGGTTCCTTACAAACTTGCGACATAAACGGCCATATGTTTTAACTGCGTAGATTTAGTGGTTTGATTTCACAGCTCCAAGAGACCACAGATTTGAGTATATGGTTTTGATTCCAACAAGATGATACCCCTACGCATTCATGAGATGAAGGGTCTTAACAGACAACTAAGTGGTCCTATAAGGGTTCGCTTTTTTCCTTTTGGGGTACGACACCCAAAAAAATTAAATCGAAACAATCCTTACTAATATTATAAAAGCGAAAGTGAGTTTGTTTGTTTGTTACGTCTTCACGCCTAAATGGCTAAACCGATTTTGATGAATTTTGGTACAGAGATAGTTGGGACCCTGGAGACGGACATATGCTATTTTTTTTTAAAGTGAGGAAAGGGGGAGTAAGAGGGAAGAGAAGGAAGGAAAGATATTTTTAATCGATCATAACGCGGGTTAAAGTTAAAGCTACAGTAACTATGCCACGCGGGCGGAAGCTAGTCCTTACTAATATTATAAAAGCGAAAGTGAGTTTGTTTGTTTGTTACCTCTTCACGCTTTAATGGCTTAACCGATCTTGATGAATTTTGGTACAGAGATAGTTGGGAACCAGGAGACGGACATAGGCTAATATTTTTTTTTTAAAGTGGGATGTGAGGGAGAAAGAGGGAAGAAAAGGGAAAACTTAGCGTTGCTATTACAAATCAGTAAGGCGCTAGGGGAACTGTGTTACCCCGAATTTAACGCGAGCGAAGCCGCGGGCAAAAGCTAGTAGAAATATAAAAAGACAATGTTGTGCGTCTCACTGCCAAATAGACTCACTTCAGCAAACTGCCGAGTAGCGATAGCAGTTTATGTGCCGATCGGGTAGAATAAATAGCTCACCTTATCAATAAACATGCATCCATGCATGCCGGTGATCTGGCAGCGGCGTACGTCGGGGACTTTGAAATACGTGTGAAGCAGCATCTGGCAACTGAACGTGAGGTCCTTGCTCGGGTTGTAGACGCCGATGTTGAAGTGGAGTTCCTTCTCACGGAGGATCAGCCTGTATGTCAGTCTGAACCTGGAAGGAGAAAGGGAATTAATATGGGAGTTAATTGTGACAACACGGTTGGCGCAGTGGCTGAACGAACGACCGCTGCGTTGCGTGTTGCGGATTCAATCCCCGCACGGAACAAATATTTGTATGGTCTACAGATAGTTGTTCCGAGTCTGGCTGTTTGTGTATGGTATCTGATTTTAAATGTTTGTAAACGCACCCACGATACAGGATAAATGTCTAGTGTGGGGCAAAGTTTTATATAAAAGAAAAAAAAATGATTTTTCGTGTACGAAAAGCATAAAAATTTTACTTCTATAAATAAAACTCTTATTTGAGGGGTTCAGAATTGCCGTGTCGACGGCGCGTTCTTGTCCCACTTGCGCCTCAATGAGATGTCAGCAAAACAGAGGAGCCTGCCAGGGCCACTGCCGCGGTACAAAAAGGGCAATAGAGATGGGCTTTAGTCAGAAAATTATTTGATGATTTTCCATCCGAAAAAAAGGGGTTTGGAATTGGTTATACCAACTAAGTATTTCAAAATAGGAACAAATTACTCTTAACAGTTTCTTAGGACAGTTAACCCTACCGCTACACAAACAGAGAAAGAGCTTATTTTCTAAACAAAACAAAACTAACTGGAAATGCCACATGGAGCGAGTGAAGTCATCATCCATGAGGCTGAAGACGGCCTCCACGTCGCCGCTGGGCAGGCGCTCCGGCATCTTCTCCACGTGCCAGCGCGCTATCCGCGCGAACCCGTGCTGAGGACCGAAGGCCCATTGTCCGAATTGAGCTGCAATGAGTATCCAGTTTAGTATTATGGAGTAGTGAATGAAAAAACCGGCCAAGAGCGGGTCGAACTCGCGAACAGAAGGTTCCGTACAAACTTGCAACATAAATAGTCATATTTTTTGACTGCGTAGAGTTAGACAGTTGATTTTTTCAATTGGTTACAAAGGGACCACGTACAGTATGTGGATTTAATTTCAACTCGATACATTCACGCGTTTTCGAGATAAAAGGACAGGTAGACAGACGAATAATAAAGTGACCCAATAAGGGTTCCATTTTTTTTAAACGGTGTGTGTGTACGGAACCCTAAAAATAACTAAGCTGAGAGACACATGTTCTTTCCATCATTGCGATACCCAAGTTGGGCTTGACAGGAAATTCTTCGGAATTTTGCCTTGATGGTAATAGGTTCGCACATATGATTAGACGAAATATGGGTGCCCAATGCCTGAGATGGATAACAAAATTATAGCCTTTGAAGTGTGCTATCTTCTTAGATAGCATACTTCAAAAAGCAAGCTTTAATCTTCTTTGTCTACTTGTCTAGCAATGTATAGCTTTTATAAGGAAGCAGCAATTATAGCTTTGAAATTTAAGTTCCTGGAAGAACTGGTCCTTCGATCCGGATACTGATATCCGGATCGAAGGACCAGTTTACGTACTCACTGAATTTAAGAAGAGGAACTCATATTTCTCACTAAACCTACAAACGTGTATAAAGTTGTCGTAGGCAACTAGTAATCTTCCAACTACCAGCTAGTTATTATTTATAATTGAAAACCTCCATAAGATTACGACTTTAATAACAAACTTACGGAAAACAAACGGTATCCCTCCTCGTATCGCCCTCTTGCCATCAAATACTGCTTGTTTGCTGTGAAAAAGAGAAAAAAACATGTTAGAAATGGCAAACAAATTGCAACGACCAATTTATCATCAAATCGATTCATATCGGGAATACTAATTCGATTCCTAAGTAATTTTAAAAGTAATCGATAAAAAACCTCACATAATTACGTAATTGTAATGTCACCTATAATTATTTTAATTATGAGAGCTATAATTATTGTTTTATGCGTTTAATTTAATTAACACAACACAAGACAAATGACGTACGTTAATTTTTTGACAGTTGTTAAAGTTCAATGCAAAGCGCTTCTAGAAGGCAGATGTAAGTTTACAATTACTTCGGTATTATGCGAGACAGTAATTAACTGAAAATTCTTTAGAAGATTTTATCATGGGGAAAATTATTCGGAGTTTCATGTTATTCATTACCAAAATCATGTTTTATCAGTCAAATAAAGCCAATTTCAATGATATTATTTTTAAAAAACACCCTTTTACTTTTGTACACATGCAATTTGTTGATAAATTAATGTAATGTCAAGGTTAAAGTTGATTTTGATTTGATAGCTGTAATACATAAATGTTGTGTGTATAATGCTACAATTATAATAATAGAATAACAGCTATCAAATCAAAATAACTTCCAATCCGTTTTCTTTCTAAAAGTCTTAGTTTATCTTTAACTCTTTATCTTTAAAATATCGAGTTATTACTTGTTTTACAAAAACACAACAACTTTACCAAACTTCAACATCTGAACAATATAAAGGAAATATTTCTCGAAACTTCCGACGGAAACCTCGAAAGTTTTTTATTGATAATGAAAATATTTATCCTACAATATTGTTACGAAACATTCAAAGGGTTCGCTTCATTGTTTTTCATCCATTAATACGAACCCATCGCTCTAAAAACAATCTCCGAAACAGACCATGATTTAAGCATAATATTTACTAGACAAGCAAGACTGGCCTGATGGCCAATGGGCCAGTCATGAGCGTCCTAATGTATTCAATGTAAAGTCATGCTTTATATCCAAATAGGTATGTAGTAATGGCAGGCATAGCTAATGCCGCATGCACGTTTCACGAGTCGGATCTAGTGTTACAATACATACATATTACGCGCATGCATTAGCCTGAACCGCAACAGTTTAGTCTGACCGCAGTGAGCAAGGAGCACCAGCATTACTCCTCCAGCTCACGTTTGAAACATGATCAATTTTAGCGGTTGCATTCCAACGCCGCCGGGGGACGATGCAAAAAGCACCCTTATATTATAAATGCATCAGTGGACAGGTCGGCCGCGACAAAAACGGAGCTCGAGCAAGCCACGTATAAATTATTTATGCCATTTTTAGCATTTCGGAGTTTGTGAAACGAGTGGTCGCGAATGATGATCACGATGCGACGGACCCGTCATCGAAACGCGTCGTGCCAGGAATTTGCACTTTGAGTCACCAAGCTATCGCCAAAATGTTGATCGAGCCATTCTGGAATATGTCTGCCACCGAACTTGGAGGTAGCTTTTTAAGATTGTATGCATCAGATAGTGGTAGAAATCGTTTAAAGTTAAATTAAATTACTGCTTATTTGCATTAAAAATCAAGCTTTCATTTAATCACGACTGCCTGCTAACATAGAGAAATACAAAAGAAACGATCGAGGATTGGCAAATATCGCTTATTTTCGTTGGATCCCAGTTTTTGATCCCACTTTAATATTTTTGGCGTTGGATCCCACAAAACATTATTATATATTTCCGTTGAATCCCAAATTTGAAAAATACTAAAAAAATACGTTTTATTGCCACTGAATCCCAAAAACTATTTCCGTTGGATCCCAGATGTTTAAAAACATCTGAATGCGGGTACATCCAACAACAAAATCACAATAATATTTTAAGGCGAAATTTTGTATGTATGTTTGTTATTCCAACACGCTCAAACTTCTAGACTGATTTGGGTATGTGGATAGGTTATGTTAGAATAACGGGTGCCTGCCGTTTTTCCGAAAATATTTGGACAAAATTTCATTACCCAAACAAATTATAGGAACCGGGAACTAGGTTTGGTTAGGTTAAAACTGTGACCTCCTACGCACGAGCCGAGCGAGCGGAGCGAGCGGTGCCGCGGCAGCGGCCGGCGAGTGCCACAAACGACTTGCATTTATAGAAAAAAGAGATTGTTTTTAGTTGTTTACCCGGAACTGAACTATTTAGATTAGGATAATTACTTATTTACAAAAAAAAGGTTAGGTTAAAACTGTGACCTGTGTGCCAGAAACGGCCACATTATATAAAAAAAATATGGAAAAATTATGACGGCAGTATTTTTTTTTGAGCTAAGAGGCGCTTGTTTTGAAGGCGTTCATATTTATTTATTTATAAACATCACAAATAAACCTGATCATTTTTAACTCATGCCAGTCTAGTACTATTTGGAGTACATCATTTGTCTCATTTAATCCCCAGTGGCAACAATCCTAAAAAATCCAAAATACACACACGGTGTTTTTGAAATATTTAATAAAAGTAAATCACTTTTCGTCTGAAATGTACACATGTTGTCATAAAATGGGATTCAATGGTAATATCAAATGGGACCCATCGTTAATACCTAAAAAATGGGATCAAAAACTGGGATCCAACGAAAATAAATCGCAAATATTTAAGCAATTTATCAAGTAATCAGAGCAAATGATTCTTTAATATTTGATTACATCATTCAAACAAATTAGCTAAATTAAAACAGATATTTATCTATCGGTTCTAGAAATTAAATGCATAAATCATAACTCCCACGCTACGAACAACCTGGGTGCAAGTATTTCACACGGACTAACTACAGTTGAATACTGTTTGTTCGGCAAGTTCCATAGAATTGATTATATGCATACCAAACATCGATACGGGGAATAATACAGGGATGACACCCAAACATATTTATCTAAACCCCTTTTAGAGTAGGTACTCCAGTTATCCGCAAATCAACTGCTGGTAAAAATGTTAATGACACAAATATTAATAAACTTCTTCACCGTAATGACAGCCACCTTTTTGCTGTCTTCCATATATAGGGTTTTAACCCTTTGCAGATGATACAGACCGGTGCACCGTTAACACTCATCCAGCCAAGATACGAACCGTTTATTACCTTACAATGTCTTAGCGATAATTGCATTTTGACATTGATAATACCCAGCGGTAAACGACTCAGTTGATTAAACTGGAACCAATTTAATAGAATAAAATGTAACGGATCCAGACTGGACAGGCTACCGGAATACCAATGACGCCTTTAATTTAAAATATTTTAATAACTAGTAAGCTTAGCTCGAAATGGCAATTCAATAGTACGTTTTCCACGAATCCGGAGAGGGACTAGATAAAGTTTTAATTAGAGATTCCGGATGAAATTCCTCCATGAGTCGCCGGGAGCCGATACATTCCCGCTTCGGCACCAGCCGAGTTTTTACCACCACGCAAACTCGTTCCATCCCGCCATTCTCCGGCCAGATAAATAGCGACAATAAATATACCATTGTAGCCAATTGCTTTCTCTATATAACCGTTACAATAAAATTTCCCAAATCGCGTGATTTTTGAACCAATTAAAGGCTTGGTATTTGTAACGACCCCCATAAATCCACCCAACCCGGAATGAAGTAAATATCTTTGGTCCTTTTGCACACAATATAGCGAATGAGCCAAATCTCTTTTGTCATGGTGATAATTTTAATAAAAAAACGTATTTTCTATATGAAAGCATATAGAAAATACGTTTTTTAACAACAAGGAAATGGGAAAAAGAGGTGAGTCAGTATTCCATGATGCTTGATGCTGGGACTTGTCGATATCTTCCAGTGTCTTCCATAACAAGCAAATTACGGTACGGAATGTTCTCGGTGAATCCAAATAAAAAGGTTCAATACCTAAGTTAACGTGACATTTATAATTGATTAAGTTTTTGCTACCAAGAAAAATGTTAATCAGCATTTTATTGGGGCTCTAAAGCGGCCGCGAAGATCACAATATTGTGCAAAAACGCTGACCCGCGATAGTTTCTCGCGACTAGCTCCCATAGTCATTGTTCTCGACTTTCAAGTAACTATTGATCACATAATCTCGTCACGTTTCTCAACATTGTTGTGAGATCTCGTGAGATGGGCCAGCGCACCCTGCCGCCGCCGCGCCGGGGGCGACACACGCACCCTGCACGATAACATTATAATTAACTAGACGAGCATTTTTATGTGCTGCATCAACCAGTTACGTGCATTAATGGAATTTCATTAATATTAGTTCAACGCGCTTGTCTGATCACATTGCAACAGCCGGAGAGGGTGAGGACGAAAAGTTATTAAGGTAATTTGAAAAACAAAGCAAGCTTCAATAAAAATGCAAAATGAACTGGTTTTGCATTACCAAGAAAAAATCAACAATATTAGCGATGTAAAAGTAGAAAAAAATATTGAAATACAAGAAAGTAGTTGCAATGTTAGTCGCAGACATGATCCAATGGACACCCTTCCTCATAGTTAATGAATCCTCTAATTATTTGAACTAGCGAACTGCTGAAAAAAGTGGCGTTACTATGAACAAAAAGCGTAGAAAAACCTATATGAAGCGCTTCCAAGTTAATGACTCGGAGCGTGTTACTTTGACATATTAAGAGAAGACAGTAAACTGGTTTGGAGAAAAAACTGTTGATAAAAGGCAGGGGCTCCTGTGCATCAACAAATTAAAGGTCGCATAAACGATGCGACACTATAGGACGCAATTAGATCTTTTTAGGACTAGCGATATCGCAGCCGCTAGCCGGCTGGGTACATCATTATCTACCGCAAATAACCGGTAGCTGCAATAAAAAAGTTTCAAAAGCAATATGACATTAAGGCGCACTTCATTTTGCGAGTGTATCAACTCCTCAGCTCGCTACTGTATAATGACTAGTATTTAATCCAACACAGAGAGTACGGCGACTCTACTAGAATTTAACACAATTTAAGATAATGATTGTCATATACGCTCATTATTGTAAGATATTTTTATGTGCACAGCTTGAAGAGCTATAATAAATTGTTTGTTTAATTAACATTGAACTAAGTAACTGTTATGGATATTGGCTTAATGTACACGTTCGACATTAAAATTGTAGCACCAATTTATTCGATGAGACTGAAAATACTTTAGCCTGGGCTAGGATCTCATCTAGGCTGATCATTCAAATTTGTCTTGCAAAAGCGAATTACAACCAAGTGTGGTGTAAGAAAATCCATTTATATTTTCAATCTTCATTTCGAGATATAAGAGAATCTGTTATAAGGAGACTTTAAATAAATCAAGTTAATATTAGAGAACTAGGGCCCAGTGTTTCAATTGATTGTGTTTTATGTGTCCACCTCACAATTCCTGAGGTGTAGTATCGTAACATTGCGTTAAATCGCCAACGCGTCGACCAACCAGTCACCAAGAAACAGATGCGTACAAAAGGACCAAATTGAACGAGACAAAACCGAAAAATTCATCGTTAGAAGTGCAGTTGGTTCAGTACTTTCTGTTTCAATATAACGAACTATGTATATGAGAGAATCTTGATCATGTGTGAAAACTCGCGAATAAAATTTCAAAAGGTAGGTATCCTCTGGTTCAAAACGATTATGTCCAGATTTAACACCAGCAATCGTGGAGTACAGGACCGGTAGAAGTCGCAATGCTTGTGGAAAGCCCATATAGCCTAGAGCAATAGATGACAAAGACGATTTTTTTCGGTTCAGAAACGATGACAATTAAAGTCTACCTAGTTATGCGTTTTTTGAATCCATAAAATATTGATTTGGATAATGTTAAGTTTTAGTTTTGTAATGTTGTTACCTGATATTGTCAAAATTTTAAGGGTGTCAACCAAAGTGAGATTATAGTTATTTGTTTGAAATTATAAATTGTTTTTTTTTTAAAGACTAGCTTTTGCCCTGGGCTTCGCTCGCGTTAAATTCGGTGTAACACAGTTCCCTTTTCCTGATTTGCAAGTACTTGCTACCTGTAGTTTTTGCCCTTGCGCCTTATTGATTGTAATAACAATGCTAAGTTTTCCCTTTTCTTCCGTCTTTCTCCCTCATTTCCCACTTAAAAAAAATAGCCTATGTCCGTCTCTAGGGTTCCAACTATCTCTGTACCAAAATTCATCAAAATCGTTTTAGCCATTTAGGCGTGAAGAAGTAATAGAAATAGAAAATAGAAAAGTTTATTTCACTCATAAAGTTTACAAAAATGCTCTTAATCTAATGTGGTAATGTTTGGCAATGAATACAATTTCTTTAAGAGGTTACGTTGACGACTATACTAGTATAAACTGTGTGACAGTCGCTAGTCGTCAGCGCCTTCCACACTTATTAATCATAAACATAATTCATTGTTGTTTTTTTCTTTTTTTTTATAACCAGTAGCAATAAGTAAACAAACATTAAAAACATTTAATTCAAAATTAAAAAATACAGTTAATTTGAAACTATTACGTATGCAAAGATGTGTTGTGTGAAAGAATGTGTGTGTGTGTGTGTTGTGTGTGTACGTGTGTGTGTAAGATGCTTGTGAGTGTGATTTTGTGTGTGTGTATGTGTATTATAAGTGTAATTTCTCAACTATGGTAATTATTCATAATTTCATCGGTATCGCTATAGTTCAATCGTAAAAGCCAGTTTCGTATTAGTTCTTTACACTTATTGATCGGGAGCGGATAAATACCATTAATCCGATTTGCTACATTATATAAATAGTTACTCATAACATAATATTGTTGTCTTCCTAGTGCCGTTTTGTGCGGCGTCCCTGTGCAAACTCTTGTTTTGTCGCGTTTTGTAATAGGGGTAAATACTGTGTTTCTATGCTTCCGGAGTATTGTAGACAATATGTATAGCTTCCTAACAGTTAAAACAGAAGTTTCACTATATAAAAGATCAGTACTGTATCTTCGTGGTCGTCCAAACATGACCTTGAGTATACCTCTTTGTGCGCGTTTAAGGGGAAGTAAAGTAGTTTTGCCAACCCCTCCCCAAACAACGATACAGTATTGCAGTAAACTCTGGGCAAGTGCAAAATAGACAGTGAGTAAGGTTTCATGATCAGCTGAGTTTCTAAGTTTTCTAAAGGTTGGCATTAATTTTCTTACGCGCGCAGCTAACTGTGCAACATGTACAGACCATTTCAAGGAGCCGTCTATAAAGAGACCCAGATATTTTATATTAGTAGTGCGGGTTAATTTAGGGCAACTACAATGTTTAGATAGGTCACAAATATGTGCGATAACTTTAAATTCTGATGTAACAAACAAACAAACTCACTTTCGCTTTTATAATATTAGTAAGGATTTATAAGAAGCCCTTCAAAAGTGGACCTTCTATGTAACCATTTCATGATAAAACGTAAAGCGCCGTTTATCGGCGGCGGAGATCTCTCGCGTCCGGCCCTGGTTCAGGCCATGGTCCGGAGCGAGAGGGAATGGGAAGCGGTCACCACCTTCTGCGAAGCAGTAATGCTAGCAAAGGAGGTGGCCGGGCGTTTGAGGGAGAGAACATCTGCCCAACCCAGCCGCCGCGGGAGACGCCCAGGGCGCCGGGCGCCGCGAGACGACTTCCGGCCACCGTAGATGCGGGCCTGTGGACGGTGAGCAATGGGTAGCTCACCGTCCGTCCGTCGATTGACGACAGGCCGTGTCGACGGCGCGTTCGTGTTTCACGCGCGCCTCAAAGAGAGTCAGCAAAGCAGAGGGGCTTGCCAGAGCCTCCGCCTGCCGGGGTTGCGGGTTGTTCGAAAGAGATACCGCGGCCCCGGAACGTAAAGGGCAATAGAAGGAACATGGGTGGGTTTTAGTCAGTA
The DNA here is from genome assembly GCA_905475445.1 of Ochropleura plecta. Taxonomy (NCBI): domain Eukaryota; kingdom Metazoa; phylum Arthropoda; class Insecta; order Lepidoptera; family Noctuidae; genus Ochropleura; species Ochropleura plecta. Next base: position 5,177,102 of record FR997723.1, on the reverse strand, counting down.
CAAGTCTGACATGCCCCCCCGCTCCACCCAGAGCGGGGGAAGTCATAGGATGATTTCCCACCCGAAAAAAAAAAAAAAAAAAAAAAAAAAAAAAAAAAAAAAAAAAGCGCCGTTTATTCTCGCTTGAAACTTAGACATCTGGATTAATGTTAACTGGGGTCAGATTACGTCACCACGGTAAATGACTTTCAAAACATTTCGATTTTCTCTATACAACGTGTAACGGAAAGGGTATATACATATCAAGAGCAAGGCTTCTTCAAGGCTTATCAAACGATATCGCAAGGGTTTCAGCTAAATATAAAAAAAAAAAAAAAAAAAAAAGAAAAAAAAAAAAAAAAAAAAAAAAAAAAAAAAGAAAAAAAAGAAAAAAAAAAAAAAAAAAAAAAGCCTCGCTATTGGTATGTATATACCCTTTCCGTTACATCCTGTATAACTGAATTTCCATGCAAATTGAGTTAGCTTTACTTTCCAACTGATTGAAGAGGAAGTGAAAATTATAAAAATATCTAATTAAGAGAATTTAATGAAGAGCTCGGGGCTGATTATTCGGGTCGATCTTTAAGTCGCTTTATTTAGGTACGCTTGCCTAAGTTGGTCTGTGTGGATGTGAGGTATTTACTCGTATTATGTGGTATTACCCAACAGTCACTGGGTTTTGGAGGTCAGATAGGGATGTCCCTCCATGTAAAATACTGGTATTCAGCTGCATCCGGATAAACTGGAAGCCGATCCCAACATAGGAAAAGGCTAAGTACATGATGATGTGACGAGGATGTGAGGAGGTGATAAATCTAATGTGACGAGGAGGGGTCACTTATCTATTGTATATAAAATATGATGTGAATTACTGCTCATAAATAATAATACAAAGTAATAATTTAATTAGAAGCTGGCCTCTTTGCGGTGATTGACGTGATCCATTACATAAGGTATTAAGTGTTGACTGGTAAACTCTTTATCAGCGAGTTAGCTACAGTGCAGTAAAACGCATTGTTTAGATTATAATATTGATAGTAAACGTTATCACATAGTCAGGTCTATTTTATAGGTATCAGCCTAAGCATAAACATATTCTCTGTGCATAAACATCATGAAGCTAGAAGAACAATCATAGCTTCTTAAAACAGCGTGATTAATATTTATAGGTGTGCTGCAGACCATTAAACCGAATTACTTTCAGTATGGGGACAACATTGTAAACGCGGAAAAATAATTAATCAACCAGCAAATACCAAACATCCACCCAAATGTATAGGAGACGAGAATAAAATTAACATTCTTAAAATGGTCACAGACGCAGTTAATACTGTGAATTGTTACTTTTGTGACCATTTTACGATTTTTAACGTAATTCATATTGTTATCCTATTATGATTCTGCTAAAGGGGCCATTTTAGACATCCTGATTATTATTGTTCTCCAATTATAATATTGCTCCTATGAAGAATTGTTGAAAAAGTACCCATTACAAATAAAACACGCTGTAGAAAGACGATGTTGTTTTTAGTGATGGCCAAATTACCGATCCGATTAAAGATAATCAACGGTACAGGTTTATAAGGAACTAGATAGGGAGACCCATCGATATGAGTAACTAAAATTTTTATCTCAAATCTAGATTGTTCTTCGATAAAGATAACATCAAGCAGATCACCATTACATGACCGAAACTAAAAATCCCTTCGTAACACCAAAGTACACCGTGTGCTAGGCAACATAGAGGTGGTATAACCTTGCGCAGTGGCAGACCAGGGCCGTCCAATGAAAGTGCACGGTGCCGGAACACGCGTGGGCGACGGAGGCTGTGTCGAAGGTACAGAGCAGTGAGCACGTGCCATAAGACAAGTACAGGCTATTGATAAACACTTTTGTTTATTTTTAAAAGGAATGCTGAATACTAGCCAGTTTAAGAACGGTCAAAAACAATTCTAAACCAAACTAATTTTTGGCAGTTGGCGAAAAGATGGTTTCCCGAGACCATATCCATTTTTTCTCACAGATTAAATAGGAAATGTCGACTCTAGATGGAGACTTAATTTTCTATCAGACATTTTTTTTAAACGTGACTTTTTTTCTGAACCAGCAACCCAATTGCGTAGGGTATGTTTTACCCAATTAGATATCCTCTCAGTACCATATCATAGGGATTGATTAAAACTGACATTAAAATACAACTCCCAATTCAAATAACTTGGGAAAATCTCTATTATGCACACGCAATGAAAAATAGGTACAAAATTAAATTTGGTCTTTCGAGGTTTCTCTTTTGGTCCTGCGAGCCGAACGATCCCAAACTATGAAAATACTGTATTTTTTGCTCTTCTTCTTAAGACTAAGTCTACAAAGTCCGCTTTTGCAATATAAAAAAAACAAAAAGCTTTACCAATCAACATCCTTTAAGATACAGCAACTAATTATACATTAATTACGTTCATAAGCTCATTATATTTAGTAAATTTTTCATTGGCGAACGCTGATTGATAGCACGAATAACTTCCTTGTACCCCATTAGTACAGTTACATGAATAAAATATAATTACATAACACTTTTTGCATTAAAGCGAAGCGGCAACATGTAATTTGTTAATACAAGATTTAACTTGTGATTACAATCAATTATGTAGGTATACGAGTTATATGACCTTAAGTTAAAATTAACTATTCAACGTCTGCATTTTGGAAACGGAACTTAGCACAAGTTAATCTTGTCTGATTATTGTTTTCTAAACCTGTTATAGTGTACAAGAATCATTATAATAATTTCACCATGCCTGTGTCCAACCACTGGTGGACGTAACCTCTTTCAAGGCGCATTACTTTGCCCGATCTTACACTACACGCATCCAGCTGCTACAAGCCACTCCTGCGCCAATCGTTCCCATCAGATCAAGATATGACATACATTGTATTGTATAACGGGCTGGCTGATGTCCGCAACTCCACGTCTGAGGCGCGTATATGACATACATAAACTCACACCTTTTTCAGATGGGGGTAGGCCAAAACACAGAGACACGTGCTATGGTCCTAACATACTCCTTTTGGCCTCGACCACATTTATACATCTGGTTATACACGTACCCCGGTAACGAGTACCATGCGTTTTAAAACAGTTCTTAAAGTTAGAGTTGCCGTCATCATTGCATCCGCCATTATCCTCTACTAAGATGTTACCAAATAAAAGATTGGAATGTGGCCCCTCTTAGACAGTTAGACAGCTATGCCTACTATGTATTTTATTTTTCAAACCGTGGTCTAGTGCAAGCAGTCATTTTGTAACTTAGCCAGTGAAGCGGAATCCCAACTAGTTTAGGTTGCTACTGTCTTTTAACAACGCAGCAGCCCATTGTGTCCATTCCTTTTTTTTTATCAAACTGCACAGCTTCCTATATTTTCTACGTTACTTGATATTTCTCGCAACAACTTATTCGTAAGACTTAGTGAAACGGTTATCTCTCTAATCTTCGAGGACATAAGAGCTAATTCTACCCCTACAAGATACAAAACATCAATCTATATAAACTATGCCATAAACACACAAAAGTGGCTCAGTTTAATCAATTTACATTTTATTGCTATCCATCATTACAGCTACCGGAACAGAATCAATAAAATTAAACATGAAATGTACCATTAAACTAGCATTAGTACCTGTTACATTACGTAATCATTGAAGGTACGATTCTCATGCTACATTTGTTCCCACATTAAATTAATAGGCTCCCAGCTTTAGAAGTTAACATAAGGATCAAATACAGAAAACATCAAAAGGAACAAAAAAACACCAGAAGGACCAGTTTTATTACCAAGGACATGACCGTGAGTCTACTAGGGTATTGGTACTTGAAAGAAAATAATTAGTCGCAAATTGAAGGCACACCTTTTAATTAAGATTAAGGGGGGTGCGTGATGCCGTCAAGATATTTATTTAAAAAAAAACATGATCGTAATCAAAATGTACTGAGAACTGTTACTACTTCAAAAGGTTTTATAATCTGAGCACACAGCATACCATGATCCTTCTGTCCATATTCGTATCTATTACCTCTCAAGATTAACGAACCTCACTTAATTAATGTAACGTGTTGTTTGAAAACGGGACAGAGACAAACGTTACATACAAGAACTAAGTGGTCCTGCAACAAAACTCCTTTTACCGACAGGGGTCAGCGCTGTAAATAGCGCTAGCAGATGGTCCGGACAGCCGATTAATAAGACAGGGACTCCGCCCCGGGGCTGCGGTGGCGACTTAACAGCGCCAATTTAACAAACACCACCCTACCAGATAAGCCGATTACCCGAATCTGGGAGACAAACAGACGAGCTTACGGTGGAGATAATGTGGCTATGCTAATTGTGGACAGTGGCACTGATAACCGCTTGCATATATATGTTATGTATCTGTTCGCGCTGAGGTCGAGTTTGGAGCACTGAATAATCTTGTATGTGTCACTGTCAGAGTAGTAGACCTTAAACATCAAATAGCTTAAATCACAATTATTTTGCAACACACTTTCTCATATGTCTAAATTCCCCAATTCCCAAAGGCCCTGAATACTTATCAATTAATAGACACCCTCACTGCATTTCACAATATGTATTTGTTTTGTTTAACTTGACTTTAAAGGTTGTTTTATTATAGATAAATGGATATAATAGCAAATAAGGCGCGAGAATAAAAAACGTTAAGTCCAGGAGGACCACAGCACATTGACATAAATTATATGCTCGCATAGCAGCGTCTTGCAAACTTAAGATAAATGCTACAATGTAATAAAGAAAAACACAAATTAGCAGGCTTATCGTCGCCTAATCTTAATTCTTGTAAAAACATACAAGGTGCAGTGCTGACACAATGTGGAGCAAAAAAACATATTTGACAGCACGCGTCGAATCAATGTGACCATATTTAGCCGGATCCCGAACTAAATATCGCGTCACGATCATTATCAGCTGTTACAAGTGTGTAGTCAATAGATCATACGCGATGCGACCATGTAAGGCGGCACGAGACATATTCTGATGATGTCATGCGCTCAGACAACAACGAACGCCGGGTACCCATGACGAGCAACTACTCAGTAAAAAAATCGAAGCCGTGTCTGTTTCCAAGCAATGTTTGGTGAAGACCACTTTGAATTCGGTGTATTTAATAAAAACGCAGACAAATACAATTTCAAGGATCAATAACAAGATCTAACCCTTCCGCAGATAGCATAGATAAGCATTCATCGTCTTCAAAGCAGCATTGACAAATTGCGGACAAATGACACGAATTTGCATCTCAAAGAGTCAAGACATTCAAATGATATTAAACGGTTTCCCACAGCGTAGTAACAAAGTGGTTGCTTCATAAAACACACTCCAGTTTCTTTTGAGACAAGTTTTAAATAGACTTTAAAAGTTGGGACTTCCAGTCGCATAGCAACTTGTCGACAATTGAGAACAAGTTGCGAAACTGCAAGTACTTTATTCAAATGAGTTATTTTAACATCTTGAAAAGAAGAAAATATTTAACCCTCCTGCCGGGAGGGTTAAATATTTTCTTCTTGTAGCATTTGTAGTTATATTTTTAAACTAGATGTGAATTTTTATAAATCTGTTTTTCTTTTCTTTGTAGCAGATGCTGTCAGCGTCGTACAAGTAGCGTGCACTCTTACCAACCATACATAATTACGCCTAAACAAAATCAGGCAGAGCCATCATGAACAGACGAAAATTGTGATCACCACGCAATGTAAGCGTAGGCCGATAATAAGATAACTAATGATATACACACAGCCAACCACACAAAATAATTTCTTTATTACCGTGATCTTAACGCGATTTGGATTTACCGTTCTAGCCAAGATCGCTTCTGCTCTCTTGACGTTCATATTCCTTTATAATAATAAATCTTTAGAAATTCCAAAACAGACGTAGTTTGAACAACTCAAAGGTCAAGTTTATTTCTTTAAGAATTCACGTCAAATGTAAAGATGTCTTAATTGTGATAAATCATCCTTGTAACCGTTAATTACAACTCCGGCTAGATACAGTCACAGTGGGAGATAAATCATGTCCGAGTTAGCAAACCTGCAGGATAATTGTACTAAATCACCGACTAAGCAATCAGACAATGAATATTGTAGGTGGGTGTTGCTTGGATTACTAAATTACATATCGGGCGGCTAAATCTGCCGCGGTGGAAATGACTAGAGCGGTTCGATCCTCTATTTCATCGCAGCTGTGTAACGTTCCACTAAAATCTTTGTCTTGGGTGTCATTGGAGACGCCAAAAAAAGCGCAACATGTGTACACTGTCGGCGGTAATGGAGCAAGCACGTGCAGTGGACAGACTTCGTGACGCTTCTACTTTATTAATGACAACATGGCGAAGCGACTAGAACTTTATTTCAGATGATCCAAATAAAAAAAAAGTTAATTCAGAAACGTACCAGCTTCTGTTGGACTCTATCTCGACGGGGTTAGGTATAATTAGCGTTAGTCGACACCCCGAGCGTTCAAATCAAGATTTATCAAGTGAGCCGAAGGCAGGAGATAATGTGGCGGTAGCGGAGCGGGCCTGACTATTCAGCGGAGTCAATGGCGTGTGACCGACGACGTCGGTAGAGAGGTTGCCGGGCGCTGGCCGTTGGGTGACGCTGACATTCTTTACCCACGTCTTATTTCATTTTGTTTTTTTTTTTTAAATATTAGACCATTCAGTTGTTAAGCACGTAGCGTGGCCAGTCGCTACCGGTGATACCGATTAGAAAATGTAGTCAGATATCCAAATCGATCGCTGTAGTAAAATATAACAGCGCCATTGTATTTTGCGTAGGAAACGTGCAACCGGAGAAAATAATTGCGAGCATCATCAATTTCCATCTAATGGAGCGATAAACCCGTCTCAGCCATCGTTGATCCGTGAAGCTGAGCATAAAATAAAGCTTGCACTCATTGACGCGCGTCGACGACGATCGATGGGGTAATCTCGCGGTCATCCCATCCCAGCTTTGTCTGTGCATCGGGAGCGGCATAAAATTATCTGGGCATTAGCGGGCCGGGGAGCGAGCGGGGTGTCCGGGGACCATTTGTCATCGGCGGTGTGCAGGGGAGTGGGGAGCGCGGGAGGGGCGGGAAGAAAGTGGCGGCGACTCGGGGCGGCTGCAGACGCGACCACAAAAACAAGACGCGGAGAGCAGGGGCGGGCCTCGCAGCCACCGCGCTGCCACTGCCACCCGCAGGGATGTGCCGCACCGTGTCACGATTCTCCTATGTACAACATGCTGTTTGGACACTGGTAACTTTGAATTATGGCCTTAAGTACAACTTAATGCTGCACAGCGACACTATATTTACTAAACAATAGAAGTGATGTTTTCCAACTAAGTTATCGCACCATTCAACGTAATTAGGACCAGATGACGTAAATGGGCCCCAACAGACATAAAATTGAAATTGAAAAAAAGCGAAATTTTTTTATGAATCCTCATAAAAAATGTTATTTTTTGGTTCTTTAACTATATCACATTTACGTTCACCACTTCTGATTAAAAATGGATGGTCTTTAAAACTGGCGAAAATTCCTTTGCCAAAGCTGTCGCCTCCATCCATACGGTATAGTCGTCAGTTTCAAAACTTGGAGCCCTCGAAAAATCCCGCAGTCATAAAAGGGTCAAGCGGTTGCGTCACGTCGGCTCAACGGAGGCGCAAAAACACCAAGAGTACAAACTATATTGGATATTAGAACAGAAGGCGCGTGCCGACAAGTTTTTGTCGGCGACCAGGGATCCCTTGGACATCGCTTATTTAATTTACTAAATTCCGAGGGAATGACAGATTAAAATGGTTTTTAATCCAACGCATAAAGATTCATTCATGCCATTAACACGACATGCAAAGATAATAGCAGCAATGAATAATTACTGGATATCAAAAGAAACTAAATCTAGATAGAAATCCGGCTCAAGCTGCTAACACCTTTTTTTACAAAATAATATTGATTGACGATGATTGGTTAAACGAACTGCAGGCTTTTGTATGCCTTGAAAACGGTAGAGATTTGGCGAAAAACCCAAAAGTTATACAACATAAACTCTAGATCTACTCATAATAATATTATCTTGAGATAATATTATTATGAGTACTTCATACCTAATCAAAAAGTAATTAATATCCAAGGACCACCAGTTGTTAAACAATCTATCGTCGTTGAAACTATAGTTGTACTTGTAACTAATCTAAATTATCTTTAATGCTAATGATCCCATTAGCTCTGAACTAGTGAAAATTAATACAACGAATCAATTTGTAGGTAATGATACTGGCATCAAATTTGTGACTACACTGGCTACAGTGGCTACTATATGTAGTATATCTATATTGTACATAGAATCATTAGTGGCAGTCGGTCGTTTGTTAGAGCCATTCGCGGCCCGGAGACGGGTTTTTGTCTCAACGCCAAATTGCATCCGCACAATACGTTGTCAGTAAATTGATTTGGAATTAATTGCGGTAACATAAGAGATGGTGTGACTTGTACAACAGTCATGAATTAGGATTTTATTAATGATCTTTACTTCTATAGAATTCAGGATAATGATTATTTTACGTGTAGGTTAAGACAAATGTTCATAAATCTGTTATTAAAGACATTTTATAACGTAATTATCTTCAGTTCAAAGACTAATTTAAGATTTGTCGTTAAAATTTTCTGCAACGCCGACAAAGGGTCCTTGCATTAGAAGGAGATGTGTAGGTTAGCTATTTTATTTAAATGTTTAGACAACGACATAAAACAACCACTAATTATTTGAAGTACTTTCAATTACCATCAGCTACATTAATATTTCCCATAAAATCATATAATTAGCAAGCTCGGATACTTATGCAACCACGTCCAGAAAAGGTAATACAGGAAGCACAATAAATGCACCTAGAATTAGAGAAAAAGAATAGAATAGAATTAGATGAAACGGGTCTTGATAATGTGGAGGCACAAGAAAATATAGCAGAAGTAACTAAGTAATAAGCAGCGTTAACTAGTTGAGTGAAGCTGCAGATACCCACTAACAATTTCCATAATCAATGTATGTACATTCGTTATATGAAGAGATAAGCAAGCACTTCCATTGTATTCAATTAACTAACGGATATGGAAGAACTCTGAATCGCATTGTCTTCTTCGATACGTCGATATTAATATGATTTAATGAATTTCCGATTGCTGTAATCATCGCGTTTCTGAGAGCTTTTTGACTTCAATAAGGCATTTTATAGTCATTAGCTTGAGTAAATGAAACCTTGGGTTGAAACTGTATACTCTAGCGTGTTACTTGTGAAGCTGTGGTTTGTTCACAAGATTTTTCCCAGTGGACGGATTAAAAGCAATTTGGTTCTACACCAAAGTTGGAAAAAAAATAGGTTATGATGACAGCAGCGGTTGATCATAAAAACAGTGGAAGAGTCCAAAAACAGCCCGAAAGCTCAGGGTTTCTAATTTAACATTGTGGTTTGGAAACTGCTTACTATCAAACAAGAATTGACCATGTTGGACCTTACGATTTGATAATCTGATACTGAGAGAATTTCCGTTTCTAATCTGTTTGCTATTCTGACTATCATAAATGCTATCACAATTTATTGTAAAGAAGTAATTCAAGGAGGCATTTAAAAGCATTATATGCGTCAAACGGTATTTCCAAAAAATTTGGTTCAATTTTCATGCAGAAAACTAGGCGAGAACTGCCGGGCCAAAATCCCCACTAATCGAGCAAAGATCATTAGCGAAAGACGCTTGTTCAACGCGGATACACTTATGGAGTGTGTTTTTAATGTTCTCCCTAACTGGGGAAGCGTTTAATTGTTAGGCTGTTACGTTTACAATGTTGTTGATTGATGTTGGGAGGTTTTCCAATTCTAGTTACATTTCATGAGACGATATCGTGGGCTAAGAGTCTTCACTATTATTAAAACAAGATAAAGTTTATAAGTTTGGATGTTATTTCCAAAACTACTCATACGACCCTAAAAATACTACACCATTAGACTAATATGCACACGAAGTTGCAGTCAAAAGTTATATTATGCGTCGTTCGTTTTCGCGTGGTTTATGCCTAACCTAGTCAGACATGTTACACGTACACACCGCACATGTTTAACGTATATCTAGATCGGTATAATTATTATAATCTCGACAAGCAAGAATTTGGATTTTCATTCAGATATCGGTTTTGTAGAAGCTTCGGACTTTAAAAAATCAATTGTGGCCCATTTGAATACTATCAGTGCTTGACTTTGGATTGTATTGAATGAACGTAATCCCTTCGCAACAATATCGACACTAACTTCAACACTCAATTGTAACTTTGAAGGCCCTATCACTTTTTCTTCTTAAAAAACTAATAATTTCTCTTGTATAGTGGGTGCGTTTACAAAACATTTAAGCTCACATACACAAGAGGATCTAGGATATACAAAGACTATCTCTAGGATATACAAATATTTATTCCGTGCGGGGATCGAACCCGCGACACGTAGCGCAGAGGGCAAACGCTTAGCCACTGCGCTTTTTCATGTGATAATAAACGGCTACATAATAAAATGGTCTAGCTTTTCCCCGAGGCTTTACCCGCGAGAAGATGGAAGTTATACAATGGGGACATACTGCCGGGATAAAAAGTATTCATGTACCTAGATCATGGTCTACCATTAATTACCATAAGCTAAATTAAGTCGCAAAAGCTTCATGCTAAAAGTAAACGTATCACTGTTTAATTTTACCACCATAGCTAATCCGGCAAAGACGTACATCTAAATAGGAGATTTATACATCCACATTCGGACCTCATTGCGTCCATTCTCTCGTCGTCATTGAACATACATCTTCAATGGCGAGCCATTGTCTATGATCTAACCTTACTCATTCCGAAAGTCGCTCTTTGTTCATGTACCTAGGATTTAAATACCTGTCTAGAGATGCAAAAATTACTTTAAAAAAATGGCTAGACGTGAGTGAGTAGATATTTTTTTGAAAAAAACCGGCCATTTAAGAGTCGGACTCGCATACACTGAGTTCACAGACATCAAACTAAATAATAATATTTTTAACGCTCATTTAAATTAAATGGAAAATTACACTCAACCGCAAAACTTAATTTGTTTTTTTTAATAGTATCTTCATGAAAAACAAAGTTACGGCGGTAGTTCGATGGAAAAGTCCCACATTTCAAAAACTAAATATCGAACCTTGTTCAAACCAATTTCGCTGGAGGTTTTTTATCAGAATTTTCCTCTTCCTAATTTAGAAATTTAGAGGAAAATTAGGGGCGTTTTTTACGAATTTATAATCAAATATCTCGTTAAACATTTGCAAAAAGAGAAAAAAGGTGTCTATGAAATCTCGATAACCTTTATAATAAGACCTATCGATATACATCGCAGACGGTTATATACGACATTTTTTTATTTCAACCCTCAGTTTCATGCATGGTCTTGCAATCATTAATATTGCTTCGGAATTGGACAACCTAAATTCTGTCAGTCTATTACGCTGATTAAGGTCTTTTGTGTTGACCAGATGACAAGTATATCGAGAACTGGTCCAAATGTTATATTTTTTACAGTTTGTGTCTTCTACAACCATATAACTGGGGACCGTACCGGTGGTTGACGAAGAGACTGTAGTAACAGACTAAGCACTGTTTTAAATTTGGTCAAAGATCCGACTGACGTAATATATCTACGGAAATCTTTAAGAACGTGGGTGGAGTGTACAACTCGACCACATTAATTTAATAGTGTGATCTATTTATCAGCGACATTTCACGAAAATTTTAATTAAATTGACCAAACCAACATCAATCAAAGTGCCTTGCCCATTTAATTGACATTTTGAACATTATATTTTTTTGCGTGCCATAAGAGCGATGGGCCCGTAAATATTAAGAATGGGAGTCAAAACCGTAAAGTGGCCGCAGTAGACAGCGAAGGAGATAGTGGGATGACTTGGATGTCTTCCCTATTGGTAAAAAGCATAGAACCAAGACAAATGGAAAAATTGAAGGCCTTTTGGCTAGCAGTTGGGCAGTAAAAGCTTCTCCTATGAATAGATGTTTTAAGCTTCCCTAAAAGTAAATAAATTGAAAGATAAAAAAGGAGATAGTATAAAAATAAATTATATGTAGTTCATATTATAAAATTTAAAAATATATATATCTATTCTATCAGGAAGCATTAAAGTTGTGAATTATGAATAGTTTGTCAGTATCCCTAAGCATATTAATCCATGCAAATACAAATGGCATGTGTAATTAATGCAAATTAAATTACGGGCTTAAAGACTAATTACACGGTGTCAAAGATGAATTAATCAGTCAACAGTAATTATAAGTTACATTGCTTGAAACATTCAATGTGCATGTATGCGGGTGATGATTGTTGCTGCTAGATATTTTGATAGCTATAATAATTAGCTAGATATTTTTGATAGCTCTAATAATTAAATAGATATTTTTTATAGTTATAAAAATTTGCTGTTGTTTTTATTTCCTATTGAATAGTATAGAGTTCCATATAATGTTTTATTTGTTACCAATTTTGAAATGGCAATTTTATGTTTTGTTGCTTTTAATATTTATGTTAAATCTTTAAAATATCAGTTCCTTCTTACAACTAGTGTGAGTACTTTAGCAGAGTAGTTTTTAAGGTATTTTATTGAATTCCTAAATGGTAACTAGTTGAGTATTAGTCAACTAGTTACAATTGTGTAAACTTACCTTACAAATAACTGTTCTTGATTGTTCACTCTCCATGATACCACCGTTGCACCTAAAACAAGAAGAAAGTAGTGTTAACTTTTGTTGCCAAAACTTCATAGAAATAAGACAAATTAGTTTGCACAGTGCATCAACAACATACAACAATATTCAACATTGAATACCACTTCTTTTTTTATTTTTATTAATAAAATAATATTTTTAATATGTATAGTAAAGTATAAGGCAACAATTAAATAAACATCAAATGTAATCTTCGAGCTAATCTCACATTGATGATCTTCCTCATTTCCTAATGTATTAACCAAGTTATTGCTAGCGTATGACTTATGATTATTTTTTGTGAGTACATCAAATACCAACCTACAATTTAAAAGCAAGTATCTACAGTTTACTTCCTACAATCCAATAGCCAAGGTCAGAGCCGCCGCAGACAACTTATTCTATTCAGTGTGAAAAAACTAGTTACCTATCAACTAAACACCACTAACTACGCTCCGTACTCTTTACACAAACACTTTCCGTGTACTTTACACTTATATTAATGCAATGCTATTTAATTTATGAATAATATATTTATATTAAAAACAATATTTTTTCAAGTTACGCGCCTCCAATTTCAAAAATAAATAAAGTAGTCAGGGTTATGCGGCCGCTGCTTAAAAAGCTCTGATAATTTGCGAAATCATAGAAATTTGACGATAACACATTGTAGTTAACTTAGAAAATAATTAAAAACATTACTTACCGAAAAGATTTACGGTACAAGTTGTATTGTTGCCTCTGTCGAGAACGACAACACTCGTCGCTGCCATTTTCCGTTTGACAGCGAAGCCAACTGACAAAAAGCTAAGTTATTTTTGTTACCACAGGCAAAAGTAAACTACCTACTACTAATGATTAAAAACTACCATGTATTACTTTGTTTTCTTTGATAGTTTAAACAATTTTAAGTGATTACGGAACCCAAATTAGTAAATATAGTATAATTTTTTAGTTTAAAATTAGTTAGTCTATTTTATTTATATTCGTTTTTATTAAAATAAAATGATTCTCAAAAATATAAGTAGTAATGAACAGAATAAATAAAACCAAACCTGACAAAATATAATGAAAAAGGAATCAAAAGTTTCACTAATCACTAAAAGAGAATGAGACTTCACTATGGCTGGTTTCAAAAAGCTGGTGAATTTTTCTAAAACATCAGAATCTATTCGGGCCAATAGTATAATACTTTACATTTACCTTAGTTTCATTTTGTTTAATTTTTTAATCAAAGTAGGTATGTACAGACACCTGCACATCAAGCTACTACAATCTGTCAGATTTCTTTGATAGATTTTCGACTTTATTTCTAAAGTATTAGGTTCAAGGTTCATTGGGAAAAATTGACAGTTTCGGGTAGCTTGACCTGCTGGCGTATGTACATACATACCTAGATCATCGACTAATGCGAACATTTACAAAATGCCAAACATAATGACTGATTTACGGATATGGATCCATAATCGCTATGCGATTATTAAACAAAAACAGAACACCTAAAATCTTATAAAATCCGTACTCCAACGTTTCATTTATTTTTCTGGTACTGTGCACGGTGCAGTGGTTAGAGTCAAACCAGAAGCTGGCATCCCCATTTGGTAGTAATAAGGTGCATGGTAGTTTTCCAGATAAACAGTATTAAGAAATGTCGGAGTTATTTTTAAGTAATAATGACTATTTAAATTCATAATTTACTCCATTCAATATATCGGGATATTTTATATTGTATAACATTTTATCATCCAAAACCTTATTCTTTGAAGCGACCTAAGTTTATTTCAGAACGCATCAAAAATGGACCAATCAGAATCAGCCAACGCTGTGCCGGCAAGTGTCATCATCGGCATCATACGTGTATTTTTCCGGTCCTTGTCCTCTTGGCTCTGCATACTTTCCTCAGCTCGACTTGGACGGCGAAGAATCGCGCACGGTTTTACTAAAGTGCCGATAAAAAATTAAACATGTTGGGATCACTGAAAATTGTATTATTGTTAGGTGTAATTTATTTATGTAAAGCCGCCGAAGAAGATGTATTGGACCTTACAGATTCCGACTTTTCGTCGGTATTAGGTCAACATGATACAGCTCTTGTCATGTTTTACGCACCATGGTAAGTAATTAATGATTTATCGTAACTATAAACTTATGAATGGCGTTTAATGAGCTGGTTGTTTGATTTGCGTGTATAATTGTTTGTTAGGTGCGGTCATTGCAAGAGATTAAAGCCTGAGTATGCGGTTGCGGCCGGCGTGCTAAAGACCGATGACCCCCCTGTTGCGCTGGCGAAGGTGGACTGTACCGAGGGCGGCAAGAGCACTTGCGAGCAGTTCTCGGTGTCGGGATACCCCACACTGAAGATCTTCAGAAAGGGAGAGGTCTCTCAAGACTACAATGGTCCCAGGGAAGCAAGTAAGTTCTAGAACATTTAAGTGCCTACTAGTCGAACTTTGACATGGCAACAACTTTTTTAATCAACTTAGTTTCTGAAGGTAGATGATAAAAGAAATAGAAGTATCTACACACTATTACAGTTATGAAAATTGTAATAGAAACTTTCTCTGAATATTGAATTAAAACTAATCGAGTACCTGAATTGATTGTATTTCAAATAAGCTGTTGTTATCTTATTAGAAACATTGACTACTGTTTTTCAAGCAAATGCAGCAACTTTACATAATTATCTTAATGATTATGCATTAAAAATATTGTAGTAAATCAACTTTAAACTTAACCCTCATTCATGATCTTTGTTAGATAAAAGAAACATGTTTCTCAAGCTGTCTATTCAATTGAAATATTATCATGTCCAATTCATATTAGAGGCTTTTTCTCTGCACCAACAGAGCCCTAAAATAGAGTTTGTTTCCAGCCATGTCAATTAGAACATCAAACACTTACTACATCAATAAAAAACAAGCACCTATAGTTTAAAAATAGAACTCAATTATATGATGTGGCCTAATGAAAAGCCATTATGAATATTGATAGAAAAACCATAAAATTTTTCCTCACATGATAGGAAAATGAAATACAAAAAAAAAAAAAAAACAAATTAATTGTATGAATGTTGTCAGCACTGATAAAGGCAGTTGTTTTAATTTCCTGCCATATTGATAACTTCCACTGATTAGGGATGGTTTTTGTTTTAATAGAATTATGTAAAATGTTGTCTGTATTACATCAGGTCATGATTGGGCAAACAGGATTATAAAAGCTTTTGGAAAATTGAACTTTTCCAGTATAATTAAATAGAAGAAAATTCCAAAACTGATTCATCAATAATGGTGTTACCAGGGTAACTATCTAGGCTGAGAGTGTTTCAAGCCTTAATTAAGTGTGCTATTTCTCACCCATTATATTCTTTTATGGGTAATTAAAAAATCATAAATATTTATGGAAACAGATGTATGAAAGTCTGAATAACCATACTGCTAACTTTCTTAACCAAACCTTGAATGAACTAGATATTTATTTTTGATGATTAATAAAGAATAAAAAAAGCAAATATGACAAACTAGAGCTAAACTTACTATAGACTTCAACATAACTGGCAAAATGTGATGTTACTATTAGGTACACCTCCTGCATCTTGGCATGAAGTCTTCAATCACTAAACTCTCCATTGGCCGGTGCAAAGTCCTGTATCACTAAAAACCTCTTTCCTCATTTACTGACCAAACTTTTCCTCCACAGATGGCATTGTCAAATACATGCGTGCCCAAGTTGGCCCCAGCTCCAAGGAAATCAAGACTGTTGCGGAATATGATGCTTTCCTAAACAAGGATGAGGTGGTCGTCATTGGCTTCTTCGAGAAGGAGACAGACCTCAAGGGTGACTTTGTCAAGACGGCTGACAAGATGCGTGAAGAGGTCACCTTTGGACACTCTTCCTCCAAGGAGGTGCTTGAAAAGGCTGGATACAAGTAAGTTACCTTTTTGGCATTTTTCTTTTTTACAGATATTTTTTCCATAATCCAATATCCTACCATTGTATCAATAAGCTTTGTATAGGCGAGTTTTCAAATGATTAAGATCTGGTTTTAA
The DNA here is from genome assembly GCA_905475445.1 of Ochropleura plecta. Taxonomy (NCBI): domain Eukaryota; kingdom Metazoa; phylum Arthropoda; class Insecta; order Lepidoptera; family Noctuidae; genus Ochropleura; species Ochropleura plecta. The sequence continues at coordinate 5,160,250 of FR997723.1, read as the reverse complement.
TCCGATAACTTATATCTCAATAATTCGGCGGTGCGATTAGCGCAGTGGTTAAGCGATTGGATGCTGTGCCGCGTGTCGTGGGTTCGAACTCCACACCAAACAAATAATTGTGTGACCGAGTACTGTAGTTATTCCGGTTGTGGCCGTTAGGATATGTGAGTTTAAATGTAGATGTACCCACAATATAGGAGAAATTCCTAGTGTAAAAATATATATGACGCTTTGACACATCGTCAGTTAAAACTTGTTTGACGTTGTTTAAAATAACTTTCTTCCAAAAATGGTATTTAATAGACCAACAAATATCGTCAAATAAACTCGTCTTTGATAGCAACAAATACTTTTTACTTGTCCATATTTAAAGTGCACTTTAATCTATGGTAATTATAGCATTCTCTACGGTCTACACCATTATTTGTGGTATCTACTGATATCTAGCATGGAATGATGTTATAACTAGTAATTATACTGCGTTTCCGTGACCGAGTACTTTAAATACGTGTTTTTATGAAATGCTACCATTAATACGAAGGATCTAAAAACTGAATTCGAAATACACGCAAGCACACATCATCATTCTCATTATTTATTTAAAGTCAAGTATTAAGTAAGCAAGCCGTTGCCCGCGACTTCGTCTGGATACTTCGATCTAGAGTTGTAACAAACCAGTAGTCTAGGTGCAATTACAGGCTATAATCTATATCTGTGCCTAATTTTATCGAGATTTGTTCAGCCAGTCTGGCGTAATTTAATCGAACCGTACAACCGTAGTACGATTATTTGTGGGCCGAGTAGACAAACTGGTCTAGATTGTTCAGCCTATTCATCATTGGTACTTAGGATTCCTCTGTAAGAGACACGAAAGTGGTATACTACAAGAATTTTATCTAGTTCTAGCTTCACAATTATCATTGTCCTGCCCTCATTCCAATTTATTTGGGGTCGATAGAGCACATCTCCTTCTATTACTCATTATCTCAGTCGACTTTCTAGCCTTAACATCCTCCACACAATTAAATTAATATTCGGGACAAATAAACATAATCTTCAATTATTCAGTTATATCACCAAGTAGTAACAGTATTTACACAGCTGTCTACAATTGAATGCCAGTTATAATGTTACTGAACAAACACCATTATACCTATGTACATAAACGTTACTTATCCAAGTTATTTTTTAACCTTTGATGGTCTCTTTTGGAATTCTTATTCATGTGACATTTTTTATTGATAACAATATCGATGTTTTTGTTATCAGACGTGAAATGTATTTTTTATTCAAGGTAACGTTTCATAGCAGTTTTACTGAATAGTTTAAGTGTCTTTTAGTGTCGAATTTATTACAGGAAACATAAATTGTCTCTATTTAATAGTTGCAACCCAATTTTTATTGGTATGGGTTCCCCTGTAGCCAATTATTTCGATGAAATCATGTGGGTGTATTATCAGTATGTCTCTACTTAACCCTTTAAGGGTAATAGGCATATTGTTGAGTGTTAGATAGAATGGGATCAGATCATACCTGTTATGACCACACCTTTACACCTCATAAAAAGAAGGCTGATTTATTTACAACACAATCACTGTCTGGTAAAAAAGAATCGGAAACCGACGAATTTCGAATACACTTAATAAAACCAATTAAATATTAAAAAAAAACACAACAAGTTGCCAGAATTGACGCAATGCATCCTTTTTAATGTAATTATATTAACAGAACCACCGGTGCTCGTTGCAAGCAGACGTATCGCAAAATTCTTACGAAAAGTATTAGTGTGAAATAAATAGTACTCATTGCAAAGTAATTCTTACCATCATAGACTCAAAGTGAACAATAGAAACAAAGTGTAAACCAAGTTAAAACCTTGTGATTATACGCTATACCGCACACCGGCGAGCGCGCAGCACCGCTCACCCCCGCGGAGAAAGGAGATCGTTGCTATTTTTCGTCGCGCTCACACCCGAACGTGCCCGAACGGAGAACCGATAAACCATACGTCACGCGCGATGAATGCGCAAAGGTCACCACCGACACATACAAGGGCGATGAGCGAGAGCGCGAGCGCTAGCGGATCTGCACCCAACCTACTCAACTACTACGATAATGATGAATTTAGAAATGTCAACACATCGAAACGAAAAGAACGTACCGAGGAAACGGAATATAAAAAAGATTTCGGAAGCTTCCGTGCAGAGATGATGAGTTTTCTAGAGAACTTTGGCAAAACCCAGAATAATAATCTAAATTACATAAAAAATGAAATATCTGAAATTAAAAGTGAAATACAAACCATAAAATCAACAACTGAATCCTTCACACAACGTTTTAGTCAAATAAATGACGATATACAAGATATTAAAAACGACAACAAGACAACCCAAAACAAAATTAAATACATAGAAAACGAAATAAATGAAATAAAAACTCAACAAATTTCTGGAAATACAACACCTAAATCGCCCATCTTGTACCACCAAAACCATAATCTTATCCTAGAACTAAAAGACCGATGTGAACGCGAGAAAAACATAGTTATTGTGGGTATACTAGAAATCAACGACAGAAATACACAGTCCAGACAAAACTACGATAATAGTGAAGCCATGAAGATAATTACATCCCTATACGAAGACTGTCCAAAACCAACAAAAACGATCCGACTAGGAAAATACACCCCAAACAAAAACAGACCATTAAAAGTCTGTTTTAGCAATGCCGATGTTCCGAAATTTCTACTCAAAAATAAGAAAAACCTACAGGACAATATAAAAATTTATACAGATCAAACCCCAGCACAAAAACAATATTTACAAACTTTGAAAGAGGAGCTAAACAAACGCATTGAAAATGGCGAATCGGATCTCATCATTAAATACATAAAAGGATTACCAACAATTACGCAAAACAAAACAAGTCAAAAAAACCAATAACAGATCCTGTACAAAATGCAAAATATACAAATAGACTAAACCACCAACTAGTAAGTAGATACGAAGATTTACCAACCTACCCGTCCTCGTTACGATTTTTTTATGCGAACCTACGTAGTATTCGGAAGACGGGCAAACTCGATGAAATAAAATGCATAATAAAAGCTACACCTATGACTATACATGTCTTAATTTTTTCTGAAACATGGATCACATCCGACGCGGACGCAGAATTATACAAAATACCACACTATAAACATGTTTACAACTACAGAACAGACCGCAAAGGTGGCGGGGTTTCAATCTACATACATGATAGTATCAAATACGAAATAACAGAAGAGTTATACGAAAATGGAAACCACTACCTATGGATTCACATAAATAAACTCTCATTAAATATAGGAGCGATCTACAAACCCGGTGACTCCAATATCAACAATTTTATAGAGACATATACCTCACAATTAGAAAAGAGAAAAAGAACAGTTGTATTTGGGGACTTTAACATCGATCTACTTAGTAAGGACAACCACGTTACAAGATACTTAAGTGAAATAAAGGAAACCGGCTACGAAATATTAAATAAAATAAACAAACTGTACAGTACTCGTGAAACCGACACTACAAACACCTTACTGGATCATATTTGTACCAACGTCAATAACCACGCATTCAGCATATCTATAATTGACTCGAGCTTATCAGACCACAAGCAATTATTCCTTCAGATAGGCAACTTAGCACCGAAGGTAAAAAAAAGGATGAAGTATAAAGCACTCAACTATGAAAAATTACACAATAATGCCATGACAGCACAATACACTAATAACGAAAACGACTACTACTACTTGGAAAGATTTATCTCAGAGCAAATATACAAAAATAAAGAAGATAAGACTAAAATTTTAAATCTACCCCAAGAAGACTGGATAACTCGGAATGTTATAGACTCAATCAACCTACGTAATCAATTATGGCAACAAACAAAATCCCACCCGAAAGACGAGAAACTTCAGAAGAACTTTAAAGAAGAACAAGAAAAAGTAAAATACCTCATAAAGACGCAGAAAAAGAGCTACTACCACAATCTATTCCAGAATAGCTACAAACAACCTAAAAAGATGTGGGAAGTAATAAACAACTTAGCAACCAACAAAATCAAAGACAGTAGTGCTCCTCCTAAACTGTTGACAAACTCGGGATTCGTCACAGAAGGTAATGAAATTTGTAATATATTCAACTCATTCTTTGCGTCAATAGGCGCGGACTTGGCTAATAAAATACCGGAAGTGTACCATACAAACCCAGGCAACATCCTCATGTACGACAGTAACTACACACATGAAGTAACTTTGAGTGAACTACCCCCGTGTGATACTAATGAAATATTAAAAATTATTGACAACCTTGATGGCAACTGTAGTACAGGTTTGGATGGTATCAGCACAAAAGCCATTAAATGTCTTAAAAATATAATTGCTGAAAGATTATCCAATTGTATTAACATGTGCTTAACTCGCGGTATTTTCCCTGACTCGCTTAAGGTTGCAAGGGTCAGTCCTATTTACAAATCTGGCAGTAGAACTGACCCCGGCAACTACCGGCCGGTATCAGTCCTACCAGTCATATCGAAAATATTTGAACGAGTCTTATACAACCGTCTAAACACGTACTTAACTAAGAAAAAATTCTTAATTGATCAGCAATATGGGTTTCGCCCTAAATCAAGTACCCTCACAGCCTCAATAGATTTAATAACAAAAGTAAAAACACATATTGATCAAAAAAATGTTGCTGTAGGCATTTTCATTGACCTAAAAAAAGCCTATGATACAGTTAGCCATCACAAACTACTACAAAAATTAAATAATATAGGTATTTCAGGCAACGCCCTTATTATATTCGCTTCTTACTTACAAAACAGAAAACAAGTAGTTAAAATTGATAACTTCACAAGCTCAATGCAAAACATAACATACGGCTGTCCACAAGGCTCAATTATTAGTTCGTTACTATTTCTTATATACATTAATAATATCGACAAAATAGGTTTGAAAGGGCACCTAACATTATATGCAGACGATACTTGTCTCTTTTATTTTAATAAGTCATTACAAAACATTATATCTGATGCTCAAAAAGACCTTGACCTACTAAACGAATGGCTAAAATATAACTTGCTAACTATTAACACGTCAAAAACATCATTTATGATCTTTTCCGCAAAAAATAAACAGCTACCCGATTTCTCACCTCTAACGATTGACGGAGAATTAATCAAAAGAGCTAGTCACGAAAAATACCTCGGATTGTGGGTAGATGACAAACTTACGTGGAAACAACACATAGACCATGTCAAAACAAAACTAACGTCACTGTTAGGAGCGGTACGAAATATTAGAAACTGTATACCAAAGAAAGTAAGACAAATTATATATAACTCTCTAGTAAAATCTAACCTGGAATACCTAATCGAGCTATGGGGATCAGCCAATAAGTCAAACCTAAATTCATTACAAAGAACACAAAACAAAATTATTAAAATACTATTCCATTATAACTATTTATACCCAACAAAAAAACTTTATGAAAAAACAAACCTACTAAATCTCAAACAGCTTTACACATTCTACACATGCATTCTTATTAAAAAAATCACCACTAATTCTGTACAATCGAATATTAAAATACGTAAAAAGTCAATAACATACAATACTAGAAGCAAAAACAGGTTCCAACTAATGACTGCACGCACACGAACTAATTACGGCAAAAAAACAATACTGTTTGAAGGAGCACGACTGTTCAATGATTTACCGGAAGAAATAAAGATATGTGAAAGCATTAATATGTTTAAATCTAAAGTAAGAAGACATATATTAAGTAACCGATGACGTCGTCAACGCACCATGCGAAGATTTACAACATTAATTTTAAGATTATAATTTGTATCTCATTTTAAGTGAACTGTAATTGTTCTTATGAGAATAAATTCTTTAAACCTAACAAGTGTGAAACTGCGGAAAATTGCATCAGAGGTGAAACGGTAAATGATCCTCATCCGTGACTTGGCACGTCATGTATTGATACTATCGTGGTAGCTAGGTACTCTCCACTCATAATAATGGAATTGTTAGGAGGCTTAAGAGCAAGCACCAATCGCTCTCATATAGGACGGTTTTCACCAATAAAACTGAATGCATAGTATAAAGAGGGGAAGTACGATAACTTCATACAAACGCGTAGCGCGCGGCTTGTATGTGTGCGCCGTAGTATCTATGCGTCGCCGCACGCACACTAAACAAAATCTCGGCTCCTTTCGCGCTGCGCCAGTCGGGGCTAACACTGCACGAGGTTCGCGCGTCACGGCTTTTCGGCACCGCTAAACGAATAAAAAATGTCTGATAATCGCGGGAGAAAGTATTCCTGTGTGTTTGGGTGTCTTAATAATTCATCAATTCCAGAATTGTCTGTTCAGATTACCTATTGAACTTCGCTCGGTTTATTTTATCTTTTTTTTATCACTAGGTACATAGTATTGACGGGCCTGTTGGTCTAGTGGTTAGTGGCCCTGACTGCTGAGCCGGAGGTCGTGGGTTCGATTCCCACCCAGGACAAACTTTGTGTGATGAGCATGATTGTTTGTTCTGTGTCTGGGTGTGATTTATCTATAATATGTATATATTTATAAATTATATAAGTATGTATATCAGTTGTCTGGTTACCATAACACAAGCTCTGCTTAGCTTGGGATCAGATAGCCGTGTGTGAGTTGTCCCAAGATATTTATTTATTTATTTATTTATTATTTAGTATAAAACTAAGTCGCTATCCGCCGTCTGTCTGTCCCTATGTATGATTAGATCTTTAAAACTACGCAACGGATTTTGATGCGGTTTTTTTTAATAGATAGAGTAATTCTTAAGGAAGGTTTAGTATATAATTTGTTAAGTTTTTGTATTTATTTCTGTGTACATTAACGATATTTGTTGAAGATGTCGGCAAAAAGTATGCTGTCTGGGAGCTTTCAACGAAAACGCTGCCTAAACCCTTTAAGATATAACTAAATAATGTATGGTGTAATTATGTATCTTATATAGGTCTACAGTAAAGTCAGCGGTGACATATGTCTATATCTTAAGGATAACATACTATATCCATTTTAATACTTTAACAAATGGTCAATTATAAAGCGCTAACTTAGAAAGCTATTTACACAAATACAGTATTAATCCTTATCATTTTAAATAGGTTGGTTGGCATGAACATTTCATGAAGATTATTTTTTCCCTTTACATCATGCAGATTAAATAAATACTTTAGGAGATACAGCAAAATCAAAATAACGCGCCACAAAATTAATTTCGTGTCGCCGTGACTAGGCTGGCCCGCGCGGGCGGGGTGAGGGAACAAGTCGCTCATCGCTCGAGTGCGCGACCCGAACACGGGCAGACGCGTGAGCACAGAGTAGGTACGTTGAGTTGACAGGTTCCTTACAAACTAAATTCAAATCCTTTATTTGTGAACATAGGTACAATAAGATTTAATTACATCAAATATAATAAAACATAGGTTTTATGAAGTTTTATAATACATACCTATTAGTTAGATCCGTACCATTACCTATGGACGGACGGACAGCGAAGACTTAGTAATAGGGTTTTTACCCATTGGGGACGTAACCTTAAAAATGAAACGTAGTTACCTAATTTTATTTATACTTCGATTTTGTTATTTTTGCTATAGGCTGCTTTTTATCAACACACCACGCGGGCGAAGCCGCGGGTGGAAGTTAGTTATAAATAATGCTGCTCTGTATCTTGAATACATTTCTATATTTGATAGGAAAACCATTGTTGAATTTTATTGACTATTATGAGATCTTTGACAGGGCTGGGCTTTAAACTAATGAATTTGTGATAGTACAAATTAGAGAGGCCTGACAAACCCTGTACCCAGAAAATAAAAGTAAAAAATACAACTTCTCGACCCTTGCCAATTTATAGGTACTGAATTAAAATTTAGCTAAAAGTGACAACCCTATGACAGTAGGCAATTATATCGCGAATTGGGCCGGAGATAACCTACTTCCCCTCTATTTACTTTGCTGAATGTGAACAGCGCATCTAAACGGAGTTCAAGTACCGTCAATTCCCCGTAAAGGCATATAGAGACAGTGATTTTCAGCCGTGTCGATGGCGCGTTAGTGTTCCACCCGCGCCTCAAAGAGATGTCAGCAAAGCAGAGGGGCCTGCCAGGGCCACCGCCTGCTGGGATTGCGGACTTTTCGAAAGACATACCGCGGCCCCGGAACATAAAGGGCAAAAGAAGGAATATGAGTGGAGTTTTAGTCAGTATAAGTACACTCCTCCACGCTCCGCCCAGGGCTTAAGAAGTTATTTGATGATTTCCTATCCATAAAAAAGAAAGACTGTGATTGTCGGCAGCGCATGGATTGTGACTTCATGTAAACATATTGTTGCAACCTTCCAACCTTCCAGCGATGCAGTGCTATCTGCACTGCATCGCATAGCGTATCGGTCTCTTTTTCTACAATTGAGCTCTGCCGTATGAGACTAACCGTCTGCGGTTACTGTCAGAAGATAAACCTGCCGTAACAGCGATGACCATGGCAGCTCTTGATCGCGTTCAGTTTTATTGGTGCAACCGAGTGTCATATTTCGCGGCCACTTCAACTATAATAATAATAATTTATTTAAGAAAAGACAACAGCGGTCCAATGGTTAGTAACAACTTATCAAATAAAGGGTTAGTTAAAACTTAAAACCTAAAATAAAACTATATTATGTTACTGCCGCACCAGCAACCGCAACCAGTGAACACGCACCGGCGCATCAGGCTTATCAGCTAGGGTTTGAAGAATGCTATTGGGGCTGGTCCTAGATCTGCTTAGCAATGAGGCAGCTTTCCTTCTTATGATAGCGTGAAAATCATCCACACGCGCTATAGAGAACATGCCCGATGCACTGCAGTACCTAGGCAGCCCCAACAGCACCCTGAACCCATTGTTATACTGAACCCGCAGGGCGTCTAGAGCCTTCCGCGTATAGTTAACCCACAGACCGCCCGTGTAGAACGACTGGCAAAACGCTTTGAATAAAGTTAGTTTGACCTCATTACTACAACGAGCAAATCTGTGAGCCAACATGTTGCATCTTACTGCTAGCGCCCTGTGTTCCCGTTCAATATCTACCAGATCCTTGAGGTCCTCGGTGACATAGTGGCCTAAGTATTTAAATTGGGTAACCCTATTAAGTGGCCTCCCACTGAGACATATTATGGGATCGTAACGTACATGCCTCTTGGGGGCCTCAAAGATCAGGTATTCACTCTTTAACACATTATATAGCAGGCCGTGGGTTGCCGCATACCTCTCGCAAACTTGTAGCATCTCTCTGATTGAGCCAGCCGTTGGACCCAGCAGCACCATGTCATCCGCATAGCTCAAATTATTGACACTGGTGCCATCTATCGAGCACCCGACTGGTTTACTACTAAGCTCAACGATCAACTCATTCATATACAGGTTGAAGAGCTTAGGTGAGGTTAACCCCCCCTGCCTCACCCCACACTCCAACCTGTACGACTCAGACAGAGTGCTACCCCAACGCACTTGATTGCATTGATTTGAGTACCAGTACTGAAACAAGCCTGTCAACTCCAGTGGTAGACCAGCTTCCCTGACCTTCTTCCAAAGGACATCATACGACACTAGGTCAAATGCCCTGGAGAGATCAAGGAAGCACGCATATACAGTATTGGACTGTCTGCTTTAGACAAAGAATTGCACTTTCTGTGGAAAGTCCAGGCCGGAACCCAAACTGTCCGTCATGCAATGTGAACCATTTGTCCAGTTGTCTGTCAAGTGTCAAGCAGACCGTCCAACACATTAGCAACTACAGTGGCCAAGGATATTGGTCTGTAGTTCGCCTTGTCCGATATATCACCAGTCTTGTTTTTAACAATGGGTACCACTACCGTTCTCAACATATCGGACGGTAGGTAGGAGTGACTAACACAAAGCGTAAAGAACGTCGCCAATATTCTATGTCATATGATAAATATTTTTGTAGCTTACAATTAAAATTTCTTGGAAAACATCAAAAATTCCAGCTGTATCCTTGCAATATATTGGAAGCATAGCTCTAATGTTCTGAAGCCGAGTTTAACAAATTGACAAGAGAGTAAACCAACTTTGACAGAAGTGACCACGTCACCCGAATATAATGAAATTATCATCTGTTTCCACCAAAACTACCATTGATTACTCAACTATAACTCAAAAATACAAATGAAACTTTATGTTCTGATGAAAGATATATTTCATACGTTTCACGAGCCGTTTCTTTTAAAAACCACGTGTACAACGTACAACACTGAGTGGCTCCAACAAACAACAGGTTTACATGCACGACATAATTTACATTAATGTTATATCGTATTCAATGTCTTTTGTTGTCTGTGTCTGTGTTTGTGTCTTGTGTTTATACATGGAGTAGTGAATAATTAACACCAGCATAAAACGAGTATCAAGTATCTATTTTATTCGTCGAATTTAAAATATCCGTCTTAAAGATTTTGACTTTTTCGCCGCACTAGTGAGGCTACTACACGTTAGGTTCTCGAGTCGATTCTCAATCGTATAAACAGTTTCGGAAATTTCGATCAGGAATTTTACAATAGCCCCCCCAGGACTGTGATGTTTACCCTGACATATGACTCGCTCCTTAACGTATCTGGCGAGATTAGGCTGTACATAATGTCTACCTACACCTTCTTAAACACGCAATCCTTACGATTTTCATATCCCCAGTTAGAATACATGCAAGCTCACAAACACTTCTGTTTAGTAAACTATTTCTCGGCAACTCAACAACTGTGACGAGATTTAATCGATTTTCCGCGTTTCACGTTAATTTGGAACCGTTAATAAGCTACCTATGACCTTCGCACACATTCTTATGCAGCGAATGCGCGCATAGGTGTCAATGTACTTGGAGACTTATGTCAGTTGATATATGATCGAAGACAGTGTTTATCATCAGCCCGGCTGACAAAAGACTTGTGTAATACGTTCGTCGAAGAGTGTCAAATTAGAATCACTATTGCAAAAATGTACTAAGACACTTCAAATTTTTTACTTTGACGGCACGGTTGGCGCAGTGGCTGAGCGATCAACTGCTGCGCTGCGTATCGCGGGTTCGATCTCCGCACTGAACAAATATTTGTATGACCTACAGGTAGTTGTTTCGGGTCTGGCTGTTTGTTTATGTGAGTTTAAATGTTTTTAAACGCAGCCACGATACAGGATAAATTCCTAGTCAGGCAACTTTTTTTACTAGTGACTAATCTATGTAGACTAAAGATACATAAAACTAAAGTAAGGTATTGTCAACAGGAACGACGTGGTATTGTTCCGCCCCAAACGCCTGCAGAACAAGTTCGAAGACTCGTCTGTCGCGTACAAGGGAGAACCTGAGACGTACTCACTCAAGGCTTTCATCAAGGAGAACTTGTAAGTTGGTTTTATTTACAATGTTTGCTGCAGTATTTTTAGGTACTACCAACAACGAGAATAGTCATTTCAGTTGTTAATGACTCTATGACACATGAATTTCTTTTCATATAATCTTCTGGGTTAAATGGATATCTAAATAATTATGACAAAGAAAAAAATAGTCATTAAGTCTTAATTTTTTTTAATATCTAATTTTTTTAGTTTGATCTTATTTGTGATGTTTCCCTAGCTAATTCGATTTGACCTTTTAGATTACGATTAAAGCCCCGTTCCAACAAACAAAAACGAGTTGTTTTGCTTACGGATAGTAGGATTTTGACATAAATCTCATAGAACTTATGTCAAAATACTACCATCCGTAAGCAAAACGAGATTTTTTTGTTTATTGGAACGGGGCTTAAGTGATCTACATCTTCGCAGTCAAAATGTATGGCCATTTGTCTCGCAAGCTTGTACGGAACCTTCGGGGCGACAGTTCGACTCGCCGGACCAGCCGTTTTTTATAAACAGTTTCTGTAATAAAAGCACAAACCAGAGAAGAAATAATCCAGCTGTTAATAGACCAGCCCCATTAGTAATTTCAGTAGATATTGTTGTGTTGTCAACGCATTACCGATGCAGTACCAAATGACTCCTGAGTGCACCTTGTGATCGCCTGGAGGTTAAACTTATATAACACCTGCATAGGCCTAATTATAAAGTTAGTTTGTAATAACTATATTTGCAGTAATAAAGGTCTAGTGTGTTTTAAAACAACAGCTGTATGCAGAAAACGACTTTCAAAGTGGGATGGAAGTAAACTAAGTAGCTTATAGAGTATGTATTCCACGCTATGTATAAAGTATGATATAACGAAAGAGTTCACTCCAGAAAAAGCATAGTATTTTACCAACAAAACTTAAATCATCCAGAAGATGTAACCAGCATTTAAAAATAAAAAGAATATAACAATATTACGATTTAAAAAAAATACATCAAAGATGCTTTGAAATTGTTCAATTAGGTTATTTTTTCTGACTGACAGTCTTCTTGACAAGTTATTATCATTATGTGATTATCTTTAACTGGAACATCAAGTTTGCTACATGAAAATTGAATTGAAATCTAACTAATGAATTATTCTGCAGCCATGGCCTGGTCGGAATCCGTCAGAAGGACAACGCACGTGACTTCGTCGACCCCCAGGTGAACGCCTTCTACGATGTGGACTACGTCAAGAACCCCAAGGGAACCAACTACTGGAGGAACCGTGTGCTCAAGGTATGTGTACCCTCCTTGGCTTTATTTTCATGTCAACATCCGTTACATACAGAGTTTTCTCCGTGCCTCGGAAAGCACGTTAAGCCGTTGTTGGTCCCGGCTGTAATTTGTAGACCTTTGACAGTCGTTGCAAATAACTAGTCAGTGGTCCGAAAGTCTTACTACCAGTTAAGAGGCACCGTATTATAATTATACCCAGTTCTAACTGGGTTGTTGTCAGATAGATCTGACGACACGGTTGGCGCAGTGGCTGAGCTATCGACTGCAGCGCTGCGTGTTGCGGGTTCGATCCCCGCACGGAACAAATATTTGTATGGCCTACAGCTAGTTGTTTCGGGTCTGGCTGTTTGTGTATGTGAGTTTAAATATTTGTAAACGCACCCACGATACAGGAGAAATTCCTAGTGTGTAAGGTTTTTTTAAATAAAAAATAAATCATCCATGTAAAATACTGGTATTCAGATGCATCCGGTAAGAATGGAAACCGACCCTAATAATGTTGAGAAAAGGCTAGGCAGATCAATATTATCATAGGCTTCCAGTCAAGCAGACGACAACCTCCTAAGGTTGACCTTCGAGATACCATTCACATTTAAAAAGAACCGGCCGTATAAACTTGCGACATAACCGGCCAAATCTTTTGGCTGCATAGTCTTAGATAGTTTTTGAGCTCCAAGGGACCACAGACTTAAGTATATGGTTTTAATTTCAACTAGAATATTATACAGTAGAAATCATACAATAAAGTGACGGTAATCGTATTTTTATTCTTATATACCTGTGAGGTAGAACTAACTATAATTGTGTCTACTATCAATGTAATAATTAGGTATGTTTAAAAAGAAAGTCGAAAAAACAAATTATGTATAATTGAATTTATTACTGTATAATTAGCGATTTCATGGTTTATTTTCCATGGTTAACTTCTGTAAAACATATAGGATACACATGTATAATGTGTGTTAGTTAGGCTCAAATTGTTGTAAATGAGCTATGAAAAATTAAAAATAAATGTAAGTACATTTTCTTTATAAAAAACTAGAAAAAATTATGTTTCTAAATAATGCTTTCATTTTACAATGAAAAATACGAAATAACATTTCGTGTCGTGAAAAATCGATTCCAATCGCACTTAGCAAGTAGTTAACCTAATAAACTTATGGACGACGCGCGACGTGTGAATGTTTTTGTTAAACAAAACCAACGATGTAGATGGCTTTACCAATTACTCATCATATGCTTAGCCCTTTTCCCCATCAAAGTTGGGGTCGGCTTCCAGTCTTACCGGATGCAGCTGATTCTACTTTATTTATTACTAGCTGCACCCCGAGTTCCACCCGCGTAGACTGGGACAAAAGTAGCCTATGAGTTAATCTAAGGTATAAGCTGTTCTATACAGCAAATTTTAATGCAGATCAGTTTAGCCGTTCGAGCGTGAAGGAGTACCTAAATACCGTACCGTACAAACATACCCACACGCATACAAACTTTCGCCTTTATTATATTAAATATGATTACATCCAAATATACATACCTTAAAAACCTCAATTTTCTTGTACACAGGTCGCAAAGGAGCTTACCGAGGTGAACTTCGCAGTGAGCGACAAGGACGACTTCATGCACGAACTGAATGAGTACGGCATTGACTACGCTAAGGGTGACAAGCCCGTCGTTGCTGGCCGTGATGCCGATGGCAACAAGTTTGTCATGACTACTGAGTTCAGGTAAATCCTTACTAATATTATAAAAGCGAAAGTGAGTTTGTTTGTTACCTCTTCACGCCTAAATGGCTAAACCGATTTTGATGAATTTTGGCAGAGGTAGTTGGGACCCTGGAGACGGACATAGGCTATTTTTAAAAAAAAGAGTGAAAAATGAGGGAGAAAGAGGGAAAAAAAGGGAAAACTTAGAATTGCTATTACAATAAATACGGCGCTAGGGCAAAAACTACAGGTGGCAGGTACCTGCAAATCAGGAAAGGGGAACTGTCTTATCCCGAATTTAACGCGAGTGAAGCCGCGGGCGAAAGCTAGTGTAAAATAAATTTAACTTACGCCGAATAATCCATACGTGGTCCTAAAGTAACAATGGAAAAGACAGAATGTTTTACGTGTTCAGCTCAGCTCTCTTAATGTATATCTTCGCAGAATTCAATAAAACTATACTGTCCTTAAAAAACTAACTTATAAAAAAAATTGCGTCAAACAATTCGTCCACATACGTCAAAAAATTAAAATATATAAAATAGAAAACGAATACCCTAATGTACGAGTTTCATCGATTTCTAAAAAAATAACACGTGTACCTTAACCAAGAAAACGGTTACCTACGATAAAAATTCTAGTCATCCAAAATCTGAGTCATTAAAACCGTTATTCATTTACCGTTAATTCATCACAATGACTTTTTATTTCCGGTAGTACAAGAATAAGAAGCGCGTTAATGACAAACCAAATATTAACCTACTGAAAAAATATAATAGTAGATTTGTTGTAAATACATACTAGCTAACTCTACCTTATCAAATTCAAAATAAACGTTACACCTCATGCACAAGAATGCGTGCAACAGAAAACACAAGAAAAAACTGTTTGCAAACACCAACTCACCTTGAAACCCTAATTAATTAGCAAAAGCTTGGCATCAAGCCAAGATTCCAAAATAACACACTATAAAACTCTTTCCAAGTAAAATGTAAGTAAGTAAAGTGGCACAAAATATTATCCCTAAAAATGGTTTTAAAAAAATCACAATACATTACGTTTTAAAACTATAGGAAACATTCTCTCTCGTGTAGAAAAGCACGTTTTGAAAATCCAGGCACAGTCTTAATCATGTCAGTAGTGGCTAATTCTATTGGTATGATTAAGGGGGTCTAAAATGACTTCTTTAGCAGCAGAATCATTTATTTATTTATTTATTAAAAAGGTCACCAACAGCTTCTGTATAAAAATATCTTAAAAAATAAAAATTACATAGTATTGGACTTATACAGTTGCCAATTACAGGTTAACCAACATTTTTATATAATGAGTAATAACAATAATATTTATGTATTTATAATAAAAAAAAACTACTACAAAAACAACAAAAAATACTATTTCTTTAGGGTATAACAGAAGACAACATAAGACAAAAAAATAATACGAAACTTGTTACAAAAGGAAAAACAAATGAGATCAAAATTAAATTAAATTATAAATTAAAAACAATAGAAGCCAATTTGGGTAGGCAAGTTGCCAGATGTAGGTGGCTTGTTACTAAAACTACAAGTCCTTAGGAGATTGATTTTGAGACATTAGTATTTGGGTCTTAAAGGAATTTAATGAATCATGGTGTATATCAACGTGTGATGCGGATTTTATAAAACAATTCATCTCTCGACTGAGTCTGTTTAGAGGTGAGTTTACACCAATGTTTGTGTTGGATGCTCTAGTGTGGAATAAGTGAGTTAAAGGATATCTAGGAATTTTATAGGGTACTTTTAGTCCAATTTGTTCAACTAACGTATCACTGTTCAATTCATTATTTACTAATTTAAAGAAAAATATGAGGTCCTGTGTCAGTCGTCGATCGCGCAGAGTATTCATTTTATACGATTGAAGACGTTGTTTGTATGGACACCGGGCAGATAATCCACCGAAAGCATAATTATGTTAGATGTTTTGTAAAGGCTCTCTGGATGCTTTCGACTCTCTGTGAGTGTACTGCATAGTGGGGGTTCCACACCACGCTGGCAAATTCTAGGTGACTGCGAACTAAGGCGTCTAAACTAAGGAATCATCATAGGATAACAATGAGTCACGTCAAAATTCTTAAAATCATCACAGATGCAATCAATATTGCGAATTATCACTTTGTGAACATATTGAATTTTGTTTTGCTCGAATGTGTCCGGAATAAGACTTGGTAAGACACGCAGTACAACATGGGGATATGTAGCAGCTTCTTGGCCTTCCCTTTTTCGGAGGAGGCCGGGAAGCTGTGTGTGTGCATTATACACGGCCCGCTTGTGGAGCGGAGATAACACCCAACAATAGTTTTGTGATGCCTCCCCACCGAAAGCTTAAAGCATACTTAGATGTGGACTCGCTAGTCGGGTCCTGGGCGTACGCACAAGTCAACAATAGCTACATACTGCAACGACTCCTGAGACGGGTTGTGGGCACACGTACGAAAATTGTCTTGGACTCATACGCTGAGTTCTGGGCAGCGAAAGTGTTAAACAAGTTTTTAGAGAGCATTCTTGACCGCGTACCCTTAAAATAATAAAGATTAAAAAAACCTATAATCAGTGCATATTAAACAACTATAGACAAGAAATGGATTTAATTCGTAGGTATAACATTTTGCTCGCAGTACACTAACTAACCTATATCTTCCATTAAACACTTAAAACAAAGATATAATTCCATTGCTTATGGAACTAAATATTTTTATGTTCATGTTATCGCATTGGCGTTGTTTCCTACGATTGTTGTACACGCTCAGTTAACTTGCTCATAGCATTTACCTTGCAGTAATGATAAGCAGGCGATGAAACTAAACTCTCTGTTCTTATATTATTTTTTACTTTTTGTAATTCTTTTTAAATTAATTTTGTACTTATTGTTTTGTCTCGTACGACGTGAGTCTAAAATACGGGTTTTCTTTCTTTCGTTTTATTGACTTTGGTGTTATTTAAACACAATCGTAGCAGGATATTCATTAAATTCCGTCTACATTGTATAAATTAGGTACGCTGTTATCTCTTTAACTGGTTTGGAAAGCGCTTTGTTAATTTGTCTCGCCTTTGTTTGTGAATAAACCGTTGGTTAATCCAAATCTATTTAAAATACATTTTGATGAAAGTTATGAGTGTAAATTATACAATATAACTATTTGAGACATATGTAAAGCCGAAAGGAAAATAAATAAGATGATGAAGCGAATTGTGTTGTCGCGTGTTACATTTTAACTGCCTCTCCTACTTCAAATATAAATAAGTACTCTAACAGTTTATCTCCACTCCTTACAGCATCGAGAACCTGTTGTCTTTCACAAGGGACATGATTGACGGCAAACTGGAGCCCTTCGTCAAGTCTGAAGCCATTCCTGAGAACAATGACGGCCCAGTCAAGGTTGCTGTGGGCAAGAACTTCAAGGAACTGGTGACTGACAGCGGACGTGATGCCCTCATTGAGTTCTACGCTCCGTGGTGCGGACATTGCCAGAAACTGGCCCCCATCTGGGAGGAGCTTGGTGACAAGGTAATATTGCTAGCTTTTATTCAGTGCCATATGAAAAAGTCTGACAACCAGTCGTACTATTGTGTTAACAAGTGAGTTGGTTGTGGTGGTCAGAAAGGCAGTATTTAGCTGCTCCAGTAAAACTGGAATCCAACAAACAAAAGTATGGCAAGCAATAATTCAATAAAGCTAAAATTCCAAGGTAGCAACAGGAAAAAGTTTTATGATAGATGTTGTTGATTGTTGTCATGATAAGTTATTATTAATATCTTTGTGAAGGCTCTTATCGCATATCGGCTTCTTTATAAAATTACGTTGATGTTCAAATTGATAATGGTAACATATTTTTTTAATAAGGTTACTTCGGTTCTTTTCTTTTTGTTGACACACAAATGGTGCCAAAGGTTGCGCTAGTGGATATTTTCGATCAGATTCTTTATATGAGGGGCCCGTCAAGGCCATTGCCTGCTGGGGTTGGTGCGAAAGAGATACCGCGGCTTCGGAATACACTAAGGGCAAAAGAAGGAACATGGTTGGGTTTTAGTCAGTAGAATTCTGACACACCAATTATATTCCATGCGAAAAAAAGCCATTTCTTTGACTGTGTTGTTTTGAAGATCACCTCCACCCAAACTTTACCATTTATTGTATAACTAGCTTTTGCCCGCGGCTTCGCTCGCGTTAAATTCGGTGTAACACAGTTCCCCTTGCGCCTTATAGATTTGTAATAGCAACGCTAAGTTTTCCCTTTTCTTCCATCTTTCTCCCTCACATCCCACTTTTTTTTTATAAAAAAATTAGCCTATGTCCGTCTCCTGGTTCCCAACTATCTCTGTACCAAAATCGGTTTAGCCAATAAAGCGTGAAGAGGTAACAAACAAACAAACTCACTTTCGCTTTTATAATATTAGTAAGGATTATGATGTCCTACAACATATTATAATTACTTCTTGAAATCTTATTAAATTAATAATTGTATTGCATTAATAGCTGAAGGACGAGGCTGTTGACATCGTGAAGATTGACGCCACCGCCAACGACTGGCCTAAGTCGCAGTTCGACGTGTCCGGATTCCCCACCATCTTCTGGAAGCCCGCTGACAGCACCCAGAAACCAGTCAGATACAACGTAAGTTTTAACTAAAGAGTGAAATAGCATGCTTGATATTACTATTTCTTTCTTTTTTCGTCATGAAACAAAACAACCATAACTTGATTGGTTGCAAAAGCTTAACTTTAATTTTTACATACATGGATGTTGTTTCTTCGATTTGCATAAATTCTTACTAGCAGTAGCCGATTTAGCGCTCGAGTGGGAACTACAGCAAAATGATCCATACTGAAGCACTAATGCTATTATTGCAATCAAAACCGATACACTGACAGTCTACTTTTTACCCTTATGCCTTGAGAAATAAGATTGTAATGAGGCCAACCGTCAGCGAGCGCGAGTACTTTCCTATGTCATCTAAACTGCGTGCCTGATAACAAATAATATTTTTACAGGGTGGCCGCGCTCTCGAAGACTTCGTGAAGTACGTAGCCGAGCAGGCCTCCAGTGAGCTCAAGGGCTGGGACAGAAAGGGCACAGCCAAGAAGGAAGAGCTCTAAGGAGTTGTGATGTAAAACTTTCCATGAAAGATCTGTGTGTGAGTGGTAGCGTGCGAGTGAGAGTGATCGTGTAATAGAACCGCTGACATGTCCACCTGCCATTCTTAATCCATCCAGTCGATGCAGAGACGTGTTGGTTTTATAAATCTACTTTTAGATTGATCTAAATACAGTAATTTTGAATGCATTTCTTTAAAATAGTGTCGGTGGAATAACAAATAAATTAGGTTGTATTTATAAATTTGTTGTTTTATTTTTTCATTGCCTGAAACATTACTTGGAAAGATAATAAATTACATTATGAATATCTAGTTCATGATAGTAACCACATTTAAATTTCTACCTACATGCACATACATTTCTTATCCACACTAACAAATGCGAAAATAGTTGTATTTTATCTTATCACGCCCAAATAAACTGTTAAGTTGGCAGACAGGTCATCCATGATCATGATTTAGTCACCATGGGATAACAACCTCTGCATATTCATAAGTTTGAGTCTGATATAAATTGTCTGAAGTTAAACTTAATAAATAATACAAAATGTTAAATAAACTATATATTTTCCTCCTTCCACCTCTCTATCCACTCGGCGATGGTCTCCACATTGCTCTGCAGCTGATCCTCAGAGTCGTTCTGTACCTGCATCACAATCTCCGGCTTGTATGACGACTGTGCCTCTTCTAGCAATGTCTCAAATATCTCACATTGAACATTATCTTCTAGTTTCTTTCCTGTGTAGCCTCTGGAAAGAAAAAATACATGTAACTCTAATCAAAGATTATGTTGGCAACAATAGTTCTGGGTCGTGGCTAAATAATAGCAGCCACTTGGGTCAATCTTTAGGTTAAGCCGCACTATCCTAGGTTGGTCTGTGGATGGGAACCTGCTAAGTCTCCTACGTGCCTCGGAAAACACGTTAAACTATTGGTCCCAGCTGTCATATGTAAATCTTTTATAGTCGTGTGGTATTCAGTGTCCCGAAACTCTGACAACTAGTCTTACCAAGGGGTATCATATTACCCAGTACAATCTAGGTTGTGGAGGTCAGACAGACAGATAGATTGGCAATCGCTCCATACTGTTAGATCGGAAGCCGACCCCAACAAAGTTGGGAAAAGGCTGATGAATGGTTCTCGTCATCCTCCACAGCAAGACTTCACGCACAGCTGGGTATAGCCATTTTTTGCTTGTGCCAAGTTCAACGTTCTTGTGCGTCATCCTGGATAGCAACAATGTCATCTCGCTGCCGAACGACCAACACTTTTCTTACCAATCCTTGGTAACGACTCGGGTAGAGGGTTTTGGGTAGAGTTAATGCATGGTTGACGGCTTTGATAAAGGTTGGTTTATACTCTGCAAGTTTACGCCTTATAATATTTAAAGGCCCCAAAATCAGTGGTTGCTGCTATATGCAGATGCAGGTACTAGGCTGTTTTTTAAATGTTTTATTGCTTAATTTGTAAAATTCTATTGATAATGATTAATGACTACTTTTCAAACACATAAAAACATTTGAGACACTTTTGTTGGTTTTGGTTGCTCTTATTTAACTAAATAAAGAGGATTCAGAGTAATTGAGAAGGGAGTAATTTATTTATAAAAACTGTAGCCATGCAATGATATGAAGACTTAAAATAAATAATGGAGACTGCCTCATTGACCACTAGGTCATCAACAGCTACTACAGTTCATGAGGTCCCAGGTCAGGTCAGTGATAGCTTGTCTGCTATTACATGAGACTCAAACTTAACTGGCAACATATGGGTTTACTGTTAGGTGCACTTCAGCTTAACCTTTCAGGGACAGATACAGGTGTGATGATAAATCAAAGATTAAAATCCCTAGATTTCCTCAACCACATAAAAAATACCACATTACTACAATACTATTCAAATTATATTTCTATTCTGTAAATATTGATTGTTTCATTGGGATCGTGATTAGAGCATCGAAACCTGCTTTTGTTCCCTAGTAAAAATCCGAAAAAACGGAGTGTTACTAGGGGACCAAAACCAGATTTCAGTGCCTTAGTTGTGAGCCCATATTTTTCAGAATGGACACTTTTCCGCGTGAACCAAGAATGGGTGAGCACATGTAACTATTTAACTATTAGCTAGGACTGACCTGGCTGTAAGCCTATCAAACAGTGTTGTGTTGTTAGTCCTGACAACAAACACACCATCAAACCACCTCTCTGGGAAGAATTCACAGCCATGGTAATCCACTATGTTGCCACCTTTAGCCATCATGCCTTCCATGATGTCTAGTAGCTGAAATATTATAATTTAAAACTTAGTTTGAAAGGAATAATATTAAAGGTACCTAGTAGAAAAGAAGATTCTACAATCAGTGCTATGCCTATGGATAAATTTTACAATAAGTTTAACTGTTCAAAAAACTGATGTGACGGTTCTTAAATTATGAAGAGATGTAGGTTTTAAGGACTAGCCAAGTTAAAAAGCTTCTATGAGAGTACCAACACTATCTCTGATAACTTCATTATTATGCCTTTTCATCCAAAAAGCAGTATGCCTGACATCTAAATTTGTTGAAGGTTTTTGATTTAATTATATTATCTTCATAAACTAGCATAGTGTGAATCAGACTCTCAAGCAAAGGGTTTCTAATATTGTTTTTATAATAGGGCTCATTCATAGGTCAATTTACATTCAACAGTAAAACTAAATTTATTCTATGTATGACAGCCTGACCCTTATCTCATTATTTTTTTCATAATTTGACCTTATTTTTGTATAGCAGTTCATATAAAGCACACAATTACAAGTCTTGGAATAAAATGGCTGTGACAAATGATGGATATACAGCCAGTACGAATTTTTAAGGGTTTCTGCCAACTGGAAACCTAAGAGCTTTGTAATATATGTTAGCCCATGCTAAATAACAGTCCTTGGCTATCAAAAAATATTGAGGGCAGTGCTTAAAGTCAAAGAAATACTTTAAGAATCAAATGGTAAATACATAGGAGCGTACGCAAGTATTCAGCTCACCTTATCTTCGTTCAAGAATGGGCACTGATACTCGGGGTCATACTCATCCAAACAACTATATTCCTCGGCTAACTTGGACACTTCGCGCCAAGTAAACTTGGTCCTGTCAGCTACCAGACGAGAAAGAGTAGATTTGCCGACACCTGGCGTGCCTAGAATTAGAAATATTCAACAAGCTCTTTCTCATCAAGATGTTCCACACGTGGGTCAATAATGTTAACAAACCATGCGTATTTAGAGGTAAAGTATACCTGTTATTAGTATATTAGGCACCATTCTTCTGTTGTTAGCCATTTTAACTTGACTGATTCGCCTTAAATCTTATTTGTAGATATTTAACGTACTGTTTGAGTAATTCTAGGTTATTCCGTTGTTTTGACAGAAACATTATTTACCAAACAAATGTCATGGAGTATCCATTTCTTGTAATTGTCGCTCATCCTACACATTAGGCAAATTTAGTCGATATTTTCCCGGGGCTTGTTACAAACAAAAAAAATAATAAAATATTCCAAAACAAACAACGCTTTCATACCGGTACAAAACTGTCGAAATTTATGTGTGGAACAGACTGTAAAAGTCTCACCCACATTCGGATACGTTAAGATAAACTATTTGTGGCCCGGCCATGCGTCGCAATGCAATGCACCTTTTACTAATCTACTCTACCTACCCTACTTACCTACCTACGTCCTACCCACAGAGTACATTGTATTTAGTGAGAGTCCTACCTATCCCATCTACTTACCCACCCTACCTCCCTGCCCTGCGTCGTGAAAGGTTCTATCAAACTCACCACTTTTTTTCGTACAAACGTCGTACGTTTTCACGAAAACAAATCAAAAACCAAGAAAATCGGTTGAGCCGTTCTCAAGTTATGTGTTCCTGTTCGAACAAAAACTACTTTGTTTTTTTAATAAAGATAATGTAAATTACATACTATGAGGTTCACCTTTTGTTTTGCTCACAATGCTTAAAATACCACTTCCACGCAAGTTGATTTGGAACGCGATATGACATAACATTATTATAACCTAAAAATTTTCAAGAGAAAGTGAAGAAAATTATAATGAAATCTCGTGCTCTTAAGCATATCTGTTATTTTTACTAATATATAATGCGAATTTATAGACCCAAGGGAATTACAAGAGGACAGATTGTTTTAGTGACAGTTTTAGGTGTTTTTAGCGGAGTTTATATTTGGAGACCTGTATTTGACGATTATTTCAGAAAACCTAAACTTGCAAAAGCT
This sequence comes from Ochropleura plecta, assembly GCA_905475445.1. Lineage (NCBI taxonomy): Eukaryota > Metazoa > Arthropoda > Insecta > Lepidoptera > Noctuidae > Ochropleura > Ochropleura plecta. The sequence continues at coordinate 5,136,411 of FR997723.1, read as the reverse complement.
GAGGTAGCCAGTGAAGCTGAATAATGGAGCGGGTCAAAACATGGATAAGAACTTCCAGTCCTATGGTGAAGATGTTGATGGCTATATCAGTAACTTCAGCAGCAGTCGTTTTTCATAGAACTGTGTACGCTCCATATGTTAAAAAGCAAAGGTACAGGCAGGCTGAGGCATGGGCCAACATGATTATAGAGCAAGAAGAGTCCGGAGAAGGTGGCACTAACAATATATCGTATTAGTTCTTAAATAATGTAAATAGTAGAATAAAAATAAATAAATTACCTAAAAACTCAACAGTGATTTATTTTACTAGTCATACACATGAAAATTATAAATTAAACCAACCTGAGTCATAGACTACTATAATACCAGCTGCCTTGTTTCTAATACAAAAGCTAGCATAAGTTTTAAGAAGAACTAGCTTAATACTTGGAAAGTTTAATTATTTTAGTTTGCTACCAAAATAATTAAGTTTAAACTCAAGTCTGAATTCTGATACATCTTCATCATTTCAGAATTTGAACTAGATAATTCAAGATGAATAGATATCCCGAAAAAGGTATGCACTTCGGGAATCATAGTCAATCTTCGGAAAAACGAACATGCAATGATAAGACTTATTATAGTCCTGATTCAACCATTAGCTACAATTACTTCAAAATTCATTACGCCAAACATCATCTGCTTACCCTTTTCCCAACATGATTGGGGTCGGGTTTCAGTCTTACCGGATGCAGCTGAATACCTAATCCTACTAATAATATTATTATTATAAAAGCGAATGTTTGTGAGGATGTTTGGATGTTTGTTACTCTTTCACGTCAAAACGGCTGAACGGATCTTGATGAAATTTGGCACAAAGGTAGATTATAGTCTGGAATAACACATAGGATACTTTTTTTTCAACATCACGCGGGCGAAGCCGCGGGTGCCAGGTAGTATAAATTCAATTTTACGTGGAGGAGTGCCTATCTGACTTCCACAGCCAATCAGTTACTAGGTACTGGCAGGGCACTGCGGAATACTGTAGGCTTTCGAACCCGTAACTACTGTTAAAGATCTACAAATGACAACCGGTTCCTACTGTTCCTAGGCACGGAGGAGACATCTATGTAATGATGATCACCCGTCCTCTGACCGTCGACGTTGGTAAGCACGGCTTATCCTTGAAGAAAGATACGTGCGGCTGTTATAATTTAGCAACAAACTATAATTATTACAGAAATAGATCAAAGACGTAAGTGTTATGATTAAGATAATTATAATAATAATAACACAGGCAGCCTGTTAGCGCGCCACGTTCCCATAGCGATTGTGCCTCCCACCCACTTAGTTTGCGAATGACGTGCGTAACTCAGAGGGATGAGTGAAAGTGGGATTCCTTTTATAATTAATAATTACGGACCTACGTCATCAAAAAGTATCTTTATAAGATAGTCTTTAGATTATGTGAATATGATTATGCTTAGCCATAGAAATATTTCTTTCTTATATCTATGTGTTTAGTCTGATAGGGGAGAATCGAAGAAGAAAACGTGTTGCGCCGACCCCAAATAGAATGGGACAAGGACAGGAAAATGATGATATCTATGTATTACCTACCTACCCTTATTGAAAATTATCGTGCTAGTTGAGCTGATAATCTTGGAGTGATAATCAAAAATGACATACCTACTGCGTGGAGCAACCAATATTTTTGCATAACTACACTACTTATATTGTGTAATATTCTTGTAATACGGAACTAAAGAGCTACACTATATTGTGAAATAGTCTTGTAATGACGAAGTAGGTACTCGTGTATTTTCGGACCGTTACGTACTTAAGTATATTTTATCGGGAAATCTAGTTACTTACTACAACTCTTTAAAGCCAAATTAAAGGTCCCAAATGGTTCGATTTATTAACCCGTGACCTCGCTCGAAGTATAGTAAGGAAAAGCACATGGGGCGCGTCCGATTTGGAGTGTGTTACGCAAGGTACCCTAGCGGCCATGTCTTAATAAAAAGGCATTTTTTCGCGCAGCATTTAATGATTTACATAAATACATAACGTTCGCGTTTAAGTTTTGAAGGTCGCGGTCATCTACCTGCTATCGCACAGTCGCCGAGGTTTCCACGTGAAGGGGCAGTGACCCGGTCTCGAGATTAAATGGTGGCTTGGGGACTAGGATCAATACATGTAACAACCTACCAACAGACAATAAATTTGAAAAATTGGCTCTTGTTTGTATATTATTTGCCGCTTTTCTAAAGAAATATTGCGCAAGGTTTCGTATTCTAATAGCACGTTTTCGGTCATGGTGACCAATTCAGATCAGCCATCGACCGCGACGCTGGAAATATTATGTGGGTAAACATAGGTACACCAGGTGCAAATTCTATCTTGTCTCACTCTCATAGACCGCCGCGCGCCGGGCTCGTTAAAAATAATTGTAATACATTCTCAAAGTGAAGAAAGAACAATATTATTGATCCACGTAGGTCCGTCTGTGACTTTCTCATAAAAGGTCGGCTGGAAGCAACTATATAGATGCGTGTAGCCGAAGATCGTGCTACGAGGCGCGAGTTAGGCTTGAGGCTTATGTATTACTTATGTAAGCACTGGACTGACACAGGCTGATGATGATGGATGAGCCGATGACCACACGAGACTTGAACCGAGGAGAAGACATCAATTGTATTCATCAAAGGTGATATTAATGCAGGCAACAGCTAGTCAATGCAGACACTCGTATATTTAGGTGCAGTACCTACCTATTATTACAGTAATTCATATTTACCTTTTGAAAAATGATTTGTTAGTCGAATCTGAAATTCAGACTTGCGTGGGTGGTGAACGGGACGAGGTACCGACACCTACAGGGACAAAAGGACATGGGTACATGACCCGTGACCTTTTCCAATGCCAAAAGTTCGTGACGCAAACTATGTACCTACCTAGATATGTACGTACGCTACGATCTATCTTTTATATATTAATCTAGAGTCTAGACAAAAAGTAAGCTTGTAATAAAATGCGAAGGCTGGATCGAGGAGGCCCGGGATATAAGGGAATCCTTGGAAGAAAAGGGGAAGCGTTTGCCAAAAAAATTGAGGCACATTTTGAAGTTCTTCTACTTCTGCAAAATGTGTGATCAACTTGTTTATTAATTACAATGAGTAACAAATAACAGATAACTACAATTTTTACCCACTCATTGCCTAAAATTACACTACTACCTAGGTACCTTTTAATGACTTAAGAATTGAGGAATGATTGCCTAGAGTAGAAAATTTCAATCTTAAGCAAGTCTCTCGGTCCTCTACTTACTCAGTAGAGGTACCTGCCTAAAAATATTGTGCAACATTAAATAAATCACTTGTGGGTTGTGGGGGTTGTTATGCTGAGTGTGTGACTAATAAAAATATTTTAGATTGGTTCTTCCGATTGCACAATGAATAATATTTTAATCAAAATTTTCAGCACCAAAAACTACAGCATAACGCGTAAGAATAAAAATAATTTAATGAATTAGATTTTAGATAACATTTATGCTCATTCACAATCATGGATTTATGGTCTGCGGACGGTGGAATATTGAGTTTGGCGTAAAAAAGCCGATCCCTTTAGGAATGGTACTTCCATTTTGCTAGAATGAATTATTGCTATAACTTTATTAGTAGGCACGTTGGAAGCAACGTTGTGCCACGTGAGATCACAAGAACGAGACTTCAATGACACGTGGTCGTTACGTTGGCACGTCGTGTAGTGTTATTGCGAAAATATTGAAATCTTTCAAATAATAAATGTCTTATAATTAATCCCTAATCTAATCACGATCCACCAGACCCAGTACAAAACATCCGGACACCGGACCTATACTAATTTTATTTTCTTCCTAAATAAAGTCATCTACAGACAAACCTAGTTAATTCTTGTAAATATGACGCACTTCTAAGACATGAGTGACGTTTAACTATTGAGGTGATTCACCTCATGCCGAGTCTAGTCAGACATTAGAATTGGTCCGTTTTCCATTCCAACTAATACTCACCTACCTATACCTAAACATTTCTCTATAACGACCTAAATAGTTGTTAAATTATGTCTCTTTTGGACAACGATTTACTCACAATGCCTATGTGGTTGTAAATTAATAAGATATTATTATGTACCTATATAGGAAGATATAATTGAAGAGTTGTAAAAGTGAGAGTGAATTTATGATAGTTCATGTTGGTTCTTAAACCATTGAAATTCACGAAACCGAATAGTGAGTCACCCCCACACACGATGCACTTAGAAAAATGTAGGAATTATTGATACATACATTAAATTATAATAAAAAATAGAAAACCTAAAACTGTGCGGCATAAGATATCACATATCAGCCACACTCATCATTTAAATCTCTACGTTTAGGAACGCAATTTAACACGTCACATGGCCAACAAAAAAATGTGCAATAGGTATGAGTCCAATGAACTTCCGAGGGAGAATGATGGGATGCAGATCAGGCATCTACCTACTCTGGTCACTCTTAACCTTACCTACTTCTAAACTAGATTAAAATTAAGAAATTCCAGAACGAAAGCACCCACTATTTTATGTAGAAATGCAAACATTTTTAGTCCTCTTGTGTCACCTATTTCCTGCTTTCGGAAATAGTTCAAAGTTCATTCACCTTTTCGTTCTAGGTTCCCAGTCCCACTTGGAAGGTAGACAGGAAAATTTCGTGAGGAAAGTTTTGAGTCCTACCTATACGAGTAAGAGTATACCTAGTAAGGCCAAAGAAACCATGGATGGACTGTTAGAAACATATGGTAAGAATTGTCCTATGAAGAGTAATAAAGTATGGATAGACATGCTGCGCATACCTTTTCAACAAAATTGACAGCAGTAATTGCAGTTCTAACTAAACTGCAATCACTGCTGTCAATTTTAATGATAAATTGAAAAGGGTGTGGGTGTGTGTAATATATGAACCTTTAGGTGTGTCCTTATTTTGTGACTTAATTGATTAAATTGTCTGGGTCTTAGATTTAATGAAAATACAATGTAATTTTTACTGGAGGCTACCTTTATTCTTCTATGAATTTACACATTAGTTTGCAGTTATAACAAAATAATTCAGATATAACCTTATATAAATTATAAAATAATGTTACAGTATAAGCCTTGTAAAAAATATAGAAAAGGAATGAGTTTGTAGCCCTTCTTTCCTTCGGAACACCTTGCGGTGAATGAAGTATCGCAGTTGAATGAAAAATTGTGCTGTTAACAGCGCTAGCTACTTCTTGCCCTTGGTGGCCTTCTCGGCGGCTTTGGTCACCTTACCACCACCAATTTCCTTGAAGTTGACAGCCTTGATGACACCCACAGCGACTGTCTGCCTCATGTCACGCACGGCGAAACGACCGAGGGGAGGGAATTCCTGGAAGGACTCAACACACAGAGGCTTGGAGGGGACCAGGTTGACAATGGCGGCATCTCCAGATTTGATAGATTTAGGGTTGTCTTCAGTGGATTTACCCGTACGACGGTCCACTTTCTCTTTGATTTCGGCGAATTTGCAGGCAATGTGAGCTGTGTGGCAATCCAGCACAGGTGTGTATCCGTTTGAGATTTGACCAGGGTGGTTAAGCACAATGACCTGTGCTGTGAAATCTGCGGCACCCTTGGGTGGGTTGTTCTTGGAGTCGCCAGCGACGTATCCACGACGCAACTCCTTGACGGACACGTTCTTTACGTTGAAACCAACATTGTCTCCGGGGACAGCCTCTTGGAGAGCTTCGTGGTGCATCTCCACAGACTTGACTTCAGTGGTGATGTTGGCAGGGGCGAAGACGACGATGGTACCAGGCTTAAGGATACCAGTTTCGACTCTTCCTACGGGCACCGTACCGATACCACCGATTTTGTATACGTCCTGGAGGGGAAGACGCAGGGCCTTGTCTGTGGGGCGAGCAGGGGGCAGGATGGCGTCGAGGGCCTCAATGAGGCATTTACCTTCAGCCTTACCTTCCTTGCGCTCAACGTTCCATCCCTTGAACCAGGGCATTTTGGTTGAGGGCTCCAACATGTTGTCTCCGTGCCAGCCAGAAATGGGTACGAAAGCGACAGCAGCTGGGTTGTAACCGATCTTCTTGATGTAAGAGGAGACTTCTTTCTTGATTTCCTCGAAACGGGGTTCGCTGTATGGGGGCTCAGTGGAGTCCATTTTGTTGACGCCCACAATCAGCTGCTTGACACCGAGTGTGAAAGCGAGCAGAGCGTGCTCACGGGTCTGTCCGTTCTTGGAGATACCAGCCTCGAACTCACCGGTACCGGCGGCGACGATGAGCACGGCGCAGTCAGCTTGGGAGGTTCCAGTGATCATGTTCTTGATGAAATCTCTGTGTCCGGGAGCGTCGATGATGGTGACATAGTACTTGGCGGTCTCGAACTTCCACAGAGCAATATCGATGGTGATACCACGTTCACGCTCAGCCTTCAGTTTGTCCAATACCCAGGCGTATTTGAAGGAACCCTTACCCATTTCCTGGGCCTCCTTCTCGAACTTCTCGATGGTACGTTTGTCGATACCACCGCATTTGTAGATCAAGTGACCAGTGGTGGTGGACTTGCCAGAGTCGACGTGTCCAATGACGACAATGTTAATATGAATCTTTTCCTTGCCCATTTTTGGTTAGTCTAGAACAATAGAAAACAATCTAGTTAAAAATCGGTTATTGATAAGAATAGTGCAAGGGGTAGTGTGATGTGAGCCGGCATCTGCAAGGTCGCAACCTCATGTATCGTGCGGCCGGCAATATGGCGGCCGCATGGCCGCCTCGCCCTATCTTGACATTTCACAATGGATGTCAGCCATTACGGCAAATGTACGAAAATTTACAATTTATTGCCATTACATACATTCAATTTACTTAGGATCTAGTTATATTTGAGGGGACAAACTAATAACGGTTATGGAAAAGAGAAAACAAGTGTGCATCAACCACGTGGTGGCGAGCCGGTCGGTGAACAAGTGTGACGCGTAAGCAAACGAGAACTGTGTTTAATTCGACAATTGATTAGAACAAAGAAACAAATGAAGTAATTAAATATTTTCACAAGTTAACGTAACCATACGTTGGATGTAAAACGTAATTTGTAGGTTTAGAATTACACCACAGTTAGGATCGTCGAGTTATTTAATATTGACATGAATTCTTGCCGATATTATTGAGAAACACAATCGTTTATGCTTACTGTAAACTAATATCACTTTTTAACACTTCACTTAACTATTTCTTCTGACACTCACCACGGATTACAATCCACGTGTAATATCCGAGATAGACTCCAACAGAATGGACGAGAAATGGTTGCTCTTTCAGCTGGCTGGAATGAGTAGAGTCACTTCCGGCGCTTGGTGTGGCAATACTTTATTTTAAAAAATCCCAAATTTTAACATTAAAGCTAGTTTTCTTATGAGACGAACGATTATATTGTATACACGGCGAAACACCAAGCTATACATTTCCAGTGTAATTTGGTCTCGCTTTATAAAGATTACCCGTACGAAGAGAGATCTAAATAAACAGGTATTGTATAACTCGTTTGGTCGTCGTGCACACAATAAGTATAAAATTACACTCACGGCCCGTGACTCACAGGATACAAAAAACGAAATGCGTACATAAAAATATGAGCGCCAGCTTCAGGTCCACGATCCAAAAGTTTTATACCGGGCCTTGGAAAGACTTGGATACCTAGTTAACCTTTTTTTTATGGAAGTGAAAGTGAACTAGGTCAAAAGTGAGCTTGAAAAAAGTATTGTACCTATATTAAATTAAGTTGGTTTTCTTGTGTAAAAGATTTTGTATGAGTCAGTTTGTTTATGTAAGTTTGGAAGTGCAGTGCCTGAAGTACGGTGTTGCCTAGGATAACTTTACTAATACATTATACAAAAATCCTAATCTTAAAAAAATTAAATCTTATATGATGTAGGTTGAGTACCTACCTCATACATATAAGATATTCTAAATCTTGGAAGAAAACATACATTGGTAGCTATGGATCGACTCAAGGATCCTAGGTATTTTTGGAACGTTTTGCATTGCATATCTCCTTCATTTACTTTTCAACGTATAAGTAACGGTGGAGCTCGACAAAATAGTAAATACTTCTTTATGGAAACAGAAACGGAAACTAGACACTTTCCAAATAGTATTCAGGAAATATTCCTTTTTTTCTTTCTAATAAGAGAATACAATAACTACTAGATCGGGGAAAATTTATCAAGTCTGGCAAGTATAGACTCAAACCGGAAATGATGAACTCATTTGCAAATTCGTTCAGAAATACAAATAAATGGTTTTTAATAATTACAACACCACATAGTCTTGTAAACGGTAAACTAGTTAAATACCTTTTACCAACTAATGTGGCTAAATATTGACTGAATATTTTTGGACAAGGACTTTATCCCAAAATAATTATATATTTTTACGAATTTAATGGAGCTCAATTTAACCTTAAACAAAACTATAGAATATTGAACACAAATATTTTGGAACTGGTTCAAAAGCAAATTTGCTGATCGAAGTTGTTTTAATCCTACTATATAATAAGATAAATATTAAAGTATAGTATTTATAGTATTATTTAAACAGAAAAAATTTAACCAAAATTTTATTCTAAAAATACTGAACGTAGGAAATGTCAAATTTTCTCACCCCCGCACCGCACTGTCCGCACCCCATTCAGGTTCCTGTGTCGAAATCGAAACGAAACAAATGAAAATTTGAATGAACTCATAGATGGAATCAAAATTAAGTTAGCAATGCGTTAATTAATTAAAATGTTGCATTGTTAGGAATATTTAACGTTATATTGTGGTAAATAAATAGTTGGCAGCATGTTTAAAAGTCGTGGAGATATTGTTTATAAATGTACAGTGAGACTGTTAGAAGATACAGAAATATTAGAATGTGAATTTCACGTGAGTATTTTTGTAAATAATTAATAGTTCTTTTTTGTATGAATGTTTAACGAATGATGTTTGTTTGCAGCCAAGTTACAAGGGCAAGTTTCTATTGGAGCATGTATGTCAACAGTTGAATCTCACTGAGACTGATTATTTTGGGCTTCGATATGTGGACGCCGGTGGTCAAAGGGTGAGCCAATATTGAAAAGCTTTATAACAAGTACAAATACACTAAGTGACCCTGAAATGTCTGAGGGTCTCTATGTCTGATAATCTTTGAAGAAATAGTATCAATAACTGAGAGTGAATTCTTTAAACAAATATTCTAAAACCAGAGCATGTCCTATAAAAAGCGTGAAACATTGCAAACAATGTAAACAATACTAAAACAGCAATGGCAGGTTAAGTTATTGAGTCAAAGGTAAAAAATGATTTCTTATTAACAATTCTTCATTCCTAATTTGAATCACTTAATTAGAAACTTTTCATAATATACCTGCCAGTATATCATTGTGTTGGGTATTGAACTCTTTCCCTTTCTTTTTAAAAACTTACTGAAAATGTTAATGTTGACTTGATGAGATAATTTCATCAATTTAAAGATTCAGATGATTCTCTTACCAATAGCAGCTATTTATGAAACTAATCACTTTATCATAACAATTTTGATCTCTCTTGATCAGAGACTTATTAAAAAAATGTTAATGTGGTGCATTAACATTTTTTTAATCAGTTTATTAATTAAATAGGCCTCTTATCAAGGCATTCTGCATAGTGTTAAGCAATAATTTGAGATTTACTGCCGTTCTACAGTCAAGTGAACTACAGTAGGTAGTTCATCAAAAATCTAGTTGGAGTGTGTCCAACTGAACTTTTAATTTTGTTGGTAGTAGGGATGAAGTTAACAGAAGGAATCCAATAACTGCAAAAGAACATAGTAATTGGCAACTGAAATGAAAATTTTGAATAATGACTCTTGACTGAAATTTCTGAAGGATAAGTGGTGTTTAAAGAGTACACTCGTAATTCTAAAGTTTGTCCTTTAACATATGAAGACAAGACAATGTTTAATTACTCAAGGGACCTTGGACAGCTTTGAAAATTATCAAATAAATCAAAGTGAATATCACTTATTTACAAGAGACTTAATTATGTGACTGTGACCTATGTTTCTGTGAAGTTTGTGACCAAATAATAGCAATTTGGGTTAAGCCATGCTTGTCTATGGATGGGCGCCCACCTTATGCATATTGAGTTGCTTCTGTGCCTCAAAAAGCATGTTAAGCTGTTGGTCCCGGTTTTCATTTGTAGATCTTTGACAGTCATTACAGGTAGTCAGTGTCCCAAAAGTCTGACAGCCAGTCTTACCAAGGGTTATAGTATTACTCAGTACTAACTGGATTGTGGAGGTCAGATAGGCAGTTGCTCCATGTAAAATACTGGTATTCAACTGCATCCGGAAAGACTGACAACTCCAACTTAGTTGGGAAAAGGCTAGGCAGATGATGATGACCTATGTTTCCGATTTCCATTAAACTTTCTTTTTATTTTACTGCACTCTCTATATCCAGACATAACAACTAAAATTGTTTGTTTATTAAACAATCAAGTGAAAATGTTTATTTTGTTTACAGCATTGGCTGCATTTGGCAAAATTAATACTTAAACAAGTCAAAGGTATGTGTGACATTACCACCCACATCTATTGTTTTGTCTACCATTCTTAATTGCCTAATACACGGTTTCAATTGATAGTGTCAATTTATAACACCTACACAATCATTATTACAATTTAAGATGAAAATGTCCGTTGGACATAATACTCAATAAGAACATGAAAATTATAATCTATTGCAACATATTCATTTTAATTTGAAGCCGTTTCTGACTGCCCACCATCAGAATTAAAATAATTCAATATTTTATTTTAGAAAGGTTTTTCATCAATAATTAATTTATTTTAGTATGATATATTTGTTAAATGAGGTGATAAAATGATGAGTAATAGAAGGATTAGGGCTGAAACTGCGTTCAACGGACTCCTGCGCGGTTTCATACAAAAGTGAACCGACACGGGGACACGCGCGGGTCCCGCCAGCGGTTACATGCGCGGGCTTGGTTAGTCAATAACGCTTGATGAAAAGCTTGTGAAAATGCCTTTTGACAGAGAGTTTAATTGTAAAACTGCAGTGTTGCTCTGTCATATGAGGCCAAGCGAATGAACTCTTTAGGCACCTATGACAGGGTCTTTCACATACCCACAGAGCCCACGCTTGCAGACACGCGGCGGGTGTTCGTCGCGGGTGCCCGTTTAACACAGTTGCAGCCCTTATGGTAGAAAAAAAAACATGCTGTGCCAACCCCAAATAAGCTGGGATATATTTGTTTGTTTGTCGGCAGGAGATATTTGTTTACTACTTGAAATATTCCATTCCAAATCTCTATTCTAACACCCAGTTACCTTTCCAGATGCATCACCAATACTGTTTAGTTTCCGAGTAAAGTTCTACCCGCCAAATCCTCTACTCCTGAAGGAGGATGTGACTAGGTTCCAGATATATTTGCAGCTCAAGAGAGATCTTCTTCACGGGAGGTTGTACTGCACGTCCAATGAGGCAGCTATGTTAGGAGCTCTCATTATACAAAGTAAGAATAAACTGTATTTTTACTATCACTTTAATTTGTGACTACAAACACTACAACTACAGTACTTTCACAGTTATTATGCCTTGTGTCTGGGACTTTAGCTTCATTTTATTGTTGTTAATGTTTCGACAGTTCAAAAGTGCCTGTAACTGGCCTACTTGAAATAAATGATTTTTGATTTTGATTTGTTACTATGTCAAAAAATCTTTAGAAGTAAAATTTTACCCATTTTCCGGTTTCAGTTTTAGTTGAAATTTTGCATATATATTTTGTTTGGTTGGCAGTGCATAGTTAGCTTAGTGACGTCATTCCAAATCCTATATTTGGACTCCCAAAGAGCGACTAGTTTTTTTTATTTTTCATACCCAATAATAGTATATATAATTTGATATGTGTATCAAATGAAAGGGTTTGTTAAGAAGTAGAAATGAAAGTGTGTTTTTGACTATAATATGAATACATTTTGTTTAAAACCATTATCACATTTGTAAGCATATAGTACAGACGTGACTGGTTTCGGCGGCCTTTGCTTTGCTTGGACTTATTAACCCGGAAAAGTGTATATGTAGCTCTTAAGTAGTCATTATTGGCAAATTGATATACAAGTGATTGGTTATCTTTTTACAATCAATACACAAACTAATATTATGTGTAATGTAAATCTAATCATAACATTTCCTATACGCAAATAGACAATGCTGTAAGTATATAAAACAAAAACATGTTTACACTTCAGGATCTAAACAATATAAATGAATGATCTTGACATTGAAATCATTTGTAAAAGCCAACACGTGCTCAGTTAGAGGTTCTAATATCACAATCATCTATCACAGTTTGTTACTGATAAGAGTTCTGGGATGTTTGATAGTGTTTTATTAGCTAGCTTTGTTTCATTACTTCCATGCTTGCATTTCTGATAAGGTCACAGGACGTGGCTGATTTTATACATATGAGCATGCAACTCCTATATATTGCATAGAGCAGTTTTTTTATGTACAGTCAGCAAAAAAGATTAGTTACCAGGTGTGACAGACAAATCTATTTTTTTTTTGTTTTTTTTTTCTAATTAAGTATTTGTAAAGTTAAAGGAGATTGAGCAATTTTGTATGGAGCTTGGGGACAAGCTTAAGATTGTTGTACATCAACCAAATGTAGGCTAGGATGTTGCTTACTTCAAGTAGTTTCTAGGATATATACTTTTTTTAATTTCTGTACTCTCTGAGCAAAGTGGATCAGGATAAGTAACCTAACCCAAGAGGTTAACCTCTCGTTATGATCCTTGTTATTATTTATCTATTTTAGTTTTATATCGATGCAACTACATTGAATTCACTGCACCTGAGAATTAAGTACATCCAATATGCACTGAATTCTCGGGAAATAGCATTCTAATCATAGAAAGTGAGGTAGGTAATAGTAAACTGACATGAGCGCAGGGGTAAGATTAACCGAACACGGATATTTCGGGAGGTTCCTGTGTGTGATTGGGAAGGTAGAAACGCCTGGGTAACACTGTAACGATCGCCTTTTTTTTTTGAGGTGGGAAATCATCAAATGACCCCCCCCCCGCCCTGGGCGGGACGGGAGGGAGTGTCAGACTTTTACTGACTAAAAACCACCTATGTTCCTTCGTGTGCCCTTTGCGTTCCGGGGGCGCGGTACCTATCTCTTTCGAACAACCCGTAGCCCCGGCAGGCATTGGCCCTTAGTGGCCCCTTCTAGTGGCTGACACCTCTGTGCGCGGAACAATGGACGCGCCATACGTGAGGGAGAGGACAGCCTCCACCTCAAGACCTAGCCGCCGCGGGAGACGCTCACGGCAACGGACGTCGTGAAGTGATTTCCGGCCACCGGAGGCTAGTGTCTATTTTGGTCAATTCCGGGCCAGAATGGGAAAGAGAGAGAGGAGAGAGAGAGAGATTAAAATAAAATAATAGAGCATAACCCATAAATCAAATCAATTATTTTACTTTTAATAAATTGTACATTTTACAGACAGTACCAATATTGCTAAAACTTTCCATTCGATCATCTTTATTTAGTTAAAGATTTTCGGTAGTATTTTCGTTACTGTACAATTAACATATAAAAAGCCCTGATTTGCTCAATCTCCTTTATGTAATAAAAAACATCCATCGAAGACGGCCGGCTTTTTGTGAAAAATCGGCCAAGAACGAGTCAAACTCGCGCACCGAGAGGGTTCCATACAAACTTGCGACATAAACGGTCATATATTTTGACTGCGTAAACTTAGAGGGTTGATATTTTCGTAGCACAAAAGGCCCACAGACTTGAGTATTTATATGGTTTTCATAATTTCAAATCGATACCTCCACGCGTTCCTGAGATAAAGGGCATACAGACAAACGGACAAAAAGTCTAATCAAGGTTCCGTTTTTCCTTTTGAGGACGGAATCCTAAAACATCAACGACGTCTGACGAGCCTGACTACTTATTTCTTTTGTTGACGGTACATTAGTGGATGGACGTTGTACTGCACCCTATATTGGTAATTGCGGGCTATTGATACTGCGAACATGTATCTAATTGAGAATGATTATAAACTAGTTCGCGGCTAAATTAATGTAGAAAATGTTTTAAGTGCTTGCTGCATGCTTGTGACAAATAATGTCCTATTGATTTTCACGAGAATTTTACTTGTGTCCCATGTACCCTAAATACTCTTCACCTGGGGAGAAAAAAGGAGGAAAAAAGAGAGAAAGAGTATTAAAGGAGTTCCAATTTGGTTTATTCATTTTAATACTTTTTTAATTTCTTAAAAAAAAATGATAAAAAATATAAATCATACTCGTAGTAGCTCACCGGAGCCACCGGTGGTCAGGGCTCTTAAGAGAAGAACCTCCAAACGACTCCACGCGCCGTGTCTAGAAGCACTGCTTTCCGAATCAAGCCCTTGATCCAGCTGCCAAGCCATAGCCTAAGGATAGTTTCAATTACAATAACGGACGAGAGACTACTACAGTACTTTTACAGTTATTATGCCTTGTGACTGGGACTGTAACTTCATTTTTATTGTTGTCAATGTTTCGACAGTTCAAAAGTGCCTGTAACTGGCCTACTTGATATAAATGATTTTGATTTGATTTGAGAGTTATTCATTCACCATTAATTAGAAATCTTGTTTCTTTCTCAGTTGAATTGGGCGACTACGACCCAAACATTCACGTTGGCAACTATGTTACGGAGATGAGGCTGCTACTCAGACAAACGGACACTATCGAAGCTAGAATACAGGTGATTATAAAGTTCATTATCAGATTTACGATATCTATAATATCCAATATATAAAATTCTCGTGTCACAGTTTTCGTTCCCATACTCCTCCGAAACGGCTGGACCGATTTAAACGAAATTTTGTGTACATATCGGGTAGGTCTGCGAATCGGCCAACATCTATTTTTCATACCCCTAAGTGAGCAGCGGGTGAAACCGCTGGGTGCAGCTAGTGATATATATAATTAGCGACCCTTCACGGCTTGGCACAGTTGCAATGTAGATATAAATACTGTGCCACCCGCTGTTCATACCACCCTTACTAATTAGGGGTATGAAAAATTGATGCTGGCCGATTCTCAGACCTACCTGATATGTACACAAAATTTCATACAAATCAGTCCAGCCGTTTCGGAGGATTTTGGTAAGAAACATCGCGACACGAGAATTCTATATTCGATAGTTTAGGGACGCACGCCTTCATATAATTTGTAACCCCGATAGGATTACAACTCTGAATAATAAAGTTTATATTTATAATTCTGCCGTACGTGTGCTTGTCACTGAACTCCTCCGAAAAGGCTGGACCGATTTGAATGATTTTTTTTATGCGTTTGGGTGGCGCCCTGAATGATTTAGATTTACCAATCAGCCCAAAAAAAGCAAAGCAACGTGTGTCGGCTCCGCTAGTAAGAATATAAAATAAATAACGAAAAGTGATAGTTCTACCATAGTGTTATAATATCTGTGGGGGCGTGTTATTAATTAACAACATTAAATTAACTTTTTATTCTGTAATTAGTCTGAAAACCTTCTCAAAAGTAATAAAATAAATAAAGAACTGTGCTATCAATTGAACTTGCAACGTTTTCTATGTTAAAATTTCACAGCACAAGGGGGCAAAGTTTACGCAGTTAAGATAACATAAATACAATGTTGAACTCTTACTTATACATTCTGAAGTGTAGGTATTACCGTATCTAATAAAAAAACAAGTTTATTTATCTTCCACATACTTCGATCAAGTTTATTATGTAGAATAGACTAAACACTAAACAATATTGATAACTTATCGATGTTAGTGACGCTAATCCGTATACCGTGTAAGTTCCTAGTGGTAGAAGTAGTTAATATTTATAAAAAGTCTCACTGTAAGATCCTTAATTTTTCGAAAAATATAGGAAAATAATTCAACTGCTATTTCTACAAAAGCATTTTTGAAATCAGTAGCACTTAGTCCATTGGTATCTGCAACATGCAGCGACTAAGCACGCACGATACTTTACAATCCGCGTCTCCATAGCCAGTAAAGGCTTCTAGGTAAATCCTGGAGAAAGATGGACAATGACAGCTAATTCTTGATGTTGTGGTTCAGGAACTACATAGAGAGCCAGTAGAAGGCACGCCGGGCGGCAGTGGCGGAGTGAAAGGCATGTCTACACAAGAGGCCGAGCGAACTTTCGTGAAGATCGCCTGCCAACTGGACACCTATGGGGTGGATCCCCATCCTGTCAAGGTTTGGGTATATGTGTTGCCTTCCTTTATTGGGTATTTATATCTATTTAAGCTTTTAGATATTCTATAACATATTAACTTATGTTCTTACAGTAAAGATTATATTTGTTTTTCCTATTTTATTGAAGTTTTGATGATCTCTAATAGAAATCGTATCGATTCTTGTTAAGATTTATTTTTATTAGATTTTAACTTTTATCTATTCCTAGACTTCTTATCAATTATTTGCTGAATTTTCAAGAACTTCATGCACCTTTGACTCCAGAACATCGTACTTAACGTGACACCTTTATATGAATCCAGGACCACAGAGGCAACCAACTATACCTGGGCATCAACCACAGCGGCATCCTAACGTTCCAGGGTAGTCGGAAAACGCATCA
This sequence comes from Ochropleura plecta, assembly GCA_905475445.1. Taxonomy (NCBI): domain Eukaryota; kingdom Metazoa; phylum Arthropoda; class Insecta; order Lepidoptera; family Noctuidae; genus Ochropleura; species Ochropleura plecta. The sequence goes on along the minus strand of FR997723.1, from coordinate 5,119,680 downwards.
CTTCAAATGGTCTGAAGTTCAGAAGATCAACTTCGAGGGACGCATGTTTATTGTACATCTTAACTACCCAGAGGTGAGATTATCACAAAGAAAAAAAACCGGTCAAGAGCGAGTCAAACTCGCGCATCGATGGTTCCGTACAAACTTGCGACATAAACGGCCATATCTTTTGACTGCGTAGACTTAGAGGGTTAATTTTCTCACAGTACAAAGGGACCACAGATATGAGTAAATGGTTTTGATTTCAACTCGATACCATCACGCGTTACCGTGATAAAGGGTCTTGACGGACAGACGGACAGACAACAAAGTGATCCAATAAGGGTTCCGTTTTTTTCCTTTGGGGGTACGGAACGCTAAAAAATGCGCAAGAGTCTGTTTTTCTTGTCCTATTTTTTACACACATGATAGATAGATAGATAGAATATTCTTAATTATGTACACCATACAAATAACTAGAATAACATTAAACAACTTATAAATAGGGTGACAAAATGGGCGGTCTTATCGCTAAAAGTGATCTTTTCAAGACAAACTTTTGATGGATTTAAAGGAGGAGAAACATGTGACTATAAGAACATGTGTGTGGATTTAATTGTTCGGATGAAGAGGAGAAGACAAGATTTAGAAAGGATTATGTGAGGAAAATGTCGACGAGGAAAGCTCTGGGTATGAATGTGGATAGGTATTTAAAGCGTAAAGGAAGACCATAGAAATGATCGATAGCTAGGAACTGGGTGTCTGATGAGATAACTAGTAATACATTGGGAGGAGGGTTCCTGCCCTCCTCCCAATGTATTATTATTTATTTATTCACTAGCTTTTGCCCGCGGCTTCGCTCGCGTTTGATTCGGGGTAACACAGTTCCCCTTTCCTGATTTGCAGGTACCTGCTACTTGTAGTTTTTGCCCTAGCACCTTATTTATTGTAATAGCAAAGCTAAGTTTTCCCTTTTCCTCCCTCTTTCTCCCTCATTTCTCACTTTAAAAAAAATAAATTAGCCTATGTCCGTCTCAAGGGTCCCCAATTATCTTATTGTACCAAAATTCATCAAAATTGGTTTAGCAATGTAGGCGTGAAGACGTAGCAAACAGACAAACTCACTTTCGCTTTTATAATATTGGTAAGGTTTTATTTCAAGTAACACAAAGACTCATTTTAAGTAACATCAAACACTAAACAAGCATTCCAATTTCAATTAAATCGAATAATGTCAGAAATCGTGTATTACTAGTTATGATGATGTATGAGGAATGATATAAAAGAAAAGGAATTGAATGATAGCGTCACAGTTGTCAGAAGAGAGTAGAAAAAAATGTGTTGCGTTGACTTCAAATTAATCTAATACTTACAAAATTATTATAACTCAACAATTTCGCACCCAAAATTGAATATTTCGATTTTATGTAAGAATGCTTAGGAACATTTTAACACAAGTATTTAACTTCGATAAAAATATAACAATAAGTAATCTGTGTGCGTACCACACTTATCAATTACAGAAATATACAGATATAAACAACCACGAAAATAAAAGCTGATTTAAATAACAGCTATTTGCAATCCTTTTTCACACGGACATTAATGTGCAAATTATTATTACTTCTACCAGTTAATAATTTAACAGTTCTGACCCTTCTTTTTCAACATTTTGAATAAAGAAACATTTGACCTTGTACAACTACTGGCTGTGTCCAGCGGTTAAACCCTCTGCTCAGCTCCTAAGTATCGTAGCGTGATGTTTTATAGTCTATGTTACTTACTGATAATTAACTTTCTATTGGCGAAAAAATGGTTGAAATCGGTCTAGAAGTTGCGGAGCCTATCCGGTACACACTAACAAACAAAAAATATTTCCTCTTTATAATATTACTAGCTTTCACCACCCGTGACTTCGTCCGCGTGGCATAGTTACTTTGGGCTAACGCTAACTTTAAAGCGCGTGATGATCGAAAATAAATATCTTTCTCTCCCCTTTTCTTCCCTCTTTCTCCCCCTTATCTCACTTACCTTTTAAACTACCTATTTCCGTTTCCAGGGTCCCAACTATCTCTGTACCAAAATTCATCAAAATCGGTTTAGCCATTTAGGCGTGAAGACGTAACAAACAAACAGACTCACTTTCGCTTTTATAATATTAGTAAGGATATACAATAGGTATACATCTATTGATGTACCCCTTAAGCATTATAATCTGAATAGTACTCTTGTAAAAAAAGCCAAAGTATTGAATTCAAATAAATTATACTGACTTGCAGAGGGGTCAGTAAAAAGACATCACATAATAAGCGCCATATCCTTGAATGCTGATCTCAGTTAGGGAGTCTGGGATATTTAATAATATAAACTGGTATTTATGATTTAAATGACCAGTACTTAACTCAGTTTCTTTGTTGACAAAACACATCGTCTAAAGAATTGGTAAACTGAATTACTCCCCTCGCTCCTAAACTTGACCCCTTTGTTAATAATTAAGAAATGTCTGTCATGTACAGTCAGTAAGTACAGTCAGTTCGTAAGTTACGGTTCAAATTTTACTATAAATCCATAAATGTTTTCGAATAAAGATAAATTTATTTGATAGAAAAAAATACAGTGAATTAACTAAATTAAATTTGAGTTAAAATCGTCCATGGGTTTCCTAGAAAAATCGGCTATGTCTATGTCTGACGAGATAGATTAGTAAGAATATTCTTTATTATGTACACCATACAAATAACAAAAATTGAAATATACTACTTATAAAAACGGTGACACAATGGGCGGTTTTATCGCTGAAAGCGATCTTTTCAAGACAACCTTTGTATGGATTTAAGGGAGGAGGAGAGACAGTACTTTAATTAGTCTGTGGTATTCCATTATTAAAAACGAATAGCTACATTATATTAACAAATACATATATAATAAAAGTCATGAAGAGCTAAGAAATATTTAATACTAGCTTTTGCCCGCGGCTTCGCTCGCGTTAAATTCGGGGTAACACAGTTCCCCTTAGGGCACGCCACAATAGTGGCGGTAAGTCCCCTCTTTGAGGAGTGGCTGGAGAGGCGTCATGGCGCCCTCACCTACCGCCTGACGCAGGTCCTCACCGGACACGGAAGTTTCGGGAGGTTCCTGCACATCATCGGGCGGGAGGAAGCGCCCGGGTGTCACCATTGTGACGATCGCCCGGAGGACACGGTGGAGCACACAGTGGCGGTCTGCCCAGCGTGGGCGGAGCACCGCCGTGCCCTCGTGGAGGCGATCGGCGGCGGCGATCTCTCGCGTCCGGCCCTGGTTCAGGCCATGGTCCGGAGCGAGAGGGAATGGGAAGCGGTCACCACCTTCTGCGAAGCAGTAATGCTAGCAAAGGAGGTGGCCGGGCGTTTGAGGGAGAGAACATCTGCCCAACCCAGCCGCCGCGGGAGACGCCCCGGGCGCCGGGCGCCGCGAGACGACTTCCGGCCACCGTAGATGCGGGCCTGTGGCCGGTGAGCAATGGGTAGTTCACCGTCCGTCCGTCGATTGACGACAGGCCGTGTCGACGGCGCGTTCGTGTTTCACGCGCGCCTCAAAGAGAGTCAGCAAAGCAGAGGGGCCTGCCAGAGCCTCCGCCTGCCGGGGTTGCGGGTTGTTCGAAAGAGATACCGCGGCCCCGGAACGTAAAGGGCAATAGAAGGAACATGGGTGGGTTTTAGTCAGTACAAGTCTGACATGCCCCCCCGCTCCACCCAGAGCGGGGGAAGTCATTGGATGATTTCCCACCCGAAAAAAAAAAAAAAACACTGTTTTCCTGATTTGTACCTGGTACCTGTAATTTTTGCCCTTGCGCCTAATTAACTGTAATAGCAAGGCTAAGTTTTCCCTTTTCTTCCCTCTTTCTCCCTCATTTCTCACTTTTTTACAAAAAAATGATGTCCGCCTATGTCCGTCTCCAGGGTCCCAACTATCTCTGTACCTAAATTCATCAAAGTCGGTTTAGCCATAAAGGCGTGAAGACGTAACAGACAAACTCACTTTCGCTTTTATAATATTAGTAAGGATTGTTGTTTAAGGAGACGAGGTTGGATACATTATACATATTTCTCCCTAACTTCGTAACGGTCAATGCAAGTAGTGGCCATTTTGAATAGCTATTATACTTTAGAAGTAAAAACTGTTTTTTTTTTGTATCGTGAGTGTAATGTGTAGATTATGATCTCACGCGGTATAAAGTGGGTATTTTCGAATCGGAATATTTGGCCAATTAACTCATTTGTAGCCGAATACGTAGAGCTGCTTTGCTACTAAATAAAAATTTGTTACTTCAGAATTTAAACCAGACTTGCGTGACTAAAGAAACCCGCTTTAAATGCCTGTAATATTTTAAAAGTAAAATTGTACTAAATAGTTGCAATTTTATAATGTTCTTAATTAAACGGATTCATATATGGTTTTATTTTGTAATGTGTTAACTAAGTTAATTTTCATTTTATATTAATGTAATACTGTATTGAGTATGGTTGTGGATGTGTATAAGAGCCGAGAAAGGCAAAAGAAACGATGTTTGGACCTGTGTGAAGGAAATATAAGACGCATCACGCTTGTTTTCCTCAAGGGTTTGGCAGGGGTGGCATATTGCATGCCAGGGTTGCGTGTTCAAAATAGATACCGCGGCCTCGGAACGTAAAGGGCAATAGAAGAAACATGGGTGGGTTTTAGTCAGTACAAGTCTGTCACTCCCCACCGCTCCGCCCAGAGCGGGGGAAGTTATTTGATGATTTTCCCATCATCATCAGCAAAAAAAGGGGTGGCATATTTCGCCAGCTGTTTAAAATGTATTGTCTAATTTGAATCTTGTTGACCAAGTTTTTGTTAACAGTAACAAAAACTTGGTCAACAAGATTCAACCATAGTACAAAAGAAATAAGCTAAGCATAAAAGGAATTACTAATAACAGTATTAGTAATTCCTTTTATGCTTAGCTTATTTCTTTTGTACTATGGTCCTAGTTTATCATCTGTGACTTATTCACTGCACGTGTAGGCGGGCACACCCGTTAGATTGTAGGATTTTTTTTTGCTTGGGTATATTTTTATTTTTGTATACATAATTGGTGTTTGCTAGCTGACATGTGACAATAAAGTCAATATTTCTAAAATTTACCTTGTGATAAATGAAATTGTATAAAATCTGGTTCTTCTAACCTGACCGACAGTTGTGTTGTTGGGGAATTTGTTCCGCCACTTCTTCTCAGCCAAACCACTAGGTAATTGCGAAGGGTGGGCGTTTTGTGGGACCGTCTCTTGTAATTTGACGTTCAAAAAGTGCTGATTATTAGTCTAATTTGAATAATAAATAGTAACGATGATGTATTTCAGAAGAAACATACTGTGGGTTTCAAGTGTCCGAACGGGCCGGCGTGCCGCCACGTGTGGTGCTGCGCCATCGAACAAATGCTGTTTTTTACGTGAGTTCCTTTGTATAATCTACTCGCAGTCTAGTTTTTGTTCACTATAAGTCAATGCCCTGATATGAACTAATGTTTTTGATTGCTTCGTTATTAATGTTGTAGTTTGCGGTACAGTTCCACACTTACTTCACTGGTGTTCCGTTGAGGTAGACCTATTTGACAAGGTTGGAGTTATATGATACTTTCAGGTGGACCACGGAAGGTCCTGCTCTCTTACCCCAAAACATGCGGCCAAAGTGACTTTTGGGCAGAATTTCGTCATGAAAGTGGCGTAGCTCTGAGCTAACAAAATATAAATACTGTTGTGCCAGCGATACGAAGAATGTATTTTAGTGTGGTAAATTTATCAATGTTTTTTAAATTGATGAATTTACCATACTAATGTTATTAATGCGAAATTAACGAATAACGAATTTGATGTGTGGCATACAAGTAGACCATCGACTCGGTTAGGTCATCGAATAAACAAATATGACATTCTAAATCATCAGTATACCTTTTTCTGTGGGATATTTTCACATAATCGCGAGTGAAACTGTGTGAAAATACGTGTCTACAATGATTTGGCAAGCTTGCTAGCTTCAAATATACTTGACCTCATTAAATACTAAAGAAAAGTCCATCGCATACTTAACGGTCAATGCGAATAAAAGATATTTTGAATAGGTAGCTATTATGCTATAAAAAAAAACCGGTAAAAGTATATTTTTATAATTTTTTAAGGGGTCCGAATTCAAAATGTCGTTTTATTCGGTTGAGTGGCGATGTATCCGGTTATTTATATTAATCTACCTAAAATGGAGTCTTATGAAAAGACTGTCCTTGGTTTATAATCCCTGATTAACAATCGGTTATTGTGAGATTTATGGGTCTGAGTATCAGCACTATTATTATGTCCAGGGTAGAAGCTATTTACATACCAAATTTTATCGATCAAATCGGTCCTGACGTTTGGGCGTGAAGGAGTAACAAACATACACACACACACACATAAAAACTTTTGCTTTTATAATATTATTTAGTATGATTGCAATCACAACGCTAATTGTTTACCTTTGTGATTAAAGTTCATCCGAATATCAACTTAAATGTGACGAGAATTAAGAAAACTTTGATTTTCACGGTGATAAGTTTTTTATGTCAGGTTACCGTCGTCGTCGGACGCGTGCGTGTACTCGGGAGGCGGGCTGTTCTCGTGGGGCACCAAGTTCAAGTACTTTGGCCGTACCGAGCGAGAGATTCTGGAGAGAGACGGCCTACTCGCGCCCAGGGATTCTCAGGTGTGAACAGTCTATGATCAACTGCTGCTCTCTCTTTGGAAGGAAATGACAAAGAGTAAATTACTTATAGTGCGTTTACAATGAAAAAGTGGGTAAACTCGCGCCATGTTGATGACGTCATAATTAAATCAAAGAAGTTGGTTTTTTGGTATATTTTTAATGGTAAAAAATATGTTAAAGTATGTAGATCGGCCTCACGACGCAGGCAAAGATTGCACACCAATATATATTGAGAATTTACCAGCATTAACAGTGACAGTTTGTCATTGTAAACGCATTTGTACAAAAAAGGGGAATGGGTGGCCGACATGTTTTCTATCTTTTGGTTGTAGTACATACCGGCTTCCATAGTTCTGAGTTGCTTTGGTGATGACATGAATTACACAAAGGAAGGGGGGTTCCCAGGACCACTTGAGAATTAGGAATCAGAGTTCCAACTTTTCAAAATCATTTTTTTTTGCGGATCGGTAATTATCAAATAATTTCTCCCGCTCTGGGCGGAGCGGGGGGGGGGGGGTTGTCAGACTTGTACTGACTAAAACCCACCCATGTTTCTTCTATACCCTTTACGTTCCGGGGCCGCAGTATCTCTTTCGAACAAGCCACAAGCCCGGACTTTAAATACTTACCTGGCAAATGTACTACACAGTGCATCCATCAGTATACTGTTTTGAGTCCGTAACATTGAGTTATAGCGTTAAATGTAATTTTTCACTAAAAATTGTCGTTTACCAGCCTTAATTTTTGCGCAAAATTACTTAGTTTGAAGTACTGAATCAAATCAAATGGTTGACGGCTTCGTGAACGGTTAGTTTACACCCTGTATAAATTTAGAAGCTCTAGAATAATCAGGCACATTTATTACAGAAGGAAGGATCTAGCACAGGTGGTAAGAGGAAAGCGTCGAGTGTGCCAGCCACCCCGTCCACACCCATGACCGGCGACTTCGGTATTTATCGTACATATCTATTTCATTACACTACTATACCTTAGAGAACTATCCTACAGTGCTTTTTTCTTCACTTGTCTAATTTGGTCAATATGAGTTATTGCATCAATCGAACATTTATATAAAAATTAAATTGTCAGTCCATGAGCCAAATATTGTTATAAAAATTTTACTCTTCAAATGGACAATTAAAATTTTCTCGTTTAGGGTCAGTATAAGATTTTCGGTGATTTTAAATCCAACCTCAAAACCAACACATTTAAACGCATATTCCGTATGTTTTGAAAAAAAAAAATTGAAGAAGATTATGTCCTGAATAATTTGAAAATACGATTACGAATATCTATTTTTCGTAAGTTTTTACATTCTGTAATTAACAAAAAAAAAAAAATTGTTTTTCACTTTATTTATTCGAAAGTGACGCCAGCGCGGCCCCAGTCGCTGAAGGTCGTTGGCATAGTGTCGCCTTAACATCAAAATTCTTACCAGTTATATCCAGTAGAGAAAAGTCCATCTGACCCTTAACTTGTTTTATTGCTCCACACTAGTTTAGGCCCAATTTGTTTGTTTTATCTTCTAAATATCGCTTTCCGTGTGCAGGTTACAGCAGCCTTCCCCGCTCGACGCACAGCGCGCCCCTAGAGGAGAGCGGCGCGGACGACACCTGTAACGGCGCGTGCCTGCTGAGCGGGCCGGCCGTGGACATCGCGCTGGCCTGCACCGACCACAACCTCAGGACCGTGCAGGAGGAGGCCAAGCCACCAGGTATGTACGCCTGCTATCATTGTAGGGTGTTGAGATCTTCTGTTTTGAAATATTTTAATAATGATCTTATTTTTTAAATCTTCATAGTGTATCGATAGCAATCTATATCGAGTCGAGAAGAACTAGACCACGAAGTTAGGGTACCTGTGAAGGTACAGACGCCTGCACATCAAGCTACCCGAAACTGTAAATTTTTCCCAATGAACCTTGAACCTAATACTTTAGAAATAAAGTCGAAAATCTATCAAAGAAATCTGACAGATTGTAGTAGCTTGATGTGCAGGCGTCTGTACTAAGTGTTTCATCGTTTATGGAACAAAATCAAATGTACACCCGTATCTCATTATTTAAGATGCGATTTTTATTTTGTTGTTTTAGTGCTTTGTTTAACGGTTCTTATTAATTTCAATTGTCTATTGCATAAGTAAATACTTTAACTCGACTATAGATACGGGTGTTAGAGTAACCGTTATATCAACAATCATTTGTAATGATGTTCAAAACGTTGCAGCGATCCCAGCGGAGTACAGTCTCCGCGACTCGTTCGAGCACTCGTCGTCGGAGTCGGGCGCGACCCCGGGCACTATGGCCGCGCCGGAGTGGGCGGCGCCCGCGCTGACGCCCGCGCCGCGCGCCTTCAGCCTGCCGCGCGCGTTCGCGGCGTCGTTCGCGCTGGTGTGGCTGTGCCTGGCGCTGCTGGCGCTGCTGCTGTTCGAGTCGGGCTGGGCGCCGCTGCGCGAGCTGCGCCGCACGCCGGAGCTGGCGGCGCTGCGGCGGCACTACTACGCGCCGCTGAAGGACTACCTGAAGCGCAAGGTGGTGGAGCTGTTCTGATTCTCATCCCGGCCGCGGCGGCCCGAGCTCGTCCGCTTCCCGAGTGTCAAATTTTTCCGGCGCGTACCGTTAAGTTTTTAAGGGTAAAGTGATTGATCTCGCTCGACAGACGTAAGCTCAGCTTCAGCACAATTTCTGTCTAACTTTCCTGTACTGTACTATTTCTACAAAACACTTCCTTTTCTTTTTCTGTAATTCTTGATCTATCCTACTACCTCGAGCTGTGTTTATGTATGTCCGGCGAGAACGTTCCAACGAGTCTTATTTGTACAAACTCTTCGCGTACCTAGACGTAAGTCACCGCAATACGCTTTCTTATAGTACAATTAATTTGTAAGCTATCACTACTTTTCTCGCACGGCACAAGGATTTGTGGGGTTTCTACGTTCCTAATTGTTTTTCATACATGGGCCTACTGTTTAAATCGGCCTGACGGACGTTACACGGACGGATGACGTCCACACTTACAAAATATTAGATCTGTTAATATGTAACATTTTTATTGTTCTGCTTACAAACTGCGATATTACGAATCTCATAATTTTATACAGTAATTTTCACGTAACATTCCACTTAATAATTTAGTCTTCCAGAAGTATTGTTTTTAGTGTTTTAAATAATTATTTTTATAGTACCTATTTAATTAATGATTAAGTATTCGCGCACAAAATATTTAATTATTTTATTTTTAATTGTGCCATAACTTTGTATTTTAAACCTAGTCATAAACAGCTGGTTCTATACTTTATGCACAATTATTGTATAAGTTTATCAATAATATGTTGTCTAAGTGTTATTTATAATATTTTTATTAGGAACACATTGATTAAATTATTTATTTATTATGACACAATTTAATGTTGTTAATGCCTTACTAGAGTGAGTGTGTTAGACTAAGTACTTAATTAGACGCTTCATTTTGCCTAGTCACTATGTATGTAAATGATTCTCAAGCATTCATATAATGGGTGCAGAAAGACCCTTAACGGAGCCGGAAGAGACTTGTTCTCCCCTTTATTGCGATAATTGTGTCTATACAATTTTTTTTTTATTAAACATGAAGGCCTTAAAAAGCATGCGCCTCTTTTGCTCTAAAAAAGCATCGCGGACTATTCGTGGTGAATACAGAAAAAATTAAAGCCCTTGTAAAAAGCACGCATTTGAAATACATTGCATGTTGAACCTAATTGTAGTGCAATAAGAGCCAGTTTTCGAGGAAGTGTATTGAAAAACGTCTTTGATTCACGTGAGAATTTGTCACTGCTGTTCGCTAAATAACACCCTAGCCTGGCGCCTCGGGCATGAAATCCGCCTCAGTAGCATTGTTTCCTAACTTGAATCAAAATGTACTATTATTGTACCGGAACATACCTTTACTTTTCACACACAGTTTAAATGTTATGTCTTTATTTTAAATACCTCCATAACCCTTTTTTTTGCGGATGGGTAATCATCAAATAACTTCCTCCGCTCTGGGCGGAGCGGAGTGTCAGACTTATACTGACTAAAACCCACCCATGTTCCTTCTATTGCCCTTTACGTTCCGGGCCCGCGGTAACTCTTTCGAACAACCCGCAGCCCCGGCAGGCGGTGGCCCCCTCTGCTCCTCCATAACCCTTGTACTATTCAATACGATCACCAATTCCATCAGCACACTGTTTTGAGTGCGTCACATTGAATCCTACCGTAAACCTTGACTTTTCAACCCAAAACAAAAGTGTGTACCCAGCAATAATTTTACGTAGACTTAGTTTGAAGTAGTATCCCAGCAATAACGTTTGCATAAAGTTAGTTAAATGTACACAATTTTTGATTGGCGGCTTCGAGAAGGGTCTGTTCACACCTTGTATTAGCACTATTTGTAAGGTACATGACAATTGTTAATCATGGCAATTTAAATATTTTTTACACGAAATATGTATACTAAAAACATGCCACTGAGTGGTGGCCACAGAGCATTTTTACAACTAAAATGTTGAACATTCTTGTAATTATCAGAAAATACCTTACTTAATTACAATATGTTCTAAATAAAGGGGAATATGTTCTAGAAATTAAAGAGGCTATGTAATTAAAACTATTTTGTAAATAGCAACACTCGTCAACTTTTGTGGCCAGCACAAAGAGGTAACGTGAATTGAATAAAATTACTCTGTAGCTATTTCATACTGAAGTAACAACTGCTTACCTTCACCACACGTCGCTTGATCATAATTTATGAAATTGTCAATTAAAATGATTAAATAAACTGTCTAAAAGTAAACAAATATGGACTGCATCGCATTTAACTAGATTAACTTGTAAAAATGACAGTAAACCCTTGTTGTGGTAGTTTAATACTCGTAGCCAATAAAATAGAACATTTATTTTTTCTTTGTGGACCAACTGCTATGGAGTTAAGTTTGTATGTACCTAAAAACTTATTTTTATACCGTTATTGCTTTTTCAACTCTTATTACGCTTAGAATTAAGAATCTCTTTATAATGTTATGAACAGGAATGAAAGTTGGTAATGTTTGGAATGTTATAGATGGTTTATTTCGACAATGTTTAGATGCCAAACTGAGTTTTTACAGATACGTTTTTCACTCGCTGTGCAGTCTGCTGCCACAGTGTGCTAGCGACGGAGTCGGTTCCACTCGTAACAGAAAGCAGAATGCCAGTACTCTACCACCTTCGTGAAATTGTTATAAAATAATGTAATTGTAGTCTAAGAACAAACATAGCTTTTAGTTAACATTTTTGAAAAATCATAGAGGTTTTAATAAAACATCCTGCCGAAATCGATTTCATCTTTTATTATTAAAATACTTCCAAAATAAGCAACAAACAAATAACAATGTAAAAAGAACATTCTATGGTGCTATATAGACCTGCTATTAAAAATTAACACTGTAATGATCATTATTATATGCAATTTTATCACTGTCAAACTTACAGTATTCATTTTTTATCCATTCATATTTTAAAAATATGGCACTTGGAAGTTGTTAAAAAGTAATAAGAATTACAAATATAGGTAGCTTTTTATTACAAACAAGTATAAAACCCTAAAAAGTGCTATCTTACATGTTGATGTGTTGAATACGCCTGCGCTAACTATTGTCATTCATTGTCATTATTTGTATAGCGTTGCGAAATTTGCGAATGTGGCTCCTAATCGATTACAGTGTTGGAAAGCAGCAAAATTGACACGGTACGATCACAAAAAATACTCTTATAAATTCAGATTCACCCTTATAATCATAATGTAAAATATACATTCATTTGAGCTACGCGGCGATAGTTTTCGTATACAGACGAGTCTTAGCGCGCTCGCAGAGGACAGGCGGGGCGGGGGGAGTACACAGACTACGGCCGCGCGGCCGGAGTCGCCCGCCCGCGCCATCCGTCCACAAAAATCACCACCGCATAAACGGTATACAACTAATATAATTCCATATCCACCCATAAAATACGTAGGAGGTACCTAAGCATACGTAACTAGGTCGCCGGACGGTCAGTCCACGATGGAGATCTGCGCGAAGCCTAGCAGGCTCTGCTCGTCCTCGGGCTCGGGCGGCGCAGAGCACAAGCGGAAGGTCAGCGAGCGCGGCGGCGGCGCCTGCGCAGGGAACAGGAACTCGTCCACCAGGCGCTGCAGCTGGCGGGCCGTCACGTCGGCGTCGCGCGCGTCCAGCAGGCCTGCGCCCACCAGCTCCGTGGCGATGCCGTCGGCAGAGTCCTTGCCGGGCGCGAACTCGAAACGGATGTCGTTGAGCTCGTTACGCGCGTTGCGCATGCGCAGCACGAGGTTGATCTGCGGCGCGTCGCCGGCCCCCAGCGAGCCGATGGTGAAGGCGGCCCCCCCACGCTCGTCGCTGTCGCTGTCGGAGCTGTCGGCTCGCTCCAGCGTGTTCATGGGTCGGTCACGGGCCGCGTCGTCCTCATCGTCGTCGTCGTCTTCCTCGCTCTCCCACACCCATTCGCCTGTCTCCATGCGGTGGAGACGTCCGGACGCGCCGGGTTGGCGCCGGCTGGCCTTGTGCACGCGCGTCTCCATGCTGGGGCCAATGGTGACCAGCGTCGACACCAGATACTTGCGGTCTCGCGCCTTCTTGAAGAAAGAGTGCTTCAGCAGCTCCGTGGCCGTGGGCCGCTTCGCCGGATCCTTCTGCAGACATTCGAATATCATTTTCCTGAACGTCTTGCCGTACGCCTTGTACTGGTCCTTCTCTTCGGCGCCGGTATCGAGCGTCGGCGGATCGTTCTGTAGCGTGAGCATGAGCACCTTCATCGGAGGATACTTGTGGTACGGGGCAGTGCCGGTGGCCATCTCGATAGCCGTTATTCCAAAAGACCAGATATCGGCTTTGAAATCGTATCCGTGATTTTGCTCCATCACTTCGGGAGCCATCCAGCATGGGGTGCCTACGAATGTGTGCCGCACCTTTTGCCGCGAGATGTCGCGACCTGTGGCTAGCCAAGCCGATACGCCAAAGTCGGCGATCTGAACGATGCCGTCATCTCCGAGTAGGATATTACCGGCCTTAATGTCTCTGTGTATCTGACCGTTCTGGTGAAAATACTCGAGTCCTTTCAATACTTCTTTTAATACGGTAGCGATCGTCGCTTCGTCGAACACACCATGTTTACAATTGGATATCCTCATTTTGTGTTTGATGATATCGAGCAAGCTGCCACCCTCGAGCAGGCGCAGCACGAGCCACAGCTCCTCCTTAACCACGAAGCTGGTGTAGTAGGTGACCACATTCTCGTGGTTGCAGCTGGACATGGCCTGGATCTCCTTGAGCAGCTCGTCCATGGAGGTGTTCCACTTCTCGAGGTTGATCCGCTTGATGGCACACTTCTCACCGCGTGGGCGACAGAAGGCGGCGTGCACTACGGCTGTGGCGCCGACGCCGATCACATCCAGCAACTCGTAGTCGTCCTGGCTGTTGGGCCAAGTGTGCCCCGAACCTGCCATCTTTAGAGATGCCTAATTTACCTACACCGGAATTATCTCTAAAACAACTACTTGTTCTTTTTGTACTGCTAATAAGGCCAAACTTTTTAAGGCATGAACTGAACTACAAATTGTTTTTTAAGCTGCAGAAAAACCTGGATAGATCTTGTCTTCCATGTTGATGTGATGTTTAGGTTTGTAATTCTTTATTACTAATTGCTTTGTCTCCTTTCCTGATTCAACTCTATGAATGGTTTTAGAAGTTTCTCTTAACTCTAATATAGTTTGGTCTTTAAAGTTAACTGTATTGTCATTATAGTCTACACTTGAAGGGTATAAGTCATCACCTGAGAACAAAATAAAGTTATTAGTATTATTGAACATTTGAAAAGAGAAAGAAAGAGAACAATTGTGGAGTAATTACCTGGTAACAGAGACAAGACGCCATTTTTTACTTTTAAAAAGACTGGATATGTTAAGTCAGTACCATGACCACTCCTCTCTCGGGCGAATTTGACAAGCTCTTCGATGTCCTTCACATGGGACAGTCGGCTGAGTTCGTAAACTTGTGGTGGTTGTAACTTCTTTTCACTGTTTATTACTTCAGCAGGGGTTAACCACTGAAATTAAAAATGATAACATTCATCAACCATAACAACTGGGAACTACCAAAGTACCAACACCTGGAATATTTTGTTTTCTTTTATCAAATGTTGCTACTACAGAAAAGAGAATCATTTTATAGAATGAGTTGATATCTTGAACAGATAAGACTGAAAATTATCATATTCTCGAGATGGGCATTTGATAATTATGATTTATAATAATGAAAATAGCAATACTACTGTATTGCTATTTTCCACCCAGTTCTATCACCAATTTATAGACATGATTTTCTTAGCTTCCATGATTGATTGACATGATTTTCTTAGACGTAACGCACCGGATCAACGCAGGATGGATGAAATGGCGACAGGTCACTGGAACAACTTCTGACCCACGGATGCCCCTCAAGTAAAAGGGGAAAATATATAAGTCCGTGATTAGACCTGTTGTACTGTATGGGTCAGAATGCTGGGCTGTAAAAAAGGTGGATGAAAAACGATTGCATGTAGCGGAGATGAGAATGTTGAGATGGATGTGTGGAGTGACAAGAATGGATAAAGTAAGGAATGAATATATTCGAGGAAGTTTGAAAGTTGCGCCTGTTACAGGAAAATTGAAAGGGAGTCGTTTGTCTTGGTATGGACATGTAATGAGGAGGGATGAAGGACATGTGACTAAAAGAGTGATGAATCTGAATGTTGATGGACGGAGAGCGAGAGGAAGGCCAAAGAAAAGATGGATGGATTGTGTAAGGAATGATATGAAGGAGAAAGGAGTAAATGATGCCGTGACGTCTGATAGGGGAGAATGGAAGAAGAAAACGTGTTGCGCTGACCCCAAATAGAATGGGTCAAGGACTGGAAAATGATGATTTTGTTAGCTTCCAAAATGCAGTTTACGTTGATTTTGTATGGTAATAGCAATTTGTAACACTAATTCAATAATTTGATGTCTTGATTATTTATTAATTACAATACAAATAAAACTAAAATTTTACAGTAAAGGGGTTTTAACATCTCCATTTTTTTTTGGAATGATCGCTTAATTTTCACAATGTGGCAACATACAAGCAAAAACAAGCATTGTGAAACATTACCTCAACATGAACTACTTCAGAGCTGCTGCCAATGGTTTTTGGCTTATTTTCCAAAGCAGTGACAAAGAAAGCTGTGTCGAACCTCTTAGGCAGGCTGATTGGAGTCAGCCAGTTGCTCCAGTAGTGCAAGGACCAGATGTCAGGGTAACACTGATGTTCCTCACACAGCGTGAACCAGTCCGCAGGGTCTTTGCTTACCTGAAAGTGTAGTTAGGTTCACATAAGTAATGTGAAAATGTCCTAGACTGGACTTGTCTATTATAGTAATTAGCATATGATGTTACTGCATAGTAATGACTTAACAAGAAGTTGAAATATTACACAATTCCAATAATTAATTAACTGTCAATGTTGGTGTGAAACTGATTCATTTGAAAGGAAGCCATTTGCATAGATTGCCTTATTCATCAAAAATTTACTAGAAGATGATTTTCCATTAACTTGTGGTAACCACATGTTTTTCTAGAAAGACATATTCATAATGAGTATCTGGAAGATTCTACCAGATGAAATTGTTTATCTTTCAAATTAGATAATATGGGTTCATCCAGGGAAACTGGCCATCAAAGATTGAGCCCAATTATTAAGTACAACATCACTTTCAAATATCACATATTATCCAATCATGAATTTAAGAACAGAACTGAAATAACAATACCTACAAACTTCATTTAAGTATCATGCAAATATATAAGAGCTCTTGGTTCTCAATGAAACATGTTTAAATATAAGTTAAATTAAATATTGACACAACTGCAAATTATACAACCCAAAGATAACAAACTCACCCGACTTTGCCAGTGCTTCACATCAATATCCTCTATGGTGTCTGCCCATAGCCCAGACTTCTGCTCCTTAGTCTTCCGACTACAGATCAACAGGCCCAACTCCTCAAAAGTCTCTCTGATTGCTGTTATCCTCAGTTGTAAATGTCTAAAACACAAATAATATTTATGAACACAATTGGAAAAAGTTACATATGCATGGCCAATGTTGGCTATGCCAACAAACACATTTCTTGTTTTGTACACAATCATTTAATATTTAGTAGATGTAATCTGCCAATGAATGTTAAAATGGCACCAATATTGGCATATTGGAGATATAATTGAGCATATTACGGGGCATTGCTAGAGGCCAATGTATTTAGTAAGTACATGTGAGATATTTTATATGATTGTATTGACAACATTGCTGTTGGCTCAATTAGGAATCAAATGTCTTGATTCAGTTGAGGTTTGTTCTCTTTGTGGTTTTGGTTTGCATAGAAACCTCAATGAAAGCAAGTTAACTATTAGAAAAACAGAAAATCTTGCTGAGTAGTAGAAGATTCCAATAAAGATAATTTGTATAAGAGTGTAAAAAAAAACTATAAATTGGTGAAATACAGGTTAACAAAGCACTTCTTCATTTTGTAGTTTTTTTTTTATCAAATTGTGGCCAACCATTAACATACCAAATATAGTCTTAATTAGTGTTCTGGCATTTATGTTTATCTGCATAACCAGTTACTGTTACAGAACACATAATTTATGTAAAAAATATAAGGAAAATACTCACACTTCTGTGATACTACACAAGTTATATTAGAAAGTACAAGTCAAGAAACAATATGAATACAAACACAGTATCTAAGTATCACTACAAAACATAAATATACAAGTTAGCTAATGTACACAACACATAAAAATGATTGCAACAGCACTTCACTTGGTGTTAAATTTAAAGTGATATACAAGTGTACAAGCATTAGTGTTTACTGTCGTTATCATTTAGTGTGTGACTGACGAAAACGTCAGGCGAGATGTCAAGGTCCACAAATATTACCTTTGTATAGGATTATTTTGGAAAATCGGAGTGATAATACTATCAGGGCGGTGAAATGCTTCCAAATCTTGTTTCGAGTAGCCGAAGGATTTGAGGAGCTCCAGCCAGCGGGGGCTCCCGTCCACGGACTCGCTGACTCCGCCGGGAAACACCACGCTGTTGGCAAACGAAGCACTGCGCGTCCGCGTCTGCAACAATATGTCGTAATTAACACCGCCACGAGTCTCAACGCGCGATAACAACTCGCTATTCCGCTTTGTGAGCACTATTAACGTAGCAGAGTCACGCCAACTTTTTCCGATAATATTTTTCATGACTGATTTTCAACAGCGACAAACAGCAAGTAACAGGGTTTAAAATACAAGGTCGACTTACGCGTACTACGTTACGAGGAACTCTATGAGTGATAATCAAAATTTTGTGTCTTATCGCTGGTGATAAATTGTTTTGCGACACCACAAAATGGAATTATAAATACAAAAATAGCACAAAATTGACATTCACTGCACTCACATTTTTTACTGTGTCAGGCCGTGGTAGTGTTGCGAATTAAAATCGTAGGCTGTGAAATATTATTAAAATTAAATGTCTTGTTCTTATAGAACAACTGACTATTATTTTCATAAAATAATTATGCTTTTTTTGTATTTTTAAATTGCAAACTTGTAACAAACAAAACATGTTATTAATGAATCAATCAATGTTGTTTTAGTGTTACTAAATTATCAAGTAAAATCGAGAGTGTGGACATCACCAACGTAGCCACATTTTTTTAGATTGAGCACCAGTCTTTTAACATTAACGCAATATTTGTTAGATCAATTTATTGAAAAGTGTTTTCTTTTTAATATAATTATGTATGTTCCTACTATGACACGATTCGAAAGTAATTTTAGTTTTGGTATACTTAAGGGGGAAGCACCGCAACGTATTAATAAACATTAAAAATACAGTTTTGATATTGTTTGGTGCAATCAAGGGTAGTCCGCTATATTCAATTTTACACGTAAATACTCTTTGTTGTACTTGGAATCAAGGGCGGATCCAGCTTTTTTATCAGGGGGGGGGGTCACCATGTCGCAAACAGCTTGTCTCCGCAGTCTAGTTTGGATAGATATAGCTATACTTAATATTATAAAGGAACGTGAAAAGTGTTTTCGTAAAATTTTTACGTTGAAAACGCTAAACGGATAAGATTTCATGGGGTTTCCCGTCATCTATATTTATTGACTTATGCACCTGCAAAAGAGCTAAGCCCGTCAGGCGGTCTTCTGCCGTATACGCCCTAAGCCAAGCTTTGACCCTTCTTAGTGTGGAAAAATACTTTCTCTTGTTCGTCTCTCATTACATATTGTATCGCCAGAATGCACAAAAAACGCATTGGCAAATGCTACAACTTTTCTCATTGTGCATGAGGTATTGCGACAAGAAATTACGTCGGATGACTTAGCCAATGAGTTGTTTAAAGCATGATTGGCGCACGGGGAACCTTTGGCGTGCGATGCTTTTTTTGCTAGCTCGTGTACTGCAACTTTTGCATTTGAAGCAATAAGCCCACACACTGATTTAAATCTACATTGAATTTGATGCCGAGGTTTTCCACAATCTTGGCCAGTGCTACACCTGTCAACCGAGAATTCTTCATCCAATAATTTACTATTATCACGATGGCCTCGGAGTGGTATATTTTAACGACCACAAAAAATTTTCGTTTTTACTATTGGTCGCGTTTCGTAGACTCCGTCGGGTATGACACACTAGTAGATATCCAAGTGATAAAAGAGCGCTCAACAAAGCTGCCAAAGAACAGAAAATCCTTATAACGATGATGCCAATGAAGTCGCCCTGGAAACATGCTTGGAAGGTCTAACACCTACAAAAGCCACAAACCATTCACTATGGAGAGCATGCAAACACTATGATCCCCAGATGTCCACAAACCATCTCTTCTTCGACACATAATGGAAACTGGTCAAAAACCGCACAAGAAAAGGCTTATATATTTGCACACCACCTCAGTCAAGTTTTTAAAACAAACGATGCTAGTCCGAACCAAGACCAATCAGGTAGACCTTATTCTCGACCAAGACTTACAACTCGATCTACCACTCAAAGCTATTACACCGAGAGAAATCGTCAAATAATTCAAATCCATGAACAACATTTAAATAAGGCACCGGGGTTTGATCTCATTAAAAAAAATACTGCAAGAGCTACCGCGTATTGCAGCACGCCATTCTGCGGGTAGGAAACTTTCCGGATTTGTGGAAAGTCTCCCAAATCATAATGATTCACAAACCCGGCAAACTGGTTCACAAAGTTACATCCTATAGACCAATTAGCTTACTGCCAAACTATTTGAAAAAATATTTCTTCAGACTTAACACAGTCCTAAAAGAAAAATCAATAATTTCTGACCACTAGTTCGGCTGCCGTAAAGAACATGCGATTACAGAACAAGTCCACAGTAATAAGGAAGGAATTTGAAGGCAAGGAATACTGTTCCACAGCCTTCCTGGATATACAGCAGGCCTTTGACAAGATTTAGCACAAGGGGTTGTTATGCAAAATAAAATCCCTATTACCACACACGTACTTCGGAACACTCAAGTCCAACTTAGCTAACAGAATATTCCAAGTCAAAGAAAATGATTGCACATCAGATTTCCACAAAATCGACGCAGGAGTGCCTCAAGGGTCGGTTCTTGGACCGGTGTTATACTCTGTGTATACATCTGACCTACCAAATAGCCAAGAGTACACAGTCGCTGGCCAAATGGAGAATCGCAGCTAGTGAGTCCAAGTCGGTTCACGCGAAGTGTGAATCTTCACAAATGGTACTCAACTGCCTCATCAGAACTCTGTCAAATACCTTGGAATGCATTTGGACCGCAGACTCACTTGGAAGAAGCATGTGCAAGCAAAAAGAGATCAGACCAACATCAAATACTGGGGCCTATAATACTGGTTACTGGGAAGAAACTCAAAACTGTCAATGGACAAAAAGATCATTATATGCTATGTCATGCTGAAACCTATTTGGACTTATGGTATTGTACTGTGGGGCTCACCATAATGATAATGCAAAGGGCGCAAAATTATATCCTAAGACAAATATCAAATGCGCCATGGTTTATCAAAACAAAAGAGATCCACGAGTTTCTTAACCTACCAATGGTTCAAGAAGTAATCAACTCAATGGGTCCAGCTATAAATCAAAACTCATAAAACACCCAAATCAGCTTGCAGGACAGCTGACCATCCCCGAAACACTTCGCCGCCTTAAGAAACGACGTGATTTTTTTTATAACAACAGTCATTCTGAAGGCGACTCCATTGAATGAAGGGTGCGACTGATTGCAAGATAAGAAAAAAAAAACTATTGGTCGCAAGCGTCCCCTGTTCTCATAAACTTGCGCCATTCTTTGACTATTAATTTGATTCATTACCTCAATCTCTGGTTAAGGAATGTCAATAAAAAGATTTTGCCGGCTTTGACTGCCCTTTCGTGATATTGGTTTCGCTGGTCTGTTAGAAGAACACCATTGTTACCTAGAAAATCATCAAATGCTTCCAAAGGTTCTTTAACTAGTCGTTTTAGAAGCGTTTTTGATTGTGTGCCACCACCAGATGCAGTAACATAGCAAACAAGTACAGTAAAGGGCTTGATCTTTATGCGACCATACAAGCCAGTGAAAATTTCCAGGTGTGACCTCTGTGCATTTTTTTTTCTCAAATAGTATCTACAGCGCCCGCGCTGCGCGACAAATTTAAACTTACAACCGATTGAATAATAAAATTTGATTCGATGTTTTGCACTATAAACAGCTATAATATAACCAATAACAGCATAGAATTATATTATTATGATTATGTGCGTCTTTCGCGTATAATTTGTTTACGTTTATAAATAAAATTAGATAAAATTGCAGTGGCCACCTATGACCCAGCCTGTCGCCCAGGGGGAGGGTCATGGGGGTCATGACCCCCATGACCCTCCCCCTGGATCCGCGCTTGCTTGGAATTCTTGACGGAAAGTCAAATGGTAAATAAATAATATTATTTAAGCGTAACGCGACTTTTAAGTGAGCCAATTCAACGAAAAAAGCGAAAATTGTGGAAAGCTAATTTTTGGATTTTGCATCATGATAATTACGCCTTCGTAAAAAGCCACAATTGTGAACGATATTTTCCCTTTTTTTTGCGGATGGGATATCATCAAATAATTTCCTCCTTTCTGGGCGGATCGGGAGGATGTTTCAGACTTGTTCTGACTAAAACCCACCCATGTTCCTTCTGCCACCTGCCAACCGCGGTATCTCTTTCGAACAACCCGCAACTCCGGCACCACCTAGGCGACATCTTATTGAGGCGCGCGTAGAACACTAAAGCGCCGTCGATACGCCGTATTTTTGCGCTGAGATATTGTCCACACGGAACACATAAAAGGCAAACAAATAATAGGTAATTCTAAAATATTTTATTAATGGTATCTAGGTAGGTTCTAAATTGCCAGCTTCCATGATAAAGAAAGTACTGTAATGGTGGTGTTATATGCGTGGGGGTTTATTCGTTATAAAAGAAGCATAGACACGTTTACTATATTTTATTCTCTTCTATATTTTTTTTTATTCTCTATTTATACAACTTGAGTATTCGAACGCCATTGCAAACGAACCGTTAGTGCTATAAAACATTTAAACCTTTAACCGTAAATGCGACTTACTACTTTCCTACTAGATATATACATATTTAAAATTATGAATGCGAATGTTTGTGAGGATGGATGTTTTTTCCTTTACGTCTAAACGGATCTTGATGAAATTTGGCATAGAGGGAGATTATAGTCTGGAATAACACATTAGATACTTTTTTTCGATAATCACGCGGGCGAAGCCGCGGGCGCCAGCCAGTTAAAATATATAATTACATGATGTATTAGTTGTTACAATAATAGCTTTTAGTTGTTTTCACATCCAATCACCATTATTTTCCTACAGGCCGTGGCCTAATTTTTATAAACTGATGTTGGACTTGGTGTAAAATCCATAACTACTCCTACCTACTTATTTAAATACTGCCCTACCAAAAGCACACTAAGCTTTTTTTTACATTTTATAGCGCTCTTGTTCGCATGGGAAAATGCATTTTCGACGTAAATTATTAAAGTGAATAAAATTGAAAAGGAAATTTTAAAGAAGGCTGAAAACTTTTAAATGTATACTCTGCTAGCCGTCCGCTTAAAGTAGAGATAAAACTGCTTTTCTCTTTTTAAAAAAAGGCGTTGGTTTAAAAAATATGGTACGACAGAACGGGGAGCTTTCCCGCCCTTAGTTGTCATAAAAGAGTAGAGTTAAGAGCATGGCCCAAAATTATATCATGTTATACCTAAACGAAGGTAACAGACCATGTGTGGACTTGTGTAGCTTTAAATACTGCAACATTTTGAATTCTTCAAAAACGGGGTGGAGAATAAAATACCTATGTGTTTATAGCAGATCACTATGACGCGCCAAATGTGGTGTATATCAAAACTGACATCTCTGACAGTTTGTAGTTTGTCATTCTTTCATACTGCATAGTTCGACTCACAGAGTACATTTTAATATATAGAAAGTTCGACTGATCCTTTTGAATAACATGGGAATCTAAAAACAAGTGAATATCAAGAACCCTTTCTCTTCATAACCCCGATTTTATCCGTGGCAAACTGTCAGAATGAATCAATATGCACTTGGCTGGTTACGTGCGAAGGGTACCTCCTTACTCGTAATGTTGTGATCTTCTAAGCTGATATGATATACGTTCGAGACTCCGCTCGATAGCTACTCGTACATGCCTCATACGAGAGCTTATCTGGCGCTTATCTTTTAAGGGTAAAGTCTTTAAGAACAACAACGCTTTCTTAACTTTGTTTCAAGAAATCTTTTTAAACAACTTTGTGTTGTGTGAAAAGATTGTTGAGGAAAAGTAGTCATATGTTTGAGATGATATCTAGATGGGTTTACGTATTGTCGATGTATTTAAAAGAAAAAAACACTGACTTGCTCATCACGAAATATCAGAAACTACAACTGTTAGGAGCCTCAGATTTTGCATGGCTTTCTAGGACGTAGGTACTCACCAAGACGGGATTAAGCAAAATGCAACCCCCAAATCATCAAATAACTTCCCTCACTTTGGGCGGAGCGGAGGGGAGTGTCAGACTTTTTCTTAATGCCCTTAATGGTCTGGGGTAGCGAAAATCATTAGACAGGTTAAAATTGTTTCGAGCTTTTATAATTTATAGGAGTTACTTGGTTGACTTCCAAAAAAGTCAAGGTTCAAGAGAAAGAGCACAGCGAGCTCGAAATTTGTTTGCCAACCTGCCTTGGGCAGGTACTTATAAATTGTTTCGATTCTTCATAAAAGAGTTACTTGGTCGACTTTTAACGAAGTGAATTTTCAAGAAAGTGCAGGCTGAGGCTAAAAGCTCATCACCAGCCCAATTAAAAATTCCCTGTCACCAGGCAGGGAAAACTATAACTTTAAACCATCATGCGCAAACAATACGCCTCTATCATGCGCAGGGTACGCAGCAGCCCCAACATCATCCTGCTCATCATCTAACTTCAAGCAATTACTAAAAACCATATCTTACTCAAGATATGATTTAAACTTGTTTATTACAAACGGTGTTAGTGTCAATAATTTTTCGTTGCTAACTGAATCTTTATTAAAAATGTCAAACCACATTATGTCATCCATGTCCGTGCATCAATCAGTGTTCAGTACTGGGTTCTCAATGTTACGGGGCGCGGCCAAGCGAGGTCTGAATTCCAATCACGGGCTATAATTGACAATTTGCGAACAGGAAGACCCAATTAGAGTAGGTGCTGTGGGGAATCAGTCTTGGGACCTAAGATGCGTGAACATTGCTTGTTTTTAAGACACCTACAACAATATTTTTAACTTTGACAGTTATTAACGGTTTTTTTTAGGTTCACCTGTACTAACTAACAATGTAAACAAATCTTAGAAGCTTTTGATCCATTTTCCGGTTTACCTCTGAGTTTGTTTCGGCTGTTTCTTCTCAGAGTAGTTGAGAACCAAACACCGGCCTTATCTACTTAAAAAAAAAACGACGCGCGACGTGTAAAAGTGTTTGTAAAAACGTACTTGCAAAATAAACATAATTTATCAAAATAATATTTAATGGGAAGCTGTTTTAAGAGAAAATAAATCGTTGGCGCTCAGAGTAAATTTTATTCCATTATTTTAAAACGGGCGTTCGTTTACACTTTAAAATGTATGGAAAATAATAGCATGATGTATTTCGGTCATACGAATTTTGGCAAAACATGAGCTTTGCAATGATTTGCACCGTGGGCGTGGGTTCTGTAATTCAAAAGGTAAAGGCGTGAGAAGGCTGAATAGTTTGTCAGTGTCTCCGATTATCTTTGACGGCACAGTCATTCCGTTTAGCTCCGACGTTAAGGATCTGGGATTGCATGTGGACACTTGCCTTGACTGGCGTAAGCAGGTCGCTACTGTGAGCAAGAGAGTCACCGGAACGTTACGTGCGCTTTACCGATTGAAGAATATTCTCCCATCACACATAAAGGCAACGCTTGTTCAGTCCCTTATCTTCCCCTTAGTTGACTACGGTGATGTGTGTTACTATGACCTGAATGCAGATCTACTCAACAAACTTGACCGACTTCTGAATAACTGCATTCGATTCGTATTTAATCTTCGTAAGTATGACCATGTGTCCGCATATCGGTCACTTTTAAAATGGTTGCCCATTCGACAGCGCAGACAGTTAAGAGCGTTGACTACACTCTTTTCTCTACTCAATAATCCCACATCCCCTTCTTATCTAACTTCACATTTTCAATATTTATGCTCTGCGCACAGTAAGAATCTTCGTTCCTCCCATAATCGCCTTCTGCAATGTCCTTCTCACCGCTCTGGTTTTCTTAAAGCATCTTTCCTTGTCCAGGCGGTCTTCCTTTGGAATGCGCTCCCTCTAAATACCAGGATGGCCACCAATCGGTTCACTTTCAAAGTAAAAGCTCGGGAACATTTGCTTAAGAAGCTGGCAGAATCGTCTCCTAATTAAATGGTTGTAGTTTTTCTTCATGTATCTTTGTATTTTTAACTCTCATTTCATTGTTTTTTTGTGTATGTACCTATGTATATAAGTATCTATCATTATATTTTAATTGTAAATATTTTTATTTTCGAATTCTCTCTGTTATGCACCCTGCACCTACTATGTTTTCTCTCTGTATCACCCTAAGGTAGACTGGTAGAAAATGCCTAAGGCATTAAGTCCGCCTTTGTACAGTGTTTTTTTACATGTACATAAAGTTTAATAAATAAATAAAAGGCGGAACCCTTATTGGGTCACTTTCTTGACCGTCAGTCTGCCAAGGCCCATTATCTCGGCAACGCGTAGAGGTATCGAGTTGAAATTTAAACCGTATATCTACTTAAGTCTGTGGTTTTTGTTCTGAAATCAACCCTATAAGTCTAGGCAGTCAAAAGATATAGCCGATTATGTCAAAAATTTGTACGGACTCGTTCTTGGCCGGTTTTGTTTATAACTTTTTTAGTTTTCGTAATCAAGCGGGCAGCCTGTCATGTTGCCTGTAGCAACTCGTGTAATAAAGCTGCTCGAACTTACGATTCTCGTTAATCCCTAGTCCTTGCATCAAGCCATTGTTGCGTAGCTAACAGTATTCACATAGATATGTACTAATATTACATAAAAATTAAAAAGTGTATGTGTGTGTCGAATTGTTTGTCCGTCTTTCACAGTAAAACGGAGCGACGTGTTTTTAGTGGAGATAATTGAAGGGATAGAGAGTGACGTAGGCTACATTTTGTCTCTTTCTAACCCCCCACTTCCCTAAAATGGGGGGTGGATGCAACCGAAGCCGCAGGCAAACGCTAGTACATACATAAACTCACACCTTTTTCCCAGGCGCCCCTTTTTAGGCAGAAACCACAGAGCGCCACCAGCTACGATCCTTACATAGTCCTTTTGCTTTATCTTCGGTCATACAACTGGACGTACACGTAGGTATTCCAGTTATGAGTTCTACGTAACTGACCTTCCTAAATAAGTCAGCATACATCTTGTCATCGACCAAACCTAAAACATATTATATTACCTATACACGAAACAGCTCTGTGCCCTGCGGTCAGTTACGGAAACAACCGAAGACATTTTTGGTAGTGTATCTATGTGCTACCGTGGTGTTTCTTGGAATAAACCTAACCCTTAAATCTTTCACAAAAATCTCTTGCAGCCATACTAGTGAAGAAACGAATGTTGGATTTTTCACATTTACGAATAGATAAGATTGCGAATATTAATTATCTTCCATATTCGCGAATGCGAATATTCGTTAGGTACATCACTAATCCATGCCTAATCAATTTATCTAATAAAAATGTAAAGAAGCTTCCAACATAACATAAAATAATATTCCCTCCTCACTCATCCCTCAGTCATCTGATGACATCATTAGGTCTTTGATATCAGCGAGATGAAATGTTACGCGAATACCAATTAAAAGCTATAGGTCCATGAGAGTTTTCAAATATGATCTTCCAATTACCATTTCACCAAACCTGTAAATCAAAATATACTTTTAAATCTTGCTATTTTTACAAAAAATAAAATAGGGTTAACGTATATGACTGCATCTATGCGAACTATTTTTATAACTGGCAACCTCTATGTCTGGAATTAATACCAACATTCAAACTATTTTCATATCCACGAGAACTTGAGGCCCTATTCTGAATTGAAAAGCATTTGAAATATTTTTCATTCGCTCCGTATACATTTTTAATTGATTCCGATGCTAAGGTAAAAGAAAAAACGTTGAACAATCCTGAATTTATGTTCGCATGACTTCACAATGGAGTATTTGCTGGCTCATATTTTTCTACGTATATGTATAAAGCCTTTTGGTGCCTTTGTCTCGCTTGCCATAATGTCGGTGCGGATCGGCAAATATTCCTTTGACTAGCTTTTACTATTTGTATTACAAGTTGTTGATTAATTTTCATACACATTCTTTGTTCACCAGGAAGTTTTTGGTTTGGTTTTTGCAAACAAAATATTACTTCCAGCTAATTTTAGCTAAAATCGGTTTATGGCATAACTAGCTTTTGCCCACGGTTTCGCTCGCGTTAAATTCGGGGTAACACAGTTCCCCTTTCGTGATTTGTAGGTACCTGCTACCTGTATTTTTTGCCCTTGCGCCTTATTTATTGTAATAGCAATGCTAAGTTTTCCATTTTCTTCCCTCTTTCTTCCTCAATTCTAACTCTTTTTAAAAAAAAAAATTGCCTATATCTATGTGTCCAGGGTCCCAACTATCTATCTCTGTACCAAAATTCATCAAAATCGGTTTAGCCATTTGGGCGTGAAGTCGTAACAAACAAACAAACTCACTTTCGCTTTTATAATATTAGTAAGGAAGTAAGGATTATATTATATCGCAACTTAGTCAGGATAAGCTTAGTCTTAAACACGTATCATAAATATATCATCACGTATCTCTAAAACGGCATGGTTTTAGTAGGTACTTACTAAATTGGACTCAATGTTAATTGACCAAACCCCACAAGAGAAGTACATTGTTCTTGGTAGTAAGTTCTCAAGCACACCGGCTGCTAAACGATAACGTCTCAAGATCATCACGACTCGCACTCTACAAGTGCCTGAACGTGTGTAAATCTGACCTAATAGTCTGCTATTAGTCTCAAACGACAACCTCGGCAAGAGTAGTTGTCTATTCTTAGCCGAGAGTTCTAGACCACACGGATATCTAATTACAAGATCAACTGCGACACTCAATCTATTCTCAACAATGGCAAAGTTGAACAGCGTCCTTGAAGATTGCCGCTTGATGACACATCTAGTCCTACCTTTGTTAAAGTTATGTGCCGAAGATATCGGTAACGCTAAAAGGTACAGGAGCGAACAAAAGGGGTGCATAATGGCACGGTCATCATCGTATCTTTATCGCCGCTACGTTTATGGGAGCCTGGTACTAACGCGCCTGATCGCACCCGCACCTCGGAGACATACAGCCAGATATTGCCTAATAAAATGTTGAGCATACTTCAGGAAACAATGCAACGTTATATGCGCGGCCATTATAGAACTAATCGTAGAAGGAATAAGGGTGGGAATAGTGTTCGGGTGGGCTTGCATTTGTTTGAATCGTGCGCGCAACAAGTGCGGCGCAGGTGGTGGTGCGGGGAGCGGGGTGCGGGGGATGCTCATTGATCAGCCGGCGCCTGTTGCTCGACCTGATACCCCCCACCCCCCACTGACCTGCCCCTCCTCGATGGGCTTGACGTGTTTAATCAAACTGACATGTGGGGAATAAGGGTAGAAATAGATTGCTCATCATCATATTTTGAAACAAATATTTGAGCCGCGCGAAATTTTGATTTAGGTATGAAAAATCGGATCAAATATGCATGAGTGGCTGAAACAAAGAGATATTCGGATATGCCTTTGGCGGGAGAGCTTACTTGGCTAATTAATGATCCCCTTTGGTCCGATATTATGTCATTAATACAGTGTAATAGAACAGCCCAATGAGTAATTGTCGTTGTGTAAACAAGGTTTTGATGAGCTGCTAAATCAACAGTTGAGTGGGGATAATCGCCGAGCCAAAATGTGTGGTTTGGTTGAGTGTTTGATGATAAATAATAACATGCCAAATTAATTACGCTCGGCGCATACGTATTTATTTTTACATCATTTTTTTTCTTTTGCTAAAAATGCGTGGGAATCCGATTGTTACACGATTCGCGAGTATCTGAATATAGTAACAATATTGTCATGTTTCGGCAAACCATACTTTTCCCGCTTTTGTATTTTTGTATGCTAATTTTCGAGTGGCAAAGGTATTATGCCGCGTCTATTTTCCCGCGCAACTTTCGAAGCGAAGCCGCGAAGGAGGAAAATCTTTGAAGTAACGTTGTGGATCCAACAAACGTATACCCATTGTGCTCAATATGTCCCAATAAACATTGTTTTGGAGATTTACTGAATCTTATTTAAGCTTATTTACTGTTATGTACAACAATGAACCTCACTTAGGAACCGATTTATATGAAAATTTCAGTGTTCGACAAAGGAGTGATTGAGGAAATTGGGGAAATTGCAATTATTTCACACTGTTCTACCGCTCTTTATTCTTTCTTTTATTTAATTTTAAACTTACTAAGGTGATAGATATCGCGGCTTATGATGTTATAGGTCCTATTAAGCCTTGTTGAAAATTCATTGAGAGCCGAGGAGAATGAAATAATGTTATACTTAAACATTTTGAACGTAACTGGATTTCCACTGTGCAATGCAGAGACTAAGCTAATTGCATTTAGATTAAGAGAAAGTAAACTGCATTTTGTATCAGGCTTATCCAGTGATCGCACAGCAGAGAGAGCCCCCACTAATAGGCCGTTATGGCGCGCACGGGAAAATGGCGGGAAAGAACACAGATAAATTACTGTATTTTACTACATTACTGTATTTTTACAGTATCACTTTTATCGAAATCGGCTCGCCTGTAGCTCCATTTTCCTATTAATTCCCAACATGGCTCCTGATAAATGAATGGATATATACATATTTATACTTCACTAACCATCGGAAATGAATGTGTCGCCGTTACGGACGCTACGGTGATACTACAAAGAGCTGTGAATCCCTGATTTATTTCTGTCATGTCCTCGCTTCCGACAAAATGAGGAATAAAAAAGTCACACGTGGATACTTAAGCGTCGTCTCGACGTATCTTATTATATTTCGTCCCCAAATTCATCATTGTGTCGGAGAAAATGGCTCAGAAAATGAATTTTCTTTTCTATTCAAATGTAATAAAATAAAGTCTGTGTATTTTACGACCGACTTAGAATAGAATCCACGTGAAGTCATTTTAAACGAGCTCATCTTATTTTACATTCGCAGTAATCTCAAATTTCGTGAAGGCTCTACGTTACGACCATTTAAATTATATTACAGTCATAAGTTGCGTCCTAAAACGTCTCGTAAACAAAAAGGACTGAGCTACTTACATTTTGTTCGACGCCATTTTTTCCCAAGCACTGTTGACCACAGTGTTTTAAATAACCTCGTTGAACCTACGGACGTTGGGTGGAGGGTACTTAAGACATTCAATCCAGACAAAAAAGGGATACAACAGACCTTAGGGCACTGCAGAGGCAAGGGATGAGGCAAGAGGCAATTAGGGAGGGACGTGCTTAGCGGTAGGATACGTTAAGTACATACAATATGACGATAAACGGACTAGAAGACAGATTCACTGCCGGTTAAATTAATTAAGTCGTGGCGATTAGCCCTATAACCTAAAGAGAACCCGTGAATTTATTAAAGTCTTCATTTCTTAGTGTAAAAATAGTAAAAAGAGCAAAAGAGACTTTAAAATTAATGAGATTTTTCTCGAGAAAACCAAAAGAAAGCGGATTACAAAATTGCCTAATCACCGAGACTAAATAGCAAATAGCCAATCCAAAAGCGTCTATATTGCGTGTTCTTAATCAGCTGCGAAGTGTCATTATTAGTTAGTAGCTTGTTGAATTCACGATGTATTTTTGGGCCAATTGCTGGATGGCGGTCGTCTTTGTAGGTACTCGTAGGTGCAACGACGTCTGGGTCTAAAGGACGACTCTGGCGGCCACAGCCATAGCCATCTAGTTAGACGACCAGAGACAACGAACGTCCACAATTTATGGGACCCGAACAGCCTGATCCACATTTACCAAAATTAATGGGTTACGATGAATGAATAGGTACTTTTGGCTCAAGACGTTTGTAACAAGAGCTAGTCGCTCCCTCGTTAATTTTGGTATGTGTGTATTCATTTTGGGACTCAAATATTCAGTTGACGTTTTGGGAACTTATTTTTTTAATGTCAAAAGTGACACATGAAACGCAATTGTGCTTAGGTAGATCGGAAGTGCGAGTTGTTAGAAAGAGATACCGTGGCCTCGGAACCCAAAGGGCAAAAGAAGGATGAACAAACATGGATGGGTTTTAGTCAGTACAAGTCTGACACTTATTTCTGTTCCGCCCAGAGCGGGAGAAATCATTTGTTGATATTCCAAAAAAAGGTTATTGAAGTATCTTCAAAGCTTGTGCAATACGTTATATGTTTTTACTTCGGACTCTTTTGAGATGTTCTTGTCAACTTTTTAAATGAAAAACGTATTGCTACTTCGGGGTCGGAAGTATTGCCGTTGCAATATCACGTTTCTCTACAATAAACTACGTGAAGGAGTTAGAACTTCAGTTTTCTTTTATATTTAACGGTTATTTATAGCCAAAGAACAAGGCGGTCCATTTAAAAGAGATGTTTATGATACGCTCCTTCAGTCCTCAAATAAATTCACGTCCTCGCCTACATTCAGGGAAAGTTTAAAACTTTAGGAGAAAACACAATTGACTTGCCAAGTTCTCGAGATGAGTTCAATAGGTATTCTCGCATTTTCAACATACTTTTCGCCGCAAATTCTAAAGTTTCAAACTGCATTGCAGTTTCGTCTTGTCTCGCTGAATTTCGATTCCAATCTGGCGTGTAATACAATCAAAACTTTTTACAACTCTTGTTATCTTTATGATAGGACACGAGTCAAGTCTGTAAACTACATCTTGAGTGGCATATAAAAGGAAGTTCTTTGTGTCCTAGATAGACATTTATTTCCTGGATAGCTCGTAACATGCTGTGTTATTTCTCCGTAGCGGAACGAGCGCTTTTCTTGTGTGACATTTTCTTATTATATCATGTCAAAGGGAAAAGCTTTGTAGAAAAACTTTACACAGATTTAATGGAGCTTCTTGAGAGAGGCAATTAAAACGGCTAGGAACCTCTCCCTCTTACCTTTAATATTTTATGCTGTGGTTTTAATGATTTAGGCGTACCTAGCTCGGTGCCGTATTTTCCGAATGGTTTCAGCCCATCATTTGCTAAATTAGATACTATTGCAAAATCGTACTGATCGGAATTATATTTCAATTGTATGGTATCGATCATCATCTTAATTATTCTACTACGGATATTGTTACTCAATCACGCAATCGGATCTGGGCGGTATTTGGCGCAGAGATAGATTATAGTCTGGAATAGCTCAAAGGTTACTTTTCTCTCTAGCACATACACGCCAAAATTTCCTTCTTTCTCTCTCTCATACAAACCAAAATTTTCCCTATTTTCTCTCATACTAATCAAAATTTCCTTCACTCTCCCATACACGCCAAAATTTCCTTCTCGCTCTCTCATACAAACCTTTTAAAATTTTGCACCCCACACAATGTTATTGAAAGATAAAAAAAAGTCCACAATATGAAGCCCAATGTGGGGACACAAGTAACAAAGTGTCGATGAGGCAAAATGCAATGTGCTTCACGCAGTGAAACCGCTCGCCAGTCGTTTGCCCGCCTCCGAGCCTAAAGTACATGTGTTAGTGACTAGGTATTAAGGCATTTATGTATCGGCCATTTAATCAGTGAATAGATTTATTATTAGACTTTAATCAGCGTTTCAATTCTCCCAACCACACCTAGTACATGCCCCAACATTGGTGACCCCGACGTGATTAATAAAAGGTGGTTGGGAAAGTAATAAAAAACGTTAAGTGCAGGAAGTGAACGTGCAGTAAGCAGTCAGACAGTGAGCACGCGGCAAACGACTCCCCGTCGACTTGGGGCCAGTAGACGGGAACATCAAAGGTCCCAGGATGCAGACGCCACCTCCAGTTCAGGTTGCTAGCATAGGCGTCACGGACAGGGTTCCGATATTTTGGACCGACATGCCTCGGATGTGGTTCGCGCAGTTCGAGTCCGCCATGGAACCGCAGAAGCAGGGTGATGCGGCAAAGTTTCACTTGGTCATATCGAAGCTGACCAAGGACGCACTGCAACAGGTGAGCGATATAATTTTCAAACCACCGGCCGAAAATAAATACGCCACAATAAAGAGCAGGCTTTTGTCGGCCTACGAGGAGAGCGCCGAAAGGCAATTCCAAAAATTAGTGGGGGAAATGGACCTCGGTACACAACGACCTTCACACCTGTTGCGACGCATGTCAGAGCTGGCGCAAAATACCGAGATTTCACAAGAGGCTCTTCAGCGTTTGTGGATTGCGAGGCTACCAGGGTCATTGAAGGCAGTCCTGTCTGTATGCCAAGACCAAAAATTAGACAAGCTAGCAGAAATGGCAGACAAGGTAATGGAGAACCTGAGCAGTGGAGAAGTAGCCGCCGTCTCGGCTACGGCAGCATCACCAGCACCCGAGACAGAGATGGCAAGGTTAATATCCGGGTTGACTACCGAGCTGAAAGAATTAAGGATGGAAGTTAATGAGATACGTGGACGTAATAGAGGGCGTGTAGACAGAGAAAACTGGCGCGGATCGCGGTCCAGGTCAAGAGGTCCACGTCGCACCCCAGAGAGTCCAGATTGGGTGTGCAGCAATCATTACAGGTATGGCAGGAACGCAAGAAGATGTACAAGGCCGTGCAGCTGGAAAGATCGTCCGACGTCGGAAAACTAGGTGAGGTGTTGTCTTGCTCGGTGAGAGACAACGCTACCTTAATGGAAAACCATCGTTTGTGCGTAATGGACCGGAACTCGAAGATCAGTTTTTTAGTGGACACCGGTGCAAATGTGTCAGTGTTACCAGTGCGTAGTGTTAAAAACTGTGAGCGTACCGAAAGCGGTTACAAGCTGTACGCCGCAAATAACACGGAGATAAAAACATATGGTGTAAAAGTGCTAGAACTTAATTTAGGATTGCGCAGAGCATTCAAATGGACATTCATTGTGTGTGACGTCAAGCAAGCGGTGCCTCAGCAGCAAGCAGCTGCGGGCACGGCATACATGTAGTGTGTATAGCGATAAGTAGTGTTAAGAAGTGTCACGAAACTTACATTGTCGGGAAAAATAAATTGTAATCTGGTAGTAAGTAGTTGTAATCTTAAATTTTTTTGTATCTGCATAAAGGAAATTTCATTTTTTTTTAAAAAAAAGGGGGGAAGATATGTGGGGACACAAGTAACAAAGTGTCGATGAGGCAAAATGCAATGTGCCTCACGCAGTGAAACCGCTCGCCAGTCGTTTGCCCGCCTCCGAGCCTAAAGTACATGTGTTAGTGACTAGGTATTAAGGCATTTATGTATCGGCCATTTAATCAGTGAATAGATTTATTATTAGACTTTAATCAGCGTTTCAATTCTCCCAACCACACCTAGTACATGCCCCAACACCCAATATTCTGATTAAGTTTCTAATTTGAAATACTACGTATATTTTATCCAAATCTGCTCATCTGTTTAGTAGTTACGGCAGAGCAAAGAAACGGACATACATACAAACGTACCTACATATATAAATACAGATCAAACACTTAACCCTCCTTTTGGGCTTTGCCGCAATCGGGTTATCCCACTGAATGACTATTTCATGCAAAAATCATTGAATCGAATTATTTATTTATTTGCTAACACATGTCATAATGTGCTCATCAAACATCAAATGATTAAATTACATATTATAGCTTAGTTAGAGGGTTTTTGTATTGATGATTTCAATTGTTACGGTTGCGAATCATTACAACCTGAGACTAAAAACCTTTTGAATTTGCAAAAAACCTTTTGAAAATTTGTTTTACCTTGCTGCTTTGGAACTATAACAAAGTTTTAAACATACTTAATCTGTGCACTCATTTTCTTTTTACTACCTACTTTAATTATATGCAAAAAAAATGTATCTTTCTGTGTTTTACTAACAAACGGACTTCAGACAACCAGTTTCAGTTTCCAAACAGACTTTCACACAAACAGATCATTCTGAGGTAAGAAAACTAAACATATTTTGAGCTGACGTTTGGTGATTTTCTTTTGTT
The DNA here is from genome assembly GCA_905475445.1 of Ochropleura plecta. Taxonomy (NCBI): domain Eukaryota; kingdom Metazoa; phylum Arthropoda; class Insecta; order Lepidoptera; family Noctuidae; genus Ochropleura; species Ochropleura plecta. Next base: position 5,084,004 of record FR997723.1, on the reverse strand, counting down.
CGGTTTGTCTAGTCCGTCTCTAAACTCACGACTTGGTCTAGGAGACTAGGAATACTGCCCTAAAAAGTCTCGACGACGACACTGCGAGTTGGATGATAGGTGAACTGATTGACGGGTGTCGCCGAGTTCGCGCATGTGGCGACTGTGGGTTTTACTCCTGACGGGTCCGACATGACACGATTGCGACACGTGACGTTGTATAAAGTAATCAAAAGCTCTGTCCCCTCTGTAAACACGACTCGGCTCGGTTGACCTGGCACGCTGTAATAATTTCTAAACTTTTGACACGCCCTGCCCGCCAATCTGAGAAATCTCCACCACCCTAATTACTCCAAGGGCGCCTGATACCCGGGTATTCCTATACTTCCAACATTTTAACGAGATCACAAAATTATATTAGAGGAAAGTGACCAAATATGGGATAGTATCCCTAATATGGAATACCAGCATTTCTCATAAATGGAAATTCACACTTGCAACAAACAGTATCTGTCTCTTTCTTTCTATGCCCATTTGCGCGTACAAGTTGTCAACACGCCAGTCGAGCGAGCTCTTTCACCGTGGTGAGAGTGTTTTGTTTTGTCACTGCCGCAAAACTTCATAGGGCACGTAAAATATATATATTGTTCGTACTAAAAGTGTACTCAGTGCTGTTTATATAGTTTGTAGAGATTGCTAATATGTCATATTTTATGTTTTAGTGGTATTTGATTGTATTACTATTTTAATTATAAAATTATGAATTTCAGTTTGCAGTCGTTGGAAAATCCAAATATGGACCAAGTGCCTAATGTATGGGCTCTGGGCACATAATGATTGCGCTGGTCCAGAGTTTGATACTTGGATTTGTGATTTTTGTAAATAATTATGTTCCTTTAATTGTTAAACCAAAGTTTTCAAAGATTCTTATGTAAGTTAAGGTTAATTTTTAATACTGTTAATAGGATTCCATATTTGGGGTACCTATTCCATATTTAGATCCCTATATCATTATTTAGTAATAATAAAAAAAAAATACTTAAAACTAATTATTATAACAAACAAACATTTACGAAATATAGCTCAAATATTGATTGTTGATTATTACTACAAAAAGTTTTTTTATTTATAACATTTGTGCAAATTATGTGTAAAAAACAAAATGGTATTCCATATTTGGTCACTTTCCTCTACGTTAATTATGATTTTTTCTTGCTTCCGACTTCAGTACAGTGACAGTAAATAGCCGCCATCTCGGCACCCCAACCGAATTACGGAACGAAATATTGAATTGAAACGTCCGGCAGACTCGCAGCCAGAATGAATGGAATCCTTACTAATATTATAAAAGCGAAAGGGAGTTTGTTTGTTTGTTACGTCTTCACGCCTAAATGGCGAAACTGATTTTGATAAATTTTGGTACAGATATTGTTGGGACCCTGGAGAGGGATATAGGCTAATTTTTTTTAAAGTGAGTAATGAGGGAGAAAGAGGTAAGAAAAGGGAAAACTTAGCTTTGCTTTTACAATCAATAAGGCGCAAGGGCAAAAACTACAGGTGGCAGATACCTGCAAATAAAGAAAGGGGAACTGTGTTACTCCGAATTTAACGCGAGAAAGCCGCGGGCGAAAGCTAGTACGGAAATAATCTCTGATTTTATATCTGGAGTATTTTTTTAAAATACGGAATGACGAAACTGTCCCAATTTGTCGCACTTCATTTTATTTAAGCGACGGCTGGGATAAGTGGCTTAGTATTTATTTCATTGGAGCTTATTAAAAGATACTCTTCATTCTTTTTGCTTTGAAATATTAAACCTGTTTACTAGTGCTTTGCAGATTTAATTAAATAAAAGTAAATAGTACTCTGAATTCTCTTTTTGAGTACTAAAGTAAGAGTTGACGAGAACGTGACTAGTAATTGAATACTTCAAACGAGTTAATCGAATTTCTACCTTTCACGAGTTGGTAAGGATGGGCAATATAAGTATCTGGTAGTTCCTTGCACTATGAGGAATGTAGCGCTGTGAGGCTCTGATGCCAATCAATCACACCATGTGCAGATACACATAAACACATAGTACTTTTACTAATAAGTAACATTAATACAAAAAAACGAGGTATGGGGCTTATGCACATGTAACTAAAAGAGTGATGGATCTGAATGTTGATGGACGGAGAGCGAGAGGAAGGCCAAAGAAAAGATGGATGGATTGTGCTAGGAATGATATGAAGGAGAAAGGAGACATGATGCCGTGACGTCTGATAAGGAAGAATGGAAGAAGAAAACGTGTTGCGCTGACCCCTAATAGAATGGGACAAGGGCAGGAAAATGATGATGATGATGAACTACAGTACTTTCACAAGTTATTATGCCTTGTGATCGGGACTGAAGATTTATTTTGTTTCTTGACATTCAAAAGTGCCTGTAATGGTCTAATTGAAATGATAAATAAAATGATGATGACTCAGCCACCCGCAAAAACTTTTAACGTTTATCCGTAACCATGGTGCTTGCAATATTTCCGAAATAAGGGTTGTTGACTAGTTTGAAAATTTAATTAATTTAAGTTTTATCAATAACAATTTCGCCTTTTGTTAAAAAAGATTCCTACATACATTTTTAGAATGGGTTCTAAACTTATTCGTCACAGATGATTAAACACGATTTTTAACTTTTCAGTTTTTTTTTTTTTAATTGAGGGCTGCGAAAAAACGGAGTGTAACTTATATTTTCGAAGACATTCTCAGTCTGCTGAATCTATTAAACGAAAGAACTGAAACACGTAACGGGCAGTATTTAAACTAGACATGCGAAATGTAGCTCACTGAAAAGAAAATAGAGATACAGCTCTTTTGATCAAAAGAGCTATATCGCTCTTTTAGCTCTTTAGCTCACCGAATAACTCTTTTAACTCTTCAGCTCAATTGATTTACTTGCGAGCTACAGATCAAATTGAGCCGATTTACTTTACGCAAGTCAAACGATACAACTAGCTCAGTGGCTCTTTATAATCTTTAAAGTTCTGTAGTTCATTTATCTCAGTTGCGAGCTATAGATAAAATTAGATTCATTGGGTTGTTTTGTTTTTATTACAAAATAAATAAATTATGAAAGCCAATAATTTTCCTTCATACTTGAACAGGCTAAGGACTGTCAATCTAGATGAATAATATTTAAAAAGCTAACTAATTGATAGTATAATGTAATGAATGGACGTTATCATTTAGATTAGCGTATTTCTTTAAAAATCATCCTAATTTACAATGATGTATTGTATTGAGCCGAAGAGTTGGTCAGTGAGCGACATGCGAAATCGTTCACCTGTTCGTCGGGGAAGTTCGGACATTGTCGGGCCGCTGTCGGTACCACTCGTAACTCGCAAAGCTACAGAGTATGAGAGTATCGAGTCAATGAGCCGTTGAGCTAAAAGAACTAGTGAGCTATTCCGTGAACGACTGAGCGACTGGGAGCTAGATTGTAACTAAAGAGCTAGTTCAATTTTATCTCTCATTCGCGAGCTACCCATGTCTAATTTAAACAGTATTTACGAAGTCTTTACTGTAAGACTGTTCGGCCTAGCAACAATACTTATGTCCTTCTCCAATCACAAACTGATATCAAACTTCAAACAAACAGGGGTAAGTCTACGCACGTGAATTTCAAGCGTCGGAAGGTGGCGTAACTGTCTTGTACCAACAGTATCCTGCAAGGTAGGCTGTTTACTTATGCATGGAAGCCATCTTTCAATGTGCGTACTATGCGTGGTTTTATAGTAGGTACATCGAACTCCCTTTTGCCTGTAATGTCGTTTACTCCGTAAAAGCCAATGGGGGTTAAGAAAATCTGAAAGTACCTTTAAGGTTGTATTTGGATAAAATGTTGTGTGTGTAGCGATGGACAAGCCGATTTTAAACATGATGTTGCGTATTTATAGTATTACTAGCTTTTGCCCGCGGCTTCGCTCGCGTTAAATTCGGGGTAACACCGTTCCACGTGCGCCTTATTGATTTGTAATAGCAACGCTAAGTTTTCCCTTTTCTTTTCTCTTTCTCCCTCACATCCCACTTTTTTTGTAAAAAGTTAGCCTATGTCCGTCTCCTGGTTCCCAACTATCTCTGTACCAAAATTTATCAAAATCGGTTTAGCCATTAAAGCGTGAAGAGGTAACAAACAAACAAACAAACTCACTTTCGCTTTTATAATATTAGTAAGGATTAGCTTCCGCCCGCGACTTCGTCCGCTTGGCATACTTTTGGGCTAATGCTAACTTTAACCCGCGTGATGATCGAAAAAAAACTTTGTCTCCCTTTTCTTCCCTCTTTCTCCCCCGTTTCACACTACTTTTTGTCGGCTTTCTTGACCTATGTCCGTCTCCAGGGTCTCACCTATCTCTGTACCAAAATTCATCAAAATGGGTCTGGCCATTTAGGCGTGAAGACGTAACAAACTCACTTTCGCTTTTATAATAGTACTAGCTTTTGCCCCCGGGCTTCGCTCGTGTTAAATTCGGGGTAACACAATTCCCCTTGCGCCTTATTGATTTGTAATAGCAACGCTAAGTTTTCCCTTTTCATTTCTCTTTCTCCCTCACATCCCACTTTTTTTTTCTAAAAAGTTAGCCTATGTCCGTCTCCTGGTTCCCAACTATCTCTGTACCAAAATTCATCAAAATCGGTTTACCCATTAAAGCGTGAAGAGGTAACAAACAAACAAACTCACTTTCGCTTTTATAATATTAGTAAGGAAGTAAAGATAGTATAGTATATAATAAGGATTATGTAAACAAATGGACTTCGTAAATCTGTAAAGTATTTATAACGAGCTTCTGTTAGTCATACGTAGTCCAATTAGTATAGTATTGATTAAGGCTAACAGGATTATTTTCCTAACTAAAGGTTATGTACATATTAAAACTTATTTACAAACGTGTGTGGAGGTACTACGAGACGTATCATATGCGAAGTAATTTACATGTAAATAAGTAATTTACTATACTTCTTTAGCAGAGAAGACTAGCAATTTAAATAAAATGTAATTTCTGGCAACTCTGAGCTGTGATATGGAGGAGTGTATTACAAGACACGTAGCGCAGAATATATTATCTCGTCTCTAGATTTTATGGTATATGTTTAAATCTGTTTGCTTCAACGAAATTATTTTTATTTTGAGCAGATGTTGCCAGTTGTATACATGCTACCATAAGTGACACTTTGTGAATAGATCGGTATTATAAAAATTTACCAATTCATCTGTACATATTTTGTAGTAATTGCAATCTCAGTGGAGGCTCGAGGAGAGGAAAATATTAAATGCACAGGTGTGTGCGTCAGGTGTACTTGCTCTTCCAGTTTTTGGTCTTCGAAAGAACTTTTGAAAAGGACTTTTGGCCGCAAGGAGTGGTGTTCCGGCGCTTCCACGGACAAGTGCCACATGAACGCGCAGTGACATAGTGCAGTGAAGTGCTACTAACATAGTTGTTAAGGATTTATTTACTAACACAAATTGTATTAGCTAAATTTATATATGAAAATAAATGGTTTATTTTTTATTAATATTTGGTGATATTATTGTTATGACAACATATGATAATATGGAAGTTGGTGATGATAGAGAGGGCTCTATCATATCACAAACATCCAAATTACGGGCTCACACTAACCATTAAGAAATTCTTCAAGAAAAAGCGCTACAACTCTGCTAGAGGCAGAATCTAGGACTCTGCACTCAGCAATTACGTTTGTGACTACGAGACCACCAACCACCAATACAGATTGTTGAGTTATCATTTAGATAAGCCAATTGGTATAAGTCAGTCTATGAATTGGTGAAAATAAATGCTTGATTCGCACGATTTAGTTTCTACTTTGACTAAAACAAGACACTTTAAGTGTTAAAGACACTCGACGGAATAAATCAAGCAAACTTTCTTATCTCTAAGTCTTAGATTACCAAAATTAATTAGTTCTTTGATATAACGTTTTCAAATGAATTGGAATAAAGAGCCTGTTTCAAGAGGCAGATTCGAATTTATCAAAGCCAAACATGAATGTGGCGGCATTTATCAAACTCGTATATTGCTATTGTATAAGTATTTTTCTAGTGTGTTGTAAATTTTCAATTTAATTTGTCTTCTTTTTTTTAAACATTGCCGCACACAAGGAATTTCTCCTGTATCGTGGGTGCGTTTACAAATATTCAATCTCACATACACTAACAGCCAGACCCGGAACAACTATCTGTAGGCCATACAAATATTTGTTTCGTGCGGGGATTGAACCCGCGACACGCAGCGCAGCAGTCGATCGCTCAGCTAACCGTGTCGTCATTTTCGTCGACTTTTAGTACCTAACGTGGGTCAAAAAAATAAGCTCATTTTAAGGGTTCTGTACTTTGAAAGGAAAAAAACTAAACCCTTACAGGTTTGAATTCATTTATTTCTAAAGATTACAAATCACTTGTACAGAAATAAATACTAAAGTATATAAAATAAACATGTTTATTGTCCAAGAGTAGCAGAAGTTTGTAGACTTAACAATTAGTATGTTATAAGAGGGTAATTGATTAAGTTATTTATTTATTGTCTACCGCCGTGCAGCACCAGGAACACCTTTTTGTCCACCTGTCTGCCTGTCAAGACTCTTTATCTCAGGAACGCGTGGAGGTATCGAGTAGAAATTAAAACCATATACTATAATCTGTCGTCCCTGTGGTCACCTGTGGTCGTGTGGAGCAGTCAAAGCAGTTACAAAATACGCGGGAGTATTGAAAATTGGTAATCTTATAGATTTCGATGTGTATAAAATTACCAATCTCAATCTATAAAATTTCCAATTTTCAAAAAACCTGGAAAACTTTCCATGTAACCTCATTTTTTAGCACTAGATGACTGTACTGTTCATGTTCAAATTCAAAAAGGGTTTATTCGTTTCACATACGTCAAAGTAAATATAAATACATGGTGTTATAAAAAAAAAACACTTTGTAAAGTTTTTTTTTCAGTCTTTTTACTTATGGTATGAGTTTCACACAAATACTAAACCGAGTATTCATATTCCAATTCCTACTATAAGTTATAAGCGGATCATCGACATTCAGTAGAAGAAAAAATGTATATTGAAGATAACTTATAAACTACCCAAGATGTAAATAAAATTGAAAAGGGACCACCTCAGGAGTATACCCTTGCGATTATAAATAAATAATAAATAAATATCTTGGGACAACTCACACACGGTCATCTGATCCCAAGCTAAGCAGAGCTTGTGTTATGGTAACCAGACAACTGATATACATACTTATATAATTTATAAATACATACATATAATAGATAAATCACACCCAGACACAGAACAAATAATCATGCTCATCACACAAAGTTTGTCCTGGGTGGGAATCGAACCCACGACCTCCGGCTTAGCAGTCAGGGCCACTAACCACTAGACCAACAGGCCCGTCTAAATTATAAAATATAAAACTTAGAAAATCGGCCTAAAATTAACGGATAAACCGCAAAAACAACCATAAAAAAGTCCATTCGAATTGAGAACCTCCTTTTTTAAGGCGTTTAATAAACTGGACAATGTAAAACAGCGTATTATTAATCACTATCTGCGCCCCGCAGTTTCACTCGCGTGGTGATAGAATATACAATATATCTTTATTAATTGTAGCCTATGTGTTATTCTGAAGTATAAGCTATATTATTGTAAAGTTTCATTGAAATCCATTCAGTGGTTTTTGCGTGAAAGAATAACAAACATCCATACATCCATACAAACTTTCGCGTTTATAATATTAGCAGGATGAGGTGGAAAATAGTCAATGAGCCTACAAAAAAGCGCGACAACGCAAAAAATATTGCACGTAGGTAAGAAGTGTCTGCGTGCCATTATGGCCCATTGTGTACAGCATAACAACCCACTCGCCTCACTAAACTTCTACAACTGCTACCAGACGACTAAGATAATTCTTATTTTATTCTTCATCAAAGATTCAGTCAGCATTTTGATAATTTAAACTAACCTAATCCTGCAATGCCACTGAAAAATTGAATTCGCACAAAATTCAATTCAATGCCTTAATTAGGTCTTTGTAGAACCCGACGTATTTCTAAAGATATTTAAAAAAAAAACCTACGAATTAATTTTATTTGACAGGCTTTTGATGTTTCAATTTATTTTTAATGGGTTGCTGGACCGTTGTTGTATATTCGATGTTACGTATCGCGGGATCGACCGCCCGGAATGAAATTAATTTGTGCACAACCCCTGGAGGTATGTTTTATGGCCCCTCGAGAAAGGGAACCCTGCTATCTTTGTGAATCCGTTTTAAGCCGAAAGATTTTCCAAGTATTTGTGGAAACCGCGTGAAATATTTGTATAAACTGACGTCCCTATTTACAAATGTATGATAAATTTGGTGGATTTATATTATGGTATATAAGTTTTTTAATTAAATATAATTTTCTTTTTTTTTTTGAATGGGAAATTATCAAATTACTTCCCCTGCTTTGGGCAGAGCGGGGGGATTGTCAGTCTTTACCGACTAAAACACATCTTCCTTCTTTTGCCCATTATGTTCCGGGGCCCCGGTACCTTTTTCGAACAACCCGCAAGCCCGGCAGACGGTAGCCCTGTCAGGTCCCTCTGCTTTGCTAACATCTCTTTGAGTGGCGCGTGGAACACGAACGCGCCGTCGACACGGCATTATCAATCGGGTCCACCCTTTATAGCAGAACTTTTTATGTCATAATTTTATTTTGCATAACAACGGATAGCATAAACTTCATTTCGCAGAAAATTGTTTGGCAGACACTCATTTATCATACATTCAAAACTCATAATTTTGTAACCCAGAATCATCTCTTGACATAAATTTCATATCCATAATATTTAAAAAGTAGAATCATCATATCGCAGAAAGTTCACAGTCAGAATCGTTTTTTGGCATATATTTCTTAGAGATAATCATTAAACGGCAGAATTGTCATATCGCAGAAAGTTTATAGTTAGAATCATCTTTGTCGTTATTTGTTGTCATTTATTTTAATTATTTAAATCTTCAAAATAATGTCATTTATTTTAGTTATTACTAGCTTCCGCCCGCGACTTCGTCCGCGTGGCATAGTTACTTTAGGCTAAAGCTAACTTTAACCCGCGTGATGACCCGATAAAAATGTATATTTCTCTCCCCTTTTCTTCCCTCATTCTCCCCCTTTCCTCACTTTAAAAAAAAATTGCCTATTTCCGTCACCAGGGCCCCAACTATCTCTGTACCAAAATGCATCAAAATCGGTTCGGTCATTTAGGCGTGAAGCCGTAACAAACACGACACGGTTGGCGCAGTGGCTGAGCGATCGACTGCTGCGCTGTGTGTCGCGGGTTCGATTCCCGAACGAAACAAATATTTGTATGACCTACAGATAGTTGTTCCGGGTCTGGCTGTTTGTGTATGTGAGATTGAATGTTTGTAAACGCACCCACGATACAGGAGAAATTCCTAGTGTGGGGCAACGTTTTTAAAAAAAAAGAAAGAAAGAACAAACAAACTCACTGTCGCTTTTATAATATTAGTAAGGATTTATGAAAATAACCGAAGGTAACTGAATGCCTATTCAGTTACCAGAAGGTAACTGAATGCCTATTCAGTTACCTAACGAAATAAGCTACGTTAGAGGTCCTAACTGTAGCTACCTTACACTTAAAAAAAGTGCCTACTTAAATAATAAAACTGATCCTAAATACACTACAGCTACAACTAAATAAAACTACAGCTAAATAAATTAAAAAATAATAATTTGAATTTATATTTAACCTGAAAATAATTTAAGTACTAAATTATGTATAAATATTTTGTTTTTTTTTAATATATCTAATTATGCCTATTATCTATAAGAACCTATTAATTACCAAATAAAGTAGGTACTAAAACTAAATAATTCTAATAGAATTATACCCAGAAATATGTAGGTAAGTACAACTTGTAACAAAAAAATAAATTAAAATAAAGCTAAAACGCCTGTCCAATACTGGGTCCACCCTTTATAGCAGAACTTTTTATGTCATAATTTTATTTTGCATAACAACGGATAGCATAAACTTCATTTCGCAGAAAATTGTTTGGCAGACACTCATTTATCATACATTCAAAACTCATAATTTTGTAAGTCAGAATCATTTCATATCCATAATATTCAAAAAGCAGAAACATCATTTCGCAGAAAGTTCACAGTCAGAATCGTCTTTTGACATATATTTCATATCGATATCATTAAACGGCAGAATTGTCATATCGCAGAAAGTTTATAGTTAGATTCTGCCAGATAGAGGGAACCCGTCCAATACTATCTACCTATGTATACCTACTTCACTTAAAAATAAAAACCTATAAATACTTTAATTAATAATACCTATAACTATAATTAGTATAATTAACTACGCTTTTACCAACATAGTATAAAAAAAAAACTGAACATAAATTAGCCGAAACTCGGTTTCTAAAAATCTATGCGTACCTACTACTGCTTCACCTAAAAAGAAATAAAATGTAAACTATGAATAATTTGTAATTTGAACGAATATTTAAACACTACCAAAATAACTAATACCTATTTTATAAAATAACAACAAAAGAAATCAAAAAAGAAATTATTTAAAGACTAAAAGTCGGGCTGAAAGCATTGTCTGTCAATAAGGTCGAACACTCTGAACGTCTATTCGCATCAACAGCCAAATATTAAACAAAAATAATCCTTATAGCATGATTCAGTATTCACGCGCGATGGCTTATTAGCGTATTTCATGCATAACTTTGGTGTTTGTATACCGATTTATATGATTCTTTTTTTATTGAATACGTAATAATGTTAACTGTTTTTAATTAGAGATGAGTGGGAGTGTTATAAACGTAAGAGTAGACAAATATAATCAGAAAGCTCTGAACTGCTAAGTTATCGGGAGTTACACGTGTTATTGTGAGTCAACCATAAAATATAGACCTATGCTGTCGTAGGATATTTTTTTATATAATTTTAAGGAGAACATTTCCGTCATACATGATTACTGTGTAGCTTTAACCAACTTCTCCCGATTACCCAACATTTTCCTTCACTGCTCTGCTCCTATTGATCGTAGCGTGATGAAAAGTATACTATAACCTGCCCAGGAGTATGAAGAATAATTGTACCAAGTTTCGTTAAAATCCGTCGTGTAGTTTTTGTTTCTATAACGAACATACAGACATCCAGACAGACAGACAGACAGACAGACAGACAGACAGACAGACAGACAAAAATTTTACTGATTGCATTTTTGGCATCAGTATCGATCACTAATCACCCCCTGATAGTTATTTTGGAAATATATTTCATGTACAGAATTGACCTCTCTACAGATTTATTATAAGTATAGAAGATAGATAGATAGATATAGATAGAATAGATTTAATTGAATTTGAAATAATGTCATTTAACACAATAAGTAATTATACTAATCTAAATAGTTCAGTTCCGGGTAACCTACTAAAAACAATCTCGTTTTTCTATTAATGCAAGTCGTTTCTAGCACTCGCCGGCCGCTGCCGCGGCACCGCTCGCTTCGCTCGCTCGGCTCGTGCGTAGGAGGTCACAGTTTTAACCTAACCTAACCTAGCCATTTCTGCCATCTGCATAGTATGCCAAGTGAAATTATACCAAATAATCATCGCTCTAAATGAACATTATGCTAAACGATATTATGCGAAATTTGAACTCTGCCAATCGTAATTATACTAAATGTAATTCTGCCATCTTAAAAGTATGCCATTGTAAATTCGAAGTTTTGAACATTATGCCAAACGATAATTATATCAAATAATTTTTATGCATTTAAAATGTTCGTTTAAAGAAAATTATGCTAAGTGTGTTATGCCAAATAAATTTCGGAGCATCAAGATTCTGCCAGATAGAGGGAACCCTTATCAATCATATTGGGTAGTCTGTCAGTCGCTTAATCAAAACGGTTCTTGTAAACAACGCTTCGTGTGTAAACGCATGTTTAAGCCCCTTGACGGATAACTTACGATTTTGGGAGAACCAATCGAGTGCTATATTAGCCACACTAAATAAATAAAACGTATTCGTCATGAATAACTATGATTTTACTGCCTTTTCCCCCAATAGTTTTGAATCTATGTCATATAAGATATTCTGTTTATAGATTCAATATTTTTATTAAATACTAGCTTTTGCCCGCGGCTTCGCTCGCGTTAAATACGGGGTAACACAGTTCCCCTTTCCTGATTTACATGTACCTGGCTACCTGTAGTTGTTGCCCTTGCGCCTTATTTATTGTAATAGCAATGCTAAGATTTCCCTTTTCTTCCCTCTTTCTCCTTTATATCTCAATCTTTTTTTAAAAAAAAGCCTATGTTCGTCTCCAGGGTCCCAACTATCTCGGTACTAAAATTCATCAAAATCGGTTTAGCCACGTAACAAACAAACAAATAAACAGACAAACAAACTCACTTTCGATTTTAAGGATAGGGATTAAGGCCTTAAAACATGCGCCTCTTTGCTGTGAAACAAAAAACAATCACCGCTGACTATAGGGAATTAAACGGTTGTTTATTGTTATCTGTGGCAAAACCACAACGATTATAATTGAAAAAATCCACGAGGGTGAAATACATTGTATGTTGAACCTAATCGCAGTGCGATAAGAGCCAGTTTTCGAGGAAGTGTATTGAAAAAATCTTTGTAAAGGAGGTTTGGAATATTTCACAAAAGCATGGGTTAACGCTTTGTTAAGTCAGAAATACAATCACCATAACTCTAGCTGTTTCTCAACCTCAGCTTCCCGTCTAACCAGACACTGAATATATTAGAATTTCACGGAGCGACTGCCATCTGACCTCCGACCATAATAGCCTGCATAGCTAACTTGATGTAGAGTGTGATCTATCTTGTCTATGCGTACATATTACGACGGCCGTAACCTCTCACGTGGAAAAATTGCCGGGCCCTTTATAGCCTTACCGGCCCACGGCAGTTTCACTAATATTACGTCTGAAAGCCAATATTAATAACTTAAGTTGTTTTCTGAGAAGTTTATGTAAGTATAGTAGCTATAATTCACAAAGGTCAGTTTGGTGTCAAATTTTTTTTTTTTAACAATGTCAGGTCAGTGGGGTCACACAAAACAAAGAGGTTTAATGCGAGGTAAATTAATATTATGTTACCATAAACACGCAAGTCTATAGCCGAGTTATTTTAGTCGTGATATGATCGTAATCTTACCGGTGAATGTTGTTTAGTGTTTCAGAGCGCTGAAGGCGTCGCTTCGTCGGACAGCCAATGGACTGAAACAACCGGATCTAGGTAGTTAGGTTAGTTGATCCTTTGTGTTTGCTAATAAAAGGGGTTTTGTTGGCTTTTCGTTAAATCTTATAAAAGTAGGCTTCAAGGTCTTTTTAGGGATGAAAGGATTGAATTAAGTTATAAGGATTATGTATGAAGTATATTTTATTATTTTCAACGTGGGTAGTTTAGAAGCTCAACAATTTTATTTTGTTTATGAGAATACGGATAAAATCCTCAGCGTTTGCCATAAATTGAAATAAAGTCACGGTGCGAATTTTCCAAGCAGTTTTCTCATGGCTTAGGTATAAACAACTAATGAAACATGAAACCCGGGAGTTCACAACCTTTCAGTAAGTTATAGCGTAACAAATTGTACGATTAAACTAATTGAACCGTTTGGGTGAGTCGGACATAATGTACGCGTGTAGTCAGCCCTCAGGAGGTAAGTGTTATTTTCCGTGACCGACCCTTGCTGTACGATTCTGTGTAATTAATATTAACAAGTGTCGAACTCAATCAGAACTTCCGTACATTGATTTGAAGTTCCAAGAGGCCGTATAATTCGATACCTTGTTGTTATTTTTTTTCGAATCTTTTTGTCATGTTTTTGAGAGCCTGTCAAAACTTCGTGCATTCTTAATTTGAAATCGCTCCTTTTTTTTTGGTTGGGAAATCATATAACTTCTCAAACTTTGGGCGGAGCGGGGGAAAGAGTCTTTTTTTCACTAGACTCCATCCATGTTCTTTCTTTTGCCCTTTGTTTTCCGGGACCGCGGTATCTTTTTCGAACAACCTGCAACTCCGGCAGCTAATGGCCCTGGCCTCTGGGAAATCTCCCCTTGTTCTTTATTGAACGACGAGGGAATTAACCAGATTGAGTAAGTTAGCCTAATGACTCTAGGAAGTAAGAACTTAGTAGCCATATTTTCAAAGTTCCAAGTTCTATTTGCTTATGGAGTCGTAGTAGAATTTTTAAAACAAAAGAAAATGCCTGTAATCGCCGAAGGGCTAGACAGGGGTGTACTTAATAGTGCACCCACATTTTGCTAGTTATGTTTAAGTCCCATATAATGTAATAGGGGACGAGCCTATTGCCATCAACTGGGTACGAATACAGACTCTGTGGCTGCCACTGAGAAATTTTCCTGATGGAAAAACACAATAACACTTTGCACTGGGAATCGAACCCAGGACCTCACGCTCAGCAACCGCACTTGCGACCACTACACCAACGAGACAGACACATTTGTATACGAAAGAGTCACAAATAGCTTCTGTTTCCAAGTCCTCCATCATGAATTCTCCCATAATTTTTCAATTTCCATGTTGATGTTTGAATATAAAATCGTACGACGGACGTGTTTGCACTGTTGACAGGACGCATGTTTGAGTAACAAATGTTCCGTGCTACAAAAGATAAAACAAATGCGAATCCCTGTTTATCTACAGACCCTCTGTTGGGACATGATTCACACAAAACGAATGAAAATTAATCTGGGAAATTGGAATATGAATTAGTGTTTGTGATTGTCGGAAATTATGGACGAAAAACTGAAGTTTGGAACAGATTACATGGAAATTACACTGATTCTATCGGAAAATTTGGAAAGTGGATGATTTAAAAGCTGGGAGCTCAATAGGGGATTGCGCTAGAGTGAATTTAAACGTGATAAAACGAAGAGGATTTGAACTAAGGCGTTTTACATTCTGACATGTTTGTCGAGATTGTTCGAATATCTGCTCTCAATAAAAGGCACTGGATGGACGTAGATTTAATGCCTACATTTATTAACAACGAACAGAAATGGTTGGACTATATCCCGTTCGATGTTCAGGTAAAGTAGAAGGGTATACTTTGCGTCAATCCTTAAGATAAATCCTGTGAGCTTTTCGTTCCGTTGACTTATACGATTTGCGGCGTCACAGACATCTGGCATGGTCGATTTAACAAAACTTTCTCGACACATGCGACTTAATACTAGGCACTTAGGAATAGGTGTGTGGCTCAGAAACGTTTGAACACCAATGTATATCGGCACCTTAATTTCATTATCATCTGCCTAGCCTTTTCCCGACTATGTTGGGGTCGGTTTCCAGTCTATGCGGATGCAGCTGAATATCAATATTTTACTTAGAGGAACTGCCCATCTGACTTCCGAAACCCAGTTAATACTGCATAATACGTTATCCCTTGGCAAGACTCGTTGTCAGACTTTCGGGGCACTGACTAACTGTAACGACTGTCAAAGATAGATGACAGCCGGGACCAACAGCCGAGACACAGGGGAAACACGGGTATCTAACGTGTCACCCATCCACAGACCAACCTAGGAAAACGCTTAACCTGAAGTTTGGCCCGAGTGGCTGTTATTATTGAGCGTGTTCTTCTAGCTATAAAAATAATAGTTGAATAAATTTGAAACGTGTGGAAAAGTTGGAATTTTGACCTTCAATTTCATCGTAACAAGAAGGTTTCATGGATATATTAAAAACATATTCAACTACCTCCTTTCTGATACTATGGTTTCTAGGTATGGTCCAGAACAAAGAAAAATAAAATCGTTTATTTATAAAAAGGCACATATACAATAAAATAAAGCATCTTAACAAACAATAGAGCACAGTTGCTTATTTGCCTGTACTAGGTTGGACCTGTGTTTCAGGCTAAAAAGAGCATTAATACTTATTTAAAATAAATAAACTAACAGTAATGTAAAATTAGAGTTAGAGTACCAAAATTTAAAACTTATATAAAAGTCAAGTAAGCGGTTTATTTGCAAACAACTAGTAGATTTTCTGTCTGTGCATAAGTTAAGGCTTAAAACAATTTAACTATTGTTTTTTTACAGCTATAATAGTTTAACTTATAGATTTTTCTATTTCATCTATTGTACAGAAATGGGCCTAAAATATTAAAAAATAGGTCCAAGCTATTATTTGGCTTCGAGTTTCTTTATGCTTCTCCTTTGCGATTATTAAAATATATATCTTTAATATGCAGATACCGCTAAAAATACCAAATTACTTTATTAAGTTGGGATCCAAAATTATCCTTTATCGCTATGCCATCGCACCTGAGTGTGCGGAGGGGACGTTATCAAAGATTATAAAATTTGTACTCAAAATTGAGAGGGGTTCTGCAACGGGGCCACCTGATGTTGAGTGGCCACCCAAGGGTAGCGGACCTTCCCTAATTGTTGAGTGATACTTGCAATTTTTTAAGGGATTTCCAGAAATAGTACGACCTTCCTACTCGTCTCCTGGGTTGTCTATTTTAAGAAGCCTGGTCTGACCTTGGTTTTAGATCAATCTGTACCTACACCTATCAATATTATACATGATGTGAGTGACTTTATGACTACAACCTTCACTATAGATTTAGTAAGTTCTGCAAATTTTATCTCGATTCTCATTTTCTGCAAAATATTAAGGTGTCTAGAATATCTAAAATAGTCTCCGACTATTAGAATTTAATATTCAGTCCCTTTATTAATTCGGCATGCTTACCAGGTCGTTAAGATGACATGGCCTAGACAAGGCCACAAGCCTTCAGTCAAATAGCTAAGCTTTCAGGGTTTCAGTTAAAATGATTTATTAGGAGCGGGAGAGGACCAGGGAGGGCTCCCGGGGTTTGTTAGCGGTAACGTCACCCATTACCGCGCTGAATGGTCTTGAGATTGCATTTTGGGATTTTAACTTAGTATATCAACATGTCGTTAGGATTCGAGAACGATAGGAGTTTGGGTTACTCGTAAATTGTACTTAGTTCAGTTATGATAGTGACGTTTGGCAGTAGAGAATGAAAGAAGAACACATGTTGCGCCGTCCCGAAATAGAATGGGAGGATGATGAGTTCATATTCTGTTCTTCACTTTAGTGACAAAAAAGAAAGACATTAAAATATTTATTTGCGCTAAAACATGACACGTTACATGAGAAAAATATAAATATTAACTAAATATTAGACTAAACAAGAGGAAACCTAAGCTCATAATATCTCACCTGTATAGAAACACTGCCTGGGGGTTGCTTGTTGTTAGAAAGAGAGACCGCAGCCCCGGAACACAAATGGCAAAAGAAGGAACACGGGTGGTTGTAGTAAAAGTCTGACACTCCATTCCACTCCACAAAAAAACTGTTAATTCAGAAAACTATCTGAAGTAGTATTTAACTTTACCTTTGTATAACTAGACAGCTCACGTAAGAATGATGTCGTCTAAACCCACAAAATAAAAGCTTACTAGTTTCTGAAGTGTGTACCATTATTGAGTTTCAGTTTTGTCTGCTGAGAGCATGAAACAAAAATGGCATCCAACTTTTTAATTTTCCTTGAAAATTCGCGCTATGAAAATGCTCTGTTGATATTTCACGGTCAATTTAAGAGACGCCAGCTGCAGCCCTTTCACCTCGGTTCACCCTCCGACTACGTACAATTTTCTATAGGTTATATTTATTTTCGAACGAAATTTTATTTGCTAGGGTGGTATCTCTGGTGTTTCTCTTTGTTTTAAAGATTATGAAATATAGGTCGTCGTTGAATTGGGTACAGTGCAAAGTGGATTGTATGCGCTGGTTTTGAATGCAGTTAGTGTTGCTCGGACTTTCGGGCGCTACAATGGAGGACCATGCATAGTGAAGAGGATAAATTAAATGACTGGCCTATCTGAGTTGCAAAACGTTTTGAGAGATTTATCTCTCTAATCGTGTTTAGAATGTGACGTTATTATCCTTTGAAAAAAAGGCTAAAGTTTGCTGTAATAGATTCGTGGCCACGATGTATTTTAATAGGAGCTTAGAAGGATGCTGAGTCATTTTCTTGTCATAATCCCTTTATCGTCTTTGGGACACTCCCGAAAAGAGGAAGCGCTTATCCATGACTTAAGGATATATTTTTAACGCATTATCTAGCTGACATAGTAAAACATTTTTCATTAAAATACTAGAAGCACTACTAGTTCCTTTATTATGTACTAAATAAGTCCTAAAATTTATGGCAGGAAATAAGTGTGTCGACTATTTTGTAGTTAGCCTGAAGATTGGTGTTGTAAAATTTCTATGAATACCTATATTAACAAATAGCCTTTATTTCCTTCCTCTTTGTGGCATCATTTTTAATTGAAACTCATAAATAAGTATTAAGTAAAAAAAAAAAAACTGGGCAAGTGGGAATCGGACTCACAAACCGAGGTTTCCGTAAGAGTTTGTGACATAAACGGCCATATCATTTGACTGCGTAAACATAGAGATATGGTTTTTCCACAACTTCAAGGGACCACAGACTTAGGTATATGGTTAATTTGAAATCGATACTTCAACGATTTCCTGATATAAAGGTTCTTGATAGACGGACAACAAAGTGATCCAATAACGGTTCCGTTTCTTTCTTTTGAGGAACCCTAAAAACAAATGCGAGAACGTTAGTTTCACGGGACGTAGTTTGAAATAAACAATTCTTTCTTTCCAACTTCGCCCGGTACCACGAGAGAGTAGTTAGCACAATCTATCGGTTTCTCTGATAGTGAACAATTAAAGCGAGGCAGTTTTTTTCAGTTCCAATTAAACTGTGTCCAACATCGGCCACTGTGTAGCCGGCCGCAGGCCATTCATAGAGTATCTCACGGAGATTTATCTTGTTAGTTCAGACGAACAACGTCAGCCATTTTTAATACTTAATTACAGTAGAGTTAGAGTACACAAACTGTGTTCGTAAACAAACTGAGCTCAACTAAATGTTGCTTGGTGATAACTTTGGATGCGTTCACATTTTAATTCTGTTAATTTCTCTAGAGCATAAAGTTCATTCTGCAGATTTAATATACATTTTTCTATTTTTCATTGAGATTTGTGATTAAATTCCATCGCAAGCTAAAGAGAAATTGCATTTTCATACGAAATATGTCGGTTGTAATAATAAATATTACAAACTAAATGTACATGTTACATTATACACATGTTACATATTATGTATTACATTTAATGTAACATGAGGCTCTATTGAACTCGCAGTGCATTAAATAAGCTTATATTCATATTCATAAATATTAATTCAACTTTACCCTAAATACATGCACATCCTTAATTATATTTTTTTATTTTTTATTGCGAGGTTTCCTCACTACTATTGAAAGTGAAACATGAATTTAAAAGAAAAACAGGGTTTTAAAACATTATAGTCACTACACGTTTAAATTAATTAATTTTAGAGGTATCTTCATTGAGCTGAGTCACTATTACCAAGCCAAAGTTACTGCGCAATAATTTTCGGCGACATCCGTTAAATGCCACTTACCAGTCAGTACCACTTAAGCAAACCATACAACATGACATTTCACATAATGTTGTTGTTCATAATTCCGACCGTTTCGCCGTAATTACGCGCCGAATGTGACGATAAACGTCGGAACGGCCGAAATACGGATAAACCAATTATATTCGTACTCCGGTTGACGTTGGGTACAGTTGAACGAGGACGACTGGACTTTAAGCCACGTTGTCATTTTCAGTTTCAACAAAAAATATGAAAACTAAGGGTGCCTGTATATAGCTCACCGCCCGTCCGTCTATTGACGACAGGCCGCCGGCCGTGTCGACGGCGCGTTAGTGATCCACGCGCGCCTGAAAGATGTTCGCAAAGCAGAGGGGCCTGCCGGTGCCACCGCCTGCCGGGGTTGCGGGTTGTTCAAAAGAGGTACCGCGCCGGACCGTAAAGAGCAATAGAAGGAATATGGGTGGGTTTTAGTCAGTACAAGTCTGACACTCCCCCTGCTCTGCCCAGCGGCAAAAAAGGGGAGCCTCTATAAAGAAATAGAATTTCTAGTACCGAGAAGGGACCAAAAAACCTGTACGTTCGTTACTGTTTTCATGTAGTACCTGTTTACTTATGCATACAGATATGAATGATCGATCCGTACTGAAAATCTGTTTTTATATGCAAGTAGCTAGAGCTAGAGTTCCTCCTTGTATCAGCTATTCCTCTTTTGTTTCTGTGAAGTGCAGCGGCTAATTCAATATATTATTTCTGTAGTTCGGCTAGAGTTAGGTTGACTAGTTAAGTGTGAGGCAAAGGTACGGGCGAAAGTACTTTTATCTCCCGTGCTCCCATTTCCTAGTTATGGAGTTTTGTGAGCCCGACATAAGTCTTGATCTTCAGAGTCCGAAGGAAAAGTACCCTCACGTTTTTCCCACAGGGCGAAAACACACAAACGTTACTAAACAAACAAGCCGGTTCCGAGTACTACGTAGTTTACGCTCCTGACATTTCTGAACAATATAATCAATATAATCAACAATTTTCCAATACTAAAAAAAAAACTATAACCCGCGTGACGATTGAAGACTGGTTCCTATCCAATTGGAAAGTCATGAGCTAACGATTACGGCAAGCCCGTAAGGCGAAGCAGACTGTTCAGAAACACTAACATGAAGAGCTTTTAGGCTTTTATGCAAGTACCCACTGGTTAAAATCCTTACTAATATTATAAAAGCGAAAGTGAGTTTGTTTGTTTGTTACGTCTTCACGCTTAAATGGCTAAACCGATTTTGATGAATTTTGGTACAGAGAAAGTTGAACCCTGGAGACGGACATGGACAATATTTTTTTTAAATCAAGATATGTGGGAGAAAAGGGAAAACTTAGCTTTGCTATTACAATAAATAAGGCGCAAGGGCAAGAACTACAGGTAGCAGGTACCTGCAAATCAGGAAAGGGGAACTGTGTTACCCCGAATTTAACTCGAGCGAAGCCGCGGGCAAAAGCTGGTAAGCTTAATAAATTTAATACGAGTTCCAAGTCTGGGAATTTCGAGCCACTTCGTAGCGCAATGTTGCATAAAGTACTTCAATAGTTTTCGTAGTTCTTCGTTCTAGCAATTTGTCGTTCTTTCACTGACTGGAAAGTGCGACGGCCAATCCAATTATTTCCGTATTGTATAGGAAAAGTGTCATGAGAGAGTTGAGTCGCTATGTTGCACTGGATTTCAAACATTTTCTATTTAAGAATATAGTTCGTTCGTTTTTTAAACTTCTTTTTAACGTCAGTCTTTTAAACCGACTGCGGCGATTCCCAAAATGAGGGTTATGTTAACTGAGAACTTTCGTTTCTTGTTCTGTCTGCCATAATTATGAAATAAATCATCGTTAATTCTGAGGATTCACTGATTTTTCAATACATCTCTCTCGGGGACCTATAGGTAATATAAATAATTCATCAGGAATATTCAAACAGGATTAAACAGGCAAATTATGGGCAGCTAGGGATTTAGTCCAGTATTGGCTCACAGAATATTGATTTTCAGGTGATACTTGAAAATATTACAGCTTTAGGCTTTAGTTCCGAAAATCTGAAAAACCAGAATGGCAAGAAAGAGTCAAATACAATGATAGGGATGAAGATATTAACAGTAGTCAGGTACCATGGAGATGCGTTTGACAGTATCTATCTATGTATTAGCGCTTATACAAAACTGCGCCGTTACATCGTAAGAACTTACATATTCATTTTCCTCTATCTTCTTAGGAATTACAGAGGTGCGCACTTCTTTTTACGATCCATGTGAAGACATAGTTTAATAACACTCCTTTTTTTGGGCAGTCGTGTAAAAACAACATTCAGTTTGGTTGACGGTCATCAAAGGAATGGTCACCCGAATAGTGGAAGGAAGAGCCTTGCCAAGTTGCCACACGAAATCGCATCGCAGTAATTCGTTTTGCATATTTCTGCGTTGAGAATTCGCATCGCACCGATTTGCAGTATTGTGTACAAGCCCTTATGTCGGACTAAAATTTACAATTTATGGGTGTTACAACGCTCACACTCTAGTCTCAACGTAGGTATGTACTTATCCTGAAAGCCTGGTACTCCGAGCATGAAAAACCTTTCCTTTTTTGCTCTTTTTGGGGAGACATTGCAGAATGCAGCATGCCTGGGGCTTTTCCAGCTTCACTGAAAGCTAGCACGGATTTTCTTGAAACGTATATCTCAAAATACAATTTTTACATCATTCACAGCTATTTTCGAGTAACGTTGTAAGGGTTGAGTTGAGCGGATAATAATATCGGATATTGATCCGAAAAGCTTAAAGTTACCAAAATGAATTAAAATTATCACACCATTTAACGGGAGCTTAATCGAAGGTGTTAAAACAGGCCCTTAGTCTTATAATTCGATTAAAAGTGTGTCCCAACGATGGTGAGCGAATATCAATATTTTCTACAAGCGATTGCCGCCTGGTTTCCGCACCAACTGGGAACTACCGGGGGCGATTAGCGCGTCTTGCAAGCCGACGTGGCGGGCGCGACAAATGCTTATTTCCTCCTCTTATACGAATAGTCTAGTCATGCTTTATCTGTGTTCATTCAAGGAAAATAATATCGACTAAATTATGGTAAGAACTAGATTGTTCATTTTTCCTAAATAATAATGAACGAACAGGTTGCTTAAAAAACGATCCTCAAATTATTAAAAAGTCGATCAATCAACGTACAATATAAACGCTTTTAGATAAAATATTCAAAAAAGGTTTCTACTCAATTTACTCCTCATTAACTTAATTTTAAAAAAGAAACACAGTACGTAGTCTATGCTTTACAATTTTATTTTCTGTTAAGCGGGAGCGTCGTTTTATGTACCATCCCTGCTTGGAGAATTTGTAATTAGCAAAATTAAATCAGCTCCGTAGACTAACATTTAATTAAGACGTACCAAAACAAGACATTGTGAACAAATAAACTGGAATGATAGATGATAAACATCACTTGAGTTAACTTAAAAACTTTTATCGACAATATAATTTATCATTTTCCGAAAAAAGAATAAAGGGGTGCAGAACAGGAAAAAATGTAAAAATACGCTGTTCACGATTATGAACTTCTCCCCCTTTCGTACTTGTAACATTGTTATAGATAATAAAAGTTGGTTGGCATTTTCATTTCGGATGGTAGCCATGCTTGAAACAAAGTGCACGCCGTCAAGCGCCCTCTTCGACGGCACACACAACCGACACAATGAAAATTTGAAAAGTTTCTTATTTCATATCTTAAAGTTCTCAGAAGTTAAGGTTTAATTTCATCTACATTTATGACTTGCTTTTATTTAGTTCTTTTGTATGTAGACTCGCAAAGTTATGTTGTAGTGGAGCTGTTTGTTTTATGTCTGTTAGAAATTGAGCAGAAAATTGATAACTATAGCGTAATGAAACGGGCAAAAAACCATCTGACCTCGTTTCAAGAGCGACAGTTTGGTAAAACTTCGTCAAACTCCCAAAATCTGTTGCTAAGCCGTAGAGAATTCGCTAACTATTAGGATTGCGTATTGATACCACATTTGCCGATGATACAATTTAGAATTGGCTCGCTGCTCCCAGAGCGAACGGTCCTGCGAAAATAGGTTTATATTTCAGAGCATTTTCCAATAACGGGATGTTATGCACATCTAAAATATTCGAATATTTTACGATCGTACATTACTTTGCAGTAACAACGATCTCAAGTATCTAGACGGAGTGCCCTGAGTAAAATATAGAAAAAACCCTTGCTAACATTTATGCTAATAATGTGGAGCCGTAAAACAAACTATGAGGGGCGTGAGTACCTATAGGAGACGATCCTCTCCCATGTTCCATAAAGAAATGCAATAAAACAAAATTATGGTCCGCTTCAATAAAACTGCGTGAAATTCTTTTTCTTAGCGTTCATTGTTCGCATCGTTTGCACATGGCTATGTTTGGGAAGTTGTGAAAGGGTGCAAGTCAGGGCGTCAGATCCGGCAGCGTGGCCCGTCCATCCGGCATGGGCCCGGTATCTTCCGGCATCTCCCCGCTCCACAATCTCTTTTCCCCCTGCTTCATTATTCGGCGCCCGGCCGGGTCGGAGGGGTGCGGGCGGGCACAGTGTTGCCAACTTATTACTCCGCTCTTTTTTCCATACTCTTTGGTAGACTCGTAATGATTTGACAAAAATATATTTCTCTTTTTACATCGAAACATCAGAAACTTTTTGACAAATGTAACACAATAAGAACAATTTTCAAGTCAGTAAAAAATATGAAATGTGACCAAAATAAACTCGGGTAACGAAAACTTTACTAAGCCCGAAGTCAAATTTCCCTCCCGTCTTACAAAGAAAATTAAACTTGTTTGAGCAAATATTTCATAGTTTAGTGATGGGGGGGTTGTGTGTTTAGTGCGGCAACCCCAGCTTACGTTGAGGAGCGATGTTGGCGGCGCGCGGGTGCGTTAGTCCGCGTGGAGCGGCGCGCTGGCTTGGCTCGCCAGTCTAGGGAGCCTCGGTCCTCCCGCACCCGGCGCCCGCCTCAGGTACGCTCGCATGCATGACGCGCCACCCTGTTGCGCACTGCACTACAATGTTTACCCTAATGCACCTTCCGATCTTTCTTAATCTACATTCGGCTAGTTTGGCGGGACGGCACCGTCTCTTCTCTCTATCTACCGCTGCTGAACTTCTTTCAAAATTTGATATAGTCATATCGATAGATTTATTTCCTCTCGCACTTTCAACTTACCTGGATCGATTCGCTCCTCGAAACTTGTAGATTTACACTAGGTAAAATAATAATGTATAGGTTGGTTTCTAGTTGCTCCGAACACATTTATGTATCCCTATAAATAATAGGGTATTTGTTGCCTACGCACGCTTTGTGTTCGAAAACAAGGAGCCCGTCTGCGTCTCTGTGAGAATGTAATTATTGTATAAATAGGGTGGGTGTCTCAGTTTCCCGCCTTATTTCATGACATACGATCTGAGAGGCGGCATGGAAAACAATCTGTTATTCGGAAAAACAACAGTTTTTATTTTCTCCGCCAATATTGTTTCTATTTGCACAGTCTGTTTTTGATAATAGAATTTGTTAACTTTTAATCAGTGTGCCATAAGTACCTATACATTGAAAGAGAATACAAACAGGACTTTAACTTTTTGATGAAAATAAATTCAGTTGATATAAATTGGATTTGTATGTTCACGCAATATGGACAGATCATAAATCACCTAGATCGATGTTTGTTATCTACATGTATAAATCGACATCAATTTGTCCTACCAACTCATATTTTAATACATCCTGGCCGGTTGATCGGTTTTTAATCATTTTGAGCCCTAACTTATTTATGACCGTTTGTAATCGTTGTCATTTGTTACTAATGTGTTTGCGTAATTAATGTTCAGTGGGAAAAGCTTTCAGAACAACAACATTAAGGCTTTATAAATATTAATCGAATTATGAGAATATATAAAAGACAATTTAATTTTAGAAGCGTCAAAGTTGAACGTGTAGTGATACTTAAAAGAAAGAAATAAATACATAGGCTATTATTATCACGTCGTTGGGCACAAGTCTTTCTTGAAGTTTGTCGTTAACTGAACATTGTGAAGAATGAAAAGCGAGATTTTTCTCTTTTAACTTTTCCAAGAAAATTCCTCAGAGGATAAAATGAAACGTGCCGACAATAGCAGGAAGTACATTCTGCATTAATCTGCAAATGATTTCATGATTAAAAGACTAGTAATAAATAATCTTGGGTGCAATCAATGCTTTTTCGAGAAAGGAATTGAGACTTTTCATGATTGAGCCTCGTAGTTTTTGTTGTTACTTATTAAAATTATGGCTGTCATGGCAGTAAAATAATAATAATTTGACAGACTGTTGGATAATAGCTCTCATAATATATATAATAATGCCGTTTATTAAAAAACTTACAAATTACCCTTTAGTACCTACCTAAAGATATACATTTTTATCAAGCTGGTAACCTTATTTCATTAACAAAAATGTATGTTGCCATAGTTTTAAACGTGTTTTGTTTTGTGCCAGACATTATGTGTATGCAATTTTTTTTTTATAATTGGAAGATTAGAATGGCGTGGCCTATCAAACCATAAATTGTCTTCCAAACTCAAACTGCAAAATCTCAGCTCAATCGGAAAGGAGTGGCTCAATTATAACTTCTAAGATTGATATAGCTAGTTAATAAAGTTAAAGTTAACAAAAGCGAATTAAAAATAGGATAATTTTTAGTAGATATTTCGGTCAGTGTACTACGAATACTGATATATCACCATCCGAGTACTAATAGGACTATTTATGTTTTTTTTCTTTTCTTCCTTTGTTTTCCTCCAGAACCTTTTATCAGCGGTAATAGGGACACACGTGATGCAAAAAAAGAAAAAAGGCTAGCTTCCGTCTATAGTAGGTAATCTTTTGTTTGTACGAATAAATTCTTCTTTTAAACCTGCGACTGAAAGTATTTGTGACGGCTGAATTCAATCGCAAAAATACGGTATAGCAGTTATAAATCCGAATTAGTAGGGTGGAAGTGGGAAAAGTGGGACAACTCGTATTTTTGTCGTAAATTGAAGTAAACAAATTTTGAAGGGGCGTGCGTTTACACTGTATAAACTGTATTTAGGGAAGAACGAGGACTTCCTTTGTGGAAGGAAATATGCGTAATGGGTACTTGTATGTGTTGTTTGCGGGATATTAGTCACTTTAATAGGTACTGTACTTGTAAATTGCTTATAGTGTAGTACTTTGGGGATATTTTATGAAAAAGTCGGAACATTTTTATGTACCTGCATTGTTGTTCTTTGTCCTAACAACTACGTTTATAGATTGATACTAGCTGTGCCCAGGTGTTTCAACCGCTGCTCAGGTTCACTTCTAAAGACACCATCCTTATCACTAAGATGTATGAAAAATAGATTACGACCGATTCTCAGACTTACCGAATAAACGTATTTAATTTCATATAAATTGGTCAAGCTATTTCAGAGGAGTTTGGCAACTAAAACTGTGACGCGAGAATTTTGAATACTAACATCTGCCTACCCTTTTTCCAACTCCAAATGTTAGGGTCGGTTGACAGTCTAACTAGATGCAGCTGAATACTAGTATTTTACATGGAGCGACTGCCTAACTACATTATAAATGCGAATGTTTGTGAGGATGTATGGATGTTTGTTACTCTTTTACGTCAAAACGGCTGTACGGATCTTGATGAAATTTGGCACAGAGGTAGATTATAGTCTGGAATAACACATAGGATACTTTTTTTCGATATCACGCGGGCGGAGCCGCGGGCGCCAGCTTGTATCTAATATATATGAAATTATATAATTTAATATTTATAATTTAATATATTTTAAGAATAACATATTTCTTTGGTCATTAAAATTTTACTTAATAGCAACACGAAGTTGAAGTAGGTAGCCTTTATAAAATATTACAGGTACCTATTTTAAAGGAAAATTACAATATTGTCACGCGACTGTGCCGTAAGTTGTGCTTAGAATACTATTAATATTCTAATGTTACAATT
Organism: Ochropleura plecta; assembly: GCA_905475445.1. Lineage (NCBI taxonomy): Eukaryota > Metazoa > Arthropoda > Insecta > Lepidoptera > Noctuidae > Ochropleura > Ochropleura plecta. The sequence goes on along the minus strand of FR997723.1, from coordinate 5,056,356 downwards.
AAGGCGAAGTACTTCAGGTCGTAAACTGAAGACATAAATGTCAGGTTTAACAGTCATGTATTGTTGGTGAACACACTAAAGCAGGTTCACCCTTAACGAGCCCACTGCTAGAGAAAGGCACTGCCTCTAAGAGGGAGAGAGGTTATAAACCACCGGGCAGGTTCAATAATTTAAACGACTTAAAAAAAGAAGGAGATTCTCAATCCTTGTAACTTTCCAGAATCCTCTTACATGTTGAAGACTGTAGTACTAACTACTTCCATAGTTTGCCACTGACACTTCTAGTTCCCACGTGACAGGAGCCTATAGGCATTTATCGGCCACAATTCCAATTCCCGGCCATAATTGAAAATGTTTGTGACAGATATTCCAATTATACTATGGCCTCTGAGATCGGGGACTTAGAATTACAGATGTTAAGGTTCCTCGAGGATTGATAAAGTGATGTCTACTTGTGTTTGTGTTACAAATTGGTTGGTAATTTATTTGTACTAACACCACACCATTTTTTGAACGTAAATGTTTTTTTCTTACTTAATTTTCTTCTTACAACGAACGAAGGCTGTTTTTGATCGTGATGACCATGACAGCCCGAATTCGGATACCATTCAATTATGTATCGCTGTTACTGTAAATTGGAGTAGCTTATATATTTTTTTAAATCAGTGCTAGCAACTTACCTCGTATTTTTCACCTAACTTTCAATAGGAAAGAAGAAGATGAATAATGCTTAACACAATACAGTTTTAAGTATTTTTTTTCAAATTGGACGGCACATAAGGTCCTATACCTGTCGGGATGTGGGTTAGTTCGAAAGAGATAACGCGGCCCTAGAACACAAGGGCCGGGGTCTCTTCAGCAAAGAACAAAATAAGGAACAAAGATGGGTTTTAGTCAGTACAAGTCTGGCATTTCCCATTCTCTCAGGCTCCGCCTATAGCAGGAGTCATTCGATGATTTAAAAAAAGACAATGTAGACAATGAGTAAAAGATGGAATTGGAAGGTAAACTGATAATAGTCAACATTCGTTCAAATCACGTGGTCAAGTAACAAATAGCACACATTAGGTCCAAAGAAATCTCTCTGAAACATTCTCCACGAAAACCTTCAACAAAATACTTTCAAGACTAATTTAAAAACGTCAATCTCAGCGAACACAAAAGTGAAATGGACTTAGAATACTCGAAATATCTATCCATTTTCATTTCAGTCTTGATGTTAAGAATGCGGGCTGAGTTTTTTTTTTAAATTTATCTATACGTTTGTATTAGAAATTAAAGTTGCTTTTTGTATCTGTCTTTGTAATCACGTTATTCTTCGTTCACGGATTTTTATGTGGAATCCATTATTTAGAGAATTTGATTCGGAAACTCTATATTGCCATAAAGTTTTCTTATAATAAAAAATCTCGATATTTCGTCATGTCGTAAAAACTGAAAAGGACGTATCGCTAGTAAAGTTATAAATAATACAGAGACAATGATATTGCTTTTTATCAAAGAGTCGGAAGAACTCGGCAGTACTCGGAAAACTTCGTCAACTCAAGCGTTATTAAGAAAGTTTGTTGGCTTCGAAATCAAGAAAACAAATGATTAATGCTTATTTGTGAGTGGAAATTAATAATTATGGTGTTTATTGAAAGTAATTACTGTGGTCGAGGTGTTGTGGTACGGAGTTAAGTGATTGCCTTTTGGATGTTTGTTGTGCCTTTCACTCTAATTTTGACGTTGGGTAAGCTTGTAAAGGTGACTATAATTGAAGGAAGCCGCAGCGACCAACCACAGCGGCAACAGGAAAAATTTTTATTTTCATCTGTGAAAACTTTACCGTCCATGGCAATATGTCCGTGAGAGGTCCTGGGCCCCAGCAGGACCGATGTAAACATGAAGTAAAACATCGATTCTTCAATCGAAAATCTATTTCCGTAACGTTTACACCGCTCGCTTCTGAGACCCTAGTACGACTTCGCGGCGTTAACGTGCAAAATACGTCCAGTTTAGTATTTAAAATATCCGCTTCACGTATTTCCTTACTAATATTATAAAAGCGAAAGTGAGTTTGTTTGTTACCTCTTCACGCTTTAATGGCTACACCGATTTTGATGAATTTTGGTACAGAGATAGTTGGGAACCAGGAGACGGACATTTTTGATTTAAAAATAGTGGGATGTGAGGGAGAAAGAGGGAAGAAAAGGGAAAACTTAGCGTTGCTATTACAAATCAATAAGGCGCAAGGGGAACTGTGTTACCTCGAATTTAACGCGAGCGAAGCCGCGGGCAAAAGCTAGTCAATTATAAAGTGTGTCACTGGCTGGCGACAACAGTGCAAGATCAATTTATGAATGCTGTATGTATTCCTTAAAAATGTCTCTATTATTCTAAAATTAAATAATTAAATAACTGGCACTATGTGGCCAGTATTTCCTAACAAACTTTTATTTTTTAATTAAAGTTTCATAAGTCCGTCCCAACTTCACACGTGTGGATACAAAAATGAGCCTATTTACTCTACGGTTTTACCTACGATTAAGTTAAACAGTATTTTCGACCAAACCTTATTAACTAATCGTTGAATAAAAATGCGAGCAATATTTCGGTTTCATGAATTTTGTAACAGTTGCTGACAAATTACATACTTTTAGTATGCTTTCAGTACCATATTTTTTGATGAAATGTTACAGGATAATTGTATTTTATAAATGAAATGATACAGGATAATTGTATTTTCATTTATCGTTGTATTAAACACGTTAACTCATGCTAGGGCCTCTACAGGGGCCTCTGTAGTGACGCTGCGGTTAGGCTACGTTAGGACGCGGCAGAATATATTGAAGAAAAATGCTTTGTAACTCAGAAACACACTCACTTGTTTCCTAACCTACAAATAAGTAAGTTCCCACACAAAACTCCAAAGAGTTTGTTTGAGCTTATCTGAGAATAGATGTTTGTTCTGTGTTACGAGATAGTGTTCTAACAAAGAAAATAGACAACTCTTTGACTTAGATCAAGATATTTCTGGATTACTTACTTTATTGCTGAACAGTTCTTCGTTTGATGTTCTGATCAAATAAACGGTCCTCTCTTAAAAAATAATTATGTGACAATAAGCCCCAACTCTTTCAAAAGGCTATAACATTTTAATTTAACGGGTCCAAAACGATCTCCCTTTTAAATAAATTCACAAAAAGATATTTCATTCCGTCGTTAAGTAATTCATGCGAATGCACGGTAGGTATGTATGTATGATTTGAATTAAAACGCCCAATTACTTTGGTCGGAGGTACTTAACCCCTACTAATCTGTGGGGTTAAAAACGCGGGTGATTTGTTACCCCTGACAATGCTTAGTAGTTTTTTTTTATGTTCCGACAGAATCTCTGCTTGTCCGTCGGGGCTCTTTTGTTTTAAAAGCAGGACAACTGTAGGCCTACCATGACGTCTCGTTGGTCTAGACTCGTGAGTGTTTTGAAATTAATAGTGGAATTATTTCAATACACAAAATGGTTTAATATTCCGCCAAAAGCATTTATTTCTGAAAGGATAATTGTTGTTTCAAATCAAACTTAACTTCAGCGAAAACTTTATGGTGTAAACCATTTAAAATAGGCTTTATACTATAGATGACGTGATAGTAGCTTTATTCATCAAACACTTGACTTGCTTTACAGATATCGCAAATAACTTTGTTCCCTCAGGGATTTACTTTGTAAAAATAACTTCAGAAAAATCGTAAACATATTGAGGAAAATTTCGCCGCGACGCTAACGACAACATATATTATGTATGTCGTTGTAAGTTCTTTTGCTTTTCGTACCGAAGCAGTAATAAACCTAAAATACAATGTTTGTACGAAAATAAAAAGTAATTTTATGTAGTTTGTTCTAAAACGGAGACTTTTATGTTTTAAGTAAGTATCTACCTAGGAAAATACTAAGACAAAATGCACGAAACTTGTTCAACTCACGGATTTATCTCAGTGCTACTTTTTTATTTTTGTAGAAAGGCTCTTAACAACACAACGACTTTTTTGTGTTTTAATTATATAAAAATGTTGCAATGTTGACTTCGTGACAAAAGCTATTCTAAAACTTGAGTTAATTAACCGCCAGCTAACTTTTTAATGATGTGGTGTGATGTAAAAACGCCACCACAATGCCTGTAACATATCTCTGGCACATTTTTTGGATAAAACAAAAAAGCTTCAAAATTTGAATATAAAAAGCAACTTCAGCACAAGATTAACTTGAGTAAAAAATGCGCATAAAATCAGATTATGGAGGTATTTGTTTTTATTATAAGCCATTCACAAATCGTAGGCGGAAAATAAGCTTCCAATTTCAAATATCTTTTGCTAACTCCGCAGAAACGTCCTCTTTGCTTGATTTTCAATTCCATCGCTTTACTCGTATTATAACTTACTAACCTAGGTGCAACGATCCATCAATGCCGTCATAATCCATCATAATAAATTTTATGCCAAAATGTAGTATGTAACAAATGGAAAATATAATTATCTTTAAATTCACCCCTTCCTCTTTTGTAATCCTTACTAATATTATATGTGAGTTTGTTTGTTTGTTACCGCTTCACGCTTTATGGCTACACCGATTTTGATGAATTTTGGTACTGAGATAGTTGGGAACCAGGAGACGGACATAGGCTAATTTTAATTTAAAAATAGTGGGATGTGAGGGAGAAAGAGGGAAGAAAAGGGAAAACTTAGCGTTGCTATTACAAATCAATAAGGCGCAAGGGGAACTGTGTTACCCCGAATTTAACGCGAGCGAAGCCGCGGGCAAAAGCTAGTCAATTATAAAGTGTGTCACTGGCTGGCGACAACAGTGCGAGATCAATTTATGAATGCTGTATGTATTCCTTAAAAATGTCTCTATTATTCTAAAATTAAATAACTGGCACCATGTGGCCAGTATTTCCTAACAAACTTTTATTTTTTAATTAAAGTTTCATAAGTCCGTCCCAACTTCACACGTGTGGATACAAAAATGAGCCTATTTACTCTACGGTTTTACCTACGATTAAGTTAAACAGTATTTTCGACCAAACCTTATTAACTAATCGTTGAATAAAATGCGAGCAATATTTCGGTTTTATGAATTTTGTAACAGTTGCTGACAAATTACATACTTTTAGTATGCTTTCAGTACCATATTTCTTAGGCGCGTCGCCCACACGACCAACAGTCGAGGCGCAGTCGGGGCGCGGGCGCGTTAGGCGCGTCGCCCACACGACATTTGTAAAGAAAATCTCACATAAGAGGCACGCCCCAACGAGATTTTCTTTACAAATGTCGTGTGGGCAACGCGCCTAACGCGCCCGCGCCTCGACTGCGCCTCGACTGTTGGTCGTGTGGGCGACGCGCCTTAGTATTCTCCCTAGTTTACTTTTTTGTAGCATTCAGACTTTAAGAGCATTAATGTTAGATTTTCTGGAGTGACGAATTATACTTTCTATCTTTTGATGGCGAGGTAATATTTTATGTTAATGCTTCTAATATAAATTCGAGCTAATGTCGTCGCATTTGAGACATTTTTTAATACGTGGGATTATTGAAGTTTCATAAAAAGGGTTTTTTATATTCGGTATTATAGCAGTGATAAATCTCTCTGCTAAGCGGTCGGTTTCTCAAGAAAATATAATAATATTTCTTTTCTTGCGAGTGAGATTAGGGCCAGATTTTTCATTTATGAATGGCAATAACAAGCGCCTAAGGCAAACATAATACAAAGGTATAATCGTGGGTGCTTACTGACGCTCAAATCCTCCATAGATAATCATTAAAGTAATAGTCTGTTATAAACGATAATTTTAGCTGAACAGATATCTAACCTCCTTGCATAAAGGCAGTATAATTGCTCACTGTCAAAGTCGGTTAGGTGTAGGGGGCGAAAGACAGCGTAGGTTTGTTCGGGTTAAACAGATGAACTGGTATGCCAAACAAGACATTAACTGTCGCACTTTTTTAACATTCACTTTAAATACAGGGCTTTATTTAACCTGAAAAGCCTGTACTTTCCGCGAAACTAATTAAAAGCGTTTTATAGCCTATTCTGTGGCTTCTATTTTAAGCTCATTTTTATTGGTAATAAAACAAATTTTAGGTCACAAACAACAAGCGAAAAAAGTACTAAGAAATATTGTATTATTGGAATTTGGTTCAAATATTGACTTGGTCCTTGATTCTACGAGTTTGGCAAGAATAGGTAAGATATTAATATAGTTCCAGGTAGTTTTTGGGAAAGTTTTACCACCCCCTCCTTGCCTGGAGGTTTCCCCCGGTTTCTGGAAACCAGATTGTGTTAGTTCAGTGAGTCGACAGTGAAATGTTATGTTACCTGACACCGCTCAACATTAATAAATGCCATTATTTTTCATTGAGTTTCCGATCCAAGAATTCAATACCTCCGCCATTTTTTACAGATAATAGTTTGCTCTGCAGTTAAAATCAGGTTAATTTATTCTTATTTTTAAAATTATGTACAGCATAACAAGTAAGCTAACAGAAAAACAAAAATGTTTTGTATAAATACAAAAAAGAAAATTCATAGAGCATAAAAAAATTCATCCGCTGTCAATGGGAAAATTGCCTAAAAGGCTGGCAACATATTGGCACCCTAGGGGTCCATAAACAGGGTGTAAGGGACATCTACGTGTAAACTGTAACCATGAATTTTAGTACCAACTTGGGTTCAGAAGAGAAAACATTTTTTGGCGGTGGTAATTGTACGGTTCCGTAATGTGCTGACCTACTTTCCGCATTTTTTTTTTATACTAATCGTTAGTTGACCAACAACTGCTTCAACGATTAAACCACAGATTAGCATCCAACATAACTCGAGTAACTTTTTCAATAGACTTAGGAATTATTAAGTCTGTGGTTTTCATTGTCCCTGCAGGATTACAACTTGAGAATAAGCCTAGATTCAAAGTCCTTCGAGCCGGATACGAATCAACGATCTATTTTTTTTGTATGAATCTTGTCTGGAATCATGTTGTTGAAGTCTCGGTTATAGTCTGTTCTTCGATGCCACTTACACCATGTAGTGTAGACAGTAGAGTTCCTCAATGGTGGCCGAAAGGCACTTAATCTCTGCGTCATTGCGATCATTATTTATGTTCTAAACCATACCTACGGACTAACTGACAGGTTAAAAATATATTTGGGGGAATAAGATTTAGTTTTTTTTACGTTTTATCTTAAGGTACTTTAAATATATAGGTACTTCACGACCCCGTTTTATTCAATGTATCGATCTGCTCAATATTTTGAGTGCGCTACATTGAGTCTTATCAAAAACATAATTTTTCACCCCCCAATTTTCCCAGAAATCTTTGTTGCGTAAAGTTACTTAGGAAAAACTATGGTTGACGGCTTTAGGAAGCTTTCGTTTACACCTTATATCCAGGTACCTAATGCATCCAACACGATATATACTGAGATAACCGTTTAATTTCCCCTACATGATCGACACATGAAGATGTATCTATCTAGATAGCTATCAGTGGATTGATTGGCACGTCTAATTTCCTGGGCGATCTCATCGGGACTTTGATCATTTGCCTAATGTAAAGGACTGGGGTAATTTTCCCAACGTGTGTGGAAATGATATTAATTAAGACTAGCTGCTTGGTTGGTTTAGTGGTCACAATCGGGACTGCTGGGTCGAATCGGGATTGTTATTGGACTTTTGCATCAGGATTCACTCAGTAGCAGCCACGGGGTGTGGGTTTATGCTTGACTAGTTGGTGCCCGCGACTTCGCCCGCCTGATATCGAAAAAAAAGTATCCTATGTGTTATTTCAGACCATAATCTACCTCTTTGCCAAATTTCATCAAGATCCGTTCACCCGTTTTGACTTGAAAGAGTAATAAACATCCATACATAAATACGTCCTCACAAACATTCGCATTTATAATACTAGTAGGATTGATGGTAATAGGCTCGCTACTATTAGATGGGACTAAAACATATCTGGCTAGATGTGGATGTACCTCTGCCTTACCCTTCAGGGACACAGGGGTGAAGCTATGTTACTGTTTTTTTTATTTGGTGTTATGACGATCACTAATGGTAGGCGCTCATTTTCAGACCTGAAATCTTGTTTCAAATCGAGTTTTACGTTTGTCTTGTTGTATTATTGAAGGCTTGTACAAGGTTGTACTGGCGAAAATATATGAAGAGGTGATTGTACTTACACATCATTATAAAGAACCATTAGTGGTTCTACTCGATTTTCCTTATATTTAATTGTTATTATTTATTATTATTAATATTTAATGTTGCAAAGACGATATGAGTTTTTTTTTAACTTGCCCCACATTATTAATTTCGCCATTATCGCGGTTGCATAAACAAACGCTAAAACTCACATACATAACAGCCAGAACCGGAACAAGCACCTGTAGGTCATATTAAAGTACATCTTATTGTCGGGCTTACGCTGTCCTCTCATTTTTAAGTACTAATGCTGTAACAACAAAATTGTATAACCAAATGATTTTAAAAAAGTAACCATGGAGTTTTTTGCCAGTTCTTCTCCATAGGAAACGACCAACCCGAACCGTACACCTTTTCTCGACGGACACCAATACAACCGCGCAGTCAGTTACCTACTTCAATTAAACTTTGTACATAAATTTGCCACCAAAACTGTCTTTTGTTTATCTATTCGAAACTTTATTCTACAATAGTACTAATAAGTAATACTACATATCTTACCGCAGTTTTCGATGTGTTTGCTTCGTTTTTCCGAACTACATTTGAATAGTATTCGTTCAGACTCGTTCGCTATCCATTAGCGTACACATTGCCTTTGTTTCTCCTTTTCAGAATATTTTATCAGGCCAAAATGTGTGAAATGTGGAACCATTTGACAGTTCGATAGCTCTCTGAGGGATAGATATATTGTTTATGTGTGATTACCACTATCTATGAGTTAATAGATGTTCCCGGTTTTATATATTTAAAGGTACTTTTGGAAAATGTTTAAAGAGGTTCAGTAGAAAGCGTTTTATCAGTCTAAACCAGGGATATATATGATATATATGCACTTTAATTATGTATCGGACTTTGAATGATTTTGAAAAGTTTTCATAAAACAAAACCTACCTATGTAAAAAAATCATCTGCTCTTCATTTAACGTAATGAATGTTGATAAACTAGCACAATTATATGTAGAGTTACTCCGCTGCTTAATATTTAAGTTTTTATAATCATCATCATCTGCCTAGCCTTTTCCCAACTATGTTGGGGTCGGCTTCCAGTCTAACCCGGATGCAGCTGAATATCAGTATTTTACATGGAGCGACTGCCTATCTGACCTCCACAACCCAGTTAATACTGGGTAATTATTAAGTTTTTATAATAATAACGCTAAATTAGGTACTATCAGATTGTGGTTAGGTATTGTGTTTACAATGAAAAGTACTAAGATTTCATATGAATTATCTTAATACGAGAGAAAATTTAATTTGTTGAGCTCAAAACGTGAGTTGCTATAATCAAATTCGGATCCAGAAAAAATGGCAGCTTTCATCATGACATTCATCTTGTCTAAGATGAATGTCAAGAGTGAGCCCATTTACAATAAAAACAAATGTGTGACGTAAAAAATAATGTTTGTAATGACGTATTTATCAGGTTATCCAAAAAAATATTCAATATCCTCTGTCTTTCATCAAAATGAGTGGAATAATTTTCAGGCACAGATACTTTCATATTTATAACATTAGTATGGAAGTATGGATTTATGAAGTTCATATCTTGGAACAAAATACTTCATGAGCGTCATTACTTATTCAAATAGGCCGAGTAGTTTAGACATCACGTGGATTTATACATACGGAGACTTTTGAATAAATAAATACCGTCTCTGATGTCTTTGACTTTTTACTGTTGTCACTCATTTATATTATTTTCCTGTTTATCCAGTGAGTACAAGATCCTTACTTTTATAATATTGTTGTCTGTTTGTTACGTCTTTGATAAATTTTGGTACAGAGATAGTTGGGACCCTGGAGATGGAGAAAGGCTAATTTAAAAAAAAGTGAGAAAAGGTGGAGAAAGAGGTAAGAAAAAGGGAGAGAAAATATTTTTGTTCGATCATCACGTGGGTTAAAGTTAGCGTTAGCCCAAAGTAGCTATGCCACGAGGTCGAAGGAAGCTAGCAACCAGTCTTACCATTCGTTCTGGAGCTGGAATAGGAAAAGGCTAGGCAGATGATGATGATGATGTTTCAGATGATAATAAAAGATAAGAAATTTTTCCTCGACGAGTTAGGCAATGGATTGCGGATCGGATCCACATTTCGCTAGTTGTCTTTTTAAGTGCCACGTTATCCAGAAATCACACTCCAGGTTGTATTATTCAGAAATCGATGCTTTCAGGTGGGCTACAAGCATTGCTATACAAGATGTGTAGCACCATCTCTTTCCCACACTTAAATAAGAATAAGATAATACTGTCATGGTTACTCCACAGAATTTAGTATTTTTTTAACATTCTTCTAAAGTAGTCACCGACGTTGCATGAATGTCAATTGTTTATTTAATTTGCAGCTATGTAAACCTTGTTGGTCTTTACAGTATCTTTCATAAGATTTCCGTCTTCTATTTAAGTTGAATATAATTTAATACACATTATCATCACTCTAAGGTTGACATTGATACTTTTTATTAATTTATATTTTACGTTACTTATTTAGACATTTCTTCTTATTTAAAAAAAATGTTGTGCCTGACATGTGAACTGTTTTATTATTATTATTTAAGATCTGTTAAACACATGTGAGTTCCAATAGATAATTGAATTGAATGGACTTGTAGAAAATGCCAAGACATTAAAGTCCGCTTATGTACAGTTTTAAGTTGCGCATAAAGTTTTAATAAATAAATAATACTTTCACGAAGTTTCAGTTTTTATTTGGATTTTTTCCAAGTAAAACCACATCAAAATCCTTTGTGAAGTTTACGATGAACTTAGCGATCACAATAGAGGCATGAATGACAACTTTTTTTTAGTTTTGTGAAGATAAATACATATACACAGCGTGGGTACTTTATACTTAAAACTGTACCAAGTGTAAAAAGTGTTCACCCCATTTTTGCGATATTTTTTTTTTGATCTGGACCATCATAATCTAAAGCCATAGATATCAAAATATCAGAAAGGAGTTTAGTTAGTTAACCGTGCCTCGGAAAGCACGTTAAGCCGTTCGCCTCGGCTATTATTTGTAGAATTTTGAAAGCCGGTGGACAGTATCAGTGGCCCGCAAGTCTGACAGCCAGTCTTACCATGGTGGTCTTCACAACTTTTGAAATAGGCAATCGATCCATGTAAAATGTTTTAAGGCTGCTTAAAAATAGTATTTAACATGGACGACTGGTTACGGCCACAACCTGACCCCAACGAGGAACTGGGCAAATGATGAACTTTAAAAACTTGGAAAACCGTGATTTCGTTAAAGTCAACATCCTTACTATAATACCTATTATAAAAGCAAAAGTGAGTTTGTTTGTTTCTTTGTTACGTCTTCACGCTAATGGCTAAACCAATTTTTTATGAATTTTGGTACAGAGATAGTTGGGACCCTGGAGACGGACATAAGCTATGAGAAATGAGTGAAAAAGGGGGAAGAAAAGGGAAAGCTTAGCTTTGCTATTACAATAAATAAGGCGCAAGGGCGAAAACTACAGGTAGCAGCTACCTGTTAATAAGGAAAGGGGAACTGTGTTACCCCGAATTTAACGCGAGCGAAGCCGCGGGCCAAAGCTAATTATTTATATGTTAAACATAGGTAATATGGTGCATGGTATAAAAGTGTGTTGGATGTTCGTGAAGGATATTTCTACAGCCTGTACCTATAACGTCAATATCAATTTGACATAACCGCACCAACATGGACATTAATCTCAATTCTCACTATTCCTAGGTCACAGGTGCCCGATCCGTCACCAACAGAATGCACCGCATGCCCCGCGGTCACCCCTTTTCACGCTCCGTGAATTTTCAGGCTCTAGTACCTACATACACAGTATTGGGCTCACTCCGACGTGTAATAGCGAAATAGTTGGGACTTTTAGTAGTGAAATTAAAATGGCTGATATAAATTAGGTATTTTGGTTTTGTAGTAAAGCGAGGTGGGTAATGATAAACTTTTAGGACGAGTGGTATAATAATCAGCTTACAACGTAACGATGACGCCGACGTGTGCCAACATTCGACTATACTGGCCCATTGCGAGTGATGGATGTCTCATTTTTTTTATGATATCTTATCTGAGGTTTCTTTACGACTTTTTTCTGTATTGATTTGAGAGGTTTTGAGAGCATTGGCGATGAAATAAGTCGTACAAAGTGAAGTGTGTGTGAGTTATTCTTCTCTTCTTCGACAACGTTTGGCAACGTTTGTTGCTCAGTGTCTTTTCAAAATCTCTTTCAACTTTTGGCGGTTTTGTGTCATTGCTATCTATGTAGTTTCTTCAGGCCATTTTAATGTGACCGTCTGTCCACCCAGTCGGTCACGATGAGGTTAAAAAGTTAACAGGATAAAAGTGGTTACGGCCCAGATTTACGTGTAAGGGAAACTTACATCCTATGTCGCCTGAGACATTTGAAAGTCTCATGGTCTCGAAAAGAAACTCCATCTGTATGATATATTCAAGAGAATAGACAATCACCCTTCTAACAAATATCTGTTATTCCCGTTGGTAACAATAAACAAAATGGAACCTGTTGTAACAAAAAAGGAGTGCCATGCATATTTCATAGCACAATAAATCTCACAATGAATATCAGTCTCCTGGACACCTCGTTTTTTGTCGGACTGTTTTGTTTTCGTTTACATAGGTACCCAATTTTATTGTGTACGGGAATTTAGGCAGCGCCGAACAAACAGTGAACTGTCGACAGTTTTATTTATAGCAATTGTAGATAACCTTTGTTCATTTACTCGATTTTTTATGAGCCAGTCCGATAAATTTTCTAAAGCCTTTTGGCGATATTTAGGTAGTGAATTTGTTCCGGCTGTAAAGAAAATGACATAAGTACTCTCTATTTCTACAAACTCAATAATAAGGTATTACTAGTACCTAGTACTACCACGCATTCACGATTTCATTGTTTTCCTTTCATTTAACTTTTGAAGTTTGTTAAAGAGATTTCATCCTTATTGACCCTAACGATGAATGCAATAAAAGTACAGGGTGCAACTTTTACAGATTTTAGTCGGTTCGATTACCGTGTGCGGCAAGCGAATTTTTAAAAATCTTTAAATGCCGTTTTCTTTCTTTTCAAAAATTAAGGAATGTTTTCTTTGAGTAAAATTTTCTATCTAAAGTATTAAGAGTACTTCCCCTTCAGGTGGCATTACAAAATTCCACCCTGTATATTCTGTTATCCTACTCCTACTAATATTATAAATGCGAATGTTTGTGAGGATGGATGGATGTATGGATGTTTGTTAATCTTTCACGTCAAAACGGCTGAACGGATGTTTATGAAATTTGGCACAGAGGTAGATTATAGTCTGGAATAACACATAGGATATATTTTTTTTCGATATCACGCGGGCGAAGCCGCTGGCGCCAGCTAGTGTTAGATAGTTTAGCATGATCACCGAGTATTCGAATACAAGGATTACTTTTACGAATATTGAGTTGTCTCCGTTTATATGTAGGATATGTTCATTATAACGTTTTAGAAAGAATTGCTTTATCGGGTTGAGACTGTTTAGGGAAATTCATTATTTTCTTCAGTATACGACTCGTAACATAGTTGTCAAATCATTCTAATATCAGAAAGACACCCACTGGAAACTGTATACTAAATTATAATTATAAAACAAGGCATAGACAAAGCGCGCCTCGCTCCTGAAATATATCTGTAGAATTGCCGGTGTTGCCACGGAGCTAATTATAACGATATTTTATTCATTGTAATTAGTTCCCTTGCCGTGAACGTGTTGGGAACAGGTGTCTCTTCATGTCGGTGTTTTTTAAAGAGGAGTCAGAGTTTATAAAAAGGTGACTTATTTATTTAACAACTAGCTTCCGCCCACGACTTCGTCCGCGTGGCATAGTTACTTTGGGCTAACGCTAACTTTAACCCGCGTGATGATCGAAAAAAAAACTTTCTCACCCCTTTTCTTCCCTCTGTCGCCCCCTTTTCTTAAAACCTATATATAATAACTAGCTTTTGCCCGCGGCTTCGCTCGCGTTAAATTCAGGGTAACTCAGTTCCCCTTTCCTGATTTGAAGGTATCTGCTACCTGAAGTTTTTGCTCTTGCGCCTTATTTATTGTGATAGCAATGCTAAGTTTTCGCTTTTCTTCCCTCTTTCTCATTTTTTTTTAAATTGTAGCCTATGTCCGTCTCCAAGGTCCCAACTATCTCTGTAACAAAATTCATCAAAATCGGTTTGGCGATTTAGGCGTGAAGACGTAACAAACAAACAAACTCACTTTCGCTTTTATAATATTATATTAAGGATATAAAATAGTAGGACATTCACGAAAACATAAAAAAAAACAACTATATCTGACGAGTCTGGTAACTTATTTATTTGCTTTCCTGACTGTACAAAAACCGCTCTTTTCCCTGGCATTACTGGTCCGATTTTAGTGATTGTTCGATTTCATTATTTGGTACATGAAGATCGAGTGGTCGGCCCATAAAAATGATATTAACTTTACTTAGGTAGTTTACGAGTTATCTTCTGCACCTATATTTTATTTCCGTCTTCGTTTATGTTGATGATATAAAGGTATGTAATAACTTCACGATACTTGGTAAAATTTATACTGTTTAATATCTTCATTAATCTTAATTAAAAGGGTAAAAAAATAGTGAAAAGTAACTTTACTTTCCAAAGTCGGTGAAAATAAAGTCAGTTAAACAAACAAAGTCACCGAAAACCGATATAAAAAATATTTTTAATTTTATTGTGATTTTTTTGAAGTAGGTTTGTTTTATGCAAAACTTTTTTCACTAAACCTACACATATTTTCTGATGTAAACTCTCAATATGATGGTGAAAACCGCATCAAATTTCGTTGTAAAGTTAAGTTTAGGAAAACAAATTAAAATATTTAGGATTTTGTTTTGAAATACTTTATGAAATATTTAAGGGGGAGTTTGGGGATAAATAACAACAGCTTCTTGGATCGATATTTCAGGTTACGCCGCGCTTGTACATACCGAGTTTCCTCCGTGCCTCGGAAAGTCGTTTTTCCCGGCTGTCATTTGTAGATCCTGGACAATCGTGACAGGTAGTCAGTGGCCCAAAAGCCTGACAACCAGTGTTATCAAGGGTTATCGTATTACCCAGTTCTAATAGGGTTATGGAGGTCTGATAGGTAGTCGATCCATGTAATCCTTACTAAAATTATAAAAGCGAAAGTGAGTTTGTTTGTTTGTTACGTCTTCACGCCTAAATGGCCAAACCGATTTTGATGAATTTTGGTACAGAGATAGTTGAGACCCTGGAGACGGTAAAAAAAACCAGGGGGGAGAAAGAGGGAAGAAAAGGGGTAATAATTACCCAAAGTAACTACCACGCGGAAAAAGTCGCGGGCGAAAGCTGGTTTTTTATATTTATTCAGCCGCATTCGGTTAGACTGGAAACCGACTCCTATATAATTGGGAAAAATCTAAGCAGATGATGATAAACCAACAAAGCTATGTCATGTGTCCTTATTTTTGTACTTATTTTTATTTATTTCGGCAAAATAAAGTAGTAAAGATATATTATTCATACTATTCATTACCTCTCCGAGAAATAATAGATAACCGTTAACATTTGGGTACTTCACCAAAACTTTTAACGACCACATTATCGTAGAACAAGAAACAATAATCTAACTTAATGTTATCATTATTCCTTTCACGAACCATAGAGCTAAATCCATAGGCAAGTATGGAGGCGTTATAAAAGAAAATATGGTGGATCTTTGATGCCCAAGTAATGCGATTCCGCCCTGTGGGCCCAGCGTAATCAACCGAGGCGGTTACCCCGCTTATGGCCTTCTCAAATTTAAATGTATTAATATTTTTGGGCTCCACATCAAAAAGAGATTGCAGTGGATCACGGTTTGAATAATTTTACATACCTAGCAGAGTTGCCTTCTATGCAAATAGGTTGTTGACTTACTACGAAACGATAACAGCCACAGGATATAATGAGGTTTTGTTCTAGACGTGTCGTCTGAATTTCTATCGTCCGATTCAACCTTGGCATCGTCTGACATTGTTCTCGTTATTAAGCACTTACAAACACAATACATAGATCTGTATATCTCCGTTACCACGCAGAAGCTCGGGAATATTCGGAGAACTGAATTCCGAAATTAAACCAGATGTTTGACTATTAAGTGTTAGTGCTCTCCTCGACTTGCCAGCAGATGCGGTTCCCAAGCTAGTGAAGTATCGACGCAAATATTCAACATGTTTCCGCAAACGTCTTTACATTTTTAATACTCGCTACGTTCCCAACGAATAAGGATGTAACATTTGTCGACGGTGAGATAAAATCTAGCGGACCGAACTACCTTTCAGATTTTTCTCCTTTGTACGTCGTAAACAGCTTCCTATCTTGAAATTTTTATGTGGAACTGTGTTTCGGTAACAATTGTGTACCTTCGTGAAAGACTTTCTAGAATTGTGGTAAACTGTTTTGTGTGATACATTATTTTTAGGCGTCCTATCATTTTCATGACCTTGAAAAGGTGAATGGTCGTTAGGAAATCTAACAGCGTCCTAGACGTAGAAATTCGTAACCATGAGATCCGTGAGGTGGATGGCCCACAGGCCCACTTCTACTTAAAGAAGAGATGTCTGGTTTCAAAACTAGGAACGGAATGGGCTGATTGTCATCATCATCAGGCTACTCTTTTCCCACCTATGTTGGGGCCGGCTTCCAGTCTTACCGGATATAGCTGAATACCAGTAATTTGCAAAGCGACTATCTGACCTCCATAATCCAGTTAATAACTGGCTAATAAGATACTTACTTCTTAGTAAGACTGCTTAATTGTATGCTTATAATAATAACGATTTATTGCAGGCAACAAAGACCCATAGATAAATACCTTAACCTAAGTATACATACTATCCAGAGTGTGGAAAGGGAACACCGGGGTGGGTTGTAGTCAGTCGAGTCTGACAGACCCCTCCTCTCGCCCCGGGGAGGAGGACATCCATAAGGATTTTCCACCTCAGCAAAAAAAATATGCATACTGTAACATTTTTGTTAGTTATAGTAGTCTGCAGCGCGACTTCTGATCATAAGGTCCAATTTTTTTTATTGCAGATTTTAAATCATCAAATATCTTCCTCCACTCTAGGCGGAGCGGGGGGAGTGTTAGTCTTGTACTGACTAAAACCCACCCATATTCCTTCTATTGCCTTTTATGTTCCGCGCCGCGGTATCTCTTTCGAACAACCCGCAACCCTGGCAGACAACCCACAACCCAGCAATCATGGCTTCGATTTCCGGGTCGGTTTGTTCCATCAAAAATTACTCAGTAGCCGCGACGGAGTCTGGATTTGAGTTGAAGGTAATAGTCTCCGACGGCGCGTTCGTGTTTCACGCGCGCCTTAAAGAGAGTCAGCAAAGCAGAGGGGCTTGCCAGGGCCTCCGCCTGCCGGGGTTGCGGGTTGTTCGAAAGAGATACCGCGGCCCCGGAACGTAAAGGGCAATAGAAGGAACATGGGTGGGTTTTAGTCAGTACAAGTCTGACATGCCCCCCGCTCCGCCCAGAGCGGGGGAAGTCATTGGATGATTTCTCACCCGAAAAAAAAAAAGGTAATAGTCTCGCCGCTTATTAACGTTTTCGTTCACCTCTGCTTATTCCTTTCGGGATTAGAGGCATAATGTTAAGTCATGCTGTCAAATTCGTACGCTCGTTCATAGAGCAACTGATTGTGTTTCGAAAACATTGCTTTACTAACAATAGCACAGAGCCAATCATCAATTAGCTAGCCTAAACTGCCGAAGGCCTTGTTAACTTGTTGCCATATTGGTTGTTATATAGGTAGTTATGTACCTATGTACATAAATATCGATTGCGCTGGATATTACATATGCATGTATGGTTTCTGCGTACATTTAGATCCTACTAATTTTATAAATGCGAATGTTTGTGGGGATGGATGTTTGTTACTCTTTCAAGTCAAAACGGCTGAACGGATCTTGACGAAATTTGGCACAGGGGTAGATTATAGTCTGGAATAACAAATAGGATACTTTTTTTTCAGTATCACCCGGGCGAAACCGCGGGCGCCAGCTATCCTACTTCCTACTAATATTATAAATGCGAATGTTTGTGAGGATGGATGGATGTATGGATGTTTGTTATTCTTTCACGTCAAAACGGCTGAACGGATCTTGATGCAATTTGGCACAGAAGTACATTATAGTCTGGAATAACACATAGGATATATTTTTTTCTATATCACGCGGGCGAAGTCGCGGGTGCCGGCTAGTACCATATATTGCAATGTAACACGGTGAATTAGTCGACGGTGTAATTATAATATGCTGCGCTGAGGATTTATGTTTAAGCTTCATAGTAAGGTTCAGGTTAGTTAATTAACTTTAAATATTCACGTTTTTCAATTACGGAGAGAGGATATTGCCGCGGCTTCGTTTTAATGCTAAAATCGATCGTTTAAAATTGTTCTTTCAAAGTTAGTTATTACAGACAAGGAGTGTCGTATTACCCAGTAGGTACTTACTGTGTTGTGGAGTTCAGATAGGTATTGATCCATGTGAAATGCTGTTATTGAGCTGGCATCCATTAATGGATGATGTAATAAATATTTAAATTGTGTTTATCAACAGAATATCACAAATGAATATGATCTCATATAAAATAATTTGCTTATAACAACAAATTGACATTTATTTGCGTTCTAAATTCAAAAAACATTTGAATTTCTTATTTTTTAAATTAGGATATTTAGCAGTGTCATTCAATAGACCAGGGTCGATAATTTTTAAAACCAAAAAAAATAATAGTAGGATGAAACCCATAAGAAAAGGAGGGGAAATATTCCCCTCCTTTTCTTATAAAAGGAGGGGAAATATTCCCCTCCTTTTCTAATGAAGTTTTTTTCTAATGAAAAAAAAATATATGTTACTTTAGTAAATCTTCTCAGAAAATGCAAAAAAATCGAAAAAAACTCGAATGCGATTTTTTTTTATTATTATAAATAATTTTGAGCTATTTATCGGAGGCCACGGCAGTGGCCTCGCCAAGTCGTTAAAATTTACACTTTAATTACTCGAAAAACGTTAGATTAATAAAAAAATCGAATTCGAGATTTTTTCGATTTTTTTGCATTTTCTGAGAAGATTTACTTTAGTAACATATATTTTTTTTTTCACCATCGGAAAGCAGTGATTTCAACGAACAGAAAACATACCAACTTTTTGAAAAAAGCTGATATTTTGACGGGTGAATTTTCGACTGAAAATGAGGGTGCTTTTTCGATATTAATTCAATATAAGGTGAAAAAATAAATATTTTTAATCAAATAAATTACAGCGTATTTGGGACATAAAAAAGTAAGTTTTCACCAAATTTCGTTATAAAAAAATAATTTTTGTAAAAGATAAAAATAAAAAAACCAAATACTTGGTTTTTTAATTTTTCACATACATTTTGAGGTTATGTGAAAAAAGTGTGTGAAAAAAAATGCAAAAGTTTTAGATCTTTTTATTACCTACAACTTTGCCATTTGACTTTTTTCGATAGGACTTTTAGTTTTGCCGGAAATCGAGAAAAACCGTTTTTTACCCTTAACCCCCCCCCCTAATCCCCTTCCAGATCGCCCGTAGATTATTTTTCCTTTCATTTTTATAATATTCCCCTCCTTTTCTAATGGGTTTCATCCTACTGTTATTTTTTTTCACTTTTTATTATTTTTCAAGGCTTCTACCCTGGTCTAATACATTAGTTCTGCTTTCAGTCTGAGAAAACAAAGCGCGGAAAAAATCAAATTAAATCATAGTTTCATTTTGATTAATTACAAAATAAATTTTTGTTCTGTTATTTAATTTCTCCGAAGTGTATTGAAAAAACGTCGTACGCAAACGTCAAAACGTCGCACGTGAGGATTTGTCACTGCAGTTCTCAGCTCTATAACGCTGTCGCCTGGCGGCTCGTGCGTTAAATCCACCTCGGCTGCAATGACAACATTTTCTCACTTGAATCAAAATGTAATATTTCATTCTGTTATTTAATTAAATGTATTGAAAAACGTCATTTGATTTACGTGAGAATTTGTCACTGCTGTCCTAGCGGCTCGAGTGATATATCCGCCTCGGCCGCAATGACAAAGTCTCCTCACTTGATTCCCAACTGTGCTGATAGTTAGGAAAAGGAGGCAGATAATATAACTGTAATTATTATACTATCCAAACTTTCTTTCAAACTTGTTTTTGTTTGAACAGCTGAACAGTAGTAGCCTAGATGATGAGGCACAAGGATATATCATGACCTAGTTAGGATGTAAAATACTTCCTACCACTATCCGGATGAAACCGCGGGCAAAACGTATATTTTTCTAACAGGACGTTCGATCCACAACTCATTAAACAGATTGCATCCAAGTTCCCGCAAGCTGGATTTATTTAAGGTAGGAATTTATTTTTGTAAACACTGGTACTTCACTTTGATTTCATTTTACCCAACTGCGCCACAGCAAATTAAAGTGTTTTGTTTTTTATTCAACTCCAGAACTTTTCATTTAATTAATAAATTAGCTACCTCATAAATTTTACGGCGCAGAACTAAGCCAGGTGCAGATTTATGTGAACTGAAATAATTTTATGAATCTTCAGTGTGAAAACTTCAGCCGGTACGAATGGACCTAACTTAATAAAAAACTTAAGGGTTGGCACACACCTGCTCGAGCCGATTCGGCAGTATTTGTTGAACAGTAAAGTCGACCTTAAGCAATTACAACACGAACCTCAAACCAGCCGCCGCGGGAAAAGCACCGGGTGTCGGGTGCCGCGAGACGGTTCCGGGCCACTTTACATGCGGGTCTGTGGACGGTGAGCAATGGGTAGCTCACCGTCCGTCCGTCTAGTGACGACAGGCCGTGTCGAAGGCGCGTTTGTGGTCCATGCGCGCCTTAAAGATATGTCAGCAAAGCAGAGGGCCTGGCAGGGCCACCGTCTGTCGGGGTTGTGGGTTGTTTGAAACAGTTACCGCGGCCCCCAGGAACAAAAAAGGCCAAAGAAGGAACATGGGTGGATTTTAGTCAGTAAAATTCTGACACTCCCCCCCGCTCCGCCCGAGAGCGGGGGAAGTTATTTAATGAACTCTCATCCACAAAAAAAGGAATTTAAACACATTTCCATCATAATGCTTTCAAACTCTGTTCGGCATCAGCCATATAGGAAGTTTTTATTAGGGATATCTCTCTAGTAGTCATGGTCTGCATTGTGCCAGGGGCCTAAGTCTGCTATTACAATAGTGTCAGAATGGTCGATCACTGATCGCATAATGGTTAATTTTGACAAGTTTGGTAATCTACTACATACTAAACTTGTCAAAATCAACCAATAAGCGATCAGTGATCGCATAATGGTTGATTTTGACAAGTTTAGTATGTAGTAGATGTCAAAATCAACCATTATGAGATCAGTGATCGACCATTCTGACACTATTGTAATAGCAGACTAAGGCCCCTGGTTGATGGCGATAGGCGATTCCCTATCACATGGGACTTAACTAGCAAATTGTGTGCGTACTATTACACCTCTACCTTAATCCTTTGGGTATTACAGTCGTGACCTTATGATTACATATAATATTCGTATTTGCCGTCCGGCTTTGCCGAATCATGCCGACCCGAGTACGTGTGCAACATCCTTTATTAAGGACACTGTACCGCCAGACAGTATTGCCCTCTTCCACTTATAGTGATTTACGGAATTCCTGGAAATCCAAGACGTCACGTAGACGAAATATACTTTGAATTAAGGCCAGACGAAACAGATAGAGTAAGCTAGAAATTACTTGGATATATTCCGTAATGTAATTGCTCAGTTCTATACAAATCTTATTAGGTTCTTTTAGTAACTATACCACATGTGTCATTATTTCAGGTATAGTGAAGGTATGGCATAGGACAGAAAATTATGGGCACTACGTTTTTAGAACGAATAATTAATATTGAGGAAATACTTTTCTTTGTATTAATTACACTGTTAGCCTGCGTCACCCCTCAGTTGGCCAAGTGCCTCTCTCTATACCTTCCAGGTCTATCAAACCAGGGCTAACAGGGGACACTGGTCGCTAGTTTTGTCCAGATTGTCCCGCCGTCTTTTATGTATGCCGAGAATCTGGTATCAATGATCTATGACTATGTTCCTAATACTTAAATATTTAATGAGCTTCAGTAAAAACGGATAATACTTACCAGAATTCAATAAGGTATTAAGTTGTAATGGTTCGGCTGAAAATGTTCGTCATCCCTGACCTAAATAACATTTCGTCCCCAGGGCATTGGTTAAGTGATTAGACCAGTATGCAAGATAATGCCCGTAATGCACCTTAGGTCCCAAACCTCGGCAGACTACGCTTCATTAGCCGGATGTGCTTCAATCTAGCTTCCAGGCCACATATTTAATTCAGCTCTGAAAGTTACGGGAACTACAGGAAGTCTCATTTTCCGACGCGGAACAAGGAACAACTTTGTAAAGACATATTCCTCGAGGAAGAAGTTTTCGAAATGCTTTCGTTGTTTAAAGTGATTGAAGATTTTGAATTTTAGAACTTTTCAGTATGTAAAGTGTTTAAATGTTCTGGTAGATTTAACCTGGTTGTAAAGTTTGGAAATGGTGAAGTGATTTTGAGATTTTTCTATGAGGGACAGTGTTGGTAATTTTCATAGGTGTACTAAGACAATTTGATTGGTCGTTAAGTCACTATTGATCCAATCAGAATATGATTCAAACAACTTCCATTCTTCTCTGATTTTTTCTTCACTGTACGGTCTACATCTGTCTAACGAATAGAAACTTCATCTTTATTAACTCATTTAATAAATATCCAATCTCTGACATATTTTTATGGGCGTTAGGTGCATATTTAATAGCTTGCAGCGGGGCTTCGGTCACTGCAAACTGTGCACGTAACTGGCGACCTCTGCGCTTATTGTGATGTTCCCCATTGGTAGTAATAAGAATAAGTGTTGTCGACTCCATTCAACTGAGTTGGATTGGAAGCCAACATTTGCCTAGCCTTTTTCTTACTATTATGTATTTGGAAAAAGGCTACACAGATGATGAACATGCATGATCTTTTGCAGGCGCTTGCGCAGGCGGGGCCCCGGGAGGCGGTGCGCGCGGCGCGGGCGCATGGCGCTGCTGTACCGCGCGACGCGGCTTAAAGACCGCGCCGACACCCACGTGTTCACCTTCGTCGTGACGCGCTCTGCCACGCGCGAGCCTGACCGCGATGTCACCTCCAAGGACTTCTGCTGCGCTCACCAGCGCTGGGCCGTCGCCTTCAGCCGTACAGATGCGTCACTCGGTCAGTACCTAGCCTTCACCAGTCTTATGACACCTTCATGGTAAAGGAGATTGCCACAAACGTTTAACTAGTTTTTACATAGTTAGAATATTCCTAATATTGTTGCAGGCGTATACTTGGTGTGGCGTGGCGCTTGCGAAGGCATGCGGGTGTACGTGGACTTCACATTCACGCTCCTCAGTCGTGACCACTTCACGGCTAACGAGGGCTTTTCCGGGAAACAGGTGCGCTTCAGCGCAGGGTGCGCAGCGCAAGGTCGCGGTCGCTGTGTGTCCATCGCAGAACTCAACACCAAGTTCGCGGATGCTCGCGGTGAGTTCCAACTGGAGCTCAGTATGTCAAAAGTCCGCACGCTATACTCTTGTGAACTACGCGCGCCTCGCCTTGACACACCACCCATAGCGTTCGCCGGCTTCGACTGGCAGGTGTCGGCTACCGGCGGCGGAGGCAAGGAGCCGCTGACATTAAGACTAATGAGATTATCAGGCGAAGGACAGCGCTGTCGTGTTCGATATGCTCTTGCACTCGGTGAGGGCGAGAGAAGACTACACTCGGGGCCACTAGAATGCGTATGTGACGCCGATGGTCGCACGCCGCCTTGGAACCCGCGGCCGCCGTCGCGGCTACTAACTAAAGGAGTCCGACTTACAGTAGAGCTAGTATGGGCACGCGCGCTGGCCGAACTGGCGGTGCCGTCGGCGGGGCGTGCGGCCACATGTTACGACCGCGACAAGCAGGCCTGGGCGGTGCGCTGCGACATGCATTCAGAGATGGTGCGGCTGCACATGCTGTACCGCGACGTGCACCACGTGCCGCGCAACCACCTGCGCTACGTGAGCTGGTCAGCGTGGCTGGTACGCACGGGCGTCGCGGCTGGCGAGCCCGATGCCGAGGAGCTGCCCGGTGCGCCGTTTGAGCACTACTACGCGCAGGACAGCGCCGACGAAGGGCTCATGATGGAGACAGCTCTGCGCGTCGAGGACATGTCGCGCCCCGGCAGCGCCTTCTTGCATCCGGGTGGTGAACTTCGTGTACGTCTCGAGTGGGGCGATACTTACCTACTATTTCAAGCTACTTATCATGTCTATGATGACCTTTGTCGGCTACACGCGCATCAGATGAGGTAAGTGGGATTATTGATGGTACTTATGCCTAGCAAATGTTTTTCATAAATAATAACATGATTAATGTTTTCAGACGCGAGATTGCCGTTCTTCAGGCGGAGAACTATTCTCTGGAGCGACAATTGTTCAGCTACCAGAAGAGCCTGGCGTACGCGCAGGCGCAGGCAGGCGAGCCGGTGGTGGCGGAGACGAGTGGGCGGCGCTCGCCCGCGGAGCGCTCCCTCTCCACCGACACGGAGTATGCGTGAGAAGGGCCTGAGGACCTACCCTCGTCGTCGCCTTTGACGTCGCCCGTTCTCTACTCTTCTATCTTTTCGACTGATTCTGACGTTTTTGAGCGATTTATCTATTTTTCTAGACGTTTTATGGCGAGGTGCGCCCTCGTCCGCACCGCTTTCCGCCGGTCGCCTGCACTCTCGCCGCTCGATTCTATCGATAGCCGATAATTATACTCGACTACTTTTCTATTTGTCTGTACATAAAATATATTTAGAAGATATTATATATTATGTATATTTCTTAACTTGAAACTCGAATTCATATACTGCAACAGTCGATTTATGAATAATAAAAAAAGTCCGTAAAATAAATATCAATTTTGTCTCTTTATTTGTATCTTCATTCATTATCCCTCACATCATTATGTATTTGTAAAACGTAGAAAGGAACGCTTCTGTCACATTTCTAATAAACATACTTCACTAAATAATAGCATGAGAAGTGAGAACAAAAACTTTACCCTTTACTCGGGCGCGCTACTGTTATGATGAAACCTGAGTCTTCAGGACATCATGCTTAAATTTAAAATTATTCTTTGTACGGAACGCTCTAGCGCCAGCTGTCACCTGTCTCCTGTCTGTCAAAGTGTCAACAATGTAATGTCAAAACAATCTGGCGTCAAAACCACGTTGTTGTGTATTAGCGCAAAAATAAGTAAAATAGAACGCAGCAATGGCTCAAGGCAAGTTTAAAGTGAAGAGTAAATTGCCTGCAGGAGCAAAATCAAAGAAAAACAAGGGTAAACCAGGCAAAGCGGTGGCTAAGCGTCCAAACGCGCCTGTGAAGAGCAAGACTGCCGTGGAACGGAATAAAATGAAGACTAATGTAACAAAGATGGTGAATGCTGCAGCTGAACAGCAGTTGCGAGCACTGGCTACCACTTCGCCGCAGCTGTCTGCAGCACAACAACGTGTTGCTTCGGCCCCTACGGCTCCAGCCCCTGCCAAATAACCTCACTTTAATAGAGACAGATAAATGGTTTGAATGAAGACGTTCGCCTCGTGTTGACCATTGATAGGTACAGGTAACTTTGTGATCAATATTCTTATAATCAGCATAATGTCATTGCTTCACATCAGGTGAGTTGTGAGTGTACAAGACTATTAATATCTTATACAACATTGTGTAATGTGATCACAGATTATATAATACTGTTTTCAACTGAATTGATAAAGGTAATGTGACCATGCTCTGTCTAGTGTAAAGTGATCATTTACTTAATAAATTCAAGTGTTCAAACGAGGATTGACTGTAAAAGTTTTAGTGTTAGGTTTAAAATGTTTCTAATAACTGAAATGTTTTCTAGCACAAGAGTTTAATCTTTAACATGTTATAACTATATTATTTTTCATATAACCATTTCTATGTTTAGTCATCTATCAGCTAACATAATTGTGAGGTAAAGCGGCCCCTTATTAACAACCAATTAATTCTAAGTAAAACAAAAAAGTATTTCAGACAAAAATTAAGCTAAAAGATAAACTTGTAAGATAAATAGCAGTCTTATAAAATATTTTCTATAATCTATGTAAAAAAAGATATTTCTCACCTTTTGTAAAACTGTTAATGATCTTTTCCTGTTCTTACTTTCAATGTGTCTTAATTGTTTATCTATTGTAATTATAAACTTGTTAAATATAAGTAAGAAAAACTTAGTCTAAAAATAAATTATTTTATTTTATTTGTTTTCTTTTCTTTATTTACGCCTTCTCCTTTGACAAAAAATAAAAGAATAATAAAAAAGATATCTTTCAGGACTTTACTTTGCCTGATAATTTTTGAATGCCAAAACTACTAATCAGGCATTGTCTGGTTTAGTTGACCTTGAACTTTTATTCTCAAACATACTAATTATAGGATCTTGAATGTTTTGCTCAAAATACAGTTAGTTAAGTGATAACAAACCAGGCTCAGATGCAGTTGAAATTTTCGTATAAATCCAAGAATGTTTTTGAATTTATTTGATAGAAAACAATTCAAAAAGTAAACCAGTTAATTAATTTTAATTTGTAAACATCCACCGGTTTCTATGAAACATTCAACTGACAAGCCTGGTTACTAATCTCCTTTGTTGACAGTACATTAGAAAATAAAAGTAAAAATCAAAGATTTTTAACAGTTTTTATTTTCATACAATTAAGGATTTATAAAATATAAAAAAGTTATCAATAAATTAAAAATGAACTGTGGCAGCTAAAAGATGACCAGTCCCAACTGACAGTGCCCATTCACGAACATGACATATGGATCAGCCCCATTCAGCTCAACCATTTTGAAGGGTACTATATGACCCGACACACCCACCACCATCAATGAGACATTTAAGTGAGCATGACACTATCAACCACCAGGGCTTCGTCAAGTCAATGATATTACATAGCACTCACATATGGGCTTTATAATTATACAATACTAGAGAATTGATTCTATACATTGCAAAGATAGTTTTAAGATCTTCTGCAGCTTCCACAATAACTTCAGATGCTAATTAGTGAGTTAACCCCTATCTATGGTTGTGGAGCAGGACTAGCAACTTTACTTTGAAGCTTAGTTTCATAATACCAGTTTCTGTACTATTTTATGGTTTATGTTAATAAAATATTGATATTGGAAATGCATTATTGTTGCTTAATTTTAGAATTTTAAGCTAAATGGTTTTTTTGCCTTATTAATAATTCAAGAATTGGATTATGTTATTTAAACAAGTTTAAACATCTCGGTCGATATGTAACATAATATAGATGCTTAATTTTTAAAATTTATTGCATCGAAATAGGTGCTGAATAAAAAATAACAAAGATATGAGAATTAAAAATAATATATTGTCCACATTAACATATTTCTTTATTAAGAATTTAAAATATTATGATAGGTGTGACACAAAAAGATTTAAAAGACTTAGAGAGCGGATATTGGATAACGATTTTCTTCGTCTTCTCCAGTCTATCACTCTTATTTAATGAATGTCTTTGGTGTCACAGAAGAAAGTTATTACGTCTTATTAAAATAAATGTTGCAATATTAAGTGCTTTGTCGAAATTGCTAATTGTTTTGTAGAGATTCTAAAATTGAAAACTACAATACTAAAGTGAATAAGCTCTTTGAAACAATGGCCCATTCATTTGTAATATTTTACATCAATAGGTTATTATTAGTAAGTACAATCTTACTTAGAAAGATTTCAATTAGAAATGATTGTTTTCGTGAGAAACATTTCAAGTCGCCGATGCCATGCCTGTTTGAAATAATTATTAATTTAAACATTCGTGCTTGTAGGTAGGTACTTAAATAAAACATGAGTTATTTCATTGGCACATAGGCACTAGGCACACATAGAAACAAAGTCTTCTTTCATGAAGACTTTGTTTCTTTGTGAGATACGCCCACAATTTCTCGAAAAACCTTGGTGAGATCTTAGATCATACACGGTCTCACGTTGCAAGTACCTATATTTGAAGAATCTTTAAAACACTGGAGACCTAAACCCATTAAGACCAGAGGGCTAAGACGAATGGTTAACAGTTTCAAATCAAGATTTTTGTGACAATATTTTGATTTAAAAGTGTGTCCAGGTGATTGAGAGATTATCATGCTCACTTAAATGTCTCGCTCATGGTGCCGGCGGTGTGTCGGGTCTTTAGTTCCCTTCAAAATGGGTGAGTTGAATGGGGCTGATCCATGCGTCATGTTCGTGAACGGGCGCTGTCATTTGGGATCTCATAGCTGCGACGGTGTATTTTAATTCATAATTCTTATTTTTGCTTTTACTCTGGATGCTTTTATGTGCTCGTGTTTCTACTTCGTTCTCACATGTATAATCTCAACATAAATGATGTAACAATGATTTTGTAAAAATATTATGATTTAAAAGAGTGTCCATGGGGTTTGTTGCCCATTTTTCTGCATATGATCTACGCTTTGGAATGGGCAACTACAGTACTTTCACAATTTATTATGCCTTGTGACTGGGACTGTAGCTTCAAAATTTTTGTTTACGACATTCAAAAGTCAAAAATCTATACCTGAGTTAATTGAAAATTTGAAACTAATGCTTTGAATTCTGAGATTTTATTTCAAAGGGTTTTTTGTTTCGGAAATAACTTTCAACTGGATCGAAATTAGCTTGTGAGTACCTCATGGTAACTGAATACCTACATTGTTGGCTGTTAATCAAGCATGTAACTAACAGCTAATACTTTATTATGAATCGAGTTACCAAACGTAATGAATAAAAACAAATGCCCACATCCGCTTTATGATTTGTAGATGTCTATATTCGATAACGGAAGTGCTAGCATGTCTAAAACCTGACGACCTTGAAATGTCTTGGTTCTAGGCAAGACATGAATACGATAGAATATCGTGAAACCACCTTCATAACTAAATAAGACATTTAAAGGTAACACTTTGACCTATTAGGCACATAACAGGGTGAAAGGAAGCTTACTTCAGCATCGGGGTTAGAGTAAGGAAGAGGCAAGATAACTTATGATAGTATATGGTAGAAAAGTGCCACTTGTATCAATCAAATCCATCAAGGATTTTTTTGGAAGTAGATAACCCAGTGCCAAGGACAGTCCCGCTGGTCTCGTGGTCGCAAGCGCAACAGCTAAGCACGAGGTCGTGAGTACTCGTGAGTTAGTCGGACAAAGTGTTATTAGGTTTTTCTTTCCGGAACTTCTCGACAGCAGCCAAGTATTCTGGATTTGTGTCCAGTTGATGACAATGGCTCTCAGAATTAAACATATCACACATCTCTGCCTTCGGGGTTTTCGTGCATGATATTGTGTTACCCTGAACAGTGCCTTTGGCGCTGCAGTTCATGTGCGCCAAAAACGATATTTGGCAAAACAATAATTTACGTTCATCTTGAGTCTAGCTGGACTTTTTCTTTGTTGCCATGGTCTCATTAAGTCACCTCTGCCCAACCTTCGGTATGCTGGCGTGGTGTATTTTGTATTATATTTTTAGAAATAAATCATCTAATGAAAGCACTTAATGATTAAAACATTTACGTTATCGTTGCAAACGAATTCGAAGAAATCCTGCTCCATTTTACCCGTTCAAAAGTCGGTTTGGTGTAAAAATAAGTGGTGTACATAAGGCCAGAAATCGATTATACATAGGTGCCTATAAATAAATACATATGTATCAATTCAAGGCGATGTCGCACTGTGAGTGAACGGGCGTACCGGACACTGAGGTGTCCATGAATTCGGATGGTCTGTGTCCGTTGGACCTTGTTAATTTGTCAGGGATTTCGATTAATCGTTAGATCTTTGACGTTTCATTACCACTGCTTATAAAGCAACGAAGGAGAACATCGTGAAGAAACCAGCGTGCTTAAGAATGATAAACACTGTAAATAGACAGTCGATAAACATTGAGGCCGAGAATTGGATTACTGCCACAATTACGTCCCACTTACTGCAAGGAAGAGGCCATTGCTTCAAAGTTGAAATTGCAATATAATTCAATAAATATTACCTCTATGAACGGAGATATATAATTAAAAAAAAAAATGGCAAATTGAAAAACTTAGCGTTACTTAAGTAATGTATGTAGCTGTTTCTAAAAATGCGTTTCTTTCCGACAAAACACATTCATTCGTGAACGTGTAAACCAGTAAAAAGTTGTTGACCTCCGATTCTGAATACCTATCAAATTAGGCACTTATGTCAGCATCAGCACACAATAAATAATCAAACAACACTAGCTCCTAGTAAAAGATTGTATAGTTGAACAAGAGGCTTTTCGCGTGCGGTCTGAATCGGAACTAAAACGCCGCCATTTTTTTTCAAATATTTTAATATTTTACTAATGTTTTCGGACGGCGCCGTCTTGTGAACGCCAATAGAACCAAAGCACTGTACCTACACGCGATCTACCATAATCAAATAACAATTTTAATCTCCTGCCAATATCCTTCTGAACTTTTGGTATCCTCGTGGCGAGGTTGAGGGGAGCGGGGCAGTCTTGTGATGCGTCGATTTCTCCGAATAAGATTAATAAATGCAGGCGGGGGCAGCACGGGGCGAGGGGAGGGGACATCGCGGCTAATGACACGCGCCGCTGCAGATATTTTTTTATCGCGAATTTAAAACATAAACTGGTTGCGGTAGCTGTAAGAAGTGGGCGAACAGAAGGCTGAGTTTGTCCAAATTTAGTAATAAGAAACTGATTCCAACCCAATTCGGTCAACGCTGAACCTTTTGAACGCCATTGTCACATGTATGTGATAAGCAAACGCGTGCCTTGGACGCTAACGACGCAAATATGTAACAAAAAATTAAGGTAAAATTGTGGCTTGGCGTGAAGGGCACGCTCGTGCGTATACGCTCTGTCGTTCAAAAGGTTAACCCTTCGCGTGTCCAAGTGTAGTCTCAGTGCAACTCCAAGACATACAGCCACACGTGTCTCACACAGCCACGAGGCGAGACAATTGTTTGATGGTGATAGGCACTTCTTCCCATAACGTTCTAAATACGCGACAAGGTTGTTTCCACAGTTTCCACTACACAAATCTGGATTTCATTGGTGTTATAATTTACAAGCTTATTACCTCCGCAGGGGTAATAACCCCAGGTTTTCTTGTAAGAAATCATGTCTTATCCAAATTGGCACAAGCTTAGTATGGTATGCTAAAGAGTTCTATTCAAAGAAAACATTCTGTCCCGTTAATGCCTTTAAAGAAGGCACACAAGTGGTTTCCTTCTCGGAAGAATGTTTTGACCTGATCACTCGGAAGTTAAAAATAGTTTCAATCCAAGTATCCTTTGTTTGCAATACCAAGTACTTTCGTATACATTGTAATCTGCTCTGATTGTATCTGCTTTTACCCTATTGTTAGCGAGCAAATCTATGTAGAGAAGCAAATTTTTATAACGCGATCTTCCAATGCAATATGAACTTTATCTTAATTTTTGTAACGTACAGACTAGGTAGGTAGATATTAGCAAAAACACAAGTCGCGCGTTTTCCAGAAAATCCTCGCGTATTCCAGAGAATTCTGTTAGCAGCTCTTATCTACTTTGAACATTACACAACTGAAATTAAAGTTTATTATGATTTGTAACATCCTGTTCATTTATTCCATTCCGGTGCAATATAAATTGAGTCTGACGTGTACTCGTCCTTCATACGTTTATTGGCTACTGAACTTTGTGATGAGTCTGACTAACTCGCCATCTATAAATGCTGGGACCCGATAGATGGTGAACTATTTGGCGGTCCTGTCTATTTGTGGCGATCTTTAGCTTGATGTAGTGCAAAGGAAAATTTGGTATCGAGGTTGGAAAAGACGTATGGTCACAGTAGGAAAGTAATCCTTATAAGATGGTTTTAAGGATTACTTTCCTACTGTGTGTGTGATTTTTGCCAGATGATCTAATAACATGCTAACATGTATGCTGCAATTAGACAAGCATTCGCTCCTTATTCTTTGTAATGTGTAATTTTGTAGTGGGCCTTCTTCCCGTTCTTTTTGCGGTAGCCGTCCGCACCGCAGCCTCCGCCCGCGCCCTACGCCCTGCAGCCTGCAACACTGCATAGTTCACCGCTCTGCGCTCGCGCATCGATACTCAACACCGCACTAATCACGAGTTAACACCTATTGTTAGTACTTCATACCATTCGCCATTTGTATTTAGATGAACGTTGTGTTTTCTGATTGAAGTCTTAGAATGAACTTCATAATACCCAGTTGAGTTGTGTTGTATTTAATTTAAATCATTTGAAGGCACTTTTGAATGTCTAAATGTTACATAAATTGATTCTAGTTACCGAATCGCAAACTTGCGGAGTTATGGAGTATAGAGATCAATAAACGATAGATACTGTTTTTAAATGTTTTACAATGTCGAATTAATAAAAAAAATATCACTTTCCAAATATTGTATAAAATGTATATAAATGCGAAGCAAAAACCAACAACGGACATCGATAGCGGTAATTATATTGTTATCCACAAATACAGTAAACTGTTAAACAATTACAGATCCTGAATATCTTTTGAACTCAAGCGCTTGTCACCGGATATGCACATTTAATCTTTTCATCTTAAATGTTAACTTATGTAAGATTTAATCTACAGGTAGCAATGTAGCATATCTATTAATTCTCCAACAGGAGACTCGTAATAGCAGGAATTACTTGTTAATATTTAATTATACAAATGAGCCACTTTGTTCATGTCTTAGCGAAGTACATATCTGCAATAGCGGTAAGAAATACATTTACTATTAATAAAGGAAAATTCTAGAAGTCTACATAAAGATAAGAGTTATACAAGCGCATGTAAACATAAAATGTATGTAACATTGAAATAAGGAATGAAAATGAAACAATTTTCTGAGCGTCCAATGTCTTCATATAAAGGTGTCTCATGTTACAGCGCGCGCGTTGATGTCTTTTACAAGTGCGTCGACGCCTACGAATGTCACTCTTGCGCAGGTCGCAATTCCAGCCATACCCGACACTTAGGGCTGTCAATAGCAGTTCCAGTCTTTCAACAGCTAATCAAGCCAAGCCTAGGACAACCGGTTACGGGCCGTTTACGGAACCCTGGTCAATTTCTCTGGTTTCCCATCAACGTCGAGGTGATATCGACCGGCAGACAATAAATCCGGTTCTGCTGCAGCGGACGGGTTGCAATTAAACTAGTGTCGCGTCGGAGTTCGCGGACCGTGCGAAAGTGAAGCACGTGGGGGGCGAGAGGCGAGGTGTGGGGGAGGGGGGAGGCAGGGGCGAAGGCTCCGTCTGCACACGCACACAGAGTAGGAATTACAGTGCGATCAGGAGAGTTGCCTTAAAGCTCCCAGTAAGCTTTCTTTGCGTTTTGTGGATCGTATACAAATAAACTAAGTATTTTTTGCAGTTTGGGTAATAACGTGTTTTCTGAACGCACTGTAGCTTTGTTCTTTAATGATTTGTTAAAAAATACAAGTTCTGAAAAAGCTTTTCCATTTGAATTTTATATGCCTACTTAGCGGTACATCGAACCCCAAAAGTATCAAATTCGTAGTAGGTGGTCGAAGCACTCAGAATCATCGGAGAAAAGGGGTTCTTGTTGATCCCCATATAGGCATACATATTAATTCCTTAAACACACTGGTTATTCTACTCTGTGTCTGTTGAGGTTCTGCGTGTGTGTCAGCGTGTAGGTGTTTGCGAGTGTATTCAGTCCGCGCGCGCCGGCCGACGCAGACGCACGCGCCGCTGCCGAGTGCCATGTCGCGCTAGGCGCGCCCCCATGGTGTACCCCGAGGCGTCCCGCTGGGGCGCGCCAGACGCCGCGCTCGCCCCCCTCTACGATGACGTCTACAGAGGTCAGCTGATATTTGCAACCTCACCTATTTTTAACACATTCCCGCTGTGAATACCAGACAAAGTGACTTTCTGCAATCGTAAAGTGCCCCAACAGCCTGATTTCTTCAGCTTAGCCTGCCGTCATTAATCCCGGCTTTTGCCAGACTGATTTACCAGATGATAATTGTCTGGTATGATTCTTATTGGTCCGCGATGAAATGTTGCAAACAAATACTGGTAGACTTATTATCATCAGATAAATCAGACTTTGCATTGAGTTATTTAACGTAAAGAAACATCAACGAAATGTTTGGAATTGACATAAGCTTTCGGAAAGGTACGTCATAGTCATTGTCAAATCCATTCTCTTAATTGAAGTTTCTGTTCGTTATCTATTGTTAGAAGTCACTTTTTCTAGAAGATACTGAAAACCTGAATCTGGGATTACCAAAGATAAACGTTAAGGGAAATTATTTAAGTGTTTTAGAACGAAATGTAATGCAACCTCCGGCTCCTATATGCGAATCTTCTTTGTGTGTAACCTGTGTCTATCCGGCAACCTGTGGATGTCCTGTACCACTTGAGCTTCGGCTCAATCCTCTAGCGACCCTTACGCGTGAATATAATTATTAAGTTGTTTAAAATTCAAACCGGTGCTTAACGACTCTTTTACTGTTACACCATTTTTGTTTGACCCTAATCACATGGTACTTATAACACGATTTAACTTTTCAACATTGCAACCCCGGCTTTAAAATTTATTTCTTTGTTCAGTTGTGCTTATTTAAAAGCTTGTTTAAAAAATACACACTTGGTGCGACTGGTCGGTCGCTGATGACTCAGGCGGCAGACATCTGTTACTAACCATTATATTTACATTTCAATAGAGACAGCGCATAATTGTAATGGTTATTTCATATTCGCCGCAGTGTTCACAGTGAAGGGAGTGTTAAATACTTTAAATCCAGTTCAGTAAGTTTAGTATCAGAAATAATAACACATCCATTGTAACTCTTATAATATTTACAATCGAGAACGAAATCCCGAAAGCCTTTTTACGATATCACATAGAATTTTACAATTACCTGATTAAAGTTCAACTCTTATGAAGTAATTCTCCTACATAATCCTTTTATTTGCCGAGAAGTTTATTCCTCTCACGAATGTTTCCTAATAAGATTGGTTTGCAAACATTTTCTTTGTTTGGATCCGGTAAAACTTTAGCGTCCCAACCAAATTATAAAAGCCCATTCTCATAACAGTTAATAGTAAAGACATGTGGATAATGATCTGTACAATCTGTTGGTGTTTGTAATTGAGTGAGTAACACCGCAATAGAACAACAAGGACAGTATTCTGAAATGCGTCCTTATTGTGATCTTGCGAGAATCGAATTCGCGAGCGAATACTCCACCTGCGTCCGACCTCGTCTCGGCTCATTTTATAATGACATTACAGTAATTCCATACAACAGCGTAGGAGTATTATGTTCATGATGTTCCGACGTAGACGGCTCGTGTTGAACGGTTGTTTTATTGATAATTGGGACCTACAGCTCATGTCGGTGCTTTAAAGCTCAATTAAACCTTGAAAATTGAACTGTCTTAAGGAAATTCAAATTGTGATTTTATAGTAGGTATTTCGTTTACGATCGTCTATAAAGTTTGTATGCTGGTCGGGTACAGCCCGTACTATGCGATGTGGGATGAGAAATGCAAGAGGGCCTATAACGTAAGGTACGAGTTATTAATTGACCCGCGACTTTCGAATCGGCCTAGTTTGCGATCGCGTGTTCTATCTCGCCATTTCTCGTTATCGTTTATCGCATATGGCTTGACGGTTTTTATGTCAATTATTAGTTTTAATTGGTCGTTAATATTTTTAATTCGATGGTCTCATGTGATTAGCGACGTAGGTAGCTGTTAATTGCGTGTTTATAGGCTTCTTCACAATTTTGTGAATATTTTCCCTTTTTAATCGTCGTATTAAAGAAATGTTGGCAAATGTTTTATGATGTTTTGATTACCATTTTTTGCGCACATTATATTTTATTATTTTAACGTCCGTTTAAATAATAATTATGAATACCAACGTTTGTTCTATTTGAGTAAGAGGACTTCAGTTTTTCCTTTTCATTGTGTGAA
This sequence comes from Ochropleura plecta, assembly GCA_905475445.1. Lineage (NCBI taxonomy): Eukaryota > Metazoa > Arthropoda > Insecta > Lepidoptera > Noctuidae > Ochropleura > Ochropleura plecta. Next base: position 5,019,939 of record FR997723.1, on the reverse strand, counting down.
TATTTGATTTGGGCGAAATGTAAATTGGACATATTTTTAGAACTTCTCCAAAATACTACAATTTACATAATGAAGCCCAGGGTGACGGAATTCGTCTCTAACATTTACATTTGCTTGGACCGTGACAAACTTTAGAAAGTAGGTATATTTAAGAAATATTTTTTAGACAAAAAGAATAATACAGACCAGACCAGAGAGCGGCGTTTAATATTAACTGACAATGCGACTTTTTAGTGAATTTGCGAAAATTTACTAAACTAAAAAAACTAAACGAATTATCGCCTATCGGTTATATTAAGTAGGCTCAAAATAAGTATAAGTACTTAATTTCGCAAACCTTAAAAAAAAACAAAACACTTGAACAGAAATAATTCACGAATTTATATAAACAAAATTCTGCATTCTTTGATACTAAGGCGTGGTCCATTCGAAAATGCGACTGCGACCGTTAGCAGCGTCTGCGCACGTGGGGCTCCCCACACGGCGCGACATACATGGGACACTCGATGCAATCGCTATTATTCTAGAAACTGCACCTCAAGTGTAACAGCACTTAATGCTGTACGCGAGACAACCCTGATTAATGGAACAATCATGTTACGTACGGATATCCGGATATGTGAGTTTTTGATCAATTCTTTTTATTTTATCATCATCAATCAGTCTATCGAATAAACGGTCTGGATTTTATAAAATTACTAGCTTTTGCCCACGGCTTCGCTCGCGTTAAATTCGGGGTAACACAGTTCCCCTCTCCTGAATTGCAGGTACCTGCTACCTGTAGTTTTTGCTCTTTTTTTTTGGGTTGGGAAAGCATCAAATAACTTCCCCCGCTCTGGGCGGAGCGGGGGGGGGGGGCGTGTCAGACTTGTCAGACTTTTACTGACTAAAACAAACCCATGTTCCTTCTGTTGCCCTTTACGTTCCGGGGCCGCGGTATCTCTTTCGAACAACCCGCAACCCCGGCAGGCGGAGGCTCTGGCAAGCCCCTCTGCTTTTAGTTTTTGCCCTTGCGCCTTATTTATTGTAATAGCAAAGCTAAGTTTTCCCTTTTCTTCCTCTTTCTCCCTAATATCTCACATTAACAAAAAAAAACATCAAAATCGGTTTAGCTATTTAGGCGTAAAGACAATCAAACGAACTCACTTTCGCTTTTATAATATTAGTAGGGATAACCATTTCTTTTTGTTGTCTATTAACAGTAAATGAAAACGTAAGCAGGTATATGTTACTCGTTTGGGGATTTCTGAACCTAGAGAAGTTCAATAGTGCGTCTTTAATTGACCATTTATTAAGACTTGGTTTGGAACAAAGGTGGTACTAAGTACTAAGGGTGTTTTTAATATCGTGCGGATTTCATCACGTACGGAAAATTTCTCCCATTCAAATAAATATTTGTATGAAAAGGACATTTGCGGGGGTTATGCGTGATGTGCAAACCCACAGTTTTTTGCGCATGGGAAACCATCAAATAACTTCCCCCGCTATGGGCGAAAAGGGGAGTGTCAGACTTTTACTGACTAAAACCCACTCATGTTCCTATTTACTGCTCTTTATGTTCTGCGGCCGCGGTATCTCTTTCGAACAACCCGCAAGCCCGGTAGGCGGTAGCCCTGGCCCTCTGTTTCACTGACATCTCTTTGAACATGAACACACCATCGACTAGGCAAAGCGCCGTCGAAACGGACTTAATTCTTTTTTTAAACTGTCTTTGTAACTGGTAGCTTACAACAACGTCTTAAGGTGCCACACAAAAGAAAAGTATAAAAAAAAAGTATTCATGTGATACCACCAACTTGGTACAGTCAACTTGACTACCAACCCGTCTGAAAGTCCCAGTAGAAAGCTTTGCGCTAGATACAGAATTAAATACTTGGAAATAGAAAATGGTCATAGAATTGGATACCTTCGAAGGGAGAAAGTGTTAATAACAACATTTGATCTTAGGTACGTTGGTAGTTATCTGATCGAATGAGGTTTCTGTATCGACTCGTGCGGTTAACTTCATTGCCTCCTCTCAATTTCCTATCAAACAATTCTAAAGTTTCCACTTACTTCAAAACGTTGTACCGGAGAAATATTCTTCAGTCTAAGTATCTAGGCCATCGAACAAAAGAAAAACAGTCCATCTTTCAGTTATTTTAACTCGAATCTATTATTTCTGTTGAAGAAAACTTGTCTTTTTAGAGGTTCATCGGCAAAATGGGCAGTAGGTAAATTTTATTTTAACAACTTTATTGTTTCAACGTTTTACATTGTCGATATACCTATATACATGTTCTGGTGCTTATTTAGGCGGTTACTGAGACACCTACCGTCAGATAGAATCGGATAACAAAATCATCCTTTCTAATATTATAAAAGCGAAAGTGAGTTTGGTTGTTATGTCTTCACGCCTTAATGGCTAAACCCATTTTGACGAATTTTGGTACAGAGATAGTTGGGACCCAGGAGACGGACATGAGCAAATATTTAAAAAAAAGTGGGATATGAGGGAGAATGAGGGAAGAAAAAAGAAAACTTAGCATTGCTATTACAATCAATAAGGCGCAAGGGCAAAAACTACAGGTAGCAGGTACCTGCAAATCAGGAAAGAGGAACTGTGGTATCTACTGTGGGAATTTAACGCGAGCGAAACCGCGGGCAAAAGCTAGTAATTTCATAAAGGCGAAAGTTTGTATGTATGTGTTGTTTGTTACATCTTCACGCATTCATTTTCTTTAAACGTCTGGAACGATTTGAGTGAAATTTGGTGTGTATGGATTAACACATAGGCTTTTTCTACCGGTTTTATCAGGTGAAACCACGGGGAGCTGATAATTAATCATTCTCTATTATCATTATCATGATTTTTGGACCTTTCATGCCAATGCAATGCAATTTAATTTAAATATTCTTTTTATAGTAATTTTAAATAACAAGAAAAAAAAATCTTTTTTTTTCTTTATTAAACAAATTCACGACTACAGCGACCTAGAACGGAACGAAGGTGGTAAATAAACAAATCATTCTGTATTTAGTACACTTCATGTTTATATTATGGCAGTTTCCTATAAATCCGAATATACGGTTATAGTATTAATCAAGTTCAGGTCAAAACACTTCAGTGCAAAGAATTTTGAGCGGTTCTCAGCCTTATGACGACGGTAGTTAAGAATAAAAATCAGGAAATTATATAATTTATAGTAATAACTGTCAGATGATCTGGTTTTCTTGACAGCGTTCCGTTAGCTGGTTGTAGCGTTTCGCAGAACCTCGAAACGAAGTTGGCAAAAATATCGACTGTAGGTAAGTATATAGAAAAGATATGAATGGATTGTGTAAGGAATGATATGAAAAAGAAAGTCCAGGAGTAAATGATGACGTGACGTCTGACAGGGGAGAGTGGAAGAGGAAAACGTGTTGCGCCGACCGACAAATAGACTGGTACAAGGGCAGGAAAATACCTCATCCTCATTATCCTCAAATAACTAGATGAACTTAGATGAGCTTCTTTTTGAATTATGGTCTTATGACTGTGAGTGTTGCGATATTACCCCGTAGTTTAATTTAAGTGTGATTTATTGTAGAACAAGCTTTGCCCGCGGCTTCGCTCGCGTTAAATTTGGGGTAACACAGTCCCCCTTTCCTGATTTGCAGGTACCTGCTACCTGCAATTTTTGCCCTTGCGCCTTATTGATTTGTAATAGCAAAGCTAAGTTTTCCCTTTTCTTCCCTCTTTCTCCCTCATATCCCACTTTTTTTTAAAATATTTGCCCATGTCCGTCTCCTGGGTCCCAACTATCTCTGTACCAAAATTCGTTAAAATCGGTTCAGCCATTAAGGCGTGAAGAGGTAACAAACAAACAAACTCACATTCGCTTTTTTATTATTAGTAAGGATATTCATGGGTACATCTAGTAAATGGGATTGATAATTCTGTAACCTCACAGCATATTAAAATTTGTGATGTTTGTTCTGTAACGAAAAATCTAATTGCGGATTCTTCATGGAAACTTTTAGCACAGTCCGCTCCAAGGCTTTTCTGTTCCTTTAACTTTTTGTTGAGCTGTAAGGACGTAATTTAAGTTATAATTACATTTCGAAAACAAGTATTTTCGACAAAATACTTTTACCAAATTGTTTGTAATACTGTGAGCCATTTCAAGGAGATTTTACTCTGAAAATACTTTAGTAGTGTCACCCTTCTCTAGTAAGGATTATTTCAGATGTCTCTTGTCTGCTGACAGTCTTAATCTTTTCCATTTTCCGAACTCAATAGGATCCATTGGTCGTTGAAAACTTTTTACTTTTTCCTCTTTTCTTCGTAAGCTAGTTAATTTATGAATTGTTCCCATTGGATTGTGATTTTGTTCAAAGTTATTGGTACTTGTGCCGAAGATGACCAAATTTAGAGAACTTTGCTATTGTAAGTCCTATTTATGTTCAATAAACTAGGGTTTCATATAAACGATTCGCTTTTTAATATTAAAACCAGACATTGGCTAGGCTAGTTGAAACTTGTAAGTTAAACAAGATAATACTGTAAAGTTGACATTTTGACCTTGTGCATAATATGATCACGTTAGATAGTATCTACTCGATGCAAAAGCTTTCATAAAGCTTATCAGTTTTGTTGAGTAAGCGATTGTTTTGCACTTTATTAAGATAATTAATAAGATAACACTTACTGTACAAAAACCTTTTAAGGTAAACGTCTCTATTATCAGCTTTGTGTGTTCGTTCAATAGGATTCTGAGTTATGATGCCAGTTATTGCGCCGTTTACCCTAATTTGTTGAACTTGTATTAATTTTGATTGTAATTAATTTTCTGTTGTTGTTTTTAAGAGTACCACCTGTTGTTTGTTTCTGAATCAACCATTTTGAAATAGGTTGGCTATTTGTTTTCCGCAATTCTGGAGTGATTATTTAATTGGTTTAGTTTATAGTGTCGATGAAACCAGCCAATTTGGCGTTTATGAATCTGCAAGACAGAAACTAAAAAACTCGTTTTACTAATGAAACTTTTGTTGTTACAACTATCATGTAAGTCAATTAAGTTTTGTATAATTTGTTAAACAATTAATCAATTTGTAACACGTCAAACAGTGACAAATGTAATCATCGCGTGTTGACGAGAATAACGTCCAAAATATTCGTAACATGAGTGTAATTACGAGCGCTGCTAATGAACTTCATTAATTTCGTACGTTTTTGACAACTGTCAAAATGAATTTTGAACTTTTATGAAATTCGTTAATTATACAGTACTGTTTTCAACATGCTGCTCTGTTTTTTCTAATTTTGTAATTATTTCTAACTACATTTTACCCGCGGTTTCACCCGCGTTTATTAATATCATTAAATTTAATAATAATATTTGTACTTGTGAATAATAAATGTGAGGTCGGGTTTGATGGGCAGTAATGAGAATATTATTTTTAGGACACGCGAGCTCCCGTATGTCAATTTTTTAAGGGGAATTAGAAAAAATACATATGAAAACCTCAATCATTTGCTACAAAGCTATCAAATTGCAGAAAAATCTAAAAAATATTCAGTCTCCCCCATTTTCTAACTTAAAATGTGAATTTTCATAAATAATTTGTAAATTGACGTTTATCATTCCCATTCCATTTTACGGATAGTCTGCAAAATAAAACAAATATGCAGTCTTTATTGGTTTGTTCAAAGTAAAAATAAAAATTCACACGTCATGTGACATTTATGACAGATACCAACTGACATTAGGCCTTGCAGTGTGACCATTATAGGTAGAAATATGCAAATAGGCAACAAAAAATATGCAACAATAACGTATCGAATTCAGAATTTGGACTAACTCTTGTCCCTTTCTTAGCGTGTCATTGACAATCTAAATTGAGTCAGGCCGAAATTTGGCGACGATCAGTTAGGCGCTTTCGGTAGCGTCCATCAACTCTTGTGATCTGAAAGCTACAGGACAGGCAGGACACGATGTCAAGGGTCCCAGCGTTTGTGGAGCAACACCACATTTTTACTCTAAGGCAGAGGCATCTACTCTTGTTTGTACAACGTATACATATGGTTAGTTTATACTTGTATCTTGGTTATGTTGACCATTTTTTTTGCAGATGAGAATTCATCAAATAACTTACCCTGCTCTGAACGGCGCAGGGGGTTTGTCAGACTTGTACTGACTAAAATCCACCTATGTTCTTTCTTTTGCCCTTTATGTTCCGGGGATATTTTCACCATCAAAGACTATCCTTCTACCGCTCGATGTATTCGTTTGAAAAACCAACTATCATTACGTATGTACAGAGGCTAGTCCTCACATAAACTCACGCCTTCTTTCCATGCGGTGGCCAGAAACGACAGAACGCCACCTGCTCCCATCCGAAAACACTACTTTCATACATCTTAGTCTTACAAGCATGTGCAATAGTTTGTCATCATCTGCCTATCCTTTTTCTAACTACATGTTGAGCTTGACTTCTAGTCTAACCGAATGCAGCTGAATAGCATTATTTAATACTTAGCGACTACCCATCTGACCTCCACCCAACTGGATAATACGATACCCCTTGGCAAAACTTGTTGTGAGACGTTTTATTGCAATAGTTAATATAACAGTAATTATTTACTATCTCATCTATTTTTATCTCGGCAACAGTCTGTAGAGTGCTAGGGTCAATGAATTCGTCCCTTCCCTTGCAGAGGGTCACAGAGGTCCACAAAGGAGCGCAGTAGGGCACAAAGCGACCCTGATAATGACATAATTACTGCTCGGCAGGTGGGTATCACAGTCTACCGCAAGGTGACGCGAATAACTGTCCATCTACCTGTTATGAACTTATGAGCTCTTAGTAGGGATGTGCTAGGCATGTTTGTATGACGGATTGTTTATCAAATATGTAACTTTTTTGAACATATTCTGCTTTAAAAAAATAGTGCTGTTTTCAATATCGGTGTCTTGATGATTTAAAAATTCACTTAATTTTCTAAGTAGGTTGACATGTTTTTGTTCGGAATTGTTTATTTTTACAACACAAAACCAGAACCCCTATCCGAGCACGTTCTTTTGTTTGTTTAAAAACATTTATTTGAAGTAGAAATCTCATATCAGCGAAAATCAACGTCAAAAACTTAACAAAAATCTAGGTAAATAAGAGATATGTTTGACAGATGGAACTGAATTTGGAATACGAACGTTTTTCAAAAAACGAAAATTGCTAAAATGGACGATAGCGTATTTCTAAATTGTCCTTGAAAGCTCTGGAACGGCAATCTTTCATTCAAATCCTCCACAACAACCCTTTTGCCCTTTTTGAGACAAGTAAATGTAAATAGAAAACACATTGCAGACTCAGGAAAACAATAAAACAGTGGAACTGACTCCATAAATTGAGTTTCGCGATAAACTATCTTACGATATATCCCCGACATGATACGCTGACTTACATAGTACGAATTCCACGGGCATACAGAGCTGGTATTCCATTATCTGTGATACGGAAAGTGCCACAGATCTACCGCCCACTGGCACACCACTAGTAATCGCTGAATATCGATACTGCTAATACAAGTCCCGTAGCGATTTTACGAACGTCGATTTACTGCGGTTCTAGCGAATTGTTTCCTTAGAAGGGTGCATGGTATATCCTTACTTCCTTACTAATATTATAAAAGCGAAAGTGAGTTTGTTTGTTTGTTTGTTTGTTTGTTTGTTACCTCTTCACGCTTTAATGGCTAAACCGATTTTGATGAATTTTGGTACAGAGATAGTTGGGAACCAGGAGACGGACATAGGCTATTATTTTTTGAAAAATAGTGGGATATGAGGGAATAGGAGGGAAGAAACGGGAAAACTTAACGTTGCTATTACAAATCAATAAGGCGCTACCGAATTTAACGCGAGCGAAGCCGCGGGCAAAAGCTAGTGTACTAATAAATTGACAATCGTTTATTTGCGTGTCTGTTATTTTTTTTTGTAAAGCAAACCATTTACGTTTCCAATGGTTATTAAACAAAACAAAAATAAATAAAAAACGGATAAAATTCGTTGATATAATTTCTCTTGTTAACCGATATACTTAATTAAATGTTAAAAAAAGTTGTGGTTCAACGTAGCAGACTTTCAACCTTCCAATACATATTAAAACCGCTACAAAACTCTACCGTTTCAATTTGACTTGTCACCAGTTAAAATCGCACGACCAAGTCAATTGTTTTTGGAGACTTCAACGTCGATTTACTAACTAAGAAAAACAAAGAGACAAAACAATACAAAGCAATAGTCAAGGAAGCTGGACACACACTACTAAATAAAATAAACAAAAAATATTGTACGAGAAACTCCGAAACAAAAAAGACTATCATCGATCATATCAGCACCAACCTAAAAGACGATTACTTTCATGTGGTAATAATTGAATCCTCTATGTCTGATCATAACCAGATGTACCTAGAACTCAAAAAAACCAAAACTCCTCCGAAAATGAAAACTCAATATGAAGCAATAAACTACACAAAATTATATAACACTGTTGAAACAGCTAAGTTCAAAAATCCTAACAACGAATACCTAGTGTTTGAAAATCAAATAAAACTATTTACAGACAAAGCTAAAACTATAAAAACCAAGATTCTCAATCCTCCACAAAGAGACTGGATTAACAAGGACATTATCGCTGAAATCAACCAGAGGAACATACTATCGGCAGAACATAAAAGTAACCTTAGTAACGACACACTAAAAACCGAATTCACGAGGAAAAGAGATTATGTAGCTAAATTAATATCACAAACAAAAAATTCCTACTATTATAATGAATTTAACAAATGTATTAGTAAACCTAAGAAAATGTGGGGCCTAATCAATACCTTAACAAGTAATAAAATAAAACAGAGCTGTGTTCCTCCAAAATTAGTAGTAAACAACGATAACATTATCGAGCCAAATCATATTTGCCAAATATTTAACGAATACTTTGCTACAATTGGACCACTCCTAGCGAACGAAATACCTAGTTCATTTCATAACGATCATGACTGCGCTTTACCAAATTCTATAACTCAAAATGTTGAAAATCTCTCCACTTTCAGCCCGTGTTCTGCTAATGAAATAGCAACACTTATAGCTAAACTCGATCCAAATTGCAGCACTGGCCTAGACGGAATAAATACCAAAGTAATTAAAACCGTTAAAAGTTTAATCGCAAACGATCTGAGCAAGTGTCTGAATAAATTACTGGATGACGGGAACTTCCCTGATACACTAAAAATAGCAAAAGTAACACCAATCTATAAATCAGGCCCTACCACAGATCCAGGAAATTATCGACCTATCTCAGTGTTGCCTGTAATGTCAAAAATATTAGAAAAAATTATTCACAAGCGATTAGAAAAGTATCTTAATTCTATTAACTTCATCACCGATCGACAATATGGATTTAGACCCAGAAGTAATACTACTACAGCCACTATTGATCTCATCACTAAAATTAAACAAAACATAGACAGAAAAAACATAGCCCTGGGTATTTTTATTGATTTAAAAAAGGCCTTTGATACAGTTAGCCACAAACTACTCCTAAAAAAACTGGAATCAATAAAAATCACGGGAAAAGCTCTAAAAATGCTCGAGTCTTACTTAAAATATCGTTCGCAAGTGGTCAAACTTGGTAATCACCAAAGTGATGCACTACCTATTACATGTGGCGTCCCACAGGGATCTATCTTGGGACCCTTACTTTTTTTAATATATATAAATAATATAAGCGAAATTGAACTACATGGTCACCTTACCTTATACGCCGACGACACTTGTTTATTTTACTTCGGATCTTCCATCCATCACATTATCTCACAAGCACAAGAAGATTTAAATACCCTATTCGCATGGTTTCAGTTCAATCTCCTAACAATAAATATCTCTAAAACAAGTTATATAATATTTAAGGCTAAAAATAAATCGATTCCACCATATGACCCTCTAACAATTAATGATATCCCGCTACAGCAAAAACCATGCGAGAAATACCTCGGTCTAAGAATGGACAGCTCACTAACGTGGAATGCTCACATAGATCACATAAAGAGTAAACTTTCGGCACTCTCCGGGTCACTGCGTAACATTGTTCGTTGTATTCCACCAAAACTGCGGTATACTATTTACAACTCCCTAGTAAAGCCACATCTACTTAACTTAATCGAAATTTGGGGCAGTGCTGCTAAAACAAAATTATCTGAACTTCAAATTACCCAAAATAAAATCATAAAAATACTATTTAACTACCCATATCTAACATCTACCAGCAAAATTTATCAAGACACAAAAATTATGAACATAAAACAACTTTACATTTACAACACATGCATTTTCATCAGAAATATTCTTGACAAAAGCGTTCACTCAAACTTAACACTCACCCAATATAAACAAGTTAGTCAACGCAGTACACGGCGAGCAAGCTTGTTAGTTTTACCGAAAACAAGAACTAACTATGGTAAAAAAATGCTAACTTTTGAAGGAGCACAGCTTTATAACAAATTACCGTCCTTTATAAGAAATGTACACTCTTTCAATGCATTCAAAACTCAACTTAGCCAGCACATAATTGCAGATCGATCACTTCTGGAGAAATGAATGCATTGAATGGGTAACTATTAAGTTGTAATACTGATGACGAACTTATTGTAATTTATATTTTTAGTATTGTTCTCAAGTAAGTGACTTATGTTTTTATTGAGAATAAAGTTTTCTTTAAACCGAAACCGAAGTCGCATGCACATCTCCAGCCTCACAACACTATTTCATTATTCCAAACGCGCGTCGTACGATTATTTCGCATAATAATTCACGGATTATTTTGGGTGTTAATACTACTAACCTAGCGTTATAGTATGCGATGCACGTCCGACCTCGACTTCCTCCCAGACTTCGAGGATTAAGCCGTAATATAGAGATGTATGAGGTGTTGTACTGTCAAGTTTTGGAGTACGAATTTGAATATGAATAAGCCGTTTCAGGGGTAACGGTTTTGGTGTAAGAATATTCTTACTTAACTTCAAACGAGTCTGGTTGGCTTAATGTTACTTACATTAAGTAAATCTGACTCGTTTGAAGTTGCACTTATGAGGTAACTTATGGATTATGTTGGGTTTGTGGTTAATCAAGAGTTATACTAACTATTATTTTCAAATTACAAATGGTCATAAACTGATAATAAAAATAGTAAAATAATTACAGGGCAAAATACAGAATTAGCATTGCCATCCAACGCGGTAATACTGCCAGACTTCTGTTTAGCGACTGACTGTTTCTGAATTGTCTGCGGTCTAGACAAACACATCTCATCAATTCATGAGCGAAAACGATGATCGAAAAGTGAAAAAGTTATGGTTTGACATAACCTATCGAAAAGTATTATAATACATGGTGTAAGTGGGCCGGACCCTTCACAAACCCTTAGCCACTTTATCTTTACGGGAGACATTTTACTGCACCCGAACTGTACTGTACTGTACTGCAATTAAAAAAGAAATAATTACATTGACTGGGAGAACAAGTTGTTAGTTTATTCTTCGTTAGCGGTCTTTTTGATTTTATTTATTTATTTACACCTATCATGTCAAACCTATATTGAAATCCATTGTAGAAATACGAAAAGCATTAAAAACGATTGCTACATGAACTATATTCTAAACATTTACATAAGTGGAAAAAAAATCATAGACTACAATCCACCAACCAATAAAATTCACGACTAACATCAAACTGCTATCACCAATTTACCTGTAATCCATCGAATTGTTTAACGCCTCCAAAGATCCTTGGTTCTTGTAATCTATCGGTTAGCGCCGCTCTCTAGGGAGGTATACCGGCTAGTTACTATGTATTACGAATCGTTACCACGTTAGTTTATGGTTTTTATAGAAGGTATGGGGAGCTCATGGGAATAATAACCTAATCTATCTTCTAGGTTAAGTAACTCTTGTTTGGGTTGGCCTGTGGATGGGTGACCGTCTATTCATTGAAAGCCTTTTGTGGCTCGTGCAGCACGTTAACCCGTTGATTCTAGCTGTCATTTGCCGTTCTTTAACAGTCGTAATGAAAACACAAAAACCTGTAATATGCAATAACTTCCTCTGGGTCGGGGGGGAGTGTTAGACTTTTACGGACTAAAACTACTGTTCCTACTTCTGCCCTTTATGTTCCGGGGCCGCGGTATCTCTTTCGAACAACACGTAACCCCAGCAGGCGGTAGCGATAGCCGACCCCCGTGTGTATCAATGTACTTCTTGATTCATGAAGGTATCGAGTTGAAATTAAAACATAATATATTTATACTCAAGTCTCTTGTCCCTTGCAGCTGTGAAAATCAACCCTCTTAGTCTACGCAGACAAAAAATATGGCCGTTAATGTCGCAGTTTTGTACGAAACCCTCGGTGTTCGAGTCCGACTCGCACTTGGCCGGTTTTTTCTTGTTAACCAACCTTATTTGGTGAAAAACGCTAGCAATTACCAACAAAACATGAAGAAAGTTGATAAAATATACTGACACAAACTAATGGCTTAAGGAAAACGCTTCCAAAACTGTTCGTAGTCATGTATTTAAACCACTTGCAATTGTGTCTACAAGCTACATTATTATATACTTGTACCAAAGAGCTCTTACCTCGATGATTACACATAGGTATAATTATACGCACATACACGTGTGCCCGTAATATTGGCACTATGTTTGCTACCACGTAGTCAATTTAGAACTTTATTTTTCGGATTTTAAGAGTCTATTTGCGCTGGTTTATGGATGGATTGATCAGGCTCTCAAGTGATATTAAAACTAGTTGCATCGTTGGTTTTGTATGCTCGTATTTTGTAGCCACAAACTAGGCTATAAGCTGTATTAACGCTGGGGTTTAAATACGTTTTGTGTAATTGGAGTGATAGTACATTTGTTAATAACTAACTGTGCTGAAAAAAATATTGTTTGAATACTAGGCTTTTGAGTCCTTTCAACTATTTGGGTACGTTATTATTTATAATCCTACTATCCTTACTAATAGAAGCGAAAGTGAGTTTGTTTGTTTGTTTGTTACCTCTTCACGCTTTAATGGCTAAACCGATTTTGATGAATTTTGGTACAGAGATAGTTGGGAACCAGGACACGGACATAGGCTAATTAATTTAAAAAATGGGATGTGAGGAAGAAAAGGGAAAACTTAGCGTTGCTATTAAATAAATAAATAAATAAATATCTTGGGACAACTCACACACGGCTATCTGATCCCAAGCTAAGCAGAGCTTGTGTTATGGTAACCAGACAACTGATATACATACTTATATAATTTATAAATACATACATATTATAGATAAATCACACCCAGACACAGAACAAACAATCATGCTCATCACACAAAGTTTGTCCTGGGTGGGAATCGAACCCACGACCTCCGGCTCAGCAGTCAGGGCCACTAACCACTAGACCAACAGGCCCGTCAATTATAGGAACTGTGTTACCCTGAATTTAACGCGAGCGAAGCCGCGGGCAAAAGCTAGTAATACTATAAATGCGAATGTTTGTGAGGATGGCTGGATAAATGTATGGATGTTTGATTGATTGTTACTCTTTCATGTCAAAACGGCTGAACGGATCTTGATGAAATTTGGCACAGAGGTAGATTATAGTCTGGAATAACATACAGGACTTTTTTTTCGATCATCACGCGGTGGAAGCTGCGGGCGCCAGCTAGTAACGTTATAATTTATAATGTTTGTCTTATTTGTGCACATCAAACAGTTTTTCTTTCTTTTACCTTACCTCAAAATTTTTGGGAACAACTTAAATATGTTCGAGCCGTTTAATTTCCTCATTGACAGTGTAACCGCGTCTGTCATTGGAGTATTTGATTAGACGAGAATTGTTGATTGCGAGTTGCGAGGGTCGGTAGTCTGTTCGGGGTCGATACTGATAAGGTCACGACGTCAAGGGGTAGGAGTTTACCGGGGGACGTAAATCGTTGTTAGAAGGTAAACGTTTCTTGTTTTTATTGCATCACAACTTTATCAAGTTAAAAACGAGCCCTCTGCGCAATAAGCTTTCTAATGGAAAATTAAACTTATTTTCTGTTGCGTCTCTCCTGCCACACGAAGAATTTGTAAAATACTTCTTTGATTACCTTGTTCAACTTTCGTTGTCTATGGAACTGTTGTGCAATATATATACTTACTGCACATTTCTGCTTTTGAAAAGAAAATATGCTCAAAAATACGTGATGACTATTTTCGCTAAAATATGCATTATCTTAAAAAATCAGCAATAATATGCAAATGCATTTTAAAATATGCATTTTAATATAATACTATTTCTAAAATTATTATATAACTTGTACATATTTTTTAAATTAGTTTGTCTAGTTTTGTAAATAATGTACACATAAAATATGTGAACAAATACCATGAGTGAAAATCAAATCAAGAAGTCAAATCTATCATTAACTTCAAATAAATCCGTCAAAATAATTAATGATTGTCTTACTGGATATTGATTTAATTCACAAATGAGTGTATTCATAGTTACTAGTATCTACTTCTAATCAATTTATTTGTCCTGGAAAGCTCATCAAATATTGATTGAAACTCGTCCATACTCACGTGCTCCATAAATGTCAAACTTTGACATTTCATTGACACGTTTAGGCTTCGTTCGAACATATTTAAATGTAAAGCTCAATACAAATTAAGCTGTCCTAAAATCTATCGCTCTATTAATGAACCGAGTGTCAGCTGATTTTGCTTATATGAGTCGATTAATTGGTACTTGACCAAGTGGTATTACCCAGTATTTAACTGGGTTTCTTGTTTTTTTTTTTTAAACGTTGGCCCACACTAGGAATTTCTCCTGTATCGTGGGTGCGTTTACAAACATTTAAACTCACATACACAAACAGCCAGACCCGAAACAACTATCTGTAGGCCATACAATATTTGTTCCGTGCGGGGATCGAACCCGCGACACGCAGCGCAGCAGTCGATCTCTCAGCCACTACAGGTTAACACAGGTTGTGAAAGTCACTTAGACAGTCGCTCCTTGTTATATACGGGTATTCAGCTGCATACGTTTAAGGCATAACGACGAGACGTGACGTGACGTGTACGAGGATACGTAGGTTATATGTTATCACGATAAAAAATTTAGGGCATAAAAATAATGTATCCATATTCCTGAACTGTTTGACAACGGTCATTAGCAAGACATCGCAAATCTAACGTAACAACTAGTATGTATATGGCATCTACAGTACTTTCGCAAGTTATTGTATATATGTCTTGTGACTGGGACAGTAGCAGCATCTTTTCTGTTTTTATGACATTCAATAGTGCCTGTAATGGTCTAATTGAAATTAATGCTTTGAGTTTGAGTTTATACATTTTGTTTGTCTTCAAGATTTGTTGAATACTATTTAGCTTTTGCTAGCGGCTTCGCTCCCGTTATGTATGGTAATTAACCTACGGGAATGTCTAAATGTACCCTATGACGCACGGGGGTAACACAGCTTCTTGTTGGTGAAAGAGATTTTAGAATCGGGACAGTAGTTTCGAAGATTACTCTCTATATACAAACCTAAAAACCGATTGAAGACACGGTTGGTGCAGTGGCAGAGCCTCGACTGCTGCGCTGCGTGTCGCGGGTTCGATCTCCGCACGGAACAAATATTTGTATGACCTATACAGGTAGTCGTTCCGGGTCTGGCTGTTTGTGTATGTGAGTTTAAATGTAAACGCACTCATTATACAGGAGATATTCTTTTCACAGCTTCAAGGGACCACAGATTTGAGTATATAGTAGTTTTAATTTTCGACTCGATACCTCCACGCGTTCCTTAAATAAAGGGTCTTGACAGAAAGACAGACGGAACAAAGTAATCCTATACGGGTTCCGTTTGTTGCTCTTGAGGTGCGGAACCCTAAAAAACGAGCTTACAAACAATAGTGGTGGTTCAAAAAGCGCATTTGTTAATGAGTGCGGCGCATCAGCTGATTTCCCTCAAGTCACTCGTTGCCTGCATTGTATTTGGCCCATAACACATGAGCTGTAGCTTTAGCTCCCAGCCTCCACCCGCGTGAAAATTGGGAAGTATCCCACGGGGATGTATACTGGCATAAAAAGTACCCTCTGTCTTAACCCGGGACATGGTCCATATGTATGCCTTATTTCAATTTGGGGTGAACGGGTAATAGACCGGCAAAATCAAATTTACATAGCATATGCCCACGGGCGTCGGGAGCTGCGAGACAACTCCCGGCCACCGTAGACGCGGGGCTGTGGACGGTGAGCAATGGGTAGCTCACCGTCCGTCCGACTAGAGACGACAGGCCGTATTGATGGCACGTTCGTGTTCCACGCGCGCCTCAAAGAGAAAGTGCGGGTTGTTCGAAAGAGATACCGCGGCCCCAAAACAGAAAGGGCAGAAGAAGGAACATGGATGGGTTTTTGTCAGTAAAAGTCTGACGGAGTGTCAGACTTTCTCACCTTAGAAGTTAATTAATGATTGCCCATCCATTTTTTTATCCAAATACGTTTTGTTCTTTTTGCGTGAAAGAGGAACAAACATCCATCCATCTTTACCAACTAGGGTATTTGTAGTAAGATAAGATATCAATTCGGGCCGTAGTATGGGTGACATAAATTGCAAAGCATTTATGAGCCTTCTAGAACTTACAGTTTGTGATATGTCCCAGCAAGTTTGATACGATAGACGTGTAATCTAAATTAATGTCTGACACTCATACGTAGAAGGGTAGACGTGTAAACTATGAGGGGATGTGATGGGGGTCATTACGTTTCAATTTCATTACAGCTATTAGTTTCAGTAATATCAAATAAATAGGCGAACTTAAACTACCAATATTTTGCAAATATTACAAAATTACATACAAATATTTACGAAATAAAAATGTTATTTTGCAATGGCCTACTTTTTCTTTCAATGTGGGTATGTAAAAAATCTATCTAATAATATTAGCTATCTATATTAAATTCACCAAAAACATAGCAACATCATGGAACTAATAAGTACGAATGCTATAAATACTGGCAATTTATAAAGTAAAATAAAAAAAAACATCACTTCTATAGTTCGATCTCCGATTTCCTTTCAAATCCTCAGCGTTACAGTTCGTCTACACGACCTTATTTTTTACCAACATAAAAAATAATATCACGCTGTCAGTAAGTCCAGTTAAATAATAAAAACCGCGATGTCGGAGCATGATTGGATGAATATAATTATTTATTGATGTCGTAAAGTGATCAATACAAAGTTAAACGTACATAATGATCGGTCGACTAATTCTTTAAAATGATTGGCTCGAGTTTTGTTTCCTCGTGAACAACTGGTTTTTGTAATGTGAAGCAGTTTCGGCCAGTGTTGTTATTTTTGGTCGATTAAGGTGAAGTAGGATTATGAATTTATGGTTTTTAAAAAAGTGTGTACGTGAGTCACAGACGAATTTAAATTGAGAATGCTTTTGAGGTGATTGACCTTTTATTATTTTAATATTCCAGTCAATGATAAAAAGCTGCGTTCAATATTTGCAATCAATTCTAAACTTAAAATATTTGGCCCTTTCACAGTAACATTAACTTATTAGCATGTATGTTTTTCTATATTGATATAATTATGTTTATTTTAGTTAGTTCTTTTTTTTAGACGCGGTGTCTACGTGTCTTATTAATCAACGTTTATAAAGGTCACTGAGATAGGAACTGCAAAATCAGAGACAAAAT
Source organism: Ochropleura plecta (assembly GCA_905475445.1). Classification (NCBI taxonomy): domain Eukaryota; kingdom Metazoa; phylum Arthropoda; class Insecta; order Lepidoptera; family Noctuidae; genus Ochropleura; species Ochropleura plecta. The sequence continues at coordinate 5,002,181 of FR997723.1, read as the reverse complement.
AATGAAAAGACACTGGCGAATAAATAAAAAACCGTAGCTAATATCTCAAACAAAACACACAGAAGCTTTACTTTGTTATGAAAATTTGACACTAGATGTGTAACTGTCCGTGTCTACTGTCCAGTAGTGTACATGTCCGCTTCACGCGTCTGTTCACACGATGTTTCTTTATTCCGCGAGCGACAGACGGACGTTCCATTTCACATCCGACACGACAGACGCGCATCTGTTGCCGTTTTATGACTCCATTACATTTTCGTTTTACTCATTTTTGGCACTGGCTGTTTCCTCGGTTCCGACCGTGTGGATTTTCCTTGGTTTTCTGTGATAGAGAGTAATGGAAATTTAAGCTGTGAGGAAAATTTTTGGGTGTGGTCATTTCGTTCCTTTAAAAACTTATTTAAGCTCGGTTATAATTGATTTAGTGTTTCTAAATTAATCTAGACATCTCGTATTCTGGTTACAACCAACACAGTCTAACACTAAACGTATAAAACTGTATATTTTCATCTATGAGCTTCCGTTGCCTGATAACAAAATAATTATTATTTCCTTTATTTATCTTTCTCACATTTTTTTTTAATATTAAAATTTCATAAAACAAATCTACAAAAAAATGTGGCCCACTGGTATCGAGAACAAGGTCGAAGCTACGGGTGGTTAGGGCTCCAGAGACAGGAAGGAACCTTCTCACAATGCAGACCATATCCAGGAGCCTGCCTTCAGAATCGGGCCCTTAATTCAACTGCCTAAGATCCTCGAAATATATTTATTATTATTAAAGTAATACCAGAAAAGTCAGTTAGGTACCCACTTTCTCGATCTAGTCAGAGCCTCACATAACGTGTCTACGCTACATATCTAGGTATACAATGCTAATCCCTTAACCAGGTTTTCCTCAGTAGTCCACCGGTAGTAAGCCATACATTTAAGCCTTCTTACTGGACCTAAAATGCCCAAAAGCTTACCTATCGTTTAATTATTAAAGCATATAGTTACTGTATCGTATAGTACCTTTATACTCCTCTCTAAAGCTTATCATATGTACGAAATACTATATACATGTTCAAAATTACGGAATCATTACAATAATAGATATTCTAGCGTGTGGTATCGAATTTCTGGCTTATACCCCCTAACCGCAACGCTCTGGTATGGCTTTTAAATAATTAATTTGGCTTCATTAATTGAATCGGTATTAGACTAATTGATTTATTCATGAAACTATTAGTAGAAGCGTATTTTAATTTGTAAAATGTGCTTGAATTTAAGTTACTTTGCTCCTTTTTCCTTTATTCGAATTACTAAAGATACTGATACTGTTACTAAATTTTAAATCCTAACAATACATTACGCCTGGGGTTGGGCAGGGATGTACCTAATCGTACAAGCTCATTTCGCCAGTTATGTTAAAGTTCTATCTTGTTACTTTTAACTGTACTTTCGCACATTCACATGAAACATGTTCAAATATCTATTTTCTCTCTCTTCTCTTTGTTGAGTTGTTTTGTGTCGTATGACAACATGTTTTAAGAGTTATAATTCGACATTGTGGTAGTGGTGAATTTGTGGCACCTTAATGATCATTGATCTTTGATCTACTTACATATTACATTAAAGTGCCTTTTACTGGAAATTTAAGAGATCTCAGAACTTCCAGTGGTTATCATTAATTATGCCAATTCATGAACGACAGAGCGACACGAACCCTACTTTATCGAACAGACAGAATTGCTAACTACTTTCAATTCATTGTGGATGAAAAGTAACACCCAACATAACTTGGGCCGCGGCAAAAAATGGAACTAAATTCGCTTGAAACATTTTTGTAAATTTACCTTTGACAAATAGCGCGCGCCTGAAATTCTATGTTATACTGGTTTCTCTATTTTTCCCATTATTAATGTAAATTACATTTAAAATTAACTATAACGTTTAAAATATAACTCCAAACTATTCGTTTTAGGTATTTATAGATTCAGAAGCTATTTATTCGATTATATGTTGACCCTTTATGGTTGCTACCATAAACTAGTTTTCTGAACTTTTTAATGTAGGCGAAGTATAATGAAATGTCGATTTATGGCAAAAATAATGTGTTTGTGTCAAAAATAAATAAGAAGAAATCATTAACTTTTGCAAATTATATTTTGTAGGAAACCACAAGCCACTACTAGCCAGTAAGTAGTTATATAGGAGGCTTTTGGCATTGTGTATTTTTTTCATCAACCACATAGCATAACCTAACATTACACTAAAGAGTTAAGCATAGGTGTAACTCATTGGAGGTGAACCTATTCCTTTTTTATAGCCTGCTCTGTCCCACTCCTGGGCAAAAGCCCTCCAGTTCTGATGGAACCTATCTAGTTCGACCCGCCATCTCTTTCATGACTCTCCGAGGGAGGGCACCAGTTTTCTGCTATTTCCACAGTTTGTCAGGCAAGCGGCAGACTTGTCCTGCCCAGTCCCATTTGAGTTGTACCTAAATTCCTCTATTTTAAATATTCTATTGTCCTCATCTATTTCTCATAATATGAATCGTCTCTATAAAAACACCTAATAGATTGTCCTATCCCAACCCTCGTTTTCTATTCGCAGAAGCGCTTTCAAGTTTGAATTTCGACCCTTAAACTTTTCCATCTGGGTCATTGGTCAATTTTATTAGATAAATAGTGATGTTCTCGCCTGACCTTGAGTTTCCGCGTCTCTGACCTTTGGGTCCCGGTCCCGTAAGTTTCCTACTTCATTGCGAATCCCTTTTTGTGACATATGACGTTGTGATACTGGAATTATGATTACTTCCCTGCTTGTTACACGCGAGGAGGGACGATGGGAGGGATAAAATTATAAGCATGTAGATATATTGATAGGCCTTTGTTCTCCGTTAAACAAAGGTTTAATAGCGGTGTTTGCATAACCGCAATTATGGTAGAGCTGATGGCTGATTTACTTCTAAAGGCCGTCATGCTATTCTTGGAGTAATTAAAATACTATGAAAGAAAATACAACCCTATTTGGAAAGTAGACCGTTAGGTGAGCACCGGCTTTGATCCCATCCCTCATTTGTCCGGCAGGATGTCGAGGCAAAGGATATCATTAAAAAACATTATTTCGGCATCAGAAGATTTGGGTATTGGGGCGAAGGATCGTAAATCATCATTGTGTAAGTTTTAACCTTAAAAAACCGTCTATCAGAAATTATTTGCCTGACAATCTTTCATGCAATTAAACTTAATCAATGTTTGTCAAACTTAGGTTTGGGATGAGCTAGCAATTAGTCACTCAAGTTTTAGTTTTAGGAAAAATCGTCAGGGAAAGCCCGACCTACTACTGCCAGAGTTTTTTTTTATTTATTTAATTTTATCAAATAGTTAAAACAAACAGCTACGATATGGGATATTTCTAACAAAAATAACTTAATAATAATGTAGCCTATAGCAGACTTTAAATTGCTAGGACATAAGCAGTTCATGCTAATAAAATGCCTACTTTACAGTTTTTTTCCCGAAACTGCAACTCTTCTACGACGCTTCTGGTAATATCTGTAGGCCTAAGACAGTACTATAATGTTTTGTATTATGTAAGTGTATTTCGTAATAAAAGAAGCTTTTCATACTTTTTATTACGTTTTAGATTATCGTCATTTTACAACCTAAATGTCATATCATTACAATTTGAAACGTACCTACAATTTTTTTCTATTCTCTATTCAAATACTTTGAAAATTTAATGCGAATGTCATTGCAAAACGGCCTGTACGCTTTGAGGTTCGAATTTTGATTTTCGAACGAGAATATTTTTTAAAAATAAATAGATTCTACCAAAATACTATAATGTGTATGGGATGAGGATTGCTGCATTTGTTTTTCGATGGAAATCGAAAAACAAATTTCTTTCTCTCCCTTTTTGTTTCCTCTTTCTCCCTCTTTTGTGACTTTCAAAATACAAGCCTATGACCATCTCCAGGGTTCTAACTATCTCTGTACCAAAATTCATCAAAATCGGATCGGCCATTTAGGCGTGAATACGTAACAAACAAACAAACTCACTTCCGCTTTTATAATATTAGTAAGGATGAAGTACAAAGGAACGGCTCGCCAGCACACAGATATACCCTGAGAGGTTTGCATGTATGGCGAAATGTTGAAATAAATTTGTTACGTAAGTGTTTTAGAAACAAAAAAATAGATTTGGTAAAAGTTAAAAGTACCATCTTAGGCACCTATTCTGCTTCAGTGACCATCAGGTCGTTTATTATCCAAAAACATAACAGTTTTCTCCAAAGTTTAGACACAATAACTTGTCATATATTTATGTAGGTCATGGTTTCATTTGTATACTGCCTCGTCACTGCGGCTCTGAGCCAATTCAATCGACAATTTACGGGCCTGTCGAGTGCCGACGGCTGTATTCCCTCAAGACTTCAGAGTTCAGAGTCAATTGTTGCTTCGGCAACACAGTAGTGTACTGGGCATGTAGGTATTCAAATGTACAGTGAGCAAAAGGGAAAAGTAACCAGGATACAGTTGCAATTTTCTTAAAAATGTATGATTGTTTTAAAAAAAAACAAACATTTTGGTTTGAAGACATCCATCGGTTCTCTGAGAAATATTCAACTATATATTTGGCTGACTGTACATACCAGCTATTATAGATCAAACATTTCTGCGTTTACCATAACATTGCGTGTGTTATTCTTGATGGGCTTTTTTTTTTTTTTTTTTTTTTTTTTTTTTTTTTTTTTTTTTTTTTTATTTATTTATTCCAAATCTGTACAACAGTAAATACAGTATAAAAAGTCTGCCAAACTGCAAAACAGTTTGTCGGCAGTCGTTCTCGTTTCACAATTAATTACAAATTTCGATTTTGATAATATTATAATATGAAAAATTAAGAAAAATTAAAAACTAAACTTACTTTAAAATTAACTAGGGACACAATGACAGATAGTGTTTTTTTAGGATGTTTTTCAATTGAATTTTCGACTTGATATGTTTTATCAAATGTGGGGGTAGCTCATTCACTAATGTAGGCACTAAATACTTTCTTGTGCGCTTGCCAAAGTAGTTTGTTACTTTGGGGACAGCAAGTGTCTTCTTTTTCGATGAACGAGTTGGGTACATATGTTTACGTTCCACCTTGTAATCTTCATTATTAAATTGCTCAGTCATAATATAAAGTTTAGTTTTGTTATGGACTGGGAGTACTTTACAAAGTTTGAACAGTTTTTCATAGTTTTTATTTAATCTCTTTTTAGTGTTTTTATCGACTAGTAGTTTAAGTAATCTTACCTGTAAGATTTTAATTTTATTTAAATGTGTAGGGAACGTAAGACCATATCCACCCAACCCATATTCGATAACCGAGTCGGCCAGTGCATAGTATAAGGCAAACAATACTTTTCTGTTGACAGCATATTTAAGTGTCCTTAATTTACCCAGAATGGATCGTAGCTTATTGCAAACGTTGTTGACATGCAGATTCCAAGTGAATGTGTTATCTATAACTAATCCTAGGTACTTATAAGATGTGACTATATCTAAATATGAGCATTGACAATTCAACTTGTTGTTATGTAGGCATTCGTACGAGTGGCCTTTCACTCCCACTGTCAACAATTTATTTTTATTTTTATGATATGGCGAGTGAATAAGCATGCACTTAGTTTTACTTATGTTTATAATAATGCCATTGTCATGTGCCCACTGAACCAGACTGTCAAAATCGCTTTGCATATCTTGCTGTATAATATTAATATTGTTATGGCTATACACCAGGCAAGTATCATCAGCATACATAAATGCCTTACATTTTTTTAAAACGTTGGACATGCTGTTAACATGCATAATATATCCTAATGGTCCAAACACTGAGCCGGTCGGAACTCCGTATTTAATGTCGCCCCGTACACTTTCAGTTCCACTGACACATACCTTAAGTGATCTTTGTTTTAGATAGTTGCTAAACCATGCATTCATAGGGCCCCTAATACCGCATTCATTCATAGCCTGCAGCAAGCCGCCGTGGTCCAGTGTATCAAATGCTTTTTTGAAGTCTATAAATATAACCATAACTATTTTTTTTTTTCGTTGAGACAATTATTAACTTCATCTGTGAATTTCGTTAGTGCAGTAGCAGTGCTTCTATTGATTCTAAAACCGTGTTGGACATCGTTTAAAATATTGTTGTTTTCTAAAAAGTTGGTAAGTTGTTTAACTATAATTTTTTCGACTATTTTATTTAAAGTATTAAGTATCGCTATAGGTCTATAATTGCTATAATCCTGGTGTGATCCCTGTTTATATATAGGCCTCACAATAGACTTTTTAAGTTCCTCTGGATATTGAGATTTTCTAATACTGTTATTGATAAAATAAGCAATTACTGGACTAATTTGTTCTTTAATAAGTTTCAAATCTTTAATCCTAATACCATCTGACCCCGGCGACTTGTTGCAGTCTAATTTTTCTATGACAAATTTGACATCTTTTGGCAGCACTTTTTTAAACCTAAAACTTACATGACAATCATTTACATAGCTCATTCTATCCAAAAATTTTTGTTGACATTTATGTTTAATTATATCGACTTCTTTTGTGAATGTTTCACAGAAATTGTTACATATATTTTGCAATGTTTCATTTTTAAGTAAATGTTTCTCTATTACAGAGTCTACTCCTATTTTTGACCGACCCAGCCAGCTATTTAAGTAACTCCATATCTTTCTCATGTCTCCTTTACAACTAATAACGGCTTCATGCCTACTTTTATTTTTGGCCATATTTATAAGCTTATGTGTTTTATTTCTACACCTAGTGTACTGTAAACGTTTAAAATTATTTTTAGGATCACTTTTCCACTGCCTAAATAGCATATCTTTGTCCTCTAAAAGCATGCGTAACTTATCAGTAACCCACGACTGAGTTTGGCGTTTAGGGCACACAATGTTATTTATTTTAGAGCCATTATAAATATCGCCAAAAATCAATAGCATTTTTGAGTACAATTCGTTTGGATCTTGTATTTGTAACAAAGTTGACCAATTTACATTATTAAGTTTGTCACTTACAGCTTTGTTGTCGTACCTCGTTTTACTCACACAAGTTGCGACTGTTTCTTTATGAATAACAGCTGAGATTCCCGTTAGATAGTGATCGGCCAGCTGGCTAGTGAGCGTGTACGCGTGAACGTCACTCGCCCCGCCATTCACATTTCGCATGAAGACGTGATCGATACATGACGCCACTCGCTTCTGTCCGACAACGGCCTCACGCGTTATATCTTGAATCCCACAGTGAAGTCCTAAATCTGCCAACGTATTTAAATATTTGTTCGCCGAGGAATCCAGTGTACTCTCCAACAAGTTAATATTACAGTCCCCCACTAATATAATGTCAGTGTTTATAGGTAGCCTTCGAATAATGCATTCTAATTCCTTCGTAAACATACTTTTATTTGTGTGTGGTGGCCTGTATATTATAAATAGATAAGCGTTATAAACATTCTTAACAAGACGACCGTGTATTAACTCAAACGTCGATGCATTATAGTTTGGTAGTGGACTATATTGGAGATTATTTTTCACATAAACAAGTATGCCTCCTCCTCGTTTTTTTTCTCTGGTTTGTGAAAACATATTGAAACCATCTATCGCGTACATGGAGACTTCATCCTTCTTAATATTAATTTCTGTGAGACACACTACATCCAGCTGATTCAAGATATTTAGCAAAAGTACCTTCAACTGATTAAAATGTTTTCTTATGGAACAAATGTTTATGTGTATGATTTGTATTTTAGTTTCGTTCGTTGCTATGTAGGTAGACCATTGTTTTATATCTGTGAATTTTAAATATTCAATATCCTGTAGTTGCGATTGTATATCTAAGTTAACCATGATGTAAAATTATAATTTATAACACTATTATTTAACAGTATACACTCATATTATATTAAATTCTGTCTTTTTGTTCATATGATTTTATGTCACCCTCATTCCGAATGTGGTAGATTTTTTTATCAGTATCGCTTTTTTTAATTAAAATTTTGGCGTCTTGGATCCATATATATTTGAAGGTATCTTTAAGCGCTGTCTTCGTCGCCCAAAATAGTTGCCTGTTTTGCCGGGTTATATGCTCATTTATGAAGATACGCGATGAGTCATTGTTATTAAATATCATATGGTTTGTAATTTGTGATTTTCGGCTTTTAAGCCATTCCACTCTCGCAGCTTTTGTACGCAATGCCACAACAATGGGTCGCACATCTTTCTTTTCGGATCCTACCCTCCATGCACTTTCTATTTCTGTTTTGTCCAAATTCAAGATATCAGCACATTTTTTTACCACATCAACGGTTTTCTCTCCTTCTTGCTTCTTTAAATTCATTATTTCAATGTTTTTGTTCAATTCTTTCTGTTCTATATATCCAATTCGCTCTTCTAGCGCTTTGTTGCATTTATCTAAATTGATGTTTCTCTGTATTAAATCCTTATATCTATTTTCCATTGCCTTATTATTTTCTATTGTTTCTTTTTTAAATATCTCCATTTCATCATGCTTGGCGCTTAGAAACTGCAGTGTTTTTTCAAATTCAATATTGGATTTTTTTAACTCGCCTATTTCGGACTTTATGACTGACACATCCTTTTGGAGCAGTGACATGCGTGAGTCCTGTTCTTCCTTTATCGAATTCAGAAGAGACTTCATAGCTTTTATCTCCTTTTGTACAGCTCTCAGTGTAACGTGCAGACTGTCAGGAGAACAGCATGCCTTGTGCCGTCTAGGTTCTTGAGTGATGGAAGAATCGCTATCTGAATAATCATTGCGTTTCTTCTTGTCCTGTCGTGTTCCGACCCATTTCGATGCAGGTGTTTGTTTACCCTTGGTATCCGAAGCTGACTTGTCAGAGGACTGGGCTTCCTCCACTTCCACCGTAGTGGGAGTACCCTGTGCCTTTGACATTAGTAGTCCTTAATCGAATTAATACTCAGGTCAATCACTGTAGCACAAAGTTCACACACACTACTTTTTGCGTATTTATTAATAAAATCGGTAAGTAATTCTAATTACACAGCGCAGGCGACACGTTCGCTCGCTCGCACGGACAACGAGAGTCTGCTAGTCAGATGTGTGTTAAAAGTAAACACACATTTGGTCAATTATTTTGTAAGTCCCAGTTTATTAGGATGCGAGCCTTTTGCCATCTTCCAAAAATACGTACTTCGCTCTGCCATTTAAAAATTCTTGATAGAAAAAAAAATATATACATGTCGAATTGAGAACCTCCTCCTTTTTTTTCTTCGGTTAAAAAATCCAATAACACTTTGCCTGGCCTAGAATAAGAACTCAAGACCTTATGATCAGTAGTCGCATAGTCTTGTTACCAGACATAGCGTATCTTCCCAAATATTTCGGTTCGGAGTTTCCCCAACACAAACAAAAGCTAAAGTGAAAAGTTTGTTACCAAACTGTCACGCTAATAAATTAACGAGTTGACCTCCCTCTGTAAAATAATCTATGTGGGCGCAAAACCCACTTTAATGTCTCAGAAACTCGCAGAATCATCGGTGCACAGATTAAATCTGCACGTTAGTGAGGTGACTTGCAAAAAGTGTATGAATCATAATGAAAAAAAAACCTGTCAAACTCCATGCTTTCAACACATTGTTAAGAGTGTTCTTCATTAATTTCTCACGAACTTTCACGGAATAAATTGTCATAAGTGAACAGTATTCTCGTGAGAACAGTATCAACTGGTTTCAAAGTAATTATTGTGTGTGATATGAAATGATCGTCAATTATAGTCGGTTCGCCATTTACTGCTCTATAGAGGCAGTCGGCTGATTAATTGGTTGAACGGTAGTTCTGCTGGCGGTAGATGACGGCTTCAGAATCAATACTATTCGACATGAAACTAGCGGTGAATGTAACTGTGGGGTTATATTTAAACTAGCTTTTGCCTGCGGCTTCGCTCGCGTTAAATTTGGGGTAACACAGTTCCCCTTTCCTGATTTGCAGGTACCTGCTACCTGTAGTTTTTGCCCTTGCGCCTTATTTATTGTAATACGAAAGCTAAGTTTTCGGTTTCTTCCCTCTTTCTCCCTCATTTCTCACTTTGTAAAAATAGCCTAAGTCCGTCTCCAGGGTCCCAACATTTAGGCGTTAAGACGTAACAAACAAACGAACAAACTCACTTTCGTTTTTATAATATTAATAAAGATGGCAACAATATTCTTGTTTATGTCGTGTTTCACAATTTAGTTGGTAAACATGTAAACAAACATCTGTGTTATTGGAAAAGCAACTTTAGAACTCAAATAAATTTCCACTCGTGCTACGTGTTTCAAACATTTTATGTTTTTAGGTTTCCGTACCTCACTTTGTTGTCCGTCTGTTTGTCAAGACCCTTTATCTCGAGAACGCGTGGAGCTATCGGGTTGAAATTTAAACTATTACTCAAGTCGTTGTGTAGTGTGGTACGTTAAGCTGTGAAAAAATCAACCCTATACTCAGTAAAAAGCGATGACTGTTTAAGTCGCAAGTGTGTATGAAACCCTCAGTGCGCGAGTCCGACTCGCACTTGACCGTTTTTTATATAATACTAGCTGTGCCCAACGGTTTCACCCGCTGCTTACTTAGGGGTATGAAAAAAAGATGTTGGCCGATTCTCAGACCTACTGAATATGCATATAAAATTTCATAAGAATCGGTCGAGCCGTTTCGGAGGAATATGGGAACGAACATTGTGACACGAGAATTTTATATATTAGATTAGTTTACACCAACTACAGTACTTTCACAAGTTATTATGCCTTGTGACCGGGATTGTAGCAGCATCATTTTTTTGTTCTTGTTTTTATGACATTCAAAAGTGCCTGTAATGGTCTAATTGAAATAAATGCTTTGAGTTTGAGTTTGAGTTTGAGCAACTTGATATTCGGTAAGTTGGTCATTTTGAAAGTTCTTCTATGGAAACTCTCCAAGCATCACATTTACTCTTTAGGTCAAAGCTTAGTAGTTTAAGCCTTAACTTTCAAAGCGTATTTTCCACAGTGACATTGATTTGAGCTTTACGGTAGCGTATGTCATCTTTGACATTTCCATCAGCGTTATTTGTTTATCTAACAGTTTAAACATAATTTTGTATTTGAAGTGTCAAATAGACGAATAACAAATCTATTAGAGGCAGACTTAATATCATAGACTATTTGTGCCAAACAGCTTTAGGTAATCAGAGAGAAACTGTGCTAGGAGTAAATCTGAAACAATTTTAATTTTAACACTAAGAATACTGCAAGGAAATTGATATACTATAAAAAGTATTTTATCCTTATCCTTACTAATATTATAAAAGCGAAAGTGAGTTTGTTTATTTGTTACCTCTTCACGCTTTAATGGCTAAACCAATTTTGATGAATTTTGGTATAGAGATAGTTGGGAACCAGGAGACGGACATAAGCAATTTTTTTTAAAAAGATTGAGATATGAAGGAGAAAGAGGGAAGAAAAGGGAAAACTTAACATTGCTATTACAATAAATAAGGCGCAAGGGCAAACACTGCAGGTAGCTGTGTTACCAATTTAACGCGAGCGAAGCCGCGGGCAAAAACTAGTAAACTATAAATATGTATTAAGGTATATGTAATCGCAATGAAATTTTGTCCAAGCCTTATTGTCACTATTGCATTCTCGATCTGAGTATCTAATGTATCACCATTTCAATGGATATCTCCAGTTTACTCAATAAACCCCTTTCTTCTTTGAGGAGCACGTCCAAGTCGTGCCCGCGAATATTCATATCAGCTGCCAGTACCACGGATAAACTTGCAACCTTTCAAGGCATTCAACAAGGTTCATATTTGAAGGTCAGTTGGAAGTTCAAATCAAAGTTCAGAAACTTTACACAGAGCTGTTCAGCCGCATCTGGGAAACTGAGATGGAAACTTCAACAGTGTAGTCTAAGTCCTAAAGTAGATTTTGCTCCGCAATTTTGTTTGTCAAGATTTAGGAAACTCAGGGAATCAGCCCGTTACGTTGCATCCCTAGGGGGGCGTAACGTTTCTCTTGGTACCCAAGATCCTGAATCTTTTTGGTGGTACTTTTGCTATTAACTTCACTAGTTTAGGCTCTACACACCAATTGCAGCACACAGTTCCATTAATGATCCGTAGGAAATTCAATGTTTCTAATCCATTGCCTCATAAGTTTGGAAAATCCATCTTCACGACAACGTTATAACGCAATGAATCTTGTTGAACTGTTACAATGAAAATCATTACTGTTTTGTGTCCTCTATTACCCCGCCGTTTTGTTCGCAACTGCTTACATTTATTGGTTTACTTTATAAAATGACGTTAAATCTCACATTCACATTCCGATCAAAATCCAAAATAAAATAAATAGAATCGGCTTCAATATCAGTGCTCGTACGATCTCTATTAAACGAACGATTTTCGTTCAAATGACGTCGATATTGGCACAATAACCGTTCAGTCGCTAAAGCTCATATAAAATGAAGCTAAATAAATACGTACGACTATTGCAGCAATCTCCCCTGGCTGAATGAATGCAGTGTGTCCCCTGCATGAGTGAATGAGTGAATGTTTTGTTTTCACTGGCAGAAGCAACGCGGTGACCACAGTACTAACTACCCTGATTAGCGTTCCGTTCAACGTTTCTCTCCTATTCAACGTGATACATTTCCCCTGCATCCTGTTCTATAATGAAGCAGTTTTTGCACTTTTGTTAACAAATTTTATACATGATCTTAATTTGACACTTTTGTCAGCTGAATTTCTGCACATATGTTTACTTTAGTTTGGACAATAATGCATGGTAAATATGGTGGAATAGTTTTTTAGGCGGTTTCCGATATATTAATTTAGATTTTCACTGCACATTTTTCTTCAATTTTAGTAAAGCTACAGGATGTTTTACTAAAAAGTTTTTTTCTTGTAAATCTAAACGAGTTGGTAAGAGCTGTGATAAAAAACCCAACTAGAATGCTAGAAAAACTTATAACACCTTTTTTTCCCGTCGGGGTTTAAAAATGAAAAATGTACCTACGGCAAAAGAAGAAAGTTTCTTTTGTGTGGGAGGTACTTAAGAGTACTTCTCACAGCATTTCCCTAGAAACTCGGTGAACGTCAGTTTCATAAGTTTTTTGTTGAATCTGTTTGACCTCAATATTTATGTTTGAAAAATATCTGTCAAAACGTTTGCTTTTTAACATGTTAGGCTTTCGTAAAGTTTTCAATTCTGCTGCAAAGCTGCAATCTCTCTGCTGTGTAAACATAACATAAGCACGCTGGTAATCCATGAAGGGATAGTTAGAGGTTTACCTTGTAGTACACTTACATTTCCACAGTTAGATATGTTTTTAAGTCTCATATAATAGATGATGAGCCTATTGCCAGAAACCGGTACAAATCTAGACTCCGTGGTTGCACATACTGCCCGACCTATCAACCGAATTCAAGACCTTATTAGTTCAGCAGTTGCGTTTGCGTCCACTGAACTAACGAAGCTATAAAATTTTCTCTATTATATCTTAGGGGAGTTATACTTTTTTTTTTATCTGTAAGAGGATCTAAGCGTCACATAGTTTACACTAGCACAGACATCGCCGTTTACTATATATTTTAAAGAAGAAACATATGTATATTGTTTTTGAATATGATAGATGAATTGTACGTACATTTCTGATAATAAATTATTATTTATTTATTATTTACTAGCTTTAGCCCACGGCTTCGCTCGCATTAAATTCGGGGTAACAAAGTTCCCCTTTCCTAAATTTGTAGGTACCTGCTACCTGTAATTTTTACCCTCGCGCCTTATTTATTGTAATAGTAAAGCTAAGTTTTCCCTTTTCTTCCCTCCTTCTTCCATTCCACGATTTAAAAAAAATGCTTTTGTCCGTCTCCAGGGTTCCAACTATCTCTGTATCAAAATTCATCAAAATCGGCTAAGCCATTTAGGCATGAAGACGTAACAAACAAACTGACTTTCGCTTTTATAATATTAGAAATGATACTGCAAAAATTTGCAAATACCATTCTGTTATCCAATATAAGTTAAAATACGTGAATATGTACAATGAGATAGAAAAACGAATGTTTTTGTACAAAACATAATATCACGCCTGCTATTCCCCAAGGGTTAGACAGAAATGTACGTAATATTACCTACACCTATATTCCGCCTGTTATGTTTTTTTGATCGTCCGTTTTAACTCGAATCAGCCATATTGTGTGACGTCACACGAGTCCATTTGTAGCGAACTAAATTGTAACCATCATAAATCAATACCCTGGATATTGTATGTATGTTTAGTTAGTGTGTTTATGTTTAGTTTATGGAAAGTTACAAGTCTTTAGTTTCCATTGCGATTTAAGGTAGGTAAGTAAGTCACTAGCTTGTGCTTATTGTTAACTTGTTTAGTTTGTGAAATATTTATAACTAACAAAAGCCCGCGGCGACGTCCGCATAGATTCTCTCAGGCTATTTATTAGTACTTCTGAGATAAAAAAAATCCAATGTCTTAATTCAGATACACTATCGTTGTGAGAAATTTCATCAAAATCCATTCAGTATTTTTTGCGTGACAGAGTAACAAACATTCATACATCCATATGCATTATATTGAAAAATTTCCATGCCTACACAAAAAATTTGGTAGCTGCAGTGCAGTGTGTTAAATGATAAATGTGTGTTAATTCTCCCCATAAGACTAGAAAGTTCATAAATAAAACACCTTAAAACACACCCACCTCGTGAGTACCGAACCATTTCGCAATATTTGCATCATTTTTCACTCCACTCCTTAATAATGGAACTCAGAATCCGTCTGTCTTGAAAATGTCTTTAAAATTGCCTTTCCCCGGAAATTTCGCAGCAGTTCAAAGGGGAAAAATCCTGTGAAATCGTAACGGATGGGGACAACAGGGGAAGCTGGCAGAGAGCCCTCGCTTCAGTCGCTTTTCAGAAACAGTCGACTCATTGTGAGATAATAATGTCTACGGGGGAAAAATCGAGAAAGGGAACCGCAGAATGCTTTAATTTTTACATCTGTTTGTACTCATAACTTGAAATAAGATTGTACTCTAAACTAGAATATGTGTTAAGGAAATAGAGTCCATTTGTATAAGTGTTTTTGTTAGTTGGGAATCGTTGTTTAAACAAGTTTGTAACGGTAGAATCCTTACTAATGTTATAAAAGCGAAAGTGAGTTTGTTTTTTTATGTCTTCACGCCTAAATAGTCAAACCGATTTTGATGAATTTTGGCACAGAGATAGTTGTGACTTTGGAGACGATCATAGACTAGGAAAGGGGGAGAAAGAGGGAAGAAAAGGGGAGAGAAAGATATATTTTTTCAATCATCACGCGGGTTGAAGTTAGCGTTAGCCTAAAGTAACTAAGGTACATGCGCCGAAGATGGCCCGGCTCCTAGGATGGCCCACTTTTAAAAAAATACAGTTTGGTTTATTCAAAGCGTTTGAATTTTCGCGGGTTTATGCTATTAGTACCATTTACAAAAGTGCAAGTGTGTTTCATAACCGGCGCGTCGCCATTTTGAAGTCAGATGAAAGTTTGCATCCTCCTATCAAGACGATATACGTTTTATAAACTTCGTTATTTAAATATTTTTGAAAATTGACAAATTTAAAACAAAACTCTTTGTTCTAACCTGTGAAAGTTCAAATTTAATCTATTTGTCAGTGAATTACAGGTAAGTGTTATAGTTTTATTTCCTTTTTTGTAATTTTACGAGTTTATACACAAGTTGCATGTAATTTCCTATCATGGCCCATATTAAGATTCCCAAACATAGCCCGGGCCTTTCTAAGATTATTGAAATATGCTTTTAAGTTAATTTTTGCGTTTTAGGAAGAAGAAGGAATCCGAAACACTCGAAAAACATGGTTGGTATTGTCATGGATGCAAAGTTGATGATATGCGTCAATGCCAAGAATGCCAAAAATGGTATCACGAAGTCTGTGTAGGTTTGACCAAAGATGACGAAGAGCATTTTATATGCTTAGAGTAAAATTAAAAATTTTAGTGTCTATTCAGATTTTTTTTTGTTAGGACTTAATTAAAGTTGTCCATTTTGTTTTAACTAATTAAGTAAAGTATTTTGATTAATTTTAAGTATTCCTTAGATAGCCCACCTACAAATGACACTAAAAAAATATTTCAGAAAAAAGAACTGAGTTATTTTAGTATTTGATAAGTTACTTTTAAATTTGATCTCAATGTTAAATTTAATTTGATTTAGTAGTTGGTTTTTATTTTACAGTTGAATTTTATTTTAGTAGATTTAAGATAGCCCACGTTTATCTTTTTGGTTGATATTTTTACCTTTTATGAAAAATGTTATGAGAAGGATGTGTTTTAATTTTGATATTTTATGTTAAAAGTGTTTAAGTGCTAATAAAGCACATATTTTGATTTTTATCTTTCGGGCCATCTTTAGCGACCATCTTCCCAAGATAGCCCAATACCCACTTTTTTTAAAGTGTTCACGTTTGTGTTAAATTGCTTAAAATTGTACTACTTTTTTAAATTACTTGTTTCTTAAATAAATATATTACAACTTCCATTAATTTTTTTCTTTACTTTACTTATATGTAAGATTTTACGAGGTTTTGAAATTAAGCGGGCCTTATTCGGCGCCTGTACCTTATGCTACGAGGACGAAGTCGCGGGCGGAAGCTAGTACTTAATAATTTAAATTTTACTTAATAATACTGTATTGTAATACTTGCAAACCGACTATTTAAAGAGATTTTGCGAGCCTACGTACGATCATTTCCAGATAAAAATGTTAACTCGAGGTTATCTTAAACTTAATATAAACTGAAAAATCTAATTATACTTTGGCTCAACATCTCTTCACCAAAAGCTGGAAGCCATGTTTGCAATGAAACGAAGTTTTAAAAACTTTTGACTTCTGTATCGCTCGTTCAAAAGCAATCATTATTCTTGGCGAATGCTCGCGGATTTGACGTTTGCACTCATAACTTGAAATAAGATTGTACTCTAAACTAGAATATGTGTTAAGGAAATAGAGTCCATTTGTATAAGTGTTTTTGTTAGTTGGGAATCGTTGTTTAAACAAGTTTGTAACGGTAGAATCCTTACTAATGTTATAAAAGCGAAAGTGAGTTTGTTTTTTTATGTCTTCACGCCTAAATAGTCAAACCGATTTTGATGAATTTTGGCACAGAGATAGTTGTGACTTTGGAGACGGTCATAGACTAGGAAAGGGGGAGAAAGAGGGAAGAAAAGGGGAGAGAAAGATATATTTTTTCAATCATCACGCGGGTTGAAGTTAGCGTTAGCCCAAAGTAACTATGCTACGAGGACGAAGTCGCGGGCGGAAGCTAGTACTTAATAATTTAAATTTTACTTAATAATACTGTATTGTAATACTTGCAAACCGACTATTTAAAGAGATTTTGCGAGCCTACGTACGATCATTTCCAGATAAAAATGTTAACTCGAGGTTATCTTAAACTTAATATAAACTGAAAAATCTAATTATACTTTGGCTCAACATCTCTTCACCAAAAGCTGGAAGCCATGTTTGCAATGAAACGAAGTTTTAAAAACTTTTGACTTCTGTATCGCTCGTTCAAAAGCAATCATTATTCTTGGCGAATGCTCGCGGATTTGACGTTTGCAAAGTGATGAATTTTATACGAGTGATTCGTAAATTAAGCTCGTCGTCGATTTGCATATTTTCTTCGTCACAAAGGGAGTCGAAAGCCGTACTTATTCATTTATGTAACAATACTGACCCTTTATTATAAAATAATATTTTGTTTTTAGTGGCATAACGGTTGGAGTTCACGAATTTTAAACCATTCAGTAGTCTGCAACGAAAATCATGAAATTCTCAATAATATTAATGGGAAAATTTGTGAGGATGTATATTACACTGTCACGCAAAACTACAGAACAGGTTTGGATGTTCGCACAGATATAGTTTTGAACCTGGCTAACACATAGGATACATTTTATCCCATGGGACTATCAACACACTCCACGCGGGCGAAACCGTGGTCATAAACTACATAGTTATACCATAAATACACTGCTGCACATGAGCATCTCAATGCTCTTTATATTTTTGGTGTTTATAATTAAAATCTATTAGATCATTGATTATATTATTATTGATTACTGAGTAGACATTATATTATGCTCCTTGCATTTTAGGTTTTTGGGAAATTAACGGAGAAAACCACAATAATGGCAGGCGAAACCGCCATGGCTGTAACGAGTTCTCTCAACTACAATACCGTTTGTTTACTATAACTTCATTTTATGCTGCATCCCCCACAGAGCACTAATGGACAATCATGGAGGATAACGCTATAATCGCCTTGTGGGAGACGCGGCTCAAAGGGATTAGCGATAACGAACATAATTTACTTTGCATCGGTGCAGTCCAACACTGCGCTGTAATACGATTCTAAACCAACCGGATGAGGTATTAAAAGCGAATTACCCATAACAGGAATACTTTATGACAAGCCAATAATAAAAGCTAGACTCAATAAGGATGCTAGTTACATGAAACAACTAACATCCTTATTAGCAGAACCAGTTTAATGAATTCATCTGACGTATGATGGTCCAATGGCTGGACAAGTTGTATTTCCACCTTATCCTG
This sequence comes from Ochropleura plecta, assembly GCA_905475445.1. NCBI lineage: Eukaryota > Metazoa > Arthropoda > Insecta > Lepidoptera > Noctuidae > Ochropleura > Ochropleura plecta. Next base: position 4,983,497 of record FR997723.1, on the reverse strand, counting down.
GCGTTATTAAAGCCATAACCATTACGACGAAGTCGACGGAAATATGAATAAAGCTGAGGCTTTTACAAATAAATTGCCTGCAGTGATTGTAGGGAAAATGGCGAGACAAATTGGATGTCTTATTTATAAGGAGTGCTTGATGGTTTGACATTAGGGGTTCAGACGCTAACGATTTTTGCTTTTAAACGACGGTTAAATTTACAGGTTCCTGTACTGATGCGGGTGCGTTCGATCCTAGATTGTCCTTTGGCCTTTACGTTGCCCAATTGCGAAATGTTTGCAGTACACTGACAGGGAATGTGGGTCATTCTCCCTAATTCCCTTGTCAACAAGCTCTGTTGAAAAGTTCGCAAAAATAGAATGAGTATGGGTCACCTTCCTAATTTAGGAGTCTCAAACTCAACAGAAGTTTTTATATTGAAGTTTACCTTTTCGTTGTTTGATTTTGTATTCGTACGTAATGCTTTCATTGTTCCTTTTTTTAATTTCTACCCTTGCAGTATGCGGAGCTAGAGTTTGACCTGAAATGGCGGAGTTTCTACCAGAGAGATGTCTAAAAATGTTTTTATATCGCTCTTTTTTTCAAAGCTTTAGTCAGCTAGCTATGTGCTTGGATAGTTTAATGGACATCTTTAGTTGTGTATCTCTGGTGAAAACTCAGTCAAATCATTTCGAAGTAAATTAAGACACCCGAAGCGGAAAATTGGTCGTAAAGCAACTGAAATCTTCTAAAACCCTCTTTTTCTATTAGCTGACGGAGTCCTATCAACAGTGAACGTGGTGGAAGCACTGCAAGAGTTCTGGCAGGTGAAGGCGGCGCGGGGCGGGGGTGCGGGGAGCGGGGGCGGTGCCCTCGTCATCTACGAGTCCGTGCCGGCCGCGCACCCGCCCTACGTGTGCTACGTCACACTGCCCGGAGGAGCATGCTTTGGGAGTTTTCAGGTAACTTAGAGCTTTAAAAACTTGCCCGAAGATGATGATCGTTAGCATCATTATTTCAGCCTGGAATTACCCACTGTTGCATCTTTCTCCGGCTATACTTTGAGGTTGCATGAATTCCCTATCTGGAGGTACCTAACCCGCGACATTAACGAAATCATCAGTCCCAAGCGCTATTAGTCTGCCCCGAGTTTCTTTGGTCTCGCGGCTAGCAAAGTAAAAAAAGACTTTCTGGCCCTTTATCTTAGTGTCCTTTATAGGAATCTAATCTATATTAAGTACCGGTTCATGGTATTAGTTAATAAATGCTGTGGATTGTTTTTTTTAAACATTGTCCCATACTAGTATATCTCCTGTATCGTGGGAGCTTTTACAAACATACACTCACTTACACCATCGAGGCAGTTTATTAAAACTTTTTTTAAAAAAAAAAACCTTGCCCCATTCTAAGAATTTTGTCCTGTATCATGGGTGCGTTTACAAACATCTAAACTCACATACACAAACAGCCAGACCCGGGACAACTATCTGTAGGTCATACAAATATTTGTTCCGTACGGGGATCCAATCCGCAATACGCAGCATGGCGGTCGATCGCTCAGTCAACCGTGTCGTCAGAATTTGATACTTTATTTTTATTTCTTTCTTTAAAATTTTAGTTTTACGTATGGGAAATCATCAAATAACTTCGGGGATTGTCAGACTTTTACTGACTTAAACCCATCCATGATCCTTCTTTTGCCCTGTATATTCCGAGGATGCTGTATTACTTTCTAACAACCCGCAACCCTACAAAACCCGCAATTCCGTGAATTTGATACTTGAAGTTACACAACAGCCGTGATAAATTCCACACTATCAGGTACCGTGAAGACATGCTGTCCAAAACTTTCAGGGTACCGTTCCGGTATACTGTTCGTGTACTGCACTGCAATCTATACGATAAACACTCAGTTTTAAAGTACACATTTAATTACACAAAGTAAACCACACTCAAAGTGTTGATTTTCCGTAGCAAACCTTGCAGGGACGGAACGGGGAAAGTTAACAGTGGTGGATGTATATCAGTATTTTATATTTACATTTTGGATTGAATTTGACACTTCACAAACATACTAACGGTACGGTTGGCGCAGTGGCTGAGCGATCGACTGCTGCGCTGCGTGTCGCGGGTTCAAACCCGCACGGAACAAATATATGTATGGCCTGCATATTGTTGTTCCGGGTTTGATTGTTTGTGCATGTGACTTTAAATGTTTGTAAACGCACCCATGATACAGGACAAAATTCCTAGAGATTTAAAAAAAAGTTCCAATAAACTGCCTCGATGGTCCATTGGTTGCAAGCGCGACGGCTGAGCATGAGGTCCTAGTTTCGATAACCGACTCGGGCAAAAGTAGCACCCACAGTGTTCCCACAGAAGGAAACAGACAAGAGACGTGTGGGAATCGACCGATCACATTTGTTGGCATTCACATCTCTTCTCTAGTCTGCAAGCTCTTTTCCTTTCCGCTCGTATCTCACGGCGTTGGTCACGATTTCTTCACCGTTTTCAGGGTTCCGTTCAAAAGAAAAAAAAGGAACTCTTATGGATCTGGAACTGGATCACTTCGTTATCTGTCTGTCAAACAACCCTTTATCTCGAAAAAGCGTGAAGGTATCGAGTTGATTTCTTTTTTTTTTTTAAGAAACGTTGCTCCACACTAGGAATTTTTCCTGTATCGTGGGTGCGTTTATTTTAAACCATATACTCAACCCTGCTGTGGTCTACTGTGTTGTAAAAAAACTCCCGCTTAACCCTGTAAGTCTACGCAGTGAAAAGATATGGCTGTTTATGTCGCAAGTTTGTACGAAACCCATGATGCGCGAGTCTGACTTGCTCTTGGTCGGTTTTTTGAGAGAATGACTGACATGTGACGTTCTAATAATTTCTAACATGCCTCTTCCCTTGTCCAGAATTGTCCGACAAAAGCCGAAGCCCGCCGAAGTGCAGCGAAGATCGCGCTCATGAACAGCGTGTTCAACGAGCATGAGTCCCGGCGCATCTCAGAGCACTTCATAGAGAAGGCGGTGGCGGAGGCTCGCGCGTCCTTCGCAGGAGACGCGGCCGCGCATCACCAGGACCCCAGCGCTGGGATTGCGGCCTTCAGGTGAACTAGTGTACACAGGCCTCTTTACGGGGGAGGGGGCTGTAGTTCAGCACGCGGGTCATTTGTGGGATGGGGGAAGGCACATTGCTCAAATTTTTTGGGCTTGCCGGTTTTATGCGATGTTTTTCTTTGCCGTTTTGTGAGCTGTTGTCATGAAATAAATAACGCAAAGGAATGTGCTCAAACTACAGTTCAAACGACTTATTAATATAACGACGGTTTGCCACTGGTTGTTTGGTTACCACGACTGATTTGCGCCCGAATTATACCCACTCACTCAGTTAATGCCTTTATATAAAAATAATTAGGTTTCACACTATGTAACTAAGTGCTGGGAGTGCCAATCGAAAATTTAAGTATCACGGCTCATTAAGGTTATTTTAATTAACGCCTTTTTGATTGATCATTGAGCTAACGAAGCGGTCAGGTTACAATAAAGCTTACCTAAACCGACACTCATTAGAAGCTAGTCTATGCGAAATTATATTGTTTCATGATCTATTGTTGTACAACCAGAATGAATGATTAAAGTCGGATTCAAAGAAGGATTATTCTTTTATCTGCCTGTCCGAGATCCGTCCAACTCGGAAGACAAAGAAACCGTGGCGAGCTTTCTTTTCATTGTTAGGATTACAGTCTGTATGTCCTAGATTCTTTCCATTGTTACCGACCATCGGAATCAACATGATTGTTTGTACTAGGTTCATGCTGGAAGCAAACAAAGGCCGCACGATGCTGGAGTTCCAGGAGCTGATGACAGTGTTCCAGTTACTGCACTGGAATGGTTCGCTACGAGCGATGCGCGAGCGCCAGTGCTCGCGGCAAGAGGTGGTCGCGCACTACTCTGCGCGCGCTCTGGATGACGCGATGCGCGAGCAGATGGCGCGGGAGTGGGCCGCGAGGGAGCGCGACGCGGCGGCGACGGGCGGCGGGGTGCTGCGTGCGGAGCTGGCTCGGGCCGAGCGCGAGCTGCGCGCCGCTCGCCTGGCTGCGCGGGAGTTGCGTTTCCCGAAGGAGAAGCGCGATATCCTACACCTAGCCGCGCGGTTGGCGCCGCCGCAGCAGCAACAGTGATCTCATCGCGCGCCACACGCGTCCTCGCCACACTTTTGTTATTTAAGTATAGGTATATAGTCTAAGATGTGCGTGTTTTATTTCAAACAATCACCATTTATACTGAGTGTTTCAGATAGCAAAGCATTTACATAAAAACGTTGAAATCTGTTTGACGCTCTCTCTCTCTGTCTCCTTTTTTAGTTGGTATCTTTTATTTCATCAGACAATATTATTTTATGTGAATGTTTCGGCAGTTTGAACGCTCAGTTACACTCCTCATAATATCTTCTAGCTCATTTCATCTGACACTGCTAACGTCGTCTGGGAAATCGCGAAAATAACAAGCGAAACTTCCAGTACCTGTATCGTTATGTACACGATTACGACGAATGTAACAATTTTCTTACTGGTACTTATGCTTCTCAAACTGACGCAGTCACAAACAGCTGTACATTGTCAACGCTTGTCAGCGGCCTGGAAAATTCGGGATTTCACGTCAACATTTTCATGTTTCCCTACAATTAATTTTCACAAAATCATCGTGTATTTTGTGCGAGTATCTCAGCGAAAGCACAATAAAAACTGTTGTTAATTTGCTCACATAATAGAATAATTAAAACTTGTGTTGAGGCTGGTAGAATGTTGAACGAAGCACGCACGTGCTATTACGATTCGATCGCCACATCGCATCGAGCAATTAGTCCGTAATCGTTGTAGACGCATGAGCGCATTCATCAATTATTCCATATAATTACGTGAATTAGATTCACAATCAGTAATCGGTAATTCGAGTTTCGTTTAATCGGTATTGCGTCATTGCAGTGATGTCACCGCTTGAATGATAAAGTAGGATTTAGCTTAATCCCCAGTGACCTAGTTCGTACTCATAAATAAACTATGTTTTATCAAGTCTCGGGGAAATTCCGTTACATTTTTATTTAAAACGTTACTGTTATATTTCTGCACTTGTTTGTAAAAACAGTCAAAACATCTGCTACAATTTGCAGTGCACGTTGCTATTCTAAATCCAGGGTTTATGATAAATCTCCGTGTCGACGTAGTGCTGCATACATTACGATTTTGCAGTGAGCTTAATACAAAGCATAATATTTTAAGGTAGGACAGTTTCATCCATCTTGTCCATCAGAATCCACTGCATGACATGCTCAAAATGAGCTTGGTTGGTTTATTATTTAATCAGTTCTCGCAGAAAATTATTGATAACTGTTGATTAACATGACATAACATCACGCCTGTTTTCTTTAAAGGGTAAAGTAGAGCGATAAGCCTAACCCCGGCTCACTATTCCTAATCTTCTGCAACTCCTGAAAGCCAAAATTGACAGTGACGACCTCCAGAAAACGCTGAGACAGTAATAAATAATAAAATCTTTATTGCATAACTAGCTTTAGGCCGCGGTTTCGCTCGTATTAAATTCGGGGTAACACAGTTCCCCTTTCCTGATTTACAGGTACCTGCTAGCTGTAGTTTTTGCCCTTGCGCCTTATTTATTGTAATAGCAATGCTAAGTTTTCCCTTTTCTTCCCGCATTCTCCCTCATAACTCAATATTTTTTTAAAAATATGATATATATAATAGCCTATGTACGTCTCCAGGGTCCTAACTATCTCTGTACCAAAATTCATCAAAATCTATTTAGCCATTAAGGCGTGAAGACGTAACAATCAAACTCACTTTCGCTTTTTTAATATTAGTAAGGATATGAAACAATCATAGAGTAACTTAATAATAACCACAGGTCAACAGAGACAACAGTGAAGCTCAACGAAGTCCTAAAAAAACAATTTAATTTACTTGGATCCTTCAACGAAATTAATGAGAAAAGAAAAGCGGATTAGTAGGAATAACATAATTAAAAGACTGGTGGGCCTACTGCCTTCAATCGTTCACAATTACAAACTTCGAGCGGCTACTGACGGGCCTGTTGGTCTAGTGGTTAGTGGCCCTGACTGCTGAGCCGGAGGTCGTGGGTTCGATTCCCACCCAGGACAAACTTTGTGTGATGAGCATGATTGTTTGTTCTGTGTCTGGGTGTGATTTATCTATATTATGTATGTATTTATAAATTATATAAGTATGTATATCAGTTGTCTGGTTACCATAACACAAGCTCTGCTTAGCTTGGGATCAGATAGCCGTGTGTGAGTTGTCCCAAGATATTTATTTATTTATTTATTTACTGAGAATCCGTAATGAAAAAATAACTAATGACACTGTGTCCAGCCTGGGTATCGCACGTGCTTGGCAGTAGCGCTTACGATCACTAGACCAACGAGGAAACTTTGTATTTTTATTCTGGTTTAAAAAAAGCGTTGCCCCACTCTAGGAATTTCTCCTGTATCGTGGGTGCATTTACAAACATATAAACTCACATACACAAACAGCCAGACCCGGAACAACATACTGTAGGCCATACAAATATTTGTTCCGTGCGGGGATCGAATCCGCGACGGCAGTCAATCGCTTAGCCACTGCGCCAACCGCGCCAAATGCGATTTAGAAACGTTCTTATTTCAACCATTGTACTGAAACATGGATATGATATGAATGATTGGCTCCTGAAGTGTACACGACGTCTCTTTGTTCGCCGGGAATCGAACGTGATGATTGCTGCCACGCTCCACACATATATACGGGCTATGTCTGGGACGTACGATACCTATAATCTCGAAGGTATAAGCAGGAGTAAGTATATTCACTTATTGCAGAATCTTAAGAAGAATTTGGTGTGTATTCACCTCGGTGCCTGCCACGTGTTCGTTTGTCTTGAAAAAAAACAGCGTCCAAGTCTGAGTCGGTCTCTCGCACCGAGGATTCCATACAAACTTGAAACGTAAACGGTCATATACTTTGACTGCGTAGACCTAGAGGGTCGATTTTTTCACAGCTCCAAGGGGCCATAGACTCGAGTATTTAGTTTTTATTTCAACTCAATAAAGGGTCTTGACAGACAAATTGGTAGACAGACCGACAACAAAGTGATTCTATAAAGATTCCCTTTTTTCCCTTTTAGGTAGGCACGGAAGTTAAAAAGAAACAACAAACCACTTTTAAGGACACTTTGTACCTACATGGATAAACAAAACACATTACACATAGGTACAGACGCCTGCACATCAAGCTACTACAATCTGTCAGATTTCTTTGATAGATTTTCGACTTTATTTCTAAAGTATCAAGTTTCATAGGGAATAATTGACAGTTTCGGGTAGCTTGACCTGCTGGCGTCTGTACATTTACTACATTTTCTATCATAATCTGAATTTTCATTGAAAAACGAATTGTTCAAAAAAAAGGTTTGTTTGAAAAGATCGCTTTTAGCGATAAGACCGCCCATTGTGTCACCCTATTTATAAGTTTGTCTAGTGTTATTCTTGTTACTTGTATGGTGTACATAATAAAGAATATTCTATCTATCTATTGTTCAAACAATACTGTTTGAACAATTCGAATTTTAACGTAAAAGTAGCGCATTTTTGAATTTTCAAAATGCTGACCCAAAGTTTTTTAGCTAAGCAGTTGCTCTAGGATAAGAGTGAGTGAGATTGTGAAATGGATAGTATTATCGACGGATGTATCAACGGGTGAGATATCAATCAATCTCTCTCTGATTGATTAGACAAGCCTCACACAAGAGTCCACCCCGCTATTGCTATGCCGAATAAATGGATTGGTGTCCGGAAAACTACTGGTAACTGTCCAGATTGTGACTGTTGTCCATCCTATGAAAGTTATTAAGACCTGAGGTCTTGAGCATTCTGTCAGCGAAAATGTTTATGGAAAATTTAAAATACACTGAAAAATTGACGTAAACTTTTCGGTAGCTTATGTCAAAGCTACCGAAAAGTTAACGTCACTATTGTTGAAATCGTTGTAGTAAAACGCAACGCTTTGAATAGGATAGTTTCTTTTTAGAGCCCATTGGAAAATGTGGTGGAGAGCCTTGAACTGACTTAAAATAATGCTGAATTTAGTTTTTTTTTATCTTATTACACTTACACATTTATATTTCGCTGGAACGTTTTAAGCTGGTCCACCACGCACTTAGCGCATCTGCCAATCTGCAACTGTACCTATATGAAAATGCAATTACAAAATAGATGCAGGCAGTTATTGGTTAATCAGCTTATGCGGTTTTCGTTAATCCAAAATTCCAAATTCAAACTTCGAAAATAGATATCCAGTTTTGACAGACCAGGCAGGTGACATACTTGAATTGGTAGGAATGCAATAGATTAGTGTCACATCTATCTGATCTAATTTAGAGGTTGTCTGTACTGTTTCAATATTTCATTAGGCTAGCTCCAATGTTATTTAATGCTGTTAGCTGGTGCCCATTTTCAGTACGGCGTTGAACCGAGCGTTGAAAATTCAATTTCTTCTCTTCATCTTTTGTTTTCATTTAGGTGTCTCGTAGAATTAGATGAAACAGGCAACATTTTTATATTGAGTCATTGTTGAGCTCCTTAGGGCTAAATTTAAACATTACACATGCATCGACTTAAGTGGAAGGTAACTCCCAGTCGACTTTAAAATCGATCTACAAATTTTGATATCGCTTGTGAAAAATCGGCTGCCTGTGAGGACGTGAGATTTTAAAATTGCCGTCAACTTATGTTGATGCGTATGTTGTACCAAACATAACTGCCTTGACATGAGAGAACTTGCCTAGTCACCGGGCAGCGACGGGCATCACGCGAATTTAAGCTAAGTCGCGTCGCCTAAGGTCATCAACGAGACGTAATACATGGTTGAGCTATAAAACCACTTTGTCTATGGTCACTTAATACAAGTTTATGATTCATTCTTCAAAAGACCTTCTAAGAAATCAGTAATAACTATCTTCCCAATATGAAACGTTTTGGACGTTAATAAGATTCACGAAACAATATAAAAAGACCTTGACCTATAAGACAAGTATGTGTGTTTGACTGTGTGTTGTGTCTATGTTTACTTTTAGAGGTCATCTGATAGAAACCATAGACTACGTCTAGACATGAGACGAAAAACGGTTACAAATGACTGATAAGAGATCTTTCATCCGCATTGTTTTCTTTTTTAAAAGGAGGTTTAGAGAATAGGAACAATACTATTTAGTACACGATTTTCTAGTTTTACAACGGAGTATTTTAGACAAAGCTAGGCAAATTGCATCATATTATACTTATTTATTTGAAAGAAAATGGTTTTAGAATTACGCAGTTGCGTTGCAATAGTACAGATTTGATACAAGTGAGGAAACTTTCTGAAATTCTGTTGATAAACACAATTTTTAAAAAAATTAAATATGAAGGCCTTCAAAATATGCGTCTCCTTGTTCTAAAAAAAGTAAGTAAAAAAACCCTCCGGCTACAGGGATTTGAGCAGTTTTTAATTGTTATCCGCAGTGAAATCAGAAAGTGAACCTATTGTTAGTGCAATAAAAGCCAGTTTTCGAAGGAGTGTATTAAAAAAATATTTGAAGGCTAATTCTATAATAAAAATTGCACATTTTATAGTAAAGAAGATCATGACGACAGTGACGTCATCATCATCATATGCATGGTAGAATACATTTATTCTTATTCTTAATTTTATCTTTGTCTTATACCGTCAAGTGATTCCAATACTCACCAAACTTATTTCATTTACAATGTTTTAAAGATGCGTTAACTATTTTATTTTTTTATGAGTGAAAGATGAACATGTGCCTTACTCTCTGCTTACCCGCAAAACGCACATAAATGTGATGATGTTCATACCATTATCGTTAGCCAAAAGGCATCATGTCATTTTCGACACAGCTGGTGTGATGGTGTCTGTTTCCGTTTAAGGTAAGCGTACATTAGAATGGCCGCGAGACGACTCCCGGCCACCGTAGATGCGGGCCTGTGGACGGCGAGCAATGGGTAGCTTACCGTCCGTCCGTCTATTGACGACAGGCCGTGTCGACGGCGCGTTAGTGTTTCACGCGCGCCTCAAAGAGATGTCAGCAAAGCAGAGGGGCCTGCCACGGCCTCCGCCTCCGCCGGGGTTGCGGGTTGTTCGAAAGAGAAGCCTCTGCCCAGGAACGTAAAGGGCAATAGAAGGAACATGGGTGGGTTTTTAGTCAAAACAAGTCTGATACTCCCCCCGCTTCGCCCAGAGCGGGGGAAGTTATTTGATGACTCCCACCCCAAAAAAAAGCCGGCCGCATGGCAATAATACACAAGGAAACAACGGTTTGCAATCCTTCTGTACAGTCTCCTTAGTATCGATTACACTCACATTTTATAACCGACTTAAAAAAAGGGAAAGGTTCTCAATTCGACTGTGTATATTTTTTGTATGTATGTTTCTTACGCAATTTCTGTTACTTAAAACTTTTTGCCAAAAACTGAAAATAATTTTACTTCCGGAATCGGTGACTTTTGTTTAATTCAAAGTTTTTTTTGCCACTGACTTAGCCGGAAGTAAATTAATTTTTCGTCTTTTTAATGTTTTTTTGGAAGCCGTTTTTTTACTATACAGGTGATGATATCATTGGCTTCGTATAAAACCTGCGTGCTTGCGTTGTTCGAAAGAGATACCGCGGCCCCGGAACACAAAGGGCAAAAGAAGGAATATGGATAGGTTTTAGTCAGTAATAGTATGACATTCTGCTCCGCCCAAAAAGAGGAAAAATAAACACCGAAAAAAAAAGAACCACCACCCGAAAAAAGAAGGGTGGGATGGAAAAGAAGAGGGGCATATCTTGAAAAGGGGTGACGTCACACTTTCATATTGTTTTTTTTTTTTTAAAAAAAACCTTGCCCCACATTAGGAATTTCTCCTGTATCGTGGGTGCGTTTACAAACATTTAAACTCACATACACAAACAGCCAGACCCGAAACAACTATCTGCGGGTCATACAAATATTTGTTCCGTGCGGGAATCGAACCCGCGACACGCAGCGCAGCAGTCGATCGCTCAGCCACTGCGCCAACCGTGCCGTCAAATTGTTTGTAGAGTCAGAGAGTTCATGCAAAAAGTTCGTTATGTAGCAGGATTTTCGCAATGTACAACTAAATATGCGTCAGTCTTTACATCCCCCCTTTTGATGCGTATAGGGGTAACGATAATCCTTTGTTCGACATTTCGGAAATACCATGATTGCGTGCACGCGTCAAACGTACTGATTTGAACTACCGGTATGGAATAGCGTTGACAGCAGCGATGATGCAAAAAATAAAAATATTATTTATCACTAGCTGTGCTCAGGTCCCCTGAGCAGCGGTCGAAACCTCTCACTTAAGGGTTTGAAAGATAGATAGTAGCCGATTCTCAGACTTCCTGAATATGAATAAAAATGTCATAAGAATCGGTCGAGCCGTTTCGGAGGAGTATGGGAACGAAAATTGTAACACGAGAATTTTAAATATTATGTATGACGCATGATGTAGTTTGAAACACCCTGTTGCAAGCGCTGTCCGAATCATGAGTTCCAAGGGCGATGCAGAATAGATCGGCGACATCATAAAAAACTTCGTCATGTGTCACAATAAATTAACATATTTTTAGGATTCTGTACCTCAAAAGGTAATAATCCGTTTATTACCTTTTGAGGTACGGAAAGGTAATAAACGGAACTCTTATTGGATCACTTTGTTGTCTGTCTGTCTGTCAAGACCCTTTATCTCGGGAATACTTAAGTGCATCGAGTTGAAATTGTGTGTTGAAAATGTGTTGTGAAAAATCAACCCTCTAAGTCTACGCAGTCAAAAGATATTGCCGTTTATGTCGCAAGTTTGTAAGGAACCCTCGGTGCGCGAGTCTGACGTACTTTGGGCCTGTTTATTGTTGTTATTAAAAATGTATTTTTTTTTCTTACGTATGTGTTTGTCATTGGGTGGGTGAAGTGGGATGCCGTTTTAAGACCCCTAAAATTACACGGTGTAAGTATAATATTAGGGTAAATATCAGAAATGTTATAGCTAATCTTTTGGTCCCTCCGTCTACAAATAAATACGTCCCGAATGCTAACGATCACCTTTTATCCGACATTTTAGGATTTCTGTGAACTAAGTATGATCGTGTGAACGTGGTCGACGTACTAATACTAAGCTAGAATGACACCCACACAGTTTTTGTATAGCCCATCGCTAGAAATATCTCTAGTGATTACATGAGCTTTCAAGATTAGATTTCAGACTATGAAACGGCAAGATAATATGATCATTGCGCTTCAAAACGTTGTTAACTTACTAGGATCAATGTATCGTGTGTGTTAGGGTCTTGAACACGCGAGAGGACTCCTGGCTACCGTATATGCGGGCCTGTGGACGGTGAGCAATGGGTAGCTCACCGTCCGTCCGTCCAGTGACGAGAGGCCGTTTGTGTTCTCCGCGTGCCTCAAGGAGATGTCAGCAAAGCAGAGGGACCTGCCGGGGCCAAAGCCGGCCTGGTTAACGCGTTGTTAGGAAGAGATACCGAGGCCCCGGAACATAAAGGCACAATAGAAGGAACATGGGTGGGTTTTACCGCAAAAAAGAGTCTTAAACAATTGTGAAACATTTTGCGATAAGTGCAAGTGTTTTTGCAGCTCAGTATTCATGGAAGAGCGATAAGGAAAATGCCGATGTAGCCAGCGATTACAACAACAGCGACACAAATAACAAAGACACGAGTCCTTCAAATTAAGACATAACCTGGACAAAACAAACCATAGATTTTGAACATTTTTGTATGTCCTCTAAAATGCAATTGTAGGGACATTTTAGATCCAGCAAGTAGACTCCAGTATGTAGATCATTTTTTTTTGTGGATGGGAAGTCATTAAATAATTGCCCCCACTCTGGGCGGAGTGGCGATGGCGGGGAGTGTCAGACTTGTACTGATTAAAACCCACTCATGTTCCTTCTATTGCCCTTTACGTTCCGGGGCCGCGGTATCTCTTTCGAACAACCCGCAACCCCGGCAGGCGGTGGCCCTGGCAGGCCCCTCTGCTTTGCTGATATCTCTTTGAGGCGCGCGTGGAACTCTAACGCGCCGTCGACACGGCCTGTCATCAATAGACAGACGGACGGTGAGCTACCCATTGTTCACCGTCCACAGGTCCGCATCTACGGTGGCCGGGAATCGTATCGCGGCACCCGACGGCCGGGGTGTCTACCGCGGCGCGGCGGCTGGGTTGGTTTGAGGTTCGTATATAGACGATAGTTTCCACCGCCACACAGAATATCCATAACCTAATTTCTGTAGTTCCACCTGAAATTAATTAATACGTCCCTATGTTCAGCATTTCGGAAACAGCTGGCCTGATAGCGTGAACGTGTCGCCCATACACGTACATGCGGGTTATTGTGCCGTGTATCTGATCTAATACGTAATGCATATACGGTTGCTAATGGAGGCGTCCGGGCGCGTGTCACGTATAAAAGGGCCCATTCACATTAGGAGAGTTTCTCGCCCGTCGATATGCTGATGCCATAAGCGACAATAGACTGCTGATTATTGCAATTATCAGTTGACATTCACAGTCAAATAAGGAACTATAACTGATGGATTTATTGAAGTCGTTTAATCAAATTAAACGACTTCAATAAAAATAAGAGGTTCTCAATTTTGCATGTTTCGGGACATTTTTAGTTTTTTTAGTACCTTTCAATGCTATGGAAATATTTGTACGCAAACCATGACTAGATCAAACGATTTAATATCTTGTATGTATACAATGTTTAAACAAATAAAGATATCTTATTTATTGCTGTTAAAACTTTGGCTAACAATAATTATATTTTTTAACGAAGCGAGCTTCTCTCTACGTATAAATTATCCTATTCCCGCAGTCAACTATTGATGTGAACGTGAACCTCCGCGTTTTGTGAACAGAATGCGTTACTTGCGATACTGACTACACTGAAAACGTATTATGAAGCCAATTATATGTGGGTGGATATTGAATATGACGCCAATTACGTGGGCTGTGTTCCATGAAATAATGACTAGTATTGGTATTATGTCGTGACATTTGATATTTACAGACGTATTCAGGCAGTATTCTTTATAAATATGTATAGTCCTCCTAGCCGATTTTTTATAACGTGGGCACTCGGACCCAGTGTTTCAATCAAATAAATAAAAAATATAGCCAAATTGAATATCTGGCCTAATACGGCCCCTCATACGTTATACAAACCTAATTGTGATTCCGATTGAGCACTAATCAGTTTGCTAAGCAGGGTGATTGTAGTTAACTGCATACAGGAATGCCTTAATTACATAGTCGCTGTTTACGTCAGCAACGTTAATTTGAGGTTTATATATAATAAGTTTACTGATATATTGTAGGGTTCAATTGAATTTAATGAAAATCTTCAAATTTTTGTTTGTGAAATCCAAATATTTATCTGTTAAAAATATTGCATTTGGATGATTTAAAGCGAAAGTGAGTTTGTTTGTTTGCTACGTCTTCACGCCTAAATGGCCAAGCCGATTTTGATAAATTTAAGTACAGAGATAGTTGGAATCTTGGAGACTGACATAGGCTAAAAAAACTTGAGAAAAGGGGGAGAAAGAGGGAGAAAGAGGGAAGAAAAGGAGAGAGAAAGATAATTTTTTTTTCGATCATCACTCGGGTTAAAGTAAGCGTTAGCCCAAAGTAACTAAGCTAGTTTTTTCAAATTTTAGAAAATTGCTGAAAACTTAAAACGTAATTCTATTGAACACTGCTCAGCGTTTCAGGATATTAAGAAGACTGTTTTCCAAGAAATAATGAGAGAACCAAACGCCAGAAGCGCAGGTCATTCGATATTTTGTTAGTTAATGATGTTGGATTCATTTGCGATGCTCTGTGTAACTGAATACTATTTCTTCCCATGAAATCGAATGAAATGTCAATGAAAATTGTATTGAGACATTTTCTCTCTTCCTTCATAGTGTGGTTAGTGCATAATCTGGGTTCTGAGTTTTTAAGCCGCCCACGACTTGGATTAAAATGCCGGTCGAGAAATATCTCTATTATCTCTCATAATATTTTTTAAATACATTTTTTTACAAATTTTATACTATACGCACATGTATCCACAAGGGTCAGGGTCTTTTTTCCGTTGGGAAATCATCAAATAAGATTTCCTGCTCTGTGTGGGCCATGTTCCTTCTTTTGCCCTTAGTGTTCCTTTGTGTTTTGTTTTCAAAAGGTGTTTTGTTTGTGGATTTTATTTAATTATTAAGCTATTGCATAGCTTCTATCGCGGGCCTTGAGCGCGGGGACCGAATCCAGAAATTCCGTAACGAAAAAAAACCTGACGCTTCCCACTCCGACGGGCACGGAGGTGTGGCTTGAAGGCCGTGCATTGTCTAACGTCGTTTACACAATACGGTCAGTTATTTCAATCGCGATTCTTATGTTCTAATAGCGTGTTTGGTAGAGAATCGGAGAGACAATCGACATTACGCTGGATCAAACCCAAGGTCTTGTTTTTCTTTTTGCGACTTCTTTTCATTGGAAGTACTTTTTAAATATTATTATATTTAGTTTTTTTATTTATTGTCTAAGTTAATAAAAAAAAAGTTTCTTTTTGCGACTTCTTTTCATTGGAAGTACTTTTTAAATATTTTATTTAGATTGTTTTTATTTGTTGCATAAGTTGATAAAAAATGCTATGCAATAGCTTTACCGCGGCAGTCCCCGAGTGCCACACGTATTTTTTTTAGTTTGTTCAATGTTTTGCATGCCAACAGGTAAAATATGGCTGATCCTGTTTTCCTTTATGCACCACCACGTTCTACACACATATTTGCAAAATAAAGGCACTTTTATCTTTATCTTTGCTGTCTCTCTTTCGAACAACCCGCAACCCGGTCACAAATCAGAGGTCTTAGTTTTGAATTCAAGATCTTAACACCGGTGACGACACTGGGCTGCTGTGTGTGATGTATAGACTTGTCCATCACGACATGACAGACTATGGTAATGTTCTGGTTGGGATGGATTTATTTCCAATACTAACTTTTTTACTCGGTCTAATTCGCGTGGAGTTGTTTTGGTTGGGTTAGATTTATTTCAAATACTAACTTTTTTACTTGGTTTCATTCGCGTGGACTTTGGGAACTGCCTCTGGAGGATTTACTGCCGAGATAAAACAGTTTGTTCTCAGTCACGTTATGGTCTACATGTAATGGGATTGAAATGTTTACAAACACAATAACTTTCGCATTTACAATAACAGTACAGATTTATAATGTACTAGCCTTTGCCTGCGGCTTCGCTCGCGTTAAATTCGGGGTAACACAGTTCCCCCTTTCCTGATTTGCAGATACCAGCTACCTGTAATTATTGCCCTTGCGCCTAATTTATTGTAACAGCAAAGTTAAGTTTTCCCTTTTCTTCCCTCTTTCTCCCTATGTCCGTGTCCAGGGTCCCAACTATCTCTGTACCAAAATTCATCAAAATCGGTTTAGCTATTTAAGCGTGAAGACGTAACAAACAAACAAACTCACTTTCGCTTTTATAAAATTAGTAAGGATTCCATTCTTGCAAGTTTCTGATTAAATATTGAAAGATGAAAATAACTTCTAAATGCTTCACAATTCTACGAATTTAGGTATTTCAGTATAATTTATTAACTTAGGTCTGCTTAAATAGTTTAATGTTACTAGAAATTGGAATGTTTACTCAAAATAAGCCCTGAAAACAATATTTCAGCTATCTTAACTAAAGATAAACTTTTGAAGTGTTTACCAACTCCTTAACACCTAAAGTTTATTCTGATAACTTAGAAGATAACTTAACGATAACTTAACATCAACTTGAGAACAATATTAATATTAGTAGTCATATTTCACTGACATGCTAAGTTAAGTTGTTATCAAAATAAAAAGGTACGTATTAACTTCAGCAGCACATTCATTGTCATAGCAAAAAAGTAATCAGGCGAAAAATACTGCACTTACTTAATTCCCATGAAGAAAAACATATGTTATCATCATTTTCCTGCCCTTGTCCCATTCTATTTGGGGTCGGCGCAATACGTTTTCTTCTTCCATTCTCCCCTATCAGACGTCACGGCATCATTTACTCCTTTCTCCTTCATATCATTAAAAAAACATAATAAATAAAATAAAACTAAAGTTTAAAACTGAATAAACGAAATAAGCAAACATCCTTAGGTAGAGGTTTATTGTTTCTATTTACATACACATTTCAATAGTAATCTCGAAATGGCGTGTTATAAGCGGCTAGTCTATTGCAGAAACAGTTAATACTGAGAATTTCCTCATAGAAAAATCCTATAACACCGACGACATTGGGGTCAAACACAGACCTTAGCTCAGCACTTGCAAGCATTACCAACAAAGCAGTCAATCCGATAGTTATAATATCGGGAGAAACCAATTCTTACATAACATAACATCACGCCGGAACCCCCGAAGGGTTAGGCAGACATGTCCCTAATCCTTACTTTAATATTATAAATCCGAAAGTGAGTTTGTTTGTTTGTTACGTGTTCAAGCCTAAATGGCCCAACGGATTTTAATGAATTTTGGTACAGAGATATTTGGGAACCGTGGAGACGGACATAGGATAAAAAGCTATAGGAAAAGGGGGAGAAAGAGGGAAGGAAAGGGGATAGTTTTTTTTATTATAAATAACGCAGGTTAAAGTTAGCGTTAGCCCAAAGTAAGTATGCCACGCAGATGAAGTCGCGGGCGGAAGCTAGTACTCTTATAAAATAAACAAATATGGATCTGTTATTTTAGGTTGTTGATCTGAAATAAAGTTCTTATAATATGTCATAGAACACCCACATTGCGCCAGTTACGTTTAGTCCCTATCCTCTGGCCTAGCCTATTCCATTAAATGAACACAAATAAACAACAGAACAATTAAAAAACCAATCCCATTTCTTTCATAATTGTCGTACGTATAATAACTTAAGTGATCAAGGAAACAGTACTGAAAATACAATCTATAATAACTTAGTGGAACTATTAAATAAAATTTATTTATTTATAGTTAACTAGCTTTCGCCCGCGACTTCGCTCGCGTTAAATTCGGTATAACACACCAAGCAGACCTGCAGCTTTTGCTCTTGCGCCTGATTGATTTGTAATAGCAACGCTAAGTTTTCCCTTTTCTTCCCTCGTTCTCCCTCATATCCAACTTTTTTTTAATAAAAATTAGCCTATGTCCGTCTCCTGGTTCCCAACTATCTCTGTACCAAAATTCATCAAAATCGGTTTAGCCATTAAAGCGTGAAGAGGTAACAAACAAACAAACAAACAAACTCACTTTCGCTTTTATAATATTATATTATAGTAAGGATTAAAACGGTATAACACCAACTATTATAATTAACATAGAAACAGAAAATAAAATAGATGTAAAACATCAAGTAATCAACTTACAAAAATAGGCGAGCACTCGGACCCCATGGCCTTAGTGTTTCAACCAAACGGCCCAAACACATAACTACCAATTAAGATAAACAGTTAATTTTTCTTCGAAGAAACCCAAGATTACAAAAATCAGCAAAGAAAACCACTTGCTCCAAGGAAATCAAGTCATTAAATTAAAATACATGCACGAAACATTCACACCGGAGCTTTTAAAAACATTATATTACACTGCTGCATCCATATCGTAAGATAATATTCCGTGTGCGGTGTGTGTGATCAGGTGGTGTCCGGAGAACGTCGCACGCGCAGCGGCTAAATATTGACATGACCTGTTCCGGACACAACGGAGAAAAAGGACAGAAGAACCACTGAAAACAAAACATAAACGACCCAGGTTAACGGCTCTTATCGTACAAAGAAACAGGGAGTATTAAATATTTTTTTGATAAACAAATTGGAAATTTTAGAAGAATATTACTAGCTATGCCCCATCAGTTTCACCCGCTGCTCAGGTTCCCTACTCATTTAGGTGTATGAAGAATAGATGTTGGCCGATTCTCAGAGCTACCCAATATGCACACAAAATTTCACGAGAGAAAATTATATATTAGATGATGGTTTCAGATTTCTGGCAAGCAAAACATTACATGCATTATATTCATACCACCAGTCACCATCATCTGAAATCTCGGAAGGCTTTTGTCGTAAATCATCACCAATTGGCTTTTACAACCTGTGTTGGGGTTGGCTTCTCTTCTAACCGGATTCAGCCAGTTGAATACCAGACTTCAGTCGTAAGTGGTACACTAGCTTCATATAATTATCTGCCTTGAATTCCAAGGCAATCCCGCAAGTTGCGCCTTTGTTCATTCTTCATTTGTTTTTGTATTTTCCGTTGCGGATGGGAAATAACTTCCCCCTCTCGTATGCGAAGTGTCAGACTTGTATTGACTAAAACCCACCCATGTTCGTTCTTTTGCCTTTTATGTTTTGGGGCCGCGGTATCTCTTTCCAACAACCCGTAACCCCAGCAGGCGGTGGCTCTGGCACCGCTTGCTGGGCTGCATGTGTATGTGTATTTTCCCTTGCACACAAACGTTTTACTTCAAGTGAACCTTCTGACGTCATCCTTTTCAACTCCTGCCCTCCTCCCTCGCCTCTACCCCACGTCGTCTGGTTGAGCCTCTTGTTTTCTTAAACCTTAAAGCAGGGAGTTATTGTTGGATTACATGTCATTTACCTAAAAGGTTTCGGCACCAATACTTGGCGCACAATCATGTGTGAACATTTTTGTTATGATTGACTTAAGTGTTGTTGAACTTGATGAATTGGGGAGTTAATGGCGGCGTGTCTTGCGACATACTGGTAGGATCTCGTGGCTAAATAACAGCCGCTCGAATCGATCTTTAGGTTAAGGCGTGCTTACCCAGGTTGGTCCCGGAATGGGTGACCACCATAACAAGTTATTTCAGTGCCTCGGAAAGCATGTTACAGCTTTGGTCCGGTGTATCATTTGTAGATCTTTGACAGTCGTTACAGGTAGTCAGTTGTCCGAATATCTGAAAACCAGTCTTAACAACGGGTAGATTATACCATAACCGAGTTGAATACAGTTATTCTTTTGTCGGCTAGACTGGAACCAGTCCCCAGCATACCAGGGAAAAGGCAGATGATGATCTTGCAATAAAGTACTCATTACCACTTCCTCAGCATCGTTGATGATAGCGCAGAAGTCATTTTGACTGCATGTTTTGAGACGAAGACGGTAGAATAGTTAATAAAAAAAAACTTTTTCGTAAAAAATAAAACCGTCTTCTGATTTCAAAGTTTTTATTTCAGCGTTTTTAGTTATGGTATGATGATATATCACATAATTTTTATCGAGTATTCATTTTCCATTGTTACTAAAAGATTAGCAGATTGTCCATATAGACATAGAGAAAAAATATGTATTATGGACGATAACTCATAAACTACTTTAGCTATATAAATAAAATGAATATAGGACCACCTGGAAAGTTTACCTAAGTTTAATTTTGCAAATCGGTCCAGGCGTCTTTGAGTAATCGGGGAACAAACATACAAAAAAATTAAATTCTGACGAATTGAGAACCTCTTCCTTTTTTGAAGTTGGTTAAAAATAGCGACAGCGCTCACACATGTCGCCGTTCCGAGGTAAAGTTAGCAATGTTATCTATTAACCCTGCTGTGGTTGCAAGTTGTTCAAAAGAGATGCAACGGCTCCGGAACACAAAGGGCATCCCAAAACATGGATGGGTATTAGTCAGTAAAAGTCTGGCACTCCTTCCCGCTCCACCCAAAGCGGGTGAAGTAGTAAGTAGATTGTGATTACACATCCGAAAAAATAATTAAAGCACTAGAGTACTTTTTTTTCAAGATTAACGTATTTAGATAAATAAACTTTAACAATATAGCAAATAGCTGATTAGAATCGTCCATTCTTCAATAATGGTCTTGATTAAGTCAATCTTAATTACCTGATAACAACAAAAAACTCTGTATACAAAATGATTAGGTAATCAAAACATTTAATGCGACACTGCATAGAAGTTTCGAGAGCACACCATAAAGCCGTGGTTATTAATATAACAAAGCAACTGACGTTAAAGTTCAGAGAGTTGAATGACTGCAAAACTACATCACAAAATTAAATACGACTTTGTACTCCACAACGTAGTACAAAATACTTTTTGATTTCGTGCACCCCAGAGACCGTTCGTTCATTAATACTAGATTTTAATGAACAATCCGAAACGACCATAAAAATCTGAACTTTAAACAACCTGTTTTCCATTATTTCCTCTGACATTGCAATAACGTCTCAATTTGAATCCAAACACAATAATTGACAATGAAGCTTCAGCATTTATTAGACAAAACACAATAAATACATTTTGCAAATTAAAACCTCTGGTGATAAAAAAGCGGCTGTAGTATAGAAACTTTTAATTAAGAGACTTTTTACCGAAGATTAAAAAAAAAGTTACTTTTTTTTTGTTGTGCCAGTAGTATATATCTGGGTTCGTTATGAGGTGCTTAAAAATAAGGGGCGGGCTTATTAAGACTTCTTAGTAAGTTGCAAGGGAGGCCAATTGGCACTTAGTAGTTACCAAACGGGCAGTAATCAAGGAAATATATGGACCGAGTGAGATTATTACTGTAAGTTTCCTAAGTAGAGTCGTTGAGTGAAACGGGTTAGGAACTTGCAGTTAGCTACATAGTTGCTGTAGAACCTAGGCAGTGTTTGTCATTATCATGTTAGCCTATTAGTGTGGAGTGTTGGCACTACTGATCATTTACATTAAATATAGTTATGGTTTCTGCCATTAGTAACGGTTGCAAGCCTTCGGCGATGCAATAATCCTTACTAATATTATAAAAGCGAAAGTGAGTTTGTTTGTTTGTTACCACTTCACTTTAATTTTTTTTTAAAGTGGAAAACTTAGTGTTCCTATTACA
This sequence comes from Ochropleura plecta, assembly GCA_905475445.1. Taxonomy (NCBI): domain Eukaryota; kingdom Metazoa; phylum Arthropoda; class Insecta; order Lepidoptera; family Noctuidae; genus Ochropleura; species Ochropleura plecta. The sequence goes on along the minus strand of FR997723.1, from coordinate 4,961,513 downwards.
AATCAATAAGGCGCAAGGGGAACTGTGTTATCCCGAATTTAACGCGAGCGAAGCCGCGGGCAAAAGCTAGTCACTACATAAAATACATAGAGCTGGGTGTAGCCAATGTTCAAAACATACAAATGATATTGGGACAATACGTAAATCTATTCTGCTAAAGCTTGATTGATTTGACCATTTTATCCAAGGATTTGACAGTTTATATCAATGGGTCGCAGATATTTTTGTAGGATAATAAATATGAAACGGGTTTTTTCAATCCAATATATTTTTTCAGTGCCGTTCTTGAAATCCATCAAGCTATCCTGAAAAGGTATAAAGAGTACTATTCAATAATACAAATTCTACCTTATTCAGGACTTACATCTGATAAATAAAGAACTTTAGTGCTTTCAAGTTTCATGAGAATAGGTTGAGTATCTATTATCTAGTGAATTTAAAATATATTGTAAATTCATTTTTAAGTAGTTATCCAGACAGATCAATAGGGTATTCAAATTTTACATCGTATTTAATAAATCCCATTAATATTATAACTGCGAAAGTTTGCAAAGATGTAAGTTACTTGATCAGATTTTGATAAAATTTCTCACATAGGATGTTTTTAAGCTGAATTAACACAAATTAATATAAAAAAAAATGCTGCACCCTACTTGAAATTTCTCCTGTATCATGGGCGCGTTTCCAAACATTTAAACTCACATACACAACACCAAGACCTCCCGGAACAACTATCTGTAGGTCATACAAATATTTGTTCCGTGCGGGGATCGAAACAGCTACACGTAGTGCAGCAGTCAAACGCTTAGCCACTGCATCGACCCCGTCGTCAATCGATATTTTTAATCACGTTAAACCGATGCCTCGGAACCATTATCGAATTTCGCACGGGCAACGCCGCGGGTTTGTTCTAGTTATAAAAGCAATGCCAAGACTATGAGTAATTCTTTATTCACTTTTTATCTTATATTTTCATTTTTAAATATTTTAAAATGTAATGGGTTTCAGAGACGGGAGTTATGCCTTTAGAATCAGGCCTTTGGTCCAAGCGCCTAAGGAGAGCTTAGACATTATGTTCGATGAGGTTCTTAGCCATCAGGCCAACGGCTACGACAATTAGCACAATGATAGCTGAATACACATTTCACACCACATTTCTTAAAAACAAAAAATAAAAAAACATTTAAAAATGTAAAAATAGTATCCCACCGGTATCGGGAACAGGGTCCAAGCTACCGGCGGTCAGGGCTCCAGAGAAAGGAACCTCCTAACAAAACGAGCCGTGTTCAGGAGTACCGCTTTCTGTATCAAGCCCTTGATCCAGCTGCCTAACGAGAACCTCCTCAGGTATTGGTCGAGGCTCTTGGTAATTAAGCCATTGGCAGATATGACTATCGGCACAATAATCGCTGAGTCCACATCCCACATGTCGACAACCTCGCGAGTCAAGTCAATATACTTGATTTGCTTATCTTTGAGAAATTCTTATCATTAACATACCTACCTTATGTAATAATCTACTTAAACTTGTACCAAGGTACCATAAATGATTTTCAGTACTACTACAGCCAAAGCAAGGCTTCGCTTCAGTTTTCATGTACGTCACTCCATTAACGTGTGTGCTTGTAATTAATTCGCCAACTAAAATGTTTGCAGCTTGTAGAAACTTAGGTTAAATCTAGCAATGAATAAGGTTGCAGCGGTAAAGGTTACTGCAGTATTTTGCACAGGTGTTCACGTTGAAGAGTGTTCGTTAGTGTTCTAAACACTTAACGGTTTGAGCTATTTTCTTGAGAAGATTTCTCTGAAGAAAATAGCACTCCCAGGTGCTAGTTTTTCTAATTCTAAGTATAACTTCATAATGTATAGGACAGCTAAGTAGATTAAATTTTAGATGCATGTTAACTTTTTATCTTAGTTTTGTAAAGTAAGCAAAGACTTATTGTCGGGTTTACGTTATCCTCTCTTACATAAGTAACGCTGTAAGAAGAACATATTATAACTAAATGATTTTAACAGAGGAACCATCGAGTGTTTTTCCGGTTCTTTTCTCGACTATTATGCCCCATGTAGGCCTAGGTGAAATAAAATTATTTTGATTTGATTTAATTGCAATAAAAATATCTGTCAAAGCTTTGAATTATTGTAAGCAACCAACCAAATTAGCGAAACAAAGTAGTACTTAAAATAATTACACAATTTTAACAGATTTTAAAAAAGGAGGAAGTATAGGGTATAATTCCTCCTTTTTGGAAGTCGGTCATCAAACAAAAAAAGTATTTTGCAAATCAGTCATAAACATACATAAAAAAAAGATTCCGACGAATTGAGAACCTCCTCTTTTTTTGAAGTTGGTTAAAAACTGGGCGGAATATGGGTGTGCTATTAGATACATCGCTGGTTAACCTTACGGAGATTACAGGCGCGATGTTTTGTTATAAGTCCAAACTAAAATGACAAAAATAAACTGGATTGACATTGAGCTACCGGAAAACTTATATCGTATGTCTGTAACATGTGGAAAGTCATTATAATAATTCAAAGCGGTTTGAAATCAATTCAAACCAAATTCAAAATTCAATTCGGTTAGCGTAGTGGCTGAGCGATTGACTGCTGCGCTGCGTGTCGCGGGTTCGATTCTCCCACGATACAAATATTTGTATGGCCTACAAATAGTTGTTTCGGGTCTGGCTGTTTGTGTATGTGAGTTTAAATGTTTGTAAACGCACCCACAATACAGGAGAAATTCCTAGTGTGGGCAAAAGTTTTCTGTTAAAAAAAATGCTACTTGTCCAAATCTTTATCTTAACCAGTTGGCCCGGTCACCGTAGATGTGTCTGTCTGACGATAAGCAATGGGTAGCTCTCTGTCCGTTCTACTAAGAGACGACAGGTCTTGTCGAAGGCGCGTTAGTGTTCCACGCCCTGACGCCTGCCTCAAAGTGATGTCAGCAAAGCAGAGGGCCCTGCGAGGGCCACCGCCTGCCGGGTTGCGGGTTCTTCAAAAGAGATACCCCGGCCCCGGAACATAAACCGCAAAAGAACGTCCGTCCGTCTATTGACGACAGGCCGTGTTGACGGCGCGTTAATGTTCCACGCGCGCCTCAAAGAGATGTCAGCAAAGCTGAGGTGCCTGCCAGGGCCACTGCCTGCGGTGGTTGCGGCTTCTTCGAAAGAGATACCGCGGCCCGCGCGGCCTCGGAACGTAAACCGCAAAAGAAGGAACATGGGTGGGTTTTTAGTCAGTAAAAGTCTGACACTCCCCCCCGCTCCGCCGAGAGCAGGCGAAGTTATAATGATTTCCCATCAGCAAAACAAAACCTTAAAAAAAACAGCAATCCCACATCTGTACCTACATATAAGTGTTATCATTGTAGTCTCAGATACTAATTAAGATTAAAGCTTTAATGAAATCACTGGCGCCAACTAATTAGATATGGATCAAGCCTGTTCATACAGAGATTAATGAGTGCGATACGATGAATGCGTACACACTACGACCAATTCAGAACCAATTTATGCTGATCTCTCGTTATATAGGAGCCTATGAAAAGCGAGGCTAGGTTATACTGGAATGTATAGTTTGATATGTCTCCGTGTGTATATTTATTTTAGTGTAGGTTTTTAACACCGCAATCGGATTTAAATGTGATTGGATTTCTGTAGCTTTATTTATAGTGTGGTAGCCTTTTAATGGTTTTAAATGTATCATTATGGTAATTACTGATGTCCTATATCCTGTGGTTAGAGCCTCATCTCTCATGCACGAGGTGGTGGGTTTAAATCCGGGCAAGTACGTTTTCATTATAAAAGTAAGTATTTTCACACCTTTTTGCTGTTGAGAAAATGCCAAATAACTTCCCTTGCTCTACGTGGAGCAGGGGGGAGTGTCAGACATTTACTGACTAAAACCCACCCATGTTCCTTCTTTTGCCCTTTATGTTCCAGGGCCGGTACCTGTTTCGAACAATTAGCAGCCCTTCTAAGATACCTTGACAAATCGTTCTGATCAATGTTCATTACTTTTCTGTATGAGGAGATTTTTTCCTGAAATGGACGTACCATTTCGATCCATATGAGGTTGTGTCTTTAATTTACTGATATACCCTTTTTAAATGTTACAGCACCACGTTGAGATTTTTTTATATTTTGTCCAAGTTAATATTTTGTCCGGTGTGAGATGTTTTTTTTAAACAAGTCAAAGTTATTTTTTGAGTAAAAGACACTTTTAAGACACGATTATTATTCTGTAATTTAGTAAAAAATGCTTTGTTTAACGATTCTTACTTCGTTTAAATTCTTGTCAATTGCATTTTTCTTTGCATAAGTTAGTACTTATGATCGCATAATTACCTTAACCTATACAAGCAAGACTCTGAGCATACCTTAAAAATCAAATATATAAATAAATAAATATCTTGGGACAACTCACACACGGCTATCTGATCCCAAGCTAAGCAGAGCTTGTGTTATGGTAACCAGACAACTGATATACATACTTATATAATTTATAAATACATACACATTATAGATAAATCACACCCAGACACAGAACAAACAATAATGCTCATCACACAAAGTTTGTCCTGGGTGGGAATCGAACCCACGACCTCCGGCTCAGCAGTCAGGGCCACTAACCACTAGACCAACAGGCCCGTTGACAGGCTACTGTTTTCAAGTGCCCAATACCCACTTACCCATGGTTTCTAAAGTTGGTTTTTAAACATATACTAACTAAGACGTTTTAAAAACACAAAAAGCAACATTAACATCTTCAAAATAGACTCAAAATAGATCAGCAAGTCAGCATCCCAGTCATCTACGTCTATTCATATCTCATGTTGTTTTTCATCCTGAAATTCCATCTTGTTAAAAACATTTTAATTTAAAATTATGCATGCGTTTAGCAGTAAAGCTGTTAATGTAATTATTTACGACTAGCTTCCACAGTTTAGCCTAGATTAAATTGACTAGAAACTAGGTTAAACTAGAAGTTGACCATTACGTAGAACCACAGGCTGGAAGTGTTTTAAATGTGAATAACTTAAATTAAAAGAGCTTAACTTTTTTTAAAGTGAATTTTTTATTACAGCGTCTCTTACACGGAAATATATTTAATTGAAAAACACGTACACAGCTATAAGAAAAATAGTTACAAAAAGGAATTAAAAAAAAAAAATTGTGTGGTTTTATGAAACCACGGTAAAAGTGAAACCTTTTTTTCACATTATAGACATTTAGACGTCCCTACTCCGCGGCCGACCGTCACGCGACATGCAACACACAGACGAAAAAGTTTGAGACGATGTAATAAAAGTTTCACTTTAATATTAAATGATATATCGGCGCAGAATGCATCAAAATAACAGCTGACGTTAATATTTTTAAAAACAATGCTGCGACTGGAACTCCGTCAACCGTCCGTAATTACTAACACTGATCTGATAAGTCCTTATGTTAGTTGACCAAGATTTTTGTCTGGACCTTAAAAGAGACTATGACCTCTAAGTTTGTTACATCTGTTTCTTCTCAGAGTAGTCGGGTAAGAAACAGCGGCCTCATCTAGTTTTAAAACAAACTGGTCAAGTGCGAGTCGGACTCGCTCACCGAGGATTCCGTACAAACTTGCGGCATAACCGGCCATATTATTTATCTGCGTAGACCTAGGGAGCTGATTTTTTCATAACTCTAAGGGAAGACAGAGTTGAGTATATGCCCATGATCGAGATAAAGGGTTTTGACAGACAGACGGACAACAAGGGATCATATTTTTCTTTTTGAGGTACGGAACCCTAAAAATCGACGTGTAAAAGTGTTTTTGGTATTTTTGCCGCCGACTTCCGGAAGTAAAGTTATTTTCCACTTTTTAGTTTTTTTTCTAAGTCGGTTTTATTTATAAATGGGACCACCTTAGAAGTGTACCATATCAAACAATAAAAGAATTTTGCAAATCGGTCCAGGCGTCTTAGAGTAATCGGTGAACATACATAAAAAAGAAAAAAAGTCGGTAAAAAAATTAATAGAAAAAGTCATATTTCGTTTATACTCTCAATACTCTCACAGTAACACAAACTACCACGAATGAATGTGTATATTTGTTAAACAAAATGGAGCATAGCGTTTTCAGCGAAAATTGTTTTCATTGGTTTCAAAACATCAGTTGATGCGGGTGTAGCCTGAAAATGTGACAGTCAGTTGCCTACATTTCATAATATATAGAATAACTGAGTTCCGGAGGTTAGATAGGCAGTCGCTCCATGTAATATACCTATGTATTAATATTCACCTGTATCCGGTTTGACAGGAAACCGCTCCAAATAGTTCGCCTAGGCAGATGATGGTGTATAGTCTTTCTATATGAACATTCAAATGTTAGGTGTCATTTTCGTTTACTATTAGTGAAAGCTTTTTGAATGTGTATGTTTGTTGTAATGTGTATGTTTGGTGACTTTTGCTTCATTCATAGGTTTGGCAAAAAGATTTTTTATTATTGACGGGCCTGTTGGTCTAGTGGTTAGTGGCCCTGACTGCTGAGCCGGAGGTCGTGGGTTCGATTCCCACCCACGACAAACTTTGTGTGATGAGCATGATTGTTTGTTCTGTGTCTGGGTGTGATTTATCTATAATATGTATGTATTTATAAATTATATAAGTATGTATTTCAGTTGTCTGGTTACCATAACACAAGCTCTGCTTAGCTTGGGATCAGATAGCCGTGTGTGAGTTGTCCCAAGATATTTATTTTATTTATTTCAGCCTTTTTAGTTGAGGTATGGTTGTATCTCATGCATATTCATATCGAGTGTTCAGTTTTCCTAAGAGATATTAGCATATCTTCCATTAACATTATAAGAAAAGGGACACCCAGATGGAACGAAGTTATTATTTATTATGTACAAAAAACCTGTATACACTCAACAAAAATAACCGTCGCGACACCACACTGTTCAATGCGAAATAGAAAAACGAAACGAAAATAACTGGCTTGATTTCTATGAGAGAGAGAGAGGGAGGGAGACAGACAGAGAAACACGCTCACGCCGCACAGCTTACAACTATAGCAAAAAGTGTCGTTACAACTTTTGGTCTTAATTTTTTCCGTCTAGCCCCCTTTTGCAACGCGCGATAAGAATTTCGTTCCAAAAAATATTATAGAAGATAACTCATATCTCTATAGAACATAAATCACCCAAGAATTCATATGGAGCCCCTTCGGAAGTATATCTTTCGATTATAAAAATAACTTCAAAAATCGACCCACAATCGACAGAGAAATTGAGTAAAACAAATATACATTAAAAACAAATTGAGAACCTCTGCCTTTTTTGACGTTGTTTATAAAACAAGACCATACAAAGAACATTTACTTGTCAATATTTCTAGACTAGATTTTGCCCGCGGCTTCGCTCGCGTTAAATTCGGGGTAACACAGTTTCCCTTGCGCCTTATTTATTTGTAATAGCAACGCTAAGTTTTCCCTTTTCTTCCCTCTTTCTTCCTCACATCCCACTTTTTTAAAATAAAAATTAGCCTATGTCCGTCTCCTGGTTCCCAACTATGTCTGTACCAAAATTCATCAAAATCGGTGTAGCCATTAAAGCGTGAAGAGGTAACAAACAAACTCTCTTTCGCTTTTATAATATTAAAAGTAAGGAAGTAAGGATATAAATCCGCCGATACACACCTCGACACATTATTCACATTATAAAACCAAACACGAGAAACCTATATATTTGTACAGTAATTCTATTCTTACGTCGCCATTTCCGACATAATAGCTCTTACTGGGAAAAAAATATACGAGGTATTAGCTACCTATATCTTTTTATCTTCCCGCGGAAGTAGTAAAAGTCTCGTGAAAATAATGTATGGCATGTAAGCGGATAAGAAGCGGCTTAGAATGCGGGTGGCGCCGCGGGGCGAACGTAGTGCATTACGGGCCAAACTGATAAGAGACACTGCACTGATATCGCTGACAGTTTGCGTAAGGCTAGTATTAAAGGCAGATTGGTGTTTGTTAAAACCAGTAAATCCTTACTATATTTACTATAAATTTATAAATGCGAATGATTCTGAGGATCGATGGATGTATGGATGTTTCTTACTATTTCACGTTAAAACGGCTGAACGGATCTTGAAGAAATTTGGCACAGAGGTAGATTATAGTCTGGAATAACTAGGATACTTTTCGATATCACGAGGGCGAAGCTGCGGGCGCCAGCTAGTATCAAATAAAAATTATTTGCTAGGAAGATCCGAAAAGATTGCAAAGCCTTTATTTTGGCCAAAGCCAACCTACGTGGCAATGCTACCAGCCTTCTGGGCACATTTCCTATTAACAGCGATGCAGATGAATTTTTTGACACTCTGTAATGTTTTGCCCCTTTTTGATTCTTGTACATATTTTAGTTAGTAACTCTAAATTATTATTATTATAGATTGAATATTCCTATTAATAAATATTTAAGCAACTCTCGTCAAGGTTTGGAAATAGATGGGTAACCGTACGGGGGGCCCAGGTTAAGCAACTTTAGCCGAGATTTGGAAATGGATGGGTTATCGTACCGACCCAGGTTAAGCAACACCTGCCTAAGTTTGGAAATGGATGGATAACCATACTGGGGCTCAGGTTAAGCAACTCTTGCCAAGGTTTAGAAATGGATAGGTTACTGTACTGGGGCCCAGGTTGAGCAACATTTGCCAAGGTTTGGAAATAGATGGGTTACCGTACCGGCCAATGTTAAGTAACTTTTGCCAAGGTTTGGTAACGGATGGTTAACCGTACTGGGGCCCAGGTTAACCAACTCCTGCAAAAATTTGGAAATGAATGTGGTATCATACCGGCCCAGTGTAAAATATAAAAAAAGAAAAGCGGGTAGTAATTCAAAATAAGCGTGTTAAAGTCTTAATCTTAGTCTCCCGCTCTGGGTGGAGCGAGGGGGATTGTTAGACTTTTACTGACTAAAACCCACCCATATTCCTTCTTTTGCCTTTTGTGTTCCGGATCCGCGGTATCTCTTCCATACCAACCGCAGCCCTGACAGCTCCAACTTGCGTAACATGCTGATTTTCTGCCTTAATGCCAAATTTTCTTTCACCCTGTATACGGCGGAGGGAGACTCTAATTTATGTTATCTAAATATATAAGTCGATAAAGATCTAATATTTCAAGTTACCCAATACATAATTTAACATAAATAAGGTAAAGTTCACACCCGATAACACATACGAGGTAATAAGATGCGATTAGAAGTAATATAAAGTGAGTGAACATCCCCCACGCCCTCACACGGCTTACGAGTGAGTGAGTTCAGCATTGATGTGATTACCGCATTACCCCCAAATGGACCCGCTCTACCGATCAATGGGGGACTCCTACAGACTCCTGTGTGGAGGAATTGATGCCTGCCTGTCATAATGTGTGTAATGGAACAACTTGACGACACGGTTGGCGCAGTGGCTAAGCGTTTGATTGCTGCGCTACGTGTCGCGCGTTCGATCCGTGCACGGAACAAATATTCGTAAGACCTACAGGTACCTAGTTGTTTCGGGTCTGGTTGTTTGTGTATGTGAGTTTAAATGTTTGTTAATGCACCCACGGTATTGGAGAAATTCCTAGCGTGGGGCAACGTTTTAAAAAAAAAACTTGTTGATAGATACTGCAATATTTTGTTGGCATTTTTCCTAGCCTGCTCTTTGTCCCTGTCTCCTTTTCCCTGGGCAAAGGCCTCCCTCCACTCCTTCTACCTTTCACGAACCTGCGCGTCCTTCTTCCAGCTCTAATGGAACCTATCTAGTTTGTCCCGCCATCTCATTCGTGGCCTGCCGCAACCTCGCACCAATGTGTCAGAGCACCAATTCTCTGCAATTTTAGCTCAAAGTTTTTTTCCGGCGGCAGACACGTCCTGCCCTATTCCATTTGTGTTGGGCATTTTGGGGGCGCAGTATAGTGTTCCAAACACGATCCGATTGGCATTTGGCCTTAGGCTCGCCCTAATTATAACTGCCTTAAACATAACTGGCGAAATGTAGATATTTACTATTAGGTACACCTCTTATTTATCCTTTGGGATTACGGGCTAGATAACGAAAATGAGGCAAGATCAAAACCCAAGATGGCGTCGACGGAATCTAGACTTTTTTCATATGTTCCAACAAATTTACAGTCACTGCGCACTAAGCATAGTAGATTTTGGCTATTTTTCCTCTTTCAAGTTGAAGTACTTATTTATAAGGCGTTTAAGACATGGGACATTGCCAATTTGGCAAATTAGACGTTGAGCGAATGGCACGCGTGCCATTTTTGCCACAAATTTTTGAGCACGACATCAATCAAAACGATTAGCAATTTATTTCAAAATAACAAAGTTCACTAAGTACTTATTACGAATAGTAAGTACTTATTTCAAGAGTTTACTTATATTCCTAGTTTTTTTTATTTTTTCAATAATCACTGAGTCAAAATTATTGGCAATACGTCATTCAACATTACGGTAGGGAAAATGGCACGCTAATCCAAAAAGGTTCACCACCCCTGGGATATACATATGGGTTCGGAGGTCAAATTGACAGTAATTCCATGTTAAATACTGGTATTCAACTTCATCCGGTTAAACTAGAAGATGCAGCCTTTTGCCAACTTTGATACCAAGGAAACTTAGAAATTTTCGCTTTCAAATAATGTTTCCAAAACTACGTAAGAATTGATATGTGTACAGCGAGTCATCAAGATATACAATTCTAGTAAAACATGATCTCGCTTTGTATACATTTCGCGTACCGTGTGAGACCTACTTGTACTGGTTTAGTATAGCGTTGCCGGTCGACGCACAACCATTTTGTGAGGTTTTAACGTCTACAACGTATACATGGCAGCTTGACCTATTAGTACATAACTAATGGTTAAACTTGACCCATTACTATGATTTAGGTCAGTTACCTTTCATGTTCTTCGTAACTGTTTCTTTCTGACCCAAAGAAACATCATTTTGCGAACTTATAGAAAAGTTCATTGACACATTCTTCATTGCGTCCAATTTCATCGAAATTTCTTCAGCTCTTAAGTCTTGAAACTGTCACATAAGATCGTACTTACGGGACAAAAAAATATATGTGTTAATCCAGGTTATAAACTAACTGTGTGCCAAATTTCATACGGATCCTTTCAGTAGTTTTTGCGTGAAATAGTAACAAACAAACATCCACCCATCCATCTATCTATCCATTCATCCATCCATCCATCCATCCATCCACCCATCCATTCATCCATCCTAACAAACTTCATTATTTATAATAGTACTAGCTGTGCCCCACGGTTTCAGCCGCGCAGTCCGAGAGAAAAGCCTATATGTCAATCCAGGGTAAAAGCTATCCTGCCGGGATTGCAGGTTGTTCGAAACAGATACCGTGGCCCCGGAACATAAAGGGCAATAGAATGAACATGGGTGGGTTTTAGTCAGTACAAATCTGACACTCCCTCCCGCTTCGCCCAAAGCGGGGGAAGTTATTTGATGATTTCCCATGCGCAAAAAAGGGTATAAGCTATCCACATGCCAAATTTCATCAAAATTGCTTCAGAAGTTTGAGCGTGTAGGAGTAACAAACATACACACACTCATACTAAACTTTCGCTTTTATATTGAAGAAAGTATAGATGTGTCTTTCCGATACTCATATTATATTTAATAGTTAACCATGTACCACATACTAGTGTTCTATTTCCCATCTAAGCTCACACTCTGCCATAGCCAAGGATGAGCTCAAGGGGAAAATTGAGCCGCCATTGTGTCGTGGGGCAAGGGGAACTAATATTTATGACGCCCTGTAGCCTCACTCTGTTCACATGATATTGAACGTAATTGTCTTGTGTGGGGATAAAATAAAATGTTAAATATATTTTTGTTAGGTTTGTAAAGGTCAAAGAGACAGTCCATGTAAAATACTGGTATTCTACTTTAATTCCTATTTTTTTTAACTCATCGATGTTCAGTTTTTTTTTTCTTAGAGTACCTACCCACTTACCAAACACCACTTATCAAAGGGTTAAAAACGTTGTCCTACATAAATTATTTTGTCCTGTATCGTGGGTGCGTTTACAAACATTTTAACTCTCATACACATTACCGTAACAACATTTACTGTAGGCCATATAAATATTTCTTCCGTGCGGGAATCGTACCCGCGACACGCAGCCCAGCAGTCGATCGGTCAAGGACTGCGCCAATCGTGTATTCAGCTGCATCTGGTAACACTGGAAGAATGGAAAAGGCAGAGACAAAATGGAGAAAGAAGAAAATAAGAGTTGAATTAATCTTCCATATCATCACGCCTGTACGTAATCACCGTAAGCAAAGGTAGCTAAAAGTACACCCACATTTCGACAGTATTGTTAAACTCCCAGTTAATATGGGGCTAGCTTATTGCACTCAACTTGGCACAAAATCTGATTCCGATGCTATTACTGAGAAATTCCTGGTGGAAAATCCCAAAAAAACATTTATCCGACCCTGAAATCGAACCCTAGACCTCATGCACAGAAGTCACGATTGAAATTACTAGACTAACGAGCCAGTCATTTGAAGTCGATCATCATCATCTGCCTAGCCTTTTTCCAACTATGTTGGGGTCGGCTTCCAGTCTAACCGGATGCAGCTGAATATCAGTATTTTATATGGAGCGACTGCCTATCTAACCTCCAGAACCCAGTTAGTACTGGGTAATACGATACCCCTTGGTAAGACTGGTTGTCAGACTTTAGGGACACTGACTACCTGTAACGACTGTCAAAGATCTACAAATGACAGCCGGGACCAACGGCTTAACGTGCTTTCCGAGGCACGAAGGAAACTCGGTATGTAACGGGTGGTCACCCATTCACAGACCAACCTAGGCAAGCGCGGCTTAACCTAAAGATCGACCCGAGCGGCTGCTATTATTTAGCCACGAGCTCCTCTCGAGTCATTTGAAGTCGATCATTACTATAAAATCAAAATCTTAAATTCATTCCCAGATAGATAACGCACAGCTTCAATCGCTGATGGGTCTACAAGCATTGCATTCCGCACAAGTTTTTTTTTATAACAAAGGTGTACACTATGCAAAATTTCGTTTTTTTTTTTAATTTTCCTCTTTTACAGACTTGCATTATATTGAGAATCTAAGCGTAGCAATGCTTAATAGGGCATGAAAAATTACATGGAAATTCGTAATTAATAGCCGATGGAAACTCCAAAGGGTGCTCGACTTGGCTTTAAAAGGGTTGCCAACGCCCTAGAATGATGCCTTAAATATATCAAAGTTTGAAGACTTTTGGTAAGAGCTTCAAACTTTATAATTATTTAACATCTTATTCAATTCTAGTCAAAATTATAACAATTATCTGTTGTTAACTTCAGCCAGTCTTAACAAAATCCATTAAGAATATAAACCTTTCAACTAACCAAAAACCAGTTCGAAAATGAATGCAAAGTAATCCAAAATGGCGCTTAAAACGTTAAGTGGTCTCAAGTTAATTAAAGACAGAGGTACAAAACTAAAATAAACCACGAATACACGAAAGTAAATACCAGTAAGTGCACGAAGCAATATAAACAAACGTTTGTTTTAAAGAATATCCCCGTTCCGGATCCGTAAGATCCGTTATATTGCATAGCATGCAGGGTCGTAGTCCGGGCTCTTGAAATAGAAACAGATTTCTACTTTCCGTGGCTAGATTTGCATGAGAAAAGGATAGTTTCCGCTGAACCCGCTGCTCTAAGTTACCAGATCTAGTTGTTCCAGTTTCCTGAAAGGATAATAAACGTGATAATAGATTGAGGTTAATAGCTAGCGATTTGTTCACTTGGAAATATCGCGTATTGTTTGTTGTATTCCTTACGTGTTATGGATATTGGTAATTGAATGAAATTATTCTAGTTATCGCGTAAAACATTTTCATTAGAGCCCTTGAGGATATAAGGCGGGTAAATGGAACGCAAATACGTGAAGAAATAAGGTTTCGTACCTCAAAACGAAAAAATAAACTTGAGAGGTGTCAAGGGACTCCCGGACTATTATGTACAAAAAACCTGTTTACACTCAACAAAAATACTCGTCACGACACCACACTGTTCAATGTGAAATAGAAAGACGAAACGAAAATAACTGTCTTGCTTTCTATGAGAGTGAGATAGAGAGACAGAGAAACACGCGCACGCCGCATGGTTTACAACTATAGCAAAAAGTGTCGTTACAACTTGTGGTCTTAATTTTTTCGGTCTACCCCCTTTTCGCAACGCGCAAAAGGGGGTTAGAACTTCGTTCCAAAAACGGGAACCCTTATTGGATCACCTTGTTGTATTTTTGTCAGTCAAGATCCTTTATCTCGGGAACGCGTGGCTCTATCGAGTTGAAATTAAAACCTTTGTATTATTAAAAAAGCCTCACCAATCCTTTAAGTCTACGAAGTAAAAATAAATGGCTGTTTATGTCGCATGTTTGTATGGAGCCCTCAGTATGCGAGTCTGACTGGCTCTTCACCGATTTTATTTACATACCTATTGAATCACTAGCTTTTGCCCGCGGCTTCGCTAGCGTTAAATTCAGGGTAAAACAGTTCCTCTTTCCTGATTTGCAGGTACCTGTTACCTGTAGTTTTTCAATTCAATTCAATTTAATTATTTTACGCACATCTTGATCCAATGGTTAGTATACATACTGACTTAAAAAACGATTGTTAGTAACATAAAAGGCAAACAACAAACACTCATAATGACCCCTGCGCTGAGACAACCCGCCCCATCCAGATAACCGATAGAGAGATACGTACCTCTCTAATCGATGATCAGACTAGAGAGTTTTTGCCCATTTGCCTTATTTATTGTAATAGCAAAGATAAGTTTCAATTTTCTTCCCTCTTTCTCCCTCATTTCTCACTTTTTTTTTAAATTAGCCTATGTCCGTCTCCAGGGTCCCAACTATCTCTGTACCAAAATTCATTAAAATCGGTTTAGCCATTTAGGTGTGAAAACGTTACAAACAAACAAACTCACTTTTGCTTTTATAATATTAGTAAGGATTTATGTACACACAAAGACGAGACACGGACACAGGTACACGGAGAGAAGAAAACATCATAACAAAATTATTAAACGAATTTTCTACCAGCAGGGCCTTCCATATTTATGGATGGGAAATCTTATAACTTACCTCGCTTTGGGCGGAGTGGGAGGGAGTGACTTTTACTGAATAAAACCCATTCATGTACCTTTTTTTGCCCTTTGTGTTCCGGCGCCGGGGAATCTCTTTCGAACAACCTGCAACCCCGGCAGGAGTGGCCCTGGCGGTCCCCTCTGCTTTGTTGACATCTCTTTGCAACGCGCGAGGAACACGAACGCGCCGTTGACACGGCCTGTCGTAATTAGAAGGACGGACGGTGCACTACCCATTGCTCACCATCCACAGACCCGCGTCTACGGGGGCCGGGAGTCGTCTCGCAGCGCCCGGCAACATAGTATGTGAGAACAAGAAGGGATTAACTTTTAAAATATGAGTGTCCCAAAATATTTAATATGAGCACGCATATAAGTGATTTATTTTAATTAAAATACTTGATGAATATGTAGTAATTTTAATATTGTGATACAGATTGTGTCTGTTATAAAAAATGTACATAGAATTCTATATTATTTTATTTTTGATTATAAATCCACGTATTTACGTTCTATCGTCTCTAATTTTTCACGTTAAGTACTTTGGCCTCTAATTATTAGATTGACATTTCAGTTTGTAAACAGAGCCTTGAAAAGTTAAATTAAATAAAAGTTTGTAACTTTTAGTTTTTTACCCGACTGCGCACCGCAAAGGAGGGTTATTCGTTCGATAGTTTCAACTGCGTAAGTACTTAGTAGTTAAATAGTCAAAACGATAAATTACTCACAGAATTATTTCGATTATTCAGACTTCTAGATTCAGGTTTTATAGTTTGGTTTACAGTCTCTAATTTTACGGTTAATTGTAGTTTTGTAGCTTTATAACTTTAAAGTTTTAATGGTTTCGAACGAAATTAATCCTCTTAGTTAAGTTTGATAGAACTAAAGGCTAAATGTATTACGATTGTAACTTGAAATTAGTTCAAAAAATTAGTTTTGATTTTAATCAGAATTTGCCCTTAGTTCAGATCCGAAATGATATTATGTTCTGTGCTTAATTTGCCAACCGTCTTAATAATGCAGATACATTATATTGTTACAGATACAGATAAAGTAACTAACCACACAAAACCCTTGTTAATCTCCCCCCAACCAGTACATCACCGTACCTACGTACAACCTACATCATATACTTATACCCATAAATATCCCAAAGGTACAACATTCAAAGATAGGTATCCTCAAAGTGGTTTGTCATGTCAGAAGCGACGCAATTACCACGATATTCGGCGGAGCCGGCTCCCGGTCCCCGTCGCAAAAACGAACCTCCGACCGAAAATTGCAACGGCCATCTTTGGCACAATTACCACTTTTTATCCGTTACACAGTAACTGCATTTTTGGAGGCGAAAAAAATTGTTTCATCAGACTATACATCAAGAACTTGTATGATGGAATTTGAGCTCAAAAACTTTTCGCCAGATTGCTGTTTTATTTTTTTGGAAGTTTGCTTTTGCGCCGTATTTTTGGTTTTCTTTTTCGTTTTGGCGGTTGATGTGATTATGGTTTTAATGACATTTTTGTTTTTTGGCGAAATATATTTTGAAATTGATGTGCGTAGCCTTTCTGCCTCTCAGGAATATTTGAAGATGAACATTTTGTTTGTTACCGGGGCTTCGTGTTATGGCTACTATAATAATATTACATCCCAAATACATAAAATATGAAGCTACCGAACTAAGTGATTGATCCCTTGCTACCTGTCCATTTATCTCTACGAAAATAACGCTGAGTACAGTTCTAAATGCCAAGGACGAAGTCATATCAAAACAAATAGGTAGATAATATACTATATACATAGACTTATGTATTTATGGTAGTTTAGGTTCAGTAACTAAATGAAACTGGTAAAACTTCGGCGATTAATTACATAATCAGATGCTCACAACGCGTAAAGCTGCTAAATTGTCTCTACGTAAAACTTCGTGAGTTAAGGGTGATACCATAATAGCGTAATTATGTCAGTTGCGTTAATTGAGCTTAGTCGTTTTGATACATGATGAAAAACCCGACTTCCAAAAAACAATAAAAAGACGGGAAATAAATTTAAGTCAGTGACTTAGATTTTTTGCGACCGACTACCGAAACTAAATTTAAGTTTTTTTTTAATCGCTTTTTTTGGCCAAAAAGGTTTTTTTTTATTTTAGCCTTATAGTTGTGGCTTGATGGTATCTCACAAATTCTTATCGAGTATTAATTTTTCATTGCTGTCATTGTTAAGAAGTAGAGCTCAGCGTCGCTCATTTTACGTCGTCGCGAGACACAAACCAGACTTCCATATGAAGCCGAATGCAGCATTAATTACGCGACTCATAACTCACATTACACTCGTTCGGGCTTACTGTCAGTGCGTAAGCTCGAATCCACACGGTAACAGTTTACTACACGTTTGGCTTCTACTGGCGCACGCTGGCGTGCAGCGAACGAGTTTGCTTTGCGCCCGGCCGACTGGCTTAAAAGGTCGGAATGAAAACATTTAGGCGCCTAAGTAAATAAAAGTGAAAACGACTTCACTTGCGTGTACCCACCATTATTGTGGACTAAACTCGACATCCGTTTATAGCTTTGCATCGTCATTTTTACTTCAAAAAGGTGTAAGTTTGTTTTCATAAAAAAGTTCCTCTTTTCAAAGTTGGTTAAAAGCGTCCAACATTTTTAAGTATAATGTTCTGTTTGATTTCTAGGCTGGTCAAAGTGTTATGGGTTTGTCCATCAGAATTTAATCTATATACTCTATGGTAGAGATATTTGCCGGCTGATAGCAACAGGCTTCCCCACTATTACACCAACAAACATTTTTGGCATCTCTGCTGCCGCGGCAAATTGCCGCCCAGCGGACAGACCTTCGGTGCGATCCAATGGTGGCATGGAGAGAGCGACTGTCGCAACCCTATGCAGGGCACGCCGCAATAGTGGCGGTAAGTCCCCTCTTTGAGGAGTGTCTGGAGAAGCGCCATGAGATCCTCACCGGACAGTGAAGTTTCGGGACGTTCCTGCACATAATCGGACGGGAGGAAACGCCCGGACACGGTGGAGCACACAGTGGCGGTCTGCCCAGCTTAGGCGGAACACCGCCGTGCCCTCGTGAATGCGATCGGCGGCGGCGATCTGTCGCGTCCGGCCTTAGTTCAGTCCATGGTCCGGAGCGAGAGGGAATGGGAAGCGGACGGTCACCTCCTTCTGCGAAGCAGTCATGCTAGCGAAGGAGGTGGCCGGGCGTTTGAGGGAGAAAACCTCAAACCAACCCAGCCGCCGCGGGACTCCCCAGGCATCGGGCGCCGCGAGACGACTTTCGGTAACCGTAGATGCGGGCCTGTGGACGGTGAGCATAGGTAGCTCACCGTCCGTCTTTCTATTGACGACATGCCGTGTCGTCGGCGCATTAGTATTCCACGCGCGCCTCAACGAGATGTCAGCAAAGCAGAGGGGCCTGCCAGGGCCACCGCCTGCCGGGGTTGCGGGTTGTTCGAAACTCCCCCCCGCTCCGCCCAGAGCAGGGGAAGTTATTCAGTGATTTCCCATCCCAAAAAAAAAGTATTTTCGACAGTGTAATAGAGGCGAATCTACAGACAAGGTACTAGGTTTATCTCTCGAGGATTAAAGGCGTGATGTTTATTTGGATCAAGGTTTTGAATAAAAAATAATCGCCATACCTTTAATTCCCGAAGGAGACTTTCTAAGGGAACCTTCGATCGATTATGCTATCTTTGAAAGGTCGTTGACAGCTGATACAAGGCGAGGCGCCCGTGAGTTTCAAATAAATGAAAATGTGGAGGAAAAATCTATCTAGAACGTGGTATCGAAACACTTAAGTACCTGCCAGTACCCGCGACTGCTATCATTAGTTTTATGAAACAGCAACTTTCAAATGTCTCCAGTTTAATTTAATTACATTTAAATATAGATTTTAGTGAAGGTGCACTGTTAACGTAAAGAAAATAGAATTTTAGCTAAATTAAAATGAATAAAAAGGGTATTTTCCAGGGTCAAAGTAATTACATTATATTTAGTCCGTCTTTTAGATTATTCAAAAATAAGGGACACGGTTTTTTTTTTAAATACGATGACGTCACTTGTTGCGAAAAAATGCAGCAACGCGTAACGCGCGATCTGTAAACCATCCAATTATTTGTTCCGTGCGGGGATCGAACCCACGACACGTAGCGCAGCAGCCGATCGCTCGGCCACTGCGCCAACCGTGTCGTCAAATTAAATATTCCAAAATTACTTGAAGAGGTTTATAAATTCGTTGACTAGTCGTAGCAGTTAGCGGTGCGGCATCATGAACATGATAACCGTGCGGTGAACAAGATTTGACATGGCTGTCGCACGCAATGTGCCAGCTTGGCAATTGATTGGTCGACACTTGCCACTCAACTTAGCTCCGACTAGATAAAACGGCTGGAATAAGGATTTTACTAAACCGAAAGGTTCTGCCGCGTTGACAGCGCCTTCGTGTTCCACGCGAGCCTTAAAGAGATGTCAAAAAAGCAGAAGGGCCTGCCAGGGCCACTGCCTTGGTTGCGGTTTGTTCGAAAGAGATACCGCAACCCCTGAATACAAAGGGCAAAAGATGGAACATGGATGGCAGTAAAAATCTAACATACCCCCGCTCCGCCCAGAGCGGGCGAAGTTATTTGATGAATTTCCAAACAAAAAAAACCGGCCAAGAGCGTGTCGGGCCACGCTCAGTGTAGGGTTCCGTAGTTTCCCGTCCGTCACAATAAGTGTTCCCACTTATGAGTTTAAAGGTGGAGGAGGAAATTATTTTGTACTACTTTTTGTCTTTTTTGTACAAAAACTGTTGTGTCAATCAAGTTCAAAATGATTTTCCTAGAAAGTCCTTATAAAGTTCTACTTTTCAGGTTTTTTTTCATATTTTCTAAATCATTATGGTTCAAAAGTTAGAGGGGGGGGGACACATTGTTTTTTACTTTTGGAGCGATTATTTCCGAAATTATAGACATTATCAAAAAATGATTTTAGTAAACCCCTATTCATTTTTAAATACCTTTCCAACAATATATCACACGTTAGGGTTGAAATAAAAAAAAAAACACTTCCCACTTTACATATAGGGTGGCTACCCTAATAAAACATTTTTTTCCAATTTTTATTTTACCACTTTGTCGGCGTGATTGATATACATATGGGTACCAAATTTCAGCTTTCTAGTGCTAACGGTCACAGAGATTAAGCGAGGACGGACGGACGGACGGACAGACAGACATGGCGAAACTATAAGGGTTCCTAGTTGACTACGGAACCCTAAAAAGAAAGCTCTCCCCGTACGTGGCTATTGCGATTTATTTCTGTTACTTCGTCACAAGATATTGAATACCACCACGACCCTCATAGATAATATTCCATGCATATGTACAGTCAGCAAAAGAGACAAGTAACCTGCCTCGTCAGGTACAGTTGAGTTCTTCTTAAATATCCATGAATGTTTTCTGTCTACCGTTCAAACAAACTTTTCACCACTACAAAAGAAGTCGTTTCTCAACAATCAGCAAATCTAAAATTTGAACTAGGTACTGAATGCCTGGATGATGGCTTTTGTGAGGAGTCCGTAACACTTTGTATATCACGCTTGTTTTTTTCAAAGGCTAAGGCAGGCTTATGTCAAGTTCAGCCATATTTTATTACTAGGTAACCGAGAGCAAAGCACGACTGCACGGTTGGCGCAGTGGCTGAGCGATCGACTGCTGCGCTGCGTGTCGCGGGTTCGATTCCTGCACGGAACAAATATCTGTATGACCTGCAGATAATTGTTTCGGGTCTGGCTGTTTGTGTATGTGATTTTAAATGTTTGTAAACGCACCCACGATACAGGAGAAATGCCAAGGGTGAAGCAACGTTTTTTTTTAAAAAAAAAAAAAACCTGACGTCGGCTTGCTACAGATAGTAAAGTCTACATGCCAGATCCGGGAATCATACACAGGACTTATGCTTCACACACGGTTTCTTATGCGGCTACTAGAGCCTAAAAAAGAATATAAACGGATTGGTATGAAAACAGACTGTGCACAATGTTTTTAGAGCCAATTAAGTTGGTTTTTGTGAAAGATGAGATCATACAACTTTTTAGACAGATACTTTATCTGGCCATAAATTATAATCCAAGGAATAATTGCTCTAGGACAAACAGTGTCACGTCAGCAGTCGAAAAAGTTAAAAAAAAAGTTTTTTTTTTAACTTTGACCGACGAAGAAATGGCGGCAGAAACGACAACATTATTTTATATTAGTAAATTTTATATTGAATATGAAATCATTAAATTTCATTTTAGTTAATTCATTAACCTTGCAGAAGATGACATAACACAAGTTAATTTAATCATAAAAACAGGCTTTTTTCGCCCATTAAAGAATTACTCACAGATGTTATAAAAAAGCGTTGCAAATTCGTAAATAACGCGCAGTATGGTTATCTAAAAACTAAAACATCGACTATCTATATTAGATCTGCAAACAGATAAAGGAAGATAAAAAAGACCCACACGCGTGATTAAATAAACTAGTTTTTCGATACTTTGCTTAAAATTTCTTATCATAGGTAAGAATTGCAGTTCAGACTATATTTAACCAAACCGGTTAGAGATTATTAAAGACATTATTGGGCTAATTCCAATTCAAAATAAAAATATTTTTATTTCCCATAGGCCTATATGGGCGATAAAAAGTCGAGCAAACGTGCACAGTTCGGGTTGGTCGTTTTCCTATGGAGAAGAGTCGGCAAGAAACACCATGATTACTCTGTCTATGGTTCCGTACCTGAAAAAGAAAAAACGGAACCCAAAGGATAACAAAAAAATATATTATGTGTGTATATAACAAAAGGTGTCGTTACAACTTTTGGTCTTAAGCAAAAAAGTGTCGTTACAACTTTTGGTCTTAAGCAAAAATGTCGTTACAACTTTTGGTCTTAAGCAAAAAGTGTCGTTACAACTTTTGGTCTTATTTTTTTCCCATCTAGCCCCCTTTTGCAACGCGCGATAAGGAACTTCGTTCCAAAAAAAAAAGTGCGTCTACCTGTATGTCTGCCAAGGCTCTTTATCTCTTGACCGAGTGGAGCTATCGAGTTGGAATTGAAACCATATACGCATTAAATCTGTGGTTCCATAAGACATGGCCGTTTACTTCGCAAGTTTGTACGGGTACCGTACAAACTGCGCAAGCCCGACTTTTTCCCCGGATATTTACTCAATAGGTTGCTTATTCAATGGTTACTCAATTTCGAGTAGTTTCTATGAAAAATAATGTTAATTTTTTTTTTTAATTGACATGTTTAAAGTATGATCATTTACTTATGTAAATGATCACACTGTGTATCACATGTGTGTAGTGACAGCGACCCGTTCCAGCTTCGCACGGGTGCAATGTAGTTAGGTACTAATATAATAATATTATACTAAAAAACCACTTCTTGAATCACTCTATCTATTTAAAAAAAAACCGCATCAAAATCCGTTGCGTAGTTTTAAAGATCTAAGCATACCATAGACAGACAATAGACATACAGCGGGAAGAGTTTTTATAATACTTTGTAGGGTGCAATCAATTATTATTATTCTATTGTACCTATTTACCTTAGCGAAGAAGATAGTACAGAAGCCTGCGATCCAGAGAGAGTAGAGGCACAATATCAAGCCATTACCTACGTAAGATTAAAGACCAATTGAATAAGCTTGGTATTAAAACAAATGAATCAATCGATTAATTGCATCATTCTAAATTCAAAATCATTGACAACTATCAAACAAAAATCCATGGACTAATATAATATACGTAGCCAGTTTCGTTTAGCGTTCGCGTAGAGTCGGCGTCGTTATCACACTAGTCAATATTCGTCAAATTAGCATCGATGCAAGGCGGCGAGGTCAACGACCCTGTTCGGTGAGCGTGGGAGCGTGCGCAGCCGCTGTTTTTGCAAGGTTTGCAACCACCCGAGTGGCCGAGATCGGGCCGACAGGTAGCCCGCACCCGAATCTTAAGTATTCCACACTGGTCCCGCTTCGGGAATTATTCATTCGAACTGAAGATTTAATTGGGGAATATTATTGTTATTGGAGATAGAGTGAGGCTATCAGACAAGATGTCAGAGTTAGTGATGCCTTGAGGTTTGACACCTAGAATTAGACTAGCGTGCAAAGGCCAGTTTGGCATGGTTTGGCTCTTGCAAACTAAGATTACACATTAACCAAGTATTCCGCGCAGGCGGGGAAACTAAAAACTAAAATAAATGTACCTAGTTTGACATATCGATGTTATTTTTTTTAACAGGCAACGTGGTTATACTATAATTTTATTCCATCGTAAGAATTATTTATTTATTCATTTATTTCAAGTAACACAAAGACTCATTTTAGGTAACATTAAACACAAAACACAAGCATTCCAATTTCAATTAAATAGAATAATGTCAGAAAACAATAAATTATAAACAAGTATCTTAAGTACTTTGTATAACGACAAAGCTCAAAAAAAATGCGTTCTATTTTCATTAGATTCTAAAAGCAAAATCTTGTTTCCATAAAATTTGAACGCAGAGAATCAAACACCCATTTTCACACACGATCCTATAAAAAACGACCATGTAACATAGAACCTAAGCACTTAAGTCATGCCTATCTGAAGCTCTGAAGCCTCTCCTATGTTGAGAGCGCTCAACAGCTTTTTAAAAGGCTTGATTAGTTCAGTCGTTCAGTGTGGAGTTTGGATGCAAGCCAAATGGGATGAAACGACAGAGAAACTCCGCGTTTGATACAACACAGGTTTAGTAATGAGCTTTGAGTCGGTTTTTCTGCGATTATTGATGCTTTATTTGGTGTTTATAATGAGTTGTTGCTTGATTTGTTGATTGTAGTTGACAAAGATTTTTTGAGCTTTTTGTTACGGTGCCGATTATGATGAACCACCTTATTAAACTAGACTAAGATTAAAATGACATCTAATTTTATTCCACATTATTTCAGTCAAGATTAAAGATAGTCCGATTTCCACATTTTTTGGTAAAAAAAACAACAGTTTCAGAATAGTGAGATCGCGATTTTCTCTAAATTGATTAACTAAACTATCATTTATACTGTAAAATTATAATATAAGTAGGTTAATTTGTGTCACTTCAATCGATTTCAGAATCGGAAACGTCGTTTGGGAGGAATAGACAATATTTTAGGGGTTTATGACTAGAGAATCGTCGCTTGTTTATTTTCATTCAGTATTTTATGTAATTCGTATTTAATCCATTAAATTTTAGCTAACCCGACAGACGTTGGCTTGTCCCGTAAACATTCAAAATTTTCCAAACGTTTACACATTGTTCTTACCTTCAAATGATTAATCTTTAACTGGATGTACCTAAGTGGTATAGAATGACATATGGTTGTATTGTTCTACTATCTTTCCTCATCATTTTCTACCAAGCCTTTTACCAACTATGTTGGGATTGTCTTCTAGTCTAACCGGAGGCAGCTGAATACCAGTATTTTAAATATTACAACTGCCTTTCAGATCTCCACAACCCAGTAAGTACTGGGTAAGTAACACGTTGTAATATATGACTGATTTTTATAAAAAATAACTAGATCTAGATCTTCAGATTTTCCCTAGAGATTCCCTAAGTTCTCAGAGCTATTTAGCTAACATTATTCTTAAGTTCTTCACTCTCACATACCGTACGTTACGAGAGTGCATCGTACAAAAAAGCCTCCGTCACTCCGTCTGTTCACGAACGAATAAGTCTAGACTTGTAGAAACTAGTTCAGGCTGCTCAGTGCATAAGCCAAAGAGATTTAATAAACTTACAGAGCGGTCATTGCGAATATTTCCATACAGAAATTTTGATCGCGAACATTTCTGAATTTGACACACGAATGCTACCTGACAAGTGGGTATGACACTATACCGAACGATTTGTTACTAAGTGGTAACAAGTACCTATTGGATTACAATTTGCTTCGTATTGTCCCGTCTATAGCTCATAATATTTGTATGTCTTTGGCATAAGTTCTTCTCACTGACTCACTAGTCAGTAACTATAATTAAATCAAGATGACCTCGAAACAGCCTTCCTGAGATGTGGTTTCTCTTTGTGTTTTCAGTACACTTTACGACACATATTTTTACTGGTTGGCAAATAATGTATTTGGTAATTTATAAAAGTAGAGAGAGACTTATTCAAACTGAACATTCTTTATTTAAAAAAAAATATCAGCTTTGTTTTTTCCTACTGCAATCTTACCCAAAAGCCTCCATATTATGCCCTCTTTTCAAATCATCTGTATCTAGAAATCTAGAATCAAGTAACTGTAGGTAGAAAAGTCTTAAAACCTTTTTTTAACCAAAGCGCAAAGAAAAGAGAGAGCTACCTATTTAAAATTAATCAAAATTTCAGGGAGCTTTTTTAACTTCCAAATCTTAATTCCCGTGCATTATTTACCCAAATGAAGTAAAACGAAGACCTAACCAGTTATGCGTCATGTTTGTTATAAACGAAATCGTTATAAACAAAAAGAAAAGAAAAAGAACAAGGATCTAAATTGCGAAGTGCAGTTTCTCGGGACTCATGCGCAGCGCGACACACTTGGTTGCGGCGACGTCCACACTTTCATGCCAAACCTGTTTATGTGCAAACACACACACACACACAACAGACACCACGAGTGTGTGCGCAGCCTTTGTCGTTCCTAAATCAAATTGCACTCGAACGTTTAAAACTAATACATTTGAATAAGTCAAGAAACCGATTTAGGACCATTCAGCCAGTTTCGCGTGATGGCGTCGGAGCAATAAAACATTCGTTTTAATACTTTCTATTCATTGAAATATACCTGATATCTGAATGTTTCTAACTGTTATACAACGTAAAACATTATTTAAGCGTAACAACGTATTTATTATGTATCGACAAACCGTGACTAAACTAATAAAATTGTTCGTGAGAACCTAACGTTTTTTAATTGGTGATTGATCGTAATTTGAACAAAAATGTTTTTAATCTGATGTCATGCAGTAACTAAACGGTGTTTATTCCATCGTTTATTGTTTTCATGTAATACTAATATCGTCAATTAAGTCAGTTAGTTTTCTGAAGTGTGTTCATAAAGCGACATTTTTTTTTGTTTTAGACTAAAGTGTTGATTGTTATAACTTTGCCTAAAATATCTCCCCGACCCCCGTACTATTATCAAATCAAATCATTTATTTCAATTAGACCATTACAGGCACTTTTGAAAATCATAAAAACAAAAAAAGATGCTGCTACAGTCCCAGTCACAGACATAATAACTTGTGAAAATACTGTAGTTGCCCATTCTAAAGCGTAGATCTCTATGGAGAAGAATGGGCAAGAAACTCCATGGACACTCTTTTAAATCATATTTTTACAATATTCAATGCAATCACATGAGTTTTATATAAAAACATGATTTTCCACCACAAAAAAGCCGTTTTCCAGCAACGTTTTTGCGTTCATTTCATTATTTTGATGTACATAATGCATGGTGGATGGTTTTGTGAAGAGTTGCTGTTAAATAACTATTACAAAAAAGGTTTTTTTTTTATAACTCACTAAATAAAACTCTTCAGTTTCATTTCGGTTATTGTTAAAGGCCTCTCCACATGAGGGGGCAATGTTCAAAGACTCCGTAGCTGCTAATAAGAAGTTTTTTTTATGCAAAAACCCAATAGCACTTTGCTTGACCCGGGAATTGAACCTATATTGAATCTATATTGATAAGCAGTCGCGCATGCATCGACTCCACCAACGAGGCAGTCAAATCAAAAGAACTAATTTCAATATAATTTGTATTTTATTTCCTCACTTACTAAAACTAACTCACTTCGGTATTTATGAAAACGCCTCCAACTAAAGTGTTGTAAACAATAAATCTCCATTTCATTAAGTAACACAATGGGCTAGTTTTTCATTGTCCTAGTTAAAAACTTTGTATTGTAATAACAGCATTACAATAGAAAAGTTTCAACTTCCTCCTTTGTACAGGTGCTACAATGGAATACTAAATCAAAAGCTCTTTTTTCACTTTATATTCTGTATGCCATTAAAAAGTGCGTTGAAAAAAAAATAGAAGGGAACTGTCAGAAATTGAAAAAAAGGAATGAAAATGACAATCTGTTTCCCACCAATAATTAGAACCACAGATTATTGAAGCCAATTATAAAGGCCTGTGTACACGAGTCCAATACATGTCTGATCGTTCAGCCGTGTACATTCGCGGTATTTACATAAATGCCAGCTACGCTAAATGATTTTATCTAGCAACGACATGGTTCTCTAAATGATGTGCATTGCTGACGGCTTGCCATTTCCAATGATCCCGGGTCTCATATAGACATTTTTACTTCGGGTTTCGCTGTTAACAAGGCCATAGATTAACTTATCGTGAACGCGATATTGAGGACAAGGGTCGTAGGGATATGGTACTGGAATGGCAGGGGCTATATAGATGTTATACTGAATGGGTGTTTTGCTCACGCATATACTATTCATTTAACACGTTAAGTGCGAAGCGAGGCCTAAATGGTGGTGGTGCGGCAAGCAAAAAAGTGAATTTCTCTGTCGTGCGAATGGCATAGCTTTGGTTTGGTCCAGTGTAGGAAAGAGATAAATATATATTTGAGATCACTAATGGTTCCGGACTCGGTGGTGTACCTACCTTGGTACCGGATGTCTTAGGCCTCGTGCCGCACTGAATTAATATAATTTTAATGCAGTGCGGAACGAGGCTAAAACGTCCCATATCCCCCCTGACCTCGTACCGCACTCAACGCGAGCTTCCCGCGACCAGTGTTGTGCATCACGTCGATTGGAGAGCACATAATTGTATTTTTAAAGCCCGAGGCAGAATAAATAGGACAGTTTCTTTTCTACTTCTGGTTGCCTTTTTTTTCTATTCTGTGAACCGCATTAAGATTTTCATATACAAATAGAAAGATAAACCTTATGCATAAACCGTAATCCATTATTTTCCAATAATAAGTCTGTAATAGGTGCCTCTTAATGGTATAGAATGGAACGCTTCGTGCGCGAGTCCGACTCGCACTTGGCCGGTTTTTTTTTCTTTATGGCGCCTTCAAGCACAATTTAGATTATTTAAAAAAAAATGTATCCTTTGATAGCTTTGTGTTGTTTTGCCAGGTTTTGCCCTTAAAACGATCTAATGAGATATAATTGATCAAAATCGGTCAAGTCGTTGCGTAGTTAAGACAGTTTAAAAACGTCGATATTATTTTTCCCATCACTAATCGCAGCGAAAATTTGCCCTATTTCAGTGCGTTACGAGGTGTATAAGATCCCATATTTTGTTTTGCTAATAATTCCTAAACTAGCCATCAGATCCCGGAGCGACGGTGGATTAGGGTTCATCAATTCACTGTCTATATCAATAAGGACCAAAATTCTCATTTATCTTTGATTTCGCGCCAGAAAATGGATTTTAGTCTGTAAAAGGAGGTGGGGTCTAATAGACCGCGTGTCGCCCTAACGTCTGGTCACGGTACGGGCCGATTATACCTCGTGCCGCAGGAACGGAAAGTATGCAAAAATTGGTGCCGCAGCTAACGTGTTAAGGGTGTAAATTGTGATGTCATCGGACAGAAAAATGTCCATGGAATTTGAGACCACCGCAATAATGACATTGATGTAAAAATGCCAGTATTTATTCCATGCCAGTCAAAAAAGACTAATGTAATTAAACAA
This sequence comes from Ochropleura plecta, assembly GCA_905475445.1. Taxonomy (NCBI): domain Eukaryota; kingdom Metazoa; phylum Arthropoda; class Insecta; order Lepidoptera; family Noctuidae; genus Ochropleura; species Ochropleura plecta. Next base: position 4,932,605 of record FR997723.1, on the reverse strand, counting down.
AAACCATAGTTCTGAATAAACAATTTGTTGTCCTTTTTAGCAAGTTTACGAAAACACAAACACAAAAGAAGGTTTGTTCAAACGAAAAGTTATTCAATGAAAATTGATTCGGTATTCCAGAGATTAGGCAAACATTTACAAGGACGCAGATAAACAACAAACGTTTAACATCAAAGAAAAAGGTCTTTTCTCAAAAACAGAGATTTGTTACCGGAATTATTGAATTAACTAATTCGTTAAAGTTACTTTTTTAAGCTTATTTTTAATTTGTTAGTATGTCTTGGTCAAATCTTGCAACTGAATTAAATGAAAGAAAAAACAAAACAGTTAATTACACACCCTTTTTATTTATTTTTTTCGGGTGGCAAATCATCAAATGACTTCCCCCGCCCTGGGCGGAGCGGGGGGGCATGTCAGACTTGTACTGACTAAAACCCACCCATGTTCCTTCTATTGCCCTTTACGTTCCGGAGCCGCGGTATCTCTTTCGAACAACCCGCAACCCCGGCAGGCGGAGGCTCTGGCAAGCCCCTCTGCTTTGCTGACATCTCTTTGAGGCGCGCGTGAAACACGAACGCGCCGTCGACACGGCCTGTCGTCAATCGACGGACGGACGGTGAGCTACCCATTGCTCACCGTCCGTCCGTATCTACGGTGGCCGGGAGTCGTCTCGCGGCGCCCGGCGCCCGGGGCGTCTCCCGCGGCGGCGGCTGGGTTGGTTCGAGGTTCTCTCCCTCAAACGCCCGGCCACCTCCTTTGCTAGCATTACTGCCTCGCAGAAGGAGGTGACCGCTTCCCATTCCCTCTCGCTCCGGACCATGGACTGAACCAGGGCCGGACGCGAGAGATCGCCGCCGCCGATCGCCTCCACGAGGGCACGGCGGTGCTCCGCCCAAGCTGGGCAGACCGCCACTGTGTGCTCCACCGTGTCTTCCGGGTGATCGTCACAATGGTGACACCCGGGCGTTTCCTCCCGCCCGATGATGTGCAGGAACCTCCCGAAACTTCCGTGTCCGGTGAGGACCTGCGTCAGGTGGTAGGTGAGGACGCCATGACGCCTCTCCAGCCACTCCTCAAAGAGGGGACTTACCGCCACTATTGTGGCGTGCCGTAATTACAACCCTTGATTCTGACAACACGATTTTATAAGCGACATTACTTCATGCTGCAGCCAAGGTCGTTCAATAAAATAAATTTAATTAAATATGAAATCCTTTCATACTAATTAAAACTAAACTGAACTATATTTTAATTCTTAAAAAGACAAAAGCCAAACTGGCTAACACCCGGTTTGAACTCAAATCATGTAAGATTGTCTTTCAAATAATTCCTCCCATCACTTAATCCATACTTAAATATTTTTAATGTGGAAAAATTAGTCGGTCTTCAATTAAAATGAGCCAACTTAAGGATTTAAGGTAGTTTCCCTCCAAGGCCCGACTTATTTTTCTACACTGTATATTCATCAGGCTTTTAGATCTGACGATTTGAAGTAATAACTAAAGAAATTCTCTAAGTGATAAAGGACCCAATACACTCACTTGTTCACATAAAACATAAGATGTAGCAAAAAGGAAATAGCAAGGAGGTTTTATGTTAGGCTAAGTACGCAAGACAACCAACCAAACTAAATAAACTAGCTTAAGCGGATCTCTCGTTGTACGGGAAATCAACACAAATAGAGGCCATGATATACTGTTATGTATAGCTTGATGTGTCGCCTTGTGTACAGTCAGCAAAGGAGAATAGTAACCAGGCTCATCAGTTGATACTTTCCAAGTAAACATGCTCATCAGTTAATACAAACTTTCTTAAAAATCCATGTATGTTTTTGAATAAAGTTAAATTTATTTGATTGAAAACTAAATAGATAAAATACACAACATAAAACATATAAAAACCTTTGAAAACCGTTTAAATAAATAAATAATAATATAAATCATGTTGAAATTCTTAAAATGGTCTCAGACGAAGTTAATACATATTGTGAATTTTCACTTAGTGACCATTTTACGAATAGTAACGTAATTCATATTATAAACCTATTATGATTCTGCTTAAACGGCCATTTTAGACCCCCAGGGCTTACGGCAGGGTACCTTATCTCATTTACTGAGTGTACTCATAGTGTATTTATTGAGTCATCCATCTAAGTCCCGACGGTGCGCACCTGACCGATTCAACCTTTCCACATTTTTTCTACATTTTTATCTATCGAGTGTGACAGCGGTCCTCCAGAGCTTACTTCGCGTTTACTCGAGTCTTACTTAACGTAATCCATTCGATCTACTAAGAAAATACCTACCTTTTTTTCTTTAAACCTTTTGCTAGTACACACGGCGACAAATCAAGCTATTTAAACCAGTATACTATGACCTCGGTTTGTAAATATTTCCTGTACAATGAGAGATCCACATAAACTAGTTTTGGAATCATGATTGGCCGTTGTGTGTACATTGTGGTTTATACACAAGTGTAAGTTGATTCCTTCATTGGTCGAGTAGTCGCCAGCGCGACTGCCAGGGCGGCAAAAGTGGTATTGGGTTTTTATATCAATAATTACTCAGACGATAAAAACAAACAGATGGCAACAGAGTCGCCCTCTGTTAAATGCGACTTGAAATCTAAATCAAAACGGTCTGGCTGTTTGTGCGTGAATTTAAGTGTTTGTAAACGCACCCACGATACAGGAGAAATTCCTAATGTGGGGCAATGCTTTTTAATAATAAAAAAGTCTAATAAGTCTGATAATCAGCACTTTTTGAACGTCAAATTACAAGAGACAGTCCCACAAAAACGCTCTGCCCTTCTCCACTTCTTAGTGTTTTAGCTGGGAAAAAGAAGTCGCGAAACAAACTCCCCAGCAACACATCTGTCTGTAAGATTAGAAGAACCAGGTTTTAAGCAATTTCGTTTATCATAAGGTAAATTTAAGAAATAACTCATTGATTGTCTGTGACAATCAATGAGTTATTTCTTAAATTTACATGTCAGCTAGCAAACAAAAATTGTGTATAAACTAATCTGGCGAAATGTAGTGACTAGTGTAACTACTGTTTTTAAACCTCTGCCTTGACTTTCGAGGATAACCGGCGTGATGATATGTAAGATTTTAGTTAAGTTAGTTAAACTTGCCAGTTGGTCGTTGGAACAGCGAAGTGATTGTTAAATTGAAGTGTGAAACTTTGCGAGTGCAATTCAAATCTGGAACTATTTCGCTTTGGGTTGACAAAGTCGCTATTACAGTCGTGTAGCTAAAATATGTTTTAATTGTACTTGTGGTATTTTGATTGATAAAGTTTTCCACTACTAATTTTATTGTGAAAAGTAGTTAGAGCATGAACCAAGCCGAAGTTAATTAAGATTACAATAAGATTTGTTTTGACATATACTTAAAAAATATTAAATACCTAATAAAAAAAGAATTGTGTGGTTTTTTGAAACCACGGTAAAAGTGAAACATTTTTTCAGATTATTGACATTTAGACGTCCCTACTCCTCGGCCGAACGTCACGCGGCATGCAACACACAGACGAAAAAGTTTGAGACGATGTAATAAAGTTTCACCTTAAAAAAAAACAAACATAGTTATAGATGAGCACGCCAATTGTTACACAACACACCAATGATCAATCGAAGAAGTTTGAAGGAAACTCTTCAATACTATCACAGAAAAGTTGACCTGCACACAACGTTGTGAAAAAAAACTAGATTGTCAAAATGAATGGAATTTATTCACCAGGTCTGTGTAAAACCTAGAAGAAATCACCCAAAAAGCCTAATCGCCAAAAGCCTTTCATTCACCTAATAATTATGGTTTTATCGTTGATACACAATTTGCGAATAAAAACTCCCACCGAGGCTTTCGTACAAACTTGCGACATAAACAGCCATTTCTTTTGACTGCGTAGACTTAGAGGGTTGATTTTTTTAAAAGCACTAAGGTTCCACAGAGTTAAGTATATCGTTTTAATTTCAACTCGATACTTCTACGGGTTCTTGAGGGTTTTGATAGACGTTTTTCTTTTTGAGGTACAAACCCTAAAAAGAACACAATAATCAGACACACATTGAATCCTTACTAATATTATAAAAGCGAAAGTGAGTTTGTTTGTTTGTTTGTTTGTTTGTTTGTTTGTTACCTCTTCACGCTTTAATGGCTAAACCGATTTTGATGAATTTTGGTACAGAGATAGTTGGGAACCAGGAGACGGACATAGGCTAATATTTTTTTGAAAAAAGTGGGATGTGAGGGAGAAAGAGGGAAGAAACGGGAAAACTTAGCGTTGCTATTACAAATCAATAAGGCGCTACCGAATTTAACGCGAGCGAAGCCGCGGGCAAAAGCTAGTAAATGATAAATGATGTTTATTTTGCACGTAGGTTTTCACAAACACTTTTACACGTCATTTTTTTTTAAACTACATGAGGCCGATGTTTAGTACCCGACTACTCTGAGAAGAAACAGCCGAAACAAACTCAGAGGTCATAGTCTCTTTTAAGGTCCAGACAAAAAAAAACTTGGTCAACTTACATGAGGATGTCCAGTCAGTGCAAGCATTTGTCAGTTATCGTGTAGCTCAACTCATAACCCAAGGAGCTCAACGACACGACGAACAATACCAAAAAATATATATGTAAACTCACACCCAACCTTTTTCTCAGGGATGTGGGAATTATACAAAACGAATTAACTGAATAACATTAGAACTCTGAACTTACACTCAAAGGACCACTAGTTGCACTTCACAACCTGTAGCATCAGACTTCAGACATGAGCGAATATAATACTTTACACAGACAGACAAACAAAACAATTCAACTAAAATAGAAAACGTAATTATTAAAGTCGTGGTAAAGGCGTGCTCGTGTACACCCAAGCAAAGCAACTAAGCACTACAACATGGATCTTATGGCCTGTGGCCATAATCAGAACTAACGTCTCAATCTTGTTTTTTTAATACAATGATAAAGATAACCAACAGCGCCCCCTAATAATGTCAAAATCAAAAGCTAAAATATCCTTATAGATCAGAAGGGCCTACCAGGGCCACCACCTGTTGGGGTTGCGGGTTGTTTGAAAGAGAAACCGCGGCCCCGGAACATAAAGGGCAAAAGAAGAAACATGGGTAGGTTTTAGTCAGTAAAAGTGTGACACTCCCGCCGCTCCGCCCAGAGCAGGGGAAGTTATTTGATGATTTCCCATCTGCAAAAAAACTTTATAAATAGATAGTTAGATAGATGCACGGTTCCGCATTCGGAGAAAAAACCAGCAACAAAATACAAGGTTAAGTTTGGTTTTACGCTAAAGTTGCAATCACAACAATACTGTTTTAGCTGTGGCATGGTGCGGGTGACATTGAAGACAAGACATCTATCTTCTATCTTCTATATCTATATCTATCTTCTATATACTTATAATAAATCTGTAGAGAGGTCAATTCTGTACATGCAATATATTTCCAAAATAACTATCAGGGGGTGATTAGTGATCGATACTGATGCCAAAAATGCAATCAGTAAAATTTTTGTCTGTCTGTCTGTCTGTCTGTCTGTCTGTCTGTCTGTCTGTCTGTCTGTCTGGATGTCTGTATGTTCGTTATAGAAACAAAAACTACTCGACGGATTTTAACGAAACTTGGTACAATTATTCTTCATACTCCTGGGCAGGTTATAGTATACTTTTCATCACGCTACGATCAATAGGAGCAGAGCAGTGAAGGAAAATGTTGGGTAATCGGGAGAAGTTGGTTAAAGCTACACAGAAATCATGTATGACGGAAATGTTCTCCTTAAAATTATATAAAAAATATCCTACGACAGCATAGGTCTATCTTTTATGGTTGACTCACAATAACACGTGGAACTCCCGAAAACTTAGCAGTTCGGAGCTTTATAATTATATTTGTCTACTCTTATGTTTATAACACTCCCACTCATTTCTAATTAAAAACAGTTAACATTATTACGTATTCAATAAAAAAAAGAATCATATAAATCAGTATAAAAACACCAAAGTTATGCATGAAATACGCTAATAAGCCATCGCACGTGAATACTGAATCATGCTATAAGGATTATTTTTGTGTAATATTTGGCTGTTGATGCGAATAGACGTTCAGAGTGTTCGACCTTATTGACAGACAATGCTTTCAGCCCGACTTTTAGTCTTTAAATAATTTCTTTTTAGATTTCTTTTGTTGTTATTTTATAAAATAGGTATTAGTTATTTTGGTAGTGTTTAAATATTCGTTCAAATTACAAATTATTCAAAGTTTACATTTTATTTCTTTTTAGGTGAAGTAGTAGTAGGTAGGTACGCATAGATTTTTAGATACAGTACCGAGTTTCGGCTAATTTATGTTCATTTTTTTATATTATGTTGGTAAAACCGTAGTTAATTATACTAATTATAGTTATAGGTATTATTAATTGTAGTATTTATAGGTTTTTATTTTTATGTGAAGTACCTAGGTATAAGTAGATAGTATTGGACAGGCGTTTTAGCTTTATTTTCATTTCATTTTTTGTTACAAGTTGTAGTTACCTACATATTTCTGGGTATAATTCTATTAGAATTATTTAGTTTTAGTACCTACTTTATTTGGTAATTAATAGGTTCTTATAGATAATAGGCATAATTAGATATATTTAAAAACAAAAAATATATATATAATTTAGTACGTAAGTACTTAAATTATTTTCAGGTTAATTATAAATTTAAATTATTATTTTTTAATTTATTTAGCTGTTGTTTTATTTAGTTGTAGCTGTAGTGAATACACTACAGCTACAACTAATATCTAGGATCAGTTTTATTATTTAATTAGGCACATGGATTTTTTAAGTGTAAGGTAGCTACAGTTAGGACCTCTAACGTAGCTTATTTCGTTAGGTAACTGAATAGGCATTCAGTTATTTTCATAAATCCTTACTAATATTATAAAAGCGACAGTGAGTTTGTTTGTTTGTTACGGCTTCACGCCTAAATGACCGAACCGATTTTGATGCATTTTGGTACAGAGATAGTTGGGACCCTGGAGACGGAAATAGGCAATTTTTTTGAAAGTCAGGAAAGGGGGAGAATGAGGGAAGAAAAGGGAGAGAAAGATACATTTTTTTCGGGTCATCACGCGGGTTAAAGTTAGCGTTAGCCCAAAGTAACTATGCCACGCAGACGAAGTCGCGGGCGGATGCTAGTGTTTAATATGTTTATTGATGGGCTGTATCGCTATGATGGATGACCACCCATCATCGTTTACGACTATATTTTCAGGGTAAAGCATATATAGAAATTATTATGCATAGTCCTGCAAGTCTTCCAGATTGAAGAACGGTTGATCTAACTAATGTCACCCACACCATATTACAGCAAAAACAGTATAATTGAATTTGAGTGGACGCCTCACACAATCGGTGGAGCGAGGTGCATGCCACATAAAGATGTTTTATTATGCACGTGTGTGCTGTTTGACAAGTGCAGCGAACGAATGCAATGGTGGTTCGGACACTGTGATGGGTTTAAGCGGATGTATGTATAGCCTCGTGAGACCCAGACACATTTTGGGTTCACTACGCATTAAAACCGAACAGTCCGTTTCATCATCATCATCATCATCATCATCATCATCATCATCATCAGGCTATATTAGTCCACTGCTGGACATAGCCCTCCCCTAAACAGTCCGTTTAAATGGACAAAATTTATAGTGCTTTCCACGAGTCCGGAGACTTGTTGTTGAAAATTTGACATGTTAGAGTAATTGGTTTGAAGTGAGACTTTCAGGGCATAGTTATGAAAATAAATAGGGCTAAATGGGGCTGATCCATACGTCATGTTCGTGAACGGGCGCTGTCAGTTGGGACTGGTAATTTTTTTAGCTACCACGGTTTATTTTTAACTTATTTAGATTTAAAATTAAATTTTGCTTTTTATTTACTCTGTACGCTCTTACTGTGCACGTCTTTCTACATCGTTCTCACATATTTGTATAATCTCAACATGAATGATGTAAATACAATTTTGTAAAAATATTATAATTTAAAAGAGTGTCCATGGAGTTTCTTGCCCATTCTTCTCCATAGAGATCAACGCTTTGGAATGGGCAACTACAGTACTTTCACAAGTTATTATGCCTTGTGACCGGGACTGTAGATTAGTTTTGTTTCTTGACATTCAAAAGTGCCTGTAATGGTCTAATTGAAATAAATGGTTTTTAAATATCTAAAGATTTCAGCCTAATTTAAAAAAAATTGTGATGTTTTAGTCTGTTAAATAAATAAATGACATTGGTTTTTCCATGAATTTCTCAGTGTAATATCTGGAATTGTGTTCTTCATGTGGGCTTCGTGAGACTTTGTTAACTTAAATCTTAACGTAACACAAATATGCGTACAATATGGTAGTTTCCAGGGTCAAAGTAATCACATTCTATTCAGTCCACAATTTAGATTTTTCAAAAATAAGGGACACGACGTATATTTTTATTTGTAAATTAGACCAAAAATTACAAAGATAGAGTCAATAAAGTTACGAGTGACGTCACTCGTCGCGAAACAAAAAGCAGCAATGTACGTATGTACGTTTATTTTGGAAACTAGCCTATTGGATAAACTAAAAATAAATCCCTAAAAAAACTGAGCAGCCTAACGTCCCTAACGCCCTTTGTCCTGGGACAAAGAACAAAATATAGCTTTTCTAAAGTAAATATTGTAGGTGAGTACCTATATTCTTGATTATGCATCTAACTAATAATGTTTTAAAGGTAGAGCAAAACGATTTCTGTTTATTAAACACCCTTATTACTTATAAAGATTACAAAAAAGAAGTAAATTGGCCATTCGTTGCCTCGTTATAGCAAAATATAATAAAATTAATCTGGAAAAGTTCACAGCATGATTTCAACAAAGAAAGGCATAAGACAGTTAAATTAAATCCCTAGCTTCGTTACTCTTACTATCAATATTTAATTTAACTAGATTAGCGGTCTAAGGTCTCGGAAACTAACTGGATTAAAACAACGAGCTTTGCAAAACAAAGCGAAAGTATTGTTGGTTAAAAAGTTAACAACAGTCTACAAGTTCAAGGTGTTAGTGATCACCATCTTTCAGAAAATATTTTCTTCCATTCTCCCCTGTCAACCGTCATAAATCATTTATATCCTTGTCCTTTTCATTCTTCACACAATCTATCCATCCATTAGCTGGTCTTCCTCTTCTTGTCCATCCATGAAAATTTATATTTATAACTCTTTTTTTTTATATGCGATTTGTCTCTTCTCATCGATCAGGGTGTTGGTGATTTAGGAGAATATTTTGCTAAGCCTAGTCCCTTTTTTTCAGATGGAAAATTATCAAATGAGTTCTCCCGCTCTGGGCGCCCAGGAGGGAATTCCCTAAGATTTAGGTGAAGGCACATCTCCACTGTACCACGATAGCTTGTCTACATCATATCGCCAGTTACGTTGGAGTCTCATGAAATAATGACAAGCCATACTGGCCCAAAATCAGACGTCCAATACGAAATGTCTGATGAGGAAACCCAGTAACAGTTTAAGGTGATCGTTTTTATGTAATCAGAACACCCATGAAACCTCCATCAAAAAAATGTTCCCCTTCTAGATTCCCCTTAAAGAAATTTCCCCGCTCCCGCTCCACACTTCCAACATGCCCTCACCCTTGCAAGCGCAAGCGCACCGGAGACAACAATGGCGGGAGTCGGGAGGTCGCGACACAGCGTCACGCAGCCCGTCCGTGTTTGCTCGAGAACCCGCCGCCACCGCCGCGCGCTGCTCAAACAACGCCACAAGAAGCTGTTTCACATACTACTTCACTTTTTTATCTACACAACAGCCCCGTGATACACGGGTGGTGATCTGATTTTTGGGTTTAAGTAGCTGTGAACCGCGGTTTTTCCTGCATAGGGATTTTGACACAAAACCTTTTTACGTCGACTTGAGAACTTACTCTTGTTTTTTTTTTGGGTCCAAAGTAGTCTTTGTTATTCGGAAATTGTGAGCTTTACTATCAGCGAAATAATTATAGGTCAACATGATTGCAAAGAAATTCCTTTTGTGAAATAACAAACTCAAAACAATATTTGCATTTAAAAATCAGAAAGTACCTAAGCGAAAGCGAACTACTGCTTCATCGCTTAGACATGACTGAAACAGTGCAATTCTATAAACTTATTACTTAAGCTTTCTTTAAAACGTTGGAAGGAATTTTCTGCTGTCAGGACAAATAGTGAAGCACTTTTTCAAATTTTGTAGCAGTTGGTACGGCAAAGGGAAGAATATAAATCTTGCTTTTCATGAGTTATTACTTTTGCAGCCATAACTTAACTTTCCATTAAATAAAACAAAATAGATACCCTAAGTCTCAATGTATTTCATTTCATTCAGATGTCTACAACTTCGGTTTCAAGTTGATATTTTCTCTTTCTCCTCATTAAAAGGTGTACAAACTTTGTGAACCTATCAAAACTTTTGGATTGCGACAAACCAAAAACACTTTTAAACTTAGAAAGCACCTTCAATACTTTCCGCAGTGTTCAAAAGACACAAAATCGATAAAATCAACTTACTCTTATATCTTAAGAGCTGATTACGGACGCGGTTAAGCCCGGTTTTTATTAGAGAAGACGAAAGGACCGGCAAGATTCATTCAGGAGAAAAGAGAGACAGTATAGAGATTTCAAGAAATGTGATTAGTCGATTTCCGAACGTATAATCTCCGCTCCGTCTTCTCCTCATCGCGGCTTCGGTGGAAACCCATCTTTAAGAGCCTTCGTCGTCATAGCGACCGGACCGCGAAACGGCGAGGTGTGTGGTCACACTTCACACTTGCCTAGTTGGGCGGTTGAACAAATGTTCCAGGGGGCTTTTAAGTCGTTCCCATTAATGGCCCTTCTCGCCTTAAGGTGCTTACAATACCAGCTCGTCTATTTACAATAAAATCGCGAAGTCAATGAACTAATTATTTCTTTGTTATGTGCGCTTGTTCAGACAAGAATCAGTGAAAGAAAACGAATATAAACGAAATTGTAGAGGCCGTCAACGCCAGACCTTTGCATCATATTATATTAGGAATGTTTTCTCAGAAAAACCTTTTATTGGACGTCGCTATTCTATTCTAGGACACCTTACTGGACAATGAAATTGTTTGAAATGTGATTCTGCATTGTGATGTAAATCAAGCACCACGGAGCAATACAAAAACAGACTGTAACTACGCTATGTAATAGTGGAGGGAGTGCGCTGAAGAGGCTTTATTATGATACGTGTACTGTCGCGTCACAGCATTGTATGGCCGTATCTATCAGGAAGTAACACGACATTCCCGACGCGCACAATACAAAGCGCGCGTGTGCCGTCAACCTGACATCTATTGAAAAGAAAATTCACTTCAACAGATAATATCCAATCGATATTAGAAAACCATCAGTCTAAATAAAAGAGCTCGATTGCTATCAAGTCTAGACGATGCCGACGTTAATGAAGCGAGCCGATTGGCTCGTTTTTACCTTTCGGCGCGACGTCGTCGAATCTTGACCGTATCAATCATAATTGGCCGCTTTTTGCGATTTCGAGAATCGCAGCGCTGCGTGCACGCATGGTGACGGCGGGGGCGCGTGCGGCTTGCGGGGGGGTGTCACTGTGCAAATGCACTCGTAAACCTGGCCCGAGGTCAACGCACCCCCTCTCCGCGCGGCCAGCCCCACCCCGCGCACCCCCGGGCCTATAAAACGTTTACCGCTACAATATATTTATTTTATTATAGACGTAGCAGGTCCACGGCTGCGGGTGGGTCGCGAGCAAACCGCATCATGCACTTTTGCCTGTTTCTAGTTCTACACTAGTGTTCTATTGTAATTGGCAAGCGAATAGGTACCTTACACCGCCTCCATCACAATGATATATACTTTTTGTGTTCATGTAAACTGTCCATTTATAGGATACCTAGCCAAATATGAATATTTAAATCTTAATCTACGGTCTAACAGTCTGTTTACAACAAGCTTGAACATTAGTGATACCTACTAAATATTAACGTTCTCCAGAGGATATGTATTCGTGCTTGCGTTATGTGAAAATGATCAGTTAATCGTTCAAACACGAGTTTAGCACTATTAGACGCAATCCAAGCGATTAAGGCGTCAATTGGCTTGGATAACGTCATTTACTTCGGTTGAGCGAGAAGATACCATTCCATTACATGACGATTGTAATTTGGTTCGATCGTTTTGTAGATACGAATTTTAAAATGTTTTTAATTTTGTCATTAGTTATTTAACCCTATATTGTTCAATTTGATAGCTGTTATCTGTGGACGTATCTGTTGTAAAGAAGGTTTTATGGTTTATGGTAGACTAAGTTTGGCGTTGGTTTTGTGAAGAACTTTATTAAATTAAACTATTAAGTTCCTACATAAGAGTGTTTCATGTTCACACAATCTTATGGCACATAGGCGATAAACACTGGAGGTAAATACGATCGCACTATTACCGTCAAGCCCAAAAAGCTCAGCTATTTATGCATAAATTAAGTATCGCGTAGTGTTAAGTATTAAAGGACAATTTTTTTTCTTGATTTCTAGACTAGTCTAGAAATCAAGTATCTAAACCAGTCCCTTAGCTTTTAAAATAGGACCAAAAAAGACTAAGTCTTTGTAGAGCATCGACGTCTCACCTACTCATTCCTGTATCCGTTTCAGAAACTCGATCGATCTTCCTTTACCTTTAAGAGAAAATTCAAAAGAGGTTTACCTAATGTATCATCCGAATAGGTGACAAGGAAAATATAAGGGTTGCACCTTACATGGCAGCACGAAATCTTATTTTTCCATGCTCCTATGCTTCTCCAAACATTTGCCAAAGCGAAAAACGAAGCGAGCTGCCGATAGCATAGCCGATGCTGCCGCATTCCTGCCGTTTGTGGAAGTATGGAAGAATTCGATTCCGTGTCGCTAAGTGAGGTTCAACCCTATTTGAGCTGGATGCGGTCATATTCTAGTTTCATCGCTTCATGTTGCATTGCTTTCCCGAGGGAACTCGAGTGGGTCTCAGAATAAAACACCAACTTTAAGACTCGTTAAAAACTGTTCCAGAGCCATTTTATATCCACGTTGTCCACGTTAAAGTTTATTTTCTATGACTTCTGTACTTATGGACCAGGAGGCGACACTTTGGCGAGTTAATGAGCTTTGCTGCACCTATCGGTTTTCAGGACGTATGAGGTAGGTATTAGAACTGAAGACCTAGAGACTACATCATATGCCTAGCCTTTTCCCAACTATGTTGGGGTCGGCTTCCAGTCTAACCGGATGCAGCTGAATATCAGTATTTTACATGGAGCGACTGCCTATCTGACCTCCACAACCCAGTTAGTACTGGGTAATACGATACCCCTTGGTAAGACTGGTTGTCAGACTTTTGGGACACTGACTACCTGTAACGACTGTCAAAGATCTACAAATGACAGCCGGGACCAACGGCTTAACGTGCTTTCCGAGGCACGGAGGAAACTCGGTATGTAACGGGTGGTCACCCATCCACAGACCAACCTAGGCAAGCGCGGCTTAACCTAAAGATCGACCCGAGCGGCTGCTATTATTTAGCCACGAGCTCCTCCTCCAAGACCTAGAGACTACATAGACTGAAATTTATCAGCGACTATTTGTACCCAGCGGTTTCATCCGCTGCTCAGCTCTTTAGTGTAGGAATGTTATGTGATATAGTCTATTAATTTCATGAAAGACTGCCTTCGCAACATTTCAAATCAATCTGGCCATGGAATCACATTCTCTCATACAAACTTTGCCACTCTCTTTCACTCCCTTATAGGTTGTATTTTGCAAAATCCCATCTTAATGAATACTTATGTCGTAAAAGGATATGCTAAATTTGGGACTCCTAACACTTGTAGTTTCTGAGTTTTCGTGATGAGTGAGTAATTTTCTCTTTTATATAGTTCATGGAAAAGTTAAAAATGTATTGAAAGTTGCCGAAACTAGTAATTATGGAAATAGGCATACCACTAAAAATGATTCCCAATTCCAAAGCCCACAGGTTTTTCTTTCTACAGTGAACTACAGATATATAGCAATTAGCTGCATGAAATATGAAAACATATTGCTACTATTTACAATCCCGTTAACTCGTCTTCTACAGGAAACCCCAAATCACCGTTCCGTATCGAACGATCATATAGAATTGTCCCGTTATCATAACTACTTTCCGCAAATGCTTTGATCTTCGCAATTTGTTGTTATTGGCAAAATGAGAAAAGGTGCATGCAGATGCTCCTTTTTAAACGCTAGCTACCTTCTAAGAACCTCACACCAACCACACCGCGAGACGATTCCGGACACCGTAGACGCAGGTTTCTTTGTTTGAGCAACACCAACAAACCACCTGTACATTTGGGCTTTCTTTAAATCCTGTACCGACCTGTTGACCTGACCACGTTGTTGCCTGCCGGGGTTGCGGGTTGTTCGAAATAGATACCGTAGCCCCAGAACACAAAGGGCAAAAGTACGAACATGGATGTGTTTTAGTCCGTAAAACTCTTACACTCCCTCCCGCTCTGCCCACAACGGGAGAAGTTGTTTGATGATTTCCCATTCGAAAAAAAGAGAGTTAGGTGGAACTGGAGCCGCCGCGCGCCGCGGGACTCCCCGGGCGTCGGGATCCGCGAGACGATTCCCGGCCACCGTAGACGCGGGTCTGTGGCCGGTGAGCAATGGGTAGCTCCCTCCTCCCTGTAGCACCCTCCGACGGTCTAGTGAAGACAGGCCGTGTCAACGGCGCGTTCGTGTTCCACGCTTACCTCAAAGAGATGTCAGCAAAGAAGAGGGGCCCAACATGGCCACTACCTGTCGGGATTGCAGGTTGTTCGAATGAGATACAGCGGCCTCGGAACGCAAAGGAACATGGATGGGTTTTAGTCAGTAGTAGTCTGACACTCCCTTTCGCTCTGCCCAGAACGGCACATGTTTTTAATGTTGTTAGATGATTTCACATCGAAAAAACACCTACCTGCTTACTGCCTTCTTAAAATCTTTCATTTTTTTTTACACGTTAGTGTTGAGGAGCTTTCTCTGCTAGGATACAGATTCCACAGAGATGAGATTGATCTCAAGGATGACGCAATTTTGATATCCAATAAGTAATAAGGATAAACAGCTCCATCATTGTCAAAGCTAAATGAAAGATGAATGGTGATTTTCCTACAAAGCAGCAAAGCCAGCATGGGCCATTGTGTAACCTCCCTCGATCCTCCAACATCACTCAAGAATGTCAATACAGCGTCAAAAGTACAAGCTTCCTAAAAGCTTTCCATTTTTGTGTCAAGTGTTGCCCAATCGGGCAGAAATAATCGCTTCACATTAAATTTAAGAAGGTACAAAGTTAGCCATTTTACATAAAAACTTGTACTCCGTGATCGAATTTAATAAAGAAAAAATATGCGACAATCTTGACGAGGGTGCTTCATTGAAACTTATAAATAAAGAAAGATGGCGGATTTTCTGTTTTAAGTTCCAGGTTTTTCTTTTGCAGCATAATGAATTTGAACCGGAAAAATAATTGGCTTAAAAGTGTTTTTGTGTACCTATTTAATTAGGGTCTTTTTCGTTTTGCGACATTGTGGCGTAGAAATAGGTCTGTTATCTTTTCGCCCACTTTTAATCATTTTCTTTCGTTTGTTGTAAAATTACATTACCCATTTGTTTTTCTTTTAAATTGTGTGTTAATAAGCTTTTTGTTCCATCGTCGAACTTATCTCTGACTTCAGAAAGGGCACGGTCGAAGTCGAGAGGCCCGTTTAATATTTTAAAAAAATACTGTAAAAGAAAAGAAAACTAAAACGATATTTCTAAAGTTGTCGTAACGTTGTTTTCATCATTGTATTAATAGAGTGACACTTCCATCATTAAATGCGTTTACAGGTAAATGTGCATAAAAAACCGGTTTCTTTTTAACCGACTTCAAATGAAGGAGGAGTTCACCGATTACTCAAAGACGCCTGGACCAATTTGTAAAATTCTTTTTTGTTTCATAGGTTGCATAGCTTCCGAAAGTCGGTGGCAAAAAGTCAACGAAACCAACAAAAGTCACTGACTTAGTTTATTTTTTTCGAAGTTGGTTTTGTTTTTACAAAATAGTTTTTTATCTATCATTTATAGTATACCTAATGATATATCACATAATTTTTATCGAGTATTCATTTTCCATTGTTATTAAAAGACCGAATTAATTACTATGCCGATCAACTAACTGTCCTTACATAAACTTTCCTAAAAAGGGCGAAAACACTCCTTATACATGTTAATAAGATTCCTAATTAATCCATCCGTAGAACTGTTATTTAATGCATATGTGAGGATAAAACATAAACATTCTTGTTAATTTTGCAGGGAAGCAAAACCTATAATTGCTTTTCATTATAAAACAAATTGCGCACCTGAATACAGATATTATGTTTCTAGTTATCTACTCACGCAACTAGTTGTCGCTACAACGGCTAGGAATCCTAAATACAAATACGTTTATTTATACAATTAAATAAAACCGTTATGGTCAAGACGTTTTTATTTCATTCTGACAAGTTTAGAAATTACTAGAAGCACTCGTCTTAACAAAATTATATAAATACCTATTTAGTCATCATCAAAATAAAGAACTGTATTCTAGAACGATGAATTACCTACAATTTAAAATTATATTCCATTGGTGTCTATGGCTATGAATCTGTTTTTTTTAAATTGATGTTTTATTTTATCGTTCTAATAATAGGGTGTAAATTGATTTGAAATGGGATTTTCTTTTAAAGCATGAAGTATTTTTCACAGATACATGTTTATTTTATATATGGTCTTGAATTTAAAGAAGATGGAAACAAGCATTGTAAGCGCCTGCTGCATTTTATTTTGAGCAATACTTCAATTTATCTCGTCGCTTTTCATTTTACGAGTGGTTCGCAGCAACATTTAACACTAGAAATAACACAAAGGTTTTCTTATTTCATTCTGTTTCCTTGTCTGCCAATAACCCACATTTCACGTGCCAATCCGAACTGAAACAAGCGTAGAATTTTGATTACCCATCAACGCCCGTTCTACTAACTTTCGTATACGGGTGAACAATTTTTCCTTAGGAACAAGGCGTAAATTTTCCAACGTTCGTGCGTGCTGACAGGTCTCCTCAAAATTGTGCGCTTGAAAGGCGTAAAATTCGCAGTGTAGCAGAGTTGTGTACGTATGTTTTAAAAGTACTTACGCGATTTGATTTTGAATATCATTTTTGAAAATGTGAACGCTCCTTAGAGCGCTCAACGAAATGTAAAGTTTTTCTCGTTCATAATTTTGTAAATCAACATAATCAAACAAAGTTAGGAAATCGGGAAGTTAGCATAGTAGTCTCAAAAATAGATACTAACTTTTTGTAAAAGCCACTTACAATCCTTGCTAAAAAGCGAAAGTGAGTTTGTTTCTTTGTTACGTCTTTACGCCTAAATGGCAACACCGATTTTGATGAATTTCGGTACAAAGATAGTTGAGACCCTGGCGACGGATATAGGTTTTTTGTTTCTTTCTAACCTCGTGGAGGAGCTCGTGGCTAAATAATAGCAGCCGCTCGGGTCGATCTTTAGGTTAAGCCGCGCTTGCCTAGGTTGGTCTGTTGATGGGTGACCACCCGTTACATACCGAGTTTCCTCCGTGCCTCGGAAAGCACGTTAAGCCGTTGGTCCCGGCTGTCATTTGTAGATCTTTGACAGTCGTTACAGGTAGTCAGTGTCCCGAAAGTTTGACAACCAGTCTTACCAAGGGGTATCGTATTACCCAGTACTAACTGGGTTGTGGAGGTCAGATAGGCAGTCGCTCCATATAAAATACTGATATTCAGCTGCATCCGGTTAGACTGGAAGCCGACCCCAACATAGTTGGGAAAAGGCTAGGCAGATGATGATGTTTCTTTCTAACCCCCCACTTCCCTAAAGTAGGGGGTGGAAATTTGTATGGAGCATTCCGCAATTTTCAAGGTAGGAAGCTAAAAATTTTATGCGGTCTATTTGTCACTAACAAAAATATCGTGCATAATTTTTTTTGGAAATCTGCCCCCAACCCAAATTTTATGTGGGACTTTTCGCAGTTTTCAAGATAGGAAGCTAAAAATCGGTACACACACTCTTTTTTACCAACGAAAATACCTGCAAATCAGGAAAGGGGGACCCCGAATTTAACGCGAGCGAAGCCGCGGGCAAAAACTAGTATTGCTATAAATATAAAGTTAAAGAATTTATAAATATCGTCGAATAGTTTAGTAGACTGAACAGTTTCTGAAGAAAAGCAAATCTTTACAGAACTTCTAACCCGGCTTCTATTTACGTTGCCAACAGAAATAGAATTACTAGTTACTAACTCAGGTCAAAGTGTAGTTGAAATAATAAAAGGTTTATTGTTTGTCGCTGGTGCGTTCGCCCCGACACGCGTTACCGCACACCGTGTGACCGAGACCTTGGGTCGCCGGTCGCCGGTCGTCGGTCGCCGTACCTCCAAACTAACAATAGAAATTGCCTCAAACGCTTCCACTAACTATAGCTCTTAGAAAATATGCATTCCTGGTACCTTTATTGGAAATTTTTCATAGTGCTTGCAGTATTTGCACTTTGAAAGTGAAATCGAATGAGAGGATAAATTGGTACGTGAGAAATGCATCTGTACCGACGATATTGATGTGTGAAACGAAAGCAGCCATTTAAAATGGAGATAGTTATGATTTTGTGTAAGTAGTGAGTGAACCAGCACCACATTTTGTGAAAAAAAAAGTAAGACATAGACAACTTGCGAAATAAGATTGTCTTTGGGTAGGTACAGGTTCCATTCATCCTGATTCTGAATGTTTTACCTAACGATTGTTTATGTTCTAGTTAAGTCGGTTTTACAAAATCTTTTACTTTGCTGAAGAACATTACATGTAAATATCGCCTTTCGGCGTTGCTTTTTATTTATTTATAAACGCTTTTATTCTAAAAACTTCCTCGGGTTTTTTTTAAAGTACCTATGTTTTTTAATTCAGCATGCCTCTTGGTAAAGGCTCCTCCAGTCGTTTCCATTGTTTTCTAACTCTTGTCACTCTCCACCAGTTAGGGCCCGTTGTGAGTCTTATCTCATCCTCCATATCCTTAGTAGTTTTCCCCTGCTTCGTTTACTATTTCTGGGATATCAATCCATTAATATGCTTTCTGAATGTTTTCCATCGATAATGAGACCGATATGAGTTCAATCTAGTTTATGAAAAATGTTCTCTAGAACTGCATAATCTAACTTGAAGGTCACCCTGTCTGACCCAGCTGCCAATAAAATAGTTAAAAATTATGTTTACAGAAAAGTCCTAAAATTCGCGCAGCTATCAGACAAATCTCATCAGCTTCGGTGTCTAAAGGAATCTTAACTAATATACAAAATGCTTATTAACAAACGCAATAAAATATGCAAGAATTCATCCCACTATTAAACACTTACCATAAACCATTACATATAACATAGACACAACCATCGACAACGTCGCTATCTATTAGAATCTCCCTCGCACGCGTCTCGAGCCGGCTTTAGCTCCGGTGTCAAAATGCCATTTGCGGCATTAGGACACCACGAGCTGCAACCTACTTACTGAGTTGTCCATAGGTGTAAAGCTTAGGAAAACTACAACCCCCACTAGTACTCTACCTCTGACAGCAATCAAACAACCACCTTATGCGCATCAGAATAAAGATCACGGTGGTGTAAAATCGGAGGTAAAAGAATTGTGAAAGAACTGCGCCACAGCACGTTCTTAACGCTTTTATGGTAGTCAAAGGTGTAATTGAAATAACTAAAGAAGTAGTAATTTGTACTTATCATTATCAAGTACTATGGAGCCTTATTTTGTGGAAAGCTTCAACTAATAATGTGCCATAATACCAAGCAGTACGAACAGATACACTCTGCGTATCAAAAATCGCACCTCCTTAAATCTCTTTCTAAAATCATTTAAACCATATTTTTTTAACGGTAAGGGTATAATTATGGTACACCATTTGAAAGGAAAATACAGCTTTCAGAAAATGTAGTTCTGTGTAAGCGCTGACGTCTTACGAGTAGGACGTACATCGACTCGAATTCAGGCAGCCTTCCTAAAACTGCCTTATGAATATCATAACCACTGTTGTCATAACAACACCAAGATACCACCATGTCCAAACCAACCAATGATGTTTCAATAAACATACAACCTGAGACTAAGGCTGATGCCACACGGACTTTGCTTAATCCGTTGCGTCGTCGCAGCGTGCAGCGCAGTGATTTCGTGCGCGGTGACGTGTAGCACTCATCACTCATTCGTTGAAATCGTAGCGTTGCGTTAACACAACGCAGCGGCAACGCCCATGTGGCATCAACCTAACCTGCAAATGTATTATTTAATAATATCTCCCTTACAACTACCTATCATTAGAGGTTACCTACACCTAATGCGAATGTGCTTTTTTTCTTATGTAGGTACTTGGGTCTAACATACAAGCCTTAATAATACTTATTATAAAAGCGAATGTGAGTTTGTTTGTTACGTCTTCACGCCTAAATGGCGATTTTGATGAATTTTGGTACAGAGATAGTTGAAACCCTGGAGACGGACTTAGACAATTTTTTTTTAAAGTGGGAATTGACGGAGTAAGTAAGTAAGACAAGGGAAACCTTAACATTCCTATTACAATTAATAAGGCGCAAGGGCAAAAACTACTACCTACCTATTTCTGTTCCTGTCTTTTTTACTGTATTCAGTGTGTACATGAATCGTTTAATATAATAAATTAATTAGCAAAAACTTAAAACTAAACAATACCCAAAATTAATAAAACTAACCTACAAAAAAAATCAGTTACAAAAAAAAACGTTAGAAAATTTCAATATCGCTGATCACTACCTAATCGCAATGAAAAATAAATTAGAAGAGTAACCTAAATACACAGAAAAAAGTCCTCACTTCCAGAGATGCAATAAACTGTCCGAATCAATCATTGGGCGCTCATCGAATCGCGATCAGCTATGCGCAACACGTAATCAATTTCCTACTCTTCCCGCGATCCATTTCATCCATTTACTAACAACACTTAGGGTCGTTTAGTAGCTGGCTGTGGCGAGGAAACCCACTAAATACATTACACTCCTTAGTCCTACCTTCTTAGTTCCAGGTCACGCTGTCTAGAAGAAACTGTCACAGTTCTCTAACTAGAGAAAGTTGACTAGACTTAGTAGACTTTTGATCTTAGCGCTCCTTAAATCAGCTAATTTAAGGAGCGCTAAGATCATTTCAAACTTAACTACGTTCTTTGCAGTTTGCAGGACAGTGTCAGGCAGGTCAATTGAACCAAGAAACTGAGTATTTATTAGAGTATTTATTTAATTATGGCACTCCGACGACAACAACAACAACTAAAACATTTTTAGAAGTAATACAATAATTCCCAGAATTACGAGTGAATTCGTCACTTACAGTTAACAGGTATGCACAGCACTAGCTTACAGGTGTGCACAGCACAGTATTATAATGATTTAATGATTATAACTCTGTTAAACAATACTTTGTTACGATCGAGAAGTTGAAAATCATAATTATTTTGTTGAACATACACCCTGACGCTGACACTTGCAGGCAAGTTGCAAAAAACGTAAGAATATTTAGATCACGAGCCAGCGACCGTACAGCATTAGGTACTGTGGAGGAATTTAGAGATTGACGTGTTCTACGCAACTGAAAATAGACCCTGATAGATTGTTATTTAGGTACTATTGAACACATACATCATCAAAATATACCGCGCGCCGTCAGCCATCTTGGTTGGCCGAAGAATTATTCTTTTCTGTTCTACATTTTAAAAGAATTAGCCAGTCCTTTTTAAATATCTGTGCCATTCACTTATATATTTACCTATATTATCACGTCCATATATAACTGTCGGGGTTGCGGTTTTTCGAAAGAGATACCGCGGCCCCGGAACATAAAGGGCAAAAGAAGTACCTAACATGGTCGGCGTTAGTCAGTACAAGTCTGTCACTCCCCTCCACTCCGCCCTGAGCATGAGAAGTTATTTGATGATTTCCCATCCACTAATAAGAGGCCATACTCGTATAAGAACCTCTTTGATACGATTACCTTCTATCCTCTACTGTTTATCGTCTCTAACTCTACAGCTTCAGGATCTGTAAAAAACCGCCGAAATTAGGATAATCGTCGATATTTTCATTGAAAATTGAGTTTTACTTCCGCTGAAGAGCGTCTTCTACTAGAAGCTGAGCTGAACAACTGCCACAATGCGACAAACCTAAAAAAAAATACAAAATTGGTAGGTACTTACATAGAAACTTCCATAAAACGTTTAATAACTAACGTACATGCACTTCCACCTCAGCGACACCTCATTTACCAAAAGTGTTTATTTTCTGTAGAAGAGCAAGCGACGGTGTTTGTCGTACAAAATTAATTTTTCCCCACGTAGCGTTAACTTGAACGAGCGCTCTCGATTACCGTAATGAAATCGTACGTACTTAGTGATGACAATCTAATGGCCTACCCGCGATCATGGGACTTTATTGAAGGTTATTGCGAGTGTTTTGGTAGAATTTTATCCTTATGGAGCGTTTTCAGGGGCAATTATGGAAATACTGAAACTTCTTTCTTTGGAGTTAGGAGTGCCAACTCTTAGAAGAAGCGTATGTTGCAACTAAGCAATAAAAGTATTTTCATATTCTCGGTTTTTTTAAGCGTAGGTATGTTGTTACTAAGCAATATGGGTATTCTCGGTTTTTTTTTTAAATAAATGTAACAATGTACTATCATTTCTACCCTACAGGGCTATTCTCTAAGAATACAGCGTCGAGCTAAGCGCTGCCGCAGCATCACGTTTAATAAAGAGTATTCTTAGAGAATAGTCCAACTGAACATATTTACCTACAAAACAAAAATAAAAGTATGCGATATGGCGGAATCTAGAAGAACCTTTATTAAAGTATGTACTTAGTTGGGTTGGCTTACAGGCAGAGTTTTCGGAAAAAAATCTATCTAACTATAGAAAACAGGTTGGCAAGCTTAAATATACCTACAACAGACCCTTTACGAAGTTGTCAACCATGCGTTTTGTGCAGACGACGTCACATCAACCTACACAAAACCAATAGGAAACCTTTTTCGATGATCACGCGGGCAAAGCCGCGGGTGCCAGCTAGTAAATAATAAAGGAAGATTAAAACTTGTATGTACTTAGGTACTTCAAAAGAAACTTGTGAAAAAGTTGGAACTTTGATCCCCAATATCTCCGCAACTAGAAGGTACCCAAGTATAGACAACATTTTCTTTTATCGGATGGTAATCATCAAAAAGCTTCACTCGCTCTGAATGGAGCAGAAGGGAGTGTGAGACTTATACTGATTAAAACCCATACTTCTTGTGCCCTTTGTGTTCTGGGGCCACGGTATCCCTTTCGAACAACCCGCAACCCCGGCAGGCAATTTCCCGTGCTTTAGTGACATCTCCTTGAGATGCACGTGGAACACGAATGCGCCGTCAACACGGCGACATATAGGTACCTGACTAGGGAATAATAAAAAGGATATGCTCAGCCATAGTTTTGCGACCATTTGACGAACAAGCCCAGGTATGATCTAAAACAAATAAATAATTGCAATGACGGGGAGATCCATTGCCTGTCGGTTTCGTTAAAAGTATTATTACACCATTTTCTACAAAGGAAAATATGGGATCTTGGGGTCTAATGGCCGCTTCAGTTTCTTAAAATGGCGTCACGTTAAAATTCTTAAATTGGTTAATTAGTACTGTGAATTGTCACTTTGTGACCATTTAACTAATGGTAACGTGATTCATATTATTAGCCTATTTTGATTCAGCTAAAGCAGCAATTTCAGGCCCCTGATAGATTATTTAAATGTAGAGAGTAGGCCTACCTGCTTGTATATTGGACTTGTAATGCCTATAACAGACGAGACAATATACACGACACTTTTTTTTTAAACTTTGCCCCACACTAGGAATTTCTCTCCTGGTATCGTGGGTGCGTTTACAAACATTTAAATTCACATACACAAACAGCCAGACCCGAAACATCTACCTGTAGGTCATACAAATATTTGTTTCGTGCGGGAATCGAACCCGCGACACGTAGCGCAGCAGTTGATCGCTCAGCCACTGCGCCAACCGTGCCGTCAAACGGAACGTCTACTATTTCTGTTTATTTTTAGTGTAGGTTAACATGCCGACTTCGACATCCAATTACACAAATTAAAACGCTTCCCGTACCTCTTCATACAGCCCTAAGTAAGTATACAGATACATAGTTGTACAAACAGACAACTGTCATTAGAAGACGCTGCGGGCTACACTCAAATCAATGAGTCACGGATAACGTCCACCTGGGCGTTGGGCGCTGCCACACTGAAGACGTTTAGCGAGTTAGCGAGCAACCAGCAGCTAGTAAGGACTTAAGTCTGTGAGGTAGGTAGCTACGATTGCCCATGACGATTACTCTAGATTTCGTAGATAGTCACTAGCTGCTAAGTACCAAACGAGTCTCCCAGCGAGAGACCTTTCTCACATATATGTATAAGATCAACATGAATGATGCATCCATGATTTCATAAAATATTATGATTAAAAAGAGTGTCCATGGAGTTTCTTGCCCATTCTTCTCCATAGAGATCTACGCTTTGGAATGGGCAACTACAGTACTTTCACAAGTTATTATGTCTTGTGACTGGGACTGTAGCAGCATCTTTTTTTTTGTTTTATGACATTCAAAAGTGCCTGTAATGAATTAATTGAAATAAATGCTTTGAGTTTGAGTTTGAGTGTTCTACTCACCAAGCGTTCATTGCTGACCGAGTTTTTTTCTTCGTTTTTTTTTTCTATGCAGTGGGTGCCTGAGGAAGGACGTGTGGCTGGCCGGCCGTGAAGAGGTGGTTAGGTGATCTAGGACGCATACTGCGATGGCTGACGCATGATAAGATGTTATAGGGTTGACTTTATGGCAACTAAAACCAAGCTTTTGCCTTTAAGACTTAAGCTCTTTTACTTGTCTATGTATTGTAGTTTTCTTGAGCGAAGTCAATAGTTATAGTCGCTTCAAAGTCGCCAATGAGACAGGAGCCTTAAGTACCTCTTAGCTGCCTCTACAATAATTTTGCATGTCTCTTTGTATAACACAAGCATAAAACGTAACGCAGTGTTGTTTTATTGATAACTAGCTTTTGCCCGCGGCTTCGCTCGCGTTAAATTCGGGGTAACACAGTTCCAGCCAGCGCCTTATTGATTTGTAATAGCAACGCTAAGTTTTCCCTTTTCTTCCCTCTTTCTCCCCCACATCCCACTTTAAAAAAAAAAAAAAAAAGTAGCCTATGTCCGTCTCCTGGTTCTTAACTATCTCTGTACCAAAATTCATCAAAATCGGTGTAGCCATTAAAGCGTGAAGAGGTAACAAACAAACAAACAAACTCACTTTCGCTTTTATAATATTAGTATTTACTAGTATATAAGGATGGTGGCATTATAAAAATAGAAAAAAGAAACCGGTTTCTGCAAACTACAATTAGGTAGCGGTGTCGGTACAAGCAGTTGGATCACCATTTCTTTAGATTTGTCTTAGAATTGAATAAAACAAACTTCAACACCCCAGGACATTTCTAAAGAGGTTCATTAAAAAGAATCCCTGACCGAAATAGTATGTCTATTGTATCCTGAGAGAAGTACATGATTGTGTCCTTCTTGAGGCTTCAATTTGTCTCTACTTACATTCACCTTCGATGTATCTTGTCTTGTCAATAATATTTATGCTGAAATATTGTTATGATTTTTTGCATAACAAATGTGCTGCCATCTATGATTTACGAGCACGTTTTAATAATTTCATAAACTGCCATCTGTTATACAAACGGAGTACCAAGTACAAAGCTACTGTTGGAGTTAGTTCTCGTGTATAACATGATTTTATTTGATTACAGTGGCGCTAGTAGCGTGCAAAAGAGTGTTGCTAGGTTTTAAATAATCTACCGTTGTAGCAGCTAGAAAAACATTCACAATGTCTTAGAATGAAATTCAATCACGATCTTCTTTCACCATTTTTGATACCAACCGTTGCAGAGCCTTTAAAATTGCCTCATAATCAATTGAATAATATTGGTTGTCATGAGCAATAAATTATGAGGTTATTGATTAAGCTCATAACTGTAACTATATAAATTCAATAAAGAATTTATAAAAAGAAATTCAAGACTATTAATCTTGTTTGAATGAATTTTTAAGTTTCGGATTAGTTCTGATATTTGCAAATCGAAAAACCTATTTAGCTTGAGCAGAGTACCTAAAGTGACAAGCATTTTTGCATTGACTTGTTAATACTTTTATGATCAATAAACATGCTCATAAAATTATAATTATTTGCTTAAAAAAATTAAACCATGTAGAGTTTGATTTATGTAGTTTTAAAATAAGTTTCAACATATATTTTTTTAATCTTGAACTCATAATCTTGCACACCCTCAAGTGTCAAATTCACTCAAGATAGTCATAACTTAAGAGGTCTATTTAAAATGTATAAGTCATAAATAAATAAATGTTTTGTAGGCATATTGATATACGAAATTGTCTTGAAAGTATCACAATACAGAATTATTATTGATTCTGGTCATTGCACCTAAAGATCCTTTCACAACTTTAACAGTTCTGCCCCAATTACATAATCTCGACAGGAAAAAGTGTCCATGGAGTTTTTTGCCCATTCTTTTCTATAGGCATCTACTCTTTAAAATGGGTAACGACGTTATTTTAACAAGTTAGTGTGCCTTGTGACTGGAACTGGGTTATAGCTTTCTTCTTTTAGTATTTTTTTTGTTTTTGACATCAAAAAGCGCCTGTAACGGTATAATTGTAAAAATGTTTTAAGTTTACGGAAACCATATTCGTACTATATAATAACATACGGTCCAAGATTTTGATTCAGAAAATCATGTCTATTTTTTGGCATAACGAAAGTAGACGAGACTTACATATACTTTTCGAATCGAAACGTTTGTGAATGCACTGGCTGACAAAACCTCACGCATTACTCGTCCGCGACCACGATCTACTTGTCGTCCGCTATCTTGAACAAAACTGATCTGCCATCTCGTAGTGCGACCAAACATGCTTCCTAGTCAAAAGTTTTGCGGGAAAAATAGTGGTCGAGGCCGTGTAGTGCGCGAGGATCCAGTTTTTAATTATTATTACGGTAGACAAATAAACAACTTGTGGCAACACTGTTTGTTGCTGTCAAAATGACGTTACACCGTACGTTCCGTTTCGTTTGTTTTGTCAAACACTCGAATCAGTTGTCAAATGTATTTTTGTGAGCGTTCGCGAGTGGCAAACGGCGCTGCTTCCTAATTATCGTTTTAATTAAAATACTATTGTTTATAACTCATTTACGAGCCACGCTTATGAATAGTGCGCTGGCAAATAATGAAAACGTCGCTCGATAGCTACTAAAGGCAAGAAGTAAGTGATCATAACAATAAAATCGGTTAAATCTATCCACAATGGTGAAAGATGGACGTAAATATCGGTCGTTGTCAGTCTAGCTTGTCGTTTTGACGCCAACACTCTATGAAATGTGATTTAGTGCAACGGAAATTAAGGATTTTTTAAACCGCAGTAAGTATAGCTTGGTAATCTTTTTACGACATTGCGCTGGTTGCAGATAGAGCGTGTTTTCTTATCACCTTTCTCTGTAAGATAGTCAGTCGATGAATAGGTCTAGGTGGGTTTGAATGTTCGAATAAATATTGTGTAGGCCTTATTTTATCTATGCATAATATAGGAATTTATATGGTACATTACCTTCACTAAAAGCCATCCCTTATGGTATGGAACAATTATTTTGATTATTATCATGTATTGAAGTACTAATTAGAATTAAAATTAGAATACTCATTAAATTATTATTGTTCTCAATTCAAAATTTGTAATAGGTAGTTTACAAAGCACAAGCACAGGCAGGATGTATTCAGCCTGCTATGTAAATATTGTGTTTGTTATTATGTAAATAAATGCACAAATGTTTTGCATGTTTACATTGCAATGTAAGGGAATATGCACTGTTTAATATGATTTAAAAAAAGGAGGAAACAATTTTATTATCAAATCTGGTAACAGTTCTTGAGATTAAAATGATCAAACAAACTAACAGATAAATCTTATTATTTATTAGGTACTTAAGTGGCATATTCCTAATCTTTTCTATTGTTTTTTTTTTCAGTTATTTGTACTCTTAAAATGCAATCAGTCTATTGACTAAACAAATGTGTTGTCAGATTGAGTGTAATGCATACTCCTTGTATATTTTAAGTAAATTATATTTCTTACAGGTGCATACTTAAAATATGTGTATTCTTAATTTGAATATAAACAATCATGTTAAAGTCCAATCAATAGAACAAGTCATGGGCCTTATTGATTTTCTAATGAGATTATACTGTTTACAAGTCAATATGAGCTGAGATTGTTTATACCTATATAAGGTAAATGTATCCTGTAGGTATGTAAATCCTCAGAAAAAGTATGTTAATAAAAAGATAAATGCAAAAATAAGAAGAGTATTTATTCTAGTGGTTTGCCTTGTTCTCCTTGAAAGATTATTTTACTAAAGTTATCAAGATAACCATAGTAAAGCAAAATACTACAAGATTAAAGCATTGAGTATGTGTTAAATAATTTAAAGATAAGATACTGTATTCAAAACAACAATAAATAAAACATTGAAAGTAATAAAAAAAAAGAAAAAGTTCATTCAATCTTTTTTTTAAAGAATGTAATGAAAAAATATTTTAAAGAAGTTTGCACTTGTACCTTTTTAAAATTTAACTTCTTATCTTTAGAATACAAATAACAAAGAACATTTAAATCAAAATCAGCCTTTATTATAAACAACTTCACTGTTTTGTTATTGTAACAAACAAAAAGTAAATTCAATGAATAATGAACAAGCAAACTTGCAATTCCTTTGTTACTTTGAGAATCAATCAATTTTGTTATTATTGCGCACCTACATTAAACCATTGAGTTTACTAAAAGCTCATTTGACACAACATTGTATTATTTAAATGATTTCATTCAATACATTGTATTGTAAAGACTTAAGCATTATAAATAAAAGGTAGATATTTTTAAAGCTTTAATTTATTACTGACCACATAGATTAACTGTAACTAATTTAAATGAATGCATTCAAAATTTTGTGTTGACAGGATTGTAATAAGCAACCTGATTTAAATTAATTAAAGTTATAAAATGTTGGTAATTTATGAACAGAAGCTATCAGTTAACTACCTACCATTGATAAAATTGATTAAATTTGAAGAACTTTGTAGTAAACAGCTTATTTTATTTGTAGCAGGAAAAAACAGCCAAGCTCAAATTTTTATGTAGGTATTTTAATAACTACTTGATATCGCACAAGGTAGATAGGTTTGGACGGAGAAAGAGGAGGCCTTTGCCCAGTTGTGAGACATTTGAGGGCCCCAGCAAAGAATTCAATATAACCACATACCTACTTATTTGTGTTTAGTCAAAATTTATCAATGTGAAAATGGACCTAGGCTCCAATTTGCATTTGACTTAAAGTGAGGCCAGAAAAACGTAATGAGTTCATAAATCGCTCGCTTCAAAGTGAGTGTCCTAAATTAAAGACTCAAACTCAAGTGTCGTAATTACTCGACTAATTTTGAGCTTTGCAAAATTAGACGAGAAGTAATGCCTTGAAGGAACCCTTAGGATTAATTTTATGATTCTGGGGAGTCACAAAGTGTCGCAATGGGTGCAAACTAAAAACAGTCTTAATTAAACATCAGCAAATCACAATTTTTAACAATAGAAGTACCTCCACATTGTTTTAGATTTGTAACAAACGTGTAACCAAATTGTCTTTGTCGCAGGTACACCGCGCAGCCATGACTGACGAGTCCAGCGTGCGAGTTGCTGTCAGGTATGTTGATATTCAAATACAAAACACTTACATTGCCATCTATCCATTAATATAATGATTATACGAGAGAATAACACGTTTAAAGCCGTCGCTTCCATACTCTCTAAACAATCTGCAGTTCATACGATTATTGCTTCCGGAGCTGATGCTGCAGTTACTGAATCAATCGGCAGGATAGAAAACAAAGAGTCTATGACAAAACAACGTGAAAATTCCTAAACATTCGGAGCTACGTACAATTTTAAATGGTTGACGTGGTAACGGAAACACACAGTCCATTCTTGGCTTCCGACGGAAACCGACCCAACTATCTATGTCTTGGGAGATTGCAACCACTAACCAGCAACCACACGACTAGCTACTTGGTAGATTTTTAGGGTTTCGTACCTCAAAAGCAAAACACGGTATCCTTATTGGATTACTTTGTTGTCCATCTGTCCGTTCGTCTGATTGTCTGTCTGTCTGTCTGTCAAGACCCTGTATCTCGGGAACGCGTACGAACCCATTGCTCACCGTCCCCAGACCAGTAGCTACGGTAGCCGGGAATCGACCCGCGTTGCGGCGCCTAGGTTGGTTTGAGGAGAGTAGAGAGATCAGGGAGTTTCGGCTTCATCAAACTAATGAATCAAATGTTACATCTGACTGACATAGTGTTGAATCAACCCTGAATTTTAACAATGTTTCATGCACAACTTATTTCCATATCGTAAAATTTTCCGTAATTATTCTCGCGTAAATATTGCTAATTGAATAGCTCTCAAAATTGCACGCTACACTTATTCGCATTGCAACAACTAAACGTGACTGAAAATATAATAATTTATGCAAATATATGACCTAAAGACCTAGCTGAAGTGTGAAGTATTAACTAATATGTATGATCTATGTGTGTGTTAGTACACAGATTGTTTCTTTGTATGCGTTCACAATAGGTTTGCTACTAAAAGTCATTGTTTATTCAAGAATAACATGGTTTTGACACTTTCTTACGTAATAGTCAGTATTTGGGCATTATGAGACATTAGTCAGTAATATCCTTGCATTGTGTCTTTTAAAAACATGACCCAGTATTCTGAAAACCTGACCTAGCTGTCAAAGCCGTTGTTAGCTGTTTAGATTCGACTAATCTTTACAAAGTTTTTGGAAAGCTGGACTTAGGCTTCTTTTAAAATGAGTCACAACACCTTGACCCCAGCGTTTCTGATCGAATCTGTTCCAGCTGTCTCTATACGCTCATTGGTCCTTATAGCTGATGGTTGTCCCGCGCTTTGCTTGCCTTTAAGCAATCCACCCTGGAATCCACTAGATAGAGTTCAGTTTCCTGCTATTTTGACTTGGTTAGCCTGTTTACCCACGTCTGCTATATTTCTTGAGTTTCAACTTTAGGATATTAGTCAAAGACCAAGTCTGTGCACCATTTGTTAAGACAGATTAAGTTACAGTGCTAAAATGTTAGTAATTTGAAACCCAGAGTCCTGGGCGACCCTCAACTTAAGTACCTACTAACACTAGTCCCTTGCTGATTACAGAGTCAAGTAGGTACCGGGGCGTGTATGAATATTAATCATAAAGCTCTAGGAACTGTAACCCACTCCCCGAACGACGCGCGACGGCCGGATGAAGTGAACCCTTTTGTACCTTTGTAGGGTTGGGTACCCCGACCCTTTCAATGACTTAAACAATTCCCGAAACGCAGTACGAGGAAAAGCATACGGAAAAAGAAATTGTCTCGACGGGAAATCGGCAATTTGGAACATACGACTCGATGAAAAAACAAGTGCGAGTCGTACTCGCGCACCGAGAGTTCCCTACAGACTTGCGACAAAAAAGCCATATCTTTAGACTGCGAAGAGAGGGTTGATTTCGGCAGGTCTATGATACCGAAAACTTGAGTATATGATTTTAATTTCAACTTGATAGCTCCACGCAGTTCTTAGATAAAGTGCTTTTTTTGCGGACGGAAAATCATCAAATAACTTGTACTGACTAAAACCCATCCATGTTCCTTCTATTGCCCTTTATGTTCCGGGGCCGCGTTATCGCTTTCAAACAACCCGCAACTCCGGCAGGCGAAGATAAAGGGTCTTGACAGACAGACGGACGACAAAGTAACATTATAATTCCGTTTTTTCATTTGTAGTGCGGAACCTTAAAAACTGACATAAGTACGTTTTTTCCTCTGCTGTACTATGCTGTAATGATTGCGATAACAGACTTGAAAGTGTTACATTACCTGAGTTACATATAAATGTATTATTACTCCATGCATGAGATGCATGCTTGAAGTAATGGAGGCCCATCTGCCATGGTCGAGAGATTCACATGGTTGCACGCATAGTGTGAATATCTAAAAGAAGACCCACTTTGTATCAGATCTTAAATTCAGTGTAGCCTGGTTGCATATCTCTGTAACAGAGTGGGTATTTTACTCTCTCTGTTGCCTCAACCCTTTTCCCTTTGGATCAACATTGATTTTAAAATTTTTAAATATTCATATTTCGAATTTCATTCTGTCATTTCATCTTCAACAGTATTTTTTTTGCTCATTACGTTTTTGGATCACGGCTAGCAGCCACACGTGCTAGTTTATTGTATTTTTTTAATAAGCTGTATCTACATCCTGTTTTAATTTAAATGTCCTAAAATCAGTTTGGGAATCAGTTATTGTGCAGTTCCGTTTGTGATATTTCACCTAACCTATTGTCTATTTTACCCCTGTTAAAAGGGTGTCCACCCTTGGGAATTAAAGAATTCAAAACCTGTAGTGGCTAATATTTGTACACCTGTCCCAACTAACACCTGAAAACTTCGTCCTCGCTCGGAAGGCAACGCGCGAGTGCCACAGCTCCTTGATGGTAACGCAGAGAAGTAAAGGCCACGCTCTATTGACCACCTCGGCAGAACTGACTGGACTGCCAGAGAAAACAAATAAGATGGGCAAAGACTTCTTTGAGCACCTCATATTTCTTGTCAAAATGCAAACCTACATTAGTACCACTTAAACAATCGCTCCCTCAGTTTAATGGATGATTGGTAGACACAAATGGTTGACTTAGAAAAAGCATAGTTTCGTTCGAATCCTGATTGATTTGGAATGTGACCTGGGGGTCTAAAATAGTCGCTTAAGCAGAATCATAATCTTAGTAATATTATAAATGCGAATGTTTGTGAGAATGGATCTATGGATATTTGTTACTCTTTCACATCAAAACGACTGAACGGAACTTGATGAAATTTGGCACAGAGGTTGATTATGGTCTGGAATAACACATAGGATACTTTTTTTTTCGATATCACGCAGACGAAGCCACGGGCGCCAGCT
This sequence comes from Ochropleura plecta, assembly GCA_905475445.1. NCBI lineage: Eukaryota > Metazoa > Arthropoda > Insecta > Lepidoptera > Noctuidae > Ochropleura > Ochropleura plecta. The sequence goes on along the minus strand of FR997723.1, from coordinate 4,899,221 downwards.
AGTAGGTTAATAATATGAATTACATTACCATTCGTAAAATGGTCACAAAGTCACAATTCACGATATTAACTACGTGTGTGACCTTCCAAGAGTTTTAATGTAATTCATATTTTATCCTATTTTGGTTCTTCAGAATCCATGATCAAGATCTTCCAAGAAAAATAAAAAAGCTAGAGAAGAAAATCTTTCCTCAATAAAATAAGTAATTAAATCTAAACACTTTGAAGCATTAATATTGCAATAAACACCTTAATTTATGATTTACTACCGGTAATAAATCCGTAAACCAAAATAAAGGCCTTTCATAAACATTAAGATGTTCATATAAATCACTCCTCACATCATGCATGTCTAAATCGGGCGTATGATGGTCTTAGCACGTCATAATACATTTTATATGTATCTTCAGTTCATCTTGACAGAGATCGTTTACGACTTAACGGGTTGCAATACAAATGATCGGATGGCAAAAGTTGTCATACAAATAATGGAGGCGCCTCATTATAAACATCGACAAAGGGAAGGAACTACACTATTCACAGACGATTGTCAGACAGACGGTGTCTCCAATAACAGAATCGTTGCATTTGAAATTCAGCTCACGACCTTATTTAATTACAATGCATTTTTCCATAAACTAATATCTGTCGAAAGCTTGCATACAGGCGTCTTTTATCCTGCCGGGGTTGCGGGTTGTTTGAAAGAGATACTGCGGCCTCGGAACACAAATGGCAAAAGAAATATTTCGTTAGTAAAAGTCTGACATTCCCGCTCCGCCTAGAGCGTCGAAAGTTATTTGATGATTTCCCAGCCCTAAAAAGCCTTTATACCAATATTGCGTGACGCAGAAAGATATAGACGAAACTGCGCTGCGTTGACGTCGACACAATGTGATTTATGACCTTACACTAACGAGCATAAAAAGTTCAATTCCCTACTCATTCATTTCCACCGTTAGACTGTGTTTATGTGAATCATGTTGCTTTATTTTGGGCTTAGAAAATTAGGGGTGACGGCGACGTGACAGCAAAATATGATGGAATACTTACTTATCAAATAAACTCACAACCCAAATCTTTTGATAAATATGCTTGTCAGAAATACACGTCGTGAAGTTAAATTCGCGATGTATTTTAAACTGTGTGTAATGTTTCGGCTATTACATGACATGGAGCTCTGTCGATGACATCACGGCATCAGCTAGCTTTAAAAATACCGTCATCATCCTTCGCACAATCGGACAGCAAGACTCAAAATCTGTTACGAACGCTAGTTGACTAAATCTGGGAGACTGATGAGTTCGTTGTACTAGGTATTATTTTGAGAAAGTATTTATTTTTGGGAAGAATCACTCAGGTGACTAACAGAGGCTAGATATTAATAGAGCTTTCGTTATTAGAAAGCTGAAATAAGCTTTCTTCGAGGCTTAACGCTGACTTGTTCAATAAAGACTCATACTGCACAAATAGAAAGGAATGACATTCCGCCATCGCAAATATTAGAAGAACTTACGAAAGCTAAATTCAAGAGCTCACAAGTAGCGATCAGAAACGAATTAATGCCGTACATGAGATCAAAACAAATACAAATCTATACGTAATGTCCGCAATAGACTGCAATATTGACGAGGCACTGTAATCATAGAAGTCCTCGACATCAATGAACAGCGAGAGTTACTTGGGTATACTACGTTCGCGGTTAGTTTCCAAACTTGTAAACATTCAATGTGTTTTTAACCGACTTCTAAAAAAGGAGGAGGTTCTCAATTCGGATGTTTGTATGTTTTTTTTTTTTTTTTTTTTTTAGGTTTGTTCGCGCTTAACTCCGTCGCTTGCCAACCGATTTCAAAAATTCTTTTTTTGTTGGAAAGTTTATACTTCCCAAATGGTCCCATGAAAATTTTATCGAAATCGGACAAGTGGTTATTGAAAAATCAACAAAAAAAAATTTAAAGCCTATGCTTTCCAAATTGCTCCCATAGTCACCAAGTCGGGATCTGATGATGGAATCTTGGCGAAATCGAGGGAAGTTTTTTTAACCGACTTCTAATAATACTATAACTAAAAATGCTGAAATAAAAAACTTTTTTGCAAAAAATAAAACCGACTTCCAAAAAAAAAACTAAAAAGTGGAAAATAACTTTATTTCCGGAAGTCGGTGGCTTTTATTGGTTTCGTTGACTTTTTTGCCACCGACTTCCGGAAATAAAGTTATTTTCCACTTTTTAGTTTTTTTTTTGGAAGTCGGTTTTATTTTTTGTAAAAAAGTTTTTTTAAAAACCGAGACGTACAGTTCATTATGCAATACAATACAAAAACTGAGCAATCAGCTGTATAATGTGAGACTAGAAGCCAACCCTTACATAGTTGAAAAAGGCTAGGCAAGTGATGTAGAAATACAGACTGCATTACATCATGTATGATACACACATCTTCAAAAAAATTAAGTCCACTGGTACTTAACATTCTGAAATCAACTTAATTAACACTTTCTTTAAGTTGATATTATTAGTAGAAAATAATTTTATCGAAAACAAGGATTTAAATAGACTTTAGGTTGGTACTTTTTGTACTCTACCGGATCTCATCTATAGAGATGTGATTACATGATTGATGAGCTGCCCATGATTACTGTCATAGTTTTTGTGGTCGCTTAGTTTGAAATAGGTAAGTATTAGCAATTAATTTTATGTTCAACAAGACTCCTGCTGCGTAGCTTCTTAGAATCAGATTATTTTGTTGTTTTTTAAAACATCTAGTGATTTGTTAGGGTAAGATAAGAAATTAGGTATTAACTTATACAGAGACTTACAGATCGACGCGGAATCTTGCTTCAGAACTTTAGAAATATGAATGCAATAAAGCGTCCGTGAAGTTCCTCACTTATTCTTCTCTTTTCTATAGATAATGCAACCAATGCTGTGGAATGGACAACTACAGTACTTCCACAAGTTATTATGTCTTGTGACAAAAACTGTAGCAGCATCTTTTTTAGGGTTCCGTAGTCAACTAGGAACCCTTATAGTTTCGCCATGTCTGTCTGTCCGTCCGTCCGTCCGTCCTCGCTTAATCTCTGTGACCATTAGCACTAGAAAGCTGAAATTTGGTACCAATATGTATATCAATCACGCCGACAAAGTGGTAAAATAAAAATTGGAAAAAAATGTTTTATTAGGGTAGCCACCCTATATGTAAAGTGGAAAGTGATTTTTTTTTAAATTTTAACCCTAACGTGTGATATATTGTTGGAAAGGTATTTAAAAATGAATAGGGGTTTACTAAAATCATTTTTTGATAATGTCTATAATTTCGGAAATAATCGCTCCAAAAGTAAAAAACAATGTGTCCCCCCCCCTCTAACTTTTGAACCATAAGTTTAGAAAATATGAAAAAAATCTGAAAAGTAGAACTTTATAAGGACTTTCTATGAAAATCATTTTGAACTTGATTGACACAACAGTTTTTGTACAAAAAGGACAAAAAGTTGTACAAAATAATTTCCTCCTCCACCTATAAACTCATAAGTGGGAACACTTATTGTGACGGACGGGAAACTACGGAACCCTACACTGAGCGTGGCCCGACACGCTCTTGGCCGGTTTTTGTTTTTATGATATTCAATAGTGCCAGTAATGGTCTTATTGAAATAAATGCTATAAGTTTGAGCGAATTTGTTGTTAGAGGTGGTAAGTCGCATCGTCCTATCAAACGGAGAAAACCACCGGCCCAGTGCTCAGTCTAGATGAATATATTTAAACAATATCAAGTGAATCAGCGGTTTATCAACCCGCGCTCGTCGTCAAATACGTTAGAGGCGAAAGGTTATTGTTACACTAATTGATAGGCGATGAACTTTTAATTGAAGCTCGTATTTATTTAATAATTGAACATTAATAAAAACTTTTTTTTTTAAAGTCGGTGACCTTTTTGAAGAAGAAGAAGGAAAATTATTTTGAACTCGGTCGACAGTCGGTTATTTTTTTGCAAAACAGTTTTTATTGTAGCCTTTTAGTTGTGGTATGATAGTAAGTATCTCACAAAAATTCTTATCGATTCATTTTCCATTACTACTTAAAAAAAAATAAGCAAGTCATCCACAGACAGTACCTACCTAAAAGAAAAAAAAATGTAGAATATCTTCTACAATATTTTTTTTCTCTTATAAACTACACGAGCAATATAAATAGAATTGATATGGGCCCACGTCGGTAGTTTATACCCTTTCGATTATAATAAGAATTTCGACAATCGGCCTAAAATTGATGAAGGAATCGCGTATAAACACGACAAAAAACAATTTAGTTGACAGTCTGAGTTGACAGTCCCCATTGTGAAAATCACTGTCACACTAATCGTAATATGTGGTAATTGAAATAAAAAACGTTGCTAAACTAGCCGGCTCCTTGAACTGTGCCATGACAAATCTGAGACAATCGCCTTTGAGGACAAGCCACGAACTATCCTCGGCTTGATTTGAGATGTCTATCACACCGTAGCGTGGCTTAGAGTCGTGAGTTGGTTTATAGTGTCCTACGCATTCGATTGCTACATGCAATGTTCATTGTTTTACAACTGGTTGAAACTTACAAAGTGTTTCTTAGAGGAAATTTTAAAGATCCACTAGAGAAATGTAGTAAAGAAAAAGAGAGATTCACCTACAAGCACCGTTTTTTTTCGGATGGGAAGTCCTGTCGGTGTGAAAAACCCACCTATGATACCCATGTTCCTTCTTTTGGCTTTTATGTTCCGAGGCCACGGTATCTCTTTCGAACAAAACGCAGCTTACCTACAAACACTCCCATGCTCTAAATTCCGACCTTTCCAAGATACGTTAGTAAACTGACGAAACTTAGAACGTTTATTATGATTGGCATTCATTTCTAATTTAAATCAATCAGAGACGTCAAACAAATGTAACCATTCCGTGAGGTTTTGAACAGAATTTTATTCGAAACTATGAGCTATTAGTATCAACAATCAAAGTGTCGAAAGGGCGAGGGTTGGTAGTAGGCATGAGGGTGGAATACTGCTTCTTGGTAAAGCACGTCGATATTACTTCCCCTAGGAACGACACCCTATGCTGCATGTTCCTATACGAATCAGGGTTCATGTCTGAATAACACGTTCGCATTTGTCATTTCTGTCATTGTTGGGGATTTTAGAGATATAAGATTCACTTTAAACAAACTCAATTGTTTGTTTATAGTGAACTAGCTTTTGCCCGCGGCTTCGCTCGCGTTAAATTCGGTAGCGCCTTATTGATTTGTAATAGCAACGCTAAGTTTTCCCGTTTCTTCCCTCTTTCTCCCTCATATCCCACTCTTTTTAAAAAAAATAATAGCCTATGTCCGACTCCTGGTTCCCAACTATCTCTGTACCAAAATTCATCAAAATCGGTTTAGCCATTAAAGCGTGAAGAGGTAACAAACAAACAAACAAACAAACTCACTTTCGCTTTTATAATATTAGTAAGGAAGTAAGAATTTAGTTTTCGCCATGATGAGGTTAAAAGAACATCTCATTATGCTAAACAAATGTTTGCTTATGATAAACCATAAAAATAAATATATATAGTACTAGCTGGCGCCCGCAGCTTCGCCTGCGTGAATCGAGAAAAAGTATCCTGTGTTATTCCAGACTATAATCTACTTCTGTGCCAAATTTCATTAAGATCCATTCAGCCGTTTTGACGTGAAAGAGGAATAAACATCCATTCATCCATCCAACCTCACAAACATTCATATTTATAATATTACTAGCTTCCGCCCGCGGCTTCGCCCGCGTGGTGTGTTGATAAAAAGCAGCCTATAGCAAAAATAACAAAATCGAAGTATTAATAAAATTAGGTACGTCTCATTTTTAAGGTTACGTCCCCAATGGGTAAAAACTCTATTACTAAGTCTTCGCTGTCCGTCCGTCCATAGGTAATGGTACGAATCTAACTAATAGGTATGTATTATGAAACTTCATAAAACCTATGTTTTATTACATTTTATGTAAGTAATTAGATCTTATTGT